>OZ014519.1:116055158-117455796 GCA_963966055.1 Lathyrus aphaca | reverse complement strand
AAGAATTAGAACCCTAATGCAAGGCCCAAGTTACAAGATTGATGTCTTGATGATTATTGAGTGAATTGATTAATGGATTTAAACACATTAAGGGTTTAACACTTAGGATTAAAGTTATACACTCCATCCTAATAGAAGGATGCAGGCATAAGCTTAATCACAAAGCCTTAAAGCCTTTAGGGTTTAGTCCCTGATTATGAGATGAGAAGAGAAGACTCAAAGAGGACACAAAGGTAAAACCTAAATGGGGGACTAATAAAACCCTAATTGTTATCATACTTGGAGATCCTAGGGTTTAGTGAGGCTTGCAAGAAGATCTTCAGAGAAACCACCAGGAAGGAAGCAGAGAGAAGCAAGACAACTTGCTTCACTTAAGAAGTCAAGTTGCTTGAAGGAAGAAAGTAAGAGATGAACATGAATGGGCAAACTCACTCTAATACAAAGATAAAATGCATCAATGATGCATAATAGAGATGAAGAGAGATTGTGAGAAGTGAAGGCAAATTCACTTCTCAAAACAACTTACCACCTGAAAAGTTAGCAAAGAAATGAAATGCAATGAAAAATGAGATGAAATGTCATGATGTAAACCAAAGTCAAAAGCATAAACATGATGTTAAGGATGCTAAGAGATGATACCAACATAAGGCAAGACATGAGAATGATCATACAAGGATATGGGTGCAGATGAAGCATGCTTTGAACCATAGAAGTTCATGAATATTTATGAAATGAAATGAACATATAACATGGAAAATGAAAGATGAAATGATCAAACATGATTCTAATATGTCCTAAGATGTATTATGAATCATGAGGATGCACAAAATGTCATGGCAAGTCATTGGATGCAAGCAAATGAAAGATGGATGCAAAGGAAGGTACAAATTAGGGTTACATGCATCATGCAATGCAAAAAATTCAAAACCAGAAGCAAATGACATGATAAAAAATTGAAAATGCAATCAAAGATATCCTAAACCTATACAAGTTCACTGCCCAAAGGAGGGGATCTAACTCTTAACCTAGTGAAAGTTATGAATTTCCTAAGTTGGCTAGGGCTTTGGGGTGCCTCACAAAGAAAAATACCAAACAAATTGAATATGCAAGATCAATTCAAACCAATTTTATCCTATAAACTACATGCTATGAAGGATGCAATGCAAGAGGAACCATCATCAAACTCTCAAGGGTTAGGTAGAATGGATTTTTCAAAGTTTGCACAAAAATATTGCCTTAAAATGAATTTAATTCCATGGTAAATTGTCAAAATGCATCAAGAACTAAAAAGAAATTTGTTTTGAGAGTTTGATAATGTTTCTAAATGTTTCTAAATGCACTGTGAATTTTTTGGTGATTTTTAAATACCTAAATGCATTTTCAATTAATTAATTTTCATTAACTAATTAAAAATAAACATTTAAATGATTTAAAAATGATTTTTAATTCAAAAAATAAAAATAAAAATATTTTTGGGTTCTGAAAATTATTAAAAGATTTGATAAAAATTTTCAGAATTTTTTAATGTATTTTGCTATTTTAAATAATTCGTGCAAATTAAATGAAAAGAAAATGAAATAAAATCTAAAATATGAGAAGTATGCACATCCACTGGCTGAGATTCAAATGGAAAAGGAGGGAATTGACCCGCGCGCATCTGGACGGCCCACGTTTAAACTGGCTGGATTAAATTAAATCTGATTAATTAATTTAATTAAATGGGATTAGGGTTTAATGAAATGATCCAGGCCATTCATATGCGCGGGAGTAAACAAAAGTCAGCCAGATCTATGGTCCAAATTCAAACTTTGCCCTAAACGTGATTAATGCCCTAATGACATTCAGGTGGCCGGAAATGACCTTCGGTCATCTTCTCCGGCCACACCTCCCCTGAGAATTTCCCAAATCACTCCCCAGGCCATTTCTGGAGCTCTAAAGCTCCAGATCACTTCCTCTCACCTCCCTAAACTCATCCCTGACCTCAAAAACAATTTATTTCTAAGCATGAACCAGATTCGAAGCAAGATACAAAAATGGCAGAAATTTCAGACAAGCCATACACACTCATTTCTCAACCATTTTCGAAATTTAAAGTTCAGTGTGACCAGGAAAGCAAGCTTAATCATTTAGAAACTTAAAACAAGAGTTCTGGAAAAATGTTTTCACATGGCTACCTGAGATGGAGCTTTCAATCCAGGAGCTTTTTAACTGCTTCCTTGCTTCAAAATGAACCCAATGAACCTCCTGAGGAGTTTGCAAAGTTTGTATGGAGTTTATTTTGGCTGGTTTGTGAGATTGATGAAGTTCTGTTCAGTGAGGGATGAGAATCGTGTTTTTGATATGTAGGGTTTCAGGGCAAAGTAATGGTTGGTAACTGATCAGTGGATCATGGTGAGTGTTTTTGTGAAGTTTATTTTGATGTTTGAAGCTTGTGTGAGGAGATTCGAATGAAAATGCATAAGAGGTGAGTTTTAAGAATGCTGGCTTGTGGGAGAGATCAGGCTGTGTTGTGTTATGTGTTGGATTGCTTTTGTTACACATATCAATCCTTGATAGGTCAGAGAGTTGTTGTGGAGCAGTGTGATTGGTATGGAGCAAAATGCATAAAGTCAAATTTTTGTGTAAGAGAGGTATGAGTCAATGGCAGGCCAAGGACAAAGGGGTGTCGTGCGCAGCAAGGATTGAGGAGAGCCATAGAATCAGTCTTGAGGCCAATTAGCAAGTGGATTAGGGTTTGTGAGAGGTTTTGCAACTTTGTGATCTTTTGGCCCTTTTGTAATTACTTGAAGCATAAGTCATGAAAATGGGAGATTCTTTTGTGCAATCTGATTTTTAGGCATTGGTTTATGTTTGTGCAAAGGTTAGAAGTCACATTGAAGTCACATTTTGCCTTGGCAAGAGGTTTTGCAACTTTGCCTCTTTGGTACAAAACTTGAAATTATGTGATTTTGTCCAACTTTGACAAGCCATAACTTTTGATCCATGATGAATTAGGATGAGTTCTTGTACTTTTTGAAAAGGGAATGATCCATTCTACAACTTTCATGACCAAAGTTTTCTCATTTGAAGCATTTTTGAATCAATTTGAGGAGGTTGAAAAACTTTCCCAAAATGGCAAGTTTTCATTACAAGTCACTTTCCCAAAAAGACAACTTTGCAAATGGCTTGAAATTCTTCAATTTTGTGAACTTCTAACATATTCTATGATCAAATAAAGATCATACATATTCAAAATGATGAAGAACACCCTTTGGTTGGGTCATTGGGGGCCTCAGATGCCCTGATTTTGCACTGACTTGCTCAAGAAGTCAACTCTTGATCATATGCCTTCCCCATGGAATTTCTTCATGAAAATTGATATGCATGATCCCTATACCCTATAGAGACCAATAGAAACAAGAATGACCAAAAAATTTGGAGTTATGGCCTTTAAAACCAAAACCCTAATTTTAGGTCATCTGTGCAGTTAAGCCTGGCTCTGCTTCCATGCCTTTCTCAGTTCTTGTGATTCTTTGACTTTCTTGACTTTGTGGGGTATGATATGATGTTTGAACATACATTAACCCCTTTGAAGTGATTGATGACCTTTGGAGTGGCTCAAATTGCTCAGGGAGGGCTCAGATCACAAACCCTAGATGCATATGACTTTGAATCAATGCAGTGAACCAAAAATGTGGTATGAGATGCTATGATTGAATTTATGCATATGAAAAGATCACAAGCCATGGTGTGAATGGGTGAGGGAAAATTTGGGGTGTTTACAATATGCATGTATGCATGTTTGATTTTTTTGAAATGGTATTCCATATTGGATGGAAATACTTATGCGAATGATTATGCAATAAGCTGTAAATAGAAATGTAAATGTCGGGGACATGAAAAGTTGATTTGTTTATAAATAAAAATGATGTGTATGATGTTGATGATTCATAATGATGCATATGATGTGTTGATGCTTATGATGCATGTTTGAATGCATATAGGTGTTTGATGAAAGATGCCAACATAGTGGACTTTTGGTAGTTTCCAATGATGATTGGACTTTGGTGGGTGGAAGGGTTCGATTACCTGACACTCGATCTTAGACGATGTGTGGTCAGAAGATGGATCTGGATGCCCTAAGTTTGATCACTTGTTGATGAGCGAAGCGACTTGATCGGCGCATGAAGATTTCTTTTTCTTTGGATGGTTGTCAACGTCTGGTAAGATTTGCTTATGTAGCTGAGGGAGTAGAGATAGGTGGATTTGTTCTTTGTTTGCTTTCCCCTGTATATAGGGTATTTGAAATAATTCTGGTGGGGAAGCTTTGACAATGACCATGGCGTGATCTGCCTCAGTATCTGGATTTGGCAAAAGTCTGCCCCTGATTGAGCTTCTGGAAGATATTTCCCCCTGATTGAGCTATTGAAGATGATTGACCCCTGATTGAGTTGTTGAAGGTCTTACCTCAGATTGAGTTGTTGAGGGTATTGCCTCAAATTGAGCTGTTGAGGGTCTTACTTCTAATTGAAAGGATTTGAGATAGTATTGATTCGGGTTAGCACCAACGAAAGTTCAAGTTCCTCTTTGGTTGCCCTTTGTTGGGATTGTCTTGATGTCAAGCATTGATTTGCAATTAAATTATTCATACACAAATGGTAGTGTTAATGCAATGTTCATGCAAGCTTTGAAAAAGTCAATTATTTGAATGATGGTGATAATGTGACGAATGGACCGTTAGTCCAAAAGTGGTGCTGATTTAGCAAGTAAGTGAAAGATGTAACAAGAAGAATATGCTATCAAGATTGAAGATTAGCAAATATCTAGGAGTCAGTTTACGTAACCTTGTTGTTGTATGCTTTCAGAATAAACCATGCCTCAATTAGGTCTTTTGAGGGTTGTAATATGGTTTGGTTCATGGTTTATGAAACAAAGAATATAAGGCTCAAATGATTTCTACCCACCCCTCTTCGTGATGATCTTCAGTCCTATGTTCAATTAAGTTCTACACATGCACTTGTCTTCCAAAATGGATTTGACGTTGTGAGAGTGAAGATGAAGCTTAAAGGTTCGCTTTGAAATGGAAGCCATCATATTTTGTTTTGGTGGATGTCGTTGACCCTTTGATTCTTGATGTTGGTGGTCACATGATCCTTGTTTTGTCTTTGCTAAGGATTTGAGCCCCTCTTTTGCTTTGTCTTTGATCTGGATTCGCCTGGACTGCTTTATGAAGCGCTTAGTCCACTGGGATTTGCTATGATTATTTATTTTACTAAGTATCCCTTTGGTTGCTCAACTTAGTGGTTTTATTTGATTTTCTTATTCTTCTTTTTTTAATATCGTGACTGCTAAGTCATTTGTTGATGGTCTCTAACAGGATGTCTCATCTTGCGATTTGAAGGTGTAGTCAGGTCAACTGAACAACTACCTTACCCCGGGTTAAGTGTAAGGGTTTGTATCCTAAATAAACTCATACTTCTAGGCTTGAAATGGTTAATTAGGGATTAAATCCTTATCTCTACAGTGTTTGGGGATTTGAAAAAATGCATGTACATCATTGGCGAGGTTTTATTTGAAAGCATATTGACAGTAATTATGGGTATTTTATTTTCACCACCCTCCCTCCAATCTTTGCTAAACAATCAATTTGATAAGAAAATGAAGTGAGGAAATATTTTTTGTGATTTTGTTATAAATGAGAAATAATAAATGATGAGCGAATTCGAATAGATTAATTCAAAACATGCATAAACATAACATTGACATAACCAAATACAAATAAAAATGTTCAAAAGCAAACATTACTTAGACAAACAATACAAAATGCAAGAATGCAAAATAATAAATGGCATGACGACTGCCTTCATTTGAGGAATGAACTTCTCTTGATTTAACTGCTGACTTTTTCAAAGTTGAAGACTACTCTACTTGGTATTTGACAACCCCTTCAAAAGCTTTCACGTACGAGCCACATGCGTCGGCATGGGATTTATTGTAACATTCATATTTCTGGGAGTGAAATTGAGATCCTTATAGTCAATCAAGTCTTGAACCTTGTGTTTTAAAGATTTGAAGTTCTCAATCGTGCGATCTAGAGCACCTTTGTGATACCCACAATAAGCATTAGCATCATAGTTTGGAGTGATAACAGTTGGGGGTGGCAGATCCCTCAAAGTAATACATTCATTTTCTAGTAACCTAATGAAGATCTCGCCATATGAAATAGGAAAGGGATCAAAATGTCTCTCGGGCCTCCTTTTCTAATTTGGTTGGCGCTGTTGAGGAGCGAATTGCTGTTGATTCTGACGTTGTTGCGGATACCTTGGTTGCTGGCCAGGCTGTTGTTGATAAGCTGGCTGCTGGTATGGAATAGGTGCAACATTAGCAACTTGATGATATGGACATTGTTGGTAAGGCATCTGAGGTGGAAATGGAGCTTAAACAACTTGTTGATAAGGCATCAGAGCAAGATTTAGAATTGGAGAAGCTTGCTGATAAGGCATGGAAATGTATTGTGCAGCAGCAACATATGGGTACTGGTAGTAGGGGATTGAAGTAGGCGCACTATGTTGAGGTTTCCCACTTTTAGTAGAATTGCATTTGTTTTGCATTCCTTTTTCTTGTACCCGTTGAAAGGCTTTTTAATTCCAGCTTGGCTGCTAGAACCTCCTTGAATCTTTCCATTTTTCAAATCTTCTCCAATTCTTTCACTAACAACCATCATGGCTGAGAAACCTGAAGACACGTTGTTGATCAACTTTTAGTAGTATTTCCCTTGTAAAGTACCCATGAAAATGTCAATAAATTCATGGTCAACCAATGGCATATGCACTTTGGCAGCTAGCTCCCTCCAACATTGTGCGTACTCCTTGAAGGATTCGTTCTCCTTTTGATCCATACTCTAAAGTTGAGTATGGTTCGGAGCTAAGTCAGTGTTTACTTGTATTGCTTCGTGAATGTGTAAACACCCCAAATTTGCCCTCACCCATTCACACCATGGCTTGTGATCATTCTCATATGCATAAACACAATCATATCACCTCATGTTTCATTTTTGATTCACTGCATAGTTTTTAAGGCATCTGCACCTAGGGTTTGTGATCTGAGCAATCCAAGAGCTTCTTGAGCCACTCCAAAGGCCACCAATCACTTCAAAGGGATCCATGTGTGTTCATCCATCATATTACATCCTCTCAAGGTCAAGATTTCAAAAGAATCACAAGAACTAGGGTTTGAATGGATGTAGAGCCAGGTTTGACTGCACAGTTGACCTAAAATTAGGGTTTTGGTTTCAGAGGCCATAAATCCAAATATTTTGGTCATTCTTGTTTTCATTGGTCTCTATATGGTATAGGGAGTATGCATATCAAGTTTCATGAAGAAATTCCATGGGGAAGTCATCTGATCAAGGGTTGACTTTCTGGACAAGTCAGTGTAAAATCAGGGCATCTGAGGCCCCCAATGACCCAACCAATGGGTGATCTTCATCATTTTGGGTGTATATGATCTTTATTTGATCATGGAAGAAGGTTTAAGTTCACAAAAATCAAGAATTTGGAGTTTTTGCAAATGTTGACTTTTTGGGCATAGTTGATTTTTCAAGAATGCTTCATTTTAGGTCATTTTTCAAGCCTTGATTCTTGATCCAAAAATGCTTCAAATGGAAAAACTTTGGTCATGAAAGTTGTAGATTACATCTTTCCCTTTTCAAAAAGTACAAGAACATGATCAAACTCTTCTTGGATCAAAAGTTATGGTGTGACAAAGTTGGCAAAAATCATTGATTTTTAAGACATGCCTCAAATGAGAAATTTGCAAAATCATGAACCAAGGCCATTTGTAACTTCTAATTCACTTCAAACCATGACATAAACATTCTATGTGTCCTAAAAATCAGAATGGAACCAAGATCACATGTTTATGGTTTGTGTAACAAGGCATTTTTCACAAAGTTTCAAAAAGTAACAACTTGCAAAAACACTCATCACACTTCACCAACTTGATGCATTGGATGCTGAACCTCCCTAGCTTCACTCACATACCATGCTGCGCCAGCCCATACTCATGTACCAAGCTATAACTTAGCCCATGCCTCTCTTACAAAGAAGTTGACATTTTGCAAAAGGTGACTTACCTATCACAGCAGGCCATGTCACATCATCTGGCCAATTAGAATTGTTTATACTTTCCATTTGCAAGCTAAACATAACACCAGGCCAGGCTGAAACACTCTCAAGCATCACATACACCAAAACACACCATTGTGCAAAACTCTTCGAATCTCTCTGCCCAGCTCACAAACACAAACACCATCTTCACTAATCAACTCACCATGCCTCATTGAGCCCAAAGCAACCAAGAACCAGGCTTGAAACAAGCCACAACTCCATTTCACCATTTTCACTCCAACTTGCAGTTTCTTTCGAAACTCTCTCCACAGCACACAAACATCAAAACCAACTCCACAAACCTTCTCCACTCATCATCTGGGCCACAAAGAACCCTTCACCCATGCCAGAAACAGCCTGAATCACCATTGCCATCTTCAACTGAGCTTGAGCAGAAGCTGCTCAAACTCTTCATCCAGCCAATATAAATTCCTCTTGAGCATTCAAGCATCACCAGAGGGTCAAGTGGAGGGGATTTCACCAAGAAGGGAGGCCTGAAAGTTGCTGGAGTGAAAGCTTCGAATCTCAGGTAGCTCAAGAAATATTTTTCCAGAAATCATTTTTTATGTTCTAAACTTGTTCTCCATGCTTCACTGAATATCCTGATGCTTTTAGTTTCGAAAATGGTGATGAAATGAGGATTTAATTGCTTCCTGAAACTGTTTTGCCCTAGTTTTTGTTTGTTTCGATTCAGCTTTTCCATGAATGATAAATTTGTTTTGAGTGGGGGCTTTGAATCGTGAGCTTGTGGGAATCATTTCTGGTTTCTTAGAATTCATTTTAGATGCGTATGGAGTGAGTTAGAGATTTTGGTTGAACGGGGAAGATGACCGGAGCACTGTTCCGGTCATCTGAGTGTGTTTAACGGCGAGATTAGGGCATAAGCATTGATTAGCGAAATTTGAATTCTGGCCGTGGGATCTGGCGCCAAGTCAACTCCCGCGCGTGTAACTTTGAATCTGGCACGTTGGATCTGATTATTTCTCATTAATTCAGATTAAATTCATTTAATTTCATTTTCTTTTCATTTGTTTTGCATAATTTATTAAAAATAGTAAAAAATGTCTAAAAATTATGAAACTTTTTCTCATGGGTTTTAATAATTTTTATGACACAAAAATATTTTTGTTTTTATTTTTATCATTAAAAAAGCATTTTTAAATATTTAAAGGATTATTTTTAATTGATTAATGGAAATTAATTTATTAAAAATACCTTTAGGTATTTAAAAATCACCAAAAAATTCATGAAATGTTCTAAGGCATTTAGAAACATTGTCCAACCTTCAAACCAAATTTCTTTTTTGATCTTGATGCATTTTAAGAATTTCTCATTGAATTAAAATCATTTTTATGCATTAATTTGATCCCAAGTTCAAAAAAATCATTTCTGCCTATCTATGAAGAGTTGGACATTGATTCTTCTTGCATTGCATTGTGTTTAACATGTAGTTTTTGAGATAAAATGGTCATGATTTGATCTTGCATTTTCCAATTGTTTGGCATTTCTTTTGTTTAGGAACCCTAAAAACCCTAGAATCTTAGAAAAATCATAACTTGAGATTGGTTAAGAGTTGAGACCTCTCCTTTGGGCTTTGGTTTAGTATAGGATTAGGGATCCTTTGTGTGGCATTTTCAATTTTTTATCTTAGGGTTTGCTTCTGTTTTTGGTTTTTGTTTGATGTATGATTCATAAACCCTAGTTTGGGCTTTCATTTGCATACCTCTTGCATTTTCTTGCATAACATGACTTGCCATGACATTCCATGCTTCCATGTGATTCATTTGACATCATAAGACATGTAGAAAGCATGTTTGACCATTGCATCATGTATTTGCCATGTTGTATGTCATGTGCACTTCATAACTTTTCATGTATGTTCATGCTTCCTAACTTGCTTCATTTGCATTCATGAACTTGTATGATCATCTCCATGTGCTGCCTCATGTTGTATCACTTCATAGCATCATTATCATCATAAACATGCTTCTGGTTTTGGTTTGCATCATGTCATTCCATCCCATTTTGCATGGCATTGCATTTCCTTTCTAACATTTCAGGTGGTAAGTGAACTTGAGAAGTGAATTTGCCTTCACTTCTCATGACTTTTCTTTTCATCTCTCTTGCATCCATTGCTGCATTTTTGTTTGTGTTTGAGTTTGAGCTTGCTCATTCTTCTTCTTCCCACTTTCTTTCTTCAAGTGACTTGACTTCTTGAATGAAGCAAGTCACTTTGCTTCTCTTGATCCTTTCATCTGCTTCCTGGTGGTTCCATTGAAGACTTCTTTTGAAAACCTCACAAACTTTAGGAACAACCAAGCATGATAATGATTAGGGTTTTGATTAGTCTCCCCTCTTAGTTTTACCTTTGTGTCTCTCTTTGAGTCCTCTCTTCTCATCTCATAATCAGGGACTAAACCCTAAAGGCTTTAAGGCTTTGTGATTAGGCTTATGCCTGCATCCTTCTATTAGGATGGAGTGTATAACTTTAATCCTAAGTGTTAAACCCTTAATGTGTTTAAATCTCTTAATCAATCCACTTAATAATCATCAAGACATCACACTTGTAACTTGGGCCTTGCATTAGGGTTCTAATTCTTCCTTAAATGGTTAAGAAGGACTAACCCTAGTGTTAATGGACAAGTCCCCCTCAAGTTGTCTTACAAACCCTAAAAATCACTTCATCATCATATCATTAAATAAAATCCACTTAATCAAAGGCTTGTTTTGTCATGAGTTTAACCCCTAATCATGGATTAAGTTGAGGAGCTTTCCTCAGCTTAAACATTCTCATCTATTATCCTTCTATTAGGATGGTGTAATGAGTCTGTTTAATCCTTGATTATGGCTTAACTTCATTACTCAACACTAAACAAAAACACCAAAAACACTTAAATAATCACAAGTAGGTTAATGATCTTAATCCTACACCAAAGGTGATTAAGTGTGAGAATCTGACTTCACACTTAAGGTATTCTCATTACCCCTAATCAGAGGGAAGATGTGATGAGTTTGCTAACCCATTGGTTTATGCTTAAGCTCATTAACTTATGACAAACCTCCAAAAGCAATAAAAGATTGAAAATACAAAAACAAACAATAATCGTCTCCTCCGGGATTCTTTTCTCATCACCTTCACTCACAAACGAGAACTAGCTTCTTCCGTCTAATGCAAGACAGTTAGCATCTGTGCTAGACAGATCATACACTTGAGCATAGGCAAGCAAGCAGTTCACAAGTCAATTCATCTTTCAGTCTCTTCGGGTCGAACTACGGTGTTCTGACTTCCTCATTGCACGAGAGGATACGTAGGCATAACTTAACAGTTATCGAACAAAAGTCTCTGTACATTCCCCTTCCTTCCAGCTTCATTCTTTTAGCCTCATGATCCTGAGCATCTCACTCTTGTTCTTACACTGACACTTTCATACTTCATATTACACTTCATACTTCTTTTACACTGACACCTGTACATCCTTTTCCAGCTATTTTACACACAGATTGCACTGACACTACCCCTTGAAAACACAAATCTTTTAAGCGTGGATCCCGTCGAGTACGGCGGACAATCTGGGTGCTAATACCTTCCCAGGTTGTAACCAACCCCCTTTCTCAGTCTCTCTGGTTCGCAACCGTCTTATCCGTATCTTTCTAGGTCTATGCAGCATTGCCTTTCCTCCGGGATAAAAATGCCTAGCTGGCGACTCTATTCATCTCCAGTGAGTTCACGGCTGTGTGTTCTCACTGTCCCTCTCGCCGACTGTTCGCGTCTGTACCTTTATTTGGGTCGGTCCCACCTATCGGGAGCGACAGCTTGGCGACTCTGCTGGGGAGTCTTATATTGCAACCAGGGCTTCTGGTTCTTTTTGTGGGTTCCTCCTAGCGCTTGATTGGTTTGTGTCTACTGGGGTGTTTTGTGCTTATTTGTGTTTGTATTTTTGTATTTATTTTTGCTTTATGTACAGTTGCTTTACTGCTTTCTTTATTGCTTTTGTGTATATCATACTGTCATGCTGGCTGGATCTGGTTTTGTTTTGGTGGGCAGGGTTCCATTGAGAGTTAAGGTCCTATACCTGGGACCTGAGTGACACCTAGGCTAGGGTGAATCATATTCTTTCCCATTCCATTTCGGTCTGGTGCGGGAATATGAAACACGGTTCAGATATGGGTTTCTTCTTGAGAACTCTGTGTTGCAGATTTCCTGCAATGCTAGGGCTATCTGGGAAGCCTGCTAAGTCTGGATGACCTTTAGTATTGACCTTCAGAAACTGAGGTGAATTAGAGGAAGAACTTTTATGGTTATTGTAAACACTGTACCTCCGGGTTGGAAGTGTTTACACTTCCCATAACTGATCCAAGTCTGAGGATCCTTGTTCTATAACACCACCTGTGAGGGGGTTGGGCTGTTTACAGGTTTGCAGGTACCTTGACCTCAGAATACCTTGTTACTTTGATTGTTTAAGAATACTCCAATTTGGGACAGTTCTTGTGATTCTAAAACCCTGGACATGTGGCTCTTTATTTGAGTCCCCCACCTTGGTTACTGGATTTATAGACCTCATCTGGAATTCTTGAGCACACTTGGACCTATATCAGGGCATTTGATCAGATCCAGCTCAGTCACAAACCCCTTGCATTTCATTTGCATACATAATCATTGCATCATATTGACATTTGCTTATTTGTGTTTCAGGGTGTCCATCTTCATTTTTGGCCAGTTTTGACCCCATCTTCAGTATTGACCTATCTTCATCAACACCTGCTTCAGTTTAGCTATCTGCTTCAGCTATCACCTGCACCAGCCAATCAGTGGCTCATTACTTCAGCATTATCATCAGCACCTGTCACTACTCAGTCTCCAGCATCATGGCTCCTAAAAAGAGCAACATCACCTATCACTTCTTCCAGCCAGAGTTATCAGACATCAGGAGGATTCAGACCCTGATCACTCCAGATCACATACCTTTGTGCAGGGAACATTATGGAGATATACTTGACATGGTTATGGATCTGGACCCTTCACAGAGAAGCCTGATCCACACTTGCATTCAGTTTTATGATCCCCCATTGAGATGTTTCACTTTTCAAGACTTTCAGTTGGGCCCCTTGTTGGAAGAGTACTCCTCATTAGTTGGTATACCTATCAGGGATGGAATCCCTTTCAACCCTGAGATGGTCTTTCCTAGTAATGGAGAGGTAGCAAAGGCTTTGCATCTGGAACCTGTCCTGATTGAGCAGCATATGACCTCTAAAGCTGGAATCCCTGGGTTCCATCTGGATTTCTTGATCTCTCAAGCTACCCTGAAAGCTTCTTTAGGAGAGTGGAAAGCTGTCTGTGCTCTATTGGCCTTGAGCATATATGGAATAGTATTGTTTGCAGATGAGCCTCGATTCATCAGTAAGAATGCAATCCATCTGTTCATCCTGAAGAACCCAGTGCCAACTTTATTAGGGGATCTCTATTACTCAGTGCATCAGAGAAATGAAAAGCAGAGGGGGAGATTAGTGAGGTGTTGTGCTCCATTGTTCCACACTTGGCTTCTCAGGCATCTACCCAGGACAGATGCATTTCTAAACCCTCATCAGCAGAGCAACTGGGCTAAGAGACTCACTGCTCTAACTTCAGCAGATATCAGATGGTGCACTCAAAGCACCAAGGGCAGGGATATCATCACCAGCTGTGGGCATTTTCCCAATGTGCCTTTAATAGGAGTTAAGGGTAGTATCAATTACAATCCTCTGCTGTTCAGAAGGCAACTGGGCTATGCACTGGTCCACACTCCTAGGGCACAGGACTTGGTTGAGACTCTCTATTGTGAGAACAAGATTAATTTGGCTATTGTTAGGCAGGCTGCCTGGGCCTGGGATAATGTTCAAACCAAGGGAGTGACTATTCTGGGGAAGTGCAATAATGTGGCATCAGCACAATATTATGAGTGGTCCCGTGCCAGGGCCCAATTCTCTGGGATGCCCTTTACCATAGAAGACATGCCTGAATCATCTTTAGCACCACCCCCCGCCACTATCAGTTTGGAGGAGTTTGAGAGCTTGAAGGAAAGAAATGAGAAGCTAACCCAGGCTTTGCAGAAGACCCTCCGGGAGAGGAGTGAAGGTATGAGGGAGATTGAAAGGTTGGAGAAGATGAGAGTAGATCATCTGACTAAGATTGAGAAGTCTGGGGATTATATCAAGAAGTCTAAGGCTGGAGAACAAATTCTGAAGAATGCTTGCAAAGAAGCCCAGTTCCAAAGAGCAAGGACAGACTTGTATCTGAAGGAGAGTCAGGCTCGGTGGGTCAGGATCACCGAGGCTCGTACTCTAGAGGACAAGAGAGTTCAAGATAAGATGGAGCAACTGGAAGCTGGTGCAAAAGAACAACAAGAAGCCCTGGCAGCAGCCCAGAGGGAGATATCAGAGCTGAAGATCAAAGCAGGGGTGAAGAGGTCCAAAGAACAAACTCAGCACAAGAAGCTAACAGCAGCTGTTACCACCCGGAATCTCCTCATCAGGAATCTCACGGAACGTCCGGCTGATCCTGTGACCGAAGCACTTCTTAAGGAAGTTCGTGAGGATGAGTTTGGTCTTGGTGTTTGACCATTTGTTTGTTGTTGCTTTCATTCCATGTACTTTTATTTTCCTTTCTTGTGATGTATTTTGACCCCTCAGAGGGCTTGTACTTGTAAACAAACTATGTACCATTTTGTTTTTGTAATATATGTGTTAGCTTGTTCCATCCGAGTTCACTTCGAAAGCAGCATCAACAGCATCTTCAAGGGTCTGGAAGGGTCAAAACTGGATGCCAAGCCGGATACCTTGAAAACAAATAAGCATAACTGCATTGCATGCTAACCTTTTGTTTGTTTTGTAGGTTTTTATTTTATTGTTGCTAACTGTGTTGTGATGTTCAGGAACTATTGCTAGGCGCCGGGTATTTCCCCTCAACCGTCCGCACCGTTATCCAACCCGAAATAACCTTCCGGGAATTCAGATGGATCAGGTACAGCAGGACCTTGCAGAGGTTAGAAATCAAATGGCAAACGAAAGATTGGAAATGAGAACGCAGATGACTCAGTTTATGGAAGTTATGAACAACATGGCTCAAAGCCAGGAAATACTGAGAGCCATGGTGGAAAGACAAAATCAAGAGGATCCACATATAGGGACTGCCGGTACCAGTAACAATGAAAGGGTACAACCTCATGTCAACCCTCCGGTATTTGGACCACACCTCCATCCTGAGGTCAATATTCTAGCAAATGTTCAAGGGACTGCCACCGCAGCCAGGGTACTACAAGAGGATCCTCAGGAGGACCAATTCACAGTAATGGGCGCTGGGGAAGAAGCTTATGATAGAAGGTTGGATGAGATAGCCGAGAAATTAAGGTCCTTAGAGTCTCAAAATTCTTTGGGCTTTGACGTCATGGACATGGGCTTGGTAGACGGGGTCAGGATTCCCCATAAGTTCAAGCCTCCTTGCTTTGAAAAATACAACGGGACTTCATGCCCCCGGACTCATCTACAATCATTTCTGGGAAGGCTGAAGGCCTATACAATGGATGAGAAGCTCTGGATGTTCTATTTCGAAGACAGCTTAACTGGGGCGTCGAGAGAATGGTACTCTCACTTGACAAGGGCGACTATTAGATGCTGGAAGGACCTGGCAGAGGCCTTCATCAGACAGTATCAGTATAACTTAGATATGGCACCCAACAGGACTCTCCTAATGGGAATGTCACAGTCGTCAAGGGAAAGTTTCCGAGAATATGCACAGAGATGGAGGCAATTGGCTGCTGCTGTTCAGCCACCTATGTCTGAAAGGGAAATGGCAGATATGTTTATGAACACCCTTCAGGGAACCTATATTGACAGGCTGGCTGCTTTCTCTTCCACTAGCTTTGCAGATGTTGTCATAGCTGGGGAGAGAATTGAAAGCCTATTGAAGATGGGTAAGATCTCAGACAACGGTGCAAGCTCGTCCGGTAGTACAAGAAAGCCTTTTGCAGGCCCGAGAAGAACTGGCGAGACCAATGCCATCCACACCAACAGGGGCAGGCCCCAATATGTTCACAGGTCAATAGCAGCAGTCACCATTCCTGCTCCAGCTCATCCTCAACCCGTCTATCAACCTCCACAGCAAAACTATCAGCCGCAACCTCAGTACCATCAGCAAAATCAGTATCCTCCAAGAAATTACAACAACAGCAACACCAACAACAACAGTCAACAAAGGCCATTTCAGTAGAGGCCATCTCAAGCTAACAGGGTGATCGATCCGATCCCTATGCCATATGCTACATTGCTGCCACAACTCCTGAAACTTAACCTAGTTGAGCTAAGGACGCTGGCACCTCCAGATCCCAACAATCTACCCAGGAATTATGACTCCAATGCTAGGTGTGCTTTTCATTCAAACGCACCTGGCCACAGTACAGAAAAGTGCAGAGCTCTGCACATGAAGGTACAAGACCTGGTAGACTCAAAAGCTCTGAATTTCGCACCACCACCCAATGTCAATAAGAACCTGATGCCGAACCACGGTGGTCCTAGAATTAACGCTATTGAAGAAGACAAACCGTCTTATTTAATAACCAGTGTGGGTCAGATCCGGACACCGTTGGTAGAAATCAAGGCTCAACTCCTGGAATGTCAAATGTTCCCGGGGTGTGAGTTGGGTTGTGCTCACTGCAATATCTCGATAAATGGGTGCGACAATTTGAGGAATGGCATAGATGGCCTAATTCAGAGTGGCCAGCTTCAGATCACCACATCATTCCCAACAAACCCAGCAATCTCATCAGCAACGGTTTCAGAACCTCCTACAACTGCAGCAACCATTGTTCCTGACAATTCTTCGGTTTCATCAACAAGTACTCCATCTAACGTCTCAACTGATCAGTTATCAGCGAATTTTTCTTCTACAACTCCAGCACCACTCCATTATGAAGCTCCTACAACAACAACATCCACACTCCCGACAATGTCTCCTACAACACCAGCAACAAATCATGAAGATGTCTCAACTGTCACCATATTCTACGATCCTGAAAGCAACTCCGCCTACAACTCAGAAGGTGCTGCTCCCATCAGAGCACCAGTCACAATTTATTACGATCCTCAGACTATCACAATCCCTTCAGCAGCTGCAATCAGTCCAGTCACTATCACGGTGCCTGGACCAGTACCTTACGAAAGCAGTAATGCCATCCCCTGGCATTACGGCTCTGACTTGTACTGCGAAGGACAAAGGATCACTTTTGAATCATCAACCCCTGCACCACAAATTGACAATGTGGGCGGAGGCGGAGGCTTCACTCGAAGCGGACGTCTTTTCGCTCCACAAATTCAGAGACCCACTGCCGAAGCAGAAGCTGCTGCTAAGGCAAAAGGGAAGAGCCCTGTGCAGGAAGATCAAGCTGTTAAGGAAGCTTTGAAGACACCATTCGATCAAGAGGTTGATGAGTTCATGCGAATTATCAAAAAGAGTGATTATAAAATAGTGGATCAGCTTCATCAGACGCCTTCCAAGATCTCAATCCTATCATTGCTTATGTGCTCCGAAGCCCATCGGAATGCACTACTCAAAGTCCTGCACGCAGCTTACGTGCCTGAAGAGATCACTGTCAATCAGCTGGAAGCAGTAGTGGGAAATGTTAATGCTAGTCACGGACTAGGGTTCACCAATACTGATTTGACAACGGAAGGCCGCAGCCACAACAAAGCCTTGCACATAACCATGGAATGCAAAGGTGCTGTCCTTTCCCATGTGCTGGTTGACACGGGGTCATCCCTCAATGTCCTACCTAAAAAGGCCCTGGTGAAGCTAGAATATGATGGATTGGCATTGAGACCCAGCAACCTGGTGGTGAGAGCCTTTGATGGCTCAAAGAGATCGGTTCTGGGAGAGATTGAGTTGCCCATAGCGATTGGCCCACAGACCTTTAAAACTATCTTCTACGTGATGGATATACAGCCCGCCTACAGCTGTTTATTGGGTAGGCCATGGATTCACGCCGCTGGCGCCGTGACCTCTACCCTTCACCAGAAGTTAAAATATGAGTGGGAGGGTCAAATCGTTACAATCTGTGGAGAAGAGGACATTTTTGTCAGCCACCTGGCAACCTATAAGTACATTGAGATGGATGGGGAGATCCATGAAACAATGAGCCAGGGGTTTGAAGCCTTGAATGTGAATGAGACATCTGCTGTATCTGGTACTCCAATGTCATCATACCAACAAGCCCGGAAGGTTGTTGAGGAAGGAACCGCCCAAGGCTGGGGCAGACTGTTATCGATGGAGAAGAAAGGAGACAGATTTGGGTTGGGTTACAAACCAACTCAACAAGATCAAGCAGCGGCTGCGAAAGAGCCCAATTTTGTGAGTGGGGGGATGCTTACCCCTGATGCTATCAACTGTCTGGAAGACGAGCTGGAAGAAGAACGCAACCTGGAAAGCTGGATTCGTCCAAAGATCCCGGGGAGCAGTATCTCAAACTGGTCTTCCCAGGAAATTATAAGAGTTACTCATGCAGAGTAATTATTATTTCCTGTATTTTTATAGCATGCATCAAAGTCTTGCATCTTGCCCAAGATGACAAGACTCATTTTGTAATCGGGCCATCTGTACTTTTTGTGCAACAAGATTAATCAATGAAATATCAGACATCTTTTTGCAAATGAGTCTTTTTTCTATTCACTATTTTTCCATTTTTCTTTTTGTACAAAAAAATAAATGGCAGTGTTTTCAAAATGACAACTTTATTTCACTTTTCTAAGAAAGATTAAAATCAAATCACTAAAATGAACAAACTGAACCCTTGCAGAGAGTGCCTTCCAGACAGCACCGACAACAGCACGGCTGTGACTTCGTATGACTTTGACAATCCAATCAATCAAGCTGATGAAGGGGTTGAAGAAGAATATGAGCTTCCTGAAGAGCTAGCCAGGTTGTTAAGGCAAGAGGAAAAGGTTATTACTCCTCACCAGGAGGAGGTTGAAGTGATCAATCTTGGTACAGATGAAGACGTGAAAGAGGTTAAAATCGGGGCCTGCCTGCAAGACTCAGTGAAGAGACAACTGATTGACCTGCTTCAAGAGTATGTGAACGTGTTTGCTTGGTCTTACCAAGATATGCCAGGGTTGGATACCGATATTGTCGTGCACAAGCTGCCTTTGAGGGAAGAATGCCCACCGGTTAAACAAAAACTGCGCCGTACTCGTCCAGACATGGCTATGAAAATCAAAGAAGAGGTACAAAAGCAATGGGACGCCGGGTTCCTTGCCGTGACTAGCTACCCGCCGTGGGTGGCTAATATAGTACCTGTGCCTAAAAAGGACGGCAAAGTAAGAATGTGTGTTGATTACCGGGATCTGAACAGAGCCAGCCCGAAAGATGATTTCCCTTTACCTCACATTGATGTATTGGTTGATAATACGGCTCAGTTCTCGGTATTCTCCTTCATGGACGGATTTTCAGGATACAATCAGATTAAGATGTCACCTGAAGACATGGAGAAGACAACATTCATCACACCCTGGGGCACGTTCTGTTACAAGGTAATGCCATTTGGGCTCAAGAATGCTGGTGCAACATATCAACGGGCTATGGTAACATTATTCCACGATATGATTCATAAAGAGATAGAATGCTATGTGGATGATATGATTGCCAAGTCCCTCACTGAAGAAGACCATCTGGTAAATCTGCTCAAATTGTTCAAGCGTCTGAGGAAGTACCAACTGAAGTTGAACCCCAACAAATGCACATTCGGGGTGCGATCTGGTAAGCTGCTGGGCTTTATTGTAAGCGAGAAAGGGATTGAAGTTGACCCTGATAAAGTCAAAGCCATCCAAGAGATGCCTGCACCGAAAACAGAGAAAGAAGTTCGAGGGTTCTTAGGTCGATTGAACTACATCTCACGGTTCATATCTCACCTTACAGCAACCTGTGAACCCTTGTTCAAATTGTTGAGAAAAGAACAGACGGTCAGGTGGAACGAAGATTGCCAAAGGGCTTTTGACAAGATCAAGGAGTACTTACAAGAACCTCCAATCCTTATGCCTCCAGTTGAAGGAAGACCTCTGATAATGTACTTGACAGTATTAGAAGAGTCAATGGGGTGTGTGTTGGGCCAGCATGACGAGTCTGGTCGAAAAGAGTATGCAATTTGCTACCTAAGCAAAAAGTTTACCGACTGTGAACAACGTTATTCACTGCTCGAGAAAACTTGCTGTGCTTTAGCGTGGGCTGCTCGCCGACTGAGGCAGTATATGCTGACCCACACTACTTTATTGATCTCAAAGATGGACCCAGTTAAGTACATATTTGAGAAGCCAGCTCTTACCGGACGGGTTGCAAGATGGCAGATGATTCTCACAGAATACGACATCCAGTACACCTCTCAGAAAGCCATCAAGGGCAGTGTACTATCAGAATATCTTGCTGAGCAACCCATTGATGACTACCAGCCTATGAGATTTGACTTCCCTGATGAAGACATCATGTTCATTAAAGCAAAAGATCATGAAGAGCCTATTCACACTGAAGGGCCAGACCCGGAAGAAGAATGGACTATGATGTTTGATGGGGCTGTTAACATGAATGGTCGTGGTGTTGGTGCAGTACTCATTTCACCAAAAGGAGTTCACATGCCTTTCTCGGCAAAACTCACTTTCAATTGCACTAACAACGAAGCCGAATACGAAGCTTGTATTATGGGTCTTGAGGAAGCCATTGACCTCAGGATCAAGACATTGACTGTGTTCGGAGATTCAGCTCTGGTAGTTAATCAAACCAACTGAAAATGGTACACCCACCAGGATCATCTGATACCTTACAGGGATTATACAAGGAGGTTATTGACTTTCTTCACAACAGTCAAGCTTGAGTATATCCCTCGGGACGAGAATCAGTTTGCAGATGCTCTTGCTACCATTTCATCCATGATCAAAGTTCAAGCTGCCAACTTTGTACCTCAGATTTCGGTGTCCAGACTTGACAGACCAGCATATGTATTTGCAGCAGATGTTGTTAAAGATGATAAGCCTTGGTTCCACGACATTAAGTGCTTCTTGGAGGATCAAACATACCCACCTGGGGCATCTTCCAATGATAAGAAGACTTTGAGAAGGCTTGCTGGTAGTTTCTTCTTGAACACTGATGGGTCGTTATATAAAAGGAACTTTGATATGGTACTCCTCCGATGTGTTGACAGGACAGAAGCAGATTTATTGATGCATGAAGTGCACGAAGGATCCTTTGGTACCCATGCCGGAGGGCATGCCATGGCTAAGAAGTTGCTAAGGTCAGGTTATTACTGGATCACAATGGATGCAGACTGTTGTGCCTATGCCAGAAAATGCCACAAATGCCAGATCTATGCGGATAAAGTGCATGTACCTCCGAATCCTCTAAATGTGATGTCTTCACCCTGGCCCTTTTCCATGTGGGGCATTGACATGATTGGCAAGATCGAGCCAACTGCTTCAAATGGCCACAGATTCATCCTGGTCGCCATTGACTATTTCACCAAGTGGGTCGAAGCAGCTTCCTATGCCAACGTCACAAGGCAAGTGGTAGCCAGATTTCTGAAAAGAGATATCATCTGTCGATATGGAGTTCCCGAGCGAATCATCACTGATAATGGTTCCAACTTAAACAACAAAATGATGGCTGAGTTATGCCGGGACTTCAAGATCCAACACCACAATTCTTCTCCTTACAGGCCAAAGATGAATGGCGCTGTTGAGGCAGCAAATAAGAATATCAAGAAGATTGTGCAGAAGATGGTAGTCACTTACAAAGACTGGCATGAAATGCTACCATTTGCTTTGCATGGGTACCGCACGTCAATCAGAACATCCACTGGGGCAACACCGTATCAACTTGTGTATGGTATGGAGGCAGTCCTACCAGTTGAAGTTGAATTACCCTCTTTACGAGTATTGATGGATGTTAAACTGAATGAAGCAGAATGGGTTCGATCCCGATACGAGCAACTGAGTCTGATTGAAGAGAAAAGATTGGCTGCGATCTGTCATGGGCAGTTATATCAGAAAAGAATGAAGAAAGCCTTCGACCAGAAAGTCAGGCACCGAGAGTACCAAGTGGGAGATCTTGTGCTGAAAAGAATCCTCCCTCCTCATACAGACCACAGGGGCAAGTGGACTCCAAATTATGAAGGACCATTCGTGGTAAAGAAAGTTTTCTCTGGTGGAGCACTGATGCTCAGTACCATGGATGGTGAAGACTTCCCGTCCCCTGTGAATTCAGATGCAGTTAAAAAATACTTCGCATAAAAAGGACCCGCTGGACACAAAAACAGAATGTAAGTTCAGGCAAAAATAGGGCATCCCGGCGAGTCAAAAACAAAATAAAAGACTCGGGCAAAAATAAGGGAAAATAAATGAAAAATGTACACCCGCTGAGTTGAAAAGCCGCATTGGACAGCTCAGGCAAAAATGGGTATCCCGATGGATTGAAAACCCGAAAGGGCGATCCATGCAAAATAAGGGAATGAGCGAACAACTGCATTCTGAATTCGTCTGTATTACTCACAACTTGGAAAGCTTCAACAGAATCAAGCTTCAATCAGAATCAGCCTTCTTCAGAAAGCAAGACGAGAAGAACGTCATTGTCATACGAGTCATAGCAGAAGAGGAAGCTCCTTAAAGCGTCATCAACACTGCCAACACTTTGTTTCTCAATTTGTAACAATCTCCTCATTTCAGGGGATATGTTCCTTCGACTGTATCTTGCCGATTCAGGGCACATGAATTAATAAAATCAGGCTTTTCAGTCATGTTTCGTTTTGTACATTTTATTTTGCAAAGAATGTCTGATGTCTCTAAAAAACTGATTGCACGAGTACAGATGTTTCTCTCTAAGAAAATAAAAACATGCTTGCAGGAAATTTTGCTTACTCTCAGAAATATTTAAACTCCTATGACGGAATCCAGTAAAGGATACCTCGGGATTGTCTTGTGCGTCTCTCTATCTTTTTCAGGATTGCAGGTATCCAGAGCGCAACTTGGGGCATGAGGCCTCATCCCAGCAAGCTGGCAAACCGACACTCGTTTCTAGCACCCAAAGTGCTCTCTCCCCATCTGAGTTGCCTCTCATAGCTTCCCCAATGGAGTTGCCATTTACTACCTATCTCCATCAGAGTTGTTAGGCATCACGGAAGGCGCCTACATCCCCGACTGAGTCAAGGATCTTTCTTTCTCCCTAGCCGAGTTGCCGTCTCGCCCTCAGCCGAGTACGAAGTCAGGGAACCATCCCCCCACAGAGCTGCAGCCTCTATCCAGAAGAGCAACGCATGAAGAAGTCACAACAGAGTAACAGAAGACTGCTACAAACCCCAGCTGGGTCCCATATTACGAGGATATGTCAATCAGTGACCTATATCTCCAAGCGGGCAAATATCATATCATCAGATCTACCAATGATCACACCCCCAGCCGGGATATCCACTTTCAAACAGATCAACCAGGGATCTCTGCAGCAGCGGGATCCGAATCCCAGATCTGTGCCTCTTTGCATAATCATAGCATTCGCATCATATTATCCCCTCAGAGCGTAGCATTCCGTCTAATACGGAGCATTACGGCAAAAATCCAACTCATAGCATAATCATAAGCCATGTTATGAACCAACACTTGTGAATGATAACCGTTCACCGTCATTGTACAGAAATCCCCACCAGAGTCCCAGCAAAAGCAGTTGCCTCACAAATCACAAACACCAGTATATACTCCTTTTGACACCCGTCCGTGTTATATCCCAGCAGAAAGCCAAAGACATCCTCTTTGCCCTCACATATACCTATATACGCTTTCTTGGCACCCGTCCGTGTCATATCCCCAGCGCAGTCGCCAACACTTCTACAACCCATATACTTGTTGATATTATTATACTCTTCTCCTTTTGACACTCGTCCGTGTCACCTTCCCCAGCAGATAAACACTCATCTATGTATACTCATACCACTCATACTTATACAGATACTCGTCCGTATCTTGTATATACCAGTTACATCCCCACAGATTCGACTTTGGTTCGTGTTCTTTGTTAACCAGTTGGTGCTCGTCCGTACCATCATCTCAGAATATGCGTCCAATGTTTGTTTCTACATGATACTCATCCGTATCATAGTCTTAAGGATGTTCGTCCACATCTTTAGTCCATACACTGTGTCAAATACTTCTGTTCTTCTTGAATATAGATACTCGCCCGTATCTACTATTCCCCAGAAGAATCCTCTCAGATTCAACGCTCGTCCGTGTTCCTTGTTAACCAGTTGATACTCGTCCGTATCATCATCTCTGAACATGTGTCGGTATTTGTTTCTACCTGATACTCGTCCGTATCATAGTCTTAAGGATGCTCGTCCGCATCTTTAATCTATACACAACATCTAAACACTTATACTTTCTTTTTGGTTGTAAATACTCGTCCGTGTTTACTATATCCCCAGTAGATCGCCAACAAAATTTTCCTTCTTATCTGGCATTCGTCCTGTGTTATGATAAACCCTGAGAGCAGCCGTACCCTGCTAGGTGGTCGTCCTCCACTTCTTGATGGTCGTCCTCCATCATGCTCGTCCGATGGCCGTCCCCATCGTTGATTTTAGCAGCCGTCCCCTGCTAGGTGGTCGTCCTCCACCTCGTGATGATTTTCCTTCATCATTTTATCCAATGGCCGTCCCCATTGTTGATTTTGGTTATCTGGCATTCGTCCTATGTCATGATAAGCCCTGAGAGCAGCCGTACCCTGCTAGGTGGTCGTCCTCCACCTCTTGATGGTCGTCCTCCATCATGCTCATCCGATGGCCGTCCCCATCGTTGACCTTTTATCCGATGGCCGTCCCCATCGTTGATATTTTCGGCAGTCGTCCCCTGCCAGGTGGTCGTCCTCCACCTTTGATGGCCGTCCCCATCATAATTCTTTTATTCCCCAACAGAGCAGCCGTCCCCTGCTAGGTGATTGTCCTTCACCTTTGATGGCCGTACCTCATCACCTGTTTATTTCATTTATTCTTTAACCCGATGGCCGTCCCCGTCGTGGTCCCTTTCCTTTTTAGCCCGATGGCCGTCCCCATCGTCGGTCACTTTGCTTTATGAACTTGATGGCCGTCCCCGTCATGTTTCATTCGATCCCCAGAAAATTTTACAGCTTTATCCTGATGGCCGTCCCCCATCGTAGTATCTTGTTTTCCCAGCTAGTCGGCCGTCCCCGTCTTGGCTTTACTTTTTATCCCCAGCATGTCGGTCGTCCCCGTCATCGCTTTACTTCACAAACTCTCCCCAGCATGTCGGCCGTCCCCGTCATCGCTCTTTACCCGACAGTCGTCCTCTACTCGACGGTCGTCCTCTGTCGCCCACGTTTTACAATATACTTTATTTTCCTTTTACAATCTATATCCCTTTTCTTCTTCATTTCTGTGAGTGCAAATTTTGGACTGTCTTTGGTATTCAACCACAAGTTATCTTGTTTGCCTGTTAAGCCTTCGCTTACACCCTGCACAGCTAACCCATGTTTGAATAGGGGCAGCTGTAAACACCCCAAATTTGCCCTCACCCATTCACACCATGGCTTGTGATCATTCTCATATGCATAAACACAATCATATCACCTCATGTTTCATTTTTGATTCACTGCATAGTTTCTAAGGCATCTGCACCTAGGGTTTGTGATCTGAGCAATCCAAGAGCTTCTTGAGCCACTCCAAAGGCCACCAATCACTTCAAAGGGATCCATGTGTGTTCATCCATCATATTACATCCTCTCAAGGTCAAGATTTCAAAAGAATCACAAGAACTAGGGTTTGAATGGATGCAGAGCCAGGTTTGACTGCACAGTTGACCTAAAATTAGGGTTTTGGTTTCAGAGGCCATAACTCCAAATTTTTTGGTCATTCTTGTTTCCATTGGTCTCTATATGGTATAGGGAGTATGCATATCAAGTTTCATGAAGAAATTCCATGGGGAAGTCATCTGATCAAGGGTTGACTTTCTGGACAAGTCAGTGTAAAATCAGGGCATCTGAGGCCCCCAATGACCCAACCAATGGGTGATCTTCATCATTTTGAGTGTATATGATCTTTATTTGATCATGGAAGAAGGTTGAAGTTCACAAAAATCAAGAATTTGGAGTTTTTGCAAATGTTGACTTTTTGGGCATAGTTGATTTTTCAAGAATGCTTCATTTTAGGTCATTTTTCAAGCCTTGATTCTTGATCCAAAAATGCTTCAAATGGAAAAACTTTGGTCATGAAAGTTGTAGATTACATCTTTCCCTTTTCAAAAAGTACAAGAACATGATCAAACTCTTCTTGGATCAAAAGTTATGGTGTGACAAAGTTGGCAAAAATCATTGATTTTTAAGACATGCCTCAAATGAGAAATTTGCAAAATCATGAACCAAGGCCATTTGTAACTTCTAATTCACTTCAAACCATGACATAAACATTCTATGTGTCCTAAAAATCAGAATGGAACCAAGATCACATGTTTATGGTTTGTGTAACAAGGCATTTTTCACAAAGTTTCAAAAAGTAACAACTTGCAAAAACACTCATCACACTTCACCAACTTGATGCATTGGATGCTGAACCTCCCTAGCTTCACTCACATACCATGCTGCGCCAGCCCATACTCATGTACCAAGCTATAACTTAGCCCATGCCTCTCTTACAAAGAAGTTGACATTTTGCAAAAGGTGACTTACCTATCACAGCAGGCCATGTCACATCATCTGGCCAATTAGAATTGTTTATACTTTCCATTTGCAAGCTAAACATAACACCAGGCCAGGCTGAAACACTCTCAAGCATCACATACACCAAAACACACCATTGTGCAAAACTCTTCGAATCTCTCTGCCCAGCTCACAAACACAAACACCATCTTCACTAATCAACTCACCATGCCTCATTGAGCCCAAAGCAACCAAGAACCAGGCTTGAAACAAGCCACAACTCCATTTCACCATTTTCACTCCAACTTGCAGTTTCTTTCGAAACTCTCTCCACAACACACAAACATCAAAACCAACTCCACAAACCTTCTCCACTCATCATCTGGGCCACAAAGAACCCTTCACCCATGCCAGAAACAACCTGAATCACCATTGCCATCTTCAACTGAGCTTGAGCAGAAGCTGCTCAAACTCTTCATCCAGCCAATATAAATTCCTCTTGAGCATTCAAGCATCACCAGAGGGTCAAGTGGAGGGGATTTCACCAAGAAGGGAGGCCTGAAAGTTGCTGGAGTGAAAGCTTCGAATCTCAGGTAGCTCAAGAAATATTTTTCCAGAAATCATTTTTTATGTTCTAAACTTGTTCTCCATGCTTCACTGAATATCCTGATGCTTTTAGTTTCGAAAATGGTGATGAAATGAGGATTTAATTGCTTCCTGAAACTGTTTTGCCCTAGTTTTTGTTTGTTTCGATTCAGCTTTTCCATGAATGATAAATTTGTTTTGAGTGGGGGCTTTGAATCGTGAGCTTGTGGGAATCATTTCTGGTTTCTTAGAATTCATTTTAGATGCGTATGGAGTGAGTTAGAGATTTTGGTTGAACGGGGAAGATGACCGGAGCACTGTTCCGGTCATCTGAGTGTGTTTAACGGCGAGATTAGGGCATAAGCATTGATTAGCGAAATTTGAATTCTGGCCGTGGGATCTGGCGCCAAGTCAACTCCCGCGCGTGTAACTTTGAATCTGGCACGTTGGATCTGATTACTTCTCATTAATTCAGATTAAATTCATTTAATTTCATTTTCTTTTCATTTGTTTTGCATAATTTATTAAAAATAGTAAAAAATGTCTAAAAATTATGAAACTTTTTCTCATGGGTTTTAATAATTTTTATGACACAAAAATATTTTTGTTTTTATTTTTATCATTAAAAAAGCATTTTTAAATATTTAAAGGATTATTTTTAATTGATTAATGGAAATTAATTTATTAAAAATACCTTTAGGTATTTAAAAATCACCAAAAAATTCATGAAATGTTCTAAGGCATTTAGAAACATTGTCCAACCTTCAAACCAAATTTCTTTTTTGATCTTGATGCATTTTAAGAATTTCTCATTGAATTAAAATCATTTTTATGCATTAATTTGATCCCAAGTTCAAAAAAATCATTTCTGCCTATCTATGAAGAGTTGGACATTGATTCTTCTTGCATTGCATTGTGTTTAGCATGTAGTTTTTGAGATAAAATGGTCATGATTTGATCTTGCATTTTCCAATTGTTTGGCATTTCTTTTGTTTAGGAACCCTAAAAACCCTAGAATCTTAGAAAAATCATAACTTGAGATTGGTTAAGAGTTGAGACCTCTCCTTTGGGCTTTGGTTTAGTATAGAATTAGGGATCCTTTGTGTGGCATTTTCAATTTTTTATCTTAGGGTTTGCTTCTGTTTTTGGTTTTTGTTTGATGTATGATTCATAAACCCTAGTTTGGGCTTTCATTTGCATACCTCTTGCATTTTCTTGCATAACATGACTTGCCATGACATTCCATGCTTCCATGTGATTCATTTGACATCATAAGACATGTAGAAAGCATGTTTGACCATTGCATCATGTATTTTCCATGTTGTATGTCATGTGCACTTCATAACTTTTCATGTATGTTCATGCTTCCTAACTTGCTTCATTTGCATTCATGAACTTGTATGATCATCTCCATGTGCTGCCTCATGTTGTATCACTTCATAGCATCATTATCATCATAAACATGCTTCTGGTTTTGGTTTGCATCATGTCATTCCATCCCATTTTGCATGGCATTGCATTTCCTTTCTAACATTTTAGGTGGTAAGTGAACTTGAGAAGTGAATTTGCCTTCACTTCTCATGACTTTTCTTTTCATCTCTCTTGCATCCATTGCTGCATTTTTGTTTGTGTTTGAGTTTGAGCTTGCTCATTCTTCTTCTTCCCACTTTCTTTCTTCAAGTGACTTGACTTCTTGAATGAAGCAAGTCACTTTGCTTCTCTTGATCCTTTCATCTGCTTCCTGGTGGTTCCATTGAAGACTTCTTTTGAAAACCTCACAAACTTTAGGAACAACCAAGCATGATAATGATTAGGGTTTTGATTAGTCTCCCCTCTTAGTTTTACCTTTGTGTCTCTCTTTGAGTCCTCTCTTCTCATCTCATAATCAGGGACTAAACCCTAAAGGCTTTAAGGCTTTGTGATTAGGCTTATGCCTGCATCCTTCTATTAGGATGGAGTGTATAACTTTAATCCTAAGTGTTAAACCCTTAATGTGTTTAAATCTCTTAATCAATCCACTTAATAATCATCAAGACATCACACTTGTAACTTGGGCCTTGCATTAGGGTTCTAATTCTTCCTTAAATGGTTAAGAAGGACTAACCCTAGTGTTAATGGACAAGTCCCCCTCAAGTTGTCTTACAAACCCTAAAAATCACTTCATCATCATATCATTAAATAAAATCCACTTAATCAAAGGCTTGTTTTGTCATGAGTTTAACCCCTAATCATGGATTAAGTTGAGGAGCTTTCCTCAGCTTAAACATTCTCATCTATTATCCTTCTATTAGGATGGTGTAATGAGTCTGTTTAATCCTTGATTATGGCTTAACTTCATTACTCAACACTAAACAAAAACACCAAAAACACTTAAATAATCACAAGTAGGTTAATGATCTTAATCCTACACCAAAGGTGATTAAGTGTGAGAATCTGACTTCACACTTAAGGTATTCTCATTACCCCTAATCAGAGGGAAGATGTGATGAGTTTGCTAACCCATTGGTTTATGCTTAAGCTCATTAACTTATGACAAACCTCCAAAAGCAATAAAAGATTGAAAATACAAAAACAAACAATAATCGTCTCCTCCGGGATTCTTTTCTCATCACCTTCACTCACAAACGAGAACTAGCTTCTTCCGTCTAATGCAAGACAGTTAGCATCTGTGCTAGACAGATCATACACTTGAGCATAGGCAAGCAAGCAGTTCACAAGTCAATTCATCTTTCAGTCTCTTCGGGTCGAACTACGGTGTTCTGACTTCCTCATTGCACGAGAGGATACGTAGGCATAACTTAACAGTTATCGAACAAAAGTCTCTGTACATTCCCCTTCCTTCCAGCTTCATTCTTTTAGCCTCATGATCCTGAGCATCTCACTCTTGTTCTTACACTGACACTTTCATACTTCATATTACACTTCATACTTCTTTTACACTGACACCTGTACATCCTTTTCCAGCTATTTTACACACAGATTGCACTGACACTACCCCTTGAAAACACAAATCTTTTAAGCGTGGATCCCGTCGAGTACGGCGGACAATCTGGGTGCTAATACCTTCCCAGGTTGTAACCAACCCCCTTTCTCAGTCTCTCTGGTTCGCAACCGTCTTATCCGTATCTTTCTAGGTCTATGCAGCATTGCCTTTCCTCCGGGATAAAAATGCCTAGCTGGCGACTCTATTCATCTCCAGTGAGTTCACGGCTGTGTGTTCTCACTGTCCCTCTCGCCGACCGTTCGCGTCTGTACCTTTATTTGGGCCGGTCCCACCTATCGGGAGCGACATAATGCTTCAGATAATTCAGTCCAAGTGCGCACATTGTTGCGTTCAAGTTGCATGTATCATTCTAGAGATGCTCCAGACAGACTGTCTTGGAAGAAATAGATCATGAGCTTGTCATCTTTGGTGATTGGAACAGTAATATGCATCTCATACTCAACTTGTTGATCTTTTTCAGCATGAGGGATTTGAATCTGAGTTGGAATATGTTGAGCTTGTGGAATAACACCAACAGTAACACCAGATGTAGGTATTGGTTGAGAAGTGACTTCTTCAACTGCGGGAGTGAAACCTTAAGGAAAACCATAGATCACAGGATTAGGAACAGGAACTAAAGGCAATGAGTGTGAGGCAGATCCTTGCACGAGAGCATTGTGCTTGGTGGCAGCGGTTTCACGAAGTTCCTCCATTCTGGCCAGAGTTGTTAAAGTCTCATAAATCTGATCGATCTTGCTTTTGAACAAGTCTATCTCTTCTTCATAGTAGCTTGCACTTGCTGAATCTGCTCCATCATTCTTCTAGTGTTAGCTCGAGTCAGGTATGGGCGTCGAGAAACCAGTTTGATTTACTGAAGATGAAGGAACATGGAATGAGTTTTCAACTTTGGAATGCAAGATGCAAAACTTATGCAAATTAAATATGAAATGTTATGCATATAGATGCAATTTCAGAATCCAAGATCACATATCCAAGTCTTTAGTTAATCTAGTTAATGGCCGAAATCTTTGATCACATGATTTCATGAGTCCGAGGTAAGGAAGAAGGATAAGGATTGCTTTCCTCATAAGGAGTTCACCGGGTAGGCTCTAGAGTTTAAAGGAACCCCAAAGTTATAAACCCATATGGTTTTTCATCAGACACACCATAAATATGACGGTTGATTGACTCCCTCATATGAATCTCTTTTGGGTGAGATCTTAGTATTGAACTGCACGAGAGAAAACCTCTCGGTGTCCCATACTAAGTGATCATTGACACAGAGTTTCAAACAAAGGTCTTAGAGTTACAAATTGTTCTCAATTGTTTTCTAGACATGTCGGCCGTTTGACAGTCAGTCAACTCCATTGAGAAAATCTATTCTGAGTGAGGTCTTCGTATCGAACTACGCGAAGTTAACCCCTCGGTGCTCCATACTATGCGACCATCAATCTTTGTTTAGGACAAATGGTTAAAGGTTCTAAAGGTTCTTAGAGTCGATGATCCCAATGAAAACATTGATCGTCAGCGCCATAAATATGACGATCGTCAGCATTCGCATCTGAATTTACTCAAAGAGAGGTCTTCGTATCAACCGTCCACAAGGGCAGTTTCTTGGGAGCCCATACTACACAACCTCTCCTAATTTTATGTTTATACTCATAGACTCAGGTATAGAGCCTTTCCCTCAAGTTTCTTTTGCAATCAAAGTATTGATCCAATATCATAGTACCAAGGAGCCACAAGATATATAATATGGAAAGCGATAAAGAAAGCGATAAAAACAAACAAATAAATCATAAAGGAAAACATCCAAACAATCATGGAACAACCTAGACTAGGCTCGACTTGCATAGGGGTGAACCATATCCCCAACATAGTCTCCAACCATCGTACCTCAAAAACATATGACCTTGCGATAAAAGATTGTGGGGTGGGCTGACATGAGAGTCGCCACATAATTCTGATTTATTCCCAAAAGGGGAAAGAGAAGATATAGATAAAACCCGTCGAAAAGGAGGATAAAGACAAAGGTCGTCACAACCATTGCTTGGGTTCGAAAGTCGATTATGCAATGGGAAGGTATTAACACCCCTTACATCCATCATACTCGATAGGAACCATCTAAGTTGTCACGCGAGAAAGGATGTCTATGCCTAAGAAGTCACTTGCTAGAGGAAAAAGAGTTTGATTAAAGTTTGATTGATCCTAAGGTGCTCGGCAAGGATTGAGATCCTTATGCATACGTATTCCCTCATACAATGGGAAAGTCAGAGCTTCGTAGTTCAACCCACTACGGTTGGTTGGTTGTTGATTTTATTATCTTTCTTTCAAAAAAGGATTTAGGAATCAAATTGTACTAAACACTATGGGTAGACTATTTCACTTAACAATCCAAACGTCTTGTGTCGAAATAATCGGAGTGAGTAATGGGATATCCATTATCCTCCTTCTACCGCTTAAGGCTCGTGGCGTATAATTCTTCTCGTATTATTAGAGTATTTTATTACCTATGACCGCTTGACGTTGGATAAAGGGTTTGGGTCTAGAGAGATGTCTTGGTTTTTAGGTCGATGGCGAGGCACAATGCACTCGACTTATCAGTGTAATGCAAATGGAGTATTATTGGTTTGGTTTGATAGAGAGGCACAATGCGGTCGGCTCGCAAGGTTAGTACTTGATAGATGGATCAAGTATGTTATGGATGAAAAACTAGTTATGGAAAACAACTATGATGCGTTCATTTGTTTAAGTTGAAAAAGTTGAGAAAATGTGAAGTGTAAAGGCAATGTAGATGGTGATCATAGAACGATCGACTTACATGTGTGCATGGATGAAATGTGTATGAAGATCTACTTGGTGTTGGACCAAGATATTTGCTTATCTTTGAAACAATTATTCTTAGTATGCACATTCATATTTTACTTTGTAATTTATGGTTAAAATGTGAGAATAAATCACACGAGTGTGAGCATAGCACATCATAAGGATACAACCAAATCACAAGCAATAATAATCAAGTACACACAAGCACACATCACACAAATCAATCAAAGGGAAAAAGATTAATTAATCAAATTAAATAAAATTATTTAACAAGATTAATTAATAGATTAATTAATCAAATTAAATAAAATCGTTTAAGATAATTAATAAATAAAATGTTTTTTTTTTGGTTTTTTCTTAAGTGAAAATTGAAAAAAAGAAGTATTCAAAATACACTAAATTAATTAAATTACATAAAACCATCTAATAAAATTCATTAAAGCAAACCACTAATATTAAATGGATTTTACTTAAAATAATTAATTAAGAATTTTTTTTAAACAAATGAAATTAGAGAACTTAAAAAACAACAAACATGGGTCAGATTGAATAGTAAGCCCAAATAAAACACCAACTCTTGGCAGCAATGGGTCTGGGGTCATAATACCCGGTTTATTCCCGCATGGCCCGTATGAACAAAGTTCAGAAACCATCAAAACGAAGACCCTCACCCCACGTGAAACCCAAACCTCATTTCACTATTTTTCATCAATTTACATCATACAGAGGAATTTCAAGATGAACAAGGTATACGAGTAAACAAGGACGAGGAAAACTACCTCCAATGAAGAACGACGATTCGAGCTCTTTTTCAGGTATGCCTTGCTTTCTCCTTCGAAGCGGTCTTCTTCTCCTTCTTTCCTTCTGTTTTCTTATTGTGAATATTGGCTCCCTCTTTTTACTTCTTTCTGTTTTGTTGTTGTTGTTTATTAGTGAAGGCCTTTAACTCACCTCTCCTATAATTTCGATGTGAAATTATATAGAGATTGTTCTTGTGAGAGCTTTGGTAGTTTAAGGTTTTTAGATGAGATTTTTGCATAGTGATGGCAAGGTATTCTTCTACTTTGTGTTGATTGATTAGTTTGTTTATATAAAGGGATTTTGAGGGATACTGATACGTGTGGATAATGGAATATTCATGTGAAATGGCGAGGATAATCGTGCGAGGTTGTTAGAGAATTGAGGTGAGTGATTTTTTTAGGGATGATTCTGAGTGGGATTGATAAATTCTGATTATGTGGTGGGGACCAAAGGATTGTGACAAGATGTGAGGTTTGTCTATAGTGAAAGGAAAGGTCTTCTAGAAAGGATGTGGTCCCTCTGTGAATTCTTTGTGTGAGTTTTTGAGTAATTGGAGTTTTCACTATAAAATTTACTGCTAGTGTATTCATTTACTGCTCATGTTTGGGTTTCTTTACTACTACTCGTTGACTTTTCTTCTTTGATTGTTTGACCAATTTGCCATGGTTTTACACTTAGCTTTGACTCAAACTATGTGTGATTCTTCTTGGTATTTATCTACTTGTCGCTCCCCTGAAAAGACACCGGGGTCCCAAGGTGCAGACGCAAATGATCGGCAAAAGAGAAAATGAGGTGTTGAAATGAATAAAGTCGCCAGCTAGGCATTTTTATCCCGAAGGAAAGGTAATAATGCATAAACCTGGAAAGAGATGAATAAGGCGGCTGCGAACTAGAGAAACTGAGCAAGGGGGTTGGTTATGACCTGGGAAGGTATTAGCACCCAGATCGTCCATCGTACTCGAAGGGATCCACGCTTACAAGATTGTGTTTAAAAGGGGTAAGTGTATGTGTTGTCTGTGTGCAAAAGCTAGGAAAAGAAAGTACAAGTGTCAGTGCAAAAGGTGAATTGCTCAGGAACTGAGGCTTAAAATAAAGAGTGCTGAAAGAGGGGGGAGACACAGAGAATTTTGTTCGATAACTGTTAAGTTATGCCTACGTATCCTCTCGTGGAATGAGGAAGTCAGAACACCGTAGTTCGACTCAAAGAGACTGGAGAAAGATTGACTGTGAACTGCTTACTTGCTTATGCTCAAGTGTATGACTCGTTTGACTCGAGTGCTAATTGTCTTGCATTAGATGGAAGAAACGAGTTCTCGCTTGTGAATGAGTGTGATGAGAAAAGAATCCCGGAGGAGACGATTATTGTTTGTTTTTGTGTTTTCAGTTTTTTATTGTTTTTGGTGTTTTGCATAGGATTATGAGCTTAAGCCTAAATCAAAGGTTATAAACTCATTATATCCTCCCTGATTAGGGATAATGAGCCTACTTAAGTATGAGATAAGAATCTCAACTTAATTACCATGATAATGTAAGATTAAGATCATTAACCTACTTGTGATTAGTTAGATGTTTTTGGTTTTTGTTTAGTGTTAAGTAATGAGTTTAATCTCTAATCACAAATTAGTGAACTCATTACACCATCCTAATAGAAGGATAATAGATGAGAACACTTAAGCTGAGGAAGATACCTCAACTTAATCCATGGTTAGGGATTAAATTCATTATATAACAAGCCTTTATTAAGTGGATTTTAATTTAAGGGATGAGATTAAGAAATGGATTTTAAGTTTGTAAGACAACTTGAGGGGGACTTGTCCATTAAACACTAGGGTTAGTCCTTCTTAACCATATGGAAGAGATAGAACCATAATGTAAGGCCCAAGTTACAAGATAAACTCTTAGTGATAATTAAGTGTTTTATTTAAGAGGTGTAAACAAATTAAAGGTTTAACACTAAGGATTAAAGTTATACACTCCATCCTAAGATAAGGATGCAGGCATAACCCTAATTCAGAAAGTCCTAAAGCTTTAAGAGTTTAGCCTCTTGAGATGAGAAGAGAGACTCAAGAAGACTCAAAGGTAAAAGATTAGGGGAGACTATACATAACCCTAAAAGTTATCATTCTTGGATATCCTATGGTTTATGAGGCTTAAGATAAAGGATCTTCAAGGCCACCAATGGAAGAAGCAGATGAAAAGAGAAGGAGGGAGAAAAATAAGTTACTTACTTCCTGAAGAAGATAAGTAACATAAAAAAAAGAAAGTAAGAAGGATGGAACACAAGTGAATTAGATTCACTTCAAATACATGTAAATATGCATATGCAAAGGAAAGAAGAGGTGGGAGGTGAAGTCAAATCCACCTCCCAAATAACTTACCCAAAAGCTCCTGAAATGTTAGTATGGATGCATAAGACATAAAGCAAAAGGAAATGAATTAAAATGAGATGCAAAGACCAAATTCAGAAGTGAATATGCATGGAAAATATGTTATGAGATGATGCAAAGTCATACATAATGCATATGATTGATCATACAAGGATGAGATGCAAAGGAAGCATGAATGAAGCTTGAAAACACATGAATGTTCATGAAATGTAATGGATGCAATGCATAAAAAATGAATGAAGAAATGATCAAGCAATGTTTCAAGCATGTCCTAAGATGTCTAAGATGACATACAAGAGAATGGAATGGCATGACAAGTTCACAAGTTCATGAAATGCAAAGGAGAATGCAAATGAAGATGCAAGATTGGGGTTTTAAGACAAGATGAGATGCATATGACCAAAATAGAAGCATTCAACATGATAAAAAAATTGAAATCAAGCTCAAACAAACCCTAACACCATATGAGATCACACCCCAAAGGAGAAAGTCAGAAGCTTAACCTAGTGAAAGTTATGAAATTCCTAAGTTTAATAGGGTTTTTGGGTGATATTTAAGGGATAATGCAAATAAAATTGAAAATGCAAGATAAAATCATGATAAAAATAACCTAGAAACTATATGCAATATGTGAAACAATGCAAAAAAATCAAGTTTAAACTCATCATGGTTAGGCAGAAATGAATTTTTCAAGTTAGGGTTAAAAAATGTGATTTTTAAGAACCCTAATTCAAAGAAAATTGTGAAAATGTGATCAAAACTAAAAAGAAATTTGTATGATGAGTTTGAAAATGTTTCTAAATGTATTGGAATAGTTCATGATTTTTTTGGTGATATTTAAAAACCTAAATGAATTTTTAATTAATTAAAATCCATTAATTAATTAAAAATAACATTTAAATATTTCAAAAATACTTTTTTAATGCAAAAAATAAAATAGAAATTATTTTCAGGTTAAGAAAAATATTTAAATAAAAAATGCAAGAAATGAGAATTTTTTGATGGGTTTTGATATTTTAAATAAAATGTACAAAAGAAAAGAATAAAAATGAAATAAAAATGAAATAAAATGAAAGTCAAAGCATCCAGTGGCTCAGATTTGAACTGAGGAGAGAGATGTTGACTAGCGGGTGTTTGGATGGTCTGGATCTAATCTGGGCTAATCTGAATTAATTAAACTAATTAATTATAATTAGGGCTAATGGGCTAATCTGGACCCTCCATCTCACGCGGGAAACACTCATCCTACGACCTACATTTAAACTTACATTTAAACCTAATTAAACCCTAATCTTTTTCAGGCAACCGGAACAGTGTTCCGGTCGTCTTCTCTGGCAAGCTCTTCATGCCAACTTCTTCCCTAGGCTATGAGAACCTCCCAAACTTTCCAGAATCACTCCCCAAACATCAATAAGCAAGAATCAAGCAACAAAAACAATTTATTTTTCACATACAAAGAGAATCAAATCAAACAAGTTTGACGGGCAAATTTTCAGAAGCTTCATACATTCTCATTCCTCAACCATTTTTAAAACAAAGTACATCAGCATGCTCAAGGGAACACATAAAATCATTTAAGAACTTAAAATAAAGCTTATGGAAAAAATGTTCTTGAAGGTTACCTGAGTTGAAGCTTTGAGATTCTGAGCTTTCTGGACCTTTCCGTGGTGCAAAATCACTCCAATGGATCCTCTTAGGCTTCTGGAATGCTTGAAACAAGTTTGTAATGGCTGGTTTTGGAGATTCAACTCTGCTGAGGCAGAAATCGTGCTCTTGTTTGAGAGGCTTTTAGGTCATGGTGATGGGTGTTTCTTGGTCCTTAGGACAAGTGGAGATGATTGGTGAAGGAATATTTTAGTTTTGATGGTTGTGCTGAGAGTTTCGAAGACTTGAAGTTTTTGGCAAATTTTGGTGATTTTGAGTTGTGTTGTGTTTCAGGCTCCAAGATCACATGAAATGAGGTCCATGAGGCTTGTATGTGATGTCTTGATTGGTCGGAAAGTTGGTAGTGGCATAGTTTGATTGGTATGGGCAAAGTTGCAAAAAAGTCAATTTTGTGTACTTGGAGGTATGGCACGAGTCAGAGCTGCTTCAAAGGGTGTCTTGGCCTCAGCTTGCATCAAGGATGGCTATAGGATCAGATTACATGAGCTATAAAAAGTGGATGAAGAGTTTCCAAGGTTTTTGCAACTTTCCCTCTTTGAGAATTTTGTGAAAATGGTTTGATGAAACTTGCAATCCAAGGCACAATTCTGGTCCAAATGCATTGCAATATGTTTGTATGATGTTTAGAAATCAATTAGAGGTCATGAAATGGCTTGAAACTTGAATTTGCAAAATTCCCTCTTTGACATGAACTTGAAATTTACACGAATTTTCCCAACTTTGAAACCTCATATCTTGAGTTCTTGGATGAATCAATACATGTTCTTGTACTTTTTTAAAATGGGAAGACATAATATACAACTTTCATGTCCAATAATTTTTCATTTGAAGCATTTTTGGTCATGAAAGAATATGTTGAAAATCTTTCCCAAAATGGAAAGTTTCCATTACAAGTCATTTCCAAAAATAGCAAGTTTGCATTTGGCTCAAAATTCTTCAATATTGTGAACTTCTAACCACTTCAATGATCAAATAAAGATCATAGAGACTCAAAATTATGATGATGATCCTTTGGTGCCCTTGATGGAGGCCTAGATGCCCTGATTTTGACTTTACTTGCTCAAGAAGTTACTCAATGATCAGATGACTTCCACAGTGAATTTCTTCATAAAATTTGGTACACATGATCCTTATAACATATTGATACCATTAGAAACAAGAATGACAAAAAAAATTGGGATTAAGGCCTTTGAAACCCAAACCCTAATTTTAGGTCATCTATGTAGGAAATCTTCAGTCGGCCTCTATGCCTTTGCCATGCTTTGTGATCCCTTGACTTTTATGAACTTTGGGGAGCATATTATGATCATGGAACACATATGGACCCTCTTGGTAAGCTTCAATACCTTTGGGATGGCTCAGATCATTCTTGGATTGCTCAGATCACAAACCCTAGATGTAGATGAAATGAACTATGCAGTGAGATATGATATGCTTATGCTAATGCAAAAATGAAATATCACAAGCCATGGTGTGAGAAAAAGTGAGGGCAAATTTGGGGTGTTTACATCTTCCCCTATTAAAGCATGAGTTAGCTGTGCAGGGTGTAAGCGCCTGGCTTAACAGACAAACAAGATAACTTGTGGTTGAATACCAAAGACAGTCCGAAATTTGCACTTGCTGGGGAGAAGAAGAAAAGGGATATAAATTGTAAAAGGCATTATAGTATGAGTATCAAATGAAAGTGATGGAGGACGACCATCGAGCATATGATGATTGCTGGGGGTGAAACGGTAAGTAAAGTAATGACGGGGACGACCATCATGCTGGGAAATAAAGAAACCACGACGGGGACAGTCATCGATTTAAAGAATAAATGAAATAATGATGAGGGACGGTCATCAAGGTGAAGGACGATCACCTAGCAGGGGACGACCTGCTCTTTATCACGACATAGGACGAATGCCGGATAGAAAAGATCAACGATAGGGACAACATCGGATGAGCATGATGAAGGACGATCATCAAGAGGTGAAGGACGATCACCTAGAAGGGTGCGGCTGCTCTAGGGGATTATCTCGACATATGACGAATGCCGGATAACAAGATCAACGATGGGGACGACCATCGGATAAATGATGAGGGACGGTCATCATAAGGTGAAGGACGATCACCTAGCAGGGGACGACCTACTCTTTATCACGACATAGGACAAATTTCGAATAGAAAGTTCCAACAATGGGGATTCCACTGGGGAAAGGATGAGGGACGATCATCCAAAGGTGAAGGACGATCACCTGGCAGGGGATGGCTGCCGAATGTATCACGACATAAGACGAATGCTAGATAGAGAAAGTTGTTTTGCTGGCGACTTACTGGGGAATGGTAAACATGGACAAGTGCTTAAACTTTAAAATAAAAGGTATAAGTGTTTGATAGTATGCATAGATTAAAGATACGGACGAGCATCCTTAGGATCATGATACGGACGAGTATCGATAGAAGCAAACGCTGACACGTGTTTTTAGGGATGATGATACGGATGAGTATCAATCAGTTAAGCAAGGAACACAAACAAGTGTTGAATCTGCTAAGGGGTGATATATACAAGATACAGACGAGTATCGAAGACTTTTGTATGAGCCTGTGCAAGCATTTATCTGCTGGGGATGTATGTGCAATACACGGACGGGTGTTTGACTTGCTGGGGAAGTACTACATGGACGAGTGTTGAGAAAGAGCATATACAAGTTATGAACAAATATCAGTATTTGAGAGTGCAAAAGGTATTCTGGCGACCTGCGGGGGATACGATGACACAGACGAGTGTCGAAAAGAGCATATATAAATATGAACAGGCATCTGTTTTTGAGAGTGCAAATGGGATGTCTTGTCGCTTATCTGCAGGGGACAAGTTTTGTATATTGCTGGTGAAGCGGTGATGGTATTTGCAAGCGATTGGCTCGAACCTGGCTTATGATCATGCAAATGTTTGATTTTTGTCGTAATGCTCCGTACCAGACGAAATGCTACGCTTATATGGTGAATATGATGCGAATGCTATGATTATGCAAACGAGAAACCTGATCCGAGATTCGGATCCTGCGGGGAGAAAGATCTCTGGGCGATCTGTTTGGAGGGGGAACTCAGCTTGGGGATAAATATTATTGATTGATCTGTCTGGAGGGAGAACTCGGCTAGGGACGAAGATCATTGGCTGATCCGTCCAGAGAGAGAACTCCATTGGGGAGGAGGAAGTTTCAGCAACTCCACTGGGGACGTGTTTCAGCCATTGCTCTTCTGGGGAGGCCACTCTATGGGGGAACAATTCCACCAATTCTGCTAAGGATGAGGGAAATCTGGCATCTCTGATGGGGAATAGAAAGTTCTCTGACCACTTTGCTGTGGAAGAGTTGCCAGTCATTGCTCGGGAGGTCCCGGGAGGAGATAACTTCTGGGAAGTAGTATGTTGGGGATTTGATGCTTGATATGCCCAGTGTTGCGAAAGATTGTCTGCCTTGAGTACCTGCAACCTGTTAAGACAAAGGAAAACGCACAAGTGTCCCGAGGTATCCTTGACCGGATTCCGTCATAGGAGTTAGATTTTCCTGAGAGCAACATATTTCCTGCAAACATTTGTTAAAATGGCTCATATGTTTTATGCAAGTGTTGTATTATGAACATTGGACAGTTGTAAACGAAACAAAAATGTACAGAAAAAAGTGTGACTAAAACTTCTGATTTTATTGATTTGTGTGCCCTGAATAGGCAAGTACAGTCAAAGAAGCGAATCCTCTGAAAAGGGGAGATTGGTGTAAATCGGGAAAGTAAAGTGTTGGCAATGTTGAAAATGACGCTCCGGTGAGCTTTCTTTGCTATGACCTGTATGATCTTGACGTTCTTCTTATCTTACTTTCTGAAGAGGGCTGATTCTGACTGATGCTTTGTCCTTTCAGAGCTTGCCATGAGTGATACAAATGAATTCAGAATGCAGTTGTTCGCTTATTCCCTGATTTTGCTTGGATCACCCTTTCAGGTTTTCAACCCACCGGGATACCCATTTTTGCCTGAGTTGTCCGATGTGCCTTTTCAACTCAGCGGGTGTACACACATTTTTTCCCCTTATTTTTGCCCGAGTCTTTTATTTTGTTTTTGACTCGCCGGGATGCCTTATTTTTGCCTGAACTTACATTCTGTTTTTATGTCCAGCGGGTCATTTTATGCAAAGTATTTTTTAACTGCATCTGAATTCACAGGAGACGAGAAGTCTTCACCATCCATAGTTGCGAGCATCAGTGCCCCACCTAAGAAGACTTTAGTTATCACGTAGGGACCTTCATAGTTTGGTGTCCACTTGCCCATGTGGTCTGTATGAGGAGGAAGAATTCTCTTCAGAACAAGCTCTCCCACTTGGTATTCCCGAGATCTGACTTTCTGATCGAAGGCTTTCTTCATTCGCTTCTGATATAACTGCCCATGACAAATGGCAGCTAATATTTTTTCTTCAATCAGATTCAGTTGATTGTACCGAGACAGAACCCATTCTGCTTCATCCAGTTTCACATCCATCATTACCCGTAATGAGGGTAGCTCAATTTCAACAGGCAGGACAACTTCCATACCATACACAAGTTGATAAGGTGTTGCCCCAGTAGATGTTCTGATAGAGGTTCGGTACCCATGAAAGGAAAATGGTAGCATTTCATGCCAGTCTTTGTAGGTGATCACCATCTTCTGCACAATCTTCTTGATATTCTTGTTAGCGGCCTCAACAACACCATTCATCTTTGGCCTGTAAGGGTAAGAGTTGTGATGTTGAATTTTGAAGTCCCGACAAAGTTCTGCCATCATCTTGTTGTTCAAATTGGAACCATTATCAGTAATGATTCGCTCGGGGGCTCCATATCGACAAATGATATCCCTTTTCAGAAATCTAGCTACCACTTGTCTGGTGACGTTTGCATATGAAGCTGCTTCAACCCATTTGGTGAAGTAATCAATGGCTACCGAGATGAATTTTTGACCATTTGAAGCAGTCGGTTCAATCTTTCCAATCATATCAATGCCCCACATGGCGAAGGGCCAAGATGAAGACATTACATTCAAAGGATTTGGAGGCACATGCACTTTATCCGCGTAGATCTGGCACTTGTGGCATTTTATGGCATAGGCACAACAATTTGCATCCATTGTGATCCAGTAGTAACCTGATCTTAATAACCTCTTTGCCATTGCATGTCCTCCGACATGGGTACCGAAAGAACCTTCATGTACTTCGTGCATCACGAGGTCTGATTCCTTCTTGTCATCACATCTAAGCAAGACCATGTCGAAGTTTCACTTGTACAAAGAGCCATCAGTATTGAGGAATAAATTTCCGGCTAGCCTTCTTAATGTCTTCTTATCATTTGACGATGCCCCAGGTGGGTATGTCTGAGTTTCCAAGAAGCATTTGATGTCATGGTGTTGCACGCCAAAATTTTCCCTCACCTAGACAAGAAATTTTGTACTAAGGTGTCCTAAGAGGTTCACAAGGTATCTCAAGAGGTTCACAAGGTTCACAAGGTTCACAATTAGTCAGAAAGTTTGGAAATTCCCTCAGACAAAGCATCCTCCTAAGCAATGCACCCTAAACTAGGGTTTTGAATTTCATCATGCTAAATGGACTTCCAAGGCTTCAAGTGAGCTTCATAGAATCCTATATGTCTTCAATAATTCCTATGTCAAGTTTCAAGGCTTTCCCAAAAAGTTTGCTCACTCAGATGATCAGATATGCAAAAATCAGTCAAAGTAGTTAAAAAGTCAAACTCAGGTCAACTGTGGTCAAACCAAAGTAAAACTTCATGATTTTTTGCCAACATCAAGTTTATGAAGTAAAATTCATCATTTTATCAAGGGTTGATCATGATTCATCAAGGAGATTTCAGATCATCAAGAATCAGGAGTTTCTAAATTAGGGTTTTCACAGGAAAAGTCAACTGAACTTTGACCAGCCATAACTTTCACATGCTTCATCAAGAATTTTCCATCCAAAGCTCATTTTGAAGGAAATTGAACTCTCTACAACTTTGAGTCTCACAAGCCAAGCCTAAAAATGCTTCATTTGGAAGATATGAGCTAAGACATTATAGGTCATTTCAAAAGTCAACAAAAAGTCAACATCTTCCAAAGGGCATAACTTGAGAATGGTAAAGGATATGGACATGAAACCAAAGAGGTTTGTTAGAGGACTCTTTAATCTTTCCAAAATGTCCAAGAACACCTCCATGTACTTAAAATTGAGGGATTTGTGTCTTTGCAAAGTTGGGAAATTTTTGAGGGGTTTATTGAGCAAATGGGATCTTAGAACCAATTCTTTCCACATGGGCTTGCATTTTTATGACCCAATCACTACCATGACATCATGCACGAACCAAAAATCATTTATTCAGATTTTTATTTATTTTATTTTATTTATTTTGATTTTATTCATTTAAAATCATTTTAAATCAAAATAAAATATGAAAAGCTCAATATTTGATATGATTTTCATTCTAGAAACTCATAAACAAGATTTAAAGTTGATTGGAAGATTAAAATTCGTGTTAGACCAAAGAGGAAAAGGTTTATGTGATTTTTTGACTAAAATAGCAAGTGGTATCTTCATGATCAAGTAATCTTTACAAGGCCCATAAACTCATGACTTTTTGACCTAATTTGCTTCCAATATATACATAGAAGTGATCACAAGCAAGAGGAGGAATTTTGGCAGCCTCCAAGAACACTTTTGACATTCAAAAAATTCATTGAAATTTCAATTTTCGGATTCTTATTTGCAGGTTGAATTAAGGTAATCTAAGGATATAGACATGATCCTTGGACATCATTGATACGATCTCAATGCTTGGCATCATCAAAATCATCCCTGAATGCATAAACCGAATCTCTTTTGCTCTTGAATTTGAAATTTTCGATTCCATTTATTTAGCTAACATAAACTGATTTTGTTGTTTGATTTGTGTTAGTCATGACCTATAGATGATTTCTGGACATTTTCTTGAAGAAGCATAGCCTAGAACCTGACTTGCCATTGTTAGGGTTTCGGGTACCAAATTAGGGGTTCCTAAAAAACCAAATATAAATGGATTCAAAGAACATGGATAGACTGTATGAATCCTAAGGAATTCATTGGCATAATCAATTTGATGAAATTGTACCATTTGATTGCTGTTTGAGTTTCGTAGGTCATGAACATGGAAGAACTCGCAGGTAAAGTTGCAGTTAAAATCGTAGGAATTTTTGCAGCAACCAAGGAAGAAGATGAAGTTCAGTGGCGCCAAAAATCAAATTCAAAAACTGTTTTTAAAATATAATGTTTGTTTGCTGAATGTATGTTGAACGCGCTCCATGTGGCTCAGTTGGTTTGTGTGTTTGATTGTGAATGTGATGGACCTGGGTTCGATCCCCCCATGCCATTTTGTTTTGCCATATTTTTTATTTTTACAGGATTACAACAAAAGGATTAGTACCCCTGATGCTAACATCAGCGCGCGCTGGCCTGGTGGTGATGTTGTTGGTCCAGAGTGAGGGAAGCCTAGGGCCTGGGTTCGAATCCCAGCCCCAGGTATGTGTTTTTTCTCATTTTGTTTTCATTTTATTTGTTTTTGTTTATATTATATTTATTTAACTTAATTAATTTTTAAATAACAATTTATAAAATAAATGTATATATTATTTTCTTATATAAAAAACTTATTTTTTTTAAATTCATAATTTATTTTCTTAAAAAATCAAATTATTTATATTTATTTCATTATATATTTATATTATTATTGTATACATTTTGTAAATAAATTAATTATGTTTAAATTAATAATAAAAACCCTAATTTTTTTTAATGAAGCATAAACCCTAATTTTTATTATTCTAACCCTAACCCTAATTTTTCTTAACTTTAAAATTTAACCTAATATTTTTATAAATTATAATTAGTCATTAATCATTTGTTTAATATGTGAATAATTTAGTATTTATTTACTATTATTAAAACCTATTTTCTTTATTAAATATTTAAAATCTTTTCTAATATTAAATTATTTTGCTAATTTCTTATTTTCTCTTATTTTTATTTTCTAACCTTTTATCTTAATTGTTATTATTATTGATTATTATTGCTTATTTATTATTATTTATCGTTATCATATTTCTCGATTATATTGTAATTGTCCCGAAGCTTTGTAATAGCTTAATTTATATTTTTGCTTTATTTTTATTATGAATATATTTATTGTATGGTTAGTAATTCTAGGGTGTGAATTACATACTTGTGATTAAAATTAACTTAGAATAATTAACTTTAAAAGATAAATATTTGAATATGCACACTCACACACGTAAGTCGATCTTTGATCGCCATCTTGCACTTTCTAAGGTTACCTCTCATGTTGCCTATTTTAAAAGGTCAAGTAAGGTGTCTTAAGCAAAGTCCCTTCATAAATATCATCAAGTCCCTATAGTTTTAAAGATCAAGTCCCTTCGAGGTTGCCTACGATAAATGATCTTGTCCCTTCGAATAAAAGATGATAAGTCCCTACGAATTGCTAAAGACACCTTACAGTTGCCTATATCTAGATGTCCCTACACATGTCCCTTAAAACATCCAAGGTAATGACTACCTATTCCTTAATAATAGGGATAGTCTTACCATTGAAAGAACATAAGAACAGTAAAGACTTAATATAGGGTAGGTTCCTCTTAATTACTTGCTCACCTTTCAAAATACTCTTCACACCACACTTTTCAAACAAATTTTCAAAAAACAAGTCTTTATATACATCCATACGAGGATCATTATAAAGTACTTAGAAATTTTCTAATCACACACTACACCTTTTCAAAACAATTTAAAGTGAGCTAAGTAACTAAGAGCCCATGGATAACAATGGATATAAAGGGTGCTAACACCTTCCCTTTGTATAACCTACCCCCCGAACTCAAATCTTTTAAGGTCTTTCCTGTTCTTTTATGTCCTTTCCTTTCAGATAAAATAAAAGTCGGTGGCGACTCTTGCTATCCGCAACATTTATACAAAGTCAGTTCTCCCACCGTGTTACACATGTTACCAAGGCTTGTTGTCAGTAACAGTGTCCACAGAGAATACATATGCTGGTCTGTCTAGTCTGGATACCAAAATCCGAGGTACATAATTAGCAGCTTGTACTTTGATCATGGATGAAATGGTAGCCAAAGCGTCTGCAAACTGATTCTTATCTCGAGGGATGTACTCAAGCTTAACTATGGCGAAGAAAGTCAACAATCTCCTCGTATAGTCACGGTAGGGAATCAAATGCTCCTGATGAGTGTACCACTTGCTGTTGGTCTGGTTGATCACCAAAGCTGAATCTCCGAATACATTCAAGGTTTTGATCCTGAGGTCAATGGCATCCTCAAGACCCATGATACAAGCTTCATATTTTGCTTCGTTGTTAGTGCAAGCAAAGGTGAGTTTTACCGAGAAAGGCATATGAACTCCTTTAGGTGTGATAAGTACTACACCAACTCCGCAACCGTTACAATTAACTGCCCCGTCAAACATCATAGTCCATGCTTCTTCTGGGTCAGGCCCTTCAGTGTGAACAGGCTCTTCATAATCTTTTGCTTTTAAGAACATGATGTCTTCATCAGGGAAGACAAATCTCATGGGTTGGTAATCATCAATGGGTTGCTCAGCCAGATATTAAGACAATACACTGCCCTTGTTGGCCTTTTAAGAGGTGTACTGAATGTCATATTCTGTTAGAATCATTTGCCATCTTGCAACCCTTCTGGTAAGTGTTGGCTTCTCAAATATGTACTTGACTGGATCCATCTTTGAGATCAATAAGGTAGTATGAGTCAACATATACTGTCTTAGTCGGCGAGCAACCCACGCTAAAGCACATCATGTTTTCTCGAGCAGTGAATAACGTTGTTCACAGTCGGTAAACTTTTTGCTTAGGTAGTATATTGCATACTCTTTTCGACCAGACTCGTCATGCTGGCCCAACACGCACCCCATTGACTCTTCTAATACTGTCAGATACATGATTAAAGGTCTTCCTTTGATTGGAGGCATGAGAATTGGACGTTCTTGCAGATATTCTTTGATCTTGTCAAAAGCTCTCTGACAATCATCGTTCCACCTGACTGTTTGATCTTTTCTTAACAATTTGAACAAGGGTTCGCAGGTTGCAGTGAGATGAGATATGAACCTTGAGATGTAGTTCAATCTTCCTAGGAACCCTTAAACTTCTTTCTCAGTCTTAAGTGCAAGCATTTCCTGGATAGCTTTGACTTTGTCGGGATCAACCTCAATTCCCTTTTCACTTACAATAAAACCCAGCAGCTTACCAGAACATACCCCGAATGTGCATTTGTTGGGATTCAACTTCAACTGATACTTCCTCAGACGCTTAAACAATTTCAGCAGATTCACCAGATGATCTTCTTCTGTAAGGGACTTGGCAATCATATCATCCACATAACACTCGATTTCCTTATGGATCATATCGTGGAATAATGTTACCATAGCCCGTTGATAAGTTGCACCGGCGTTCTTCAGACCGAACGATATTACCTTGTAGCAGAAAGTGCCCCAAGGTGTGATGAAAGTTGTCTTCTCCATGTCTTCAGGTGACATCTTAATCTGATTGTATCCAGAAAATCCATCCATAAAGGAAAATACCGAGAACTGAGCCGTGTTATCTACCAATACGTCAATGTGAGGTAATGGGAAATCGTCTTTCGGGCTAGCTCTGTTCAAATCCCGGTAATCCACACACATACGCACCTTGCCATCCTTCTTAGGTACAGGTAAAATGTTAGCAACCCACGGCGGGTAACTAGTTACAGCGAGGAAACCGACATCCCACTGCTTTAGTACCTCTTCTTTAATTTTCATAGCCATATCTGGGCGAGTACGGCGCAACTTCTGTTTAACCGGTGGACAATCTTCTCTCAATGGTAATCTGTGCATAACAATATCCGTATCTAGACCTGGCATATCTTGATAGGACCAAGCAAAGACGTCGACATATTCCCGAAGCATACTGATGAGCTGTTCTTTCATTGGAGCTTGCAGACTGGACCCAATCTTCACCTCTTTCACATCTTTCTAGGTACCAAGATTGATAGTTTCAACTTCCTCCTGATGAGGAGCAATCACTTTTTCCTCTTTCGTCGACAACCTAGCCAACTCTTCTGGCAAATCATAGTCTTCATCAACCCCTTCGTCTGCTTGATTAATTGGATTGTCGAAGTCATACAAGGTCATAGCAATGTTGTTGTCAGTGCAATATGGAGGATTATCTATGCAAGGGTTGATATTTGTTCATTTTAGTGATTGATTTTAGTCTTGTTTAGAAAGAAATGTGAATGGAGTTTATTATTTTTGAAAACATTGCCATTTATTGCTTTGTACGAAAATAACAAAAATGAAAAACAGTGAGCAAAAAAGAAGATCGTTTGCAAAAGATGTCCATTTGTTCATTAATCATTCATTTGCACAAAATACAAATATGGCCCTATTACAAAATGAGTCCTGACACCTTGGGCAAGATGCAGGACTTGATGCATGCTTAAACAGGAAATAATAATTACTCTGCAGAAGTAATTATAATTTCCTGGGAAGACCAGTTAAGGACTTACTGGCCTGGGACCTTTGGACGAATCCAACTCTTCAGGTTGAAGTCACTCTTAGCCTCGTCTTCCACATTGTTGATTGCATCCGGGGTTAGCATACCCCCACTGACAAATTTGGGAGCTTCAGCAGCCTCCTCTTGGACCTGTCAGGATGGTTTGTAACCCAACCCGAGCTTGTCTTTCTTGATCTGAACTTGCAGCAGCTTGCTCCAGCCCTGGGCATTTCCGTCTTCAACAACCTTCCGAGCTTACTTATAAGAGGATATTGAAGTACCAGACACTTTAGTTGTTGCTTCATTGACATTGAGGGCCTCAAACCCTTGGCTCATTGTCTCATGAATCTCTCCCTCCATCTCAATATACTTGTAAGTAGCTAGATGACTAACGAAGATATCATTTTCCCCACAGATTGTGATGACTTGACCTTCCCATTCGTATTTCAACTTCTGGTGAAGGGTCGACGTTACAGCTCTAGCGGCATGAATCCATGGTCGACCCAACAAATAGCTATATGCAGACTGAATGTCCATCACGTAGAAGTCAATTTTGAAGATCTGTGGACCAATCACCATAGGCAGCTCAATTTCCCCAAGAACCGATCCTTTAGAACCATCAAAGGCTCTCACTACCAAGTTACTTGGACGCAGTGCGAGACCATCGTATTCCATCTTGATCAATGCTTTCTTCGGAAGAACATTGAGTGATGACCCAGTGTCAACCAAGACGTGAGAGAGAACAACTCCTTTACACTCCAAGGTAATGTGCAGAGCTTTATTATGGTTATGGCCCTCCGTAGTTAGATTAGCATCAGTAAAACCTAGCCCAGGGCTAGTATTGACATTTGAAACCACTGTCTCTAGCTGATTAACCGTAATCTCTTCTGGCACGTAAGCTGCGTGCAGGACTTTGAGAAGTTCATTCCTATGAGCTTCGGAACACATCAGTAGTGATAGAATAGAGATTTTGGAGGGGGTCTGATGGAGCTGGTCCACAACCTTATAGTCACTCTTCTTGATTATTTTCATGAACTCGTCTACATCTTGGTCAAAGGATGTCTTATGAGTTTCCTTGGAAACACGTTATTCAGGCACCACACTCTTTCCTTTATCCTTGGCAGCAGCTTCTGCTTCAGCATCGGTTATTTGGAATTGTGAGGCAAAGAGACGTCCGCTTCAGGTGAAGCCTCCGCCTCCCCCCACATTATCAATCTGTGGTGTAGGGATGTCAAAAGTGACTTTCTTTCCGTCACAATACAAATCGGAGCCATAGTGCCAAGGTACGACACTGCTACTATCATATGGAACTGGTCCAGGCACTGTGATAGTAACTGGACTGATTGCCGCGGAAGAAGGAACTGAGACAGTCTGAGGTTCATAATAAATTGTGACAGGAGGTTTGACCAGAGATGGTGTTGGTGGTGATGGTTGCTGCTGCTGATGGAGATGTTGATTTTTGAAAGAATCTGGAATGGGGATTGTTGCAGGATCATAGTAAATAGTCACTGTGGAAATATCTTCATTAATGGTTGTTGTTGTTGTTGAAGGATGTGTTGAATTGATTCTTGTTGATGTTGAAGAAGGGATGACTGTTGATGTTGTAGCAGCATCCGTTGAAATGATTGTTGTTGAAGTTGTAGGAGTGATATCTGATGGAATGATGTGTGCTGATGTTGTAGAAGGAATGGTTGTTGATGTTGTTGAAGCTATGACCGTTGAAGTTATCTGTAAAGTGCCTTCCTTGATAAGATTGTCGGTATCGATCTTCAAATTTGCACAACTGTTGATAGAGGTCTTGCAAGCTTCACAATGGGCCTCAAATCCCGGGAACACTTGGCACTTTAAAAGTTGGGATTTAACCTCGTCCAGAGGTGTTTGAATGCTTGCAACACTGTCAATTAGGTTTATCGATTGATCTTCCTCAATAGCATTTATCCTAGGCCCACCATGGCTAGGCATATGATTCTTGGTAACACTCGGAGGAGGTGCAAAGTTAACTTTCTTAGAATCAATCAGATCCTGAACCTTCATGTGCAAGGCTCTGCACTTCTCTGTAGTATGGCCATGTGCATTTGAGTGGAAGGCACACCGGGAATTAACATCATAGTTTCTTGGGAGGTTCTAAGGATCTAGGGGAGCCAGAGTCCTTAATTCAATCAAGTTAAGCTTTAATAATTGTGGAAGTAAGGAAACATAAGGCATTGGAATGGGATCAATAACCCTATTGATTTGTGAAGGCCTCTGTTGAAACGGACATTGTTGCTGATTGTTATTGTTGAAAGATCTTTGTTGAGGAAATTGTTGTTGTGGTGGGAAGTGTTGTGGTTGTGGAATGTACTGTTATTGAGGTACCGAAGCTGGATTTATGACAATAGCTATTGATCTTGGCATGTACTGAGGCCTACTTCTGCCCATATGTACTGAGTTGGTCTCACCTGTCCTACGAGGTCCTGCAAAAGGTTTCCTTGTATTGCTGGAACTGGAACCATTATCTGAAATTTTTCCCATCTTCAGCAGACTCTCAATTCTCTCTCCTGCTATAACTACATCCGTAAAGCTGGTGGACGAGAAAGCAGCAAGTCTGTCAATGTATGTTCCTTGCAGGGTGTTCATAAACATGTCATCCATCTCTCTTTCAGACATTGGAGGTTGGACAGCAGCAGCAAGCTGTCTCCACCTTTGCGCATACTCCCGGAAGCTTTCTCTTGAAGACTGTGACATACCCATTAGGAGAGTCCTGTTGGGAGCCATGTCTAAATTATATTGATACTGGTGTATGAAAGCTTCATCCAAATCCTTCCAGTTTCTAACTGTTGCCCTGGACAAATGAGAATACCATTCACGGGATGCCTCAGTCAGACTGTCCTCGAAGTAGAACATCCACAACTTTACGTCCATGGTATAAGCCTTTAATCTTCCCAGAAAGGACTGCAGGTGAGTTCGTGGACAAGAGGTACCGTTATATCTCTCAAAGCAAGGGGGTTTGAATTTGTGAGAAATCTTGACTCCCTCAACCATACCCATGTCCATAACATCAAATCCCAAAGAGTTTTGGGACTCCAGAGATCTCAACTTCTCTGCTATTTCATCTAAATGACGATCATAGGCTTTATCCCCAGCACCAATTACTGTAAACTGTTCCTATTGGGGGTCTTCTTGCAAGGCACAACCTCTAGTGTTTCCTTGGGTATTTCTGATAGCATTGACTTCGAGATTGAGGTGTGGCCCAAACTCTGGCGCATCTGTTCGTGGCTGCCCGTGATCATTGTTTCTAGTACCCCTCGTACCTGGATGATTCTCTTCGGGAGTTTGCCGCTCGACCAACTCTCTTAATCTTTCTTGGCTTTTGGCCAACCCAGTCATTACTGCCATGAACTGGTTCATCTGAGCCCTCATCTCAGTCCTTTCATTAGCCATCTGAGTTCTCACGTCAGTCAAATCTTGCGGAACTTGGTCCATCTGTAAGCTCGGAAGGTTGTTTCTTGTAGGATACCAGTGAACTCTGTTGATGGGGAAAACCCTCCTACGAGCAATGTTTCCTGAAACCACAACAAAGTGAGAAAACAACGACAAAAATACCTACAAAACAAATAATGAGGTTAGTATGCAATGCAATATGTCTATTTGTCTTCCGAGGGTATCCGATTTGGTTCTTTGGTTTTGACCTTCCAGACCTCTAGGAATGTTGAAGAGAAGTGAAGCCCAAAAAGATAAATCCAAGTAATACATAAACCATATATACAAATGAAAAAAGATACACAGTTTATGATTACAAACAAGTTCCCATGGTGGGTCAAAATACAACAAAATCAAGGAATACAACCAAATTATCATGAGAGATAAAGTACAACCAAAATGAAATGCAAACACACAGAAATCAAACATCCAGCCCAAAGTCATCCTCTCTGACTTCCTTCAGGAGAGCATCAGTCACTGGTCCAACTGGATGCTCTGTGATGGTCCTGATAAGAAGGTTCCTGGTGGCAATATCATTTGTCAACTTCTTATACTTTTCTTGGTCTTTTGATCTCTTCAAACCCGCTCGGAGTTTCAACTCAGAGATTTCCTTTTGTGCTGCTAACAAGGCTTCATGACTCTTCTTCTCATTAGCCTCCAACTTCTCTATCCTAGCCTGGGTCTTCTGATCTTCCTGTGAACGAGCCTCAGTAATTCTGATCCATCTAGCCTGACTCTCTTCCAAGTAGTGCTCAGCTCTGGCCTTCTTAATCTTGGCTTCTTTGCAAGCATTCTTCAATACCAACTCCCCTGCCCGGGCTTTTCTGATGTAATCATATGTCTTCTCAATCTTGGTCATATGCTCGATCCGGAGCTTCTATAACCTCTCATTGTCCAGACGACTATCATTCCTCTCCCAGAGGGTCTTCTTCAAGGCTTTAGAGAGCTGAGCATTCCTTTCTTTCAACTTCTCAAACTCCTCTAAACTGACTGTAGCTACAAGCTCTACTGTTGATGGCCCTGGCACATCCTCCAGGGTAAATGGCATGCGGGTGATATGTCCTCTGATGCGAGACCAATCAATGTACTGAGCTGAAGCTATGTTGTTGCACTTGCCGAGAATAGCAGTCCCTTTTGTCTGAATGTTATCCCAAGCCCAGGTTGCTTGTCAGATGATGGGATGATTGTTCTGAACATCACAATAAAGGGTCTCTGCTAAATCTTGCTCACTTGGTGGATGTACCAAGGCATACCTTAGTTGCCTTTTGAAAAGCAAAGGATTGTAGTTGATTCAACCCTTCACTCCAATAAGAGGTACATTGGGATACTGCCCACAACTTGTAATTATATCCCTGCCCTTGGTGCTCTGTGCACCACTTGATGTCTTTTGAAGTGAGAGCAATCATTCTCTTAGCCCAATTTCTTGACTGATGAGGATTCAAGAAAGCTTCTGTCTTCGGCAAGTGTCTCAATAACCAACAGTAGAAGAGAGGTGCACAACATCTGACTAATCTTCCCCTCTGCTTCTCATTTCTTTGATGCACTAAGTAATAGAAGTCCCCTAGCAAGGTAGGAACTGGATTATTCAGCAGGAAGACATGGATGGCGTTCTTGCTTACAAACTTAGGTTCGTCTGCAAACAAGATGATTCCATATATCCCAACTGCAGCATGACTGGTGGCCTGAGTGATCAAGAAGTCCAAATGGAGGCCTGGGATTCCAGCCTTGGTGGTCATATGCTGATCAATGATGGTGGTTTCCAAATACAAAGCCTTAGCTATGTCTTCATTCCTAGGAGAAGTCATCTCAGGGTTGAAAGGAATCTCTCTCCTGATGGGGACACCCAACAACATGGAAAACTCTTCTAACAAAGGGCCCAACTGAAAGTCTGGGAAAGTAAAGCATCTGAGAGGAGGGTCATAGAACTGAAGGCAAGTGTGGATCATACTCCTTTGTGATGCATCCAAGTCCATGATCATGTCCATGATACCACCATAGTGTTCCCTGAATAAAGGGACATGATCAGGAGTGATAAGTGCCTGAATCTGCCTGATGCCTGCTAGGGAGGGCTCAAAGAAATGATAAGTGATGTTGCTCTTCCTGGATGAATCCATACCGATAATGGATGCTGATGAAGATAACTGAGGAGAAGAACTGATGAAGACAACTAATGAAGATGGTGAAGAAGATCTCTGATGAAGATAGTTGATGAATATATCTGATGAAGATGTCTGAGCAGAAGAACAGTCAAAACCAAACCAAATAAGATGTGGATACCCTGTAAAACAAATAGACAAATGTTAAAATGATGTAAAATGATGTATGCAGAATGATATGCAAGGGTTTGTGATTAGGTGATAGATTTGTTATCTGCTTTGATAGGGTCCATATGTGTTCATAAGTCCAGATGGAGGCTAGAGAACCAGTAACAAGGTGGGGGACTCAAATAAAGAGTCACAAGTCAAGGGTTTCATAGAATTAGTCCAACATAGTGTAACCTTAACAATATTAGTAACAGGGTATGATGAGGTCAAGGATTCCTGCAAACCTGTAAACATCCCAACCCACTCACATGTATTGTTCTAGAACAAGGATCCTCAAACTTGGATTTATTATGAGAAGTGTAAACACTTCTAACCCGGAGGTACAATGTTTAACCTAATCATAAAGAATCCTCCTCTAATTCACCTTAGATGCTTAAGGTCATCTAAAAAGGTCATCCACACTTAGCAGGCTTCCCAGATAACCCTAGTACTACAGGAAATCCGTAGCACAAAGTTCTCAAGAAGAAACCCATGTCTGAACCGTGTTTCATATTCCCGCACCAGACCGAAATGGAATGGGGAAGAATATGAAGCCACTCTAATCCTATGTGTCACTCAGGCTCCCAGTGTGGAACCTTACTCACTAAGATACCCCTCCCACCAAGGTAAACAACAAATCCAGCACAAGTGATATGTTGACAATAATATGAAATGCATAAAACAGTAAATGAAAGCGATAAAGTAAATGCAACAAATAAAGTTGTACAAAATGCAATAAACAAAGCAAAAAAAACACACACATAACACCTCCATAAACACAAATCAAACAAGCGCTAGGAGAAACCCATAAAAAGAACCAGAAGCCCTGGTTGCAAAGATAAAGTCCCCAGCAGAGTCGCCAAGTTGTCGCTCCCCTGAAAAGACACCGGGGTTCCAAGGTGCAAACGCGAACGACCGGCGAAAGAGAAAATGAGGTGTTGAAATGAATAGAGTCGCCAGCTAGGCATTTTTATCCCGAAGGAAAGGTAATGCTGCATAAACCTGGAAAGAGATGAATAAGGCGGTTGCGAACCAGAGAAACTGAGAAAGGGGGTTGGTTACGACCTGGGAAGGTATTAGCACCCAGATCGTCCGTTGTACTCGACGGGATCCACGCTTACAAGATTGTGTTTAAAAGGGGTAAGTGTATGTGTTGTCTGTGTGCAAAAGCTAGGAAAAGAAAGTACATGTGTCAGTGCAAAAGGTGAATTGCTCAAGAACTGAGGCTTAAAATAAAGAATGATGAAAGAGGGGGGAGACACAGAGACTTTTGTTCGATAACTGTTAAGTTATGCCTACGTATCCTTTCGTGAAATGAGGAAGTCAGAACACTGTAGTTCGACTCAAAGAGACTGGAGAAAGATTGACTGTGAACAGCTTACTTGCCTATGCTCAAGGGTATGACTCGTCTGGCTCGAGTGCTAACTGTCTTGTATTAGACGGAAGAAACGAGTTCTCGCTTGTGAATGAGTGTGATGAGAAAAGAATCCCGGAGAGGACGATTATTGTTTGTTTTTGGTGTTTTCAGTTTTTTATTGTTTTTGGTGTTTTGCATAGGATTATGAGCTTAAGCCTAAATCAAAGGTTATAAACTCATTATATCCTCCATGATTAGGGATAATGAGCCTACTTAAGTATGAGATAAGCATATAAACTTAATTACCATGATGATGTAGGATTAAGATCATTAATCTACTTGTGATTATTTAGATGTTTTTGGTTTTTGTTTAGTGTTAAGTAATGAGTTTAATCTCTAATCACAGATTAGTGAACTCATTACACCATCCTAATAGAAGGATAATAGATGAGAACACTTAAGCTGAGGAAGATACCTCAACTTAATCCATGGTTAGGGATTAAATTCATTATATAACAAGCCTTTATTAAGAGAATTTTAATTTAAGGGATGAGATTAAGAAATGGATTTTAAGTTTGTAAGACAACTTGAGGGGGACTTGTCCATTAAACACTAGGGTTAGTCCCTCTTAACCATATGGAAGAGATATAACCCTAATGTAAGGCCCAAGTTACAAGATAAACTCTTAGTGATTATTAAGTGTTTTAGTTAAGAGGTGTAAACAAAATAAAGGTTTAACACTAAGGATTAAAGTTATACACTCCATCCTAAGATAAGGATGCAGGCATAACCCTAATTCCAAAGTCCTAAAGCTTTAAGAGTTTAGCCTCTGATTATGAGATGAGAAGAGAGAATCAAGAAGACTCAAAGGTAAAAGACTAGGGGGGACTATACACAACCCTACAATTTATCATGCTTGGATATCCTATGGTTTATGAGGCTTAAGAGAAAGGATCTTCAAGGCCACCAATGGAAGAAGTTGATGAAAAGAGAAGGAGGGAGAAAAATAAGTTACTTACTTCCTGAAGAAGATAAGTAACTTAAAAGAAATAAAGTAAGAAGGATGGAACATAAGTGAATTAGATTCACTTCAAAGACATGTAAATATGCATATGCAAAGGAAATAAAAGGTGGGAGATGAAGGCAAATCCACCTCCCAAATAACTTACCCAAAAGCTCCTGAAATGTTAGTATGGATGCATAAAACATAAAGCAAAAGGAAATAAATTGAAATGAGATGAAAAGACCAAAGTCAGAAGTGAATATGCATGGAAAATGTGTTATGATATGATGAAAATTCATACATAATGCATATGAATGATCATACAAGGATGAGATGCAAAGGAAGCATGAATGAAGCTTGAAAACACATGAATGTTCATGAAATGTAATGGATGCAATGCATAGAAAATGAATGAAGAAATGATCAAGCAATGTTTCAAGAATGTCTTAAGATGTCTAAGATGACATACAAGAGAATGTAATGGCATGGCAAGTTCACAAGTTCATGAAATGCAAAGGAGAATGCAAATGAAGATGCAAGTTTAGGGTTTTAAGACAACATGAGATGCAAATGACCGAAACAGAAGCATTCACCATGATAAACCAATTGAAATCAAGCTCAAACAAACCCTAACCCCATATGAGATCACACCCCAAAGGAGAAAGTCAGAAGCTTAACCTAATGAAAGTTATGAAATTCCTAAGTTTGTTAGGGTTTTGTGGTGATTCTTAAGGGAAAATGCAAATCAAATTGAAAATGCAATATAAAATCATGAGGAAAATAACCTATAAACTATATGCAATATTTGAAACAATGCAAAAAGAATCAAGTTCAAACTCATCATGGTTAGGCAGAAATGAATTTTTCAAGTTAGGGTTAAAAAATGTGATTTTTAAGAACCCTAATTCAAAGAAAATTGTGAAAATGTGATCAAACCTAAAAAGAAATTTGTATGATGAGTTTGAAAATGTTTCTAAATGTATTGGAATGGTTCATGATTTTTTTGGTGATTTTTAGAAACCTAAATGCATTTTTAATTAATTAAAATCCATTAATTAATTAAAAATAACATTTAAATATTTTAAAAATACTTTTTTAATGTAAAAAATAAAATAAAAATTATTTTCAGGTTAAGAAAAATATTTAAATAAAAAATGCAAGAAATGGGAATTTTTTGATGGGTTTTGATATTTTAAATAAAATGTACAAAAGAAATGAATAAAAATGAAATAAAAATGAAATTAAATGAAAGACAAAGCATCCAGTGGCTCATATTTGAACTGAGGAGAGAGATGTTGACTGGTGCGTATTTGGATGGTCTGGATCTAATATGGGCTAATCTGAATTAATTAAACTAATTAATTATAATTAGGGCTAATGGGCTAATCTGGACCCTCCATCTCACGCGGGAAACACTCATCCTACGACCTACATTTAAACTGAAATTTAAACCTAATTAAACCCTAATCTTTTTTAGGCGACCGAAACAGTGTTCCGGTCGTCTTCTCCGGCAAGCTCTTCATGCCAACTTCTTCCCTAGGCTATGAGAACCTCCCAAACTTTCCAAAATCACTCCCCAAACATCAATAAGCAAGAATCAAGCAACAAAAACAATTTATTTTTCACATACAAAGAGAATCGAATCAAACAAGTTTTACGGGTAAATTTTCAGAAGCTTTATACATTCTCATTCCTCAACCATTTTCAAAAAAAATTACATCAGCATGCTCAGGGGAACACATAGAATCATTTAAGAACTTAAAATAAAGCTTCTGGAGAAAATGTTCTTGAAGGTTACCTGAGTTGAAGCTTTGAGATTCTGAGCTTTTTGGACCTTTCCTTGGTGCAAAATCACTCCAATGGATCCCCTTAGGCTTTTGGAATGCTTGAAACAAGTTTGTAATGGCTGGTTTTGGAGATTCAACTCTACTGAGGCAGAAATTATGTTCTTGTTTGAGAGGCTTTTAGGTCATGGTGATGGGTGTTTCTTGGTCCTTAGGACAAGTGGAGATGATTGGTGAAGGAATATTTTAGTTTTGATGGTTGTGCTGAGAATTTGGAAGACTTGAAGTTTTTGGCAAATTTTGGTGATTCTGAGTTGTGTTGTGTTTCAGGCTCCAAGATCACATGAAATAAGGTCCATGAGGCTTGTTTGTGATGTCTTGATTGGTCAGAAAGTTGGTAGTGGCATAGTTTGATCGGTATGGGCAAAGTTGCAAAAAAGTCAATTTTGTGTACTTGGTTGTATGGCACGAGTCAGAGCTGCTTCAAGGGGTGTCTTGGCCTCAGCTTGCATCAAGGATGGCCATAGGATCATATTACATGAGCTGTAACAAGTGGATGAAGAGTTTCCAAGGTTTTTGCAACTTTCCGTCTTTGAGAATTTTGTGAAAATGGTTTGATGAAACTTGTAATCTAAGGCACAATTCTGGTCCAAATGCATTGCACTATGTTTGTATGATGTTTAGAAATCAATTAGAGGTCATGAAATGGCTTGAAACTTGAATTTGCAAAATTCCCTCTTTGGCATGAACTTGAAATTGACAAGAATTTTCCCAACTTTGAAACCTCATATCTCGAGTTATAGGATGAATCAAGACATGCTCTTGTACTTTTTGAAAATGGGAAGACATAATCTACAACTTCATGCCCAAGAATTTTTCATTTGAAGCATTTTTGGTCATGAAAGAATAGGTTGAAAATCTTTCCCAAAATGGAAAGTTTCCATTACAAGTCATTTCCAAAAATAGCAAGTTTGCATTTGGCTCAAAATTCTTCAATCTTGTGAACTTATAACCACTTCAATGATCAAATAAAGATCATAGAGACTCAAAATGATGATGATGATCCTTTGGTGCCCTTGATGGAGGCCTCAGATGCCCTGATTTTGACTTTACTTGCTCAAGAAGTTACCCAATGATCAGATGACTTCCACAGTGAATTTATTCATCAAATTTGGTACACATGATCCTTATAACATATTGAGACCATTAGAAACAAGAATGACCAAAAAATTTGAGATTAAGGCCTCTGAAACCAAAACCCTAATTTTAGGTCATCTATGCAGGAAATCTTCAGTCTACCTCTATTCCTTTGCCTTGCTTTGTGATCCCTTGACTTTTATGAACTTTGGGGAGCATATTACGATCACGGAACACATATGGACCCTCTTGATAAGCTTCAAGACCTTTGGGATGGCTCAGATCATTCTTGGATTGCTCAGATCACAAACCCTAGATGCAGATGAAATGAACTATGTAGTGTGATATGATATGCCTATGCTAATGCATAAAATGAAAGATCACAAGCCATGGTGTGAGAAAAAGTGAGGGAAAATTTGGGTTGTCTACACTACTGCACTAAATTTTACAGGTCTCCCTTGTTTATTTGCTGCAGACTTGTTGTATGTGGTCACAGTTGGTTGCTTGCAGGCTTACTGAGGTGTTTGTAATACTTTGCTTGTTCTGAATTTTGTACTGCTATCGTGTTGTAACAAAGGCTTATGTGATGTTGCCTTTTTGAAGGATGGTATTTGGCCAATTTGTTTATTGAAGTAGGCTTTATGAATGAGCTTGAAAGTTGGCTTTGCTTGGCTGAAGCTGGAGTTAGGAACAACTATGGTTTGAATTGGTGCCCAATTAGTTTCAAGTTGTAATCTTGCTTTGACTTATGCATTTGCTGACTTCTTTTTGCAAGCATGAGATGTTAACGTCATGGATAATACTAAGAATAGGATCAGTTATCACTCAATTTGGAGTCTGCCTCATTGGTACACTATATTGCAATTGTGCCTTATGTTACTTTGTTTGGTCATGATACTCAGAGTTAAATCTTGTTTGTCCATTCCTTAGACTTAGGTTTTTCTTGCTCTGCTTGTATTTTTATAACCTCGAATGTCCACTATTGTTTCATGTACAACCTTTGGAGCTTGGAATTGATGAACAGGCCATTGGTATAATGATGATGGAGCTTGGCATGATAAGAACCGCGCCCTTGGGATTTAGGGAATTAACAAGGCACATGAAGCACAAAGTTACACTCTTATTTTTGTACTTTCTTAGGCCTAGGTTTAGCATGGTCTTGTATAACTTACACTTTGTACTGAATGACCTTTGAATTCAATCAATTGAAATTTGTCATTCTTAATCATGTAGCAATGAATCTTCCAATTCGGTAGTACTCTTAACTTTGAAATCACTTTGAATTTTGCAATTTAAACCTTGTGTCAAATGTGAATCCAAGTTCGTTGCATGCTTATTTTAAATCTTGTATCTCATGAAACTTGGATGTAATGAAGCATTCCAATTATTTGTTACAATATGGCACATTTTATATATCTTTCTCTTTTGATACAACCTTCTCTTGAATTGGATAAGTAGTGAAAGCCTTGGATCTACATATTGAAACCGTACCAACCAAACTCACACTTAGCCTTGAAAAAAAAAACACACACATAATAACACTTCTTGCATGTTATTTGTACCAATGAGGAAAAGATAACAATACTAGTTTCCATCATGTGACCAAGTATAATCAATATTCCAAAACAAATTACCTTCAAATTCTTCTAACAAAAAAAAATCCATATTGTATTGATCTTGTGAATGAGATCACCAACTTCTTTTATTCAACCTAAACTTAACAAACTTGCAAGAAAGAGTTATTAATAAAAAACAAAGACCATAATAAAGATCTTAAACCTAAACAGGCACAAGAAAGAATGTCATGAACTAACCCTAGAAAATCAAAGCCAACTAACCCTAGAAAATAAAATCCAAATGACAAATGATCCAAAAAGAATGTCATGAACTAACCCTAGAAAATCAAAGCCAAATGACAAATGATCCCCTAGAGAATGATCATTAAATGCAAATGTTTGGGATAAGAAAACAAAAGGTATGACAAATTTGGGGTATGACAATTAAGTAAGAACTATTCAGTTTGGTATGTTGCCTTGTGATTCACCTCTTAGCCTATAATGAATTCTAACCTGAGGCCACCTCTGTTTGACCTGCTTCTGAATTGATTTTGATCAATTATTATATTTTGATCAATTGTTATATGTTATTTGATGAATCTTGTTATTTGATGCCACTTTTGTCAGAATTGATTTTGATCAATTGTTAATATGTTGTCTTGCCAATGATGGATGTTGTCATCTGAGGCCACTTTTGTCTAAATTGATTTTGATCAATTGTTATATGTTGCCTTGACTATGATGAAATTGATTTTTGTTTGCCTTGACCTGCTTGTGGGCTGTGAATTAATTTTTCCTAGGATTAAATTATGTTGCCTTGTGAGTTGTGATTTAATTGTGTCTATGGCCAATTATATTACCTCCTTGTGACTTTAGTTACCTATGATGAAATCATATTCTGAGGCAAATATACCTTGAAAATAAATTATGTAAATAAGTATAGATGAATTTAAGTTGGTTGACAACTCTACTTGTTCAAATAGGTATAAAATGATCTTCATCAAATAGGCATATCCTTTCTTGTATCCAAATGCTACTCAAGCCACTTCCAATGAACAAGAGTTGGCAACCAACTTAAAATCTCTCTTCCAATTGTATCAAGATACCTATGGAACTAATGATGAAAATGCACATGTATCTTAAACTCCAGAAGTAGGATGTAGTTCTGGTTTTGGAAGGAGGAGTTTTGAGATGTTTTTACAAATTGTTGTTGGCAATACTAATTCAAAATATGATCTTGAATTATATCTTGAAGAGCCTCCCTTGAAAGTTCCTCCTACATCTAAGTTTTATGTTTTAACATGGTGGATGGGGAACGAATCCAAATATCCCATTCTTAGTAAGCTATTAAAGGATATCCTAATTATTCAAGTTACAACCATTGCTTTAGAAACAACCTTTAGTGTTGGTAAAAGGGTTATTGATCCAAAATGATCTTCTATGAAAACTAAGATAGTTGAAAAGGTACTTTGTGGGAGTGATTGGATGAAGGAGAAATATGGAATTTAAAAGGGATGTACTGTATAAGTATCTTTTGCTTATGATTTATTTTAGTTCAATATTTATAGTGCTTATGCTTTTCCATTTAACTTATGCTTTGATTGATGTAGCTTGAAGAACTACAAGATGAACCTTTAGCATATCATTTTGGTGAGGATCCGGGTGTCGCTTATTTGACGAGAGCATATTTGCAATGTCAATGATGAGATTGTTCTAAGGCATATCATTAACAAATGTAATTATGTTATTTTGTTGTAATTTGAAAACATAAGTTTCATAACTTATGTTTGAACAAGTTTACTATTTTTGAACTTTTGCTTATGAATTTTATTTTGAATTTTGAATGTAATGTGATGTGAATGACAATGTCAAATGTATATTTTGAATTGATTGTTTTAAAATGGCAGTTCTACAATTTCTATATATTTTATTCTAAATTTAAAAAAAATGATAATTCAAGATTTCGGGAGGGCCTAGTACCCGAACTGTCTATTATCGGTTCGGTTTCGGATCTCTTTCCCAAAAATCAATTATCCGATCCAGTTCTAGATTACTCGAAAGTGCCAGATCAGTTTTGGATAAAAAATTCAACCATTACTGTTTTGGTCCGGTTCCGGTTTACCCTGCAAGGTTTTTGGCCCAATTTTCGGGATCCCAAATACCCGGTCCGGACCGAAAACAACCCTAATTTAAGTGGTACAAGTGTTTAATATTTTTTTATAAAACTGTTAATTAAAATTAAGATAACTGTCAAACCAAAATAATTTTTATTTTAAAAAATTAACACTAATTTAGAAACAACTATTGTGAGATTCATTCATTATTCATAAAATTACTAATATGATTCTCTTTTTCATCTCCCTCAACAATATTTTGATTGTAAAATTCGATAGTCATTTCTTGAATATGATGAAAGAAACCATTAAACCATCCAAATTATTATTAAAAAATACAATAAATATATATAAGATTGTGTTGTTGTTCTAATAATATATATTTTTTATATTATATACTTTAATCATAGGGTTTAATACATTTTTATGTCATAATTGTATTCTTCAAGTACCATCATTTGATTTAAAGGTCATTGTTTAAGAAACAAAGCATTGGATTGAGATTTGTAATATTGGTTCAATATCAAGATTGTCAAAATTGAGTTTTTACCTTGACTCGTTTTAGCTAGGTAAAATCGAAACGTAAAATCATAGAGTTTACCTCATGTTAAAATAATATTAAATTTAAAGTTAAATAAGAAAAATAATAAAATTTAAATAATAAATTTTAACTAAAAGAATATACACAATAAATAAAATCAACTTCTATTAAGTTGGTTTATTAAAATAATAAAAATAACAAAACACTGTAAGAATCACTTAGATTACAAACTATAGTAGCATTCAAAGACACAAAATAACAAAACTTGCAACACTATAGTAACCAACCAAGATTACATACAATCAAATAATAACATAGTAACATAACATTGCTTTGTTTTTTTATTTGTGAAGAAGACTCACTTTTTAGATACTTACCAATCAAAGAATAAAAATCACATAATATTTTCGTTGAAGTTTCGGTCCGACGTTGTACAAGTGAAGTGGCGTTAGGGTTTGTCGCTCCCCCGAAAAGACACCTGGTCAGATGGGGTGCAGACGCGAACGGTCGGCGAAAGGAGAAATGAAATGAAGGTGAATAGAGTCGCCAGCTAGGCATTTTTATCCCGAAGGAAAGGTAATGTTGTATAAACCTGGAAAGAGATGGATAAGACGGTTGCGAACCAGAGAAACTGAGAAAGGGGGTTGGTTACAACCTGGGAAGGTATTAGCACACAAATTGTCTGTCGTACTCGATGGGATCCACGCTTACAAGATTATGTTTAAAGGGGTAGGTGTATGTGCTATCTGTGTGCAAAAGCTGGAAAGGAAATATACAAGTGTCAGTGCAAAAAGGGTGAATTGCTTAAGACTGAGGCTTAGAAAAGAATGCAGGAAGAGGGGAAAGACACAGAGACTTTTGTTCGATAACAGTTAAGTTATGCCTATGTATCCTCTCGTGCAATGAGGAAGTCATAACACTGTAGTTCGACTCAAAGAGACTAAAAGATGAATTGACTGTGAACTGCTTACTTGCCTATGCTCAAGTGTATGACTCTCCTGGCTCGAGTGCTAACTGTCTTGCATTAGATGGAAGAAGCAAGTTCTCGTTTATGAATGAGTGTGATGAGAAAAGAATCCCGAAGGAGACGATTATTGTTTGTTTTTGTGTTTTCAGTTTTTTATTGTTTTTGGTGTTTGTCATAAGTTAATGAGCTTAAGCCTAAATCAAAGGTTGTAAACTCATTATATCCTCCCTGTGATTAGGGATAATGAGAATACTTAAGTGTGAGATAAGCATCTCAACTTAATTGCCATGGTGATGTATAATTAAGATCATTAACCTACTTGTGATTATTTAGATGTTTGTGGGTTTTTGTTTAGTGTTAAGTAATGAGTTTAATCTCTAATCACAGATTAGTGAACTCATTATACCATCCTAATAGAAGGATAATAGATGAGAACACTTAAGCTGAGGAAGATACCTCAACTTAATCCATAGTTAGAGACTAAATTCATTATATAACAAACCTTTATAAAGTGGATTTTAATTAAAGGTGAGATTAAGAAGTGAATTTTATGATTTGTAAGACAACTTGAGAGGGACTTGTCCATTAAACACTAGGGTTAGTCCTTCTTAACCAATAAAGGAAGAATTAGAACCCTAATGTAAGGCCCAAGTTACATGTTAATGTCTTAGTGGTTATTAAGTGGATTGATTAAGAGGTTTAAACAGATTAAGGGTTTAACACTTAGGATTAAAGTTATACACTCCATCCTAAGATAAGGATGCAGGCATAACCCTAATTCCAAAGTCCTAAAACCTTAAAGGTTTAGTCTCTAATGATGAGATGAGAAGAGAGACACAAAGAAGACTCAAAGGAAAAAGTCTAAGGGAAACTATCAATCCTAGAAGTTATCATGCTTAGGCATCCTATGGTTTTTTGAGGCTTAAAAGGAGAAGTTTTCAAGGAAGCCACCAAGGAGAAGCAAGATATGAAAGAGATGAGATGAGAAGAGAATGAGAGGAAGAGAAACATAAGTGAGCAAGCTCACTCAAGGACAAGTAAAAATGCAGCAAGAATACAATATGAAAGTATGAGAAGAGGTGGGAGGTGAAGGCAAATCCACCTCCCAAACAACTTACCATTAACCCTGAAAAGTTAGTACAAGATGCAATATGAAATAAATGAAATGAAATGAAGAAAATGTAAGTGAAAATACCAAGACCAGAAGCATGTACATGATGCAAATGATGCTATGATATGATGTTAAGACATACAAGATTCATGTGTGTGATCATACAAGAGAATGAGTGAAAATGAAGCATGTAGGAAGCATATAAACACATGGATGCTTGTGAAATGAAATGAATGCAAAGTGTCACATCCCAAATTTTTTACCCCCGACTTTTTGTGTCATATAGTCATCTCATCATCAGCATACAAAACAAATGCCAGGCATTCCGAGGTTTTGCAGGAATGGCAAGGGTGATCCGTGGGTTGTCTAACAAATAGTGGAAATCTGATTCATTCGGTTCGAAAATTAGGATTTGATTGTCCTGAAGTTGGGTTTAGTGGGTTGATAGCTTAAGTTTTGAATTTTGGAAATTTAAGTTTGAATTATGGACGTCGTTCTTCTGAGTTTTTGTTAAGGGAATTGGTTCAAGCCTCGAGTTTTAATTTCAACTGCCGATTTGTTTCCATGTTTTTTTATCCCCATTTTAAATCCAAATTTTAAGTTTATTTCTAAAAAATCCAATTCCAAGTTTTGTTTCTTATTTCAAATTTCAATTCACACTCTTATTTCCAAAACCCACTTCATGTCCCCATTTCTTTAATTCTACTTCTTTGTGTATCTTAGTTTTAATTTTATTTCCAAGTCCATATTGTAAATTCATTCAATTTACTTCTATTTCCAATCCATTTTTTTGTTTTTATTTTTTATTCTTGTTTTTTTTAAATCCTATTATGTTGCAAGAAAAAAAAAACAAAAAAAAAACTTCCTAATTATTCTCAATCCCAAATTGTTAATCTCAATTTCATTCCAATTATTAAGATCAGATGAAATTTTCATCTCTATCCAAAAATCCATGTTCCGTTTCCTATTCCTAGTCTCCTTTCATATCTTTTTATTCATCCCTCTTATCTCATTCCAAGTTTGGTGCCACATCTAATCTATTCTCAAGTCATGGCTGAAAGCTTGTCTTTAACTTTTTGTGTTTGGATTCAAGTTTGATGTTGCCCACAAATGATTTCAAGCTAGGTCTCTTTATCTTCAATACATGACTAATTTGCACTCAAGAATTTATTTTGGCCCACGTTATGGCATGCTTTGCTAAAAAATGTGGGATTTCATTTTAAGTGTGCTTGGTTCCATTCCAAGGCCACATTGGTTTAGATTATGAAGGACCTTCAAGTTTTTATTTATCAAAGTCACATTTGTTTTAATCACAAGAGAGGTGGATGACTTCAAGCCATCTCGCAAGCACCATTACAACAACATTTGTGACATTTCACTTTTATTAATCAGAGCAATACAAAAATATCAGCAAACAAGTTCACAATTTTAGAGAAAAAACTGCTAGATGAAAAATATTTAAATCCCATAAAAAGGAAAGTGTTTTGATTTATAAAATACTGAAAATCATTATCCAGCAATTTTCGGAGATTATTGCAGGCAGTATTTCAAGATGTTACAAGAAAAACTACTTGAAGGGCATTTGAGTACAATGGGCAAAATGCCAAGTATTGTTGAAGATTTGTCTTTTACTCTACTTTGTGGACCTAAGCCTGCAATATCAAAACTGCAGCATCAACACCAAAACAAGCTTGGACATACCACAGAAGGCTAAAAGGGGAAATGGCTTATCTGTGCACAACTTGCCTATCCTTTCTTCTTAGTTCACCGCAAGCATAACATGGGGGGCCCTGACCAAAAGCTGTGAGTACCAAAGGTAAAAAAAAAATCCATACACCGCGCTAACCAAGACCTGTCAAACACAAAAGCCCAGGGTCAGCAAAGTAGAGAAAACCAGAAGGGGACCACAAGCCTTTTTTTATTAACAGACAAAAAAGCAGTAGGTAGGGATGTCCAGACCTGCTATAGAAGCAGAGTTGCAGGCGGCAACAAGCAAGGAAATGGTATCTCCATGGGTCAACAATGAGACCTGCGTTTTATCTTATACCAAAAGGGTGGAAGCTCCCCACACCAATACAACAAGCCTGCGAGCAGAAAAGGACTCAACATGAGCATCAAAACCAAAACTCAGCAGTTGAACTTAATTAACAAGTTACCACAGGTTAAAATTCAGACCAAAATCCCTAATTCCTTTCGCTATAAAAAGAGAATTTCAGAGTAGAAAGAAGGGGAATTTTGACAGAAGGATAATTTTTCTGTTAACTCGGAAAATTGATATTCGAAGTTGAGAATAAAGAAATAGAAATGATTCACAAAGAGGAGATTTTTCGAAACACATAAAGGAGTTCAAAAAAACTAAATACTGAAAAATCCACAACTCACCTCTCTTGACTCAGAGTTTCCGCCTCTGTTTTCACGATTTCATCTCCACCCTTTCACCACCACCGTCCGCGAAAACAAAAAGGCTACGACGCTCTCCCTCTTAGTCCTTAACGGAAAACCCCCATCACACCTTCATTCTTCAATCAACAACAAGCCCAAATCCGCCATAACCATCGTCCGCCCCTTTTAACCCCCTTTCTCCTCTCCAAAACTCCATTACCAACTATCACAACCACCTCTCCACGCAACACGCGATGATAGCATCCAAAAGGGACACCAAAGGAGCGGATTTTTTCCCGCATCAAACAACAACAACACGAGATCAGAAGAAGAAGGGGAAACGCAAATGAAAGAAGGAAAAGGACCCGAGTAAGGAAAGAAGCAGAATACCTGTCAAAACATCTCGAATCGGTAGTTTATTGCTGTTTATTTTCATCTTTGAAACATGGTTTTTGTGTGTCTGTTTGTTTATCTTAGCTCTTGTATCTTCGTTGCTTGTTGAAATGTAAATTTGTTTGCGATTGAATTGAGTTTGGGATTGGGATTTCAGATTTTGGAACAGTACTTCGTTTTCTTCTTCGAATTAGCGATTTTTTCTTCGCGAATCTGTTTAGGTCTGGCCGCTGCGTTTCGGTTTAGGATCTTTAACCTTTTCATTTCATCCTGGGCCGAACTGGACCCGCCTTGACCCGACCTGCTGTTGCACCCCAAAATTTGCCCTCACAATACAAGACTTTGTGTGCTAAGAAGGTTCACAAGGTTCACCAGCTTCACAATATTTACAAGACCTTTCATGAGGTTCATGAAGTCTACAAGTTACTTTATGAGGTTCACAAGGTTCACAAGATTCACAATGCTTTCAAGACCTTTCATGGGGTTCATGAAGTCTACAAGTCACTTTATGAAGTTCACAAGGTTCACAAGATTCACAATGCTTTCAAGACCTTTCATGAGGTTCATGAAGTCTACAAGTCACTTTAGGAGGTTCACAAGGTTCACAAGACCTCCCATGATGTTCACAAGGTTCACAAGACATTTTATGATGGTTCACAAGGTTCACAAAGTTCACAATTGGTCAGAAGAGTTGACAATTCCCTCAGACAATGCACCTCCTAAGCAGTGTATCCAAAACTAGGGTTTTGACTTTAATCAGGCTAAATGGACTTCCAAGACTTCAAGTGAGCTTCATAACATCTTATATGTGTGTAAGAACCCCCATGACAAGTTTCAAGACTTTTCTCAAAAGTTTGCTCAGTCAGATGATCAGATAAGTCAAAATCAGTCAAAGCAGTTAAAAAGTCAAACTGAGGTCAACTGTGGTCAAACCAAAGTCAAACTTCATGATTTTTTGCCAACATCAAGTATATGAAGTAAAATTCATCATTTGATCAAGGGTTGATCATGATTCATCAAGGAGATTTCAGATCATCAAGAATCAGGAGTTTCTAAATTAGGGTTTCCTTAGTAAAAGTCAACTGAACTTTGACCAGCCATAACTTTCACATGCTTCATCACCAAGTCTCCATCCAAAGCTCATTTTGAAGGAAATTGAATTCTCTACAACTTTGTGTCTCACAAGCCAATCCCAAAAATGCTTCATTTGGAAGGTATGAGCTAAGACATTATAGGTCCTTTTGAAAGTCAACAAAAAGTCAACAACTTCAAAAGGGCATAACTTGAGATTGGTAAATGATATGGACATGAAACCAGTGGGGTTGTTTAGAGGACTCTTTAAGCTTTCCAAAATGTCCAAGAACACCCTCATAGCATTAAAATTGAAGGATGTGTGCCCTTGCAAAGTTGGGAAATTTTGGGTTGGTTTATGATGAAAATGGAGGTCTAAAACCAATTTCTTCCAAATGGGCTTGCCAAATGATGACCCAATCCACACTATGACTTCATGCACGACCCAAATCATCAAAAATCAGATTTTTTATTATTTTATTTTTATTTATTTTGATTTAATTCATTTAAAATCATTTTAAATTAAAATAAAATATAAAATCAAAAGATTTAAATATGATCAAGCTTCTAGAAAATCATAATTATGCCTTGGGTCAAATTGATATGGAAGTTATGATGATTAGCCTAAAATAGAAAGTGTTCATACAAGAATATTTGATTTTTAAGGCCTTATCATTTTGAATCTTTTTAAATCAAATCTTCTACACAATGACCTAGTTTTTCAGCCTCATTTGATCATTCTATAAGTACTTGACACAACCCTAATGATAAGCACGAATTTTCTGCCTCCCAAGTGTAAGTTGCATCTTCCAAAAATCCTTCACAAACTCAAATTCGGTTTCAATCAAACAAGACATTTGAAGGTAAACTAAAGACACGGCAGTGATCCTTGGACATCATTGAGTGGATCCCAACTCTTATTTGCAGCCAATACACTCCATAATGCATGAACCGAATCATACATGTCCTTCATACATTTTTTTTCGAATCATCATATTTACTTATTGATAATGAATTTTGATGATATATTGATGTTTGTTATTAGCTATAGATGAATTCTGGATCGTTTGGTGAAGAGTTATGGCTGAATCGTGAACATGCCATGTTTAGGGTTTAAAGCTCTAAATTAGGGTTCTTCAATTTACAAAATATAAATGAATTTGGTTGACATAATTGGATTGTACAGGTTGCAAGGAAGTCAAATATGTTTTTAATTTGATAAAATTGTGTTGTTTGAGTGTGGTTTGAAAAACACAGGTTTTGTGTGTATGAAAATTCGCAGGTAGTTTCATAACTAAATTCGCAGGTAATCCTACGAATCCAAGGTTGAAGATGAAGCTGGTATGGCGCGAAATTCATATTTGAATTATTGTTTTAAAATATTATGATTTTGTTTCTATTTTATTTCACAAGCCTGATGCTTGTCCCAGTGGAAGGAGGTGCGCATGTATTGCTTGAGGACCTGTGTTCGAGTCCTAGTCTCACCATCTTTTTGTTATTTTTCCTGATATTCATTGGTTTTAATATATAATCAATTGTGACCATTACATTGCCAGAAGCGCCCTCCCGGCTGGATGGAAAGGATGTTTGTGTGTATTGTAAGGGACCTGGGTTCGAATCTCCCCAGGCCCTTTTGTGTTATTTTATTTTTGCTATGATTTGTTTCAGGTTGAGAACAAAAGGGATCAATCCTTTGTTTTTACTGCCAGCGCGCGCATGGCCCAGTGGATGGAGGGAAGGTCTTGGAGGCTGCAAGCTAAGGGGACTGGGTTCAAATCCCAGCCCCATCAGGTTTTTATTTTCTTATTCTTTTCTTTGTTCTTTTAATTTAATTAATATTCTATCTAAAATAAATTCAAATAATAAATGATATATTCATATTATTTTTAAACTCATTTTTTTTATGTTATAAGAAAACTCATTTATTTTTTTTTATTAATATTACTATTAAAATATATATGTAATTATTGTATTATTCTAAAAAATGTATACAAAACCCTAATATTTTACAAACCTTAATTTATTTTTTCTAAACAATTAAAAAACCTAATTTTATCTTGTGATTTTAATTTCTAATTTTTGTAAATATAATTATCATGTACATATTTCATTTAATATAATTAAATTTTGTAAATTTAATTATCATGTACATATCTTATTTAAAATAATTAAAATTTTGTAAATATAATTATAATTAATCCAATTTTTAATAAATATCCTATTATTGTTTATAATTAAATATATATGTAAATAATTTCTATTATAGGTTTAAAAATTGCTAATTAAATTTTTAATTATAATTTACTTTACATAATATGTTCATAATTTATTCAATTTGTTTATAATTCTAAATTTCATAATAATTGATATAATTGTTTATAATTATTTCTATTGACCATTAAAATTTTGTCTTTTGTTTATTATTATTATTAACTATGTTTATTACTAACCCATTTATTTTTTATTATGATTTTTACTAACCCCCTTTATTTTAAATTATGATTATTATTATTATTTCACTAACCCAATTTTTACTATTATTATATATTTTGCTTTATTTATTTAAATTGTTTATCATTGTTGTAATTGTTTCTGGATGTAAATTTTAAATTATTTATTTCTTATGCTATGGTTAGTAAATAGGGAGTGAAAACTATTTGTATTTAAAAATTGAATTTAGGTCATTTAAATTATAAGATAAATATAAAATTAAATACTCACACACGTAAGTCGATCTTTGATCGCCATCTCACTTTCTAGGGTTGCCTCTCATTGTTGCCTAATCACAAGGTCAAGTGGGGTGTATAAAGCACAAGTCCCTTAAAAGAAAAGTCATCTAGTCCCTTAACAATCAAAGATCAAGTCCCTTAATGGTTGCCTTTCATAATGATCTTGTCCCTTTCGAATAATGATGACAGTCCCTCCAAAATGCTTAATACACCCTACAGTTGCCTTCATTAAACAGATGTCCCTCACATCCAAGGTAATGACTACATATTCCTTAATAATAGGGAATAGTCTTACCATTTAAAGGATAAGGAACAGAAATACTTAAACTTTAGGGTAGGTTCCTCATAGTTACTTGCTCACTATTTCAAAACAAATTTCAAATACTTCACAAATTTCAAACAATTTTCAAACACAAGTTTTTTACGCATCCGTACATGGATCATTATCAAACTCTTATGAAAATTTTTATCCACACACTTCACACTTTCAAAAACAATTCAAAGTGAGCTAAGTAACTAAGAGCCCATGGATAACCATAGATGTAAAGGGTGCTAACACCTTCCCTTTACATAACCTACCCCCCGGACCCAAAAATCTTTTAAAAGGTCTTTCCTGTTCTTTTATGCCTTTCCTTTGGATAAAATAAAAGTCGGTGGCGACTCTTGCTATCCGCAACATAACTAAAGTCAGTTCTCCCACCGTGTTACAGAACTAGCGACTCTGCTGGGGACTTAATAAAAGAGGGGTACCCTTAGGAATTAGATCACTTTAAATTGTTTGCCTTGTTTGCTTTATATTATCTTGTTGGGCTCTTATGTGTGAAAGATCCTAACCCGGATCTAGTGTACCTTAGGTAAATGGCAATAGACCAAGGAAACTGTACGGCGTATACCGATATGGTTGATCTGGTGGCCATAGTTAGTGTGACTTCTTGGTTGGTGCTTATGTTCCTTAAGTCAAGTTGAGGATAATATGAGGCTGCCATGTGTTGTCAATGCACTAACTAACTTTTAGAACCCTAGTTATCCCATCTTGGCCTTTAGAAAAGTAGTGAGATAACCGGCTTTGGTGCAGACTGAAGTTGGTTGATACTCGATACTACGCTCATTGAGATCCTAAACTTGGAGGGTTTTGGTTGGCAAGTAAGTTGCCTACTGAACAACCACCCTTGGGAAGGATCAGTGATATTGAGATCCCTTAGAACCTGGTTACTTTTGTAGGACAGGATGAACCATCTAACTTCAGGGGAGGGTACTTACCTTTAAACCTCATGCAAGCCTTTAAACCTAGGGCTATGGTGTGACTTGTTTGTGTGTGCCACATGTGTGTGATTAAACATAACATCATGACATCATCATGCATCATAAGCATAGCATTTTCACTAACTATTTCAAGGACCAAAGGATTTATCTTTGTTCTTTGTTGCAGGTCATGGCTTCTGCTCGTAGGAATACTATCCGGATCAACTTTGTGGGCATACCTGCTAAGCTTAAAGAGTTGGTTTCTCAAGTGTCTGATCACTCCCAGTTCATCAAGAGACATGGTCACCTATTGGATCTAGTCACTTCAGGGTTCAATGAAGACATGATGAGTGTGCCGTTTCAGTTCTTTGACCCTAAGCACCACTGCTTTACATTCCCTGACTATCAGCTGGTTCCAACCATGGAGGAGTTCTCTAAACTTCTGGGTATACCTGTTCTTGATCAAAGACCCTTCACAGGCTTGGAGAAAGAGCTTAAACCAGAGGTTATTGCTGCAGCTCTACACCTGAAAAAGTCTGACATTGTTCTAGAAACGAGAAGCGGAGTTAAAGGTATTCTTGCCAAGGTGTTGATAGAGAAAGCTCAAGTATTCTTGAAGGCCATGAGCTATGATGCTTTTGAGGAGATCTTAGCCTTGCTGATATATGGCTTAGTATTTTTCCCTAACCCAGATCAGTTCATAGACGTTCATGCCATCAATATATTCCTGAGTCACAATCCAGTGCCTACCTTACTTGGAGACATCCCTCATTCTCTTCATACCCGTACTACAAGGGCAAGAGGAACTTTGATGTGCTGCATACCTTTGCTTTCTAGGTGGTTTATTTCTCACCTTCCTCGCTCAGTAATGAAGAATGAGCAAGGGTTCAGATGGTCCAAGAGCATCATGTCACTTTCTCACTCAGATATCCATTGGTGCTCCAGATCTATGGAGAATGTCACCATCATTGACCGTTGCGGGGAGTTTCCTAATGTGCCACTTCTAGGCATAAGAGGAGGCATCACCTACAACCCCTCTCTAGCTTTACGACAGTTTGGTTACGCTCGGAGTGATGGTCCACATGACATGTTGATTTAGGGCATTGTATTTGATTACGACAACGATCTTCAAGGTTACCGTCAGAGATTCATACGAGCATGGGGAAAGGTAAATAGGGTTGACAGCAAGACACTGGAGCCTAAGTACACTATTCCTATGGAAGCTTATCTCAGATGGGTGCGATCTCGTGCTCAGACTCTCATGATGCCATATCCTGCTGTCCTGCCAGTTACCATGGAACCTGTTGCTGAAGGAGACACAACTTATACCATCCTTCACCCAGACATGCCTACTGATATGGAAGACTTGCAGAGATCATGGATCCAACTGAAGGAGCAAAGGGATACTTTCGAGGCTCATTACAAAGCAAGCCAAGAAAGAGTCCTAGAACTAACAAAGCAACTTCACGAGGAGCGGAATCTCAACTCATACCTCAACACAAAGAGGAAACGTCCATGGGAGACTTAAAACCCCATCTTTTTGTACTTATTTCATTTCATTTCTGTAAGCCCAAGAGGCAAAACAAATTTGTTACTAATAAAAATTTACTTTCTTGATTGTTTAAGCAAATTTAAATCCTGCGGTCCTTGAAAACATTGCACATGCATTCACATATCATTTCATTGCATCACAGGTTTATAATTGTGCACAGGTTTCTCATCTTCTCGCTGTTTATTTCAGAAATGGCTCTTGAACAATCAGTTAAGGATCTCCAGGCACAAAATGCACAGTTCCAAGAGCTGATCTTGAACCTGTCCAAGGGGCAGGATGAATTGAAGGCACTGCTGGCCAAGAAGACTAAGAAGACTAGAAGGTCAGGTGGCCTGATCAACATGGGAAGAAGGTTCAAAGGTCTTGCTAAGACCAAAGAACCAGTTGAAGACTATGAATCTGAGGAATCTGAAAAAGAGGGAGGCAGTCTCCACAACACTATAGGGGACTCTGATTCTGAGGCTAATTACTATCATGAGCCTAATGAAGACAAATTCAAGATGCTGGTGAATAGAATGGATGCTATGGAGTTGCAGAAGTCATCTGGGCTGGATTTTGAAGATTTGAGTTTGATATCTGGGGTAGTCATACCCATTGGTTTCAAGGTTCCTACCTTTGTTGTTTATGATGGGGTCTCTTGTCCCAAGCTGCATCTAAGGTCTTATGTCAGAAGAATTCAACCTCACACTGCTGATAAGAAATTGTGGATCCATTTTTTTCAAGAGAGCTTATCTGGAGCTCAGCTGGAGTGGTATTATTAGTTGGAGAGTGTCAACATCAGGGATTGGAATGATCTTGCTGGAGCTTTCTATAAGCAGTATCAATATAATGCTGACTTAGCCCCCACTCGCATGCAGCTTCAGAGCATGTCTATGGGTGTCAAAGAAAGTTTTAAGGAGTATGCTCAGAAGTGGAGAGATTTAGCTGGAAGAGTTCAACCCCCTTTAACTGACAGGGAATTGGTTGATATGTTCATGTGTACGCTGAATGGTCCTTTTTACAGTCATCTCATTGGAAGCTCATCATCTGGCTTCACTGAGTTGATAATGACAGGAGAGCGCGTGGAAAATGGTATAAAGAGTGGCAAAATCCAAGTGGGTACTTCTTCATCAGGTGCTGCCAAGAAGCCTCCCACTGGGAAGAAAGAATCCAATGCTGTTTATGGTCAACCTGATCGTAATAGAAGGCATCAGTCTGTTAGTGCAGTTCATATTTCAAATCCAACTCCTGCAACAACAGAGCAGCCACAGGGCAACCAACAGAGGGCTAGAAGGCAGTTCACAAAGATCAACATGTCAATGGCTCAGGCATTGCAACATTTGTTGAAGGCTGAACTTATTTCTCTGAAAGAGGCTCCTCAGAATCCTAATGTTACCTCTCCCAGGTACAACCCCAATGCACGGTGCGCATACCATTCAAATTGTCAAGGACATGATACTAATAACTGCTGGGTCTTGAAGAACAAAATTCAAGATATGATTGATGCTGGAGAGATTGAGTTTGACCCTCCGGGTACTCCAAATGTGATTACTGCTCCAATGCCAAATCACGAGAAGACTGTCAATGCCATTGATGAAGATGTACATATCCATTCAGTTGCAGAGTTGACCACACCATTGTCTGTCATCAGGAAGAAGTTAGTGCAAGCTGGGTTCTTTCCAGGTTGTCGTGAAGATTGTGTCTATTGTGAGTACAATCCAGATTGTTGTTGGAGGTTGAAGGATGGAATTCAGCGTCTCATGAATAATTACACCATAGTGTTTGAAAGAAGACCACCTTCTGTGGAGAATATGGTGGAGCATATTACTAAAGGTAAGAAGACTGAAGAGGTTGACATGGTTGATAAAGTACCGGTAAGGATCACTTCAAAGGGACCTATTAAAATCACCCATCAGGGTCCAATCAAGATTACTGCTGAAGGCCCTGTGAAGGTTGTTGCTGAAGCCAGAGTGGCTCCTATGGTCATTACCACTCCTGGTCCTATTCCGTATACGTCTGATAAAGCCGTGCCTTGGCATTATGGGTCCGATGTTTATATCCATGGTGTTAAGCAAGAGCCCTTAGCTGATGTGCCTGTTGATGTTGACAATATTGCTGGATCTAGTAAGATCACACGTAGTGGAAGAGTCTTCTCACCTCCAGTTAATTCCAAGAATGCAGCTACTCCTGCTGCTACTTCCACCACTGATGCTCGGGGCAAAGGTCCTGTTATTGAACCTGTAGTTACTGATGTGCCAGCTGCTGATGATCTTGCTAAGCAGATGGAAGAAGTATTGAAAATCATTCGCAAGAGTGATTATGACATTGTTGATCAGTTGGGACACACTCCCTCCAAGATTTCCATGATGTCTTTGCTATTATGTTCTGAGGCTCATGCCAAGGCCTTGATCAAGTTTCTGAAGACTGCTCATGTACCCAATGCAATTTCTGTTGACCAGTTTGAGAATTGTGTTGCCCACCTGACCTATGATAATGGGTTAGGATTTTCTGATGCTGATTTGACCCCTGCCAAGAGGGATCATAACAGAGCCTTGCATATTTCAATTGAATGCAGGGGCACTACCCTGTCACATGTATTGATAGACAATGGTTCCTCTCTGAATGTGTTGCCCAAGGAAGTCCTGAATAAGCTGAGTCCTGAAGATGCTGTGCTGAAGCCCAGTAGTATTGTGGTAAAGGCTTTTGATGGTTCTAGAAGAGTGGTGCATGGGGAAATTGATCTCCCAATCAAAGTTGGGTCTCAGGTTTTTAATGCTACATTTTTTGTGATGGATATTCGTCCTTCATACTCTTGTCTGCTTGGTCGTCCCTGGATCCATGGGGCAGGTGCTGTAACCTCTACATTACATCAGAAGCTAAGATATCCGGTGGAAGGAAAGGTTGTTACTGTCTATGGAGAAGAAGAATATTTTGTCAGCCATGTGAATACCTTCAAGTATCTGGAAATGGAAGGTGAATACATTGAAACTCCGTGTCATACATTTGAAGTGGTTCCCTGGATTGTCAATGATTATGTAGCTCCTCCGGTTGCCAAGAAAGTTCCTGTAGTCACCAGAGTACCTCCAACAATGGCAATGGCCTCCCTCAATGATGCTAGAGCTGTGGTGGATGAAGGTGGTTGTACTATTTGGGGTCAGCTTCCTGATATCCCATACAAGTCTGACAAATTTGGTTTGGGTTTCATTGCAGAGTCCCAGAAGGCTGTTCGTCGTGCTCGTGTTGTTCGTATCACCAATCAAGGGGTTATGAAAGATCAGATCAATGCTGTGGGAGACTATGATGAAGACTACAATTTGGATGCTTGGATTTTTCCTACTGTGGGTGCTGGACTCAATAATTGGAAAGCTGAAGATGTTATCCCTATCTCCTTTAGTCAGGAGTAAATACTATTACTGTGTTGGTTTTTTTTAAGTTTGTAATTTCTTGAACAATTGAACTCTTAAGCCTTGTGCCTTACCCGGGGCACAATGGTGTGCTTGTTATGGGCTGTCATTTCATTTGCATACTTCATTCAATAAAATCAGTGGACGTTTCGTTTTTGTAAATATTGTGTTCCTTGTCTTTCTTTTCTTTTCTTTTTGTTTTATCAGCTATGTGTTCTTACAGACACCCACATCACTAAAATGCAGATCCTCATCCACTCTGGATCCTGTTGATAACAGTTCTACTATTGCCAATTATAATTTCGAGAATCCGATCTATCAAACTGAAGACGAAAATGAGGACGATTGTGAAGTACCTGTAGAGCTTGCTAGGTTGTTACAACAAGAAGAGAAAGCTATACAGCCACATGAAGAGCCAGTCGAAGTTGTGAATCTGGGAACTGAAGAAAACAGGAAAGAGGTCAAGATAGGGGCTGAATTAGAGGATAGTGTCAAGAGCAGGTTGATTCAGATGTTACGTGACTATGTAGAGATCTTTGCTTGGTCTTATGAAGATATGCCAGGGTTAGATACAAACATTGTGGTTCACCGTTTACCAGTAAAAGAAGATTTTCGTCCAAAGAAGCAGAAGGTTCGTCGTATGCGTCCCGAGATGTCAGAAAAGATCAAAGCAGAGGTAATGAAACAGTTCAATGCAGGGTTCTTAGCAGTGACTTCTTATCCTCAGTGGGTTGCAAATGTGGTACCGGTTCCTAAGAAAGATGGTAAGGTACGTATGTGTGAGGACTACAGGGATTTGAACAAGGCCAGCCCCAAAGATGACTTTCCACTTCCTCATATTGATGTTCTGGTAGACAACACTGCTCAGCACAAGGTATTCTCTTTTATGGATGGTTTCTCCGGTTACAATCAAATCAAGATAGCTCCTGAAGATATGGAAAAGACAACATTTGTGACACAGTGGGGCACCTTTTTCTATAAGGTGATTCCATTTGGTTTGAAGAATGCAGGGGCAACATATCAGCGTGCTATGGTGGCTTTGTTTCATGATATGATTCATCATGAGATTGAAGTATATGTGGATGATATGATAGCCAGATCTCAAAATGAAGAACAACATCTTGATCATTTGCATAAATTATTTGAAAGGTTGAAGAAATACAAGTTGAGATTGAACCCAAACAAGTGTACTTTTGGAGTTAGATCTGGTAAACTCCTAGGTTTCATAGTCAGTGGAAAAGGTATTGAAGTGGATCCTGCAAAAGTGAAAGCTATACGAGAGATGCCAGCTCCCCGTACTGAGAAGGAGGTTAGAGGTTTCTTGGGAAGATTGAACTACATTGCAAGATTTATTTCCCAATTAACTGCCATCTGTGAGCCAATCTTCAAGTTATTGAAGAAAGATCAGGTGATGGAATGGAATGATGAGTGCCAGACTGCCTTTGATGAAATCAAGAGATATCTGCTAGAACCTCCAATTTTGATGCCACCAGTTGATGGAAGACCCTTGATTATGTACTTAACAGTGTTAGACAATTCAATGGGGTGTGTGTTGGGGCAACATGACGAGTCTGGTCGAAAAGAGCAGGCAATATACTACCTTAGCAAAAAGTTTACCGACTGTGAAACAAGATATTCACTGCTCGAGAAAACTTGCTGCGCTTTGGCATGGGCCGCTCGCCGACTAAGACAGTATATGTTGACCCATACTACCTTGTTGATCTCAAAGATGGATCCAATCAAGTACATATTTGAGAAACCTGCTCTCTCCGGAAGAATTGCAAGATGGCAAATGATCTTGACAGAATATGACATACAATATACTACTCAGAAAGCCATTAAGGGAAGTGTTGTAGCAGATCATTTGGCTCGTCAAGCAGTAGATGATTACCAGTCAATGAGTTTTGAGTTCCCTGATGAAGACATTATGATCATTTCCAAAGAACCTGGACAATATGACGAACCTGAGCAAGGATCCCGATGGACTATGGTTTTTGATGGTGCCTCTAATGCACTTGGTAATGGTATTGGTGTTGTGATCAGTTCCCCTGAAGGTTGTCATACCCTGATTACTGCAAGATTGTGTTTCTATTGTACCAATAACATGGCTGAGTATGAGGCATGTATCCTGGGTATTAAAGCTGCTATTGATATGAAGATTCAGTTCCTTGACGTGTATGGAGATTCAGCCCTGGTAGTTAGTCAGATCAAAGGAGATTGGGATACCAAGCATGATAACCTCATTCCTTACAGAGAGCATGTGTTGTCTTGGATCCCACATTTTAAAGAGATTACCTTTGGACATATTCCACGAAGAGAGAATCAGTTGGCAGATGCATTGGCCACCATGGCATCCATGTTTGAGATCAGCTGGGATAATGAAGCTCCCAAGATTACTATTGATAGATTTGAAAAGCCTGCATACTGCAATGAGATTGACACTGAAGGGGCAGAGGAGAAGCCTTGGTTCTATGAAGTAAAAAGATATCTTGAAGCTCAGGAATTCCCTGAAGGGGCATCTGTCAAAGATAGGAAGTTTCTGAGAAGATTCTCTGCTAAATTCTTTTTGAGTAATGGGATTTTGTACAAACGCAATCATGATTCAACTTTGCTGCGTTGTGTGGATAAGAAGGAAGCAATCGAGATCATGGAAGATATGCATGATGGGATTTTTGGCACTCATTCTAGTGGACATACTATGGCAAAGAAGATATTGAGAGCAGGTTACTATTGGTCTACCATGGAAGCTGATTGTTATCAACACTCCAGAACTTGTCACAAATGTCAAATTTATGCTGATAAAGTACATATACCTCCATCACCATTGAATGTGTTGACTGCTCCTTGGCATTTTGCCATGTGGGGCATTGATATGATTGGTGAGATCAAGCCTACTGCTTCTAATGGGCATCGATTCATCCTGGTTGCTATTGATTACTTCACGAAGTGGGTGGAGGCAGCTTCATTTGCATCTGTTACCAAGAATGTTGTGGCTCGATTCATTAAGAATAATCTCATATGTAGGTATGGCATCCCTGAAAGAATTATTACTGACAATGGCTCCAATCTGAACAACACTATGATTACTGATCTCTGCACGCAGTTCAAGATTAAGCATCATAACTCTTCTCCGTATCGTCCAAAGATGAATGGGGCAGTTGAAGCTGCTAATAAGAACATTAAGAAGATTGTACAGAAGATGATTGTTACTTACAAGGATTGGCATGAGATGTTACCATTTGCTCTTCATGGTTATCGTACCACAATACGTACTTCAACAGGGGCAACCCCATTCTCTTTAGTCTATGGTATGGAAGCAGTTCTACCCATTGAAGTTCAGATTCCCTCCTTAAGAATTATGAAAGATGCAGGCTTGGACGAAGATGAGTGGATTCAGACTCGATTTGACCAGATAAATTTGATTGATGAGAAGAGGTTAGCAGCAGTTTGTCATGGCCAGATGTACCAGAAACGAATGATCAAAGCTTTTAACAAGAAGGTTAAGCCAAAGGTATATCAGGCTGGTGACTTGGTAATCAAGCGTATCATATTAACACAAGGTGATCCTAGGGGCAAGTGGACTCCTACATATGAAGGACCATTTGTAGTCAAGACAGTGTTTTCAGGAGGTGCCATGATACTCACTACTATGGATGGTGAAGACTTCCCACAGCCTGTAAACGCGGACATAGTTAAAAAATACTACGCATAAAGAGAGATCCGCTAGGTTGACAGGCCTAGGCAAAAATAAGGGCATCCCGGCAAACCAAAAGGGTTTGGGCAAAAATTAGGGATATATATAAAAAGATGTACACCCGGCAAGTCGAAAACCTGAAAAGGCGGCTTGGGCAAAAAAGGGTATCCCGCTGGATTGAAAACCTGAAAGGGCAATCCAGGCAAAAGTTAGGGATTAAAGCGTATGACTATGTCTCGTTTGGATCACCCACGAAACTGTAACCAGTTGTGATACTTACTCAAGTTCGAACAGATAAAGCTCAATCCAATCATTTCCGTCTCAACAGCAGAAGATGAGATACTTGAAGATAATGGCAATAGTAGAATTGAAACTCAATAGGATTATTTCCCACATAGCTGATTCTTTTTGTTTTGTAAAATTTTATGACAAAATCCTATTACTAGGGTTTATGTCTCCTTGTACAAACTTACCCATGTATGGGTCACTCTTTGATATAAGTAAAAATCCGTTTTTTGAATCCTGATTTACTTTTACCCTATTTACATAAGCGAAACGTCCATTGGTTGCGTTTGAATGTATGTATGCTTTTGAATATGATTGATGTTTACAAGAAATGCATGTATGCTTAATATGATTGATGTTTACCAGAAATGCATGAAAATGCAGTAATAGTATTTACTAAGGACGAGCGAGGGAAGGATGTCAACTAATCTTCACCGGTTCATACCTACAAGACAGTTACAAATCCCTCAGTAGGACAAATCCATCTTCATAAAGTCACATCTCCCCTGGAATTTATATCCATCTCTTTTATCCTCATACGGATATTCGGGAATTTACTTTCCAATAAGGGTACGACGAACGAAGACGGGAGGTTATGTATACCCTACTATCAAACGCAGACGGAAGGTTATATATACCTTGTTATCCCCAGCATACAGGAGGTTATCTATACCTTGTTATCCCCAGCAGACGGAAGGTTATGTATAATATATTATCAAACAAGACGGGAATGAGTTCCTCATATTCTTCAACAACAAATCGGGATTTATTTTCCCTGACCAGCAGTTGTTATACGAAGATATCCAGACGCTTCAGACAACATCATATCATACATACATCATTTACATCATACCATAACATACATATCCATAGATACATAATACATTATTTAAGTGCATCATATCATACATGCATACATAATACATAAGCTAATACTATCATACAGAATGCTACCTTGTTTTCAGGTTAATTCTCCAGCAAACAGACTTGTGATTATCAGGACTGCTTTATCCTCCTGAAAGTTATCATCCCTCAGGATTGCTTTATCCTCCTGAAAGCTTCTTGTCCCTCAGGATTGCTTCATCCTCCTGAAAGCATATCATCCATCAGGACTGCTTTATCCTCCTGCAAACTTCTAGTACATCAGGATTGCTTTATCCTCCTGAAAGCATCACTACATCAGGACTGATTTATCCTCCTGAAAACTTCTAGTACATCAGGATTGCTTTATCCTCCTGAAAGCATCACTACATCAGGACTGCCTTATCCTCCTGAAAGCTATCATCATTACCTCAGGATTGCTTTATCCTCCTGAAAGCATATCATCCATCAGGATTGCTTTATCCTCCTGATAGCTCATCATTACCTCAGGATTGCTTCATCCTCCTGAAAGCATATTATCAATACCTCAGGATTGCTTCATCCTCCTGATAGCTCATCATTACCTCAGGATTGCTTCATCCTCCTGAAAGCATATTATCAATACCTCATGATTGCTTTATCCTCTTGAAAATTTCTAGTACATCAGGACTGCTTTACCCTCCTAAAACTATATCACTACCTCAGGACTGCTTTATCCTCTTGAAAGCTATCATTTTACCTTCATATTTTGGACTGCTTTATCCTCCAATAAATGTATCTGAAGAATGTTTCTCCAAGTGGCATCTTTAAGCCCACTCAAGCATATTCAACTAGTCATCCGTATCACTCTACGCACTGGTGAGTGCAATTTTTTGGGCTTTTGTGTTCAATCCCCTTCAACCTTCCAGGTCATGACTGGAAAATATACCAATCTAACCCCTCAGGTTTCAGAAAATTGAACAGGGGCAGCTGTTGCACCCCAAAATTTGCCCTCACAATACAAGACTTTGTGTGCTAAGAAGGTTCACAAGGTTCACCAGCTTCACAATATTTACAAGACCTTTCATGAGGTTCATGAAGTCTACAAGTTACTTTATGAGGTTCACAAGGTTCACAAGATTCACAATGCTTTCAAGACCTTTCATGAGGTTCATGAAGTCTACAAGTCAATTTATGAAGTTCACAAGGTTCACAAGATTCACAATGCTTTCAAGACCTTTCATGAGGTTCATGAAGTCTACAAGTCACTTTAGGAGGTTCACAAGGTTCACAAGACCTCCCATGATGTTCACAAGGTTCACAAGACATTTTATGATGGTTCACAAGGTTCACAAAGTTCACAATTGGTCAGAAGAGTTGACAATTCCCTCAGACAATGCACCTCCTAAGCAGTGTATCCAAAACTAGGGTTTTGACTTTAATCAGGCTAAATGGACTTCCAAGACTTCAAGTGAGCTTCATAACATCTTATATGTGTGTAAGAACCCCCATGACAAGTTTCAAGACTTTTCTCAAAAGTTTGCTCAGTCAGATGATCAGATAAGTCAAAATCAGTCAAAGCAGTTAAAAAGTCAAACTGAGGTCAACTGTGGTCAAACCAAAGTCAAACTTCATGATTTTTTTCCAACATCAAGTATATGAAGTAAAATTCATCATTTGATCAAGGGTTGATCATGATTCATCAAGGAGATTTCAGATCATCAAGAATCAGGAGTTTCTAAATTAGGGTTTCCTTAGTAAAAGTCAACTGAACTTTGACCAGCCATAACTTTCACATGCTTCATCACCAAGTCTCCATCCAAAGCTCATTTTGAAGGAAATTGAATTCTCTACAACTTTGTGTCTCACAAGCCAATCCCAAAAATGCTTCATTTGGAAGGTATGAGCTAAGACATTATAGGTCCTTTTGAAAGTCAACAAAAAGTCAACAACTTCAAAAGGGCATAACTTGAGATTGGTAAATGATATGGACATGAAACCAGTGGGGTTGTTTATAGGACTCTTTAAGCTTTCCAAAATGTCCAAGAACACCCTCATAGCATTAAAATTGAAGGATGTGTGCCCTTGCAAAGTTGGGAAATTTTGGGTTGGTTTATGATGAAAATGGAGGTCTAAAACCAATTTCTTCCAAATGGGCTTGCCAAATGATGACCCAATCCACACTATGACTTCATGCACGACCCAAATCATCAAAAATCAGATTTTTTATTATTTTATTTTTATTTATTTTGATTTAATTCATTTAAAATCATTTTAAATTAAAATAAAATATAAAATCAAAAGATTTAAATATGATCAAGCTTCTAGAAAATCATAATTATGCCTTGGGTCAAATTGATATGGAAGTTATGATGATTAGCCTAAAATAGCAAGTGTTCATACAAGAATATTTGATTTTTAAGGCCTTATCATTTTGAATCTTTTTAAATCAAATCTTCTACACAATGACCTAGTTTTTCAGCCTCATTTGATCATTCTATAAGTACTTGACACAACCCTAATGATAAGCACGAATTTTCTGCCTCCCAAGTGTAAGTTGCATCTTCCAAAAATCCTTCACAAACTCAAATTCGGTTTCAATCAAACAAGACATTTGAAGGTAAACTAAAGACACGGCAGTGATCCTTGGACATCATTGAGTGGATCCCAACTCTTATTTGCAGCCAATACACTCCATAATGCATGAACCGAATCATACATGTCCTTCATACATTTTTTTCCGAATCATCATATTTACTTATTGATAATGAATTTTGATGATATATTGATGTTTGTTATTAGCTATAGATGAATTCTGGATCGTTTGGTGAAGAGTTATGGCCGAATCGTGAACATGCCATGTTTAGGGTTTAAAGCTCTAAATTAGGGTTCTTCAATTTACAAAATATAAATGAATTTGGTTGACATAATTGGATTGTACAGGTTGCAAGGAAGTCAAATATGTTTTTAATTTGATAAAATTGTGTTGTTTGAGTGTGGTTTGAAAAACACAGGTTTTGTGTGTATGAAAATTCGCAGGTAGTTTCATAACTAAATTCGCAGGTAATCCTACGAATCCAAGGTTGAAGATGAAGCTGGTCTGGCGCGAAATTCATATTTGAATTATTGTTTTAAAATATTATGATTTTGTTTCTATTTTATTTCACAAGCCTGATGCTTGTCCCAGTGGAAGGAGGTGCGCATGTATTGCTTGAGGACCTGTGTTCGAGTCCTAGTCTCACCATCTTTTTGTTATTTTTCCTGATATTCATTGGTTTTAATATATAATCAATTGTGACCATTACATTGCCAGAAGCGCCCTCCCGGCTGGATGGAAAGGATGTTTGTGTGTATTGTAAGGGACCTGGGTTCGAATCTCCCCAGGCCCTTTTGTGTTATTTTATTTTTGCTATGATTTGTTTCAGGTTGAGAACAAAAGGGATCAATCCTTTGTTTTTACTGCCAGCGCGCGCATGGCCCAGTGGATGGAGGGCAGGTCTTGGAGGCTGCAAGCTAAGGGGACTGGGTTCAAATCCCAGCCCCATCAGGTTTTTATTTTCTTATTCTTTTCTTTGTTCTTTTAATTTAATTAATATTCTATCTAAAATAAATTCAAATAATAAATGATATATTCATATTATTTTTAAACTCATTTTTTTTTATGTTATAAGAAAACTCATTTATTTTTTTTATTAATATTACTATTAAAATATATATGTAATTATTGTATTATTCTAAAAAATGTATACAAAACCCTAATATTTTACAAACCTTAATTTATTTTTTCTAAGCAATTAAAAAACCTAATTTTATCTTGTGATTTTAATTTCTAATTTTTGTAAATATAATTATCATGTACATATTTCATTTAATATAATTAAATTTTGTAAATATAATTATCATGTACATATCTTATTTAAAATAATTAAAATTTTGTAAATATAATTATAATTAATCCAATTTTTAATAAATATCCTATAATTGTTTATAATTAAATATATATGTAAATAATTTCTATTATAGGTTTAAAAATTGCTAAATAAATTTTTAATTATAATTTACTTTACATAATATGTTCATAATTTATTCAATTTGTTTATAATTCTAAATTTCATAATAATTGATATAATTGTTTATAATTATTTCTATTGACCATTAAAATTTTGTCTTTTGTTTATTATTATTATTAACTATGTTTATTACTAACCCATTTATTTTTTATTATGATTTTTACTAACCCCCTTTATTTTAAATTATGATTATTATTATTATTTCACTAACCCAATTTTTACTATTATTATATATTTTGCTTTATTTATTTAAATTGTTTATCATTGTTGTAATTGTTTCTGGATGTAAATTTTAAATTATTTATTTCTTATGCTATGGTTAGTAAATAGGGAGTGAAAACTATTTGTATTTAAAAATTGAATTTAGGTCATTTAAATTATAAGATAAATATAAAATTAAACACTCACACAACGTAAGTCGATCTTTGATCGCCATCTCACTTTCTAGGGTTGCCTCTCATTGTTGCCTAATCACAAGGTCAAGTGGGGTGTATAAAGCACAAGTCCCTTAAAAGAAAAGTCATCTAGTCCCTTAACAATCAAATATCAAGTCCCTTAATGGTTGCCTTTCATAATGATCTTGTCCCTTTCGAATAATGATGACAGTCCCTCCAAAATGCTTAATACACCCTACAGTTGCCTTCATTAAACAGATGTCCCTCACATCCAAGGTAATGACTACCTATTCCTTAATAATAGGGAATAGTCTTACCATTTAAAGGATAAGGAACAGAAAGACTTAAACTTTAGGGTAGGTTCCTCATAGTTACTTGCTCACTATTTCAAAACAAATTTCAAATACTTCACAAATTTCAAACAATTTTCAAACACAAGTTTTTTACGCATCCGTACATGGATCATTATCAAACTCTTATGAAAATTTTTATCCACACACTTCACACTTTCAAAAACAATTCAAAGTGAGCTAAGTAACTAAGAGCCCATGGATAACCATGGATGTAAAGGGTGCTAACACCTTCCCTTTACATAACCTACCCCCCGGACCCAAAAATCTTTTAAAAGGTCTTTCCTGTTCTTTTATGCCTTTCCTTTGGATAAAATAAAAGTCGGTGGCGACTCTTGCTATCCGCAACATAACTAAAGTCAGTTCTCCCACCGTGTTACACCTGCGTGTCTCCGATCCATTAGTTTGTTCCTTGGATTTTCTTTTTTTCTTTTTGAGTTTATTAAATTTCATAATGTGGTTTCCCTTTCTTTTTTTAATTTATTTTGTTGGATTTAGATTAAAATCTGAATATATATGTAGAATTAAGTTTTGTAAACATGTGGAATATCTAAATATTTTCAAAAAAAATATATAGTTGTAAGTTTAATTCCAATCCTAAAAATAAGAAAATACTTTTTTTTAGTTTATTAAGTTTTATTTAATTTAGTTAGTTGATTTTATAGTTATTTGACCGATTCTATGCGATTATTATAAATGTTTATCCTTTGTATTGTTTGGTCGTAATAATGATGTACAACGTTTACGTTCTTGTCCATATTTTCTCTTTTTTTTTCCGACCATGATTTGTCAAGTAAAAATATCTAATAATGTAAATAAGTGCATATAAAAAATAATAATAATAATCGTTTTAAAAAATAAATAAATAAAAGTTCTTGGTCCAACACCATGTGAACCTTCGTCTGTCTACATCATTAGCACACACGTAAGTCGATCATTATGTGATCGCTGCCTGCACGTTTTCGCGCCTAATTTAATTAACCAGGAATAGAGCTCCAGAGTCTAGCACTCCGCACGTTCTAGAACGAACTACAACTGGGCTAGCCCCACGCGTATTGTTCGTTCACTCCTTCTTTATTAATCGCATCAATTCTTAAACGTCTAAAAAAACAATTTTTTTCAACTTATTTATCAAAATAACGTACGAAAACAGAACTCCGGAGTCTAGCATTCCGCACGTTCTGGATTGGACCGCAACTGGGCTAGCCCCACGCGATGTGTCCAATCACCATTTGTATATCAAAATATTCAAATTATGTTTTTAAATTAAATTACGAAAAACAGAACTCCGGAGTCTAGCATTCCGCACGTTTTGGATTGGACCGCTACTGGGCTAGCCCCACGCGATGTGTTCAATCACCGTTCGTATATCAAAATATTTAATCGCATAAATTTAAATTACGAAAAACAGAACTCCGGAGTCTAGCATTCCGCACGTTCTGGATTGGACCGCAACTGGGCTAGCCCCATGTGATGTGTTCAATCACTATTCGTATATCAATTATTCAATTTATTTAAATTAAATTACGAAAACAGAACTCCGGAGTCTAGCATTCCGCACGTTCTGGATTGGACCGCAACTGGGCTAGCCCCACGCGATGTGTTCAATCACTATTCGTATATCAATTATTCAATTTATTTAAATTAAATTACGGAAACAGAACTCCGGAGTCTAGCATTCCGCACGTTCTGGATTGGACCGCAACTGGGCTAGCCCCACGCGATGTGTTCAATCAATATTCGTATATCAAATATTCAAATCATTTTTGTAAATTAAAATTACGAAAGAAACCGAACTCCGGAGTCTAAAACTCCGCACGTTCTTAAATGGATTGCAGCTGGGCTAGCCCCACGCAACGTGGTCCATTCGCATCTTTCATATCTTAAAACATTTCAAATTCACCGACCAACTTAAACCATTTTCATAATTAATCAGCGAAAGACGGAACTCCGGAGTCTAGCACTCCGCACGTTTCGGAATGAAACGCTCCTGGGCTAGCCCCACGCGACGTGGTTCATTCTCCCTTTCGTTTTAAAATACCTTAACAAGATTAAACATCTTTTCTCTAAAACGAACATTGTTTAAATCATTCTATCTCTCGAACAAGCTAGCGCTTCAGCCTCCACCGCGAGTATAAGCCAACGCTTAGCAGTAGAATGCGTTTTCAACAATTGTTCAATTAAAAATCACAAACCGTAGTAGCACGAACTACGAAGCTCTGACTTTCCCATTGCACAAGGGAATACATAGGCATGGGGATTTCAATCCTTCGCGAGCACAATAATTAAAAAAATTTAATTATTTTTTCCATTTAAAGCACCCTAATAAAAAATTCAATTATTTCTCTGATTAAATCACAATAATGAAAAAACTTTAATCCTTTCTTCGTCTTAATATTAATTTAAAACTTTTATTTAAGAAAAAACATATTAACAATCATTTAGAAGACAAAGACTTAAGATCAAGCATTTAATCGCATAATTAGCTAAGAGGTTCCCGTTGAATACAACGGACGTGAGGGGTGCTAATACCTTCCCCTTGTGTAACCGACTCCCGAACTCAATTTGGTTTCGTAAACCATTTCTTATCCTTTATTAGATTGTATCTATATCTCCCTTTTCTCTCATAGAATAAATAGAATTAGGTGGCGACTCTGTTGTTTGTTTTAGGATCGTATTTTTTCGAGGTATGACAGTTGGCGACTCTGCTGGGGATATAGCTCCATGCTAGAGAGAGTCGAGCCTAACTTAGCTTTGTGTGTTTATTTGTTTGATCTTATCTCTTCTTGTCTTCTCTATGTTTATTATTTATGTTTGTTTATTTGTTCTTTTACCACTTTCCATTTATCATTATATTATTTGTCTGTGGATTACTGGGGTCACTTTGCAAATAAATTTTGAGTGGTGGAAAAAGCAGAGGGAACACCTAAGTTTAGAATTGGATGTTATTAGTGTTAGTCTCCAAGGACTCTCTCCTTGCACGCCTAGCATGAAAGCTCCCCCAGATAGTTAAACTTTTCGTAGATCTTGTCATAACGCAGCTCGCCTGTCGCGTGACCTGATTCACGAAAGGGCTGTGATTCTGGGACCCCCTAGGACCTGTTTCAATTTTGGTAGTTGTGTAATGTTGGGCTCCAAGGACTCGCTCCTTGCACACCTAGCATGAGAACTCCACTCAAGGTAGAACTTATCGTTATTATCGTCGCAATGCAGCTAGCCTGCGGCGGGGCGTTAATACGATAAATGTCTGTGACCTTGAGTTTCCTTAAAACATCACCGTAGAAACTATCCTGTGAGTGGGACTTATGGGTAGCAAAACGTAGAACCAATCTCTTACAACCCACCTGTTAAGAAGGTTCCGGATTTACTTGTGACACCTTGCACCCTGCATCCTTGCATCCCTGCATCCTTGCATCCCTGCGTCTTTGCATCTCAGCATCATATGCATCATTTCAGTAAGGTCTTCAAGGAACAAAGAGACGTCTATTGCAAACATCACAAGTTTAACCATAGACAAGCTTCAACTTATGATCCCGTTTGAAAAAATTTTATATTTGGATGTTTGCATTTGCTTTTTGAGTTCCTTGAAAGCATACTTGCATTGCATCCGTTCGCATACCATTGCATCTACATTGCATATCATTTTCCTCCTTCGGAGTAAGCTCATTCTATCCTTTGTCTTGGGTCAGCAGTTTGATTCCTGGCACGTGTTCAGAACTAAGAATTATGTCTCAAGAAACAGTGGATGAACTGAGAAGAAGTCAAGAATTGTTGAAAGAGGAGGTTATTTCCTTGAAGAAGCAGATGGAGTGGGTCTTGGAAAACTTACAAGCTCTGTTGAAAAAGGAGGGTCGCCATGTGCCCATGGCTGCATAAGAGGAAGCTAATGTCCTACCTCCATTTGATGCCAACTCAACTCAAGAATGTTTCCCTGTGGAAACTCCTCATCTGCCAACTCATGGATCTTCCCCATTAGGTCAAAGTCAACCTCTAATTTTCAAATCAGTACCTCAATATCCTCTGGCAGTTTCTTCTCAAGGTCGGAAAAAGAAGCGAAAGCGAAGCAAGGGGCAGTGTCAGAACAAAGGGAGTGAAGCTCACCATGAACCCATTCCTGTGCCACTCAGCAAGCTCTGCCCGCTACTTATCCAAAATTCATTGATAACTCCTTACAAACCTGTGCCATCGCCAAATACAAGGTACAACCCTGATACGAATGCGATGTGTGAATTCCATAAAGGGGTGGTGGGACATGATTTGGATACTTGCCCTGAATTGAAAGTCTGGGTACAAAGGTTGATCCATGACAAAAGGTTAATTCTTGAAGAGGACCATCCAGAGGTTGAATGTGGATACCGCACTAGATCCATGGGGCACCCTATCGAAGAATGCCAGAGTTTTGAGCTCAAGTTACAAAGCGTGATTAAGTCGCTAGTCCCTCAAGAAGGAGAGCCGATTGCAGACAATTTGATTGTCGAGCCAGGAGATAAGAAAGGAAAGAGACCTATAAAGGTTCTTAAGATTTTGTACCATAAAGAACAGGCCACACGCATAACTGATGGAGCGTCTTTGCTTTCTCACATGAGTAATAGGACACCATCTTGGAATTTCAATGTCGCCACTCCTGTTGGCAGAAGCGAAAGAGAAGTAGGAGGTGGATCAGAAGAGATGACACCCAGCATTGAGTGTGAGGGACTCAAAAGTCATCACATCAAGCGACTAGAAGTACCTATAGTGCCAGTAGTGCCAGCTTGTCAGAGTTTGAAAGCTCAAGATTCTTGTCCAGAGGGTGTCTCAAATCAGAGTAGAAGACAAGGGAGAAAGCCTCCAAACCCTCAAATCCCTATGACCTACACGGAATTATATCCTTCATTGTTGAAGAAAGGATTGGTTGTTCCAAAGCCTTTTGGTCCCTTACCGGATCCACTCCCAGCAAACTACAATCCAAATGTCCGTTGTCTATTCCATGATAGTGCTTCAGGGCACGATTTGGAAGGCTGTTATGCCTTAAAACGCTCTATGAAATATTTAATTGAGAAGGACATTCTTTCATTTGAAGACACTACTCCAATTATCAGGGACAATTCTCGTCCAAGTTAGCAAGCCCAAATCCGAGAATATCCGAATCAACATCAGAGTCAGCATAAGCCTCGCAACAATTTGGAAAGAAGGAATGCTCCTCTTTATCTAGTACCTTTATCATACACTCAACTTCTGCAACCTTTGATTCAACACTCATTGGTGGTTCCCAAGTCTCTCAAGCCATTGCTAGATCCATACTCGCCTGAGTATAATCCACATGAGCAATGTGGATATCATGCTGGATCAATGGGGCACTCAACTGAAGACTGCAGAGCTTTTCAAGCCAAGGTACAACAATTGATCGACAAGAGGTACATATCCTTTTCAGAAGGAAGCCTGTTAGTGCATGTCAACCTCTCGCCTGAGTGACTTCTTAGTGCATCTCTTGAAGACAGTAAATCAAGACATTTTTCAATTCCCTAAAGCTGGCAATCCTTTGTTTGTTTCAGCACTGTTGTATTTTCTTTGCATGTTGATTTTGTATTTGCTTGTTAGCATTGTTGTTTTTGAATTGGCAAGATTAATGAAATGTTTATGCATCTTTTGAATCAATCCATTCGTATTCACTCATTTTCTTTCATTATTAAAATATATAATAAAAATATTTCTATCAAACTTTTGTTTTACCAAAGATTGGAGGGAGGATGATGAAAACCAGATACCTGAATTCTCCATTTGTATGCTCTCAATTAAAACCCTGCCAATGATGTACATACATTGTTTCAAATTCCCAAACACTGGTGAAATAAGGAAGATAATCCTTAGCTAACCCCTTCGAGCCTAGAAGTAGGAGTTTTCTTTTTCGAAAAATGCAAAACCCTTAATTTCAAACCTGGGGAAGGGTAGTCGATTCAGTTAATCTGTTTGCATTCAATCTTCAAGAGATTCATTCTATCATTCAAGAAGGATCAACAACGTAATTTCATTCACACACCAAAGAAGTCGTGAAGAGCCAAATGTTTGTAGTACGTATTTTCTATCCTCCAATGAAATGGCAGTCATAACCACTCAACAAAGGAATGACGTAAGGAAAAAGAAATACAAAGAAAAGTCCGCTAAGTCAAAAAACAGAAAAAGACGACTTAGGCGAAAGTTAATGAAGTCATCAAATCCAGCAAAGCAAGGATAAAGCAAGGTGGCTGCCATCACTTTCAAATCCTGATCCTTATCATGCACCGTCAAAAGACTTTTGAATGCGTAAATCAATTTAACTGAACATAGGATTGGAGTTCATCACGAAGATGGGAGGGGTACAAATAAATTTTGAGCCTTTTATCTTTTATTTCACAAACCGTGAACTAAGCCACGTTACAACCCTTAAAAGACCTAATTGAGGCAGGGTTTATTTCGAGAGCATACTACAACAAGGTTGTGTTAACCTGACTCCTAATGGTCTTTTCTAATCATTTGTATTGATCACTTCATCTTCCATTCCATAAATGGCTAGATCCACTTTTTATTTTATTTTAATCAACTCCACTGTATCACTATCATACCAATAAATTGTGATTTCAAACTTGCATAAACGCTGCATTAAAATTGCCAATTTTTAAATGTATAATGTTTATTTGAAAGTCAATTCGACATCAGGGGAATCCCAACGATTCAGCCAGACAGGGAATTTAACTTGGTAAGAGAAGCCCAGCCAGGGGCAACCACTTTGAGGATAAGTCAATTTGAATCAGTCTTTTCAAGAGTCAGCTACTCGGAGGCTGAACCTTTTCTCAAGACTCAAACTAGTGTGAACTATCACAAATGGTTCAAGAGTTCAGTTGCCGATCAAATCAAAAGTTTCCCATACTAGGAGTTGGTTAACCAGGGGCAAAACACTTCAAAAACCAGCCAATCTGAATTAATCTCTTCAAGAGTCAGCACCTCAGAGGTTGAACCTTTCCTCAAGACTCTTACTTGAGCGAGTTATCAGAAAGAATTCAAGAGTTCAATGACTAGTCATCATAAAGGTTTCCCACCCCAAGAGTTGGTGAACTAAAGGCCAATCCAGATATTCAAGCTTTGGGGGAACCATTTCAAAGTCCATGTCATGGCAGGTCGTTTCCAAACCTTTTGAAGGGATATATTCAAGAAACCATTGATTCAGGGGCAAGAGGAATCACACAGGGGAAAATCTTCTTTGTACCTTCAAGTTGTTCTAGAAGACCTTATGTCCGTGAATTTCAAGTTCAAAACGGGTGTCGGGAATCATGTCGTCATCTTTATCTAAGGAGTGTCCTGCAGAAAGAACTATTTCATCTGATACCCATCCAGGGGCATATTTGGAAATCATATGAGTCAGTGTGTCTTTCTCATGTGCTGGGCACGTCGCTTCGCTCTTAGCGTTAAGCACTGTTACCGACTTACTCATCGAGCATCTGCTCACAGTAGAAAAGAGTCATACCTTGCAAAACAGGCCTCTGATGACATGTAATCTACTATCACTTTACAAGAATCTCTTTGAAGTCCAATTGTCATTGGCAAATCTGTTAAGCTAATTGTGAAACCCTTTGCTTGTAGTCTAAGTCCATTTAATTTGGCACATACCCATGTTTTCCTGAGTGTTTCCTGAAGGTCTTCTCTTGATTCTTCGTTTAAGGAATGACTGGAGGTTGGATATCCTGTTGAAAAATCCAACCTTCTCGTTTTATTCTCAGTATCAGCCGGTCTCTTGGAGCCGTTGACTATTTGAGTACGCGGTTTGCTACTCCTAGTATCAGTGTGTTTGCACAGAGCCACTGCCTGAATACTATTTTCATTTTCCAATCCTCGGTTATCAACAGTTACACTTGAACCTGTTGATTTACTATTTTAGACTTATGACAATTATTTATTTCTCCAACCGCCGCGTTGAATTTTAATTCCTGACCACCGCGTCATTGTCTGTTATTTTATTTCCTGACCACCGCGTCAATGTCTATTACTTTATTTCTCGACCACCATGTCAATATCGGTTATTTCCATTTTCCGGCCACCGTGTCGACGCTTATCTTTTATTTCCTGACCACCGTGTCGACATCTGTTATTTTATTTCCATGACCACCGCGTCATTGTCTGTTATTTTATTTCCTAACCACCGCGTCAATGTCTATTACTTTATTTCTCGACCACCGTGTCAATATCGGTTATTTCCATTTTCCGGCCACCGTGTCGACGCTTATCTTTTATTTCCTGACCACCGTGTCGACATCTGTTATTTTATTTCCATGACCACCGCGTCATTGTCTGTTATTTTATTTCCTGACCACCGCGTCAATGTCTATTATTTTATTTCTCGACCACCGTGTCAATATCGGTTATTTCCATTTTCCGGCCACCGTGTCGACGCTTGTCTTTTATTTCCTGACCACCGCGTCATTGTCTGTTATTTTATTTCCTGACCACCGCGTCAATGTCTATTATTTTATTTCTCGACCACCGTGTCAATATCGGTTATTTCCATTTTCCGGCCACCGTGTCGACGCTTGTCTTTTATTTCCTGACCACCGTGTCGACATCTGTTATTTTATTTCCCGATCACCATGTCGATGTTGTTTATTCCTGACTACTGTGTCAGTGTCTGCTATTTGGTTCTCCTGGCTGCCGAGTCGAGATCATTACCATTTTCTCCCAATCACCGAATTGCTGTATTGGGACCCCCAGCAACCACTTTGAACTTGCTAACTCATCACTTCAGATAGTCTGTCTTTAATCTTACATTTTGTTTTCCGTCTTATGTCATTCTTAGTGCCAGCAGTTACACTTGAACCTGCTGGTTTATCACTTTGAATACTTCCTGTTTCTGTCTTGTCATTCCCGACATATTGTTATCCCCAGTGAGTCTTCACCCTCATTTGCGTTTCTGTGGGTCACCGTTGATTCAACATACCATTTTTAGCATATTCATCATTAAAAAAATCAGCATGTTAGGTTTCATTGCGTCTCGCACAACATTTCCCTAGAGAGTCCCTCATTGAGTTCATAGCATGTCATTGCATTTAGGGGGCAAAAATTTCGGTTTTCTATATTTAAATATCTTTCCCTCCGATTTTATGAGGATTAACATCACTCATTTTTATCTAGTAAAGTAATTTAAATAGGGGCAACTGTCACATCCCAAATTTTTTACCCCCTACTTTTTGTGTCATATAGTCATCTCATCATCAGCATACAAAACTCATGCCAGGCATTCCGAGGTTTTGCAGGAATGGCAAGGGTGATCCATGGGTTGTCTAACAAATAGTGGAAATCTGATTCATTCAGTTCGAAAATTAGGATTTGATTATCCTGAAGTTGGGTTTAGTGGGTTGATAGCTTAAGTTTTGAATTTTGGAAATTTAAGTTTGAATTATGGACGTCGTTCTTCTGAGTTTTTGTTAAGGGAATTGGTTCAAGCCTCGAGTTTTAATTTCAACTGCCGATTTGTTTCCATGTTTTTTTATCCCCATTTTAAATCCAAATTTTAAGTTTATTTCTAAAAAATCTAATTCCAAGTTTTGTTTCTTATTTCAAATTTCAATTCACACTCTTATTTCCAAAACCCACTTCATGTCCCCATTTCTTTAATTCTACTTCTTTGTGTATCTTAGTTTTAATTTTATTTCCAAGTCCATATTGTAAATTCATTCAATTTACTTCTATTTCCAAACCAATTTTTTGTTTTTATTTTTTATTCTTGTTTTTTTTAAATCCTATTATGTTGCAAAAAAAACAAAAAAAACTTCCTAATTATTCTCAATCCCAAATTGTTAATCTCAATTTCATACCAATTATTAAGATCAGATGAAATTTTCATCTCTATCCAAAAATCCATGTTCTGTTTCCTATTCCTAGTCTCCTTTCATATCTTTTTATTCATCCCTCTTATCTCATTCCAAGTTTGGTGCCACATCTAATCTATTCTCAAGTCATGGCTGAAAACTTGTCTTTAACTTTTTGTGTTTGGATTCAAGTTTGATGTTGCCCACAAATGATTTCAAGCTAGGTCTCTTTATCTTCAATACATGAATAATTTGCACTCAAGAATTTATTTTGGCCCACGTTATGGCATGCTTTGCTCAAAAATGTGGGATTTCATTTTAAGTGTGCTTGGTTCCATTCCAAGGCCACGTTGGTTTAGATTATGAAGGACCTTCAAGTTTTTTTATTATCAAAGTCACATTTGTTTTAATCACAAGAGAGGTGGCTGACTTCAAGCCATCTCGCAAGCACCATTACAACAACATTTGTGACATTTCACTTTTATTAATCAGAGCAATACAAAAATATCAGCAAACAAGTTCACAATTTTAGAGAAAAAAACTGCTAGATGAAAAATATTTAAATCCCATAAAAAGGAAAGTGTTTTGATTTATAAAATACTGAAAATCATTATCCAACAATTTTCGGAGATTATTGCAGGCAGTATTTCAAGATGTTACAAGAAAAACTACTTGAAGGGCATTTGAGTACAATGGGCAAAATGCCAAGTATTGTTGAAGATTTGTCTTTTACTCTACTTTGTGGACCTAAGCCTGCAATATCAAAACTGCAGCATCAACACCAAAACAAGCTTGGACATACCACCGAAGGCTAAAAGGGGAAATGGCTTATCTGTGCACAACTTGCCTATCCTTTCTTCTTAGTTCACCGCAAGCATAACATGGGGGGCCCTGACCAAAAGCTGTGAGTACCAAAGGTAAAAAAAAAATCCTTACACCGCGCTAACCAAGACCTGTCAAACACAAAAGCCCAGGGTCAGCAAAGTAGAGAAAACCAGAAGGGGACCACAAGCCTTTTTTATTAACAGACAAAAAAGCAGCAGGTAGGGATGTCCAGACCTGCTATAGAAGCAGAGTTGCAGGCGGCAACAAGCAAGGAAATGGTATCTCCATGGGTCAACAATGAGACCTGCGTTTTATCTTATACCAAAAGGGTGGAAGCTCCCCACACCAATACAGCAAGCCTGCAAGCAGAAAAGGACTCAACATGAGCATCAAAACCAAAACTCAGCAGTTGAACTTAATTAACAAGTTACCACAGGTTAAAATTCAGACCAAAATCCCTAATTCCTTTGGCTATAAAAAGAGAATTTCAGAGTAGAAAGAGGGGGCATTTTGACAAAAGGATAATTTTTCTGTTAACTCAGAAAATTGATATTCGAAGTTGAGAATAAAGAAATAGAAATGATTTACAAAGAGGAGATTTTTCGAAACACAGAAAGGAGTTCAAAAAAAACTAAATACTGAAAAATCCACAACTCACCTCTCTTGACTCTGAGTTTCCGCCTCTGTTTTCACGATTTCATCTCCACCCTATCACCGCCACCGTCCGCGAAAACAAAAAGTCTACGACGCTCTCCCTCTTAGTCCTTAACGACAAACCCCCATCACACCTTCATTCTTCAATCAACAACAAGCCCAAATCTGCCATAACCATCGTCCGCCCCTTTTAACCCCCTTTCTCCTCTCCAAAACTCCATTACCAACTCTCACAACCACCTCTCCACGCAACACGCGCTGATAGCATCCAAAAGGGACACCAAAGGAGCGGATTTTTTTCCGCATCAAACAACAACAACACGAGATCAGAAGAAGAAGGGGAAACGCAAACGAAAGAAGGAAAAGGACCCGAGTAAGGAAAGAAGCAGAATACCTGTCAAAACATCTCGAATCGGTAGTTTATTGCTGTTTATTTTCATCTTTGAAACATCGTTTTTGTGTGTCTGTTTGTTTTTCTTAGCTCTTGTATCTTCGTTGCTTGTTGAAATGTGAATTTGTTTGCGATTGAATTGAGTTTGGGATTGGGATTTCAGATTTTGGAACAGTACTTCGTTTTCTTCTTCGAATTAGCGATTTTTTCTTCGCGAATCTGTTTAGGTCTGGCCGCTGCGTTTCGATTTAGGATCTTTAACCTTTTCATTTCATCCTGGGCCGAACTGGACCCGCCTTGACCCGACCTGCGTGTCTCCGATCCATTAGTTTGTTCTTTGGATTTTCTTTTTGAGTTTATTAAATTTCATAATGTGGTTTCCCTTTCTTTTTTTAATTTATTTTGTTGGATTTAGATTAAAATCTGAATATATATGTAGAATTAAGTTTTGTAAACATGTGGAATATCTAAATATTTTAAAAAAAAATATATAGTTGTAGGTTTAATTCCAATCCTAAAAATAAGAAAATACTTTTTTTTAGTTTATTAAGTTTTATTTAATTTAGTTAGTTGATTTTATAGTTATTTGACCGATTCTATGCGATTATTATAAATGTTTATCCTTTGTATTGTTTGGTCGTAATAATGATGTACAACGTTTACGTTCTTGTCCATATTTTCTCTCTTTTTTCCGACCATGATTTGTCAAGTAAAAATATCTAATAATGTAAATAAGTGCATATAAAAAAAAATAATAATAATCGTTTTAAAAAATAAATAAATAAAAGTTCTTGGTCCAACACCATGTGAACCTTCGTCTGTCTACATCATTAGCACACACGTAAGTCGATCATTATGTGATCGCTGCCTGCACGTTTTCGCGCCTAATTTAATTAACAAGGAATAGAGCTCCGGAGTCTAGCACTCCGCACGTTCTAAAACGAACTACAACTGGGCTAGCCCCACGCGTATTGTTCGTTCACTCCTTCGTTATTAATCGCATCAATTCTTAAACGTCTAAAAAAACAATTTTTTTCAACTTATTTATCAAAATAACGTACGAAAACAGAACTCCAGAGTCTAGCATTCCGCACGTTCTGGATTGGACCGCAACTGGGCTAGCCCCACGCGATGTGTCCAATCACCATTCGTATATCAAAATATTCAAATTATCTTTTTAAATTAAATTACGAAAAACAGAACTCCGGAGTCTAGCATTCCGCACGTTCTGGATTGGACCGCTACTGGGCTAGCCCCACACGATGTGTTCAATCACCGTTCGTATATCAAAATATTTAATCGCATAAATTTAAATTACGAAAAACAGAACTCCGGAGTCTAGCATTCCGCACGTTCTGGATTGGACCGCAACTGGGCTAGCCCCACGCGATGTGTTCAATCACTATTCGTATATCAATTATTCAATTTATTTAAATTAAATTACGAAAACAGAACTCCGGAGTCTAGCATTCCGCATGTTCTGGATTGGACCGCAACTGGGCTAGCCCCACGCGATGTGTTCAATCACTATTCGTATATCAATTATTCAATTTATTTAAATTAAATTACGGAAACAGAACTCCGGAGTCTAGCATTCCGCACGTTCTGGATTGGACCGCAACTGGGCTAGCCCCACGCGATGTGTTCAATCACTATTCGTATATCAAATATTCAAATCATTTTTGTAAATTAAAATTAAGAAAGAAATCGAACTCCGAAGTCTAGCACTCCGCACGTTCTTAAATGGATTGCAGCTGGGCTAGCCCCACGCAACGTGGTCCATTCGCATCTTTCATATCTTAAAACATTTCAAATTCACCGACCAACTTAAATATTTTCATAATTAATCAGCGAAAGACGGAACTCCGGAGTCTAGCACTCCGCACGTTTCGGAATGAAACGCTCCTGGGCTAGCCCCACGCGACGTGGTTCATTCACCCTTTCGTTTTAAAATACCTTAACAAGATTAAACATCTTTTCTCTAAAACGAACATTGTTTAAATCATTCTATCTCTCGAACAAGCTAGCGCTTCAGCCTCCACCGCGAGTATAAGCCAACGCTTAGCAGTAGAATGTGTTTTCAACAATTGTTCAATTAAAAATCACAAACCGTAATAGCACGAACTACAAAGCTCTGACTTTCCCATTGCACAAGGAAATACGTAGGCACGGGGATTTCAATCCTTCGCGAGCACAATAATAAAAAAAATTTAATTATTTTTTCCGTTTAAAGCACCCTAATAAAAAATTCAATTATTTCTCTGATTAAATCACAATAATGAAAAAACTTTAATCCTTTCTCCGTCTTAATATTAATTTAAAACTTTTCTTTAAGAACAAACATATTAACAATCATTTAGAAGACAAAGACTTAAGATCAAGCATTTAATCGCATAATTAACTAAGAGGTTCCCGTTGAATACAACGGACGTGAGGGGTGCTAATACCTTCCCCTTGCGTAACCGACTCCCGAACTCAATTTGGTTTCGTAAACCATTTCTTATCCTTTATTAGGTTGTATCTATATCTCCCTTTTCTCTCGTAGAATAAATAGAATTAGGTGGCGACTCTGTTGTTTGTTTTAGGATCGTATTTTTTCGAGGTACGACACAAAGCATAGAAAATGTATGGATAAATGATCAAGAAATGTTCAAGCAATGTCTTAAGATGTCTAAGATGGCATACAAATGCTTAGAATGTCATGGCAAGTTCATATGTTCATGCAATGCAATGTAAGATGCAAGTAAAGATGCAAAATTAGGGTTATACGGAAGGATGCGATGCAAATGACAAAGACAAAAGCAAATTACATGATAAAATATTGAAAATGCACTCAAAGGAACCCTAAACCTATACTAGGTTACCATCCAAAGGGGGAGGTCAGAAGCTAACCTAGAAGGAGTTATGAATTTCCTAAGTTTCTAGAGTTGTTTGGGTGATCCTCAATGTAAAATGCCAAACAAATTGAAAATTCAAGATAAATTCATGCCAAAAATAACCTAGATACTACATGATATGTGTAAAACAATGCAAAAAGAACCAACTTCAAACCCTTTATGGTTAGGCAGAAAAGATTTTTCAAAGGTTAGGGTTTAAAATGTGATTTTATGAACCCTAAATTCAAAGAAAATTGTGACAAAGTGAACAAAACCAAAAAGAAATTTGTATGGAAGGTTTGAGAATGTTTCTAAATGTGTTAGAATGCTCTCTGAAATTTTTTGTGATTTTTAAATACTTAAATGTATTTTTAATTAATTAAAATCAATTAACTAATTAAATAAAACATTTAAATGATTTAAAAATATATTTTTAATGCAAAAAATAAAAATAAAAATATTTTTGGTTTCTGAAAATTAATAAAAGGTTTGATAAACATTTTCAAAATATTTTGATCATTTTTGCTATTTTAAAATAAATGTAGAAAGAAAATGCAAGAAAATGAATTAAAAATCAAATAAATGGGAAAGTATGCTGATCAAGTGGTCCATATTTAAATTGGAGAGAGAGGGAATTGACTGTGCACGCTATCCAACAGCTGGCATTCAAATTGGGTTAATTACTTAATTAATTTAATTAATTGAAAATTAGGGTTAACTGAAGTGATCTGGACCCTTAAAAGATGCGCTAAGCAAGATCCAATGGCTCAAATTCAAACTGACCCCCTAAACCCTAATTAGTGCCCTAATGACTTTCAGGTGACCGGAGCAAGCTCCGGTCATCTTCTCCGGCGAGACCAAAGTTCCAACTTCTTCCCTAGGCAAAATTAAGAGCTCTAACTCTCAAGGTCCAATCTCCTAATCATTCTAAACAAGATTCAATCATCAAACAACATTTATCATGCATCAAAATCCAGATACGAATCAAAATATAAAAACTGCAAAAATTTCAGAAGCACGATACAAGCTCAATATTCAACCATTTTCAAAAGTGAAAGGTGCAGTGTGATCAGTGAAGCATGAAGAACATTTCTATAACAAAAAATACAAGTTCTGGAAAATTTGTTCTTGATGATACCTGAGCTTGAGCTTTCTCAATCTGAGCTATTTGGGCCTCTCCTTAGTGCCAATCAACTCCAATGGACCTCCTGAGGATGCTTTGATGCTTGGAAGGAATTTATTTGGGCTGTTTTTGAAGTTTCAGTTCAGAGGGGGGTGAAATCGTGTTTTTGATTCTTGAGGTTTTAGGCTTGTTTAATGGTTGGGAAATGATCTGGAGGATGTATGGAGGTGATTGGTGAAGTTTGCTTGAAGTTTTGATGGCTGGTTTATGAGTTTCGAAGAAGGAAAATTTCTTGAGGATTTTGTGAATCTGAGTGTATGGGATGATTCAGGCTCCAAGATGTTATGAAATGTGATCCTTAGGGCATGTATGTGAAGTTGTGATAGGTCAGAAGAGTTGTTGTGGGCTATGCTGATTGGTATGGCTTCATTTGCAAAAAGTCAAGTTTGGTTGTACTTGAGGTATGGGTCATGGCAGGTCTGGTTGCAAGGGGTGTCTGGCCTCAGCTGAGTTCAAGGAGGACCATGGAAACAGATTTTGTGAGCTGGCACAAGTGGATGGAAAGATCTATACCATTTTCCAATTTTGGGAAGTCTTGGCCCCTTTGGAATTTCTTGAAGTTCAAGGCATGAAAATGCATAATTCTTGGGCCAATTATGATCAAAATGAGTTGCAATATGATGGTATGATGATTAGAGATGCATTAGAGGTCAAGAAATGGCTTGGCATGAGAAATTGCAAAATTCCCTCTTTGGCATGAATGTGAAAATTATGTGATTTTTGCCAACTTTGAAGGATCATAACTTGAGTTCTTTGATGAATCAAGACATGCTCTTGTACTTTTTGAAAAGGGAAAGACCTAATCTACAACTTTCATGACCAAGAATTTTTCATTTGAAGCATTTTTGATTAAGAAAGAGGAGGTTGAAGAACTTTCCCAAAATGGAAAGTTTCCATTACAAGTCATTTCCATTTTTGGCAACTTTTGGTTTAGCTCAAATTTATTCAATTTTGCGAACTTCCAAGCACTTCAATGATCAAATAAAGATCATAGAACTTCAATTTGATGAACATACCCCTTTGGTTCCATTGTTGGGGGCCTCAGATGCCCTGATTTTGACTTAACTTGCTCAGGAAGTTACCCAGTGAACAGATGACTTCCACAATGAATTTCTTCATAAAACTTGGTACAAATGATCCTTATAACATCTTAAGAACATTAGAAACAAGAATGGCTCAAAAATTTGGAGTTGAGGCCTCTGAAACCAAAACCCTAATTTTGGTTATCTGTGTAGTGAAAACCCTAGCTCTGCTTCCATGCTTTTCCAGTTCCTGTGATTTCTTGACTTCTTTGAACTTTGAGAGGCATAATATGAAGATAGAACACACATGGACCCTCTTGGAACACTTAGAGGCCTTTGGGGTGGCCCAAATGAAATCTTGGATTGCTCAGATCACAAACCCTAGACGCGACGTTGGTCTTCAATTTTATGGTTTACTTATAGGATCAACTAGTGAATCCTAGGACACGTGCTCTTGTTAATCTTTAAGTTTTGAAAACTATGAACATTTTGACAATGTTCTTAATTTGAAAGTAACATTTAAGATTTAAAGGTAAATGCGGAAATGTACAAAAATTGCTTAAAAGGCTTCAAAGTAAATTGCAATGAAGAAAAAATGATAAAATATAAATGAATTTATTGAAATGTAAAGAAATGTTGATTCACACGTACATTCTCAGCAACTCGTTTTCTCAACACAAAGATACTTAGAGTAATTTATGAATTTTGTACTATAATGGAACACACAAAATCCTATACACTAAGACCCTTATTTATACTAAACCAAAAATAACTGCTACTAACAGTCTCTTCTCTAGAAGAAGACATGTTTTGTTTGCATGCACTTCGCTTAACCACAACTTTATACACGTCTTTCTCAAGAAATAGATAAGGCTAAAAATAAGTTGTTATGGACTGAGCCTTGGATTGCCCTACTATCGGGCACAACCCAGTCCAATCTAGGACATTGGGCTGCCCTACTACCTGGCACGACCTAATTTAGCATCACAAATGGCCCAATAAGGACCAGATATGGATGACCATTGGGGGATTTTCCCCACGCGCTCACCAGTAACGTTCAACCAACTGCCCCCTAAATATTCTCTCCACTCCTAGAATCAAGGGGAAGTTAGACCAGGATGAAAACCATGTGTTAGGTCTTCCCCTGCTTCGCAGTATCCTGATAGTTCTCATTGTGGGCTTAGCAATCCATCCCATGAAGAGGACCTTGTCCCAGCGCTGGGGAAACATTATAAATACCCTCTTTCACTAGAGGGTCAAGTATTCTAAAATTTCTACTCTTACCTTATGTACTTGCTTCCTCCATCATTCTCTTACTTTGGTATCAGAGTATCTTGCAGGTACACCTCCTCCTCCTCTTCAATTGTCAAAGTCATTCTAGCCATTAAAGGTCCATTCAGATCCAATGAGATCAGTGGCGCCGTCTGTAGGAAAACTCTGCTCCATCGTCTTTCTCCCTTAAAACGAAAGACCAAAGCACCACCTTCCATCAATCGACCATCATGACTAGCGAACATAAAGAAAACCACGATGCAACTCTTGTCAATTTCCTCGCTGACGAGGATGAAAACCTCCACCTCATCCACGAAGCTGACTCCAGGTACAAGAAAACAGCCATTCCCACTCCTGAGTCCGTGGCCAACGGGGTTTCCCACCAGTATGTGGTCCCTGGTTCCTTCGAGCCCATCCCTATGTCCACTGACGGGGACCCGACAATGGTGGTAATGGTCAATGCCCTCAACCAGTCGAACTTCATGTTGTTTCAATATAATGAAATACTTTCCCTACTTGAAGTTGCTTGTCACTCCAACTCTCCTCCATGGAGACACTGCCGGGCTGAATCCTGGAGCTCATCAACACGGTGACGCAACCGTCAATCGTGTTCTCCCCGGATGAGACATCGGTGGGAAATGACCCGGAGCCTGTCTCCCCACCAACAAGGATGCCGAACACACTTGGAAAGGAACCAACCCACAACCATCAAGAAACGCGATTGATTTCCTCCTCGCAAGGAGCCACACTCCCCTGATCCTAAGAAGAACAAGGCCAATAGATGCTCCGACAAGCCAACGGGCCGACCTAGGGAATCTCTTCTCTGTAGCAGGAGCCCTAGGGATAATCTACATTCGCCAATCAAGAGCGACAAAGAAGATACCCACTGCCCAGTGTCTCGAGCCATCATGGAGGCCCAACTCCCAGCAGGAATAAAAAAACCACCAAATCTCTCGACCTGCTACAAAACAACTGACCTAGATGACCACATTGAGAACATCAATGCAATGCTCGACTACCATAACGTCGCATGAGTCATCAAGTGCAGATTGTTCTCCACGACACTGAGGAAAGGCGCCATGGCCTGGTACAAGAACCTGCCCCCCGAATCAGTCACTTCATGGAGAAACCTAAGGTCGACATTCACAAAGAACCGGGAAATCTCATCAGGAATCTCTTCAACCTCCTCTTCCTCAGCGTCAAACACAGGGAATTCAAAGTTGGGAGTGGTCATAGGATCATTGTTTTCAATGGGTTTATCAATCAATCTGCACAATGATTTTATTTTTATTTTAGAGTATGAACAAAAGTGCAAACATTATGCAGATAAACAATGATTATTATTATTTTTGGGTTTTTTTTTTATGTTACCATTTTTCATAATAAAGCAAAAAGGAAAAACACATATGGAAATAACAAAATAACATTTTATTTATGATGATAAAATTTGAAACAAAGCCCGATAAATATCACTTTCACCTTGTGCAGAGTGAAAGGATTTTTGAAATAAAATAAAACAAATTACTTTGAAGCATGAACAATAGAAGGAACATCAACAGCAATCCAGTTTTTACAATCTTTTCGTGTATAACAAAGTTAGGCATTTCTTCATATTCATCATCTTCAATGTTGGCAGCAGCGGAATGATAGTTGATAAACCCAACACTTCAGAATCCTCCCTGGATACTCTTCGGGTTATTGAGAACCACGCCTAGTGCAAAACCAATACTAAATCCTTCTTTGTTTTCAACAATCTCAATTACTCGTCCCAACCGTCAGATCGACCAGTTTTAAGCACACATAGAGCATCCTTGAGAGAAGACATAGGCATAACATTCCTCTTAGTAGCATCATCAACAACAAAAAGAGCCTGGAACGAAGTTCCAACCTCTTCTTCAGCATCAGTATAGGAAAAGGATAACAAATTGCTTACTAGCATCGCCTGCTCACCGCCGACAGTCATTAATTTCCCATCTTTCACAAACTTCAGCTTCTGATGGAGAGTAGAAGTCACAGCTCATGCCTCATGATTCCATGGTCTTCCAAGAAGACAACTATAAGCTAGACATAATCCATCACTTGAAAAGTAATTTGGAATATAAATGGTCCAATCAGAATAGGAAGACCGACTTCACCAATCACGGTTTTCTTCGACCCATCAAAAGCTTTCACAATAATCCCACTATGCCTCATGGGAGCACCTTGGTATGCAAGCCTTGACAAAGTCGATTTCGGCATCACATTCAGAGACGATCCAATATCAACCATCACTTTAGACATAGCATCTTCCTGACAATTCACCGAAATATGAAAAGCCAAATTATGGTTTCTTCCCTCTTCAGGCAAGTCGTCATCACAAAACTCAAATTGTTGCATGATGTGATATTAACCACAATACTATCAAAATGGTCAACAATCACATCAGGATTGATAAGACTGATATCTTCGACGGAGTATGCAACAACTGCTCAGTAATGTTGTACTCACTCTTTTTTATCAGTTTCAACACCTCATCTTCACTATCATCAAATTGACCTGATCGGGAAAACAACATCCTCGATCTGTTTACTCACACTTGTATCTTCAGTTATCTTCGGAGGTTCCGAAGCAAAAAGTATACCACTTCGAGTAACCCTTGTCACATCAACAATGCTAACTACAGACTTTGGAGAAGGACTATGAACTTCCTTACCATCTTCTATCATCGTAGCATTATACCGGTATGAAATAGATTTATCAGACTCATATGGCATTGGACCAGGAAAATTGATCACCGATAGAGTAACAACATATTTGCGGCTATCAAAAGAAATAACCACCTTCTCAGGAACAATCTTCTCAGGAACAATCTTCTTAGGAATATTGAGCTGAGGCATAATAATACAAACTTCATTTTTGTACTCATCTCTTTTTGCTGTCACTTCAATCAACTTATCATCCATCATCTTTTGAATGTCTCTCTTAACAATCACATAACTACGAGGGTTCACCGAGTAGATGCAACAACCAGCATAATCATGATCGATATCGTGATACTCGTTTATGAAAGCATGCATCTAAACCAAAGACCTTCGAATCCAGTGAACATCATAAATCTTAAACAAACTAGGACAACCATCAACCATATTCACATACGTATTACCATATTTCGGAAGCGAATTTGTCTTCACATTCGGATTAACATCATTGAAAGACAAAAAATTGCTCCTTATCAATTTTTGCACTTCAATATTCAATGGAAAGAAATTCTCAATATCGTGCCCCCGGGGAACCTTGATGGAAAGCATAGTGAGCCTATGGCTTATACCACCATGGAATAGCCTCTGGAACCAGAGGGGGAGAACATGTTTGCACAAGATTCTTCTCGATCAGTGATGGAAGCAAATCTGCATACAACATTGGAATAGGATCAAAACTCGGCTTATCACAACCCTGTTGATTACCATTCTATTTCACATAAGGCTTCTAATAGAGAGACTGATACTTTGGAGCCACTGGAATAGTAAGAGTCACATTAATCATAAGAGTTACAAAAGCTACATGTTGCTAATGACGATTCTCACAACCACGAGGTCTTATATAACTTTCACGAGACACATCATTGGTCTCACCTTCTTTATTTTTACCAAAATTGAACCTCTTATAACTCGAGCTAGTATTACTTTCTTTGCTCAAACGTCCCTCACAGACACCTTCTTCTAGTCGCATCCCCATATTCACCATTTCAGTGAAATCATATGGAGCCCTTGCAATCATCTTCTCATAGTAGAAAGAACCTAAAGTCTTCAAAAAGATCTTCATCATTTCTTTCTCTTCCAAAGGAGGAACAATTTGAGCTGCAAGTTCACGCCATCTTTGCGCATACTCTTTAAAATTTTCTTTGTCCTTCTAGAACATAACACGAAGCTGATCTCTTTCTGGTTTCATATCAACATTATACTTGTATTGCCTAACAAAATCCTCTCCCAAATCATTGAAAGTCTTGATTTGGCTGCTATCCAAACCCATGTACCATCTTATAGCTGCATCAGCCAGTCTGTCTTGGAAATAATGAATCAGAAGCTGATCATTCTATGCCTGAGCAGACATCTTCCTAGCATACATAGTTAGGTGACTCAGAGGACAAGTATTTCCCTTATACTTCTCAAACTCAGACAACTTGAACTTGTGTGGAACCGTAACATTGGGAACCAAACAAAGATCATAAGCATCTTTACCAAAAAAATCCTTATGCATCAAAGCCTTCATCTCTTTCTGCATTTCAGCAAAATGATCTTGAAAGTTATCAAGCCTTTCAATTACAATAACATCTTCACTAGGCTCAGCATGGTAAATTATTTCATCAAGGTGCGGAGTAGTATGCATCATAGGCGGTGGAGTAGTCATCACCGGCTGAAGAGTAGCAAATGCAACAGTTTCAGGAGAAGGAGGATGATACCCAGCAGGATCAAAATCAACCAGCATACCCCATGGTGTGCTAGCAGGCATGCGGTAGCAATGAGAAATGACAGTTTCAACATGAATCGATGCAGTGACAATCTCAAAGATCATTGTGCGATGTATCAGAGAATTAGGAGTAGGGGGTGGCTAATTCTGAGTAGCCACCAAACTTTCCATCATGGCGGTGATCCTTTCTAAGCTATCTTTCAGAGACAAAACTTCCTCGCGCAGCTCACGATTCTCTTGTTGTAAGGCTTCCAACATCTTTCTTCAATTAGTTTGAGTATCGATCTGGTGAGTCAGCATGATAGGAGAACTGAATTAAGACCAAGAAATAACATAAGACCCTTAGAAAACTCTCAAGAAGCAAGACCAATGCAAGCATTATGCATGGTATGCGTATGCAAATGCAAAGATTTCAAAGGACTATAAGATAAATTGCAATATTTATAAAAGAAACACTTTTTTGAAGTACTAACAAACTCATTCTTATTAATATGAAAGTGAGATTATAAGTGAAGTACAAGTTTCAATAACCCTGATACATGAGAGAAAAGTAAATAAGGTCTATGGGATCATATCTGAAGAATATCCAAATTTCGGCTGATACTTCATGCGAGTCCTCTTAATCTCTTTTTTGTACCAATTCTCCATGTCTTCCTTATCCTTCACTAACTGATCCATAATGGCCTTCCAAGAACCGTATGTAGGAGGAATGGTAGATGGAGTACTAGAGGAAAATAAATCCTCTCTTGGCCTCTTCGTAACACGCTGCTAGGGTAACTCAATGAGATCATCTTTCTCCTTCAGTTGCTCTTGCATAGTTGTCATCTCAAGTAACCTAGCTTCCTTCTCTTTCTTCATCTTGTCCAACTCTTCTTGAAGATAAACCTTTTCATCGACGGGCGGAAGAAAAGCGAACAATGGAAATATATGAAACAAAGGCTCCTCAAGTGGATAAGGCATCTTGAGCTTGAAAGCCCTAGATCGAACCCACTGGATATAACACTCTGAGGGAGCAAGGTGTTGTCTTCCCAATTGACCCTTCTCTTTCCGATGAACCGTATGCCAAGAATGAGAAATCTTTTTCTTCATTTCTACATGATCTTCACCATTGAGAAAGAAGAAACTATATAGTGAAAGGTTGCTTGGTATGTCCTTCAAGCAATATCCCAAATGTCGCCTAGCAAGAATAAGGTTGTAACTAATTCCCCCACGGGTACCAAGAAGAGGTACGTTAGGAAACTCTCCACAACCGTCAATAATCACTCTGGTATCATAATAGGAACAATAACAAGTCATATCCTTATGAGTAAGAGACATGATCCTTTGAGACCATCTTTGCTTCTCTCTATTATCCTTGAAGACATCATACTTTGGTAGGTGAGAAATAAACCACCTATAGAGAAGAGGCGCACAACATACAATCTCTCCATCACCTTTGGAGGTCCTATGATGAATAGAGTGATACATGTCTCCAAGCAAAGTAGGCACCGAATTTCTCTTCAAGAAAATATGAATAGCATTCTCATCAACAATACCACCTAAGTTGGGAAACAATACAATCACATAGATAAGCAAAGCAAGAATAGCCTCAAATGCATCCTTATGACCCAAAGTAAGAGAAGTAGAAGCTTTCCCCATTAAGAACTTGGCATTAATACCACAAACATCCCCTTTTGGAAGAAACTTCCCACTAAGATCAGACTCCTTAAGAAAAAGGGCTTTGGCGATAACTTTGGTCATAAGATCCCTCTCTAAACCACTGAAAATAATCTCCTTGTCCAAAATAGGCAAACCTGACCAATGAGAATACTCCTCCAAAGTCGGCACAAGCTGATAATCAGGAAAGGTAAAACAATGGTGCAAAGGATCATAGAACTGAACCAAGGTACGAAGAATCCCCTCTGGTATATCGATATCCAAGATGAATAAAAGCTTTCCATAACGTTTTTGAAACTCATCAGTATCAACCACTAAAGCTCCAAGCTTTCTCAACTCTACCAGATTAGGACTCTTGAAAATGTACTTCCGAGTATTCCTCCTTTCAACATTCATAACCATAGACATCTGAAATATTGACAAAAGTATCTATAAGTCCCTTGAAATCTTGAGAACAATGCACATGTATGCAACAACCACAAACAATATGACACAAAGCACACAGGTTTAAGTTCCGATTCATGAGCATGAAGTCAAGGGTATAAGAACACCAACCCACACAGATATGTACTACGGGGTTGTCTTTATTGTACCTGTAGAAAACCAAAAGGGTGCTAACAGAGGTGCCCGAAGTTAGCATTCATCCTTTGGATATCATTGGTATGTTGGACTACTCCCCAACAAATAATTTCCTCAAGAGGACCTCGTTTGAGTGTAGTATCGCGTGACAACCACCTCAGGTTTACACCTAGATAGCTTCCGCACTACGTTCCTAAATTGGCTTTGATGGGTTAAGGGTTCTACGATCCTTAGTATGATCAGCTCAAGGTCGGAAGCACTGCCATGACACGAATACTCGTCATGTCATTAGTAATCCGAGAGAGCCTAACCGAGTGGAGATTATTGACTTGATATCGCTTTGGACTACTCCGCCGTGTATCACTTCGAATATCGCCGCCCTATCATAAGTTCACTCAGATTCAGGTTTATAATCTATCTCACTCACAGAGGATCACCAAAACCTAAACGGAACAAATAATAACAAACAAATCAAACCAAAGTAATAAATAAATCAAAGTAGGCCGAATCCACTTAGGGTCTACTCCTCAGCAGAGTTGCCACTTTTCTATAGCGGTAAAATCATAAGTGTAAGCTATTGGTTAACTTAACTCAAAGTAAACAGAGTCGCCACTGCACTTTTATTTTATTTCAAGTGGAAAAGGAAAAAATAGCGAATAAATCCTAATGAGTCTAAAAGCAAAAAGCTAAAGAAACAAACAGAGAACTGGGTAAGGTGATATGTTACAAAATGGGAAGGTTTTACGCAACCAAACTGTCTGTGGTACTCCACAGGAACCCTTTGAAAAATTTATTGCTATTGGTTAGAAAATGGTTTGTAAAAAGAAAGTGGAGGGATGAAAGACGAATTAATTTTTTTAATATATTTTTGTGTTTGGAGAGGTTTACCACCTCATGCCTACGTACCCACAATGTGCAATGCGAGATCAAAACCTCGTAGTTCATGGTACAAATAGTGAAAAATTAATATGTTGGTGATTTTAAAATGTAAAGATAAGTTGTCATTCTTTAGCAAATAATTCCTCTAAAAAGAATGAATCATATCTAAACATGTAAAAATCGTTAAAAGGAAAAATGCACAAAGGCACAAAAAGATTTGATGAGTTTTGTATTTTTTATGGTCTTTTGAAAAATGTTTTGATACACTTATATGGTTTAGAATTTATTTGAGAAAATAAAAGAAAAGGTAAAAATCACTTGACCTAAGTCAAGGTTTGATTATGAAAGCGGTTTCAAATTTGAAAATAAAGAAGTTTTTGAAAAGAGGGAGAAGTTTTAAAAATTTAAGAAGGGGAGGAGATGAAGAGACTAACCTAAAAAAAGAAAATAAAAGAGATAAAGGAGGGAAGATCTAACCAAACTTGATGATGCTTCCCATTATGAGCACAAGAGTTCCATCCTTAGACTACCAAATCCATGAAGATCAAAGCAAAGGGAATGTGTCCTAGAATCTAAGTCCAAAACTCCAATTCCAATGCAAAGGATGGTAACTAATAGTCCAAGATCAAGATCACAAGCTTTTTAGAGGTTTAATCCTTTATTAATATTTTTTGTGTCCAAATGGACAAAATAAAAATCAACATAACACTATAATAATAAGAATATAAACATGATAGTGGATGATAAAGCAATATAAAGCATAATAAAAATAAAGGAGATAAAGGTGCGAGAATGAAATTTAAATGTTAGTATAGTAATAGTAATAAAATAGTAATACACATAATAGTGGTATGGTGAACTTAATCATCCACAACCAAAAGAGTAACCAAGGTACTTAGTACCAAAAATAAAAAAGGCAACCGATTCCACTTAGTATCTTATACTATAGTAATTAATCAAGGCAACTAGATCTAAATTCAATGAAATTTGAAAGAAGATTGGGAGACCCAAAACAATTATGCATCAAACTTCATAAGTATTGGATATTAACACAAAAAGATCTATCACTCTGGGATTACGCGACCAACACAAGGTCCGATCCATGAAAGTGCAAGTATCCAATTGGACTTTTATTCTGAAGTAGGGGCACATTTAGGTCTATGTTAAGCAATCTCCGAGTAATTTACGGAGTAATTACCCTACAAATAAGGCCGACCAACACCAATTAAGGTGAATGATATTTGTGCTAATGCATGCGAGATAAACGATATGTAAATCGCCATCCGAAAGCAATACTGCACGAAACTAAAGATGAATACCAAATTGAGTTTCATTTATGGTATTCTTTCATCTTTAAGTTCAATCACTCATCTTAGTGGATTCAAGTATGAAAATATCTCACTAATGTAAAGTACCTAAAGTGAATTAAATAATTCACTTAAAGGTATATTTGGACTAATGAATATTAACCACTCTAATCTACACCCAAATTCCATTGAATTTAAAGGGAAATCAGTCCCAAAAATGTCTCCCAAGGTAAGAATAAGAAGGATGAAGAAGAAGAAGTAAGAGGAACCAAGATCAAGTCAAAAAATAAGCCAAAAACAGCTTCTGGAGCAGTGTTAATCAATTAATCAATTGGTTAATCGGTTAACACAGCTAAATTTCAAATTTTGGTGTAAAAACAACACTAGTTAACCGGTTAACCATTTTGCACTGAGAATGGTTAATCGGTTAACACTACACCAGTAGCAGAAAATAGCCAAAATTCAGCATGATCCTATTTCAAAAACACTTCCTAAAAACCTATGATCATGAACTGAATTAGCACGAATTTTAAAGTTAAAAACCAGTGAAATCCCTGCAATCAAACAATAAGTTATGATCCATAGGATCAACAACCAAAGTGACCAAAGATCTACATCTTGAATGTTGATGATGAAGGTAGAACCATAAAAGAAGATGAATTACCAAGAACAATCTTCAAATTGATCCAATACCAAGCTTAATATACTGAAATTGATGAACAAAAAGGAATAGGATGAAGTTTTAGCTCAAAGTTGATCAAGAATTCATGGTTAATTCTTGATAACTTTCAAAAAGAGGGAAAAGTGAGCTTTAGTGATTTTGGAGTTTGGAAGGATATTTTGCAAGAGATTTGTTGGCTATCAAAAGCTTGAAAAATGAATGAGAAAATGCCTCTATTTAAATAGTTTAGGTATGGAAATTTGGTGGAATGGAGTTTGCTTTAGAAATTCAAAAATTAGCTTTGGAAATTCAAATTTGGAGGGAAATGTAAAAGAGTGGTGATTAGTGAGGGTTTATGGTGGGTACTTCACAAAGCATGATGAGGTACATGAGTAACTTAGATGAAATTTTCCCATCCTGTATAACAGGATAAATGTCTAAGGACCTAATATTGAACTAGAAAATGGTGACGTGGTATATGTCTTGTGTTCAATATAGACATAAGGGAAAAAGGTTAATTGTACACATAAGTACTATCACTAAAGGTTTTGTCAGATCACATGACAATTTTGTGACTTGGGTAGCAATGATGTGTTGCTAGATATTGCTCACTGTTTATTATGTTAAATACATGATTTAATATAATTTCCAATGTCGCGAAATCCTATAGGGTCACACACATAAGGACAGTTAGAGAATAGGTAGAGTAAATAAGGAACATCGTAAGGTACGGTGCACTTAAGTAAATATGCAACACCGTAAGGTATGGTGCACTTAAGTGGAATACGGAATATGGTAAGGTACCATGTGATAATTGGTACATCACAAGATATGGTGTACATATACTTAAGTGGTATTTTTTTTTAGCTTGTAGCCCACACAAGTAGTTCTATATATAGAACCCTTATGCAAAAGCAAAAAGAGTTTTTGAAAACCATAGCCATATTCTATTTTTCTCTCCCTCACTCAAAACCTTCAATCGCAATCAGCTAGCACTGTGACTGAAGGAAGTTGTTCGTGTGGACTGAGTAGAGGCGTTATTCACTGTATAATGCTCATGATCATTCCATCGATTTAGAATAAAAAGGTTTCATTGCCACAAGAGGTAACCTTTCCATCACAGATCATGATCTTTCGTAAGGATCGCTAAAGGGATTTTTTTATATATTTTCCATTGCGTTTAGATCGCAAATTTACCTTCAGTGGTATCAGAGCCACTTATGAAACCATGAGTCTGGTAGTTTCTTACTTTTTGTTATTTTTTGTTTTAATTGGATTAAAACACGTAAAAATTAAATCAAATCCAGATATTGAATTTTGGCATCAGACTGTGTACGGTTTGGATGATTGATATTGACTATACTTCGCAATTTGACAATAGTATGGTGAAGCAACGATATATTAATCGTCCATAAGTTACACATATATGATTGATCTAATTCATATGTGATATGATTAAATTTGATGCAAAGATGGTATATTGGATATACTGTTTTATTTCGTCAGTTTAAATCACATAATGATTATCATTTGTTTGAGCGATCTGTGGTTATCTGCTTCGGAATCCAACTTTAGTATGGTGAAGCAATGGCATACGGATCAACCATACTGAATTATTAATCATAATTTTTTGATGGTATGAAATTGTTGCATTAGGGTTTATGATGGCACAAGGGTTGCACCATCAATGAAGTATGCGATTAAGGTCACACATGTTGAAAAGTGTGATGGTCGCCATAGGCAGTGTTGAAAAGTGTGACGGTCGCCACACTGCTTATGTGCAGAATCTCATTCGCCAAAATTTAATTTGATTTATTTAATTAACAAGATTTTAATTAATAATAATAAATTTTTATTTTTATTTTTCTTGTGGTGATCAGTTATGGCCTTAGTTTAATTTTACTTTGTTTTGGGATTTAAAATACGACATGCGTGTCGCGCCTCTCTTTTATTCTCATCATATAACTTCTTTTCTAATCTCACTCCCTTGTATGCAAAACAAGTTTTCTTTATGTAATGTATTATTAAGAAGAAAGAGAAGACTACAAAAAATAAGGAGGACAACCTTGGAGATCTTGCTTAGAGAAATGTTGATCGTTATTATGTTTAGCTTAGGTTCTCTCATTGTCTTGGGAGAACAATTGCGTTAGGAGCCATAACTATTTCATTTGTATGTATGTTGATATATGTGTATGTATGTGTATGCATGTATTTTCGACACCAGGATTTTTAAAGATCATTTCATATTCCTAAATGTATGCTATTCCTACGAGCGAAATAAGGATGCATTTTTGTGCTACAATGGACTTTGTCAATAACAAAGCATTAAGATCAGCTGATAGTGTTTGACACCAGTTAATGCATATCATGGGTTGTTTTAACTTGAAGTTATGTGGTGTTCTTACTAGTTGGAATTTTATATGTATGGTGATGAAGGATTAGTATTAAAATGATACTTTCGACAAGATCTACAAAAGAAGGAAAATGAAGGCAAAGCATTCGACAAATTTGACAAGTAACGTTGGGATATTCGATAGTTCGACAGAGGAGATGGTATCTTGTTGTTTTGACATGGGGAAGAGGTGTGTTGTTTCATCCTTAAGGAGAAGTTAAAATTTGAACCTTGGTTTCGTTTGGCAAAGGAATACGTGGATGTTTTAGGAACATGCAGAAAGCCAAGTGTCAAGTTTTTAGAGTTTTTCCGTTAGTTAGCAGTTATATTATTTTTGTATAAATAGGGTAGAATTTATTAAGTTTTAGTGGGTGAAAACTTGTACAGAAAAATCCAGTGGAAATACTCTGAATACTCGTGTGAAAGAGAAAAAGAGATTTGTTTGGACATGTATGTGTAAACACCATATTTTGAAAATGTCCAAGAATGGCAATTGGACAGAAAGGGTCACAACATCCAATAGTAGCTTTGAATGAGGTGAGAAAAAACAAAGGAAGTTCATTAGAAACATTCAAGAATGACCTCAATGACTTTTACTAGGAATATCCGAGAGTGGCATCAGATAGAAAGAGAAACATGACATTCAACAGTAGCCTTGAATGAAATGAGAAAAGTTCTGGAAAACACATAAAAAACAATGATGATTCCAATATGAACATCCGACAGTAGCCTCGGAGAGAAGAAAATCACAACATTCAATAGTTGCCTTGAACAGAGTGAGAGAAGTCCCGGAAAGTTCATCAACATAATGATAACCCTGTTATGGACATCCTACAGTAGCCTCAGAGAGAAAAGTGAATCACAACATCCAACAATAGCCTTTGATAAAAGAGAAACATAACATCCAACAGTAGCCTTGGATAAAAGAGAATCATGACATCCAACAGTTGCCTTGAATGAAGTGAAGAAAGTCCTGGAAAGTACATCAACCAATGATGACTCTATTACGGACATCCGACATTAGCCTCAGAAAGAAATGTGAATCACAACACTCAACAGTAGCCTTGAATGAAAGAGAAACACAACATCCAATAGTAGCCTTGGATAAAAGAGAATCATAACATTCAACAGTAGCCTTGAATGAAATGAGAAATGTAACATCCAACAGTAGCCTTGGATAAAAGGGTGTAATATCTGAGAAAAACAATTTGGTAAGAAAAGATTATGGAGAGACATCAAAGCAAGGTATATTTGGACAAACATCAGATAAACACAAAAAGGTTCCGGGAAAACATCAGAACAAAGGTTACCATCATATCTGGAATAACATCAGATAAAGGTTCAACATATCTGGAACAACATCAGATAAAGGTGACAGTTCTGGGAAAACATCAGAACAAACAAGGATATCCGAAATAACATTGGATAGAAGAGACAGACAAGTATTTTGTAGGTGCCAAGTAAGATTTACTTTGATCACAAGGTAAGAAGTTGAAAACAACAAAATCTCGGGAAACGCATAATGAGGACTAACACACTCATATAGGCCAACAAAAGTGGGGAATAACACACCCAAAAAAACACGTAATGAGGAGTAACACACTCAAATATGCCAACATATAGGAAAAGGGGGAATAATACACCCAAGAACATAATATGATAGAAAATGATTGACAACCAGCTTAGACTCTTAGAGGAGTGGAAATCAACAAGTTTATACTCTTTTGGGGAGTGAAAAAATGGAAGACTGATTCCTCAACACGAAGATCAATGCCATTCGGCTTGGAGATTAGAGATGCTACTGTTGAACAAATCTCTGTCACACTGGTAAACTGTATCAAGTTGAATTTTTTTTTTTGAGAAAAGTCATGAAAAGCTGCTTGGAGATTCTTGGAGAAAATTGCCCCAAGTTCAATGATTCATAAGGGTAAACTAATAATGGATTCAGTTCTTGACTACTTCCGGAGAAAAATTAATCAAATCTTTGAAATGACTGTTGGGAGGAAAAAATGATCATGGCTTCAGTTCTTCAAATGAATGTTGAGAAGATAAATCCAGTATGAATCTTGAGGAGATCTTATGATTAACCAAATCTGAGAACAACTTGCACTGAGATACAACTCTTGAACCATAGGATCTCAAAAGAACTTGCCCCTGATAAGATCACTGACCAAGTTTCTCAACTGTTTGAAAATTCCTTGATGAGGAAAGTTTGTTTGCAAATAAAAAGTGTTTGTACAAACCTGGTAATTTTAATGCAAAGTTCATGCAAAATGTTGAAATCAAAAAATCATTTTTGGAATGAAATTTATTGATGAAAAGTAAATGAAAACATTGTCAAAACATGACGGTTAAGACAAAATGATAGATAAAGCAAAGGTAAGAAAACAAATGATTGGTAACGAACTTGGGAGTCAGTTAACGCAACCTCGTTGTAGTATGCTTTTCAAAAGAAACCTGGATTCAATTAGGACTTTTGAAGGTTGTAACGTGGTCTGGTTCACGGTTTATGAAACAAAGGATATAAGCTCAAAGTTTATTTGTACCCAACCCAACTTCGTGATGAACTTCAGTCCTACACTCAATTAATTCAGCCTATGCATTCAAGTTCCAAGACATTTGGGATTGCACAGATAAAGATGGTTCATAAGCCAAAGGATTTTGAGATAGCAGTCACCTCTTCCTTTTGTCATTTTTGGTGAGGACTTTGGTCCACTCATCTTGTTTTTGTTGAGGATTTTGATGACCTCTTGACAAATCTTTCTTTTATTATCCCTAACTTTTGCCTGAACTGTGTCATTTGAACCTACAGCCAGCGGGATGCCCCAATTTTTGCTTAAGTCTCCTTCATAGGTTTTGAATTAGCGGGATTTGATTTTTTTTCCATCATTTTTCAATATATATTTTTTTGAAAGATAATGACTGCTTGGCTTAATGATTACGATGAACCATCATTGGCTTTTGAATTGAGAGACATCTTCAACACTTCTTGATGTGTGAAGGAAAGATTGAGATTGCAACCTTTATTGAAAGGTGTCTTGAATGATTCTCTTGTACTTGAATGCACATTCGAATTAATTGAGAACTACCCATCCCCGGGTTAAAATTGCGGGTTTTTTCGAATAGAAAGAAACTCCAACTTCAAGGCTCAAAGAGTTGACAAGGGATTAACTTCCTTATTTCTCCAATGTTTGGGATTTAAAACAATGTCTGTATATCATCAACCAAGTCTCAATTGAAAGAATACCAACAACAATTATGGGTATCTCGTTTTCATCCTCCTCCCTCCAATCATTGTAAAAAAACTTGAGAAAAGATAAATGAACTTGAAATGTAAAGCATAAAGATGCAAATAGTAAATGAAATTGAATCAAAACAAAGCAATTCTCATTTCATTAAGATCAACATGAAAGTACAAACAAAGTTTAAAAGCAAACAAGTCAATATAATTGAAGAAAATTGCAAACATAAAGAAACATTGGCCTAGTGATCGATCAGCAACAAGGATGAGCTGTCCTGTCTGAGATTCTGGCCTTGAAGACAATCTGACAGTTGAAGTCGTCTGAAGATTCACTTCTCATGCTTCGGCAAAGGATTGTTGACAACATTAGGATTTGTATCAAGAAAGGAAAGGATAATGTTCCTGATAAGTTCTTGCACTTTAGCATTCAGTGCAAAACAGTGTTCTAAGTCGTGACCAGTTCCACCTTGATGAAACTCACAGTGAATATCCGATCTATAGTTAGCTGGAAGAGGATATGGAACAGCAGGCGGAGGCCTGGTAGTGATCATTCCACCATTAATTAAAGAAGGATACAAATCAGTGTAAGTCATCGGGATAGGATCATAATATGTCCTATTACGATACTGATTTTGTCCGACAGCAGGACGAGGAGCCTGAACTTGAGCTTGAACTTGAACTTGAGCTTGAGATGGTTGAGCTTTGACAACAGGATCAACTGCAGCTACATATGGTTGAACATATCTTTGTTGCAGACGATAAGGCTTCCTCTCATTTGAAACAGCATAAGCATCAACATGTCTTCTCTTTTGAAAGTTCCCAAGAGACTTTCTTGCAGCATTAAAAGATTCAACATTATTAATTTTACCCTTCTTGATACCTTCTTCTAGTCTTTCTCCAATAGTGACTAGGTCAGAAAAACCAGATGAAACACTTCCTACCTTTTTCTCCCAAAAGAACGGTTGAAGAGTGTCCATGAACAGTGTTGCACCCCAAAATTTGCCCTCACAATACAAGACTTTGTGTGCTAAGAAGGTTCACAAGATTCACAATGCTTTCAAAACCTTCCATGAGGTTCATGAAGTCTACAAGTCACTTTATGAGGTTCACAAGGTTCACAAGGTTCACAAGCTTCACAATGTTTACAAGACCTTTCATGAGGTTCATGAAGTCTACAAGTCACTTCATGAAGGTTCACAAGGTTCACAAGATTCACAATGCTTACAAAACCTTTCCTGAGGTTCATGAAGTCTACAAGTCACTTTATGAGGTTCACAAGGTTCACAAGGTTCACAATGCTTCCCATGAGGTTCACAAGACATTTTATGATGGTTCACAAGGTTCACAAAGTTCACAATTGGTCAAGAAGAGTTGACAATTCCCTCAGACAATGCACCTCCTAAGCAGTGCATCCAAAACTAGGGTTTTGACTTTAATCAGGCTAAATGGACTTCCAAGACTTCAAGTGAGCCTCATAGCATCTTATATGTGTGTAATAACCCCCATGACAAGTTTCAAGACTTTTCTCAAAAGTTTGCTCAGTCAGATGATCAGATAAGTCAAAATCAGTCAAAGCAGTTAAAAAGTCAAACTGAGGTCAACTGTGGTCAAACCAAAGTCAAACTTCATGATTTTTTTGCCAACATCAATTATATGAAGTAAAATTCATCATTTGATCAAGGGTTGATCATGATTCATCAAGGAAATTCCAGATCATCAAGAATCAGGAGTTTCTAAATTAGGGTTTTCTCAGTAAAAGTCAACTAAACTTTGACCAGCCATAACTTTCACATACTTCATCACCAAGTCTCCACTCAAAGCCCATTTTGAAGGAAATTGAATTCTCTACAACTTTGTGTCTCACAAGCCAAGCCCAAAAATGCTTCATTTGGAAGGTATGAGCTAAGACATTATAGGTCCTTTTGAAAGTCAACAAAAAGTCAACAACTTCAAAAGGGCATAACTTGAGATTGGTAAATGATATGGACATGAAACCAGTGGGGTTGTTTAGAGGACTCTTCAAGCTTTCCAAAATGTCCAAGAACACCCTCATACCATTAAAATTGAAGGATATGTGCCCTTGCAAAGTTGGGAAATTTTAGGTTGGTTCATGAAGAAAAAGGAGGTCTAAAACCAATTTTTTCCAAATGGGCTTGCCAAATAATGACCCAATCCACTTCAAAACATCTTGCACGAAATTAAATTAATTCATTCATAATTTTATCTATTTTGTTTTTATTTATTATGATTTTTATATTAAAAAGTCATTTTAAATTCAAATAAAATATAAAATGATGAAAATTAATTTTAATTTTGCTTCTAGAAAGTTTTAAATCACATTTAAACATGATTGATACAAGAGTTATGAAAATCTTCCCAAAATAGCAAGGGTTTATGCATGAATATTTGATTTTTAAGGCATGATCATTTTGAATCTTTTTAGATCAAAATTTCCACACAAGGGATCAATTTTTCTGACCTAATTCATACACCTATAAGTACTTAACACAAACCTAGCATAAGACACGAATTTTGCAGCAGCCAAGCATCATATTCAAACTTCAAATTTCTCACAAAAACTCAAATTCGATTTTTCAATTTCAGCCATTCAACAGAGGTTTTTAAGGTTGAGAAAGTTTCTTTGAGGTTGCTTGAACATGTTGGAATGACCATACGCATCAAAAGGATTATTCGAGAGAATGCCATTATTAGGGTTTTAACTTTGAATTTGGGGTCAATCAATTCGTGGACCATAAGAGGCTTTCAAAAGGATTTTTGAATTCTATAAGACATGGGCTTTAATTCCCCATAAAAATTATGGATTAATTGTGTGTATTTCGTATCCTATGAGAATCGCAGGTTTTGTTACAAAAAATTTTCGCAGGAAATTGCATAGAAAAATTCGCAGGAAATCTCGCATGTCTGGAGGTTGAAGATGACTGTGTGGCAGTGTACGATTGGACGAAGTTGAAGATGGTGGAATACACGCAACAAAAGGAACTGATGTTGGACTATTCTCACAAGCATGCAGCTTGTCCCAGTGGTTGGAGGCGTGTGTGTATAGGGTTTGGTCATGGGTTCGATTCCCTGATTATTGCATTTTGTTCTTTTATTTCATTTATTCTACAGGTTTGATATATAATATCCAGTGATCATTACGATGACAAGCGCGCCTGTATAGCTTGGTGGTAAAGGCTTTGCTTCATACACATGAGGTCCAGGGTTCAAGTCTTGATGGGAGCAATTTTTTTGGTTTCCTCAAACATTAAAGAATGTTTTTCATATTATTATGTTTGGATCACTCAATAACACAACCAGCACGCAGCTCAGTTGGTTATGCTCCTCATTATCCAGGTAAAGGACCTGGGTTCAAACCCCAGGTCCTATTTTTTAGAGTTTTTTTTTATATTTTCTTTATGTTTATTTTTTTTAAACATTAACTTAATTTAGTATAATTCAAAATAATTATTTCTATAAAAACTTTATATTTTCAAAAAAAGAATCATAAACTATTTTCTTAAATATAAAATTGTTTCTATTCATTTTGCAATATGTTTATATTATTATCATGTATATATGCTTGTAAATAAATTAGATAATTAGGTTTAGACTAATTCCATCAACCTTAATTATTTGTATAAATTAAACCCTAATTATTTTCACAAAACCCTAAATTTCTTTTATTTCAAAAGTTTAATTATATTTTATAATTTGTTTAAATCTTATTTAAAATAATAATTGAATTTTTTGTAAATATAGTTATAATTGATCTAATTTTCATAATATATAAATATTCTACAAATTATTTATAATGTAATTTTGTATGTTTAAAATTGCTAATTTTTTATTATAATTAATCTGTTCATAATTTATTTAATTTGTTTATAATTTTAAATTTTATGATTAATTAATATAATTGTTCTTATTTTTCTATTAAGCCATTAAAAGTTCATTTTGTTTAATATTATTACTAATCATGCTTATTACTAATCCATTTATTTTTTAATTATGCTTATTATTATTATTTTACTAACCTTATTTATTTTTTAATTATTATTACTAACCCCTATTATGATTATTATTGCTTATTTATTTTGCTTATTATTTATATTTGGCTTATTTATTTATTTTGCTATTTATTATTAATTGCTTATTATTATTATGTAAATGCTCCTGGATGTAATTTTTTGTAAATATTTAAATTATTTAATTTTCATGCTATGGTTAGTAAAATAGGGAGTGTAAACATGTATTATATTTAAAAATTGAATTTAGGTCATTTAAAATTATAAGATAAATGTAAATTAAACACTCACACACGTAAGTCGATCTTTGATCGTCGTCTCACTTTCTAGGGTTGCCTCTCAATGTTGCCTATTCAAAAAGGTCAAGTGGGGTGTATAAAGCAAAGTCCCTTAAAAAGAAAAGTCATCTAGTCCCTTCCTAATTAAAGATCAAGTCCCTTAATGGTTGCCTTTCAATATGATCTTGTCCCTTTCGAATAATGATGACAGTCCCTCCAAAATGCTTAATACACCCTACAGTTGCCTACATAAACAGATGTCCCTTCATATGTCCCTTACATCCAAGGTAATGACTACCTATTCCTTAATAATAGGGATAGTCTTACCATTTAAAGGATAAAGAACAGAAAGACTTAAACTTTAGGGTAGGTTCCTTATAGTTACTTGCTCACTATTTCAAAACAAATTTCAAATACTTCACGAATTTCAAACAATTTTCAAACACAAGTTTTTTACGCATCCGTATATGGATCATTATCAAACTCTTATGAAAATTTCTATTCACACACTACACTTCTCAAAACAATTTAAAGTGAGCTAAGTAACTAAGAGCCCATGGATAACCATGGATGTAAAGGGTGCTAACACCTTCCCTTTACATAACCTACCCCCCGGACCCAAAAATCTTTTAAAAAGGTCTTTCCTGTTCTTTTATGCCTTTCCTTTGGATAAAATAAAAGTCGGTGGCGACTCTTGCTATCCGCAACATAACTAAAGTCAGTTCTCCCACCGTGTTACAGAACTGGCGACTCTGCTGGGGACTTAATAAAAGAGGGGTACCCTTAGGAATTAGATCACTTTAAATTGTTTGCCTTGTTTGCTTTACTTTACTTGTTGGGCTCTTATGTGTGAAAGGTCCTAACCCGGATCTAGTGTACCTTAGGTAAATGGCAATAGACCAAGGAAACTGTACGACGTATATCGATATGGTTGATCTGGTGGCCATAGTTAGTGTGACTTCTTGGTTGGTGCTTATGTTCCTTAAGTCAAGTTGAGGATAATATGAGGCTGCCATATGTTGTCAATGCACTAACTAACTTTTAGAACCCTAGTTATCCCATCTTGGCCTTTAGAAAGTAGTGAGATAACCGGCTTTGGTGCAGACTGAAGTTGGTTGATACTCGATACTACACTCATTGAGATCTTAAACTTGGAGGGTTTTGGTTGGCAAGTAAGTTGCCTTCTGAACAACCACCCTTGTGAAGGATCAATGATATTGAGATCCCTTAGAACCTGGTTACTTTTGTAGGACAGGATGAACCAACTAACTTCAGGGGAGGGTACTTACCTTTGAACCTCATGCAAGCCTTCAAACCTAGGGCTATTGTGTGACTTGTTTGTGTGTGCCACATGTTTGTGATTGAACATAACATCATGACATCATCATGCATCATAAGCACAGCATTTTCACTAACCATTTCAAGGACCAAAGAATTTATCTTTGTTCTTTGTTGCAGGTCATGGCTTCTGCTCGTAGAAACACCATCAGGATCAACTTTGTGGGGATACCTCCCAAGCTTAAAGAGTTGGTTTCTCAAGTGTCTGATCACTCCCAGTTTATCAAGAGACATGGTCACCTACTGGATCTAGTCACTTCAGGGTTCAATGAAGACATGATGAGTGTGTTGTTTCAGTTCTTTGACCCCAAGCACCGTTGCTTTACATTCCCTGACTATCAGCTGGTTCCAACCATGGAGGAGTTCTCTAAACTTTTGGGTATACCTGTTCTTGATCAAAGACCCTTCACAGGCTTGCAGAAGGAGCTTAAACCAGAGGTTATTGCTGTAGCTCTACATCTGAAGAAGTCTGACATTGTTCTAGAAACGAGAAGCGGAGTCAAGGGTATTCTTGCCAAGGTGTTGATAGAGAAAGCTCAGTTGTTCTTGAAGGCCATGAGCTATGATGCTTTTGAGGAGATCTTAGCCTTGCTGATTTATGGCTTAGTATTGTTCCCCAATCCAGATCAGTTCATAGATGTTCATGCCATCAACATATTCCTGAGTCACAATCCAGTACCTACATTGCTTGGAGACATCCTACATTCTCTCCATACTCGTACTACAAGGGCAAGAGGAACTTTGATGTGCTGCATACCTTTGCTTTCTAGGTGGTTTATTTCTCACCTTCCTCGCTCAGTAATAAAGAATGAGCAAGGGTTCAGATGGTCCAAGAGGATCATGTCACTTTCTCACTCAGATATCCATTGGTGCTCCAGATCTATGGAGAATGTCACCATCATTGACCGTTGTGGGGAGTTTCCTAATGTGCCACTTCTAGGCATAAGAGGAGGCATCACCTACAACCCCTCTCTAGCTTTACGACAGTTTGGTTACGCTCGGAGTGATGGTCCACATGACATGTTGATTCAGGGCATTGTGTTTGATTACGACAACGATCTTCAAGGGTACCGTCAGAGATTCATACGAGCATGGGGAAAAGTAAACAGGGTTGACAGCAAGACAATGGAGCCTAAGTACACTATTCCTATGGAAGATTATCTCAGATGGGTACGATCTCGTGCTCAGACTCTCATGATGCCATATCCTACCGTCCTACCAGTTACCATGGAACCTGTTGCTGACGGAGACACAGCTTATACCATCCTTCACCCAGACATGCCTACTGATATGGAAGACTTACAGAGATCATGGATCCAACTAAAGGAACAAAGGGATACTTTCGAGGCTCATTACAAAGCAAGCCAAGAAAGAGTCCTAGAACTAACAAAGCAACTTCACGAGGAACGGAATCTCAACTCATACCTCAACACGAAGAGGAAACGTCCATGGGAGACTTAAAACCCCATCTTTTGTACTTATTTCATTTCATTTCTGTAAGCCCAAGAGGCAAAACAAATTTGTTACTAATAAAAGTTTACTTTCTTGATTGTTTAAGCAAATTTAAATCCTGCGGTCCTTGAAAACATTGCATATGCATTCACATATCATTTCATTACATCACAGGTTTATAATTGTGCACAGGTTTCTCATCTTCTCGCTGTTTATTTCAGCAATGGCTTTTGAACAAACAGTTAAGGATCTCCAGGCACAAAATGCACAGTTCCAAGAGCTGATCCTGAACCTGACCAAGGGGCAGGATGAATTGAAGACACTGCTGGCTAAGAAGAAGAGTCCTGAGGACAACAAGGATGGTCAGTTGGAACAACTACAAGCTGAGATAACAGAAATGAGGATCCAGATGAATGGCCAGGTGGCCCTTATCCAAAGTTTAGCTCAGGGGCAAGAAGAGCTGAGAACCTTTGTCCACAAACTTCAAAGTGATAGAGTCAGGGATCTAATTGTCAGTCAACCTCCGTCAAAACAAGCTGATTTGGTTGAAAGGAAGATGAGGATAAAAGAAGGTAAGAAACAGGTTGCCATTGATTGTTCTTCAGTTGAAGAAGAAAGACCTGATAAGGTTAATCCACCTCAACACCAGAAATGTAGAAGGCAGTTTGTCAAGTTCAGCACTCCAATGTCACAAGTTCTGCAATGCTTGTTGGAGATGAACCTCATTTCCCTGAGAAATCCTCCTCAAAATCCTAAAACTTCCTCTCCTCGCTATAATCCCAAGGCAAGGTGTGGTTATCACTCCAACTGTCCTGGACATGATACTAATAGTTGTTGGACATTGAAGAAAAAGATCCAAGACCTGATTGACGAAGGAATCCTAGAGGTTACTCCAGAAGGTCAAGTTGAATTCTACTATCACCCATCAAACACCGAAGCTGCAAGACAAGTTGCCCAAGGTAGCAAGAAAGGAAGCCTACCTGTTCCTGTTAAGATATGGGGTACCTTAGGACATCCAAGTGGCAAATTTGATTTCATGGTGAAGTATACTGCTCCTCAAAGTTCACAGATTGCAATTGAGGACATTCAGCCAACCGGATGGGACAACATTTGAATTTTCATTTGTAATTTCTTTTATTTGTTTGAACACTTACTATTATGTTAAACTTTTGTTTTCATTAATGCATTGCATATGTTTGTCTTGAATTAATCCATTCGTTCCTCTATAAATTGAAGTATGTTTCATATTTCTATCTTGTGATATTTAACTCCTGATAAAGCTATAAGCCTGTAGAGGGAGGATGACGAAAACAATACCATAATCTTATGCAGTATGCTTTTGAACAGACTATGCTGACGATGTACAGGCATTGTTTCAATTCCTAAACAGTGGAGATATAAGGAAGTTAATCCCTAGTCAACCCATTTGAGCCTATGAAGTAGGAGTTTTCATTCTCACAAATTAAAACCCTTATTCATAACCTGGGACAGGGTAGTTACTCAGTTAACTCAAGTATGCTAATTATCTGGGTTGTACACAACTAATGATGGTTCTCTGTAATCATTAAACCTGACAGTCAATATCCAGCAAAAAAAAAAAAAAGCTCACTAAGTCAAAACCTATGAAGGAGACTTAGTAAAATATCAAGACATCCCACTGACTGTAAACCTTGAAATAAACAGTTCAGACAAAGAGAAGGGATAACAAAGTTAAAAGAATAAAAAAGGGGTCAGTATGAATCCTCAACAAAGAAAGATGACTGAATATTCAAATAAATTTTGGGTTTCTGAACCATCACAAATTTCAGTGTTACAAATCCAAACTCATTTGAGCCTCAATGCATAAGTTAACTGAGCATAGGACTGAAGAACATCATGGAGATTGGGTTGGGTACAAATAAAATTTGAGCCTTTATCTTTTGTTTCTTAAACCATGAACCAGGCCACGTTACAACCCTTTAAAAGTCCTAACTGAAGCATGGTTAGTTTGAAAGCGTACTGTTACAAAAAGGTATCCTGACTCCTTTAGGGCTTGTTATAAAACTTGAGTTAATATCACAGTTTTCACAAAAAATGTTTCTCTAAAATAACTCTTTTTCAAAATTTCAAGACAGACATAAGCATTGCATTTTTGAATATATTTGTTTACATATACTTGAGTGTTTGATAAACAAAGAAACTTACAGGATGAATGTTCAAAGTCCTTCCGATAAACAAAGTTGCTTCCTGGATCAAAGTCCATGTATACAAAGGGGCATAATCATTATCTCCCAATCAAAGGGGCAGGTCATGATACTGCCTAACTCATTTGGGGCAATCAGGACAAGATTCAACTATGTTTAAGCAACCAGAGGCAGATCTCCTCATCTATCTGAAGTGCCAAGGGTAACATTACAGAAGTCATAATGCCAGGGGCATGGTCATTGTTTCCTAATCAAGGGGGCATACCAAGTTACTGTTCAAATCATTCGGGGCAATCAGTTCCAGATCCAACAGTGCTTAATAGCCAGGGGCAGCTCTTCTCATATATTTGAATTACCAAGGGTAACACTGCAAAGTTCATGATGTCAAGGGCATATTATTATAGGGCATTCTGCTTAGTTCTCCTGAGGTAACTACATTCAGATACTTCCCTTTTGGGACAATTCATCCTCAATCAAGGAGCAATGCTTTCTTTTCAAATCTAGTGGCCGGAGCGTATATGGTCCATCACAATTTGAAGACGCCATTCCTCTCATTGTATTACCTTGATATGGGGATTCTCAGCAGAAGCCATGGTGGAAATTAATTGTCTACGCCAGTAGTATCAGATGGTGTCAGTATCATGTCTTCAGATCCAGCTATGAGGATTTCTGGGAAAGTATTCAGGAAAGTTAAGAATCTCAGGAGCTCTAAATCCAATTGGTTATACACTTTCGAAGTTGAAACGATTCTGTTTTCAATATCAGCTTTACTTTTCCCTCTGAATCCAGAGTTACTTTTACCCTATTTACATAAGCGAAACGTCCATTAGTTGTGTTTGAATGTATGTATGCTTTTGAATATGATTGATGTTTACCAGAAATGCATGTATGCTTAATATGATTGATGTTTACCAGAAATGCATGAAAATGCAGTAATAGTATTTACTAAGGACGAACGAGGGAAGGATTTCAACGAAGCCTCGCCGGTTCATCTCTACAAGACAGTTACAAACCCTCAGTAGGACAAATCCATCTTCATAAGGTCACATCTCCCCTGGAATTTATATCCATCTCTTTTATCCTCATACGGATATTCGGGAATTTACTTTCCAATAAGAGTACGACAAACGAAGACGGAGGTTATATCTACCCTACTATCAAACGAAGACGGAGGTTATATATACCTTACTATCCCCAGCAGACGGGATGTTATATATACCTTATTATCCCCAGCAGACGGGAGGTTATATATGCCTTATTATCAAACAAGACGGGAATGAGTTCCTCATATTCTTCAACAACGAATCGGGATTTATTTTCCCTGGCCAGCAGTTGTTATACGAAGATATCCAGACATCTCAGGCAGCATCATATCATACATACATCATTTACATCATACCATAACATACATATCCTTAGATACATAACACATTACATAAGTGCATCATATCATACATACATACATAATGCATAAACTAATATTATTATACAGAATGCTACTTTGTTTTCAGGTTAAATATCCAGCAAACAGACTTATGATTATCAGGATTGCTTTATCCTCCTGAAAGTTATCATCCCTCAGGATTGCTTTATCCTCCTGAAAGCATATCTTCCATCAGGACTGCTTCATCCTCCTGAAAACTTCTAGTACATCAGGACTGCTTTATCCTCCTGAAAGCATTATACATCAGGACTGCTTTATCTTCCTGAAAGCATTATACATCAGGACTGCTTTATCCTCCTGAAAGTATTATACATCAGGATTGCTTTATCCTCCTGAAAACTTATTATCTTTCAAGACTGCTTCATCCTCTTGAAAACATATTACTACCTCAGGATTGCTTTATCCTCCTGACAGCTTATTATTACCTCAGGATTGCTTTATCCTCCTGATAGCTTCTTATACCTCAGGATTGCTTTATCCTCCTGAAATCATATTATTTCCTCAGGGCTGCTTTATCCTCCTGAAAGTCATCATCATTACCTCAGGATTGCTTCATCCTCCTGAAAGCATATTATCAACCCCTCAAGACTGCTTCATCCTCTTGAAAACATATCACTACATCAGGACTGCTTCATCCTCCTGAAAGCTTATTATCTCATCAGGACTGCTTTATCCTCCTGAAAGCACATTAATACCTCAGGACTGCTCCATCCTCCTGACAAGCTATCATCACTACCTCAGGATTGCTCCATCCTCCTGACAACTTATTATTACCTCAGGATTGCTTTATCCTCCTGACAGCTCCTTATACCACAGGATTGCTTTATCCTCCTGATATCACATTATTACCTCAGGATTGCTTTATCCTCCTGACAACTTCTTGGACATCAGGACTGCTTCATCCTCCTGAAAATTTATTATCTCTCAAGACTGCTTCATCCTCTTGAAAGCATATTACTACCTCAGGATTGCTCCATCCTCCTGACAACTTATTATTACCTCAGGATTTCTTTATCCTCCTGACAGCTCCTTATACCTCAGGGTGGCTTTATCCTCCTGAAATCACATCAATACTACAGGACTGATTTATCCTCCTGACAGACTATTATTACCTCAGGGTTGCTTTATCCTCCTGACAGCTATTATCATTACTTCAGGATTGCTTTATCCTCCTGAAAGCTATTATTATACCTTCATACTTTGGACTGCTTTATCCTCCAAGAAATGTATCTGAAGAACTTTTCTCCAAGTGGCATCTTTAAGCCCACTCAGTCATATTCAACTAGTCATCTGTATCACTCTATGCACTGGTGAGTGCAAATTTTTGGGCTTTTGTGTTCAATCCCCTTCAACCTTCCAGGTCACGACTGGCAAATATACCAATCTAACCCCTCAGGTTTCATAAAATTGAACAGGGGCAGCTGTTGCACCCCAAAATTTGCCCTCACAATACAAGACTTTGTGTGCTAAGAAGGTTCACAAGATTCACAATGCTTTCAAAACCTTCCATGAGGTTCATGAAGTCTACAAGTCACTTTATGAGGTTCACAAGGTTCACAAGGTTCACAAGCTTCACAGTGTTTACAAGACCTTTCATGAGGTTCATGAAGTCTACAAGTCACTTCATGAAGGTTCACAAGATTCACAATGCTTACAAAACCTTTCATGAGGTTCATGAAGTCTACAAGTCACTTTATGAGGTTCACAAGGTTCACAATGCTTCCCATGAGGTTCACAAGACATTTTATGATGGTTCACAAGGTTCACAAAGTTCACAATTGGTCAAGAAGAGTTGACAATTCCCTCAGACAATGCACCTCCTAAGCAGTGCATCCAAAACTAGGGTTTTGACTTTAATCAGGCTAAATGTACTTCCAAGACTTCAACTGAGCCTCATAGCATCTTATATGTGTGTAAGAACCCCCATGACAAGTTTCAAGACTTTTCTCAAAAGTTTGCTCAGTCAGATGATCAGATAAGTCAAAATCAGTCAAAGCAGTTAAAAAGTCAAACTGAGGTCAACTGTGGTCAAACCAAAGTCAAACTTCATGATTTTTTTTGCCAACATCAAGTATATGAAGTAAAATTCATCATTTGATCAAGGTTTGATCATGATTCATCAAGGAAATTCCAGATCATCAAGAATCAGGAGTTTCTAAATTAGGGTTTTCTTAGTAAAAGTCAACTGAACTTTGACCAGCCATAACTTTCACATACTTCATCACCAAGTCTCCACTCAAAGCCCATTTTGAAGGAAATTGAATTCTCTACAACTTTGTGTCTCACAAGCCAAGCCCAAAAATGCTTCATTTGGAAGGTATGAGCTAAGACATTATAGGTCCTTTTGAAAGTCAACAAAAAGTCAACAACTTCAAAAGGGCATAACTTGAGATTGGTAAATGATATGGACATGAAACCAGTGGGGTTGGTTAGAGGACTCTTCAAGCTTTCCAAAATGTCCAAGAACACCCTCATACCATTAAAATTGAAGGATATGTGCCCTTGCAAAGTTGGGAAATTTTGGGTTGGTTCATGAAGAAAAAGGAGGTCTAAAACCAATTTTTTCCAAATGGGCTTGCCAAATAATGACCCAATCCACTTCAAAACATCTTGCACGAAATTAAATTAATTCATTCATAATTTTATCTATTTTGTTTTTATTTATTATGATTTTTATATTAAAAAGTCATTTTAAATTCAAATAAAATATAAAATGATGAAAATTAATTTTAATTTTGCTTCTAGAAAGTTTTAAATCACATTTAAACATGATTGATACAAGAGTTATGAAAATCTTCCCAAAATAGCAAGGGTTTATGCATGAATATTTGATTTTTAAGGCATGATCATTTTGAATCTTTTTAGATCAAAATTTCCACACAAGGGATCAATTTTTCTGACCTAATTCATCCACCTATAAGTACTTAACACAAACCTAGCATAAGACACGAATTTTGCAGCAGCCAAGCATCATATTCAAACTTCAAATTTCTCACAAAAACTCAAATTCGATTTTTCAATTTCAGCCATTCAACAGAGGTTTTTAAGGTTGAGAAAGTTTCTTTGAGGTTGCTTGAACATGTTGGAATGACCATACGCATCAAAAGCATCATAAAATCATGAATACCGAATTCACTTTTGTCTTGAAATTTAAATTTTCGAATTCACTAACATATGCATTATGAATTGTTTTTGATGACTGATATGTGTTTGTTGTGATGCCTAGAATGATTCTGGACGTTTGGATTGGAGTTTCATGGCTTATTCGAGAGAATGCCATTATTAGGGTTTTAACTTTGAATTTGGGGTCAATCAATTCGTGGACCATAAGAGGCTTTCAAAAGGATTTTTGAATTCTATAAGACCTGGGCTTTAATTCCCCATAAAAATTATGGATTAATTGTGTGTATTTCGTATCCTATGAGAATCGCAGGTTTTGTTACAAAAAATTTTCGCAGGAAATTGCATAGCAAAATTCGCAGGAAATCTCGCATGGCTGGAGGTTGAAGATGACTGTGTGGTAGTGTATGATTGGACGAAGTTGAAGATGGTGGAATACACGCAACAAAGGAACTGGTGTTGGACTATTCTCACAAGCATGCAGCTTGTCCCAATGGTTGGAGGCGTGTGTGTATAGGGTTTGGTCATGGGTTCGATTCCCTGTTTATTGCATTTTGTTCTTTTATTTCATTTATTCTACAGGTTTGATATATAATATCCAGTGATCATTGCGATGACAAGCGCGCCTGTATAGCTTGGTGGTAAAGGCTTTGCTTCATACACATGAGGTTCAGGGTTCAAGTCTTGATGGGAGCAAATTTTTTGGTTTCCTCAAACATTAAAGAATGTTTTTCATATTATTATGTTTGGATCACTCAATAACACAACCAGCACGCAGCTCAGTTGGTTATGCTCCTCATTATCCAGGTAAAGGACCTGGGTTCAAACCACAGGTTCTATTTTTTAGAGTTTTTTTTATATTTTCTTTATGTTTATTTTTTTTAAACATTAACTTAATTTAGTATAATTCAAAATAATTATTTCTATAAAAACTTTATATTTTCAAAAAAAGAATCATAAACTATTTTCTTAAATATAAAATTGTTTCTATTCATTTTGCAATATGTTTATATTATTATCATGTATATATGCTTGTAAATAAATTAGATAATTAGGTTTAGACTAATTCCATCAACCTTAATTATTTGTATAAATTAAACCCTAATTATTTTCACAAAACCCTAAATTTCTTTTATTTCAAAAGTTTAATTATATTTTATAATTTGTTTAAATCTTATTTTAAATAATAATTGAATTTTTTGTAAATATAGTTATAATTGATCTAATTTTCATAATATATAAATATTCTACAAATTATTTATAATGTAATTTTGTATGTTTAAAATTGCTAATTTTTTATTATAATTAATCTGTTCATAATTTATTTAATTTGTTTATAATTTTAAATTTTATGATTAATTAATATAATTGTTCTTATTTTTCTATTAAGCCATTAAAAGTTCATTTTGTTTAATATTATTACTAATCATGCTTATTACTAATCCATTTATTTTTTAATTATGCTTATTATTATTATTTTACTAACCTTATTTATTTTTTAATTATTATTACTAACCCCTATTATGATTATTATTGCTTATTTATTTTGCTTATTATTTATATTTGGCTTATTTATTTATTTTGCTATTTATTATTAATTGCTTATTATTATTATGTAAATGCTCCTGGATGTAATTTTTTGTAAATATTTAAATTATTTAATTTTCATGCTATGGTTAGTAAAATAGGGAGTGTAAACATGTATTATATTTAAAAATTGAATTTAGGTCATTTAAAATTATAAGATAAATGTAAATTAAACACTCACACACGTAAGTCGATCTTTGATCGCCGTCTCACTTTCTAGGGTTGCCTCTCAATGTTGCCTATTCAAAAAGGTCAAGTGGGGTGTATAAAGCAAAGTCCCTTAAAAAGAAAAGTCATCTAGTCCCTTCCTAATTAAAGATCAAGTCCCTTAATGGTTGCCTTTCAATATGATCTTGTCCCTTTCGAATAATGATGACAGTCCCTCCAAAATGCTTAATACACCCTACAGTTGCCTACATAAACAGATGTCCCTTCATATGTCCCTTACATCCAAGGTAATGACTACCTATTCCTTAATAATAGGGATAGTCTTACCATTTAAAGGATAAAGAACAGAAAGACTTAAACTTTAGGGTAGGTTCCTCATAGTTACTTGCTCACTATTTCAAAACAAATTTCAAATACTTCACGAATTTCAAACAATTTTCAAACACAAGTTTTTTACGCATCCGTACATGGATCATTATCAAACTCTTATGAAAATTTCTATTCACACACTACACTTCTCAAAACAATTTAAAGTGAGCTAAGTAACTAAGAGCCCATGGATAACCATGGATGTAAAGGGTGCTAACACCTTCCCTTTACATAACCTACCCCCCGGACCCAAAAATCTTTTAAAAAGGTTTTTCATGTTCTTTTATGCCTTTCCTTTGGATAAAATAAAAGTCGGTGGCGACTCTTGCTATCCGCAACATAACTAAAGTCAGTTCTCCCACCGTGTTACAAACAGACCAGTTAATTCTTTCTCAGCTAAAGATGGATCCACTTGAGCAGCTAGCTCTCTCCAACGTTGAGTGTACTTTTTGAACGATTCTTTCTCTTTCTATGACATGTTTTGAAGTTGACGACGGTCAGGCACCATGTCCAGATTGTACTTATATTATCTTATGAAAGCATCAGATAAATCCTTCCAGCTTCGGATGTGACTCTTTTCAAGTCCCACATACCACTTCATAAAAACACCACTCAGACTATCTTGAAAACAATGAATAAGCAGCTTGTCATCCTTGGTATGCGCAGCCATTTTGTGACAATACATCAGCAAATGAATCTTTGGACAAGTATGCCCATTGTATTTCTCGAATACAGAAACTTTGAACTTATCAGGAAAAACTAGGTCGGAAACCAAACTCATGCCTATTGCAGCAACACCACCAACGACATCTTTTCCTTCTAAACCTCTTACCCTCTTCTCAAGAGTCAAACATTGCTCTCTGACTTCATCCATATATCTAGGTTCACCCTGCCTTTTAGCTTGTGGACCAGCAACATGGTACAAAAAAGGAGAATTCTGATAAGTAGTTTGAGCAGTAGTGTGCACAACAGACTGAGGTTCGACAAAAGTCGGAGCTGAAAAGACTGGTACAACAGATGGACCATCCATTTGAGTATTAGCAGAAACGGGCACGTAATCCGGAGGTAACCCAAATTCTGGTCAAGTAGAATTCGGTTGCTGAATCACATGGGGGTCAACAACAACAGTAGAAACTTCAGAGATAACAGTCCTTTGAGGTGGTTTACCTCGAGCAATCAGAACTTGCATCATTTCAGTGAGCCTGGTCATACTGACCTTCAACTCATCAATCTCCATCCAGACTTCCAAGTTATGCTGTTCTTGGTTTTCCATTCTCAATCTGATAGCTCTCAATACGTTAGCAACTCTAGTACCGTATCTGTGGTGAGGAGACAGCTTGACGGATCAACAGACAACTGAAGAAAGAAACAACCGGGATGAGTTCCCACACAACTCGGATGAACACAAGAATATGCGAGGATGCAATGATATGCAATGTTCACTTCCATTTTCAGAAAAACAACTCTTTACAAACATGGTCAACATCGAGAATACGGTCATGAAAAATCTTGACAAAAAGGAATATTTACTTTTTCCAATATTTTCAATAATCGGAATTGTTTTCTTTGAAAAATGGTTGTGATGATGATCATGATGAAAAAAGGTTCGGATCACGAGCATGGAGTCAAGGGATAAGAACCATCTTTAGAATATTATCGGTACGTTGGATTACTCCCCAACCGATGACATTCTTAAAATAGACCTCGTCCGAGTGTAGTATCGCGTGACAACCACCTTAGGTTTACACCCGGATAGTTTCTGCATTACGTTCCTAAATTGGCTTGGATGGGTTAAGGGTTCTACGGTCCTCAGTATGATCAGCTCAAGGTCGGAAAATAATTCCCACATATGATTACTTATCATGACATTGATAATCCAAGAGAGCCTAATCGAGTGGAGATTATCAAATTGATATTGCTTTGGACTACTTCATCGCGTATCGCTTCGAATATCGTCGTCCTATCATAAGTTCAACTCAGATCCGGGTTAGAATCTATCTCACTCACAGAGGATCACCAAAACTGAAACAGAACAAACAATTAACAAACAAACCAAACCGAAGCAGTAAATAAATCAAAGTAGGCCGAATCCACTTAGAGATTGACTCCCCAGCAGATTCACCACTTTTCTGTAGCGGTAAAATCATGAGTGTAAGCTATTAGTTAACTTAACTCAAAGTAAACAGAGTCGCCACCACGCTTTTATTTTATTCCAAATGGAAAAGAGAAAAAGAGCGAATAAAACCTAATGAATCTAAAAGCAAAAGCTAAAAGAAACGAACAGAGAATGGGTAAGGGGATATGTTACAAATTGGGAAGGTTTTACGCACCCAAAATGTCTGTTGTACTCCACGGGAGCCCTCTGAAATATTTATTGCTTTTTTTTTGTTTTAAAATGGTTTTTTTGGAAAGAGATTGAAGAGATGAGAAGAGAAATGTTTTTTTTTAAGATTTTTGTGTTTGAAGTTTGAAAACAAAGAAGGTTTTGAAAATAGGAAGAAGATTTGAAAATTTAAGAAGTGGTAAGAGATGAAGGGACTATCCTAAGACTTGAAAGTAAAAGTTAAGGGAAGAACGATCAAACCGTATGGTGAACATTCTTTGAAACAATAGGACTTCCATCTTCAAAAACAAGTGAACCAAATCCATTAAGGTCTTCAATCCATAATAACTCAAGCAAAGGGCAATATCCTAAAATCTAAGTCCAAACTCCAAGTCCAATGCTAAGGATGATGGCCATATTCCAAAATTAAAGTCACAAGTTTTTTAGAGGTTTAATCCTTTATTAATGTTTTTGTGTCCAAATGGACAAAAGGAAAATCAACATAACAAAAAAATAAGAGAAAATAATAAACATGACCATGGATGAATAAAGCATAGTAAAGCAAAATAAAATAAAAGCAAATAAAAGTGCAAGAATTTAAATGTTAGTAGCAAAAGAAATTAAAGTGCAAGAATCTAAAATATTAATAGTAGTAATAGTATAATAATATTTACATAATAATGGTATGGTGAACTTAATCAACCACAACCAAAAGAGTAACCAAAATCGAAAGGCAACCGGATCTGCTTAGCATCTTACACTATAGCGATTAATCAAGGAAAATTGAACCGAATTCAATGAAATTTGAAAGGCGATTGGGAAATCCAAAGCACCTACGCATCAAACATTCATAAGTCTCAATTCTTAATGCAATATGATTAACCGCTTTGGGATTACGCGATCAACAAGAGATTCGGTCCACGAAAGTGCAAGTACCCAATTAGATTTTTATTCCGAAGTCGGGACACATTTAGGTCTATGTTAAGCAATCGCCGAGTAATTTACGAAGTAATTACCCTACAAATGAGGCCGGCCACCACCAATTAAGATGCATAATGTTAGTGCTAATGCATGCGAGATAAATGATATGTAAATCGCTATCCGGACGCAATACCGCACAAAAATAAAGGTGAATACCAAATTGAGCCGCACTCATGGTATTCTTCCATCCTTAAGTTCAATCACTCATCTCGGTGGATTCAAGCATGAAAATGTGTCACTAACGCAAAGTACCTTGAGTGAATTGAATAATCCACTTAAAGGTAGTTTTGAATTAATGAACATTAACTACTCTAATCTACACCCAAAGTTCATTGAAATTAAAGAGAAATCACTCTCAAAAGTGCTTCCCATGGTAAAAATAAAAAGGAGGAAGAAGAAGAAGAAAGAGGAACCAAAAAGGGGCTGAAACAAGCCAAAAACACCATCCTGACTTGCGTTAACCGGTTAACCAATTAGTTAACCGGTTAACGCAGGCAAAACCTGCGCAAATTTAAAGGTGTTTAATCGGTTAACGTTGTACCAGAAGCTAAAAAAAGCAGAAAATTCAGCATGATCCAGTTTGAAACCTTTTCTCAAACATTTGATGATCATGATTTGAATTTGTACAAATTTTAAAACCCAAATATAGTGGAATCCCTGCAATCAAACAACAAATAAAGATCCAAAGGATATAGGAACAAAGGCACCAAGGATCTACATCTTGAATGTTGATGGTGAATATGGGTTTATGGAGTGAGAGGAATTACCAAAGTCACTTCTTCAAATTGGACCAACACAAGCTTAGATCTACTGAAATTGATGAACAAAAGAATGAAAGGATGAAGGTTTAGCTCAAGTTAGTCAAGAATTCAATGCGAATTCTTGATAACTTCAAAAGAAAGAAAGTGAGCTTTTGAGAATTTTGGTGTTGGGGGAGTATTTTGCAAGAGGTTTTGTGGCTATCAAAAGCTTCTAGAAATTTTTGCAAGGTGAATTTGGCTCTCTAAAGCTTTGTGAAAGAATGAAATTGTGGTCCTATTTAAAGGCCTTAGGTATGGAAATTTCTTGGAATGGAGCTTGCTTTGGTAATTCAAATTAGGTTTGGTAATTGAAAATTTGGTGGGGAATGGAAAAGAGTGGTGATTAGTGAGGGTTTATGGTAGGAAATGATCAAAGTGATGTAGAGAAATCAGAAACCAGTGGATCTAGAATATTTCAATTAAATAAAAGATCTAAGGGTGATGAATTTGAATAAAATATTCAAATTTCGCATCGGTTAACCGGTTAACCAAATGGTTAACCGATTAACCAAGCCAAAACTTGAATATTTTCTTCAAATGAGGTTGCTTGGTTGTTGTGGCCTGATTCTTCTTGTGCGTCGAAGAAGGCATGGAAATAAACACATGAACCTTGGAAATCCTTTGAATGAATCAATTAACTTGGGAAATCCTTGATCAGATAAATTTGAATTATTTGCGGATTAACTTCGACTTTTGTCTGTGAATTTTACTCGAGCTGCAGGACTGCCATTTTTGGCATTTTCAATGGTTCCTCCTCCTGAAAAAAAGTTAATGAAAGAAACAAAAATATTTTTTTGGATTTTAATTAATGGTTAGTAAACATAAACAAAAAGAAAGAAAAAATAAAAAAAAATGGTGATCCCCTGTGAGGCATAAACCTGCACCCAAGAAGGATAAATGAACCCGTGCGCGATCTTGTTTGTATGCAAGATGTAGATGACATGCGAAAAATATTAGGGTCAAAAATTAGGGTATGATACATATCATACTCTAATGAGGTTTGTCGGCCATGCAACAAACGAACCTATCGCTTATTCCACCGTTGTTGCATCTGAAACATCGTCAGGATATGGTAATAATGCATTCGGCTCTACTGTAATATCAACCGCGACTTTCAAACATCCAGTAGGGAGCTGTCTAGTGTGAAGTAATTTTTCGCTAGTGTTATGCACTTTTCCCTTTCCAACCATCAGATAATATGGTGACGATAAGTAGAGCTGACAATGGGAAATGCCCTAAAACCAATAATAAATATGAAATTGTTAATGTGTATACATGTAATTTACATAATTTAAGCTAATAGTTCAATTTCATAAAAATATATATAATTACCTCTGTAATGTTCGGTTGAAAGTTACAGTTGATACTATCTTTTTCTGAACCATCTTTAAACATGTTGAAGCACTACCTTCTTTTTCTCTCCTTAATGCACGAACTTCAGCTTCCAGTGCTTCCAATTTTTGATGAAGTTCTTTATTACTTGAAGTCTTTCCTTTTTTAATACTTAGGGAGGTCAGAGTGATCCCAAATCCCTTACCCCTCACCCGACCTGGATACTCATGACCATTTAATGCCCGACTAAGTATGCTCCTAGTATCATCTGGAGATAAAGTCTCAGATAGCGCCTCCTGAAAATCAGATGAATATCGAATACTTGTCAAATTTATGTTAATAAAATTTTGATTTAATTAAAGAAATAATGTTCTACTTACACATTTCTCATATACTTGTAGAACATCTTCTTTAGCAACTCCAGATTTGCCCACACGGGCTTCCTTCCACAAAACATGTGCTGGAAGAGATGTTTCAGAACTATTCTCCTTCTGCAACTACACATTAAGTCATATAATATGATCAAATAAAACTCATGATGAACAAATATATTATTTCAATTTATAGATACTTACCATAGATTGTTCTAAGCGTCCATATCCGACACATCCTTTTCTGTATGGATACGCGGGACTTGATGCTCTTTCCCGATTTGTTTCACTTATTCTTTTAAATTCCGCGGTTTTTCTTTTGGATTTAAACGCGTCCCATTCTTCTTGTGAAATCAAACTTTCATATTTCTTTGGAAGCTCTGCATCAACATGATTACCATCTTCATCCCTAAGATACTTGGATGATAAAAATATTCTAAACCCTCTTAGTAGCTTTCCGGCCAATTTAACACAAAAATATCTTCTATCATCTTCGATATTGAAACACCTCTAAGAAAAATATATACAGTGTGCATTAGTACAAGTAATTTAAAAGACATAATTAGTTCGCATAATTAAAGACATAATTATTGTACCTTTATCTCAGTCCAAATTTTGTCTTTGGATTCTTTCAAGTCTTTTTTTCTCCAATCATCACAAGTAATTGAAATCTCATTCCTTACTAGCGCACCAATGAAACTAGTCAAGGTATGACCGTTAGATTCTATAAGCTGCCCAAGTGGGCTCCAATGCACATCTAAAATGATGTCTCGGTCTCTACCATAAATCACTTTCCTCATCACTGTTATGCCTCTTCTAATCTCAACTTCCGTAGATACCTTTTTATCACCTACTTCATGTGTAGAATCATTATCATGGGGGTAATCATCGTTAGTAGCCATATCTGACCTGTAATAAAGAAATCAAGGATATTAAATATAAATTATAATGAAAGCAATTGAAAATGGAAAATAAATTTTGTTTTCTACATTCTGCTGTCATGTTTGACTCACATTTTGTTTTCTATGCAATCTTCAAACAAGCTTCATTCAATATCAGATAGATATATGGAAAATTTTGTGACAAAATTAAATCATGTGCAATTATTAATTCTAGCTTCTGAGATATTTTGTTCGGGTAGAACAATACTAATGGTGTGTGTCTTACATGTGATATGTGACTAACTAGAACAATATTGTAATCATGTAGAATTATTAATTCTAGCTTCTGAAATATTTAGTCTCTTAAATTATCTATTTATGGCTTAGAAGTTGTTAATAATTCATAAATTTGTCTTGATTTTTCTTTATTGATATAACATTTCTCTAATTGCAGGATGTGTTGATTTGCTTTGTGATAAGCACTATAATTTATGGAACTATTGCAGTTCTAGGCTACATGATGTTTGGAGATGATCTAAAGTCTCAAATCACATTAAACTTACCCAAAAACACTATAAGCACTAAAATAGCAATCTATTCCACCGTAATTAATCTTTTCACAAAGTATGCCATTGAAATCAGCCCCCATAACAATTGCAATTGAAGACAAATGGAATCTATGCATGAGTAGACCTATTAGCATTTTAGTGAGAACAACCATTTGTGGCTTTCAGTGTTCTTGTGACACTATATAACATATTATCACAAACCAAGGCTTAAACCTAAACTCTTAAACCATCACAAACTGTTTTCGTAAATTGCAGTTATACAAACTATCACAAACCAAAGCTTAAACCTAAACTCTTAAACCATCACAAACTAATGTCAAACACACATTCTATACAAACTAGGTCCATTCAACAACAACAAAACACTACAACAACTGTAACGAAGAATGAAAAACAATAACGAAGAATGAACAACAATGTAGAACTCAAGAACGAAAACAACATACCTCTTCTTCTTCACTATTCTTCAAAAACTCAGTCAAGAACGAAATTTGTTCTTCATTATTCTTCACAAACTCAATCAAGAACGAAAAACGAACTCAGTCAAGAACGAAAATGAACGAAAACGAACTCAGTCAACAAGGTTTCAACAAGAACGAAGAAAAATCAACGTTTATGGAGGTTTTTCGTGTTTAGGTTTCGCGTTCGCTGTGGGGGAAAAGAAAAATCAGAAACGAATGAAAATCGAAACTGTATTGTAATATTTTAATTTAATTAGACCTTAGACAATGCTTTTAAGAAAAACGCTGTCTAAGGGCGACCTTTAAAAGCGCTTTTGAAAAGCGATGTCTAAGATTGACCTTAGACAACGCTTTTGATTTTTTTTATTTTTTAAATTACAAGACCTCAGACAGCGCTTTTGAGAAAGCGTTGTCTAAGATATAAAAGCGTTTTGAGAAAGCGTTGTCTAAAGGGCACCTTAGACAGCGCTTTTTAAGATATTTTGTAAACAATTTTTGTTTTTTGTTTTTTTTTCCACTTATAGCAGCGCTTTTTTAAATAAACGATGTCTAAGATGCGCTGTTAAAAAACTTTATTTGGCGTAGTGATATACATTTACAATAAATATTTATTTGCACAAATGAGATTGTTTGTTGCTTACAATTCAATTTTGTATAGAAAAAAAAAAACAACTCAACACGTAACATTCTCAAATCACGCATACAAACAATTATTTTAAGCGATTTTTTTTTCCAACTATAGTATAAATATTTGATTTTCTTATCATTTATTCCACTGTTATCAGATGTTGTTCAGATTTAGCAACACTGCAGCTAGGTGAACAGGTTCATGTTTTAATACAAATAAATATGTCGTGGGTTCATTGATCTTCATGTATTCTAAATGTGGTGTCATAGAACAAGCTAGGAAATGTTTTGAACAATGCCTTTGAAACAATGCTTCTAAATGTGGTGTCATTGAAGATACAAATAAATATGCTTGTGCAATTGTTTATAATTTTATTCTAAATATATTCTAGAAAAAAAATTTGAAGTATTAGATTTTGATTAAAAGACTTAAGGATTTTGATAGAAATTTTTTTTTGAAGTATATATACTAGAAAAAAAATTTGAAGTATTAGATTGTGGTGTGGTTGTTGATTAATATATTTTAGAAAAAAATTTATAATTTTATAATTTTTTTATTATAAATAATCAATAAATTAATGTGATATGAAATTAGATTTTGATAGTTATTAAATTAATTAATATCATCCAATATTTTTGAAGTATATAGACATATTTTTCAAATATTTATATAGCTAATTAGAAAAATTATACTATAAATATAAATAAAAATAAAAAAATCATCAAATATACATATTTTTCCATTAGATACAATATCAAGTGTTTCTAGAATTTCAATAAGAAATATGACGTTGCCTTTCAAATGTTTGTGTAGTTAATTTCATTTAATATTTTTAAACATTCATGTTTAAACTCGATTATTTTAAATATTAGTATTAATATAAAATTATGAAAATGAAGGGTCTTTAAAAATAAAAGACTTGAGGATCAAAAAATTATTTCAAACAATTAAAACAATATTTATAAATACTATTTGTATATATGGAATAATTATATTTATACTACAAATATAAATAATTTTTTTTTTTAAAATAATAAAGTGTGTTTGTTAAATATAAATAGTCTTTGTATTTTTTTTATTACATTTGAAAAACAAAATTATTACGGGTAAATAATAAATAATGGAATATCTATTTTTAATATGTAAATGTGATATCCAGTCAATAATATTTTTAGTTTAAGGAAATCTTAAATTTTTAATTAAAATAAAATATAAAATATAAATAAAAGTGTATGTCATTGTACAAAATTATATTTACTTACGGGTATAAATAAATGGTTGATTCAATTTTTTTTATAAAGATTCAAAAATACGTCAAAACAAACTTAATATTTATATACATATCAAATTCGTTGTTGATTAATATATTCTAAAAAAAATACGCGTATCATACCAGTTTCCATGCGAATGCATGGTATCCCATTAGTTTTTTGGTAGTATTTCCTTTGTCGAAATCAATACTCACTTTATTCCTTCTACCTACTCTCATCATTCTGAGCCATTCTATTTTGAAATCAAAATGGAACCTCATAACCACCCTCTTGATGCTCATGTCTCTCCGTCTCAAATCGATTCTGAACACCACCACGACATTCCTCGCCATCAAGTTAACAAGGTGCCTTGAACTACCAATATATTCTTAACAACTTCAAATTTCTCTCTAATCATTCTTTTAAGTATCTACTTTTTTTAAAATTGTTTTGGTTCATGATAAACATGTCAAATACATACTATCGTCCTTTATGTAGATTGTTTTGGAAGACTCTGACAATGGTTGTTTCTATAGGGATTCATGTTGATGCTAAACTTAAGAAATTTTTTCTGATTTATTGCAAATTCTCATGTTCATCCAAGATACACCTGCCAAAACAAGAAATTGTTGTACAAAGAAAAATTGGTGTTACATAGTAGGTCTTTCTCCCAAATTCCAACCTTAATATAAGAATATCATTGTTCTGTTGTAGAGCAATATCCCTTCTATTTGGACATGCTAATCCAGCATAATATGAGTTTTACTATAGAAATTATGAGCTGCTAAAACAAGAAGAACCTGCTACATGAAATCTTTAGAAGAATACTTAACAGAATTACTTACCAATCTAAGTGAGAGCCTTTGACATACAACCTGTTGAATCTTATTTGATCGAATGGAATATATGTTCATTGTATTGGTTCATTGAATTCAACGTATTCGAATTGTAGAATACAAAAGTTTCAGAAACACAATTTCTAATAATACACAAAACAAAAGATCTCATACACATATCAATAATAATTTGCTTCAAATCAAATATGGAACAAGAAATTCAATATTGGAAGGCTCAAATACCTGAAAATCTAATCATGACTTGCAAGCTTGAGTTTATCCTCGTACAACTTTAATAGATAACAAGACTCCTTCTCATAACGTTTTATAAACGTATCAAGAAATATCTTCTCAGACGATATAAATGGAGAAGTTAAGCTTGCGTTCTTATTTCTCAAACCGTTATTCATAAGAAATTGCAGAACTAAAGCCCTTGGAATGATCCTTTTTTCCAAACTAAGGCAAAAAACGACAGGTTGTTTGGCAAGGGCGATAGCATCCCAGCCCAATTGATTTACCCAGAAATTCATCACTAAATCAATCTTCTCAATGGATGTTAACATACAATGAGGCTGCTTTTTAAATGCTTCGATGACATCTTCATCAGACCAACCCCATTTCTTAAAGGCAGCAATTTTCTCCTTCCACCTGGTTTTGGACATTGATGTTTTGGCAATCAATGCTATACTAAAAGTTATTTTGGAAGGATTAATCCCCAAATCCTTTAATTCCTTCAATGAACTCATCATGTCACGTGTATGCAGTGTCCGGTTCTTGGTTCGTAGAATTCTGGCAATGTTTGAGTCGGATACTCCATTGTCAATGAGCAATCTAATATTTTCTGGCACTTTGGTGTCTCCAAATAAAGACGGATTGCGATGTGCACAAGCAATAGTATCCTTGTGAGATTGCAAGAATGTATAAACCAATTCATAAGTTGGGGCTATATGATTCTCCAAGGTTGGATACAAGATTCTAGGATTTTTACTGATAAGGTTAAGAATGTCAGAGTTAGAAGCACCTTTGGAGAGAAAAAATTCAAACTTCGGTACGAGCCTTTTGGAGAGGTTGCAGCAAAGAAGCCATGGTGCCTTGGCAATCATGTCGCGTATCTGGGAATTAGAGAAACCGTAGTTTCTAAAGAAGTTGACAACAGAGTCAGGGTTTTCGGCGGTTTTGAATCCAAGACGGTAGATGGAGCAAAGTTTGGAAGCGGATTGTGGGGAGAAATCGAAAGTGTTGATGAGGTAGGAGACTTGGAAAGAGGTTGAATCGAAATGCAGAGAGGATGGTGATGGTTGGGGGGAAGTTAAGCACTTGAAATTGAAACGGGTTAAGGTTGTGCTGGGCCATGTATTGAACTTCAGCATGGTGATGGAAAGAAAAGGATATGAAATTGTTTGTGTAACCGGCGGTAGAAGATGAAAATGGCGCCTTTACAACGACGGTGCAAACTTAAGCGGGATGGTGGAATCAGCCATTTTCGAGAAAGAAACCTTATCTTCGCACAACAGAATGAAAATATGATAGAAAAGTTTATGGCCTATTTTGTTCCAGCATTATCACTATAAAAAACGGTCATAAAATCAAATTTTTTTCACAAGTAAAAATCAAGTAGCTTTAGGGTGAGGTATTATGTAAGTCCCTCATCATGAAGCATATTTATCAACCGTTAGATTAAATAATTTAACATGTTTTTATCATGTAGCGTATAATATCAACCGTTAGTTTTTTTTTTTAATGGTGATATTTTGAGATTGAGGAATTGATGAGTTAAAAAGATGAATAAGTGGTTGGGTATTATGTTTAACCATATAAGCCATTTTTTAATTATGGGTCGGAAGAATTTGCTGGGAGTGAGGAAAAATATACAATCTATAAACTCACCTAATCCAATGGTTGATAAATATGATTCATGGCGTGAGGGACTTGTTTAATGCCTCACTCTAGAAGCCACCTAAAAATCAACTAATTAAAAAGAAATTAATCTTTTTTTGAAGGGTTTTTACATTTAGCATTTTATGAACCATATCAGTTTATGAATCGTTCAATAAAATGCACTACCACATCGAGGGAGAAGAAGATGAAAAACGTTAACATTGAAGCAACCTAACGCCACCGCCAAATTTCTCCTTTTCTGATTATTATGCCTCAACCTGTAATTATTACATGGTCATGTCTGGGAATAAATGGCAACTCAGAAACTTCTGATTCCTCGTCTATTCCCAAACCTAATAACAAAACTTTTGTCCAAATTGTTAATAACATTTGCGATATTCCCGTTAGTCAACTACCCAAACCCTCAATCAAAGGGGATAAGATTGCAATCACTATCCCTGAAGAAGAATACATCGCGAGATTGGAAACATGAAAATTCAACCTACATGACAGAATCATCTATCCCAAAGGCGCTACTCAGTTGAAAGTCGACGACTTGCGGAAGAAGCTTTCTTGCTCATGGAATTCCATTGACAAATGGGGACTCATTTCCCTAGGAAAAAGTTTCTTTGAGTTTTCCTTTTCTTCTCTCGAGGACCTTAGACCGGTTAAGGCCATGCCATCATGGAATCTTTTACCCGGAATTCTGAAACTCTTTGCTTGGACAAGAGACTTTAATCCAATGGCACAACAATAGTCAACAACTCAAGTTTGGATCCATATTTCTGGTTTAGCACATGAATATTGGAGGCCAAAGATTTTATTTGCCATAGCAAGCAATATTGGAACTCCAATTTGTATGGAGAGGCAACTAACAAGTCTATGTTTGATCACTCTTATGATCATTTTGCTCGTATTCTTGTTGACCTGGATTTAACTGGAAAAATTATGGAAAGTATTTTAGTAGAAAGAATCAATTTTGCATTCTTTGTGAATGTAACTTATGAAAACATGTCATCTTATTGTGATCACTGCAAAATCATTGGACACAATGTGGGAAATTGTAAAAGGATTAATGGTAATCTAAAACAAGCCAAGCAAGATGGGAAGAAAATGTTTGTTATTAAATCCAGAAAGGAAGATTCCCAAGTGAAACCTATGAAGAAACTAGGGGACCTGTTCTAGTGGAACCTCGTGTGGAAAGTAACAATGATGCTTGCACCATTATTCCTAATAGTCCATTCTCAACAGTTGGAGTGTTGGAATATCAATCACTGCGTCAAATTCAGCAAGTCGTACTTGACAGTGACACTGGTGAATTAGATTTTGTGGATGCAACTCAAAACCATATGCTGGAGGAAACACATATACCTTTGGAGCATGACTGGAACGAAGAAATTGTGGTTCATGCCTCTTATTTGGAGAAAGAAACAATTGATGCAAGAATGCAAGATGTGGAATTCCTTAAATGGACTTGGGAAAACATGGCTGAGATGGATCATGATAAAGATCAGGATTTATGTTAGACTATAATTGTTCAAGTAATTCCTAGATCTAAAATTGCATAGAAAGACAATAAAATAAAACAACTTTTCTTCTTACTCATAACTCAAAACAGCATACAATATATAGCTAGGTTAAATAGACTAAATGGGCCAAAGGCCATAACAATTAAAAATACCCAACACCCTATATAAATCAGCCCAATATAAAATCCTTAAGTAAAACTGATTGCTTTTTCTTTCTAATGGGTTTAATGCAAGTCTTAACAATACTTCCTGGGCCCAAAAGAACCTTGTCCTCAAGGTTCAAAGTAGTAGGAAAGTGTTGGGAATCAGATGGGCCGGCCCACCCGAATTTGTTGTTGGAGCGGTGATTATGAAGAGAGGCTGGAGAGAGACTGGGACAGGTGTCGTCCTGAGGAAGAGCCGCGGGAGAGGGGGTAGGGTTAGTGGGAACAGCTGGGTTTGCGTGGAAAGGTGGGGGAATCTTGCATAGAGCAGTGAGCCCCTTGGTAGCAGCAACTTTATGAACATTGGGGGAAGTGGAATCACGTGGGGAACAGCTGGTTCCCATAACAGCTTTGGGACTTTGGGACACAATTTTAGCATGTGAAGAGGGACAAATGGGTTAAGGATGTTTTTGAATGGATGGGTGGGATGCTAGCAAAGGAGATCCGTTTGGACACGTGGACGGTGGAAAAGAGGGTTGACTGAGTTTTGTACTTGGAAAGATCTGAGTACTTGAGGGAGTTATCCGTTGAACCTCTTCATTTTGTAAACTTTGAGTTTTCGGAAGTGAGAGAGAGTCTAAAACACCTAGTTCTTTTCTTTCTTTTTCGTTCAAACTCTCCTCACCTAGATGAATTTTTTTACACAAAGAACTTGTTTTGGTTAAGCTCTTCGCATTGTCGCTAGTCTTCTCTTTCGTCTTTGTTGTTTCAAAAGCTTGTTCGGCCCCTTGCATGTTGACGTCTTCAAAACGGACGGTGTTTGGAGGTGGTTGTGAGGGATGATCTATTTCCTCAGCTTGTCCATGGTAAGGCCGAAGGAGCGAAACATGCACCACCGGATGGATTCGCGAAGAGGAAGGCAAATCCAACAAATAAGCCACAGAGCCTACACGTTTTATGATGCGAAAAAGGCCGAAGTAACGCTGAGACAATTTTTGTGACATGCGTCTCCGGACAGAGGTTTGTCGGTACGGTTGGAGCTTTAACAAAACTAAGTCACCTTCAGCAAAGGTAAAATCTTCCTGTGATTTGTTTGCTTCTGATGTTGCGCCAGATAGGTAGTCAGGAATGGTAGGAGGATCGCGACCATACAAAGCTTTAAAGGGGCTCATTTGAATAGCTGTATGGAAGGAAGTATTGAACCAAAACTCAGCAAGGTGAAGATGCTTAAACCACTGATGAGGGTTGTCTCCTGCGAAGCAACGAAGGTATGTCTCTATTGATTTGTTCACAACTTCCGTTTGCCCATCAGTCTGGGGGTGATACGACGTGCTGTATTTTAATGTTGTTCCTTGTATTTTAAAAAAATCCTTCCAGAAGGTACTCAAGAACAAGGGGTCGCGGTCAGACACGATGGACTTTGGGATCCCATGTAGACGAAAAACTTCAACAGCGAACCGAGATTCCAGATCTTTAGCCGTGAACTTCGATGGCAGAGTGATGAAATGGACAAATTTGGTGAGTCGATCACAAATTACCCAAATGACGGTGTGTGCGAACGAGTTTGGAAGATTTGTAATGAAATCCATGGTAAGTTCATCCCAAACTTTCTGAGGAATGGGTAGTGGTTGCAAAAGGCCTTTCGTTTTTTGAGTCAGATACTTGTTATGTTGACAGATATCACAACATCTGACTGTGTCTTTGACTGCTTCTGTGATTCCAGGCCAACAAAAAGAAAGTCTCAGACGGGCTAGGGTTGCTTTGACGCCTGAATGACCGGCTGAAGGTGTTGCATGATACTCCTGTAAGAAATTCTGGCGAAGTGTTGAGAGCGCAGGTACAAATATTCTATCTTTATAATACAGTAACCCTTTGTTGAAATTGTAGGATCTTCCATGTAGAGTGTGAGTAGTTAACTGTTGAACTAACTTTTTTCCTGCGTCGTCTGTTGCATAAAATTGGCGGAGTGTGGTGACTAGATTCGGAACTGGGGAGGAAAGTGACAGCATGTGAGGCTCATCTGGACCAAATTGGCGACTCAGAGCATCAACAACTAGATTTGAACGACCAGGTTTGTACGAAATTTCAAAGTTAAATCCTTGTAGCTTTGAGGCCCATTTTTGTTGTTCTGGTGTTTGGATCCGTTGCATAAGTAGAGATTTGAGACTTTTCTGATCTGTGTAAATGTGAAATTTCTGCCCAATTAGATACTGACGCCATTTCTTTACTGCTTCTGTGACAGCAAACATTTCTCGAACATAGACGGAAGCTGTTTGCATTCTGGGACACATTTTCTTACTAAAGAACGCGATGGGATGACCTTCTTGTGACAAGACTGCACCAATTGCCACACCGGAAGCATCTGTCTCTATGTTGAAAGTCTTGGTAAAATCTGGTAAAACCAGGACCGGCATGTCGGTCATATGTTTCTTCAACTCTGTAAAGGCCAAAGTTGCCTCTGAACTCCATGTAAATTTAGTGGAACACAATAATTCGGTGAGAGGAGCGGCGAGAGAGGCGTAATTACGCACAAAGCATCTATAAAATCCAGTGAGGCCCAAAAAGGCACGGAGAGTCGTGAGGGAGTGTGGTTGAGGCCATTCCAATATGTCTTTGACTTTATCCGGATCTGGTGCAACACCACCCACAAAAATCACATGGCCTAAGTAATGAATTGAATCCACTGCAAAAACACACTTAGATAGCTTAACAAAAAAAAAACGGGACTTCAACAAGTCAAACACCACCTGTAAATGAAAGACATGGTCATCGAAATTGTCACTATAAATCAGTATGTCATCAAAGAATACCAAAACAAATTTCCGCAAATGAGGTCGTAATAAATCGTTCATTGCAGACTGAAAAGTAGATGGGGCGTTAGTGAGCCCAAATGGCATAACGAGAAATTCATAATGTCCATCAAAAGTTCGAAAAGCTGTTTTATGTGTATCTTTCGATGCAACCCGGATCTGGTGGTAACTTGAACGTAAGTCTAATTTGGTGAAATATTTGGCAGAACCAAGTTCATCTAGGAGTCCATCAATGGTAGGGATTGGGAAACGGTCTTTGATAGTGACAACATTTAGAGCACGATAATCCACACAAAATCGCCAAGTGCCATCTTTCTTTTTAACTAGTAAAACGGGTGAGGAAAAAGGGCAATTGCTTGGAATTATAACACCTTGTGTCAGCATCTCTTGAATTATTGTGGTCATGGCATCTTTTTGTGAATGAGGGTAACGGTAAGGTTTGACATTGATAGGTTTGGTGTGAGGTTCAAGAGGGATGTGGTGGTCATGTGGTCTTTTAGGAGGAAGGCCAGGGTTTTGATGAAATATTTCTTGGTAGTCCTTGAGTAAGTCAAGGATTTTTAGGTCAAGGTTGGATGGTAGAGGGTCAAGGGTGGATTTTGGAGAGGGGAAAACTGGTTGAAAAGTAAGTAAGTGGAATGAAGAAACAAAATTTGTATGAATTAGGTGTCGGGGTTGGTGGAAAGTTGTATGCGTTGGGTGAGAGGTTGGGTCACCTTTTAAAGTGATTGGATTGTCAAGATGAGTAAAAGTGATGGATGGAATCGAGAAGTCAGCCTGAATTGGTCCTAATGTTCGTAACCAAGCCATGCCCAAAACCACATCAGCTCCTTCAATTGGCAGCAAGTAGAATGGTAGTTGAAAAGGCTTATTTTCTAAAACAATTCTAACATTATTACAAATTCCTTCACATTGCAAATGAGAGCCGTTGCCAACCATAACTGAAAATTGTGGGCTAGGAGATGCCTTAAGACTGAGATGATGAGCAATACGTGGCTGTAGAATATTATGCGTGCTTCCCGTTTCAACCAAAACCATTACCTGAAGGCCACCAATTAAGCCTTTGAACTTGAGGGGTTGGGGAGAAAATTGACATGTTAGAGCTTGGGTGGACGATTGAAAGTAAGTATCTTGGTTGTCTTCTTCTACTTCTGTACTTTCAAAAGTTGCTGGAATTTGATCTTCAATACGTTCTTCCTCCGCCAAAAGGATTAGGAATCGAGAAGTAGAACACTTATGACCAGGTACAAACTTTTCATCACAATTAAAACATAAGCCTAGAGCTCTACGTTCCTGAAGTTAGGCTTGAGAAAGGCGGCGAATGGGAACCTTGGGGGGGTTAGTTTGAGGTTGTGGTTTTAATGGGGTTGGTGTTTCAGGATTTTGTGGAATATGTGTTTTTGTAGTTGGATAGTTTGTTGTGGCGGTGCTGTTTTTGTAAGAGTTGGTGAAGGTTTTGGCATATTTTGGTTTAGAATCTTTGAGTTTTGATTCAATAAGTTTGGCAAGGCCAATGGCTTGGGAAATTGATGTAGGTTTGTGAATGGCCATCTCATTACGAATATCCAAAGTCAGCCCAGAAATGAAACAATTTAGAATTGCCTCAGGTGGTAAACCAAGAACTTGATTTCCTAGCTTTTCAAATTTAGTTTGATACTCCACAATAGTCCCTTCTTGCTTTAATTTAAATAATTCAGCTTGGTGATTTTCATAAGTGGAAGGACCAAAACATAATTCTAAAGCTCTCGTAAAGGAAACCCAATCAGTTAGCAATAAATTCTGATGCATCCATTTAAACCATCCCAAAGCATCACCTTTCATATAAAAGGAAATTAAAGACAATCTATTCTCATGAGGCATGTTATAAAAACTGAAAAATTGTTCCGCTTGAAACAACCATTCTAGTGGATTTGAACCATCAAACATAGCTAATTCAACTTTCGGAGATCGAAATGGGGGTAATAGGGGAATGCGATTGAATTGAGGGTATGGGTGTGGGTGAACATAAGGAATGGTAAAATTCTGGGTTGTATTAAAATTGGAGGCTGCTGAAAGTTGGGGTGGGAAATATGATGGGGAAGGGATTGGTAAAGTGAGTGGGGGCAGGGATAAGGTTGGTGGTGGCAGGTTTTGTGAAAACACAGCAGAAGTTCTATTGGGAGTGTGGGTGGGTGTGAGAACTTGGGGGGAAGGTGTAGGGGTAATATGGGAAAGGGTGTGCGAAATACCTGAAGGGCCAGCAGCGTTATGAACAGTAGCTGGAGTAGGTTGTTCTCTCCTAATGTTGAACTTGTTGATAGCAGCCATGAGTGTTTCAAAACGAGAGTCTTCTTCACATTTTTCGTCATCCATTCTGCTGTGAATCTGCTCTATATGATGTATCAAATCAGCAACAACTCTATCAAATCTTTCATCCATTTGCTGCTGATTTTCAGCCATGACATTGTTGATGTGAAGTTGAGCTGTATGGACAGCTTCTTCAACTATTTCTCTAGAGGAAGGGTTGGGTGGTTTAGGGGGAGCCATGGGAGGGAGGATTAAGGTCAAGATGAAAGCACCAAATGTTAGACTATAATTGTTCAAGTAATTCCTAGATCTAAAATTGCATAGAAAGACAATAAAATAAAACAACTTTTCTTCTTACTCATAACTCAAAACAGCATACAATATATAGCTAGGTTAAATAGACTAAATGGGCCAAAGGCCATAACAATTAAAAATACCCAACACCCGATATAGATCAGCCCAATATAAAATCCTTAAGTAAAACTGATTGCTTTTTCTTTCTAATGGGTTTAATGCAAGTCTTAACAATTTACTCAAAAATACTGAAGTTGATGAAGTGGACTCTACCTTTCAACTTGTGACCTCTAAAAAGAAAAAGAAGAAATTGGCCAAAACAAGTGGTTCACACAACACCAAACCAAAAGTAGGAATCTCTAGATCTTCCTCATTAAGTGTCTCTATTGGAACATTAGAGACATTGCCAATACTTCTTCAAAACTAGCACTAAAAAATCATGTTTCTTCTCATCATCCTGATTTTGTACTCATTGTTGAACCCTGGATGGATCAACATAGTTTTTCTAATCGTTGTCTAAATATATTAAAGTTGAAAATTTTTGTTGTTAATAATATAGACCATCTACTTCCTAATCTTTGGTGCCTATGAAAATCGCACTTAGATCCACAAATAATTTTTTGTACAAATCAGTCTATTAGTTTACAGTAGTTGAAGAAGGTAGGTTGTTTGGCATTTGTGCAATTTATACTTCAACCAACTATCTTACTATGAGAGACACCTGGATAACTTAGAATTGAATCATCCTATCCCTTGGTGCTATATGGGTGATTTCAATTCCATCATGGGATCACATGAACATAGAGGTATACATACTCTGGCTAGGGTGCCTATGCAAGATTTTTAGGATTGGACTGATAGAAACTCCCTTGTTCATTTGCCAACCAGAGGAGCCATGTTTACTTGGAGTAATAAAAGGAATGGCCATCGTCTTACTTAAATGAGACTAGATAAAACAATATGCAATTAGGCTTGGTTCTCTTGTTGGTCTTCCAACTTATGTTGCATAATAACCAAATCAGATTCAGACCATTTCACCATCCTTTTAGAATTCAATAACCAACCTCCATCCTTTGGTTCCCATTTCAAATTCCTAAATATGTGGGCCCTGCACTCTGACTATCTCAACATTATTTCACAATTTTGGAAGCTTCAAGTTATAGTTTGTCCAATGCTTGTCCTCTCTACAAAGCTCAAGCACCTCAAGGATCATCTTAGAATTTGGAACAAAAATTCCTTTAGAGACATTGCAGAAAAAGTCAAGCTGGAAAAATTAAACCTTGATGCCATTCAAACTTCAAATGATTCCAATGGAAGCTCTGTGAAGACTCCTGAGAGTTGGCATTGATTTTGTTAAAATAAGCTAATTGAAAAAGTTGGACAAGGTGTCTTATCTTGCTGAAGTTCTTGAAGACCAAAATGTAAGACAATATGTCTTATCAGGAGGATTAGACATCTTTGTATGTTACTATTTTAATTATGTTTTAAATATTTGTATTTAAATCAATTTTCAAGTTGTTGTTTGATTATCCTAGGTGGCGCTCAGATTAAGGAATCAGGAGGATTCCTATAGGAGCTGAAGCTACACAAGAAGTTACTAAAGATGTGGAGACATTTTAGGAAACTTTGGATTAAAGAATCTATTCTTTAGGGGTTATGCCTTGTGAGCCTCTCTAGTATTGCGATTGAATATTGGCTGAGGACTGTGATTTGAGTTGTAATTGTGTTCAGTTACTACTGTGATAGACAAAGAATTGAGAAGGGTCTATGTAATACCCATATACAAAAGACATACATAAAGCATATTCTTCATATATAAATATTTAAAATTTGGTACTGAATTACAAATAAGTTCTTAGCAACACATTGTATAAGTATAGCCACTACAACATAAGGTACTAAAATAAGGCTATAGAATAATACAAGATGTTCAAACTACAAAAGTCTAAGAACTAGATCCGAAGATCTCAAAATCTACAGCGGAAGACAAAGCCATCAACTAGTAAGGATAATCAAGTTTTCTTATCCTTACCCTTAACGGAACCTGAAGTACCTGAAATAACAACATCAACATGGGGTGAGATAAAACATCTCAGTGAGCTCCCTATCTTAGAGTTCTCTCGGCTCTAAGGGTCGAACCTAATAATTCCACGAATACGAAATGCTCCTCTCAAAGGTAACCAAGCCGAAATGGAACATACAAACAACACTTCGTACAACACTTCCCGTGGGACTCAGTGAAACACCCACCTCAAGTATGAACCACTAGACTTCTCATGGGACTCAATGATATACCCATCTCAAGCCACTCGAATACTTCCCGTGGGACTCAATGTAATACCCACCTCAAGCTAACACTTGTTTCCCGTGGGACTCAATGTAATACCTACCTCAAGCTAACACTCGCTTCCCGTGGGACTCAATGTAATACTCACCTCAAGCTAACGGGGGATACGATCAAATGTGATTCTCATTTCTTACTAGTCTAGGAAAATCCTAGGTACCTCACAAGTCTTACCATTTCATTTCTTTAAGCTCATACTTTTCATAATTTCGCATTCTTACGGTTAATTCGGAAAATAGGGAAAAAGTCGGGTAAAAATAATATTCTTCGACATCATAAGAAAATACATAATTTTAGCTTCACAACGGTATGTGGGATGTTACAAACGGATACCCGAATCAAAAGTTATGAATTAAATACCAAAATTGAAACCTACAGGTCCCGCTGAGCGAAAAAAACCTCTAGAAAATTCTCGCTGAGCAAGCTATACCAGTTCAGGAATTCCTGGCTTACGAGAAACAACTATTCCAAGCCAAACTCAACTCCAAACATCAACCAATACAGAAAAACATAGTCAAACATGTTCATAGACATAATGTGAGTATTATAGTTAAGTTTTAATCGAGTTTTAACCGTTAAACTTTCAATTTCTTAGATTTTCCAATAAAACCCTAAACCATAAAATCTCTAAAACTCAACAAAAATCAAAGATAAAAGCTTCTAACTAAGAACCCACATCGAGAGATGAAGATTGGCGGAAAGATTGAGTCGATTCGACGGACGGATGGTGAAGTAAGGTGAATTTGAAGTCTTGGGGTTTTTCCTCCTTTTCTTCTCTTCTCTCTTTTTTCTTCCTTCTTCTTTCTATTCTTTTCCTTACTAACTTCTTCTTCTTCTTATTTCCTTTCTATTAATAATTATAAAACATATATTTTACCATTGTGTCCAAAATTATAGAGTATCCAAAAATGTCTCTTAGTCAGATATTTTATAAAACCTCTGAGTCAGCTAACAATAATTAATAAAATAATATCCTGTTGATTACTCTATTTAGTTCCGTTAAAATTTTTTAGAGTAATTCGAAATAATATTATTACCAATTAATATTATTCAGAGCTTTAAATAAAACACGGGGTATTACATCCCCCCCCCCTTAAATAAAATTCGTCCACGAATTTAAAGAATTACCTGAACAGGTGAGGATATGATTCCCGCATCTCTGATTCCAACTCCCACGTAGCATCGCCCGAATGCGTCTCATCCCATTTCACTTTAACAAGTGGTATCTCTTTATTCCTTAACACCTTGGTTTCTCTCCCAACAATACGGCTCGGTTGGGGTTCAAAAGTAAAATCTGTTTCTATCTCTATAGAATCTGGTAGAATAGGTTGAAGAGGATCGGGAACGAACCTACAAAGTTGAGATACATGGAAAACATCATGCATTTCAGATAGAGAGGGCGTTAAGGCTAAATGGTAAGCAACTTCACCAATCCTTTCTATGATCTGATATGGTCCCACGTATCTCGGACTTAACTTACACGACTTAAATGGTCCTTTCAACCTCAATCTCGGAGTGACTTTCAAGTATACATGATCACCTTCATCAAATTCCAAAGGTCTCCTTCGATTGTTAGCATAGCTCTTCTGACGATCTTGGGCTTGTTTAATCTTTTCTCGGATCATACGAATCTTTTCTGTAGTCTCTTGAATAACTTACGGTCGTAAAATCTTATCTTCAGCCACTTCCGACCAACACAACAGTGTTCTACACTTTCTTCCATACAAATCCTCATATGGAGCCATTCTGATGCTCGCATGCTAACTATTATTGTACGAAAATTCGATTAACGGCAAAAGTTCTTTCCAATTTCCTTTACTTTCCAAGACACATGCTCTCAACATATCTTCCATTGTTTGAATCGTACGTTCCTTCTGACCATCCATTTGAGGATGATTAGAAGTACTCAAACGCAAATTTGTACCCATGGCTTGTTGGAACACCTTCCAAAACCTCGAAGTGAACTTCGGATCTCTATCCGACACAATACTAGACAGGACACCATGCAATCTCACAATTTCAGTAATAAACAGCCTCGCAAGATGACTTGCCTTATATGTAGTTTTCACGGCTAAGAAATGCGCAGATTTCGTTAGTCGGTCTACAATCACCCAAACAGAGTCATAGCCACCCTGAGTACTCGGTAAACCTATTGCAAAGTCCATAGAGATACTATCCCATTTCCAAATTGGGATGCCCAAAGGTTGTAACAATTCGCCCGGTCGTTAGTGTTCAATCTTCACTTGTTGACACACCGCACATTCAGACACAAATACCGCAATGTCCCTTTTCATTCCGGACCACCAATACTCTCTCTTCAAGTCTTGCTACATTTTTGAAGAACCCGGATGTATCGTAAAAGAACCTTTATGTACTTCTTCCAGAATCTTTCTCTTTAACACATCATCATCCAGAATGTAAATTCTTTGGTTGAATAGGATAATCCCATCTAACGCTCTTACGAAACCCGGTTGGAGTAACAATCCTTGCAATTTCTCATGTAAAACTTGCGATTGTTGAATAACATTCCTCAAAGTAGAATTAATATTCAATTTTCCCATGATTACACCATTCGGAGTCCAAACAAACTGAAGATTAAGATCTTGAAACTTTTCCAACAATGCATACTCCAACACCATCAATCTGACACTATGAATCACTTTTCTACTTAAAGAATCTGCCACTTTATTCGTTTTTCCTGGATGATACTTCAACTCAAGGTCATAATATTTCAAATACTCCATCCATATCCTCTATCTCATATTCAGTTCCTTTTGATCAAAGAGGTACTTCAAACTCTTATGATCATTAAACATCTCAAAACGCACACCACATAAATAGTGTCGCCACACTTTCAAGGTAAACACCACGACCGCTAATTCCAAATCATGAGTAGGATAATTCTTCTCATGGACTCTCAACTGTCTAGAAGCATAGGCTACCACCTGACCTTCTTGCATGAAAACACCTTCTAATCCCATCTTCGAAGCATCGCTAAACACTTCATAAGATTTGTTAGGACCGGGAATAATCAAAACTGGAGCAGTTGTCAATTTCTCCTTCAACCACACGAAACTTTGTTCATAACTAGAATCCCATTCGTAAGCGAAATCCTTCCTAGTGAGTTTAGTTAACATTAACGCCATATGAGAAAAACCTTTAATAAATATTCTGTAGTAACCTGCCAAACCTAGAAAGCTTCTCACTTCTGAAACATTCTTCGGTCTCTCCCAATTAATTACAGCTTCTATCTTCGACGGATCCACTGCTACACCACCCTGTGATATAACATGTCTAAGGAACTTGACTTCCGACATCCAGAACTCACACTTACTAAACTTAGCAAAAAGTTGCTTATCTTGCAATATCGATAGGACAATCCTTAGATGCTCTCCGTGCTCTTGCAGAGTACGAGAATAGATAAGAATGTCATCGATAAATATTAATACAAATTGATCCAAATAATTCTGAAATATTCGATTCATGTAGTCCATAAAAACAGCTGGAGCATTCGACACATTGAAAGGTGTAGTTTCTGAGATTGCCTTAGAGGGGGTGAATTAGGCTTAGTAAAATTTTCTCGGTTATTTTATCGGTGGATGGATTTTTCTCTTTTATGTGGTTAAGATAAGAATGTGGTAAAGCAGAAAGTAAAAAGACACGACGATTTATCCTAGTTCCCTCCATAATCCGAAGGTACATCCAGTCCCCTTTCCAAACCGAAAGAGATTTTCCAATATAGTTTTAGATTGTACAACCTATCACACCATCAACCGGTGAGACCTACTTTCTAACAACTATAACATTCAAGTGTGCAAGAACAATCCTCTTGCCACACAAACCCTTGTGTCCAACAATCCTGGATCACAAGTCAATACAAGAAATAATATTTTTGAAAAAGATGTAGAAACGTTGAAGTCTTGGTATATCAAGCAATATTGATCTTCTCCTTTGATTGATATTTTCCACTCAACAATAATGACTAAGTGTTCACTAAAGTGTATGATAATTTTAGTGCACTTTTATGAATTTTGATAATTTGAAATTTTTTAGTGAAAAACGGTTTCATAAAAATTTGAAGGAGGTGTCTCAAAAAATTCTGCACATAAGGTTTATATAGAGTGCAAGATACCTTTTGGAAAAGGTACAAAATATGAAAGAGTGCATCATTTCAATTTAAAGAACAAGAGACACAATTCAAAATTTGAACAAAAATAATTTCTGGATTTTTAACAGTGGTAACCGGTTACTACCCCAAGGGTAACCGGTTACTTGATGTAACGTTAAAATTATTTTTCAAATTTGGGTTGAAGTAACCGGTTACTACCCCATGGGTAACCGGTTACTTGATCAGAAACCAGAAAAAATTCTTTTTCAATTTGATCAGTAACAAAGGCATGCACAAAATGATTTGTTTAGAGAGTGTTAAATGTGTGTGCATCCTATATTGAACACTTAATAATCATTATTGGATTATGACAAATGTCATATACCTTTTAATGAGAAAGCTTGATCTTTATGGAGACTTTTTGAATGAAGCTTGAATAATCCTTTTTGCTTTCTTCCAAGACTTGATTGATTTCTTGTTATCATCAAAAGCATACTTGAGAGGCTTGCATCTACAATCTCTCCCTTTTTGATGATGACAACCACATGTGAAAATTGAGTTTGCACGATTGCTTCTTATGTTTCTCCAAACACTCCTCCTATGAAGGTGCTCCCCCACAATGTGATATTGGGAGGTTTTAATCGAAAAAATTTGCATAAAGAGAAATAAGAGAGCATACTAGACACTTCCCCCCTTTGTCACCCACAAAAAGGATGGGAAAAGTTCTTCAAAAAATGATTAGTAGGAATTTTTTCAGATTTTATACTAAACATCCACCAGTGGAAGATGCCTTATAAAATTGTCTGAAAATATTTTAGTCAATTTTTACACTGAACATCCACCAGTGGGAGTTTCCTTAAAAATTTGTTTTAAAATATTTGGAAAAAATAAGTCATATAGTATACAATCATATAGAAACAAATACTAGATAGAAAATATAACAACCATAAGTTTACGAACATTAATATAATTGAAGCTAAAACAAACAACATGGTACGGAAACTAACAACATAAATACTAAACATAATTTAAACTAAAAATTATAAAACTGGAACATAAAACGGAAATGCATTAAACATCTAATCACTTTCGGATCCTTCTTCATCCATGTCTTCTTCCTCACCCTCCAAATTCTCCGTATTGGAAGGTTGAGAGGTAGAGAATTTCTTAAACATTTTCATTATTTTTCCGAGGGTACGGGTTGTTTTCTGATGGTTATGGTTCATGGTTGTTTTGAGAGTGACAATTTCATTGTAAAGGAATTCATTTGTGTAACCACCTTCTGGAGCGGCTTGAGCGACAATATCTTCGTTATATCCATAAACGCCATTTGGACCACATATGATTCCGGTGTTTTTAGTAGTCGTAACCAAATTTATTTCATTTTGTTTGGCCGTCATCTCAAAATGAGGTTCTCTTGAACTTGGTATACCAAAATATTCCAGAATTTTGGATACAAAGCGGATGTATGGGAGACCGCTACCCAAACGAACCTGATGCTTCATGTGATGAAAATGACATAGGCCCAGTTGATTGGCCAATCCTCTTTCAAAGTACGGAACAACATCAACTCAAGTTCACTAACTTGAGCAAAGTTTGAACTTTTTGGTACCAATACATAGGCTAGGATGTAATGAAGCATACAGTCGCTAACGGTTAAGGACTTTGCATATTTAATTACCCGAGAAGATTAGACCTGCCTACCAAGTAAATCTTCATGAGTTCCTCTTGATCTTTCAATAAAATAAGCTAAAGACTCAAAATTGTTCCACCTGTCAGTGTTAGGCATAAAACCAACTTTGAACTCATATCCTTCAGATGGTATATCAAGAATGCTTCCTAGCTTTTCAATTGTAACCTCAATTTCCTTTTTATTAACTTTAGTAGTAAATTATTCATCACCAAATTCATCTTCTCCAAAAGAAAGAGTGTGATAGAAAGTTCTTACCAAGCCAGGGTAAATTTTTCCAGTGTCAGCAACCATCTCTTTCTCACCAGATGCATCCAGAAGAGCTTCAAAGGTAAAGCTATGAGAATGGAACTCTTCAAAGTTCACATATTTGATGCTCATGAACTTTAGGGAACTAATGTTAATGTTGAGTCTTCTCTGCTTCTGGGGTTTCATGAATTGCTCCTTAACAGTGTCGGAATCAAAACCGGAATCCACAACTTGTTGCTTTCCTCTACTCTTTGAAGTTGCCATGAGAAATTGGTAAGGTTAGGGTTTAGGTGTGTATTTTCATATTTTGGACGGTGAGAGATGAGGATGAGTTGATTTGAGTGGCTAGGGTTATAAGGTAAAAGGTTATTGAGTGGGTTTTAATATAAAGTGATTTTTGGTCAAGACAGATTTATGAGAGGAAGGTGTGAGGTTGAGGGAATAAATGAAGATTAGGGTTCCAAGAAGTGAATGGGACTTTTAATGTATTCAATCATATACTTTAAGACTCATAAACAAAATAAATAAAGAAAACATGTAGCATATAAATCATTCTGCGTTAAAAAAAATCAGAAAATGACAGTGGTAACCGGTTACTACCCCATGGGTAACCAGTTACTTGCTTCAGATTTTCAAAAAAATTAAAAACAACAACAACTTTGTACAGGTCAAAAGATAGTGATTTTTGGCAAAAACTTTTCACAAAGTGTTAGCACATGATATTACGCAACTCATGATCAAAAAATATTTTGAAACCGATTATTTTTTAGTATGCGAAAGTTAGAAAAACGAAAAACGGCGAAATATGAGTGCTAGCATTTTGTGATGTAAAAGTGAACAAAAACTTATATTATGCAACTAAAACATATAACAAGCAATTTTAAGTTAAGTTTAGATTTCACCTTCATTGAGAATACCAAGTTCTCGCTGAATCTTGAAGAAAGGTTCTTTCGCCAATGGTTTAGTGAATATGTCGGGCAAATTGGTTGTGTGTATCCACGAAAGTAACATCTACATCTCCGTTGAGCACGTGATCTCGAAGAAAATGATGTCCGATGTCTATGTGCTTCTTCCTTGAATGCATGACCGGGTTCTTTGTGATATTAATGACACTTGTGTTGTCGCATCGAAGAGGAATGCAACTGAGATCTACACCATTATCGAGGAGTTGTTGCTTAAGCCACAAAATTTATGCACAACAACTTCCTACTGCAATGTATTCCGCTTCTGCCGTGCTAAGTGCAACACATGCTTGCTTCTTGCATGCCCATGACACTAGTGCATTCCCGAGAATGTGACAAGTATCACTTGTGCTTTTTCTATCGGTCTTACATCCTGCATAATCAGCGTCAGAATAACCAATTAAAGAACATGTACTACCTTTTGGATACCATAGTCCGACATTTGTTGTTCCTTTGAGATACTTTATAATCCTCTTCATGGCGGTGAGATTCGATTCCTTCGGATTTTCTTGAAAGCGTGCACACTGTTGCACCCCAAAATTTGCCCTCTATTTTAACTCTAACCGACTTTTTGTCTCGCATTCACTTGCATCATCTTCATAGCATAACATGTATTTCGTCTTAATATTAGCCGAAATAATTTCTCGGAATTTACATACGGACTGGTTAAATTAATTTTTAATTGTGCCTAAAACCAGTAAACGAAAAATATCGCATTTAAATTTGCAAACGTCAGTAATATTAATTTACGGTTCATGTAGATTAACCTGACATGCTAAAAATATTTTTACGACTATTTTTGGTCATATGTTGATCAGTCTGAGCAGTTTAAATGGTCATAATTTTTATTTCAAAATCCGACCAAATGCTGTATTTTTCCGAGTCATTTATTTCGCGCTGATTATTTTGACATGTTCATTTTATTTTTTCGAGCATTTTGGCGCCCGACTTTTTTTTTAGTATGTTTATTTTTACATTGTGTCTAAAATAAATAAATAGGAGTATTAGTTTTAATTTTAATTTTAATTATTTAACTATATTCAGTTTTTAATTTAATATTTTATTTAAGTTTCAAAATAAACATTGAGGCCCATTATCACTAACCCTAATTGGTCCCTATATATACTTATGTTGTGTGCTGCTAAGGGGGGAGAAAAAAAAATAAAAGGAGAAGAGACAACTACGGCGCCTCTATTACTTTCGGTTTACTTCCATAGACATATTTTCATTCTTTTGCTACAGGTGTCATATCGGTTTTCATGGCTTATAATATTTAGACATATTTTCATTCTTTTGCTACAGGTGTTATATCAGTTTTCATGGCCTATAATATTTCTCATGTGTTTTATTATTAACATAGAGATTTCGTATGACTTAAATGTTTCTCATGTTTTATTATGTATGCATCAGTAGAAAAAAAAGTTGGTGTATTATCAGGTTCTCTTCCATAAACATATTCTTTTTCTTTATATATATATATATATATATATATATATATATATATATATATATATATATATATATATATATATATATATATATATATATATATATATATATATATATGTTTTTGTGTTTTTTTATTATTAGACTATTCGAACTGGATCATGTCGATACGCCGATTGTGCAACTGTATGCATGTGGGTGACACTTTTATTGATCCGATCCAGTTGCGATGCTCGCAATTTTGCGTTTGCAACATCGTTATTTTTTAATTCGTATTTCTATTTTATTTTATTTATATACATATATTTAGATCTGCACAGATAACTAACTACCCTGATTTTTTTCCTAAACCTTAAATTTTTTATATATACCTTAATTGTTTCTCTAAAACTGCTTATATATTTTCTTTATGAATTTTAACGTGTTCAACCTTAACCTTTTCACTAACCCAAAAATATTTTTTTTAACCCTAATAATTTTCTCTATAAACCTTGAACTCTAATTTTCACTCTAACTCTAACTCATCTTTATGTTATTCATTTACCATTTATTTTATTATGTAAATTTGTAATATTCTATATTTTTATTTTTTTCGCCTTATTATGTAATTGTCTCATTGATGTAATAATTTAGTGTTATTTTTCGCCTTATTATTATGTAACTGCCCCGAAGCCATGTAATAGTGTAAGAATTTTTATTTTAATTTTCTGTCTTTATTTATTTTTATTATTCCCTGCGTGGTTAGTAATTTAGGGCGTGCCAAGAACTGAATGAAAATCAATATGGAGTTAGATCATTAATTTAAAAAAAAAAAGACTAATTAATCAATAAACTTTTTCTTATAATAATAATAGTATTTTGTATATAGTTTCTTTTATTAAGTTAAAATTAGGGTAAATAAATTAATTTTTAATTAGATTAGGATTTTCTTAATAAACCTTAAATTTTCCTAATAAATTTTTTTTTTATATATTAACCATATTTTTTTTAATTTTAACCCTTAAAATTTTTTCTCAAACCTTTAAAGATTTTCTCAAACACTAAAATTTTTTGTCCTCATTTTTATGTTATTCATATAACCTGTCTTGTTATTATACTGAAGTCTTTACCATCATTTATTTTTCTGTCATTATTTTTATGTATCTACCCCGAAGTGTTGTAATAGTTTAGGAATTTCTTGTATTTACCTTTAATTTTCTGCCATTTATTTTCGTAAATATAATTGCGTGGTTAGTAAATAGGGAGTGAAAAATAATTGTAATTAATTAAATTTAGAAAACTAATTAAATAAGATTAAATATCTGAAAATAAATCATTCACACACGTAAGTCGATCTTTGATCGCTATCTGCACTTCCTAGGGTATTCCTCTTGGTTGCCTTATCTAAATGGTCAAGTCCCTCGAATATAGGGGTGTCTTAAGCAAAGTCCCTTCATAAATATCATCAAGTCCCTACAGTTTTAAAGATCAAGTCTCTTCGAGGTTGCCTACGATAATGATCTTGTCCCTTCGAATAAAAGATGATAAGTCCCTATAAATTTCTAAAGACACCCTTACTTGTTGCTTTCTATGACCATATGATGACCCTACGCTTGTCTCTTAACACATCCAAGGTAATGACTACCTATTCCTTAATAATAGGGATAGTCTTACCCTTGAAAGAACATATAAGAACATGAATGACTTAGTCTAGGGTAGGTACCTCATAGTTACTTGCTGACACTTTTCAAACTTACTTTTACACCTCACAATTTCTAAACTAGGCCTTGTATACACCCATACGAGGGTTATTACCAAGTACTTAAAGAAATTTTTGTCAATCACACACTACACTCTTGCAAACAAACAAAGTGAGCTAAGTAACTAAGAGCCAATGGATAACCATGGATATAAAGGGTGCTAACACCTTCCCTTTGTATAACCTCCCCCCCGAACTCAAGTCTTTTAAAAATAGGTCTTTCCTGTTCTTTTATGTCCTTTCCTTTTGGATAAAATAAAAGCCGGTGGCGACTCTTGCTATCTGCAACATGACTAAAAGTCAGTTCTCCCACCGTGTTACAGAACTGGAGACTCTACTGGGGACTCATGATAAAAGAGGGGTACCCTTAGGAATTAGATCACTTTAAATTTGTTTGCTTTGTTTGCTTTACTTTACTTGTTGGGGCTCTCATGTGTGAAAGATCCTAACCCGGATCTAGTGTACCCTAGGTAAATGGCAATAGACCAAGGAAACTATACGGTGTATACCGATATGATTGATCTGGTGGCCATAGTTAGTGTGACTTCTTGGTTGGTGCTTATGTTCCTTAAGTAAGTTAAGGATAATATGGGGCTGCCATATGTTGTCAATACACTAACTAAATTTTAGAACCTTAGTCATCCCATCTTGGCCTTTAGAAAGTAGTGAGATAACCGGCTTTGGTGAAGACTGAAGTTGGTTGATACTCGATACTACACTCATTGAGATCCTAAACATGGAGGGTTTTGGTTGGCAAGTAAGTTTCCTACTGAACAACCACCCTTGGGAAGGATCAGTGATATTGAGATCCCTTAGAACCCGGTTACTTTTGTAGAACAGGATGAACCAACTAAACTTCAAGGGAGGGTACTTACCTTTAAACCTCATGCAAGCCTCTAAACTTAGGGCTATGGTGTGACTTGTTTGTGTGTGCCACATGTTTGTGATTGAACATAACATCATGACATCATCATGCATCATAAGCATAGCATTTTCACTAACCATTTCAAGGACCAAAGGATTTATCTTTGTTCTTTGTTGCAGGTCATGGCTTCTGCTCGTAGGAATACTATCCGGATCAACTTTGTAGGAATACCTCCTAAGCTTAAGGAATTGGTCTCTCAAGTTTCTGAAAACTCCAAATTCATCAAGAGGCATGGTCACCTATTGGATCTAGTCACTTCAGGGTTTGATGAGGACATGATGAGTGTCCTATTTCAGTTCTCTGATCCTAAACATCACTGTTTCACATTCCCCGACTATCAGTTGGTTCCTACAATGAAAGAGTTCTCTAAACTACTGGGTATACCTATCCTTGATCAAAGACCCTTCACAGGCTTAGAGAAAGAGCCTAAACCTGAAGTCATTGCTGCAGCCCTACATCTAAAGAAATCAGACATTGTCCTAGAAACAAGAAGTGAAGTTAAGGGTATCCTTGCTAAGGTATTGATAGAGAAAGCTCAAGTGTTCCTGAAGGCTATGAGTTATGATGCTTTGATCTATAGCCTAGTGTTGTTCCCTAATCCAGACCAGTTCATAGACGTACATGCCATCAACATATTTCTGACTCGCAATCCAATGCCCACATTACTTGGGGACATCTTACATTCTCTCCACACTTGTACTACGAAGGTGAGAGGGACTCTGATGTGCTGCATACCTCTCTTGTCTAGGTGGTTTATTTATCACCTTCCTCGATCAGTGATGAAGAATGAACAATGGTTCAGGTGGTCCAAGAGGATCATGTCACTTTCTCATTCAGATATTCATTGGTGCTCTCGATCTATGGAGAATGTTACTATCATTGACCGTTGTGGGGAGTTCCCTAATGTGCCACTTCTAGGCATAAGAGGGGGCATTACTTACAACCCTTCTTTAGCTCAACGTCAGTTTGGTTATACTCGGAGTGATGGTCCTCATGACATGCTTATTCAGGGTATTGTGTTCGATTACGACAACGATCTGCAAGGTTACCAACAAAGGTTTATACGAGCTTGGGGTAAAGTGAACAAGGTTGACAGCAAGACTCTGGAACTAAAGTACACTATTCCTATGGAACCTTATCTTAGATGGGTACGAGCACCTGCTCAGACTCTTATGATGCCATATCCTGCTATCCTGCCAGTTACCATGGAGCCTGTTGCTGAAGGAGATACTCCTTATATCATTCTTCATCCAGACGTGCCCACTGACATGGAAGAATTGCAAAGGTCCTGGATCCAGTTGAATGAGCAAAGGGATACTTTTGAGACTCATATCAAAGCTAGTCAAGAAAGAATCTTGGAGCTAACAAGACAACTTCACAAGGAGCGGAATCTCAATTCATACCTCAACACAAAGAGGAAACATCCATGGGAGACTTAAAACCCCATCTTTGTATTCATTTCATTTTTTTGTAAGCCCAAGAGGCAAACAAGTTTATTGATTACTAATAAAAGTTTACTTTCTGGTTGTTTAAACAAATTTAAATCTTGCGGTCCTTGAAAACATTGCATATGCATTTACATACCATGTCATTGCATCACAGGTTTCTTATGAACAGGTATCTTATCTTCTCGCTATTTATTTCAGCAGAAATGACCCTCGAACAATCTGTCAAAGATCTTCAAGCTCAGAATGCTCAGTTTCAAGAAGTGATTCTGAATTTGTGCAAGAGGCAAAAAGAGTTGAAAGCATTCCTCTCTAGGGACATGAAGAAGAAGAATCCTGAGGACAACAAGGATGATCAGCTGAAACAACTACAAGCTGAGATGGAAGAGATGAGGATCCAGATGAATGGCCAAATGGCTCTTATCCAGAGTTTGGCCCAGGGGCAAGAAGAGCTGAGAAGCTTTGTCAATAAGCTTCGATATAACGGAGTTGGGAATCTAATCATCAGTCAACCTCCGTTGAAACAAGCCGACTTGGCTAAAAGGAAAGTAAGGATAAGAGAAGGAAAGAGACAAGCTACCACTTATTGTTCTTCAATGGAAGAAGGAATACCCTGTAAGATTAATCCACTTCGACACAAGGAATATAAACAACAGTTCATCAAATTCAACATGCCAATGCCACAAATGTTGCGATGCTTGTTGGAAATGAAGCTAATTTCCTTGGAAAATTCTCCTAAAAATCCTAATACCTCTTCTCCTTGCTATAATCCCAAAGCAAGGTGTATGTACCACTCCGACAATCCCGGACACGACACTAATAACTGTTGGGCATTGAAGAATAAGATTCAAGACCTAATTGACGAAGGAATACTCGAGGTTACACCAGAAGGCCAGGTTGAGTTCTTCTATCGTCCATCAAGCATCAAAATTTCCAGATAACTGGAGTGACGAGTTTAGAGGAAGAGGCTTTGAGAACATTTGAATTTTCATTTGTAATTTCTTTTGTTTGCCTAAACATTTACTATTATGTTAGACTTTATTTTCACTAATGCATTGCATATGTTTGTCTTGAGTTAATCCATTCGTTTCACTATATTTAAAACTATGCTTCTTATTTCTATCTTGTGATATTTAACTCCTGATAAAGCTATAAGCCTGTAGAGGGAGGATGACGAAAATAATACCATAATCTTATGCAATATGCTTTTGAACAGACTATGCTGACGATGTACAAGCATTGTTTCAATTCCTAAACAGTGGAGATATAAGGAAGTTAATCCCTAGTCATCCCTTTTTGAGCCTATGAAGTAGGAGTTTTCATTCTCACGCAAATTAAAACCCTTATTCATAACCTGGGGCAAGGTAGTTACTCGGTTAACTCAACTATGCCAATTGTTTATGTTGTACACAACTAATGATGTTTCCGTGTAATCACTAAAGTCTGCAAGTCAATATCTAGCAAAAGAAAATCTCACTAAGTCAAAACCTATGAAGGAGACTTAGTAAAAAATTTAAGACATCCTGCTGACTGTAACCTTGAAATAAACAGTTCAGGCAAAAAGAAGGGATAACAAAGTCAAAAGAAAAAAGGAGGTCACTATAGATCCTAAATAAAGAAAGATGACTAAATTTTCAAATAATTTTTTTTTTGATTCCTGAATCATCACAAATGTCAGTGTTACAATTCCAAACTACTTTGAACAGGGTCTTAGATTTTTTTTTTAGATTTGAACAGGGGCAGCTGTTGCACCCCAAAATTTGCCCTCTATTTTAACTCTAACCGACTTTTTGTCTCGCATTCACTTGCATCATCTTCATAGCATAACATGTATTTCGTCTTAATATTAGCCGGAATAATTTCTCGGAATTTACAGACGGACTGGTCAAATTAATTTTTAATTGTGCCTAAAACCAGTAAACGAAAAATATCGCATTTAAATTTGCAAACGTCAGTAATATTAATCTACGGTTCATGTAGATTAACCTGACATGCTAAAAATATTTTTACGACTATTTATGGTCATATGTTGATCAGTCTGAGCAGTTTAAATGGTCATAATTTTTATTTCAAAATCCGACCAAACACTGTATTTTTCCGAGTCATTTATTTCGCGATGATTATATTGACATGTTCATTTTATTTTTTCGAGCATTTTGGCGCCCGACTTTTTTTTAGTCTGTTTATTTTTACATTGTGTCTAAAATAAATAAATAGGAGTATTAGTTTTAATTTTAATTTTAATTATTTAACTATATTCAGTTTTTAATTTCATAATTTATTTAAGTTTCAAAATAAACATTGAGGCCCATTATCACTAACCCTAATTGGTCCCTATATATACTTATGTTGTGTACTGCTAAGGGGGGAGAAAAAAAAATAAAACGAGAAGAGACAACTACGACGCCTCTATTACTTTCGGTTTACTTCCATAGACATATTTTCATTCTTTTGCTACAGGTGTCATATCGGTTTTCATGGTTTATAATATTTAGACATATTTTCATTCTTTTGCTACAGGTGTCGTATCTGTTTTCATGGCCTATAATATTTCTCATGTGTTTTATTATTAACATAGAGATTTGGTATGACTTAAATGTTTCTCATGTTTTATTATGTATGCATCAGTAGAAAAAAAAGTTGGTGTAGTATCAGGTTCTCTTCCATAAACATATTCTTTTTCTTTATATAAATATATATATATATATATATATATATATATATATATATATATATATATATATATATATATATATATATATATATATATATATATATATATATATATGTTTTTGTGTTTTTTTATTATTAGACTATTCGAACTGGATCATGTCGATACGCCGATTGTGCAACTGTATGCATGTGGCGTGACACTTCTGTTGATCCGATCCAGTTGCGATGTTCGCAATTTTGCTTTAGCAACATTGTTATTTTTTAATTTGTATTTTTATTTTATTTTATTTATATACATATATTTAGATCTGCACAGATAACTAACTACCCTGATTTTTTTCCTAAACCTTAAATTTTTTATATAAACCTTAATTGTTTCTCTAAAACTGCTTATATATTTTCTTTATGAATTTTAACGTGTTCAACCTTAACCTTTTCACTAACCCAAAAATATTTTTTTTTAACCCTAATAATTTTCTCTATAAATCTTGAATTCTAATTTTCACTCTAACTCTAACTCATCTTTATGTTATTCATTTACCATTTATTTTATTATGTAAATTTGTAATATTCTATATTTTTATTTTTTTCGCCTTATTATGTAATTGTCTCATTGATGTAATAATTTAGTGTTATTTTTCGCCTTATTATTATGTAACTGCCCCGAAGCCATGTAATAGTGTAGGAATTTTATTTTAATTTTCTGCCTTTATTTATTTTTATTATTCCCTGCGTGGTTAGTAATTTAGGGCGTGCCAAGAACTGAATGAAAATCAATATGGACTTAGATCATTAATTTAATAAAAAAAGACTAATTAATCAATAAACTTTTTCTTATAATAATAATAGTATTTTGTATATAGTTTCTTTTATTAAGTTAAAATTAGGATAAATTTATTAATTTTTAATTAGATTAGGATTTTCTTAATAAACCTTAAATTTTCCTAATAAAACTTTTTTTTATATATTAACCATATTTTTTTTAATTTTAACCCTTAAAATTTTTTCTCAAACGTTTAAAGATTTTCTCAAACACTAAAACTTTTTGTCCTCATTTTTATGTTATTCATATAACCTGTCTTGTTATTATACTGAAGTCTTTATCATCATTTATTTTTCTGCCATTATTTTTATGTATCTACCCCGAAGCATTGTAATAGTTTAGGAATTTCTTGTATTTACCTTTAATTTTCTGCCATTTATTTTCGTAAATATAATTGCGTGGTTAGTAAATAGGGAGTGAAAAATAATTGTAATTAATTAAATTTAGAAAACTAATTAAATAAGATTAAATATCTGAAAATAAATCATTCACACACATAAGTCGATCTTTGATCGCCATCTGCACTTCCTAGGGCATTCCTCTTGGTTGCCTTATCTAAATGGTCAAGTCCCTCGAATATAGGGGTGTCTTAAGCAAAGTCCCTTCATAAATATCATCAAGTCCCTACAGTTTTAAAGATCAAGTCCCTTCGAGGTTGCCTACGATAATGATCTTGTCCCTTCGAATAAAAGATGATAAGTCCCTATAAATTGCTAAAGACACCCTTACTTGTTGCTTTCTATGACCATACGATGACCCTACGTTTGTCCCTTAACACATCCAAGGTAATGACTACCTATTCCTTAATAATAGGGATAGTCTTACCCTTGAAAGAACATATAAGAACATGAATGACTTAGTCTAGGGTAGGTACCTCATAGTTACTTGCTCACACTTTTCAAACTTACTTTTACACCTCACAATTTCTAAACTAGACCTTGTATACACCCATACGAGGGTTATTACCAAGTACTTACAGAAGTTTTTTCCAATCACACACTACACTCTTGCAAACAAACAAAGTGAGCTAAGTAACTAAGAGCCCATGGATAACCATGGATATAAAGGGTGCTAACACCTTCCCTTTGTATAACCTCCCCCCGAACTCAAGTCTTTTAAAAATAGGTCTTTCCTGTTCTTTTATGTCCTTTCCTTTTGGATAAAATAAAAGTCGGTGGCGACTCTTGCTATCCGCAACATGACTAAAAGTCAGTTCTCCCACCGTGTTACACACACAAGCAAACACTAAACATAATGTCAGGAAGGCTTGCCGTCAAATATAATAATGAACCGATCATACCTCGATACTTTGTGATATCAATTGAAGTGTCGGATTCATCTTGATCAACGTACGTTCTGGATCCCATCGGAGTGGACATCACCTTGCAACTATCCATATTGAATCTTTTCAATAATTCCTTGTAATACTTGGATTGGTTAATGAAGATGCCATCCTTTGTTTGCTTGATTTGTAGTCCAAGGAAATAGTTTATTTTTCCCATCATGGACATTTCGAATTCTCCTTGCATCATAAGTGAAAATTCTTCTCAAAGATCTTTGTTTGTTGAACTGCAAATGATGTCGTCGACATAGACTTGAACCAATAAGGTGTTACCTTTGATCTTCTTTATGAATAACGTCTTGTCAACCTTTCCTTTTGTAAAACCCTTTTCACATAAGAAGTTACTGAGGCGGTCATACCATGCTCTTGGTGCTTGCTTTAAGCCATAAAGTGCCTTCTTCAAATTGTATACATGTGAGGGATTCTTTAAGTCTTCAAAACCCGGAGGTTGTTTGACATAGACTTCTTCATTGATGTAGCCATTCAGTAAAACGCTTTTGACATCCATCTGGAACAACTGAAAATTCATAGAACAAGCGTTCCATCAATGTCGATTCCTTCTTCTTGGTTGTAGCATTGTGTGACCAATCTTGCTTTGTTATGAACTATGATTCCATTCTCATCAAGTTTGTTCTAGAACACCCATCTTGTTCCTATGATGTGCTTGTTGTTCGGTCTTGGAACAAGACTCCAAACTTGATTCCTTTCGAATTGGTTGAGTTCTTCTTGCATTGCTACTATCCATTGATCGTTGCCTAAGGCTTCATCGATTTTGGTTGGTTCAATTTGAGACACAAAAGCCATGTTGAGACAAGCATCCTTGATATTTAGTCGAGGATTCTCGTTTTGTATTTGCTTCGCATACTTTTTGAATGCTTGGAAAGCATCACTTTCTGTACTAGAAACAATGTCCACGTATATCAAGAGAAATCATCAACAATAACTAAAGCATAAAGATTACCTCTGAAGCTTTTCGTTCTTGATAGACCGAAGAGATCCATATGCAACAATTGAAGTGGTCTTGATGTAGACACCACTTTCTTGGACTTGAAAGTTGTCTTGGTTTGCTTTCCCTTTTGACATGCGTCACAAAGCTTTTCCTTGATGAACTTTATCTTTGGAAAACCAACAACTAGGTCATGATTTATCAATTTTTTTAAGTGCTCCATGTGAATGTGAGCGAACCTTTTATGCCATAGCCATGCCTCGTTGTTGTTTGCCAATAGGTATTTTACCTTCAAGAAAGAGTCATCAAAAGAAATCATAAAAATATTATTTATTCTTTTACCTTTTAGCAAAATGTCGTGGGTGACTTCATGTTCTATCAAACATTCATCCTTTGTGAAATTGATTCGGAACCCTTTGTCACACAATTGACTTATGCTAAGTAGGTTGTGTTTAAGGCCTTCAACATAAAGAACGTCTTCGATGATTGTAAATGGAGGTGCACCAACGGTTCCTACTCCAAGAATCTTTCCTTTATTATCATCACTGTAAGTAACATATCCTTTGGCCTTTAAAGATAGACTTGAAAATTTATTGATGCCGCCCGTCATATGCTTTGAACAACCGCTATCAAGATACCATTGATTAGAAGTTGTCTTCAAGTATACCTACAAAACAAAATCAAGTATTGTTAGGTTCCCAAATTGCTATGGGTCCTTGATAGTTAGTACCCTTTTCAACCCACACATAATGCCCTTTAGCAATACCAATGTTGCGTACATAGCAAGCATAGGTGTATGGCCTTTGATTCCACAATAAAAACAAGTAGGTTGAAAGTGACTTTTATATCTAGGAACAATTCTTTTTCTTAACAATTCTTTTCTTCTTATGACTTTGATGCATAGTTTTAGAATTGTTTGTCTTTTCTTTAACAACTTGTTCACTTGCTTTCACAAAAATGGTTTCATTTGTGCTTGGTTTGGAAAACTTAGAATATCCTAAACCACTTTTATCATTAGGATATCTTTGGTGTCTAATAATTTCCTCCAAGTCAATTTGACATTTTTCATATCTTTCCAAAACTCTTTTAAGTTGAACAATTTGAAAGGATAAGGATTCACAATTTTGCATACAAAACTTTGTTTTTCATCCATCAATTTTTGTTTTACACTTTCAATATATTTTTCAAAAGCGATATTTTGTTCTTCTAAAGATGAAATTCGTTTCTTTTGGGATGAAATGCTTTTATACAAAGTCTTGCATTCTTTTAGAAGTTCATCTATAACTTCTTGTGCATCATTCTCATAAATTGAAATTTTTCTACTAATCTCATTGATTTCTTCATTGGAGTGATGTGAATCCATAAGAGCCATATTCGCACATTCATTGTTTTCTGATTCCGATGAGGAACTTATCTCATTATCATCCCAAGCAACATAAGCCTTCTTATTCTTGAAATCTTTCTTGCCTTTGAATCCTCCTTTCTTTGCAAGCTTTGGGCAATCTGGATTTATATGACCTTGCTTCCCACATTCGTAACATGTGACTTCTTGAATCGATGTGGATGCATCATTTTTCCTGAAATGTTTATTCTTTTTAGGAAAAGAGGAACTTTTATTTTTGTTAAAAAAACATACCAAGCTTCTTTACAAGAAGCATGAAGTTCTCATCTTCGGAAGTCTCGTCGTCTTTGTCATCCTTCGTATCAATCTTCAAGGCAATTCCCTTGGACTTATTTTCTTGATTTTCATGCTTCTCGAGCCTTCCAAGTTCCAATTCGTGCTCTTGAAGTTTGCCAAATAAGGACGCGGATGTCATCGTTGAGAGACTCTTCTTTTCCGAAATAGCGGTCACTTTCGGTTGCCATTCTCTTGTCAAGGGTCTTAGGACTTTCAAGTTGAGATCATCATTGGTGAAGGTCTTCCCGAGAGCGATCAAGTGATTTGTTAGATGAACGAATCTCTTTTGTAAGGCAACAATATATTCACCGGGCTGCATACGGAACATCTCATATTCTTGACTCAAAGTGTTAAGCCTTGATCTTTTAACTTCTGTGGTTCCTTCATGCGTTTCTACCAAGGTGTCCCAGATTTCCTTTGCCGATTTACATTGTGATACACGGAAGAACTCGTCCATACTAAGAGCACTTTGGAGTATGTCGATTGCTTTCTTCTCATTTAGGATCTTTTTCTTATCATCTTAATCATACGTGCTTTTCAACTTTGCAGTTCCAACACCATTGATTACATTTACCGGATTGTGTGGACCTTCTTCGATTGCTTCCCATATAACTTCTCTTTGGGCATCAAGATGTGCCTTCATTCTGATTTTCCAGAAATCAAAATATTCCCTGGAGAAGAGTGGGGGCTTACTGCTACTTCTATCGTCTTTGAAAACTGGATTTGTACTTGCGGAAGCCATGCTGGATCTCTAGGAACAAGTTACCTATAACTTGCTCTGATGCCAATTGTAGTTTTAGAAATTGCCTAAGAGGGGGAGGGTGAATTAGGCTTGATAAAATTTTCTCGGTTATTTTATCGATGGATGGATTTTTCTCTTTTATGTGGTTAAGATAAGAATGTGGTAAAGCAGAAAGTAAAAAGACACGGCGATTTATCCTGTTTCCCTTCACAATCCGAAGGTACATCCAGTCCCCTTTCCAAACCGAAAGAGATTTTCCACTATAGTTTTAGATTGTACAACCTATCATACCATCAACCGGTGAGACCTACTTTCTAACAACTATAACATTCAAGTGTGCAAGAACAATTCTCTTGCCACACAAACCCTTGTGTCCAACAATCCTGGATCACAAGTCAATACAAGAAATAATATTTTTGAATAAGATGTAGAAAATTTGAAGTCTTCGTATATCAAGCAATGTTGATCTTATCCTTTGATTCATATTTCCCACTCAACAATAATGACTAAGTGTTCACTAAAGTGTATGATAATTTTAGTGCACTTTTATGAATTTTGTTAATTTGAAATTTTTGAGTGAAAAAATGTTTCATAAAAATTTGAAGGAGGTGTCTCAAAAAATTCTACACATATGGTTTATATAGAGGGCAAGATACCTTTTGGAAAAGGTACAAAATATGAAAGAGTGCATCATTTCAATTTAAAGAACAAGAGACACAATTTAAAATTTGAACAAAAATAATTTCTGGATTTTTAACAGTGGTAACCGGTTACTACCCCAATGGTAACCGCTTACTTGATGTAACGTTAAAATTATTTTCCAAATCTGGGTTGAAGTAACCGGTTACTACCCCATGGGTAACCGGTTACTTGATCAGAAACCAGAAAAAATTATTTTTCAATTTGTCAGTAACAAAGGCATGCACAAAATGATTTGTTTAGAGAGTGTTAAATGTGTGTGCATCCTATATTGAACACTTAATAATCATTATTGGATTATGACAAATGTCATATACTCTTTTAATGAGAAAGCATGATCTTTATGGAGACTTTTTGAATGAAGCTTGAATAATCCTTTTTGCTTTCTTTCAAGATTTGATTGATTTGTTGTTATCATCAAAAGCATACTTGAGAGGCTTGCATCTACAAAAGGCATCACTAAGAATTCGTAATGACCGTAAGGGGTATTTATTCTTGATTGTATCCTTGTTCAACTTACGATAATCGATGCACAGTCGCATACCACCATCTTTCTTCTTTACCAATAACACATGAGCTCCCCACGGTGAAACACTAGGCCTTTAAAAAATGATTTGCCATCAAATCCTCCAATTGATCCTTCAACTCTTTCAACTCGAGCGGAGCCATCCGATAAGGAGAAACGAATATAGGATCCGTTCCCGGTATCAGGTCGATTGAGAAATCAACTTCCCTCACCAGAGGTACGAAAGTGACATCTTCGGGAAAAACATCAGGAAATTCACAAACTATCGAAATGTTCAAAACTTGTTGGTCATTACTCTCCTCTTTAGTAAGGACAAGCAAAACATACTTCTCTTGTTCAAACATAAAATTTACCATTCCAACCGTACCTTCTAAGATCATTGTCAAAACATCCTTCGGAGGCACTTCAACGGAGGGAATAAGGATCAACTTTTCTTCACATCCAATAAACACCGAATTAGCAGACAACCAGTCCATTCCCAGGATAACATAAATTTTCTTAAGAGGCAAACAAATGAGGTCAATATGAAAGATCCTACCATCCATGGACAACGTACAATTCTCGCACTTAAGGGGTGTCTCGACAGTTTCATCCATGGCGGTAGTAACCACCATCGGAGGAGACAAAGGAAATACCCGCAACCCAAGTCGTTTCACACAACTAGTATATATAAAAGAATGTGTGGCTCTGCAATCAAATAAAACATGACAAGGATGATTGTTAATAAGACAATTACCCTCCATCAAGGAATTGTCACCCTTCGTCTTCCTAGCGTCCATAGTATAAACTCTCGCTTGCACTTGGTCCTCCTTATGGGGACAATCTCTAGCAAAATATCCTTCTCTCTGACAAAGGAAACAAATCACGACACCCGAATTGCATCTTCCAAAATGATTCTTATGGCATCGAGAGCAAGAAGGAGGAGCACTGGATCTAGGACTCGACACCTGTTTCCCCTTGAAGGATTGAGGCCTCGGCCTAAAAGATTGACTAGCTTTCCCCCTATCTCCTTGAACCGTCCTTCCGACACTTGCTTCTGTTTGCACTTTCATCAAACTATGTTTTGCAACATAGCACTGTCTCAACATCTCGGAGTAGGTAGTGAACTCCCTTTGAGAGACACTATGAGATTTCGGCCCTTAATCCAAACAAGAACTGGTCAATTTTCCACCTTTCATCAGGGACATACATAGCTTGCCTAGAATAGGCTGCCATGTTCTCAAACTTCTCAACATAACTAGCAACAGTCATGCTCCCTTGCCTCATGTCGCTCCCACCAAATGACACCTCAAGGTCAGAAGGGGTACAGACGCGAACGGTCGGCGAAAAGGAAGATGAGAACACACAGGGGGTGAACTCAGAAAGACAAGAGTCGCCAGCTAGGCATTTTTATCCCGGAGGAAAGGTAATGCTGCATAGACCTAAGAAAAGATATGGATAAGACGGTTGCGAACCAGAGAGACTGAGAAAGGGGGTTGGTTACAACCTGGGAAGGTATTAGCACCCAGATTGTCCGTCGTACTCGACGGGATCCACGCTTAAAAGATTTGTGCTTTAAAGGGGTAGTGTTAGTGCTATATGTGTATCAAAGCTGGAAAAAATGCAAGTGTCAGTGTAAAAGAAAAGTGTAGTGTATAAGTAAAGTGTCAGTGTAAGAACAAGGATGAAATGCTCAAGACTATGAGGCTTAAAGAACAAGGCTGGAAAGAGGGGGGGATATACAGAGACTTTTGTTCGATAACTGTTAAGTTATGCCTACGTATCCTCTCGTGCAATGAGGAAGTCAGAACACCGTAGTTCGACCCAAAGAGACTGAAAGATAAATTGACTTGTGAACTGCTTACTTGTCTATCCTCAAGTGTATGACCTGTCTGGCTCAGGTGCAAACTGTCTTGCATTAGACGGAAGAAGCAAGTTCTCGTTTGTGAGTGAATGAGATGAGAAAAGAATCCCGGAGGAGACGATTATTGTTTGTTTTTGTGTTTTCAATCTTTTATTGCTTTTGAAAGTTTGTCATAAGTTAATGAGCTTAAGCCTAAACCAATGGGTTAATAAACTCATCACATCCTCCCTCTGATTAGGGGTAATCAGAATACCTTAAGTGTGAAGTCAGTATCTCACACTTAATCACCATGGTGTAGGATTAAGATCATTAACCTACTTGTGATTATTTAGATATTTTTGTTGTTTTTGTTTAGTGTTGAGTAATGAGTTTAAGCCATAATCAAGGATTTAATGGACTCATTACACCATCCTAATAGAAGGATAATAGATGAGAACATTTAAGCTGAGGAAGACTCCACAACTTAATCCATGATTAGGGATTAACCTCATGACAAAACAAAGCCTTTATTAAGGTGGATTTTAATTAATTATAAGATGAAGAAATGAATTTTATGGTTTGCAAGACAACTTGAGGGGGACTTGTCCATTAACACTAGGGTTAGTCCTTCTTAACCAATTAAGGAAGAATTAGAACCCTAATGCAAGGCCCAAGTTACAAGCTTGATGTCTTGATGATTATTAGATGGATTAATTAAAGGATTTAAACACATTAAGGGTTTAACACTTAGGATTAAAGTTATACACTCCATCCTAATAGAAGGATGCAGGCATAAGCTTAATCACAAAGCCTTAAAGCCTTTAGGGTTTAGTCCCTGATTATGAGGTGAGGAGAGAAGACTCAAAGATGACACAAAGGTAAAATCTAAATGGGGGACTAAATCAAAACCCTAATTATTATCATGCTTGGTTATCCCTAGGGTTTATGAGGCTTAAGAGAGGAAGAATCTTCAAAGGCCACCAAGGAGGAGCAAGATGAAAGGAACAAGAAGCTGAGAAAAGCAAAACAACTTGCTCCACTCAAGGAGACAAGTTGCTTGAAGAAAGAAAGTAAGATGAACAAGAATGAGCAAGCTCAATCCAATACACATACAAAAATGCAGCAAAGGAAGTATGAAAGAGATGAAAGGAGAATGTGAGAAGTGAAGGCAAATTCACTTCTCAAACAACTTACCACCTGAAAAGTTAGTGAAAGAAATGAAATGCAATGCAAATGAGATGGAATGTGATGATGCAAACCAAAAATCAGAAGCATAAACATAATGTTAATGGTGCTAGGAGATGATGCATACATGAGGCAAGGCAAGGGAATGATCATACAAACATATGGATGCAAGAGAAGCATGCTTTGAACCATGAATGTTCATGAAAAGTTATGAAATGTAATGGACATACAACATGGCAAATGAAAGGTGCAATGATCAAACATGGTTCTAATATGTCCTAAGATGCATCATGAATCAAATGAATGCACAAAATGTCATGGCAAGTCAATGGATGCAAGCAAAAGAGAAATGAATGCAAAGGAAGGCACAAATTAGGGTTTCATGCATCACACAAAGCAAAAATTCAAAACCAGAAGCAAATGATATGATAAAAATTTGAAAATGCAATCAAAGGAACCTTAAACCTATACAAACTCACTGCCCAAAGGAGGGGATCCAACTCTTAACCTAGTGAAAGTTATGAATTTTCTAAGTTGGCTAGGGTTTTGAGGTACCTTGCCAAGAAAAATGCAAAAACAAATTGAAAATGTAAGATCAATTCAAGCCAATTTTATCCTATAAACTACATGCCATACAAGATGCAATGCAAGAAGAATCATGATCCAAATCTCAAAGGTTAGACAAAAATGAATTTTTGAAGTTTGACAAAAAATATTGCCTTGAAATTAAATTAAATCCAAAGAAAATTATCAAAAGGCATCAAGATCAAAAAAGAAATTTGCTTTGAGAGTTGTACAATGTTTCTAAATGTTCCTAAATGCTATGTGAATTTTTTTGTGATTTTTAAATACCTAAAAGTATTTTTAATTAATTAATTTTCATTAACTAATTAAAAATAAAATTTTAAATGATTTAAAAATAATTTTTAATCCAAAAAATAAAAATAAAAATATTTTTGTGTTCTGAAAATTAATTAAACCTTTGACAAAAAAATTCAGAATTTTTTAATGGTTTTTACTATTTTTAATAATTCGTACAAAATAAATATAAAACAAATGAATTTAAAATGATTTTAATGAGAAAATAGGAAAGTCAAACAATCTAAAGGTCCAGATTCAAAGTCAGGGGGGCGAGAATTGACTGCGCGCGTGAATGAACGGCCAGAATTCAAATCTCACTAATTATGATTAAACCCTAATCCTGTGCCCTAATTACTTTCAAATGACCGGAACAGTGTTCCGGTTATCTTCTCCGGCAAGCCAAAATCTCAATCTCTCTCAAAACGCATCAAAACCTTACCAAACTCTCCAGAATCAAACTATGAACATCACTAAACATAAACCCTAACACAAACAACATTTATTCTTCGTGAATCAAAGGAAACAAGCAAAAACATTTTTACGGGCAAACTTTCAGAACATCACAACATGCTTATTTCTGGCTCATTTTCAAAAATAAATAGATCCCCATGATCAGGGCAACATGTAGAACAACATTCTAACAAGAAAACAAGGTTCTAGAAAATTTGTTCATCATGTTACCTGAGGTTGAGCTTTCAATCCAGGAGCTTTCTGGCTGCTTCTTTGGCTCAAACAAGTCCCAATGATCCTCCTTAGAAGCTTTTGACACTTAGCTAGAGTTTATATGGCCTCCAGAGAAAGTTGGCAGAAGCTCAGGTCAAGGGAGTGTTGAAATCGTGTTTTTGATTGTGGTGGTTTCAGGGGCAAGTGAGGGGTGGGAATTGATCAGTGGATCATGGTGAGTTGATTAGTGAAAGAATTTTTAAGTTTTAATGGCTGAGTTGAGAGATTCGATAGAAAATGCAAAGGGGAGGATTTTTGTGTATGCTGGCTTGGAGTGTGTTTCAGTATGAGTTGTGTGGGGTTATGGCTTGCCTTTGGTCCACTTATCACTCATGGATAGGTCTGTGGAGTGGTTGTGCCCTATTGTGATTGGTATGGGTCTTTTGCAAAAAAGTCAAGCTTTGTGTAAGAGAGGTATGGGCCAATAGTTAGTCAAGGACAAGAGGGGTGTCCTGAGAAGCAAGAAATGAGGAGGGCCATGGGATCATTTTTGAAACCAGCCAGCAAATGGATTAGGGTTTGAAGGATGTTTTGCAACTTTGTGACTTTTTGCCCTTTTTGTGATTTCTTGATCCACAAGCCATGCAAATTGACAAACTCTTGGTGCATTCTGAATTTTAGGCCTTGATTTATGTTTGTGTAAAGTTTAGAAGTCACTTTGAGGTCTCAATTTTCCTTGGCAAGTGATTTTGCAATTTTGCCTCTTTGGTAGAAAACTTCAAATTATGTGATTTTTCCCAACTTTGACAAGCCATAACTTTTGATCCAAAATGAATTAGAATGAGTTCTTGTACTTTTTGAAAATGGAATGATCCATTCTACAACTTTCATGACCAAAGTTTTCTCATTTGAGGCATTTTTGAATCAAAAAGCAAGGGTTGAAAAAGTTTCCCAAATTTGGCAAGTTTCCATTACAAGTCATTTTCCCAAAAAGTCAACTTTGCAAATGGCTTGAAATTCTTCAATTTTGTGAACTTCCAACATCTTCTATGATCAAATTAAGATCATACACAATCAAAATGATGAAAAACACCCTTTGGTTGGGTCATTGGGGGCCTCAGATGCCCTGATTTTGCACTGACTTGCTCAAGAAGTCAACTCTTGATCAAATGCCTTCCCCATGGAATTTCTTCATGAAAATTGATATGCATGATCCCTATACCATATAGAGACCAATAGAAACAAGAATGACCAAAAAAATTGGAGTTATGGCCTCTGAAACCAAAACCCTAATTCTAGGTCATCTGTGCAGTTAAACCTGGCTCTGCCTCCATGCCTTTCTCAGTTCTTGTGATTCTTTGACTTTCTTGACTTTATGGGGATATAATATGATGCTTGAACATACATGGACCCCTTTGAAGTGATTGATGACCTTTGGAGTGGCTCAGATGGCTCTTGGATTGCTCAGATCACAAACCCTAGATGCAGATGACTTTGAACCAATGCAGTGAATCAAAAAGTGGTATGAGATGCTATGATTGAACTTATGCATATGAAGAGATCACAAGCCATGGTGTGGATGGGTGAGGGAAAATTTGGGGTGTTTACAGCTGCCCCTATTCAAGCATGAGTTAGCTGTGCAGAATGTAAGCAACGGCTTAACAGGCGAACAGGATAACTCGTGGTTGAATACCAAAGACAGTCCAAAATTTGCACTCACAGAATGAAGAAGAAAAGGGATATAGATTGTAAAAGAAAATAAAGTATATTATGAAGTGCGGGCGACGGAGGACGACCGTTGAGCAGAGGACGACTGCTGGGGACCAAGCGATGACGGGGACGACCGACATGCTGGGGATATAAGAGATTGTGATGGGGACGGCCATCGAGTAAGATTATCTGGGGATTACAGGTGAATGAAATAAATGATGAGGTACGGTCATCAAAGGTGAAAGACGATCACCTAGCAGGGGACGGCTGCTCTGTTGGGGGATAAGATGAGGGACGGTCATCTAATGGTGAAGGAAGATCACCGGGCAATGTACGGTTGCCAAAGATATCACGACATAGGACGAATGTCGGATGAAAAGGGCGACGATGGGGACGGCCATCGGATAAGCATGATGAAGGACGATCATCAAGAGGTGAAGGACGATCACCTAGCAGGGTACGGCTGCTCTCGGGGTTTATCATGACATAGGACGAATGTCAGATAACAAGATCAACGATGGGGACGGCCATCAGATAAAAAATGATGAGGGACGATCATCAAAGGGTGAAGGACGATCACCTAGCAGGGGACGGCTACTAAATATCACGACATAGGACGAATGCCGGATAGAAAAGGGTTCCAATAACGGAGACTCCGCTGGGGAAAGGATGAGGGACGATCATCCAAAGGTGAAGGACAATCACCTGGCAGGGTACGGCTGCCGAAAGGGTATCATGACATAGGACGAATGTCAGATAGAAAGGAAATAGTTCACTGAGATTTGCTGGGGACTTTGCTGGGGAAAGAGTAGACACGGACGAGTGTCTAATCTCGTGAAGACAACAAGTGTTTGACACGGTGTATAGATTAAAGATGCGGACGAGCATCCTAAAGACTATGATACGGACGAGTATCGGTAGAAACAAACGCCTGACGCATGTTCAGAGATGATGATACGGACGAGTACCAACTGGTTAACAAGGAACACGGACGAGTGTCGAATCTGAAGAGGTATAGGTGGTGTATACAAGATACGAACGAATATCTGCATGAGTGAAACAAGAATAATAAGTATGAGTTGAAACACCGACAAGTGTCCAACTTGCTGGGGAGAATGACACGGACGAGTGTCATAAAAGAGAAAATCGTAATATAAACAAGTGTGTGGTTTATAAAATATTTTAGGTATCTATGCTGGGGAAGGTGACACGGACGGGTGTCAAGGAATAGATATATGTATCTGTGAGTGCAAAGAGGATGCTTTGGCTTTCTACTGGGGATATGACACGGACGAGTGTCAAAAAGTATCTGCAATATATAAGTGTCTGTTTGTAAAGAATGCTCGGGCGACTTTACTGGGGAATCATGAAACGGACGGGTGCCAAAAGGAGTGTGTATCCGTATTTATGAGTGTGAGGCAAATGCCTTGGCTTTCTGCCGGGGAATTTGGGGAATTTTATGTATATTACTGACGGATTGTCAGTATTCACAAGTGTTTGATTCAGAACATGGCTTATGATTATGCCATATGTTTGATTTTTGCCGTAATGCTCCGTATTAGACGGAATGATACGCTCTGCAGGGAGAATATGATGCGAATGCTATGATTATGCAAAGATACCGATCCGGGATTCGGATCCCGATGCCGCGAAGATCTATGGTTGATCTGCTTGAAGTAGACATCCCAGCTGGGGATGAGATCATTTGTAGATCTGACGTATAGGACTCTGCTTGGGGATATAGGTCACTGATAGACCTATTTTGGTAATGAGGGACCCAGTTGGGGTTTGTAGAAGCTTTCGTCACTCTGCTGTGAGATCTTCAGGCATTGCTCTTCCGGATAGAGGCTGAAACTCTGTGGGGAGATGGTTCCCTGGCTTTTGTACTTGGCTGAGGAGGAAGTAACAAATGGCAACACAGCTGGGGAGAAAGCACCTCTGGTGCTAAGACTGAGTGGTTAATGATTTGCCGACTTGCTAGGATGAAACTTTCATGCCCCATGCTGTGCTTTGAATACCTGCAATCCTGAAAAGACAGAGAAACGCACAAGTAATCCCGAGGTATCCCTTACCGGATTCCATCATAAGAGTTTAGGCACTCCTGGGAGTGAGTATATTTCCTGCAAGCACGTATTTTCAGAAGAGAAGCATCTGTATTCATGTAATCAGTATTTTAAAGACATCGGACATTCTTGCAAATGAAGATAAAACGTACGAAACGAAACATGACTGAAAATCTGATTTTATTAATTCATGTGCCCTGAATTGGCAAGGTACAGTCAAAGAAACAAATCCCCTAAAATGAGGAGATTGTTACAAATTGAGAAACAAAAGATGTTGGCAATGTTGATGAAACTTCGAGGAGCTTCCCCTTGCTATGACTCGTATGACATTTGACGTTCTTCTCGTCTTGCTTTCTGAAGAAGGCTGATTCTAAAAGGAGCTTGATCCTTCCGAAGCTTGTCAGGTTGTAGGTGATACAGACGAATTCAGAGTACAGTTGTTCACTTATTCCCTTATTTTGCGTGGATCGCCCTTTCAGGTTTTCAATCCACCGGGATACCCATTTTTGCCTGAGTTGTCCAATGCAGCTTTTCAACTCAGCGGGTGTACATTTTCTTATTTATTTTCCCTTATTTTTGCCCGAGTCTTTTATTCTGTTTTTTGACTCGCCGGGATGCCCTATTTTTGCCTGGACTTACATTCTGTTTTTATGTCCAGCGGGTCATTTTTATGCGAAGTATTTTTTAACTGCATCTGAATTCACAGGGGACGGGAAGTCTTCACCATCCATAGTACTGAGCATGAGTGCTCCACCAGAGAAAACTTTCTTTACTACGAATGGTCCTTCATAGTTCGGGGTCCACTTGCCCCTGTGGTTTGTATGAGGAGGAAGGAATCTCTTCAGCACAAGATCTCCTGCTTGGTACTCTCGGAGCCTGACTTTCTGATCGAAGGCTTTCTTCATTCTTTTCTGATATAGCTGCCCATGACAGATTGCAGCTAGCCTCTTTTCTTCAATCAGACTCATCTGTTCGTATCGGGATCGAACCCATTCTGCTTCGTTTAGTTTAACATCCATTAACACCCGCAAGGAGGGTAATTCAACTTCAACAGGTAGGACTGCCTCCATACCATACACAAGCTGATACGGTGTTGCCCCAGTGGATGTTCTGATTGAAGTTCGGTACCCATGCAAGGCAAATGGTAGCATTTCATGTCAGTCTTTGTAGGTAACTACCATCTTTTGCACAATCTTCTTGATATTTTTGTTAGCTGCCTCAACAGCGCCATTCATCTTTGGCCTGTAAGGAGAAGAATTGTGGTGTTGGATCTTGAAGTCCCGGCACAGTTCTTCCATCATTTTGTTGTTCAAGTTGGAACCATTATCAGTAATGATTCGCTCGGGTACTCCATACCGACAGATGACGTCTCTCTTCAGAAATCAGGCTACCACTTGCCTTGTAACATTTGCATAAGAAGCCGCTTCAACCCACTTGGTAAAATAGTCAATAGCAACCAGGATGAATCTGTGGCCGTTTGAAGCAGTCGGTTCAATCTTTCCAATCATATCAATGCCCCACATGGCAAAGGGCCAGGGTGAAGACATCACATTTAGAGGATTGGGAGGCACATGCACCTTATCCGCATAAATCTGGCATTTATGACATTTTCTGGCATAAGCACAACAATCTGCATCCATTGTGATCCAGTAATAGCCTGATCTTAGCAACTTTTTAGCCATAGCATGCCCTCCTGCATGGGTACCAAAGGATCCTTCATGCACCTCGTGCATTAACAAGTCTGCTTCCGTTTTATCAACGCATCTGAGGAGTACCATATCAAAGTTTCTCTTGTACAGGGAACCGTCAGTATTCAGGAAGAAACTTCCAGCTAGCCTTCTTAATGTCTTCTTATCATTGGAAGATGCCCCAGGTGGGTATGTCTGACCCTCCAAGAAGCACTTAATGTCATGGAACCAAGGCTTATCATCTTTAACAACATCTGCTGAGAACACATATGCTGGTCTGTCAAGTCTGGATACTGAAATCCGAGGTACAAAGTTGGCAGCTTGAACTTTGATCATGGATGAAATGGTGGCAAAAGCATCTACAAATTGATTCTGGTCTCGAGGATATACTCAAGCTTGAACTTTGTAAAGAAAGTCAATAACCTCCTTGTATAATCCCTGTAAGGTATCAAATGATCCTGGTGAGTGTACCATTTGCCGTTGGTTTGATTAATTACCATAGCTGAATCTCCGAACACAGTCAAAGTCTTGATCCTGAGGTCAATGGCTTCCTCAAGACCCATAATACAAGCTTCGTATTCAGCTTCGTTGTTAGTGCAGTTAAAGGTGAGCTTTGCCGAGAAAGGCATGTGAACTCCTTTAGGTGTGATAAGTACTGCACCAACACCACGACCATTCATATTAACAGCCCCGTCAAACATCATAGTCCATTCTTCTTCTGGGTCAGGCCCTTCAGTGTGAACAGGCTCTTCATGATCTTTTGCCTTAATGAACATGATGTCTTTATCAGGGAAGTCAAATCTCATAGGCTGGTAATCGTCAATAGGTTGCTCAGCAAGATAATCAGACAATACACTGCCTTTGATGGCTTTCTGAGATGTGTACTGAATGTCATATTCTGTGAGAATCATTTTCCATCTTGCAACCCGTCCGGTAAGTGCTGGCTTCTCAAAAATGTACTTAACTGGATCCATCCTTGAGATCAATAAAGTGGTGTGGGTCAACATATACTGCCTTAGTCGGCGAGCAGCCCACGCTAAAGCACAACAAGTTTTCTCGAGCAATGAATAACGTTGTTCACAGTCGGTAAACTTTTTGCTTAGGTAGTATATTGCATACTCTTTTCGACCAGACTCGTCATGCTGGCCCAGCACACACCCCATTGACTCTTCTAATACTGTTAAGTACATTATTAGAGGTCTTCCTTCAACTGGAGGCATAAGGATTGGAGGCTCTTGTAAGTATTCCTTGATTTTGTCAAAAGCCCTCTGGCAGTCTTCGTTCCACCTGACCGTTTGTTCTTTTCTCAACAATTTGAACAAAGGCTCACAGGTTGCTGTAAGGTGAGATATGAACCGTGAAATGTAGTTCAATCTACCTAGAAACCCTCAAACTTCTTTTTCAGACTTCGGTGCAGGCATTTCTTGAATTGATTTGACTTTATCAGGGTCAACTTCAATCCCTTTCTCACTTACGATAAATCCCAGCAACTTACCGGATCGCACCCCAAATGTGCATTTGTTGGGGTTTAATTTCAGTTGGTATTTCCTCAGACGCTTGAATAACTTCAACAAATTTACCAGGTGATCTTCTTCTGTGAGGGACTTGGCAATCATGACATCCACATAACATTCAATTTCTTTGTGGATCATGTCATGGAATAATGTTACCATAGCCCGTTGATAAGTCGCACCAGCATTTTTCAGTCCGAATGGCATCACTTTGTAACAGAACATGCCCCAGGGTGTGATGAAAGTGGTCTTCTCCATGTCTTCAGGTGACATCTTGATCTGATTGTATCCTGAAAATCCGTCCATGAAGGAGAATACCGAGAACTGAGCCATATTGTCAACCAATACATCAATGTGAGGTAAAGGGAAATCATCTTTCGGGATGGCTCTGTTCAGATCCCGGTAGTCCACACACATCCTCACCTTGCCATCCTTCTTAGGCACAGGTACAATATTAGCAACCCACGGTGGATAGCTAGTTACAGCAAGAAAACCGGCGTCCCACAGCTTTTGTACCTCTTCCTTGATCTTCATTGCCATATCTGGGCGAGTACGGTGCAATTTCTGTTTAACCGGTGGGCAATCTTCTTTTAAAGGCAGCTTGTGCATGACAATATCGGTGTCTAACCCTGGCATATCCTGATAAGACCAAGCAAACACATCCACATATTCACGAAGCATGTCAATCAGTTATTCCTTCACTGAGTCTTGTAGGCAGGCTCCGATCTTAACCTCTTTCACATCTTCTTCCGTACCAAGATTAACCGTCTCAACCTCCTCCTGATGAGGAGTGATAACCTCCTCCTCTTGCCTTAACAACCTGGCTAGCTCTTCAGGAAGCTCATAATCTTCTTCAACCCCTTCATCAGCTTGATTGATTGGATTGTCAAAGTCATACGAAGCCATAGCTGTGTTGTTGTCGGTGCAGTCTGAAAGGCACTCTCTGCAAGGTTTTAGATTGTTCATTTTAGTGATCGATTTTAATCTTGTTTAGAAAAGTGAAATAAAGTTCTCATTTTGGAAAACATTGCCATTTTATTTTTGTACAAAAAGAAAAATGAAAAACAGTGAGCGGGAAAGAAAAGACTCATTTGCAAAAGATGTCCGATATTCATTGATTGATCTGTTTGCACAAAATTACAAGATGGCCCGATTACAAAATGAGTCTTGTCATCTTGGGCAAGATGCAAGACTTGATGCATGCTTAAAAATACAGGAAATAATAATTACTCTGCAGGAGTAACCCTTATAATTTCCTGGGAAGACCAGTTTGAGATATGGCTCCCCGGGGTCCTTGGACGTATCCAGCTCTCCAGGTTGTGCTCATCTTCCGACTCATCTTCCAAGTTGTTCACTGCATCTGGGGTGAGCATCCCCCCGCTGACAAAATTGGGCTTCTTAGCAGCCTCTGATTGATCTTGTTGAGTTGGTTTGTAACCCAACCCAAATCTGTCTTCCTTCTTCTCCACAGGCAGCAGCTTGCCTCAGCCTTGGGCAGTACCTTCTTCAACAACCTTCCTGGCTTGCTGATAAGATGTCATGGAGGTTCCCAGTACAGCAGATGCCTCATTTATGTTCAAGGCCTCAAATCCCTGGCTCATAGTTTCATGGATTTCTCCATCCATCTCTATGTACTTATACGTAGCCAGATGGCTAACAAAGATGTCCTCTTCCCCACAGATGGTGATGATTTGGCCTTCCCACTCGAATTTCAGCTTCTGGTGAAGGGTAGACGTAACAGCGCCAGCGACATGGATCCAGGGTCTACCCAACAAACAGTTGTAGGCCGGCTGAATGTCCATCACATAGAAGGTAATCTTAAAAGTCTGCGGGCCAATCATCACAGGCAGGTCAATATCACCAAGCACTGACCTTTTAGAGCCATCAAATGCTCTTACCACTAAATTACTCGGACGCAATGCCAAACCATCATACTCCAGCTTCACCAAGGCTTTCTTTGGTAAAACATTGAGTGAAGACCCAGTGTCCACCAGTACATGAGATAGAACAGCACCCTTGCATTCTAGAGTGATGTGTAAAGCCTTGTTGTGGTTACGTCCCTCAGTTGTTAAGTCAGCATTGGTAAAGCCCAGTCTATGACTGGTGTTGACATTCACCACCACAGTTTCTAGCTGATTAACAGTGATCTCCTCCGGCACGTATGCTGCATGCAAGACTTTCAGTAATGCATTCCTGTGAGCTTCGGAACATATTAGCAAGGATAATATGGAGATCTTTGAGGGAGTTTGGTGAAGCTGATCCACCACCTTGTAATCACTTCTTTTTATAATCCTCATGAACTCATCTACATCTTGCTCAAAAGATGTCTTCTGAGTTTCTTTGGTAATTGGTTCTTCAGGTACCACACTTTTCCCCTTTGCCTTTGCAGCAGCTTCTGCTTCGGCGTTAGGTCTTTGTAATTGTGAGGCAAAAAGGCGTCCGCTTCTGGTGAAGCCTCTGCCTCCCCCAACATTATCAATCTGTGGAGAAGAAGTTGAAGAGTCCAAGGTGATTTTCTCCCCGTTACAGTAGAGGTCTGAGCCATAATGCCAAGGTATGGCATTACTGCTTTCATATGGAACGGGTCCAGGCACCGTGATGGTAACTGGACTGACTGCAGCAGAGGAAGGTACTGAAATGGTGTGCGGATCATAGTAAATGGTGACCGGTGATCTGGCAGGAGGTGCCACTGCTTGTTGTTGAAAGTTTTTGTTTGGAGGAACAAATGACGGATCATAGTAGATGGTGACTGCTGAAATATCTTCATTAATTTCTGTTGGCGTTGTAGAAGATCCTGCTGAATAAATGGGTGCTGATGTTGTAGAAGAAATGGTTGTTGACATTTGGTTTGCTGAAGTGATGGACGGAGCCATTGTTGATGATATTGATGAATCGGTTGGAATGATGGTTGTTGCAGTTGTAGAAGAGTCAGGAATTGTTGTCAAAGGGATTGCTGGATTTGTAGGCGCTGATGTTGTGATCTGGAGTATACCACTTTTGATAAGACTATCTATGCCACTTCTCAAATTATCACACCCGTTGACCGAAATGTTACAATAACCACAACCGAGCTCACACCCGGGGAACATCTGGCATTCTAGAAGCTGAGCTTTAATTTCGACCAGAGGCGTCTGAATCTGTCCAACACTGGTGATTAAGAAAGATGGCTTGTCTTCCTCAATGGCATTAATTCTTGGCCCCCCGTGATTGGGCATGGGATTCTTGGTGACACTTGGAGGGGGTGCAAAGTTTAGAGCTTTGGAATCCACCAGATCTTGGACCTTCATTTGTAAAGCCCTGCATTTCTCAGTATTGTGGCCAGGTGCATTGTAGTGGAAAGCACGTCTGGCGTTGACATCATAATTTCTTGGCAGATTAGAGGGATCTGGTGGTGCCAATGTCCTTAATTCAACCAAGTTGAGTTTCAGGAGTTGTGGCAATAAGGTAGCATAAGGCATAGGGATAGGGTCAATCACCCTATTTGCCTGTGATGGTCTTTGCTGAAAGGGTCTTTGATGTTGATTACTGTTGTTGTTGTTGTAGGTCCTCTGTGGCGGATACTGAACTTGTTGTTGATAATGTGGTTGTTGTGGTTGTTGATATGCTGGTTGCTGAGGAATCGGAGCTGGAATAGTGACAGCTGCTACCGATCTGTGGACATACTGAGGTCTGCCCCTGCCGGCATGAATGGCATTTGTCTCACCGGTTCTTCTAGGTCCCACAAAAGGCTTCCTGGGATTACTTGACGAACTTGCACCATTATCAGAAATCTTGCCCATCTTCAGAAGGCTCTCAATTCTTTCTCCAGCTATGACTACGTCAGCGAAGCTGGTGGAAGAAAAGGCAGCCAGCCTATCAATATATGTTCCTTGCAGAGTGTTCATAAACATGTCGGCCATTTCCCTCTCCGACATGGGTGGCTGGACAGCAGCAGCAAGCTGTCTCCACCTCTGGGCATATTCCCGGAAGCTTTCTCTGGAGGATTGAGACATTCCCATCAGAAGGGTCCTGTTATGAGCCATGTCCAGATTGTATTGGTACTGTCTGATGAAAGCTTCAGCTAGGTCCTTCCAGCACCTGATAGTAGCTCTGGTCAAGTGTAAGTACCACTCCCTTGAAGCTCCAGTCAAACTATCTTCAAAATAGAACATCCACAGTTTCTCGTCCATAGTATATGCCTTAAGTCTTCCTAGGAAGGACTGCAAGTGAGTTCGTGGACAGGAAGTTCCGTTGTACTTCTCGAAGCACGGGGGTTTAAACTTGTGGGGAATTCTCACCCCGTCCACTAAACCTATATCCATGACATCAAAGCCTAGGGAATTTTGAGACTCTAGAGATCTCAACTTCTCAGCAATTTCATCAAACCTCCTATCATAAACTTCATCCCCAACTCCCATCACAGTAAACTGCTCTTCCTGGGGGTCTTCTTGTAAGATCCTTCTGTAACACGGTGGGAGAACTGACTTTAGTTATGTTGCGGATAGCAAGAGTCGCAACCGACTTTTATTTTATCCAAAGGAAAGACATAAAAGAACAGGAAAGACCTTTTAAAAGATTTTTGGGTCCGGGGGGTAGGTTATGTAAAGGGAAGGTGTTAGCACCCTTTACATCCATGGTTATCCATGGGCTCTTAGTTACTTAGCTCACTTTAAAATGTTTTTGAAAATGTGAAGTGTGTGAATAGAAATTTTCATAAGAGTTTGATAATGATCCATGTACGGATGCGTAAAAAACTTGTGTTTGAAAATTGTTTGAAATTTGTGAAGTGTTTGAAATTGTTTTGAAGTGTTTTTTAAAATGTGAGCAAGTAACTATGAGGAACCTACCCTAAAGTTTAAGTCTTTCTGTTCTTTATCCTTTAAATGGTAAGACTATCCCTATTATTAAGGAATAGGTAGTCATTACCTTGGATGTGAGGGACAAGTGAGGGACATCTGTTTAATGAAGGCAACTGTAGGGTGTATTAAGCATTTTGGAGGGACTGTCATCATTATTCGAGAGGGACAAGATCTTTATGAAGGCAACCATTTAAGGGACTTGATCTTTGATTATGAAGGGACTAGATGACTTTTCTTTTAAGGGACCTTGCTTTATACACCCTACTTGACCTTTTTGAATAGGCAACATTGAGAGGCAACCCTAGAAAGTGAGATGGCGATCAAAGATCGACTTACGTGTGTGAGTGTTTAATTTTATATTTATCTTATAATTTAAATGACCTAAATTCAATTTTTAAATACAAATAGTTTTCACTCCCTATTTTTACTAACCATGACATAAAAATAAATAATATAAATATTTACAAAAATTACATCCAGGAGCAGTTACAATAATAATAATAAAGCAATATAATAGCAATATAAATAAATGAAGATATAAATAATAAGTAAGATAAATTAGCAATTTAATTGGGTTAGTAATAATAATTAAAAATAAATAAGGTTAGTAATAAACATGATTAGTAATAATAATAATAAACAAAAGATTATAATAAACAAAATTTTAATGGTTAATAGAAAAAATTATATACGATTATATCAATTATTATGAAATTTAGAATTATAAACAAATTAAATAAATTATGAACATATTATGAAAAGTAAATTATAATTAAAAATTTAATTAGCAATTTTTAAACATATAATAGAAATTATTTACATATATATTTAATTATAAACAATTGTAGAATATTAAAAAAAAAAAATTAAGCATTTTAATTTTTAAACATGTTTACATACAAAATTTTAAATTATAAACAATTTAGGTATTTAATAAAAATTAGATTAATAGTAATAGATGAAAAAAGAAATTAGGGTTTAATTGTTTAGAAAAATAAATTAGGGTTTTGAAAATAGTTAGGGTTCAATTTACAATAATAATTTATTAACTAAATAATTATATATATGTACATATTAATAAATAAATAAATAAAAAACCTATAAAGAAATAAAATGTATTAATTTTGGTTTTGAGAAAATAATATAAGTTTTTTCTAAAAAAATGATTTATATATATTTTTAGAAATTTATTAAGATTAATATAAGAAATAATAAAAGAAACAAAATTAAAAGAAAACAAAAATCAAAAAAACAGGACCTGGGATTTGAACCCAGGACCTGGGATTTGAACCCAGGTCCTTTACCTGAATAATTAGGGACATAACCACTGGGCTGCGCTGCATCTGGTGCAAGAAGAATGAGCTCAATTTGGTTTTGTTCTTTAAACCTGAAAAATCAAAAAAATAGAAAGAAAACAAAAGGCCTGGGGGATCGAACCCAGGGCCTTCATAGCAAACACACCAAACGTTACCATTCCAGCTAGATGAGCGAACCTGATAGTATAGTGGTAACAATACATAATATATGAAGCTTTCTTGTTAACCTGAAAAATAAGAAAAAATTTGTACAAAGCCAGGATTCGAACCAGTGCCCTCACGCAACACACACGCTGGCTGTACAACTGAGACAAGCGTTCGCTTGTGAAATATAAACAGAGACAAATCATAATATTTTAAAACAATAATTTGAATATGAATTTCGCGCGCAGGCCAGCTTCATCTTCAACCTTGAGACCTGCAGATTTACCTGCGAAATTTGCTAGACATTTACCTGCGAAATTTTATTCATAAGAAACCCTACGAATTTCAAACACACACAAACAGTACGGTTTTGTCAAATTAAGAACACCTTTGAGTTCCTTGTGACCTGTACAATCCAATTTTACCAACAAAATTCATTTATATTGCGTAAATCAAAGAACCCTAATTTGGAGCTCAAAACCCTAACATGGCATCTCACGGGTTATTCATGATTTCTTTGATTTCTTTGCCCAGGAACGTTACTTGGGAGGCAGAAAATTCGTGCTTGTCATTAGGGTTGTGTCAAGTACTTATAGAATGATCAAATGAGGCTGAAAAATTAGGTCATTGTGTAGAAGATTTGATATAAAAAGATTCAAAAATATTATGCCTTAAAAATCAAATATCCTTGTATGAACACTTGCTATTTTAGGCCAATCCTCATGATTTTCTTTCCACTTCAATTCCAATCACATTTATGATTTTCTAGAAGCTTAAACCAATTTAAATCTTAGACTTTTATATTTTATTTTTATTTAAAATGATTTTTAATGAATTAAATCAAAATAAATAAAAATGAAATAATAAAAAATCTGATTTTTATTGACTTGGGTCGTGCATGAAGTTATAGTGTGGATTGGGTCATCATTTGGCAAGCCCATTTGGAAGAAATTGGTTTTAGACCTCCATTTTCATCATAAACCAACCAAAAATTCCCCAACTTTGCAAGGGCACATATCCTTCAATTTTAATGCTATGAGGGTGATCTTGGACATTTTGGAAAGCTTAAAGAGTCCTCTAAACAACCCCACTGGTTTCATGTCCATATCATTTACCAATCTCAAGTTATGCCCTTTTGAAGTTGTTGACTTTTTGTTGACTTTCAAAAGGACCTATAATGTCTTAGCTCATACCTTCCAAATGAAGCATTTTTGGGCTTGGCTTGTGAGACACAAAGTTGTAGAGAATTAAATTTCCTTCAAAATGAGCTTTGAGTGGAGACTTGGTGATGAAGCATGTGAGAGTTATGGCTGGTCAAAGTTCAGTTGACTTTTACTAAGGAAACCCTAATTTAGAAACTCCTGATTCTTGATGATCTGAAATCTCCTTGATGAATCATGATCAACCCTTGATCAAATGATGAATTTTACTTCATATACTTGATGTTGGCAAAAAATCATGAAGTTTGACTTTGGTTTGACCACAGTTGACCTCAGTTTGACTTTTTAACTACTTTGACTGATTTTGACTTATCTGATCATCTGACTGAGCAAACTTTTGAGAAAAGTCTTGAAACTTGTAATGGGGGTTCTTACACACATATAAGATGTTATTAAGCTTACTTGAAGTCTTGGAAGTCCATTTATCCTGATTAAATTCAAAACCCTAGTTTTGGATGCACTACTTAGGAGGTGCATTGTCTGAGGGAATTGTCAACTTTTCTGACTATTTGTGAACTTTGTGAACCTTGTGAACCATCATAAGATGTCTTGTGAACCTTGTGAACCTCATGGGAGGTCTTGTGAACCTTGTGAACCTCATAAAGTGACATGTAGACTTCATGAACCCCAATGAAAGGTTTTGTAAGCATTGTGAATCTTGTGAACCTTGTGAACCTCATAAAGTGACATGTAGACTTCATGAACCTCATGAAAGGTCTTGTAAGCATTATGAAGCTTGTGAACCTTGTGAACCTCATAAAGTGACATGTAGACTTCATGAACCTCATGAAAGGTCTTGTAAGCATTATGAAGCTTGTGAACCTTGTGAACCTTCTTAGCACACAAAGTCTTGTATTGTGAGGGCAAATTTTGGGGTGCAACAGCTGCCCCTGTTCAATTTTCTGAAACCTGAGGGGTTAGATTGGTATGTTTGCCGGTCGTGACCTGGAAGGTTGAAGGGGATTGAACAAAAAAAAACCAAAAATTTGCACTCACCGGTGCGTAGAGTGATACAGATGATTAGTTGAATATGCTTGAGTGGGCTTAAAGATGCCACTTGGAGAAAAGTTCTTCAGGTACATTGGAGGATAAAGCAGTCCAGAATATAAAGGTATAATGATAGTTTTCAGGAAGATAAAGCAGTCCTGAGACAATAATAGGCTTTCAGGAGGATAAAGCAGTCCTGAGATATTGATAATAGCTATCAGGAGGATGAAGTAGCCCTGAGGTAATAATATGATTTCAGGAGGATAAAGTAATCCTGAGGTACAAGAAGTTGTCAGGAGGATAAAGCAGTCCTGAGGTAATAATAATCTTTCAGGAGGATGAAGAAATCCTGAGGTAGTAATAAGCTTTCAGGAGGATAAAGCAGTCCTGATGGATGATATGCTTTCAGGAGAATAAAGAAATCCTGAAGTATAAGAAGCTGTCAGGAGGATGAAGCAATCCTGAGGTAATAATAAGCTTTCAGGAGGATAAAGCAGTCCTGATAATCACAAATTTGTTTGCTGGGGAATTAACCTGAAAACAAGGTAGCATTCTGTATAACGATATTAATTTATGCATTATGTATGTATGTATGATATGATGCACTTGAATAATGTATTATGTATCTATGGATATGTATATTATGGTATGATGTATGTATGATGTATGTATGATATGATGCTATCTGAAGCGTCTGGATATCTTCGTATAACCACTTCTGGCCAGGGAAAATAAATCCCGACTCGTTGCTGGAGAATATGGGGAACTCGTTCCCGTCTTGTATGATAATATATTATACATAACCTTCCGTATGCTGGGGATAGCAAGGTATATATAACCCCCCGTCTGCTGGGGATAGCAAGGTGTCATACCCCAAATTTGTCCTACCCGCATCTTTTATTGTTTCACCATTATTCGAAAAATCAAAGATATGTCACTAGTTTTTATCTTTATACCCGATTTTGTCAAGTATTTAATTTCATTAATTTCCAATATCCTTTTTATTATTTTTTGTAGAAAAAGGGCAATCACTAAAATCCAAGAAAAATTGCATTGTATTTCTTTTAAATCAAAATTTTATCCTATTAATTTTATTTATTCATTATTTTATTTTTCATAATTTAGTTTATTATCAGAAATTAAAAAAAAAAGTATCTTACTTCATTGTCCTTTTATATTACTTTGAACCATTTTTATTATTGTTGCAAAAGTCCACAAAATTAAATTTTTTAAATTTATTATCTATTATTAGTATTATTATTATTATTAAGATAGTTATATTTTCGTTACTATTTACTTTTATTATTTTTATTATTGTTATCTACTTTTTACTATTCTTATTATTATCTCTATTATTATTATTACTCATTATTATTATTACATATTAACACACAACAAATATTTGCCCAGCACATATCCTTCTAGGCCCATTATTAAAAATTTTCAAAAAAAATCATTTTTCTTAGTATCTTTTCATTTAAACCAAATATTTCTTTTTTTTCATTTAATCATTTTTCATTTATATTACTATTTTCTTTTTTATCAATATTATTATTTATTTCTCTTTTTTCATTTTTATTTCTATTATCATTTTTTTATTTTTTTTTCATTTCTATCTTATTCTTCTTATTATTATTACTTTTATAATTATTATTATTATTATTATTATTTTTTCATTTTTGTTTCTAAACCAATTTTTCTTCACATGACAATTTCAACCTCACTTTCAGCCTAAAAAAAAGAACAAGCTACTATAATATACCAAGTCCCATAAACTTTTATTTTTCTTCTTCAGTAAACATCCATACAAATTATTCACAAATATCCCCACTACTCACGTGATATCTTGACCCTACTAGCCCAACAAATTCTTCCATGGCAAAAACAATGACAGATTCATGAGCAATATCACACAGTACCCACACAGTCAGCCAAGAAAAAACGTAGTACCAATTCACACCAGGCCCCACACGATATTCTTCTCAGCAACAATACACACACCATTTGGTACAACTCCACTCTCACAATCAGCGCATCACTCTCTCAGCCAGCTAGCATCCTTTGCCCATTATCACAACAAACACAACAACTTTTTCATCCGAAGATTCCTTCTAAACTTTTCCTCCAACTTTCCTATTTTATCCCTTCTCAATCTCACCATAAAAAGGAACTCTGCAAATTTTTTCATTTTTTCAACTGATAAACCACCTCCTTTCATTTTCCATAAAAATTCAAACCAGCACCTTCTTCAAAACCTCTCTCACAAAACCAAATCCATAAACCTGCATTTCACACTCTCATAAACACATTCAAACAAACTGAAACAAGCAGAGAACCAAACATTTAACCAACCCTTTTAAACCGAAAAAGAAAAAAAGAAAAGCTGAGATGAACAGAGTGAACACAAACGCAGAACACTAAAAACATCGCCATAATCCAAACGCAGAAAACTACCTCTTCTGTTAAACCACCGTGAAACAAATTAGAAGCGCAAAACCGCGTGAACCACACCATTTCACCGAACCACCCACCGCACCAAATCGCAGAAATGCTTCAAAAACCAGAAACAGATCTGGGATAAAACCGCATCAACCTGAACTCAGAAAACCGCTCAACAGCCAAACAACAAAACCAGCCAACGACTCAAACACAGAACCTCCACCGCGATTCTGAAGCCACCACAAACATAGACCGTCGCCGCACAAACCTTGCCGATCTGAACCCTCTTTACCGCCGCGTCAAACCACCACTTGAACCAGCCACAACCGCGAATCCACCTGAACACAGACACCATTCAAACACCGAAGGTCTACGAACGCGAGAAACAGTGAGATTTGCGAGACAATCGGAGCCAGAGAGAGACGGAGACGCAACGAACCGCCACGGGAACCACCATCTCAACCGAAGCCGTGAGAAAGGCAGACGAAAACACCGTGAATCGCGCTGTGAGAGTGAGGATCACCGCCGATTTGGTGGGTTATCTCTCTTCTGTTCGTCCTTTCTTCTTCCTTTTTATTATTTGGTAATTTTTGAATGAACCTTGTAGTTTCCTTTACTCAGTTTTTTATAAAAGAAAAAAAGCAAATCATTTTTAATTGTTATTAATTTTATGATTAAGTTATTGTTTGACTGCTTTTCAATTGCACATAAATACCACACTAAACCGATGCACCCTTTCTTTTTATTATTATTTATTTTTTAAATAGATTATAAAAATCATGATTTAAGTTACTGAATTTTGTTTACCTATTAGTTATTTGTTTTTTAGTCATTTATTCTGTTCTTCAATATTATTTGTTAATTTCTTCATAAACTTCAGATTTGGACTTAGGCCCGTATCATTTTCTTTTTCATACCACGATCCTTCAAATTCGTTAACCATATACCCTCTGTCTTTTTTTCTATTTTCACTTTAACTAATAATGTTCTTTATATTTTTGTGTGTTGTTGTTTTGGATTTATTTTTCTATTTATATGTCCATGAACAAATAAGCATACATTATTTTAGTTTTATTATATTTTTCTTTAAAAAAAAGAAGAAGTTTTATATTTATTATAATTCTTATTGTTTTTCAATTTCATTTTATCTCTAGGTTATTATAGATCGTTAATATTATCTTTTTGGTTATTTTCTTTCGATTTATGGGCCAATGATATTATAAAAGGCCGTTTTCGCCCGATTACATTTAATCGGTGATGAGCGGTCAATATGAGGCCCTCCTTTTATTTTATTCTATTATTTTTTTATTCGGAACAAAAAACGTGTAATATAATTTAATTTTATTCATTATTGTCAAACATTATTTTATTTATTTATTTATTTATATTCATTATTCATTATTTTATTCTAGCAAATTCAATTTATTCATTTAATTTCGCATTTTAAATTTACGTTTCGACTCCTTATAGAATGGTTCCCATTTTGAACCGATTCTAAGGCAGTAAACGAACAAAATTTCGTCGCGTCCCAAAAGGTCCAACGCCTTCGAATAGTTGCGCTCGATTAAAAGGTCCAACGCCTTCGAATAGTTGCGTCCCGAATAAACAGGCCGAACGCCTTCGAATAGTTCAAACACACTGCACACACGCTTTCTCTTGGGCTAATTACAACGAGACCATTTATTTTTCGCAATCCCCTGTATTTATTTTGTATCCCTCTCCCCTTACTTTGTACGCATTTTATTTTCCGCATCTTATTTAATTTCGAATCCTTGGTCCAACGCCAAGCGATTGCACTTGCACACTTGCACTTTATTTTCCAGTTATCTTTTTCCGTTTATTAGGATCCACCTATCCCTGCGAGCCGAGCGCATTGTGCCTCGCTAAAAAACCACAAAAATACACTCCATTTGCATGCACCCTCTAAACCTCAAAAAACCAAAATGTTTTGATTAGATCCAAGCCCTTGATCCAACGTCAAGCGGCTTTAGGAAATAAAAACCCTTTAATAAATACGAGAAGATTTGTACGCCACGAGCCTTAAGCGGTAGAAAGGGGGATAACGAGCTTTCGTTACTCGCTCCGATTATTTCGACGCAGGACACCCGTCTTGTTGGGCGAGATAAACTATTCATAGTCTTTAGTGCATTTCAACTCCTAAACCCTTTCATCGACGAAAGGTAATAAAATCAACAACCATTACCTTTAGTAGGCCGAACTACGAGGCTCTGACTTTCCCATTGCACACGGGAGTACGTAGGCACGAGGATCTCCATCCTTGCCGAGCACCTAGGTTCAATCTAACTTATAATTCAACTCATTTCCCTCTAGCAAGCAATTCGTTTAAGCATAGACATCCTTTCGCGCGCGTTAACTTAGATGGTTCCCATCGGGTACGACAGCTGGCGACTCTGCTGGGGAATGGTTCACCCATATGCGAGTCAAGCCTAGTCTAGGTTCCCGCGTTTGTTTGAATGTTTGCTTTTATGCCTTGCTTGTTTATTTTTATCGCTTTCTTTATCGCATTCCATCTTATATATCTTGTGGCTCCTTGGTACTATAATTTGGATCGATACTTTGCAAAAGAAACTTGAGGGAAAAGTTCTATACCCGGGCTTTCGAGTACAAACTTAAGTTAGTGAGGTTGTGTAGTATGGGCTCCCGAGAGAACCTCTCTCGTGGGTTGTCGATACGAAAACCTCACTCGGAGTAGATTTTAATGGAAATACTGACAACCGTCAAGCTCTTGGCGTGTATGCTCAGTTGTTTTCATTAAAGGCGTCGACTCTGAGGACCTTTAGAACCTTTTGGTTAAAACATCGGTTGATGGTTGCGTAGTATTGGGCACCGGGGTTCGCCCTCGCGTGGCTCGATACGAAAACCTCACTTGGAATAGACTTACTCAATGGAGTTGATTGACTGTTAAAAAATGTATGAAATCGACACGTGCATCAAACAGTTGAGAAATTTCCATAACTCCAGGACTTTGTTTTAAACCTTGTGTCGATGATCACGTAGTATGGACTCCCGAGAAAATCTGCTCTCGTGGGTTGTCGATACGAAGATCTCACCCAAAATAGATTCATATGGCGGAGTCAATCAACCGTCATGCTTATGGCGCGTGTGATGAACAGCCATATGAATTGATAACTTTGGGATTCCTAAAACCTTAGAGTCTACCCAGTGAATTCCTGATCAGAGTATCTTCCATCTGTACCTTGGACTCGTGAGACCTTGATCTTGTGATCCTGGATTCTGACATTGCATATCATTACATTTGCATCATTTATTCATCTTGCATTTCATTCCAAAAACCGAAAACTTATTTTCATGCTCCTCCATCTTCAGTAAATCAAGCTGGTTTCCTGACGCCCGTATCGAGCTAGACGACCGTATTCAACTTGAGCCAACACTAGAAGACTGATGGACGTAATTCAAGAAGAACAAGCTGCTATGAGGGAAGAGATTGACTCGGTCAAGAGCAAGATTGACCAGATTTATGAGACACTGCAATCTTTGGCAAGGATGGAAGAACGTCGCGAAGCTGCTGCCGCAATGAACAATGCTCAAGTGCAAGGATCTACCTCACGAGCAATGCCTTCAGTTCCCGTTCCAAATCCTTTGGTCTACGGTTTACCTCCAGGTTTCACTCCTGCTGTTGAAAAGGTCACTTCCCAGCCAATACCTGCTTCTGGTGTCACTGTTGGTGCTATTCCTCAAGCTCAACCTATTCCAACTCAAGTCCAGTTTCCTCAAACTGAAGAGAATCATCAAGTTGAGTATGAGATGCATACTGTTGTTCCAATCACCAATCCTCATGCTGTTCAAGAGTCAGAAGCTATGAAGATGTGCCGCGAGTTAGCTGAAAAACTCCGAATCATGGAAGGACACAACTCAACTTCTCTGAATGCCTCAGACATGTGCTTAGTTCCAGATGTTGTGATCCCTACTAAGTTCAAACTGCCGGAGTTTGAAAAATATAAAGGCCTCAGCTGTCCTGAACTCCATTTGAGAATGTACTGCAGAAAAATGGCTGCTCATGCCAAAGATGATAAACTCATGATCCATTGCTTCCAAGACAGCCTGTCTGGAGCGTCATTAGAATGGTACATGCAGCTCGAGCGCAACAATGTTCGTACTTGGCTTGATCTATCCGATGCGTTCAAAAAGTAGTACAAGTACAACACTGACCTAGCTCCGAACCGCACTCAGCTTCAGAGCATGTCTCAAAAGGAAAGCGAATCCTTTAAGGAGTACGCCCAACGCTGGAGAGAGCTAGCCGCCAGAGTGCATCCTCCATTGGTTGACCGTGAATTGATCGATATCTTCATGGGTACCCTACAGGGGCAATACTACGAGAAGCTGATCAACAGCGTATCTTCTGGATTTTCTGACATGGTGATGGTCGGAGAAAGAATCGAGGAAGGCTTGAAAAGTGGAAAGATCCAAGGAGGCTCTAGCAGCCAAAACAATGCCAAGAAACCTTTCAACGGATACAAGAAGGGTGAAACAAATGCCATTTCCGCTGCAAATGGGAATTTCCAACAGAGTGCACCTGCACCAGTTCCTTACTATCAGTATCCCTATGTTGCTGCTGCGCAATATGCTCCTATGCCATATCAGCCAGTTCCTCCAATGCCTTATCAGCAGGCCTTTCAAACTTTATTTCCGCCTCAGATGGCTCATCAACCACGTCCACCTCCTATGGTTGCAGCTGCGCAGTATGCGCCCAATCCATACCAGCAACAGGCTTATCAACCACGGCCTGGTCAACAACAACAACGCGCTCCTCAACAGCGTCCCCCATATCAGCAAAGAGGATATGATAGACACATTGATCCCCTGCCTATGACGTATACCGAAATCTTTAAGGGGCTAATGGCAAAAGGAACTCTTGTGTTGAAATATATGCCACCTCAGACTGTTAATTCCCGGAACTATGATGCCAATGCTCGCTGTGAGTATCACAAAGGCGCTCCAGGTCACACCATCGAGAATTGCCATGCCTTCAAACACTTGATTCAGGATATGATCAACTCTAAGGACCTCACTCTCACTCCGAGAAATCCAAATGTCCAAAATGATCCAATGCCGTCACACGGTGCCAACAAGTGAAGACATGTGAAGGGGTTGTTGAATACTAAGCTGAGTAGTCTCCAACTTTGAAGCATTCAATCAAGAGAAGTTCATTCCTCAAATCAAGGCAGCCATAGCCATTTATAATTTTCGCATTCCTGTTGTTTTGTATTGTTTGTTTAAGTATTATTTGCTTTGAACATTGTCATTTGTACTTGGTTTTGTTAATGTTATGTTTATGCATGTTTTGAATTAATCTATTCGCATTCGCTCATTATTTATCATTTATCACAAAATCACAAAAATATTTCCCTCGCTTCACTTTAGCAAATATTTGAGGGAGGATGATGAAAACTAAATACCCATAACTGTTGCAGTATGCTTTCGGATAAAACCTCGTCAATGATGTACAGGCATTCTTTCAAATCCCCAAACACTGGAGATATAAGGAGTTAATCACTAGTCAACCACTTCGAGCCTAGAAGTAGGAGTTTCTTTCGGATACAACCCTTACATTTAACCCGGGGCAGGGTAGTTGTTCAGTTAACCTGACTACACCTTCGAATCGCAAGATGAGACATCCCGTCAGAGGACCATCAATAAATGACCTGGCAGTCACATTCAAACAAAAAGAAAAGAAAAGAAAAAAACACTAAGTTGAGCACCCAAAGGGAGACTTAGTCGGAAAAATCAAAAGAGGAACTCGAATCCTCAGCAAAAACAAAGCAAAGATCAGGTGACCACCAAAACAAAAACAAAGGGTCACCAACAACAACAAATAAGATGACTGCCATTTCCAAGCGAACTTCAAAGCTTCATCTCCACTCTTGCAAAAATCGAAAACAAATGCATGTGTAAAGTTAACTGAACATAGGACTGGAGAACAATACGAAGAAGGGTTGGGTACAAATAACTTTGAGCCTTATACCTTTGTTTCTTGAACCATTAACCAGACCGCATTACAACCCTCGAAAGTCCTAATTGAGGCAGGGTTTATTCTGAAAGCATGCTACCAACAAGGTTGCGTAAATTGACTCCCATATATTTGCTAATCTCCAATATCGATTGCACAATATTCTTGCTGCATTTTTTCTACGCACTTCCTAAATCAGCACTTCGTTTGGACTAACGATCCATTCGTCACACTTTCACAGCATTCAAATAAATCGACTTTTTCAAAACTTACATGAACTTTACATTAACACTACCATTTGTGTATGAACAATTTAATTGCAATTCAGTGCTCGACATCAGTACAATCCCAACAAGGGGCAATCAAAGGAGAAATTTGAAATTCATTGCCAACATGAATCAAGACTACTTCAACAGCCCAATCAGGGGCAAATCATTCGTAACATCCCAATCAGGGGCAATTTATTTCAAAATCAGCCCAGTCAGGGGCAAAAATCACCTTCAAAGGCTCAATCAGGGGCAGACCATGCCATGGCCGTTGTCAAAGCTTCCCCATCAAATTTATTTCAAATACCCTACAGGCAGGGGCAAGCAGACAAGGAGCAAATCTTCCTCTCTCTTCTCCCCAGCTAAACAGACAGTCATTGCCAGACGTTGGCAACCATTCAAAGCAAAATCAGTTCTGATGTGTCAATTAAGTCGCTTCGCTCATCAGCAAGTGACCAAGCGTGGAGCATTTAGATCCCTCTTCTGACCATTCATCATCGAAGATCGAGTGTCGGAGAATCAAGCCCTCCACCCACCCAAAGTCCAATCATTATTGGCAACTACCAGACCAAAAGTCCACCAAGCTGGCACCTTTCAATCGCTCATATGCATCATCAACATCATACGCATCATTCACATCAATCATTTATAGAATATGCATCATTTGCATACCTAAATAAATCAAACCTTTTATTTTCCCCAACAGTTTCAACCTACATCTCAGCGCATAAACATTTGCATCGTATCTCCATCTTTATGGAATACCATTTCAAAACAATCAAGCATAATTGCATAATTCAGGATCCAGGATCATATAAGTTTCCAGTCCTTTCCCCAGCGGAGGATCACATCAATCAGATTCCAGGCATTCTCTTGGCGGATTCAATAGCCGTGTTTAAATTTCAGTCTATTTGCCTTATCATCCTCTGGCGATAAGCGATTTTAATTTCAGTTATTTGCCTTATCATCCTCTGGTGATAAGTGATTTTATTTTTCAGTTATTTGCCTTATCTTCCTTTGTTGATAAGTGAATTTATTTTTTCAGTTTATTGCCTTATCATCCTCTGTTGATAAGTGAGTTTATTTTTCTGTTTATTGCCTTATCATCCTCTGTTGATAAGTGAGTTTATTTTTCTGTTTATTGCCTTATCTTCCTCTGTTGATAAGTGAGTTTTTTTTCCTGTTTATTGCCTTATCATCCTCTGTTGATAAGTGAGTTTATTTTTCTGTTTATTGCCTTATCTTCCTCTGTTGATAAGTGAGTTTATTTTTTCTGTTTATTGCCTTATCTTCCTCTGTTGATAAGTGAGTTTGTTTTCAGTTTATTGCCTTATCATCCCCTGGTGATAAGTGATTTTATTTTCAGTTTATTGCCTTATCTTCCTCTGTTGATAAGTGATTTTATTTTTCTGTCTGTTGCCTTATCTTCCTCTGTTGATAAGTGAGTTTATTTTTCTGTTTGTTGCCTTATCATCCTCTGGTGATAAGTGATTTTATTTTCAGTTTATTGCCTTGTCATCCTTTGTTGATAAGTGATTTTATTTTCAGTCATTTGCCTTCTTATCCTCTGGTGATAAGTGACTTATTTTATCAATTATTTCATTGCTGTGTCACCCATTATTTCCAATCTATATCATCTACTATTTTTACAATTTCTTTCTTTGTTGGACAAATTTGGAGTCTGTTAATATCAAATTATCTTATACCTTGAAAGATTGAACGCGAGCCAGTTCATCTTACTCGGTCTAAGCCAATTCGATAGGGGCATCTGTCATACCCCAAATTTGTCCTACCCGCATCTTTTATTGTTTCACCATTATTCGAAAAATCAAAGATATGTCACTAGTTTTTATCTTTATACCCGATTTTGTCAAGTATTTAATTTCATTAATTTCCAATATCCTTTTTATTATTTTTTGTAGAAAAAGGGCAATCACTAAAATCCAAGAAAAATTGCATTGTATTTCTTTTAAATCAAAATTTTATCCTATTAATTTTATTTATTCATTATTTTATTTTTCATAATTTAGTTTATTATCAGAAATTAAAAAAAAGTATCTTACTTCATTGTCCTTTTATATTACTTTGAACCATTTTTATTATTGTTGCAAAAGTCCACAAAATTAAATTTTTTAAATTTATTATCTATTATTAGTATTATTATTATTAAGATAGTTATATTTTCGTTACTATATACTTTTATTATTTTTATTATTGTTATCTACTTTTTACTATTCTTATTATTATCTCTATTATTATTATTACTCATTATTATTATTACATATTAACACACAACAAATATTGCCCAGCACATATCCTTCTAGGCCCATTATTAAAAAATTTCAAAAAAAATCATTTTTCTTAGTATCTTTTCATTTAAACCAAATATTTCTTTTTTTTCATTTAATCATTTTTCATTTTTATTACTATTTTCTTTTTTATCAATATTATTATTTATTTCTCTTTTTTCATTTTTATTTCTATTATCATTTTTTATTTTTTTTTCATTTCTATCTTATTCTTCTTATTATTATTACTTTTATAATTATTATTATTAGTATTATTATTTTTTCATTTTTGTTTCTAAACCAATTTTTCTTCACATGACAATTTCAACCTCACTTTCAGCCTAAAAAAAAGAACAAGCTACTATAATATACCAAGTCCCATAAACTTTTATTTTTCTTCTTCAGTAAACATCCATACAAATTATTCACAAATATCCCCACTACTCACGTGATATCTTGACCCTACTAGCCCAACAAATTCTTCCATGGCAAAAACAATGACAGATTCATGAGCAATATCACACAGTACCCACACAGTCAGCCAAGAAAAAACGTAGTACCAATTCACACCAGGCCCCACACGATATTCTTCTCAGCAACAATACACACACCATTTGGTACAACTCCACTCTCACAATCAGCGCATCACTCTCTCAGCCAGCTAGCATCCTTTGCCCATTATCACAACAAACACAACAACTTTTTCATCCGAAGATTCCTTCTAAACTTTTCCTCCAACTTTCCTATTTTATCCCTTCTCAATCTCACCATAAAAAGGAACTCTGCAAATTTTTTCATTTTTTCAACTGATAAACCACCTCCTTTCATTTTCCATAAAAATTCAAACCAGCACCTTCTTCAAAACCTCTCTCACAAAACCAAATCCATAAACCTGCATTTCACACTCTCATAAACACATTCAAACAAACTGAAACAAGCAGAGAACCAAACATTTAACCAACCCTTTTAAACCGAAAAAGAAAAAAAGAAAAGCTGAGATGAACAGAGTGAACACAAACGCAGAACACTAAAAACATCTCCATAATCCAAACGCAGAAAACTACCTCTTCTGTTAAACCACCGTGAAACGAATTAGAAGCGCAAAACCGCGTGAACCACACCATTTCACCGAACCTCCCACCGCACCAAATCGCAGAAATGCTTCAAAAACCAGAAACAGATCTGGGATAAAACCGCATCAACCTGAACTCAGAAAACCACTCAACAGCCAAACAACAAAACCAGCCAACGACTCAAACACAGAACCTCCACCACGATTCTGAAGCCACCACAAACATAGACCGTCGCCGCACAAACCTTGCCGATCTGAACCCTCTTTACCGCCGCGTCAAACCACCACTTGAACCAGCCACAACCGCGAATCCACCTGAACACAGACACCATTCAAACACCGAAGGTCTACGAACGCGAGAAACAGTGAGATTTGCGAGACAATCGGAGCCAGAGAGAGACGGAGACGCAACGAACCGCCACGGGAACCACCATCTCAACCGAAGCCGTGAGAAAGGCAGACGAAAACACCGTGAATCGCGCTGTGAGAGTGAGGATCGCCGTCGATTTGGTGGGTTATCTCTCTTCTGTTCGTCCTTTCTTCTTCCTTTTTATTATTTGGTAATTTTTGAATGAACCTTGTAGTTTCCTTTACTCAGTTTTTTATAAAAGAAAAAAAGCAAATCATTTTTAATTGTTATTAATTTTATGATTAAGTTATTGTTTGACTGCTTTTCAATTGCACATAAATACCACACTAAACCGATGCACCCTTTCTTTTTATTATTATTTATTTTTTAAATAGATTATAAAAATCATGATTTAAGTTACTGAATTTTGTTTACCTATTAGTTATTTGTTTTTTAGTCATTTATTCTGTTCTTCAATATTATTTGTTAATTTCTTCATAAACTTCAGATTTGGACTTAGGCCCGTATCATTTTCTTTTTCATACCACGATCCTTCAAATTCGTTAACCATATACCCTCTGTCTTTTTTTTCTATTTTCACTTTAACTAATAATGTTCTTTATATTTTTGTGTGTTGTTGTTTTGGATTTATTTTTCTATTTATATGTCCATGAACAAATAAGCATACATTATTTTAGTTTTATTATATTTTTCTTAAAAAAAAAGAAGAAGTTTTATATTTATTATAATTCTTATTGTTTTTCAATTTCATTTTATCTCTAGGTTATTATAGATCGTTAATATTATCTTTTTGGTTATTTTCTTTCGATTTATGGGCCGATGATATTATAAAAGGCCGTTTTCGCCCGATTACATTTAATCGGTGATGAGCGGTCAATATGAGGCCCTCCTTTTATTTTATTCTATTATTTTTTTATTCGGAACAAAAAACGTGTAATATAATTTAATTTTATTCATTATTGTCAAACATTATTTTATTTATTTATTTATTTATATTCATTATTCATTATTTTATTCTAGCAAATTCAATTTATTCATTTAATTTCGCATTTTAAATTTACGTTTCGACTCCTTATAGAATGGTTCCCATTTTGAACCGATTCTAAGGCAGTAAACGAACAAAATTTCGTCGCGTCCCAAAAGGTCCAACGCCTTCGAATAGTTGCGCTCGATTAAAAGGTCCAACGCCTTCGAATAGTTGCGTCCCGAATAAACAGGCCGAACGCCTTCGAATAGTTCAAACACACTGCACACACGCTTTCTCTTGGGCTAATTACAACGAGACCATTTATTTTTCGCAATCCCCTGTATTTATTTTGTATCCCTCTCCCCTTACTTTGTACGCATTTTATTTTCCGCATCTTATTTAATTTCGAATCCTTGGTCCAACGCCAAGCGATTGCACTTGCACACTTGCACTTTATTTTCCAGTTATCTTTTTCCGTTTATTAGGATCCACCTATCCCTGCGAGCCGAGCGCATTGTGCCTCGCTAAAAAACCACAAAAATACACTCCATTTGCATGCACCCTCTAAACCTCAAAAAACCAAAATGTTTTGATTAGATCCAAGCCCTTGATCCAACGTCAAGTGGCTTTAGGAAATAAAAACCCTTTAATAAATACGAGAAGATTTGTACGCCACGAGCCTTAAGCGGTAGAAAGGGGGATAACGAGCTTTCGTTACTCGCTCCGATTATTTCGACGCAGGACACCCGTCTTGTTGGGCGAGATAAACTATTCATAGTCTTTAGTGCATTTCAACTCCTAAACCCTTTCATCGACGAAAGGTAATAAAATCAACAACCATTACCTTTAGTAGGCCGAACTACGAGGCTCTGACTTTCCCATTGCACACGGGAGTACGTAGGCACGAGGATCTCCATCCTTGCCGAGCACCTAGGTTCAATCTAACTTATAATTCAACTCATTTCCCTCTAGCAAGCAATTCGTTTAAGCATAGACATCCTTTCGCGCGCGTTAACTTAGATGGTTCCCATCGGGTACGACACAAGGTATATATAACCTTCCGTCTGCTAGGGATAGTAAGGTATATATAACTTCCCGTCTTCGTTCGTCGTACCCTTATTGGAAAGTAAATTCCCGAATATCCGTATGAGTATAAAAGAGATGGATATAAATTCCAGGGGAGATGTGACTTTATGAAGATGGATTTTTCCTACTGAGGGTTTGTAGCTGTTTTGTAAAGATGAACCGGTGAAGCTTCGTTGAAATCCTTCCCTCGTTCGTCCTTAGTAAATACTATTACTGCATTTTCCTGCATTTCTGGTAAACATCAATCATATTAAGCATTCATGCATTTTTGGTAAACATCAATCATATTCAAAAGCATACATACATTCAAACACAACCAATGGACGTTTCGCTTATGTAAATAGGGCAAAAGTAAATATGGATTCAAAGATGAAATTTTATTTATATCACAAAGTGACCTATACATAGGCAAATTTGTACAAGGAGACAAAAATCCTAGTAAGAGGAATTTGTCAAAAAAAATTTTACAAAACAAAGAAAATCAGCTATGTGGGAAATAATCCTATTGAGTTTCAATTCTACTATTGCCATTATCTTCAAGTATCTCATCTTCTGCTGCTGAGACGAAAATGATTGGATTGAGCTTTATCTGTTCGAGCTTGAGTAAGTATCACAACCGGTTGTAGTTCCATGGGTGATCCAAACGAGACATAGTCATACGCTTTAATCCCTAACTTTTGCCTGGATTGCCCTTTCAGGTTTTCAATCCACCGAGATACCCTTTTTTGCCCAAGCCGCCTTTTCAGGTTTTCGACTTGCCGGGTGTACATATTTTCATATATATCCCTAATTTTTGCCCAAACCATTTTGGTTTGCCGGGATGCCCTTATTTTTGCCTAGGCCTGTCAACCTAGCGGGTCTTTTTTTTATGCGTAGTATTTTTTAACTATGTCTGCGTTTACAGGCTGCGGGAAGTCTTCACCATCCATTGTAGTGAGTATCATAGCACCTCCTGAGAACACTGTCTTGACTACAAATGGTCCTTCATATGTTGGAGTCCACTTGCCCCTAGGATCACCCTGTGGTAATATGATGCGCTTGATTACCAAATCACCAGCCTGATACACCTTTGGCTTAACCTTCTTGTTAAAAGCTTTGATCATTCGTTTCTGGTACATCTGGCCATGACAAACTGCTGCTAGCCTCTTCTCATCAATCAAATTTATCTGGTCAAGTCGGGTCTGAATCCACTCATCTTCATCCAAGCCTGCATCCTTCATAATTCTTAAGGAGGGAATCTGAACTTCAATGGGCAGAACTGCTTCCATACCATAGACCAAGGAGAATGGGGTTGCCCCTGTTGAAGTACGTATTGTGGTACGATAACCATGAAGAGCAAATGGTAACATCTCATGCCAATCCTTGTAAGTAACAGTCATCTTCTATACAATCTTCTTGATGTTCTTATTAGCAGCTTCAACTGCCCCATTCATCTTTGGACGATACGGAGAAGAGTTGTGATGCTTAATATTGAACTGCGTGCAGAGATCAGTAATCATAGTGTTGTTCAGATTAGAACCATTGTCAGTGATAATCCTTTCAGGGATGCCATACCTACATATGAGATTATTCTTAATGAATCGAGCCACAACATTCTTGGTAACAGATGCAAATGAAGCTGCCTCCACCCACTTCGTGAAGTAATCAATAGCAACCAGGATGAAACGATGTACATTAGAAGCAGTAGGCTTGATCTCACCAATCATATCAATGCCCCACATGGCAAAAGGCCAAGGAGCAGTCAACACATTCAATGGTGATGGAGGTATATGGACTTTGTCAGCATAGATTTGACACTTGTGACAAGTTCTGGAGTGTTGATAGCAATCAGTTTCCATGGTAGACCAATAGTAACCTGCTCTCAAAATCTTCTTTGCCATAGTATGACCACTAGAATGAGTGCCAAAGATCCCATCATGCATATCTTCCATAATCTCAATTGCTTCCTTCTTATCCACACAACGAAGCAAAGTTGAATCATGATTGCGCTTATACAAAATTCCATTACTCAAAAAGAACTTAGCAGAAAACCTTCTCAGAAATTTCCTATCTTTGACAGATGCCCCTTCAGGGAATTCCTGAGCTTCAAGATATCTTTTTACTTCATAGAACCAAGGCTTCTCCTCTGCCCCTTCTGTGTCAATCTCATTGCAGTATGCAGGCTTTTCAAATCTATCAATAGTAATCTTGGGAGCTTCATCATCCCAGCTGATCTCAAACATGGATGCCATGGTGGCTAATGCATCTGCCAACTGATTCTCTCTCCGTGGAATATGTCCAAAGGTAATCTCTTTGAAATGTGGGATCAAAGACAAAACATGCTCTTTGTAAGGAATGAGATTATCATGCTTGGTATCCCAATCTCCTTTAATCTGACTTACTACCAGAGCTGAATCTCCATACACATCAAGGAACTGTATCTTCATATCAATAGCAGCTTTAATACCCATGATACATGCCTCATACTCAGCCATGTTATTGGTACAATAGAAACAAAGTCTGGCAGTAATCGGGGTATGACAACCTTCAGGGGAACTAATCACAACACCAACACCATTACCAAGTGCATTAGAGGCACCATCAAAAACCATAGTCCATCGGGATCCTTGTTCAGGTCCGTCATATTGTCCAGGTTCTTTGGTAATAATCATAATGTCTTCATCAGGGAACTCAAAACTCATTGACTGGTAACCATCCACTGCTTGATGAGCCAAATGATCTGCTACAACACTTCCCTTAATGGCCTTCTGAGTAGTGTACTGTATGTCATATTCTGTCAAGAACATTTGCCATCTTGCAATTCTTCCGGAGAGAGCAGGTTTCTCAAATATGTACTTGATTGGATCCATCTTCGAAATCAATAAAGTAGTATGGGTCAACATATACTGTCTTAGTGTAACACGGTGGGAGAACTGACTTTAGTTATGTTGCGGATAGCAAGAGTCGCCACCGACTTTTATTTTATCCAAAAGGAAAGGGTATAAAAGAACAGGAAAGACCTTAAGAGATATTTTTGGGTCCGGGGGGTAGGTTATGTAAAGGGAAGGTGTTAGCACCCTTTACATCCATGGTTATCCATGGGCTCTTAGTTACTTAGCTCACTTTTGAATTGTTTTTGAAAATGTGAAGTGTGTGAATAGAAAATTTTCATATGAGTTAATAATGATCCATGTACGGATGCGTAAAAACTTGTGTTTGAAAATTTGTTTGAAATTTGTTAAGTGTTTGAAAATTTGAAATGAAGTGAGCAAGCAACTAGGAGGTACCTACCCTAAAGTTTAAGTCTTTTCTGTTCTTTATCCTTTAAGTGGTAAGACTATCCCTATTATTAAGGAATAGGTAGTCATTACCTTGGATGTGTGGGACAAGTAAGGGTCATCTGTTTAATGTAGGCAACTGTAGGGTGTATTAAGCACTTTTGGAGGGACTGTCATCTTTATTCGAAAGGGACAAGATCATTACGAAGGCAACATTCGAAAAGGGACTTGATCTTTTATTGTTAAGGGACTAGATGACTTTATTTTGAGGGACTTTTGCTTTATACACCCTACTTGACCTTTTTGATTAGGCAACATGAGAGGTATCCCTAAGGAAGTGAGATGGCGATCAAAGATCGACTTACGTGTGTGAGTGTACAATTTTAAATATTTATCTTTTGAATTAAGTTATCTAAATTAATTTTAAATAACATACATGTTTACACTCCCTATTTTTACTAACCATGACATAAAAATAAATAATTTAAATATTACAAAATATTACATCCAGGAGCAATTACAATAATAATAATAAAGCAAATTAAATAAATAGCAAAATAAATAAATAATTATAATTGGGTTAGTGAAAATAATAATAATAAAAATAATATCAAATTTAATGGGATTAGTAATAATAATAATAATAAATCACAATATCTATAAATGGGGTTAGCAATAATAATAATAATAAATCACAATATCTATAAATGGGGTTAGTAATAATAATAATAATAAATCACAATAATAATAATAAATATGAAAATAAATAGCATTAATGATAAAATAAATAAGAATATTAGCATAATAATTACAAGATCAAATTTTTATGAACAATTATTATTTAAGATTGCGAAGAAAATATAAACAATTAATTATCATAAAGTCTTATATGCTATAAAAATTAAGTTAATTATAAACATATTATGAAAATAAATTATATTAAATTAACAAGTTTTAATTATTTTTTAAAACATATATTAAAAAAATTATTTACATACATAACTAGATTATAAACAATTATAGAATATTTACATATTATAAAAAAAAAATTAAACATTTTAATTTTTAGATTTTATGTACAAAATTTTAAATTATAAACAATGTAGGTCATATTTACATATTATAAAAATAGGATCAATTATGATTATATTTACAAAATTTAATAAGATAGATACATGAATGAAGATATGATCATACAATTATATTTACAAATTTAAAGATTATAATAAAATTTTATTCACTAATTAAAATATAAACAAGAATTACAATTAGGTTTTTTTTTAGAAAAATATTTTAGGGTTTTGAAAATAATTAGGATTTAATAATTTATAAAATTGCATTAGGGTTTTAAAAAGATATTATGATTAAATTAGAGTTTGCAAAAATAAATTAAATTTTATATACAACAAAATATAAATCTAATTATTATTATATACATGTTTTTAATTTTAAATGTATAATTATAAAAACTAAGTTTAGAATTAGAAAACATTTACATGTTATTTTTTATAAAATTATCTAAAAATACTAAACATGATTATATAACAATATAATTAACAAAACAATGAAATAATAAAAAAAATTGAAACTTACCTGGGGCAAGGATTGAACCCAGGATGTCTTGCTTGACAAGGCCCATGCCATACCACCAGGGTCCTTAGCTTCTTTCATGCGCGTACCAACCACCAGGCCACTTATCATCCTATGAAATAATATACAAACAACACAATAAATATACAAATCAAAATTCAAAAATCTGAAGCGCGCGAAGATCTTCATCTTCAACCTTGGGTTCGCAGGTTTTCCTGCGAATTTATCTACAACTTTTCCTGTGATTATTCCTACCAATACAACCTGCGAACATCAAACACTATTCAAACAGCACAATTTTATCAAATTAAAAACATCTTTAACTTCCTTGCAACCTGTACAATCCAATTATGTCAACCAAATTCATTTATATTGTGTAAATTGAAGAACCCAAATTAGTTTTAAACCCTAAACATGGTATACTCATGATTCGGCCATAACTCTTCACCAAACTATCCAGACTTCATCTATAGCCAATAACAAACATCAATATATCATTAAAATTCATTATCAATAAGTAAATATGATGATTCGGAAAAAAAATATATGAAGCACATGGATGATTCGGTTCATGCATTATGGAGTGTTTTGGATGCAAATAAGTGTTGGTTTCCACTCAATGAGGTCCAAGGATCATGGTTGTGTTCTCAAATTACCTTAAAATGTCCTGGAAGATTGAAACCGAATGTGAGTTTTTGAGAGGTTTTTTGGTTTATGAAACTTACTCTTGGGAGGCAGAAAATTTTTTGTTTTGATGATGGCATTATGTTTAGTACTTATAGGAGATGGAATTTAGGTCATAACATTGATTGATCATGTGGAAATTTTGATTTGAAAAGATTGAAATTGATCATGTCTTAAAATTCAAATATTTGTGCATGAAGACTTGCTATTTTTGGATCAATCTCATGATTTCCTTCCCTTTCAACTTCAATCAATATTGAAGACCTTCTAGAAACCAAATCTCCATTAAATAATATATTTTCATATTTTATATTTATTTAAAATGATTTTTTATGAATTAAATCAAAATAAATAAAAATAAAATAATAAAAATTCTGATTTTTAATCATTTGGGTCGTGCATGATGATAATGTATGGATTGGATCACAATTTGGCAAGCCCATTTGGAAGAAATTGGTTTTAAACCTCCATTTTCATCATAAACCATCACAAAATTTCCCAACTTTGCAAGGGCACATCTCCCTCAATTTTAATGCTATGAGGGTGTTCTTGGACATTTTGGAAAGCTTGAAGAGTCCTCTAAACAACCCCATTGGTTTCATGTCCATATCATTTACCAATCTCAAGTTATGCCCTTTTGAAGTTGTTGACTTTTTGTTGACTTTTGAAATGACCTATAATGTCTTAGCTCATACCTTCCAAATGAAGCATTTTTGGGATTGGCTTGTGAGACACAAAGTTGTAGAGAATTCAATTTCCTTCAAAATGAGCTTTGAGTGGAGACTTGGTGATGAAGTATGTGAAAGTTATGACTGGTCAAAGTTCAATTGACTTTTACTGAGGAAACCCTAATTTAGAAACTCCTGATTATTGATGATCTTGAATCTCCTTGATGAATCATGATCAACCCTTGATAAAATGATGAATTTTACTTCATATACTTGATGTTGGCAAAAAATCATGAAGTTTGACTTTGGTTTGACCACAGTTGACCTCAGTTTGACTTTTTAACTACATTGACTGATTTTGACTTATCTGATCATCTGACTGAGCAAACTTTTGAGAAAAGTCTTGAAACTTGTCATGGGGGTTCTTACACACATATAAGATGTTATGAAGCTCACTTGAAGTCTTGGAAGTCCATTTAGCCTGATTAAAGTCAAAACCCTAGTTTTGGATGCACTGCTTAGGAGGTGCATTGTCTGAGGGAATTGTCAACTCTTCTGACCAATTGTGAATTTTGTGAACCTTGTGAACCATCATAAAATGTCTTGTGAACCTCATGGGAGGTATTGTGAACCTTGTGAACCTCATAAAGTGACTTGTAGACTTCATGAACCTCATGAAAGGTTTTGAAAGCATTGGGAAACTTGTGAACCTTGTGAACCTTCATAAAGTGACTTGTAGACTTCATGAACCTCATGAAAGGTCTTGTAAACATTGGGAAACTTGTGAACCTTGTGAACCTTCATAAAGTGACTTGTAGACTTCATGAACCTCATGAAAGGTCTTGTAAACATTGGGAAACTTGTGAACCTTGTGAACCTTCATAAAGTGACTTGTAGACTTCATGAAAGGTCTTGTAAACATTGGGAAACTTGTGAACCTTGTGAACCTTCTTAGCACACAAAATCTTGTATTGTGAGGGCAAATTTTGGGGTGCAACAGCTGCCCCTGTTCAATTTTCTGAAACCTGAGGGGTTAGATTGGTATATTTGCCAGTCGTGACCTGGAAGGTTGAAGGGGATTGAACACAAAAGCCCAAAAATTTGCACTCACCAGTGCGTAGAGTAATACAGATGGCTAGTTGAATATACTTGAGTGGGCTTAAAGATGCCACTTGGAAGAACTGGAGATGGGCTTAGAGATGCCATCTAAAGAACTGGATATGATGATAGCTTTGTGTTGATACTGGATCTCAGTACTAGGTCTTTGTATAGGCCGTCTCTGAATCATTTATGCAACATGATTTGACTTGTTGAATGGACCAGTAGAAATAAATCTTCGTGGCGATTATCTCTTCTGGAAATATCTTGGACTAGGGAGCGGACCTTTATACAGACCGTTTGCCTACTCTCCAAGGTCAAAAGAACGTCAGGATTTGTTCTTAAGAGTCAAAAGAACGTCAGGATTTGTTCTTCTGAAAAAGTCTTGAACAAGGGGTCAAAAGAGCGTCAGGATTTGCTCTTAAGGGTCAAAAGAACGTCAGGATTTGTTCTTCTGAAAAAGTCTTGGACAAGGGGCCAAAAGAGCGTCAGGATTTGCTCTTAAGGGTCAAAAGAACGTCAGGATTTGTTCTTCTGAAAAAGTCTTGAACAAGGGGCCAAAAGAGCGTCAGGATTTGCTCTTAAGGGTCAAAAGAACGTCAGGATTTGTTCTTCTGAAAAAGTCTTGGACAAGGGGCCAAAAGAGCGTCAGGATTTGCTCTTAAGGGTCAAAAGAACGTCAGGATTTGTTCTTCTGAAAAAGTCTTGAACAAGGGGTCAAAAGAGCGTCAGGATTTGCTCTTAAGGGTCAAAAGAACGTCAGGATTTGTTCTTCTGAAAAAGTCTTGAACAAGGGGCCAAAAGAGCGTCAGGATTTGCTCTTAAGGGTCAAAAGAACGTCAGGATTTGTTCTTCTGAGAAAGTCTTGAACAAGGGGCCAAAAGAGCATCAGGATTTGCTCTTAAGGGTCAAAAGAACGTCAGGATTTGTTCTTCTGAAAAAGTCTTGAACAAGGGGCCAAAAGAGCGTCAGGATTTGCTCTTAAGGTTCAAAAGAACGTCAGGATTTGTTCTTCTAAGGAATGTCTTGAACCAGGGAATGGATCTTTTTACAGACCGTTTGCCTGCTATTCAAGGACATCTTGAGTAGTGTATGGATCACTTCTGATCTGTTGTGAATTGTTGATATAACTTTATCTGCATATAACCTTCCTGCAAGGAGAATGTTAGTTTATGTTATATGTATGCATGCATAGTATGATGCACCTAAGTAAATGTATTATGTATTTATGGATATGTATGTTATGGTATGATGTAAATGATGTATGTATGAAATGATGCTGCCTGAAGCGTCTGGATATCTTCGTATAACAACTGCTGGCCAGGGAAAATAAATCCCGATTCGTTGTTGAAGGATATGAGGAACTTATTCCCATCTTGTTTGATAATATATTATACATAACCTCCCGTATGCTGGGGATAGCAAGGTATAGATAACCTCCCGTCTGCTAGGGATAGTAAAGTATACATAACCTTTGTCTTCGTTTGATAGTAGGGTAGATACAACCTCCTGTCTTCGTTCGTCGTACTCTTATTGGAAAGTAAATTCCCGTATATCCGTATGAGGATAAAAGAGATGGATATAAATTCCAGGGGAGATGTGACCTTATGAAGATGGATTTGTCCTACTGAGGGTTTGTAGTTGTTTTGTAAAGATGAACCAGTGAAGCTTCGTTGAAATCCTTCCCTCGTTCGTCCTTAGTAAATACTATTACTGCATTTTTATGCATTTCTGGTAAACATCAATCATATTAAGCACACATGCATTCAAACCCAACTAATGGACGTTTCGCTTATGTAAAATAGGGTAAAAGTAAATCTGGATTCAGAGGGAAAAGTAAAGCTGAACTTGAGAACAGAAACGTTTCAACTTCGAGAGTGTATAACCAATTGGATTTGGAGCTCCTGAAATTTTTAACTTTCCTGAATACCTTCCCTGAAATCCTCATAGCTGGATCTGAAGACATGATACTGACACCATCTGATACTACTGGCGTAGACAATTAATTTCCATCATGGTTTCAGCTGAGAATCCAATATCAAGGTAATACAATGAGAGGAATGTGTCTTCAAACTGTAATGGACCATATACGCTCCAGGTATTAGATTTGAAGAGAAAGCATTGCCCCTTGGTTGAGGATGAATTGTCCCATAATGGAAGTATCTGTAATGAGCTACCTCAAGAGAAACAAGCAGAATGCCCCATAAGCATATGCCCCTGGTATTGTGAACTCTGTAATGTCACCTTTGGTAATTCAACTGTATGAGGAAAACTGCCCCTGGCTATTAAGCATTGTTGAATCTGGACCTGATTGCCCCGAATGAATTGAACAGTAACTTGGTATGCCCCTTGATTGGGAAACAGTGACTATGCCCCTGGCATTATGAACTTTGTAATGCTACCCTCGGTAATTTAGACAGATGTGGAGATCTGCCCCTGGATACATAAACATAACTGAATCCTGTCCTGATTGCCCCACATGAGATAGGCAGTATCATGGCTTGCCCCTTGACTGGGAGATAATGACTATGCCCCTTTGTATACATGGGCTTTGATCCAGGAAGCAAATTTGTTTATCGGAAGGACTTTGGTTCATTGAACATTCATCCTGTAAGTTTCTCCATTTGTCAAACACTCAGGTATATGCAAACAAATATATTCAAAAATGCAATGCTTATGTTTGTCTTGAAGCTTTTGAAAAAGAATTATTTTAAAACTTTTTTTTTTTTAGAAAACTGTGATATTAACTCAAGTTTTATAATAAGCCCTAAAGGAGTCAGGATACCTTTGTGTAGCAGTACGCTTTCGAACTAACCATGCTTCAGTTAGGACTTTTAAAGGGTTATAACGTGGCCTGGTTCACGGTTTAAGAAACAAAGGATAAAGGCTCAAATTTTATTTGTACCCATCCCATTCTCCATGATGTTCTTCAGTCCTATACTCAGTTAACTTATGCATTGAGACTCAAATGAGTTTGGAATTGTAACACTGACATTTGTGATGGTTCAGAAACCCAAAATTTATTTGAACATTCAGTCATCTTTCTTTGTTGAGGATTCATAGTGACCTCTTTTTTTTTTCCTTTTGACTTTATTATCCCTTCTTTTTGCCTGAACTGTTTATTTCAAAGTTACAGTCAGCGGGATGTCTTAATTTTTTTACTAAGTCTCCTTCATAGGTTTTGACTTAGTGGGTTTTTCTTTTTGCTGGATATTGACTGTCAGGTTTCATGATTATAGAGAACCATCATTAGTTGTGTACAACACAAATAATTGGCATATTTGAGTTAACCGAGTAACTACCCTGCCCTGGGTTATGAATAAAGGTTTTGATTTGTGCGAGAATAAAAGCTCCTACTTCATAGGCTCAAAAGGGTTGACTAGGGATTAACTTCCTTATATCTCCACTGTTTAGGAATTGAAACAATGCCTGTACATCGTCAGCATAGTATGTTCAAAAGCATACTGCCTAATATTATGGTATTGTTTTCGTCATCCTCCCTCTACAGGCTTATAGCTTTATCAGGAGTTAAATATCACAAGATAGAAATAAGAAGCATAATTCAAAATATAGTGGAACGAATGGATTAATTCAAGACAAACATATGCAATGCATTAATGAAAACAAAAGTTTAACATAATAATAAGTGTTCAAACAAATAAAAGAAATTACAAATGAAAATTCAAATGTTCTCAAAGTCTCTTCCTCTAAACTTGTCACTCCAGTTATCTGGAAGCTTTGATGCTTGATGGACGATAGAAGAACTCAACCTGGCCTTCTGGCGTAACCTCGAGTATTCCTTCGTCAATTAGGTCTTGAATCTTATTCTTCAATGCCCAACAGTTATTAGTGTCGTGTCCGGGACTGTCGGAGTGATACTCACACCTTGTCTTGGAATTATAGTGAGGAGAGGAAGTATTAGGATTTTGAGGAGGACTTTTCAAAGAAATTAGCTTCATCTCCAACAAGCATTGCAGAACTTGTGACATTGGAGTGCTGAATTTGATAAACTGCCTTCTACATTCCTTGTGTTGAGGTGGATTAACCTTATCAGGTCTTTTTTCTTCAACTAAAGAACAATCAGTGGCAACCTGTCTCTTACCTTCTTTTATCTTCCTCTTCCTTTCAACCAAGTCAGCTTGTTTTAATGGAGGTTGACTAACGATTAGATTCTTGGCTCCATTAATTTGAAGTTTGTGGACTAAGGTTCTTAGCTCTTCTTGTCCCTGAGCTAAACTTTGAATTAGAACCACCTGGTCATTCATCTGGGTCCTCATTTCTGTCATCTCAGCTTGTAATTGTTTCAGCTGATCATCCTTGTTGTTCTCAGGATTCTTCTTCTTAGCCAGCAGTGTCTTCAATTCATCCTGCCCCTTGGTCAGGTTCAGGATCAGCTCTTGGAACTGTGCGTTTTGTGCCTGGAGATCCTTAACTGTTTGTTCAAGAGCCATTGCTGAAATAAACAGCGAGAAGATGAGAAACCTGTGCACAATTATAAACCTGTGATGCAATGATATGGAATGTAAATGCGTATGCAATGTTTTCAAGGACCGCAGGATTTAAATTTGCTTAAACAAACACGAAGGTAAACTTTTATTAGTAATAACTTTGTTTTGCCTCTTGGGCATACAAAAGATGGGGTTTTAAGTCTCCCATGGACATTTCCTCTTTGTGTTGAGGTATGAGTTGAGATTCCGTTCCTCATGAAGTTGCTTTGTTAGTTCCAGGATTCTTTCTTGGCTTGCTTTGTAATGAGCCTCGAAAGTATCCCTTTGTTCCTTCAACTGGATCCAGGATCTCTGTAAGTCTTCCATGTCAGTAGGCATGTCTGGGTGAAGGATGGTATAAGCAGTGTCTCCTTCAGCAACAGGTTCCATGGTAACTGGCAGGATAGCAGGATATGGCATCATGAGAGTCTGAGCACGAGATCGCACCCATCTGAGATAAGCCTCCATAGGAATAGTGTACTTAGGCTCTAGTGTCTTGCTGTCAACCCTGTTTACTTTTCCCCAAGCTCGTATGAATCTCTGACGGTAACCTTGAAGATCGTTGTCGTAATCAAACACACTGCCCTGAATCAACATGTCATGTGGACCATCACTCCGAGCGTAACCAAACTGTCGTAAAGCTAGAGAGGGGTTGTAGGTGATGCCTCCTCTTATGCCTAGAAGTGGCACATTAGGAAATTCCCCACAACGATCAATAATAGTGACATTCTCCATAGATCTGGAACACCAATGGATATCTGAATGCGAGAGTGACATGATCCTCTTGGACCATCTGAACCCTTGCTCATTCTTCATTACTGAGCGAGGAAGGTGAGAAATAAACCACCTAGAAAGCAAAGGTATGCAGCACATCAAAGTTCCTCTTGCCCTTGTAGTACGGGTGTGAAGAGAGTGTAGAATGTCTCCAAGCAATGTAGGTACTGGATTGTGACTCAGGAATATGTTGATGGCATGAACGTCTATGAACTGATCAGGATTGGGAAACAATACTAAGCCATAAATCAACAAGGCTAGGATCTCCTCAAAAGCATCATAGCTCATAGCCTTCAAGAACACTTGAGCTTTATCCATTAAGACTTTAGCAAGAATACCCTTAACTCTGCTTCTCGTTTCTAGAACAATGTTAGACTTCTTCAGATATAGAGCTGCAGCAATAACCTCTGGTTTAAGCTCTTTCTCCAAGCCTGTGAAGGGTCTTTGATCAAGAACAGGTATACCCATAAGTTTAGAGAACTCTTCCATTGTAGGAACCAGCTGATAGTCGGGGAATGTGAAGCAATGGTGTTTAGGATCAAAGAACTGAAACAGGACACTCATCATGTCTTCATTGAACCCTGAGGTGACTAGATCCAATAGGTGACCATGTCTCTTGATGAACTGGGAATGATCAGACACTTGAGAAACCAACTCTTTAAGCTTAGCAGGTATGCCCACAAAGTTGATCCTGATGGTGTTTCTACGAGCAGAAGCCATGACCTACAACAAAGAACAAAAATCATTTGGTCCTTGAAATGGTTAGTGAAAATGCTATGCTTATGATGCATGATGATGTCATGATGTTATGCTCAATCACAAACATGTGGCACACACAAGCAAGTCACACAATAGCCCTAGGTTTAAAGGCTTGCATGAGGTTTAAGGTAGGTACCCTCCCCTGAAGTTAGTTGGTTCATCCTGTCCTATGAAAGTAACAAGGTTCTAAGGGATCTCAATATCATTGATCCTTCACAAGGGTGGTTGTTCAGTAGGCAACTTACTTGCCAACCAAAACCCTCCAAGTTTAGAATCTCAATGAGCGTAGTATCGAGTGTCAACCAACTTCAGTTTGTACCAAAGCCGGTTACCTCACTACTTTCTAAAGGCCAAGATGAGTTAACTAGGGTTCTAAAAGTTAGTTAGTGCATTGACAACATATGGCAGCCTCATATTATCCTCAACTTGACTTAAGGAACATAAGCACCAACCAAGAAGTCGCACTAACTATGGCCACCAGATCAACCGTATCGATATACGTCGTACAGTTTCCTTGGTCTATTGCCATTTACCTAAGGTACACTAGATCCGGGTTAGGACCTTTCACACATAAGAGCACCCCAACAAGATAATATAAAGCAAACAAGGCAAACAATTTAAAGTGATCTAATTCCTAAGGGTACCCCTCTTAAATTTACTATCCCCAGCAGAGTCGCCAGTTCTGTAACACGGTGGGAGAACTGACTTTAGTTATGTTGCGGATAGCAAGAGTCGCCACCGACTTTTATTTTATCCAAAAGGAAAGGGTATAAAAGAACAGAAAAGACCTTAAGAGATATTTTTGGGTCCGGGGGGTAGGTTATGTAAAGGGAAGGTGTTAGCACCCTTTACATCCATGGTTATCCATGGGCTCTTAGTTACTTAGCTCACTTTTGAATTGTTTTTGAAAATGTGAAGTGTGTGAATAGAAAATTTTCATATGAGTTAATAATGATCCATGTACGGATGCGTAAAAACTTGTGTTTGAAAATTTGTTTGAAATTTGTTAAGTGTTTGAAAATTTGAAATGAAGTGAGCAAGCAACTAGGAGGTACCTACCCTAAAGTTTAAGTCTTTTCTGTTCTTTATCCTTTAAGTGGTAAGACTATCCCTATTATTAAGGAATAGGTAGTCATTACCTTGGATGTGTGGGACAAGTAAGGGTCATCTGTTTAATGTAGGCAACTGTAGGGTGTATTAAGCACTTTTGGAGGGACTGTCATCTTTATTCGAAAGGGACAAGATCATTACGAAGGCAACATTCGAAAAGGGACTTGATCTTTTATTGTTAAGGGACTAGATGACTTTATTTTGAGGGACTTTTGCTTTATACACCCTACTTGACCTTTTTGATTAGGCAACATGAGAGGTATCCCTAAGGAAGTGAGATGGCGATCAAAGATCGACTTACGTGTGTGAGTGTACAATTTTAAATATTTATCTTTTGAATTAAGTGATCTAAATTAATTTTAAATAACATACATGTTTACACTCCCTATTTTTACTAACCATGACATAAAAATAAATAATTTAAATATTACAAAATATTACATCCAGGAGCAATTACAATAATAATAATAAAGCAAATTAAATAAATAGCAAAATAAATAAATAATTATAATTGGGTTAGTGAAAATAATAATAATAAAAATAATATCAAATTTAATGGGATTAGTAATAATAATAATAATAAATCACAATATCTATAAATTGGGTTAGTAATAATAATAATAATAAATCATAATATCTATAAATGGGGTTAGTAATAATAATAATAATAATAAATCACAATAATAATAATAAATATGAAAATAAATAGCATTAATGATAAAATAAATAAGAATATTAGCATAATAATTACAAGATCAAATTTTTATGGACAATTATTATTTAAGATTGCGAAGAAAATATAAACAATTAATTATCATAAAGTCTTAAATGCTATAAAAATTAAGTTAATTATAAACATATTATGAAAATAAATTATATTAAATTAACAAGTTTTAATTATTTTTTAAAACATATATTAAAAAAATTATTTACATACATAACTAGATTATAAACAATTATAGAATATTTACATATTATAAAAAAAATTAAACATTTTAATTTTTAGATTTTATGTACAAAATTTTAAATTATAAACAATGTAGGTCATATTTACATATTATAAAAATAGGATCAATTATGATTATATTTACAAAATTTAATAAGATAGATACATGAATGAAGATATGATCATACAATTATATTTACAAATTTAAAGATTATAATAAAATTTTATTCACTAATTAAAATATAAACAAGAATTACAATTAGGTTTTTTTTAGAAAAATATTTTAGGGTTTTGAAAATAATTAGGATTTAATAATTTATAAAATTGCATTAGGGTTTTAAAAAGATATTATGATTAAATTAGAGTTTGCAAAAATAAATTAAATTTTATATACAACAAAATATAAATCTAATTATTATTATATACATGTTTTTAATTTTAAATGTATAATTATAAAAACTAAGTTTAGAATTAGAAAACATTTACATGTTATTTTTTATAAAATTATCTAAAAATACTAAACATGATTATATAACAATATAATTAACAAAACAATGAAATAATAAAAAAAATTGAAACTTACCTGGGGCAGGGATTGAACCCAGGATGCCTTGCTTGACAACACCCATGCCATACCACCAGGGTCCTTAGCTTCTTTCATGCGCGTACCAACCACCAGGCCACTTATCATCCTATGAAATAATATACAAACAACACAATAAATATACAAATCAAAATTCAAAAATCTGAAGCGCGCGAAGATCTTCATCTTCAACCTTGGGTTCGCAGGTTTTCCTGCGAATTTATCTACAACTTTTCCAGCGATTATTCCTACCAATACAACCTGCGAACATCAAACACTATTCAAACAGCACAATTTTATCAAATTAAAAACATCTTTAACTTCCTTGCAACCTGTACAATCCAATTATGTCAACCAAATTCATTTATATTGTGTAAATTGAAGAACCCAAATTTAGAGCTTTAAACCCTAAACATGGTATACTCATGATTCGGCCATAACTCTTCACCAAACTATCCAGACTTCATCTATAGCTAATAACAAACATCAATATATCATTAAAATTCATTATCAATAAGTAAATATGATGATTCGAAAAAAAAATATATGAAGCACATGGATGATTCGGTTCATGCATTATGGAGTGTTTTGGATGCAAATAAGTGTTGGTTTCCACTCAATGAGGTCCAAGGATCATGGCTGTGTTCTCAAATTACCTTCAAATGTCCTGGAAGATTGAAACCGAATGTGAGTTTTTGAGAGGTTTTTTGGTTTATGAAACTTACTCTTGGGAGGCAGAAAATTTTTTGTTTTGATGATGGCATTATGTTTAGTACTTATAGGAGATGGAATTTAGGTCATAACATTGATTGATCATGTGGAAATTTTGATTTGAAAAGATTGAAATTGATCATGTCTTAAAATTCAAATATTTGTGCATGAAGACTTGCTATTTTTGGATCAATCTCATGATTTCCTTCCCTTTCAACTTCAATCAATATTGAAGACCTTCTAGAAACCAAATCTCCATTAAATAATATATTTTCATATTTTATATTTATTTAAAATGATTTTTTATGAATTAAATCAAAATAAATAAAAATAAAATAATAAAAATTCTGATTTTTAATCATTTGGGTCGTGCATGATGATAATGTATGGATTGGATCACAATTTGGCAAGCCCATTTGGAAGAAATTGGTTTTAAACCTCCATTTTCATCATAAACCATCACAAAATTTCCCAACTTTGCAAGGGCACATCTCCCTCAATTTTAATGCTATGAGGGTGTTCTTGGACATTTTGGAAATATTGAAGAGTCCTCTAAACAACCCCATTGGTTTCATGTCCATATCATTTACCAATCTCAAGTTATGCCCTTTTGAAGTTGTTGACTTTTTGTTGACTTTTGAAATGACCTATAATGTCTTAGCTCATACCTTCCAAATGAAGCATTTTTGGGATTGGCTTGTGAGACACAAAGTTGTAGAGAATTCAATTTCCTTCAAAATGAGCTTTGAGTGGAGACTTGGTGATGAAGTATGTGAAAGTTATGGCTGGTCAAAGTTCAGTTGACTTTTACTAAGGAAACCCTAATTTAGAAACTCCTGATTATTGATGATCTGGAATCTCCTTGATGAATCATGATCAACCCTTGATCAAATGATGAATTTTACTTCATATACTTGATGTTGGCAAAAAATCATGAAGTTTGACTTTGGTTTGACCACAGTTGACCTCAGTTTGACTTTTTAACTGCATTGACTGATTTTGACTTATCTGATCATCTGACTGAGCAAACTTTTGAGAAAAGTCTTGAAACTTGTCATGGGGGTTCTTACACACATATAAGATGTTATGAAGCTCACTTGAAGTCTTGGAAGTCCATTTAGCCTGATTAAAGTCAAAACCCTAGTTTTGGATGCACTGCTTAGGAGGTGCATTGTCTGAGGGAATTGTCAACTCTTCTGACCAATTGTGAATTTTGTGAACCTTGTGAACCATCATAAAATGTCTTGTGAACCTCATGGGAGGTATTGTGAACCTTGTGAACCTCATAAAGTGACTTGTAGACTTCATGAACCTCATGAAAGGTTTTGAAAGCATTGGGAAACTTGTGAACCTTGTGAACCTTCATAAAGTGACTTGTAGACTTCATGAACCTCATGAAAGGTCTTGTAAACATTGGGAAACTTGTGAACCTTGTGAACCTTCATAAAGTGACTTGTAGACTTCATGAACCTCATGAAAGGTCTTGTAAACATTGGGAAACTTGTGAACCTTGTGAACCTTCATAAAGTGACTTGTAGACTTCATGAACCTCATGAAAGGTCTTGTAAACATTGGGAAACTTATGAACCTTGTGAACCTTCTTAGCACACAAAATCTTGTATTGTGAGGGCAAATTTTGGGGTGCAACACTTAGTCGGCGAGCAGCCCATGCCAAAGCGCAGCAAGTTTTCTCGAGCAGTGAGTATCTTGTTTCACAGTCGGTAAACTTTTTGCTAAGGTAGTATATTGCCTGCTCTTTTCGACCAGACTCGTCATGTTGCCCCAATACACACCCCATTGAGTTGTCTAACACTGTTAAGTACATAATCAAGGGTCTTCCATCAACTGGTGGCATCAAAATTGGTGGTTCCAGCAGATATCTCTTGATTTCATCAAAGGCAGTCTGGCACTCATCATTCCATTCCATCACCTGATCTTTCTTTAACAACTTGAAGATTGGCTCATAGATGGCAGTTAATTGGGAAATAAATCTTGCAATGTAATTCAATCGTCCCAAGAAACCTCTAACCTCCTTCTCAGTACGGGGAGCTGGCATCTCTCGTATAGCTTTCACTTTTGCAGGATCCACTTCAATACCTTTTCCACTGACAATAAAACCCAGGAGCTTTCCAGATCTAACTCCAAAAGTACACTTGTTTGGGTTCAATCTCAACTTGTATTTTTTCAACCTCTCAAACAATTTATGCAAATGATCAAGATGTTGCTCTTCATTCTGAGATCTGGCTATCATATCATCCACATATACCTCTATCTCATGATGAATCATATCATGAAACAAAGCCACCATAGCACGCTGATATGTTGCCCCTGCATTCTTCAAACCAAATGGCATCACCTTATAGCAAAAGGTGCCCCACTGTGTAACAAATGTTGTCTTCTCCATATCTTCAGGAGCCATCTTGATTTGATTGTAACCAGAAAAACAATCCATAAAAGAGAATACCTTATGCTGAGCAGTGTTGTCTACCAGAACATCAATATGAGGAAGTGGAAAGTCATCTTTGGGGCTAGCCTTGTTCAAATCCCTGTAGTCTACACACATACGTACCTTACCATCTTTCTTAGGAACTGGTACCACATTTGCAACCCACTGAGGATAAGAAGTCACAGCTAAGAACCCTGCATCAAACTGTTTCATTACCTCTGCTTTGATCTTTTCTGACATCTCAGGACGCATACGGCGAACCTTCTGCTTCTTTGGACGACAATCTTCTTTCACTGGTAAACGGTGAACTACAATGTCTGTGTCCAACCCTGACATATCTTCATAAGACCAAGCAAAGATCTCCACATAGTCACGTAACATCTGAATCAACCTGCTCTTGACACTATCTTCTAAATCAGCCTCTATCTTGACCTCTTTCCTGTTTTCTTCAGTCCCCAGATTCACACTTTCGACTGGCTCTTCATGTGGCTGTATGGCTTTCTCTTCTTGTTGTAACAACCTAGCAAGCTCTACAGGTACTTCACAATCGTCCTCATTTCCGTCTTCAGTTTGATAGATCGGATTCTCGAAATTATAATTGGCAATAGTAGAACTGTTATCAACAGGATCTAGAGTGGATGAGGATCTGCATTTTAGTGATGTGGGTGTGTGTAAGAACACATAGCTGATAAAACAAAAATAAAAGAAAAGAAAGACAAGGAACACAATATTTACGAAAACGAAACGTCCACTGATTTTATTGAATGAAGTATGCAAATGAAATGACAGCCCGTAACAAGCACACCATTGTGCCCCGGGTAAGGCACAAGGCTTAAGAGTTCAATTGTTCAAGAAATTACAAACTTAAAAGCAACAACACAGTAATAGTATTTACTCCTGACTAAAGGAGATAGGGATAACATCTTCAGCTTTCCAATTATTGAGTCCAGCACCCACAATAGGAAAGATCCAAGCATCCAGATTGCAGTCTTCCTCATAGTCTCCCACAGCGTTGATCTGATCTTTCATAACCCCTTGATTGGTGATACGAACAGCGCGAGCACGACGAACAGCCTTCTGGGACTCTGCAGTGAAACCCAAACCAAATTTGTCAGACTTGTATGGGATATCAGGAAGCTGACCCCAAATAGTACAACCACCTTCATCCACCACAGCTCTAGCATCATTGAGGGAGGCCATTGCCATTGTTGGAGGTACTCTGGTGACCACAGGAACTTTCTTGGCAACCGGAGGAGCTACATAATCATTAACAATCCAAGGAACCACTTCAAATGTCTGACACGGAGTTTCAATGTATTCACCTTCCATTTCCAGATACTTGAAGGTATTCATATGGCTGACAAAGTATTCTTCTTCTCCATAGACAGTAACAACCTTTCCTTCCACCGGATATCTTAGCTTCTGATGCAATGTAGAGGTTACAGCACCTGCCCCATGGATCCAGGGACGACCAAGCAAACAAGAGTACGAAGGACGAATATCCATCACATAAAATGTAGTAGTAAAAACCTAAGAGCCAACTTTGATTGGAAGATCAATTTCTCCATGCACTACTCTTCTAGAACCATCAAAAGCCTTCACCACAATATTACTGGGCTTCAACACAGCGTCTTCAGGACTCAGCTTGTTCAGGACTTCTTTGGGCAACACATTCAAAGAGGAACCATTGTCTATCAATACATGTGACAGGGTAGTGCCCCTGCATTCAATTGAGATATGCAAGGCCCTGTTATGATCCCTCTTGGCAGGGGTTAAATCAGCATCAGAAAATCCTAGCCCGTTATCATAAGTCAGGTGGGCAACACAATTCTCAAACTGGTCAACAGAAATTGCATTGGGTACATGAGCAGTCTTCAGAAACTTGATCAAGGCCTTGGCATGAGCCTCAGGACATAATAATAAGGACAACATAGAAATCTTTGAGGGAGTATGCCCCAACTGATCAACAATGTCATAATCACTCTTGCGAATGATTTTCAGTACTTCTTCCATCTGCTTAGAGAGATCATCAGCAGCTGGCACATCAGTAGATACAGGTTCAATAACAGGACCTTTGCCCCGAGCATCAGTGGTGAAGGTATCAGCAGGAGTAACTGCATTCTTGGAAGCAACTGGAGGAGAGAAGACTCTTCCACTATGAGTGATCTTACTGGATCCAGCAATATTATCAACATCAACAGGTACATCAGCCAGTGGTTCCTGCTTAACACCATGGATATAAACATCAGATCCATAGTGCCAAGGCACAGCTTTATCAGACGTATACGGAATAGGACCAGGAGTAGTAATGACCATAGGAGCCACTCTGGCTTCAGCAACAACCTTCACAGGACCTTCAGCAGTAATCTTGATTGGACCCCGATGAGTGATTTTAATAGGTCCCTTTGAAGTGATCCTCACCGGCACTTTGTCAACCATGCCAACCTCTTCAGTCTTCTTACCTTGCATAATATGATCTATCATACTTTCCACGGAAGGTGGTCTCCTTTCAAACACTATGGTGTAATTATTCATGAGACGTTGAATTCCATCCTTCAACCTCCAACACTTATCTGGATTATACTCACAATAAACACAATCTTCACGATAACTCGGAAAGAACCCAGCTTGTACCAACTTCTTCCTGATGACAGACAATGGTGTGGTCAATTCCGCAACTGAATGGATATGTAAATCTTCATCAATGGCGTTTACAGTCTTCTCGTGATTTGGCATGGGAGCAGTAATCACATTTGGAGTACCCGGAGGGTCAAACTCAATCTCTCCAGCATCAATCATATCCTGAATCTTATTCTTCAATATCCAGCAATTATTAGTATCATGTCCCTGACAATTAGAATGATATGCACATCGTGCATTAGGATTGTACCTGGGAGAGGTAACATTAGGATTCTGAGGAGCCTCTTTCAAAGTAATAAGTTCAGCCTTCAACAAGTGTTGCAATGCCTGAGCCATTGACATGTTGATCTTAGTGAACTGCCTTCTAGCCCTCTGTTGGTTGCCCTGTGGCTGCTCTGTTGTTGCAGGAGTTGGATTTGAAATATGAACTGCACTAACAGACTGATGCCTTCTATTACGATCAGGTTGACCATAAACAGCATTGGATTCTTTCTTCCCAGTGGGAGGCTTCTTTGCAGTACCTGATGAAGACGTACCCACTTGAATCTTGCCATTCTTTATACCATTTTCTACTCGCTCTCCTGTCATTATCAACTCAGTGAAGCCAGATGATGAGCTTCCAATGAGATGACTGTAAAAAGGACCATTCAGCGTACACATGAACATATCAACCAATTCCCGGTCAGTTAAAGGGGTTGAACTCTTCCAGCTAAATCTCTCCACTTCTGAGCATATTCCTTAAAACTTTCTTTGGCACCCATAGACATGCTTTGCAGCTGCATGCGAGTGGGAGCTAAGTCAGCATTATATTGATACTGCTTATAGAAAGCCTCAGCAAGATCATTCCAATCCCTGATGTTGACACTCTCCAATTGATAATACCACTCCAACTGAGCTCCAGATAAACTCTCTTGAAAAAAATGGATCCACAACTTCTTATCAGCAGTGTGAGGTTGAATTCTTTTGACATAAGACCTCAGATGCAGCTTGGGACAAGAGACCCCGTCATAAACAACAAAAGTAGGAACCTTGAAACCAATGGGTATGACTACCCCAGATATCAGACTCAAATCTTCAAAATCCAGCCCAGATGACTTCTGCAACTCCATAGCATCCATTCTATCCACCAGCATCTTGAATTTGTCTTCATTAGGCTCATGGTAGTAATTAGCCTCAGAATCAGAGTCCCCCATAGTATTGTGGAGACTGCCTCCCTCTTTTTCAGATTCTTCAGATTCATAGTCTTCAACTGGTTCTTTGGTCTTGGCAAGACCTTTGAACCTTCTTCCCATGCTGATCAGGCCACCTGACCTTCTAGTCTTCTTAGTCTTCTTGGCCAGCAGCGTCTTCAATTCATCCTGCCCCTTGGTCAGGTTCAAGATCAGCTCTTGGAACTGTGCATTTTGTGCCTGGAGATCCTTAACTGATTGTTCAAGAGCCATTGCTGAAATAAACAACAAGAAGATGAGAAACCTGTGCACAATTATAAACCTGTGATGCATTGAAAGGATATGTGAATGCATATGCAATGTTTTCAAGGACCGCAGGATTTAAATTTGCTTAAACAAACAAGAAGGTAAACTTTTATTAGTAATAAATTTGTTTTGCCTCTTGGGCATACAGAAAATGAAATGAAATAAATACAAAAGATGGGGTTTTAAGTCTCCCATGGACGTTTCCTCTTTGTGTTGAGGTATGAGTTGAGATTCCGTTCCTCGTGAAGTTGCTTTGTTAGTTCCAGGATTCTTGCTTGGCTTGTTTTGTAATGAGCCTCGAAAGTATCCCTTTGCTCCTTCAGTTGGATCCATGATCTCTGCAAGTCTTCCATATCAGTAGGCATGTCTGGGTGAAGGATGGTATAAGCAGTGTCTCCTTCAGCAACAGGTTCCATGGTAACTGGCAGGATATCAGGATATGGCATCATGAGAGTCTGAGCACGAGATCGCACCCATCTGAGATAAGCTTCCATAGGAATAGTGTACTTAGGCTCCAGTGTCTTGCTGTCAACCCTGTTTACTTTTCCCCATGCTCGTATGAATCTCTGACGGTAACCTTAAAAATCATTGTCGTAATCAAACACAATGCCCTGAATCAACATGTCATGTGGACCATCACTCCGAGCGTAACCAAACTGTCGTAAAGCTAGAGAGGGGTTGTAGGTGATGCCTCCTCTTATGCCTAGAAGTGGCACATTAGGAAACTCCCCACAACGATCAATGATGGTGACATTCTCCATAGATTTGGAGCACCAATGGATATCTGAATGAGAAAGTGACATGATCCTCTTGGACCATCTGAACCCTTGCTCATTCTTCATTACTGAGCGAGGAAGGTGAGAAATAAACCACCTAGAAAGCAAAGGTATGCAGCACATCAAAGTTCCTCTTGCCCTTGTAGTACGAGTGTGAAGAGAATGTAGGATGTCTCCAAGCAATGTAGGCACTGGATTGTGACTCAGAAATATGTTGATGGCATGAACGTCTATGAACTGATCAGGATTGGGGAACAACACTAAGCCATAAATCAACAAGGCTAAGATCTCCTCAAAAGCATCATAGCTCATAGCTTTCAAGAACACTTGAGCCTTCTCTATCAACACCCTAGCAAGAATACCCTTAACTCCGCTTCTTGTTTCGAGAACAATGTCAGACTTCTTTAGATGTAGAGCTGCAGCAATAACCTCTGGTTTAAGCTCCTTCTCCAAGCCTGTGAATGGTCTTTGATCAAGAACAGGTATACCCAGTAGTTTAGAGAACTCCTCCATTGTAGGAACCAGCTGGTAGTCAGGGAATGTAAAGCAATGGTGCTTAGGGTCAAAGAACTGAAACAGAACACTCATCATGTCTTCATTGAACCCTGAGGTGACTAGATCCAATAGGTGACCATGTCTCTTGATGAACTGGGAATGATCAGACACTTGAGAAACCAACTCTTTAAGCTTGGCAGGTATGCCCACAAAGTTGATCCTGATGGTGTTTCTACGAGCAGAAGCCATGACCTGCAACAAAGAACAAAGATAAATCCTTTGGTCCTTGAAATGGTTAGTGAAAATGCTGTGCTTATGATGCATGATGATGTCATGATGTTATGTTCAATCACAAACATGTGGCACACACAAACAAGTCACACAATAGCCCTAGGTTTAAAGGCTTGCATGAGGTTTAAGGTAAGTACCCTCCCCTAAAGTTAGTTGGTTCATCCTGTCCTACAAAAGTAACCAGGTTCTAAGGGATCTCAATATCATTGATCCTTCACAAGGGTGGTTGTTCAGTAGGCAACTTACTTGCCAACCAAAACCCTCCAAGTTTAGGATCTCAATGAGTGTAGTATCGAGTATCAACCAACTTCAGTCTTCACCAAATCCGGCTATCTCACTACTTTCTAAAGGCCAAGATGGGATAACTAGGGTTCTAAAAGTTAGTTAGTGCATTGACAACATATGGCAGCCTCATATTATCCTCAACTTGACTTAAGGAACATAAGCACCAACCAAGAAGTCACACTAACTATGGCCACCAGATCAACCATATCGATATACGTCGTACAGTTTCCTTGGTCTATTGCCATTTACCTATGGTACACTAGATCCGGGTTAGGACCTTTCACACATAAGAGCACCCCAACAAGATAATATAAAGCAAACAAGGCAAACAATTTTAAAGTGATCTAATTCCTAAGGGTACCCCTCTTTTATTAAGTCCCCAGCAGAGTCGCCAGTTCTATAACACGGTGGGAGAACTGACTTTAGTTATGTTGCGGATAGCAAGAGTCACCACCGACTTTTATTTTATCCAAAGGAAAGGCATAAAAGAACAGGAAAGACCTTTTAAAAGATTTTTGGGTCCGGGGGGTAGGTTATGTAAAGGGAAGGTGTTAGCACCCTTTACATCCATGGTTATCCATGGGCTCTTAGTTACTTAGCTCACTTTAAAATGTTTTTGAAAATGTGAAGTGTGTGAATAGAAATTTTCATAAGAGTTTTATAATGATCCATGTACGGATGCGTAAAAAACTTGTGTTTGAAAATTGTTTGAAATTTGTGAAGTGTTTGAAATTGTTTTGAAGTGTTTTTTAAAATGTGAGCAAGTAACTATGAGGAACCTACCCTAAAGTTTAAGTCTTTCTGTTCTTTATCCTTTAAATGGTAATACTATCCCTATTATTAAGGAATAGGTAGTCATTACCTTGGATGTGAGGGACAAGTGAGGGACATCTGTTTAATGAAGGCAACTGTAGGGTGTATTAAGCATTTTGGAGGGACTGTCATCATTATTCGAGAGGGACAAGATCTTTATGAAGGCAACCATTTAAGGGACTTGATCTTTGATTATGAAGGGACTAGATGACTTTTCTTTTAAGGGACCTTGCTTTATACACCCTACTTGACCTTTTTGAATAGGCAACATTGAGAGGCAACCCTAGAAAGTGAGATGGCGATCAAAGATCGACTTACGTGTGTGAGTGTTTAATTTTATATTTATCTTATAATTTAAATGACCTAAATTCAATTTTTAAATACAAATAGTTTTCACTCCCTATTTTTACTAACCATGACATAAAAATAAATAATATAAATATTTACAAAAATTACATCCAGGAGCAGTTACAATAATAATAATAAAGCAATATAATAGCAATATAAATAAATGAAGATATAAATAATAAGTAAGATAAATTAGCAATTTAATTGGGTTAGTAATAATAATTAAAAATAAATAAGGTTAGTAATAAACATGATTAGTAATAATAATAATAAACAAAAGATTATAATAAACAAAATTTTAATGGTTAATAGAAAAAATTATAAACGATTATATCAATTATTATGAAATTTAGAATTATAAACAAATTAAATAAATTATGAACATATTATGAAAAGTAAATTATAATTAAAAATTTAATTAGCAATTTTTAAACATATAATAGAAATTATTTACATATATATTTAATTATAAACAATTGTAGAATATTAAAAAAAAATTAAGCATTTTAATTTTTAAACATGTTTACATACAAAATTTTAAATTATAAACAATTTAGGTATTTAATAAAAATTAGATTAATAGTAATAGATGAAAAAAGAAATTAGGGTTTAATTGTTTAGAAAAATAAATTAGGGTTTTGAAAATAGTTAGGGTTCAATTTACAATAATAATTTATTAACTAAATAATTATATATATGTACATATTAATAAATAAATAAATAAATAACCTATAAAGAAATAAAATGTATTAATTTTGGTTTTGAGAAAATAATATAAGTTTTTTCTAAAAAAATGATTTATATATATTTTTAGAAATTTATTAAGATTAATATAAGAAATAATAAAAGAAACAAAATTAAAAGAAAACAAAAATAAAAAAAACAGGACCTGGGATTTGAACCCAGGACCTGGGATTTGAACCCAGGTCCTTTACCTGAATAATTAGGGACATAACCACTGGGTTGCGCTGCATCTGGTGCAAGAAGAATGAGCTCAATTTGGTTTTGTTCTTTAAACCTGAAAAATCAAAAAAATAAAAGGCCTGGGGGATCGAACCCAGGGCCTTCATAGCAAACACACCAAACGTTACCATTCCAGCTAGATGAGCGAACCTGATAGTATAGTGGTAACAATACATAATATATGAAGCTTTCTTGTTAACCTGAAAAATAAGAAAAAATTTGTACAAAGCCAGGATTCGAACCAGTGCCCTCACGCAACACACACGCTGGCTTTACAACTGAGACAAGCGTTCGCTTGTGAAATATAAACAGAGACAAATCATAATATTTTAAAACAATAATTTGAATATGAATTTCACGCGCAGGCCAGCTTCATCTTCAACCTTGAGACCTGCAGATTTACCTGCGAAATTTGCTAGACATTTACCTGCGAAATTTTATTCATAGGAAACCCTACGAATTTCAAACACACACAAACAGTACGGTTTTGTCAAATTAAGAACACCTTTGAGTTCCTTGTGACCTGTACAATCCAATTTTACCAACAAAATTCATTTATATTGCGTAAATCAAAGAACCCTAATTTGGAGCTCAAAACCCTAACATGGCATCTCACGGGTTATTCATGATTTCTTTGATTTCTTTGCCCAGGAACGTTACTTGGGAGGCAGAAAATTCGTGCTTGTCATTAGGGTTGTGTCAAGTACTTATAGAATGATCAAATGAGGCTGAAAAATTAGGTCATTGTGTAGAAGATTTGATATAAAAAGATTCAAAAATATTATGCCTTAAAAATCAAATATCCTTGTATGAACACTTGCTATTTTAGGCCAATCCTCATGATTTTCTTTCCACTTCAATTCCAATCACATTTATGATTTTCTAGAAGCTTAAACCAATTTAAATCTTAGACTTTTATATTTTATTTTTATTTAAAATGATTTTTAATGAATTAAATCAAAATAAATAAAAATGAAATAATAAAAAATCTGATTTTTATTGACTTGGGTCGTGCATGAAGTTATAGTGTGGATTGGGTCATCATTTGGCAAGCCCATTTGGAAGAAATTGGTTTTAGACCTCCATTTTCATCATAAACCAACCAAAAATTCCCCAACTTTGCAAGGGCACATATCCTTCAATTTTAATGCTATGAGGGTGATCTTGGACATTTTGGAAAGCTTAAAGAGTCCTCTAAACAACCCCACTGGTTTCATGTCCATATCATTTACCAATCTCAAGTTATGCCCTTTTGAAGTTGTTGACTTTTTGTTGACTTTCAAAAGGACCTATAATGTCTTAGCTCATACCTTCCAAATGAAGCATTTTTGGGCTTGGCTTGTGAGACACAAAGTTGTAGAGAATTCAATTTCCTTAAAAATGAGCTTTGAGTGGAGACTTGGTGATGAAGCATGTGAGAGTTATGGCTGGTCAAAGTTCAGTTGACTTTTACTAAGGAAACCCTAATTTAGAAACTCCTGATTCTTGATAATCTGAAATCTCCTTGATGAATCATGATCAACCCTTGATCAAATGATGAATTTTACTTCATATAATTGATGTTGGCAAAAAATCATGAAGTTTGACTTTGGTTTGACCACAGTTGACCTCAGTTTGACTTTTTAACTGCTTTGACTGATTTTGACTTATCTGATCATCTGACTGAGCAAACTTTTGAGAAAAGTCTTGAAACTTGTCATGGGGGTTCTTACACACATATAAGATGTTATGAAGCTTACTTGAAGTCTTGGAAGTCCATTTAGCCTGATTAAATTCAAAACCCTAGTTTTGGATGCACTGCTTAGGAGGTGCATTGTCTGAGGGAATTGTCAACTTTTCTGACTATTTGTGAACTTTATGAACCTTGTGAACCATCATAAGATGTCTTGTGAACCTTGTGAACCTCATGGGAGGTCTTGTGAACCTTGTGAACCTCATAAAGTGACTTGTAGACTTCATGAACCCCAATGAAAGGTTTTGTAAGCATTGTGAATCTTGTGAACCTTGTGAACCTCATAAAGTGACATGTAGACTTCATGAACCTCATGAAAGGTCTTGTAAGCATTATGAAGCTTGTGAACCTTGTGAACCTCATAAAGTGACATGTAGACTTCATGAACCTCATGAAAGGTCTTGTAAGCATTATGAAGCTTGTGAACCTTGTGAACCTTCTTAGCACACAAAGTCTTGTATTGTGAGGGCAAATTTTGGGGTGCAACACCTTCCTCCAGTGGTATTCCCTTGCACATTACCCGGGATATTGACTTCCGGATGTAGATGAGGCCCATACACTGGTGGATTAACATGAGGCTGCCCCCTTTCATTGTTACTTGTTCCTCCAGTTCCCAGAGGAGGTTCTTCCGGGGTTTGTCTTTCTACCAATGCCCTCAACCTTTCTTGACTTTGAGCCAAGCCATTCATTACTTCCATGAATTGGGTCATTTGGTTTCTCATCTCCAGCCTTTCATTAGCCATCTGAGTCCTGACCTCTGTCAGATCTTGCTGTACTTGGTCCATTTGGATACCAGGAAGATTGTTGCGAGTAGGATATCTGTGGGGACGGTTGAGAGGGAGCACCCGGCGGCGAGCAATAATTCCTGAATCACAACAGAGTTAGAAAATAATGTAAATACAAACCTACAAAACAAAACAACAGTCAGTATGCAATGCAGTATGCTTATTTATTTTCCAAGGTATCCGACTTGGCTCTTGGTTTTGACCTTTCTAGACCCTGAGGAAGATGCTTTGATGTTGCTTGGGAGAAAGAAAACTTAGTGGAACAAACTGACAAATACATTGCAAATGGTGAATAATACATAGTCTGTTTATACAACACATGCCCCTGAAGGGTCAAAAATACAACATAAAATAACAGTACATCAAATGGAAATAACAACAAACAGAGAAATCAAACATCTAAGCCAAACTCATCCTCCTTAACCTCCTTCAAAAGTGCTTCAGTTACAGGACCAGCCAGATGCTCTGTGATGTTCCTGATAAGAAGGTTTCTGGTGGCAATAGCAGTGGTCAGCTTCTTGTGCCTGTCCTGGTCCTTTGACCTCTTCACACCAGCCCTAATCTTTAATTCTGAAATCTCCTTCTGGGCTGCCAGCAAAGCTTCTTGTTGCTTCTTTTCATTGGCCTCCAACTGCTCAATCCTAGCTTGAGTTCTCTTATCCTCTTGAGTGCGAGCTTCAGTGATCCTGACCCACCTAGCTTGACTTTCCTCTAGATAGAGATCAGTTCTAGCCTTCTGAAACTGGGCCTCTTTACAGGCATTCTTCAATATTTGCTCTCCAGCTCTTGATTTCTTGATGTAGTCCTCTGCTTTCTCAATCTTAGCCAGATGCTCCACCTTAAGCTTCTCCAACCTCTCAATGTCTAGACGACCATCACTCCTTTCCCAAAGGGTCTTCTTCAGAGCTTGAGACAGATTCTCATTCCTTTCCTTCAGCTTCTCAAATTCTTCCAGGCTGACAGTGGCTGGAGGTGGTACTGTGGATGGTCCAGGTGCATCCTCAATGGTAAAGGGCATCCCAAAAATCTGAGCCCTAGCATGAGACCATTCATAATACTGAGCTGAAGCCACATTATTGCATCTCCCAAGGATGGCCATCCCTTTGGTTTGGATGTTGTCCCAAGCCCAAGATGCCTGCCTGACAACAACTAGATTAGGCTTTATCTCACAATACAAGGTTTCAGCCAAGTCCTGCATTCTAGGAGGGTGAACCAAAGCATAGCCCAATTGTCTCTTAAACAGCAAAGGATTGTAGTTGATGCAACCCTTTACTCCTACTAGAGGTACATTGGGGTACTGCCCACAGCTAGTAATTATGTCCCTGCCTTTGGTGCTCTGGGTGCACCACCTGATGTCATCTGAGGTCAAAGCAATAAGCCTCCTGGCCCAATTCTTCTGTTGGTGAGGGTTCAGGAAGGCATCAGTTTTAGGTAAGTGTTTAAGCAGCTAAGTGTGAAATAGAGGAGCACAACATCTCACCAATCTCCCTCTTTGCTTCTCATTCCTCTGATGAACAGAATAATAGAAATCCCCCAATAATGTGGGCACTGGGTTCCTCAGAAGGAAGAGATGAATGGCATTCTTGCTGATAAACTTGGGCTCATCTACAAATAGTATAACCCCATATATATTGAGGGCTAACAATGCACAAACTGCCCTCCACTCTCCCAAGGAGGCCTTCAGGATGGCCTGAGAAGTCAGAAAGTCTAAGTGCAATCCAGGGATTCCAGCCTTTGTGGTCATGTTCTGCTCAATCAAAGTAGGCTCCAGGTATAGTGCCTTTGACACTTCTCCATTGCTGGGAGAAGTCATCTCAGGGTTGAAGGGAATCCCACCCTTAACAGGCACTCCAATCAGTGATGAAAACTCCTCCAACAGAGGTCCTAACTGAAAGTTCTGGAAAGTGAAGCATCTCAAAGGAGGGTCATAAAACTGTAGGCAAGTGTGGATCAAACTCCTCTGAGATGGGTCTAAGTCCATAACCATATCAAGGATGCCTCCATAATGCTCTGTGAATAATGGGATGTGGTCTGGAGTGATAAGTGCCTGGACCTGCCTGATGCCAGTCATCACAGGCTCAAAGAAATGGTATGAAATGTTGCTCTTCTTGGGTGCCATGACTGTTGATGAAGAGCTAAAAACAAATGCTGATGATGAAGCCTGATACTGGTGATGAGCCACTGATAGTCTGAGACTGGTGATAAAAGCAGCTGAAGCAGGCAACTGATGAAGATAACTGAAGCAGATAGCTGATGAAGATAGCTGAAGCAGATAAAGGTCTATGCAGATGAAGGGGTCAAAACCAAGCCAGATGTAATATGGATACCCTGAAAAACAAATAAACAAATGTTAAATGATGCAATAATGATGTATGCAAATGATATGCAAGGGTTTGTGATCAAGCTGGATCTGATTACTCCCTTGATATAAGTCCATGTATGTTCAAAAAGTCTAGATGGAGGTTCAGAAGTCCAGTAACCAAGGTGGGGGACTCAAATAAAGAGTCACATGTCCAGGGTTAAATCACAAGAACTGTCCAAAGTGAAGCATTCTTAAACACAAGAAGTAACAGGGTATGATGTGGCCAAGGGTACCTGCAAACCTGTAAACAGACCAACCCCCTCACAGGTGTGTAATACCTCAAAATTTGCCCTCATTCTTTTTGCCTCAATTGGCTTGCCGTTTTGCATTTCATCTGCATATTCCATTAGGTCATGGCAGTCGCAATCACGCATTTGCAATGGGCTCCGAAGGCATGGGATCAAAGGATTTCTGGCAAATTGAATTGGCTTTATCCAAGGATGATTAAGTTGTTATCCAGGGTTGGACGCACGTTATCATGAGTGTCTTCCTATTTCAGAGGTTCAAAATTTCATTGGGTTGAATCAGGAAAAAGTCCTTCAACAGGGGTTAATGGTGATAGGGTTCTCCTCAACGATACATTGAGGTTTCTTCCTTATCGCATGATTCATCATCATATGGGAGATGGTTTGGTTTGCATGGAGTTAGTCAATGAGTGCACTCAAGCAATGTAATTCGAATTAACGGTGGAGAGTTCATTCGAGAATGCCCGATATCCATCTCAAATAAGTCACTATCATTTTCCACATCCATTTTCCGTTTCAATCTATTTCACATTAAACCATTTTTAATCTGTTTTTACTGCCCAATTCACCCTTTTATTTTTCCATAGTCGTACCCCATTTTATTAACCAAATTCATTCAGCTATCCATATCAAACCATAAACCACATATCCAATTAGCCATTCATCCAATCCTTATTATTCTAATGTCATCCATTTTAGTTTCACATTTCAGGCCCATTGGTAATTGAAAAGTATAAGCTGGCCCATTTCATTACCAATTTTTAATATGACTTTTTACAACCATTCTATTAGAAAAATATTAAAGAAAAATTGTTAGAAAATATAATGGAAATAAATGAAAAATAAAAGGAAGATCGATATAACTGATATTGGGATTACACCAGGAAAAAATACTCAGTTACAAATGTAACTGATACAACAGAAATCACCAACAGAAAAAGTCAGATATAAGAAAAAGGAAAGGATCAATAACAGAAGAAGAGAGGCCTAGCAAACTAAAAAAAACCATCTGCAGAATCCTCTCACTTCTCCTTCTTCTTCACCAGCCCCAATTTCTATCTCCAATTTTTTATTTTCCAATCTTGAATCATTGCGGTCATCAACAACTTTTCGCATCACTCTTCGCACTCCATCACCATGGTTTCGGCACTTCTTCAACTATCAACATCAATCTTCCGAAACCGCTTGGACAATGCTCCTGCAAGAATTCACGACATCGCAATTCAATCGGCACAACACAGTTAAGATTCATAGTTAAGAAGAAGAAGAAAAGATCAGAATTTCACATAAACACACTGCAAGCATAATGCAAACGGAGAATTACCAGAGCTACCACAATAGAGTCGCTCCCAATTTCCTCCAATCTTCTTCACCAACATGGTTCAACATCTTCAAACAGAGAAAATTCGTCATCAATCTTTCAATACACTGCATCACCATAAAATCCTCTACTTCTACAAATCGACCCGCCATTGCCGAATCTCCAAGAGCCATTAATCCTCCGTCTCAAAAAAAAACTGAAAACTCAGAAGCTTCCATCGCTCAGACTTCATTAGTCCACCCTGCAAATGATTCAAGAATCACAATTTAGAAAAGTGAAATTGAAGGAGAAGGGATACAAACTCGCAGCTGCAAAAGTCATAGAAAAGCGTTAACTACAAGCCAGTTCAAGAACATCGCGAATTCACAAAGCAAGGTTCATCAATGGCTCAACAACAACACTTCAAATGCGGTTCAGAATTTCATATTCGCACCAGAGATAATAAGAAGAAGGAGATCGCGTTTTGAAAGAAAAATAAGCAAGAAAATCGCATCGAAAGTTCAAGAACATACCTCGCGGATTCGATCCGCGTAAGATTCATGCTCTACATCATCGACTCCTTGTGCATTTGAGGTTATTCGGTTTGAACAGGACGCGACGAAGAGGACTTGGGCGGCGTGTTTTTGTCCGGCGGCGGAAGAACATAGAAAAAGTTGGATCCACGGTGGAGTCGTGTTTGCTTCCGGTGAAGCCCTTCGTTTCGAGACAGAGATGTTGATGGAGGTCGAGGGTTCTCGCCATTTGAAAGAGAGCGAGGGCGGTGATGAGGGGTATTGTGGTGTCCGGAAGAAAGGTCGCGGAGGAGGACGTACGGCGACACTGTTGTCCTCGTGTTGATTAGAGGTTTCTGAAACAATGAAGGTGATGAAGCCGAAACAGGGCGGCTTGATGGGAAGACGGCGATGGAGTCCGGGTTGTGGAGTGGAAGAATGCAACTGCTCATATGTCAAAGATTGTTGCCAGTTTCCGTTGGCGTGCCCATGAGGAAGTGATGGTAGGGTTTCGGTCGCCGTTGTGTGTTACGTTGTGAAGAAGAAGAACAGAAAATGACGGCGGCTCATTACGGAAGAGAAGGAGAGACTTAGGTCTTTGTATTTACATCATAAGCATTTAGGGTTTGCTGAAATGGAATTGGGCCCAACATTCCTCATGAATCGCTATCCACACAACCCATTTGCGCTAACGACACTCCCTCTTGAATTCAGCCTGAAGGATTGGGCCTCAAGGCCATGGAAAATTTTATTTGCACCTCCAAATCACTCATACGACCCTCCTACGGGTTGATAAGAAAATGGGCTTTGGGCCAAAGTTTTTACAGCATCTGAATTCTTATTGCACCCTTGTTTCTTTATTCTTTTTTTCAAAATTCTAATAACTGATCTTGGTTGTAAAGAGCATTTTGTTAATTAATTTTCTTATTAAAATTTTTGTTAATCAACCATTGTTAATTATATTCTTGTGGATTATCTTAGTCCATTTTCTCGGTTTTTTTATTTATTTAAGATTTTCTTTGACAATTTTAATTATGGTTGTGAATTAATATTTGGATTAACTTGTGATATGAATGTCCATAAGCATGTGTTTTTTTATCGATCTCGGATCGATTTCAATTATGGCCAAGCTTCACAAAAGCAAATATGGAAGATGGGCATTTATTTTGCTCATAGAAGACTACAAGACCTTGCTTGAGGATTTTTTCGGATTTCTTTTATGTGAAGAATCGTCATTTCATTCAAGTAAGTGATTTCGAGCTTTTTTCGGCTTTACGCATCATTTTAGTCGTATGCGGCTTAGGATCATATAATTTAAGGTGCATCTGAGCCCTCCCACCTGAGGCATTGGTTATGTTTGTGATTTATGATGATATGCGTCGATTTCGGAACTTAGGGATTAGGTTAAGAACCATTAGGATCGCTTCCTTTCACTTCCCCTTTAAATCCACTTTTTCACCCGTTTCGTCGCATTTATTAAAAATAGTTTTAGGTGTGATAAAATTCTGGAAAAATTCATGAGTGATCCTCATCCTCTTAATTAATTTGTCATATTTTTTATTTCCAGATTTGGGTGGTTTTAATAATTAATTTGGGTTTTTGTTCATGAGCTGTCCCAAAAAGGAAGGTTTTGGCATAAGGGACCGAAATCGATTTTTCCCCATAGGTGTGAAACCTATTTTTTGTGTGTGATTAATCACTGTAATTTGTGACATCTTAATGCTCATTAGGAATTTTTTCCATAATTTTTAGTGCCCTTGTTGATCCACTTTGTGGGGTTGTTTTTGATGATCATGTTTCGGTTACCTTGCTAGTCAAGGAATTGTTTTGGCACTTTGGTGCATAATTTTATGAAATCCTTTTGGACAATGTGAGATAATGACTATATCATTCCAGGGATTTAATTTCATAATTTTTAAAGGCTTTTTGCTATTTTTCCATGTCACCTAGATCCTAGGTTGATTCATGTGTCTATTTGTTGCATAACTTAAATGATAGGAAGGCATTCATGCCATTTTCTTGAGGGGATTTTTGGTAGATTTTAGGAGTTAATTATAGGTCATTTGCATGTCCTTAATTCCAGTTATAAGCCATTTTTTGAACCATACTCATTTGGTTAGTTTTAGTGTTTCAAAATGCATACTTATGTGAACTAGTTTAGCTTAAACGGATTGCTAATCTCTTCTCATGTTTAACTTGAATTATGTGGAAGTCATCAATGCCTATTCATGCATTCTAATTTCATCTCATACCTTGTATGCTACTGACCCATAATCATTTCATGCATATTCACATGCCATTCTTCCTTAGTTTGCATCATGTGCGATCTTATGCGATTTTTGTTCGTTTCTTCTCATATTTTCTTCTCATTGCTCCATATGCCTAATCCATTGAATCCATGATTGTATATTCATTCATACATCTTAATAAGCATTCACTACTGACTTTTATGTTCATTTCATGTATTCATTCATGCTTGTAAGCCATACACATTCATACTTCATCCATAAGCCCTAATTTGCATTCATGTGAACTTAGGTGAACTTTTTGTACATAGTTTGACATAGTTTGATCTTGTGAGGTATCCTAGCATACTTAGGGACCTATAGCATGTAGCTACTGACTTTAGAAGTCATGTGACCTTTAGGTACCTTCACCTTTAGACTTAGGTCTTATTTTGAACCCTAGTTCCATTCTAGGACGTTTATGGTACTTAATCGCTTTCATGCTTTGATTTTATTTTCAATATGCATTGTCATGCTAACTTTTGTTTTGTAGGGGGGAAGATTGAGGTAAGCATTACTTCATTCCTATCTCTTACGCATTTTAATTGTGTTTTCCTTAGCACCTTGTGCTTTGCTTTTAGGCTTTCCCTTTCTTTAGAGACAACTTAACTTCCTTAGGAAGTAAGTTAGTTTCTAGTTCTCTTTTCTTCTTTTCCTTTTCTCATTAGGATTAGAAACCTCATTAACCATAGGACCTCTCTTGCACATAACAACTAACTTAGGGTTGTGTCTTAGTCCCCTTAGTTTGTCCTTTTTGCAATTTGAGTCATTCTCTTCTTATCTTCAAACAAAATCCAAAAACACTTAATAAATAAATGGAAGGATTCCTTGTGTATAGCCTTATTCCATGAAGCACTTGCATTCATTCCATCTTGGAGTGGTGTAAGCTTGTTTATCATGATGCACAAGTCTCATCAAGGAGTTGTTCACAAAGAAAGCTCAAAAAATACTTCTTCACTAAAGAAACAAAAACACTTAATAAAGTTCAACAAGCTAGTGAACTTAAACTCTAATCCTAGGAAACCAGTCTTGGATAAATTCTCCTTGCTGGGTATGCTTGTTCCATTATTCCATCTTGGAATGTAGAGTCAAGTGTACATTCCATGGAAAAAAGTTTGAATTCACTTCCTTGTGCCAAATTCATACAAAACTCATAAAAGCCAAAAACAAACAATAAGCGACTATCCTGCGGGAACTTCTCTTCTCATCTCATTCACTCATAATGCGAACTCGCGACTACTTGTCTCGCATGCAAGACGGTAAACGCACTCGTACCAGACGAGCCTGCAACACCTGAGCATAGACATACGCAGTTCCAGCATAAAAAACACAAACAAATAGTTCCCGCCTTAGTTAGGCGAACTACGTCGACTATGATCCTCATTATCCCGATGAGGTACGTAGGCAGCGGGGTAGGGCCCGTTCGAGCACACTCTTTATTTTCCCTACATTTCCCATTTTCTTTCCATTCTCATGTTCTTATTTCAGTTCATTTTTCATTTCCATTCCAGCTAGCGGTTTTATTCAGCAGCATTCTTTTTTCTCACCCTTTGAAACAAGCAAGCAAGCGTGGATCCCGTCGGGTACGACGGACGGATTGGGGTGCTAATACCTTCTCAATTCGTAACCGACTCCCGAACTCAGATCTTTGGTTCGCAGGACCTTGTCCTTTCCTTCTTCCTCAGGTTTGTGCAACATTACCTTTCCCATTCTTTCGGGATAAAAATGTATGGCTGGCGACTCTAACCTTTCCGCGCCACTTTCGCGTTTGTACTAGGATGAAAATCCCGGGAGCGACAGCTGGCGACTCTGCTGGGGATCGAACCTGATTCTTCCGGTTTCCCTTGTAGAGTCAATCCTAGCGCCTGTTTGGTTTTGTTCTTTGGGTGTTTATCTGTTTGATGCTGTGTGCTTTAGTTTAGCTTTACTGTTTTTATTTACAGTTTTATTTATAGCTTTACTTTATCGCATTTATTTACCGCTTTCAGTATTTTATTTTCCATGCATCATATTATACTGGACTGTCTGGCTGTGCTGGTTTTCATTTTTTCTGTGGGTTGGGAGTTACTGTGAGATAAGCCAACTACCCGGCTTGAGTGCACCCTAGGACTTAGAGTGGTTCCACTTTGGCTTCATGGCATCTTGCTATGTTGGTAGTAGTGAGTTCCACACCTTGACTTGCGACCTTCTCGGGAATGTATTGATACCGGAATCTTTCTGGGTTGATGCGCTACCTTGATAGTTATGTGCAGTCAGGGGACCGATCATTGAGAACCTTTGTGGAAACATCCCTCTCCAGTGATGACAGTGGCAGACCACATTTGTTGGCAAACCCACTCGCATCCGAGGGTCCATTGGGAACTCGCATAGGATGGCCTGGTTCTCTCATAGGAATCCAGTCAAAGCAAACTGTTCGTATGACGATAGTATTGTACCCTTCGGGATGAATGTACTATTGTTTCTCGATTCAGTGCTTGAAGCTGGAGACTTGTGAGGGATGCTTGTTTTTCCGGACTCAACTGAGACCTCCCTGCGTAGTACATAATACCAAACCGATTCTCTGATTTGGTCATGAGCCATTTCTCGGAAATGGTGAACGTATTATTGCTATTCGGCTTTGAGAGTCCGTGATGTTGACCCGAGTAGCACACCCGTGAGATTGGGAGGGGTTTACAGGTTTGCAGGAACCCTAAGCTTCAACATACCCACTTTGCCAATATGTTTCAGTGTTATTTGGTTCTTTGATTCAGAGATCCGGGATTTCTATTCAGAGAAATTGTTATTGTGATTACCATTATGACCCTGATATGGTGACTATTATTATGACTCTCCACAGACACTGGGCTCGTTGTTCAGCTTCAACACCATCAGTGACTATTCAATTATGTGATCCAGTTCTACAGTTATTGGGTTCTCAGTTATGGGGGTTCTATACAAAGATGGTGCTGCTATTGTGGTTGTATTCAGACACTTGACTCATTGCTCAACACCGACACCAACATCAGATCATTGATCACATGCCTATTGCATACATGACATCATAGCCTTTCTGCATACATGTTCAGTTATTTCGGAGGATCACATATATGAATCATGCTGTTGGATTTTTCTGTATCAAAAACTTGAATCAAAGTAGATAGATTCCTCATAAATAACTGAACATGACATTTGCATACATCCTTGCATTCTTGACAGGTGTTCAAAGACAAATTCTTTTCCTGACTTGATTTCTCATCAGAATGGACAACTTGAATCACAATCATCAAGGTATATATTTGAAGTAACTCCGGGCGGAGGTAATCAAAGGAAGACCCAACTGGGACAATTCAGGACAGAGGTGTAAACCTTATTTCAGAATCAGAAGCTGTTGAAAGAGGAAGTCAACCAGATGAAGACTCAGATGAGCTTGGTTATGTAAATTCTGAACGAAGCTATTGTCATCCCTATCGAGGGGAACTACGTTGCTCTGATTCTCCATTGGTCAATGGAGATACGTAGGCAGGAGATCGTGCAAGATCTTTCCGAGCAACCTTATCTATTAACTTTATCAACCTCTTCCCTCAAGACTTCACTTGTCGGTATCCAATTTCAGCTCCCCAAGAGAGTCCTAAGGGTCAGAGCATAAGGGTAAAGGCCAAAACCACTTGAGAAGAAGTTTGATCATATTCTAATGACGTACGTGCAATAAGTTTCTTCACTTATGAAAATTCGGAGTGGTTGGGCTAATTGCATCAGGATCATCTCCGACAAAGCCTCTTTTGGGGTTTCAATGCCAAGTACGATTACCATTCTGGGGCACCTGGCCTGTTAATTGAAGATTGCAAGTCTTTCAGAGGCAAAGGTAAATACAAGGTCCCGAATTTGATCGACTCAAAGGTCATCATGTCAGAAGGTCTGCTCACATATTGAAATCTCCTTATCAAATTGGCATCCTAATTTGCAAAGGCATCTTCAGAAGCAATAAGTCCATACGGATTCAAGTCTCCTCAATGACGGCAATGTTCAGCTTCTTTACTGCATTTTCATTTGTAGTTTATATTGTTTGTTTAAACATTTGTATGCATGCATGAAACTTATTTGTTTTTGAATGATAACCATAATAAAATGCACATGTTTTTCTTGAAGTAATCCATTCGTATTCACTCATGATTTTGTGTATTTGCATTGCAATACCAACTATTGTGCTTAAACTCTATCAGGGAGGACGACGAAATGAAAACGCAAAAATCTCTAACTGTGTGCTTTTGAGAAAGACCCTGTTGACGATGTACAGGCATTGTTTCAAGTCCTAAACACCGGAGATATAAGGGAGATAGACCCTCGCCAACCCATTTGAGCCTTGAAGTAGGAGTTTCTTTTCGCACGGAAAAAAACCCTTGCATTTAACCCAGGGGCAAGGTAGGCGTCAGTTAGTTTGACCAAACGTTCAAATTTCAAAAGGAGGGAAAATCTGAGGATCCATTACCTTTCGTTGTACCAAATCAAAAGGTCCAAAGACCCGAAACCACACTGGTTGTCCAAGTCAAAAGGTCCAAAGATTGAAAACCACAATGGTTATCCTTCGTTGACCAAAGAATGAGGCAGTCACAACCCTCGTAAAGCAATCAAGACAAACAGTGTCATGCGACTTGTTCAAAATGCAAAAAGAGAAAGAAAAAAAAGAAGAAGCCCGCTAAGTCGAAACTTGAAAACAAACGACTTAGGCAAAAATTAGGGCATCCCGCTGGACTTCACAATCAAAGATTCACAAGAATCAGTCCAGGCAAAAGTTAGGGATAAGAAAAATAATGCAAAAGCGAAAGACGAAAAGGATTACACAAGAAAGATCCTTGAACAAGAACAAAGTCGTGTGATACAGACACAAAAGACAATAGGGGTGACTGACTCTAAACAATAATTTGATTGGTGCTTAAACCGTTAGTGTAATTGGTTCCTCAACCATCACAAAACCCTTTTTGAGAGGTGAGCGCTTGTAAAAGCTAGTTGAACATAGGAATGGAGAACATCACGAAGATGGGTGGGCACAAATAAATTTCGAGCCTATATCTTTTGTTTCTATAACCGTGAACCAGACCACGATACAACCCTCAAAAGTCCTAACTGAAACAGGGTTATTTTGAGAGCGTACTACCACGAGACCGCGTTCCTGACTCCTATGAGTGGTGTTGAAAGATTTTTGTTGGTGTTGCATGTGCATGCTTTCTATTATTCAAAAATCAATGTCGTATCTTAACCAGTGATTCGCTCACAAAGGTTTGCGACATCTTTTTTTAGTAAAACTTCAAGATTAATATGTGTGTTGCATTAGAATTTTCATTCTTAAAATAAACATTTTCTGCTTGCATACATTTGTTTGGCATCATAAAAGTCCATGTATGGAATCTCAGTCCAGAAGCTTAATCTTGCCAAGTTGAGAAGTCTGAAACTTCCGAAGGACTATCTGTCGAGGTGCACTTTTTAAGAAAACTCCATCGAGTAGGGACTTTCCCAACATTCCTGGTAAGAGCCAACTAATTCGGGGCAATCATGTCGAGCAATCTCTTCAAAATTCAGCCAAGCTGGGGCAATCACTTCGAGATCCAATCTCTCGAAGAATAGTTGATCTGGGTGTTTTCTTCAAAGCAGTCATTCAGAGGTGATCACTTCAAGACTTGTACTGGGGCAGGCCACCCCAAGAGCATTGGAAGTTACTTTCTCCTGAAGACGGTTAATCAGAAGCACCTACTCAAGGTTCAAAATACTAGGACACACTATCTCACAGTGATATGAGGTTTTTCATGAATCCTCGCGAGGAATATTCTTGCACAGACCATGGAGTCTGGGGCAGTTATTTCGAGATCCGACGAATCTCTCCAAGAGTTTGAAGACACTGAGGCATCTCGTATGCCAGTTTTCTGTAAAATCCTCTTGAGACGTTATCTGAGGCGAGTTGAAAATTTCAGAGAACCATTATTCAATCATGATTAGTTGGTGATCTATCAACCCAGAGTCTGGAAGCAAAGCCGTTGTCAGCACAATACTTCAAGAGTTGTTTCATCTGCGGACTTCATCAATCAAGGTTCCTTAGCAAGTCTCATGGAAGGTTACTTCTTGAGAAGAAGGGTATCATCGTCTCTCATCACCAGCATGAGACGCCTTACATCTCTCATTCCCAACATGAGAGGATTTATCTCCTATCCCCAGCAAGTGGCAACTTGAGCTCTTATCTTCAACGGGAAGCTTTATCATTGACGTTATCTGTCATCCACAGTAAAGTGGAAGCTGAAATTTCTCCCAACGAGGTAGCAGAAGGTGGGTGTCATCCCCAAGCAGGAGTTTCCCTTCAAACAGGGGCAATTTTCAGCAGTACAAGGAGTTCGTTCCTCCCCAGCAAGGTGTTTCCTCAACAGTGTCATGCCTTTGGTTCTCCGCCAAGTTAGGAGGTCCTTATTTCTCCACCAGAGTTCAAGAAGTCTCAAAGTCCAATTTATTTTTGGCAGTGGCGGTTGTTCAGAGTCAATGAATTATTAACAGTTTTCCCCGCAGAGTTGTTTCCTCCTCATCAGGATGAACCAGATCAATGCAGTGATCATCATTTCTCCCCAGCCAAGCCATCTGGGATACTTGTAGTCTCCTTATCAGGAGATCTCCTTGCATTTTGCATACTCATATTCATCACATTTGCATCCTCCAAAGCGTAGCATTTCCTGTCGCTCCCGGGATTTTCATCCTAGTACAAACGCGAAAGTGGCGCGGAAAGGTAGAGTCGCCAGCCAGACATTTTTATCCCGAATGAATGGGAAAGGTAATGTTGCACAAACCTGAGGAAGAAGGAAAAGGACGAGGCCTTGCGAACCAAAGATCTGAGTTCGGGAGTCGGTTACGAATTGAGAAGGTATTAGCACCCCAATCCGTCCGTCGTACCCGACGGGATCCACGCTTGCTTGTTTTGTTTCAAAGGGTGAGAAAAATATAACTGCTGCTGAATAAAATCGCTAACTGGAATGGAAGTGAAATGAGAAAAAGGATGGAAATAAGAAAATGGAATGAAAGAGGGAAATGTAGGGAAAATAAAGAATGTGCTCGAACGGGCCCTACCCCGCTGCCTACGTACCTCATCAGGATAATGAGGATCAGAGTCGACGTAGTTCTCCTAACTAAGGCGGAAACTATTTGTTTGTATTTTTTATGCTGGAACTGCGTATGTCTATGCTCAGGTGTTGCAGGCTCGTCTGGTACGAGTGCGTTTACCGTCTTGCAAATGAGACAAGTAGTCGCGAGTTCGTGTTGTGAGTGAATGAGATGAGAAGAGAAGTTCCCGCAGGATAGTCGCTTGTTATTTGTTTTTTTGTACTTTAAGAGTTTTTATATGAATTTGGCACAAGGAAGTGAATTCAAACTCTTTTCCATGGAATGTACACTTGCCTCTACATTCCAAGATGGAATAATAGAACAAGCATACCCAGCAAGGAGAATTTATCCAAGACTAGTTTCCTAGGATTAGGGCTTAAGTTCACTAGCTTGTTGAACTTTATTAAGTGTTTTTGTTTCTTTAGTGAAGAAGTGTCTTTTAAGTTTTCCTTTGTGAAACAACCCCTTGATGAGACTTGTGCATCATGATAGACAAGCTTACACCACTCCAAGATGGAATGAATGCAAGTGCTTCATGGAATAAGGCTATACACAAAGGATCCTTTCATTTATTTGTTAATTATTTTTTTTGAATTTTGTTTGAAGATGAGAAAGAATGACTCAAGTTGCAAAAAGGGAAAAAATAAGGGGGACTAAGACACAACCCTAATTTTATTGATTTATTTACAAGAGAGGTCCTATGGTTAGTGAGGTTTTCTAATCCTAATGAGAAAAGGAAAGGAAGAAAAAAGAGAACTTAGAAGTCAACTTACTTCCTAAGGAAGGTAAGTTTTTTCTAAAGAAAAGGGAAAGCCTAAAAGCAAAGCACAAAGTGCTAAGGCAAACAAAATTAAAATGCATAAGAGATGGGAATGAAGTGAGAATTACCTCAATCTTCCCCCCTACCAAACAAAAGTTAGCATGACAATGCATATTGAAAATAAAATCGAAGCATGAAAGCGATTAAGTACCATAAACATCCTAGGATGGAACTAGGGTTAAAATAAGACCTAAGTCTAAAGGTGAAGGTACCTAAAGGTTACATGACTTCTAAAGTCAGTAGCTACATGTTATAGGCTCCTAAGTATGCTAGGATACCTCCCAAGATCAAACTATGTCAAACTATGTACAAAAAGTTCACCTAAGTTCACCTAAATGCAAGTTAGGGTTTATGGATGAAGTATGAATGCATATGGATTACAAGCATGAATTAGTACATGAAATGAACATCAAAGTCAGTAGTGAATGCTTATGAATATGTGTGAATGGATATACAATCATGGATGCAATGGATTAGGCATATGGAGCAATGAGAAGAAGATGTGAGATAAAATGGAACAAACATCGCATAATATCGCACATGATGAAAGTTAAGGAAGTATGGCATATGAATGTGAATGAAATGATTATGGGTCAGTAGCATACAAGTTATGAGATGCCATTAGAATTCATGAATTGGCATTAATGATTTCCATATAATTCATGTTATTATTTAGAGGAGAAGAGAAGCTAGTTTAAGTTAAAGTTAATCCACATAAGTATGCACTTTAAAGCACCAAAACAAACCAAATGAGTATGGTTCAAAAAGATGACCTATGGCTGGAATTAAAGGCATAACAATGACCTATAATCAACTCCTAAAAGTTACCAAAAAGCATCTCAAGCAAATGGCATGAATGCCTTCTTAAATCCTAGGATATGGAGCAAATACACACATGAATCAACCTAGGATCTAGGTGCCATGGAAAAATAGCAAAAAGCTTTGAAAAATTATGACATTAAATCCCTGGAATAATAAAGTCATTATCTCACATTGTCCAAAAGGATTTTACAAAATTATGCACCAAAGTGCCAAAACAATTCCTTGACTAGCAAGGTAACAAAACATGATCACCCAAAAAAAACGACTCCACAAAGTGGATCAAAAAGGCACTAAAAATTATGAAAAAAATGCATAATGAGCATCAAAATGTCACAAATTACAGTGATTAATCACACACAAAAAATAGGTCTCACACCTATGGGGAAAAATCGATTTCGGTCCCTTATGCCAAAACCTTCCCTTTTGGGACAGCTTGTGAACTAAAATCCAAATAAAATATTAAAACCACCCAAATCTGGAAATAAAAAATATGACAAATTAATTAAGAGGATGAGGATCACTCATGAATTTTTCCAGAATTTTATCTCACCTAAAACTATTTTTAATAAATGTTACAAAACGGGCAAAAAAGTGAATCTTAAGGAGAAGTAAAAGGAAGCGATCCTAATGGTTCTTAACCTAATCCCTAAGTTCCGAAATCGACGCATATCCTCATAAATCATAAATATAACCAATGCCTCAGGTGGGAGGGCTCAGATGCACCTTAAGTTACATGATCCTAAGCCGCATACGACTAAAATGGTGCATAAAAGTCGAAAACGTCGAAATTACTTACTTGAGTGAAACGCCGATTCTTCACATAAAAGAAATCCGAAAAAATTCCCAAGCAAGGTCTTGTAATCCCCATAAGCAAAATAAATGCTTATCTTCCATATTGGCTTTGTGAAGCTTTGCTATAATCGCAACCGATACAAATCGACCGAAAAAACATCATGAACACTCTAATTCAAAATCAATCCTAAACAATTAATTAAAATTCATACAAAAATTTCAATTAGAAATTAACAAAGAATACTTAAATGTTAACCAACAAATATTATAAAAAATAACAATAATTAACAACTTCTAAAAAATCAAAACCATTAGATTTTTCTAAGAGAAAAATAAAATAAGAGCCAAGGAGGTGGATTAGTGAAATATGGGCTCAAACAAACACTTCCATGGCGAAACTCCAATTCCAATTAAACCCACAGGAGGGGGTGCTGACTGAAATTATGATGTGTGAATAACAAATTCAATGGGCTTAGAGCCCAGTTCCATGAGCATATCGCTGGAGGGGTGCGAAGATGAAAAACGCTGGTGCAGAAGGCATTCACATGGCCGAAAGGTCCAATTCTTGTTGGCCTGCGCAGGGGGGGGGTATGAATCTGAAATTGAGGTGGTGTGGATAGTAGAATTCACGATGCTTGGCCCAAATGACAACCTGGTCCTGTTTATGAAACCCTAATAAGAAAAGAGAAGACACTCCATTCTTCTTCCTCTCTCCGCCGCACAATCTATCACAAACTCAAAGCCTTCCTTCACCATGGCTTCTTCCATACTAGCTTATCTTCCTCATCACCGTTTCCGTCGTGGCGACCTCATCTTCCTCACGAGTCGTCGTCGGCCACTCACATCTCTCGGACTACACGGTGCGGCTCGCCTTCATCTTCACAATCACACCTCTTCCTCTAACTTTATCACCATCGGAGAACATCGCCGACCTCGCCGTCAAGAAGCTCACCGTCAAGAGACTCGCGCCGCTCTCATCACTAGTCATCTTCTCCAATTGTTGTTCGATTCGACGCGACGGTAATGAGCAAGGAAGAAAAAGTCTGTGGCTTGAATCGCACCACCTAATCGGCTTTGAGATTCCTCACAGCATGCTTTGAATCGATGTTTTGGACTGCTAATGCATCGAATTCCTCCGCCGGTAATTTCGTCGCTACCACTGCGAGCTTGTTTCTCTGGAAGTTTGGATTTTTGACGTGGATTTGTCTTTTCATTTTTTGTTGGAGATTGACGGCAAGAAAACTCTGCGGATAGACGGTATTGTGAATCGATGCCATGGCCGTGATGCAGTGGCCTCTTGTATCCTTCTTTCTCCACTCTTTATTGCTGTTTCTGGGTCCATGATTATTGTAGCTGAATCCTGTTGAACCATGGTGATTGATGCGCTATTCCTGTGTGTTTTGCAGGTTAATTAAAAGATGATGAAGTTTGTTATTTCAGAAAACAAGATAATGAAGCTGAGGATTGACCTCCCTGACGAAGAATCGAAGAATTAATCAAGACTACGCAACATCTCGAGGTAATAACATCGCCACCGATTTTCTCCTCTTTTCTCACTTCTGAACTCGTCCTCTCTTCTTTAATTTTCTCGCGATTTCCATTTTATTGTTGGGGACCTTGTTGAATTGAATTTGCGGGTATGATCTTCCTTGATCTCACTTTCTTCTTTCTGTGTCTGTGAAGTTGCTGTTGCTGATTCTTGAACTTTGAATTTATAATTCCTGTTGGAGCCTTGATGAAGAGTTTTAGCAGTTAAACTTGCAGGTTGAATTAATGAAGTCTTTGGAATGGTAATGATAGAGGGGATGAAGATCATTAATCAAGAGTTTGTTGCAGGGAGATTTTTTTTGGAAGATGGTGTAGATGAAGCTGGAGAAACAGGGAAGCCTTTTTTTCATTTCTGTTTGGTGATCCTCGTGCAAGCCCAAAAGAGAGAGTGATGAAGAAGAATCATAATGGGATCCATCCAGAGAGAGACCCCTGTTTTGTATATTTTGTCTATATATTCCTCTTTTCCTTTTTGGATTATGAAAAATGCTTTTAAAGTGAATGGAATTGGAGATCCTACTTTTCTGTAACTGAATTCTTTTTTCCACTGATTCTGATTTTTTTTGTATAATGTGACCAAATAATCACTTGGTTTTGCTAATATGCCACTGATTGGGTTGAAACTTGATCCTCTTTTGAAAGGATTATCACAACTCACATCAGCATTGCTTGTGGTCCGTTATGAAATGTGCTTCTAGTATCAGGAGATAAAATCTGAATTGTGAAGGGTGAAATGAATGTAATGGAAAAGATCTCTTGAAAAAAAAATCTCTGGGAAACTTTCTTGAATTTGATAGAACTTGGATAATGTAGTGACTTCATAAAAATGGATGAACTTGAATGATTTGGATTGTTGTAACTTGGACTTTGAATGTATTTTGAATTTTGCATGTCAAACAACTTTTAAAGGTCATGAACCCAAATTAAACTCCAATAAGGACAAATCCATTTAAATTTTAATGTCAAATGACCTTGGATCCTCTACCAATTAAACAAACAAATCTCACAATAATCCTTTGTATCTCTTGTCAAGATATGTGCCTTGCAATTCACTAAGTGGGTGACCAATGATTTTAAAACGAACACCCTAAGGAACTTCGAAGATGAACACGTACCCAAAGCACCAAGCATGTAAAAGCAACCTTTTCCATTCCCTATTAAATCTCTGCCTTTATTGGAGCTCTTGTATCCATGACAACTCGTATCTTGAGAAAACGATTGCGACAGTAAAAATCACCTTTGGTATCGACCTTGAGTGTAATGGCAATAATAGGAAACTCAACTATAAGGATAAGCCTCACTCACATGCCTCATGAAGTAATGAAATGCACTAATATGTTGTTAATGACTTAGTGGAATATGCAGATGAATGCAAAACAAAATGCCAGTTAAGGTAAAAAAAGAATGAGGGCAAATTTTGAGGTATTACAGCTGCCCCTATTCAATCATCTGCATACCTGAACGAATAATTGCAACAGCTTTTAGACTTTCAAGGTATGGAGTGATTGAATACTCGAATAAAACCTGAAAATTTGCACACTGAGGGCAACAGAAATGCCATCTGCCCTTTATTTATTTATGATTTTTTATCTTGACCTCTGAATAGATAGCGGAACATAAGACCAGGTGAAAATATGCTAGGAAGAATGCCATCCTCGAACGACAACTCACAAGGGATCCTCGAATCCAATACTAAAACCATCCTGGAATAGAAACACGATAGTATATCGGCCGCAGGCGATAACCATCAACAACAAAGACTGACCTCAGACAGACTTTGCAAAAGAGACAAACTGACCTCGATCAATAAGCTCAACAAGTGAACCACTATCCTCGAATAATAGCCACACAACAAGACCAACCGCAGAAGGACTTGAAGAAAAGAATGCCATCCTCGAATGACAATCCAAAAGATCCTCGAATCTAACACGAAACCATCCTCGAATGGAGACGCAAAGGTATACCAGCCTCGACTGATAACCAAACACAAAGCTGACCTCAGACAGACTTTGCAAAAGAGACAAACTGACCTCGATCAATAAGCTCAACAAGTGAACTACTATCCTCGAATAATAGCCACACAACAAGACCAACCGCAGAAGGACTTGAAGAAAAGAATGCCATCCTCGAATGACAATCCAAAAGATCCTCGGATCTAACACGAAACCATCCTCGAATGGAGACGCAAAGGTATACCAGCCTCGACTGATAACCAAACACAAAGGAAAGAGAATAGGACGAGATGGAACGGGACCATTGTACTTAAATGATAACCCGAAACGTGACCGTTGTACTGAAACGGAGACATGAGGAAATGAGATTGTTGTACGGAAACAATACTCAAAGACGAGACCATTGTACTTAAATGGAGACTCGGAAAGAATAGGATCGTTGTACTTAAACGAAGCCCAAGCAAACAGGATCATTGTACTTAAATGATAACCTGAGACGCGACCGTTGTACTGAAACGGAGACGCGAAAAAAATGAGACTGTTGTACTGAAACAAGACTCAAAGACGAGACCATTGTACTTAAATGGAGACTCGGAAGGAATAGGATCGTTGTACTTAAACGAGAGCCCAAGACGCGACCGTTGTACTGAAACGGAGACGCGAAAAAAATGAGACTGTTGTACTGAAACAAGACTCAAAGACGAGACCATTGTACTTAAATGGAAACTCGAAAGGAACGGGATCGTTGTACTTAAACGAGAGCCCAAGACGCGACCGTTGGACTGAAACGGAGACGCGAAAAAATGAGACTATTGTACTGAAACAAGACTCAAATACGAGACCATTGTACTTAAATGGATACTCGAATGAAATGGGATCGTTGTACTTAAACGAGAGCCCGAGCAAACAGGATCATTGTACTTAAATGATAACCTGAGACGCGACCGTTGTACTGAAACGGAGACGCGAAGAGAAATGAGACTGTTGTACTGAAACAAGACTCAAATACGAGACCATTGTACTTAAATGGAGACTCGAATGAAATGGGATCGTTGTACTTAAACGTGATCCCGAGATATGACCGTTGTACTGAAACGGAGGCATGAGAACATGAGATTGTTGTACTGAAACAATACTCAAATACGAGACCATTGTACTTAAATGGAGACTCGAAAGGAACGGGATCGTTGTACTTAAACGAGAGCCCAAGACGCGACCGTTGTACTGAAACGGAGGCATGAAAACATGAGATTGTTGTACTGAAACAATACTCAATCGGGGATAACAACAAAACTTGGTAGAAGCATCCATCCCGGGAAATGAAGTTGCATTCTGTGAGGGATACTTCAATCTGATCGGAGATGTAACGGGTCTTATGTAATATACCTCAAAACTGGCCCATGCTGGTATGCATATGTTTGGATTTATGGCGTAATGCTCCATGAGGATGGAAATGCTACGCTTTGGAGGATGCAAATGCGATGATGATTATGCATATGCAAATGCAAAGAGATCTTCTGACAAGAAGACTGCAAGTATCCCAGATGGCTTGACTGGGGAGAAACTGATGATCACTACCTTGATCTGGTTTGTCCTGATGAGGGGGAAACAACTTTGCGGGGAAAACTGTTAATAATTCACCGGCTTTGAACAGCCGCCACTGCCAAAAATAAATTGGACTTTGAGATTGGAGTGCCAAGACCCTGCTGGAGATGGACTCTTCTTGAACTCTGGTGAGGAAGTGAGGACCTCCTGACTTGGCGGAGAACCAAAGGCATGACACTGTTGAGGAAACACCTTGCTGGGGAGGAAAGAACTCCTTGTACTGTTGAGGATTTCCCCTGTCTGAAGGGAAACTTCTACTTGGGGATGACACCCACATTCTGCTGCCTTGCTGGGAGAGATTTCAACTTCCACTTTACTGGGGATGACAGATAATGTCAATGATAAAGCTTCCCGCTGAAGATAAGAGCTCAAGTTGCCACTTGCTGGGGATAAAAGATAAATCCTCTCATGTTGGGAATGAGAGATGTAAGGCGTCTCATGCCGGGGATGAGAGACGATGATATCCTTCAGCTCAAGAAGTAATCTTCCATTTTCCGCACTACTGGAGAAGGGATTGTCTAATGAGACTTGCTAAGGAATTTTGATCAATGAAGCTTGCTGATGAAATAACTCTTGAAGTACTATGCTGACAATGGCTTTGCCCCTAGCCCCGGGTTGATAGGTTGTCAACTAATCATGAGTGAACAATGGTTCTTTGCAATTTTCAACTCGCCTCAGATTAAGGTCCGTCAGAAGTAAATGTCTCAAGAGGATTTTACAGAAAACATGGCATATGAAATGCCTCAGTGTCTTCAAACTCTTGGAGAGATTCGTCGGATCTCGAAATAACTGCCCCAGACTGCATGGTTTGTGCAAGAATTTGCCTCGCAAGGATTCATGAAGAACCTCATGTCACTGTGAGATATTCTGCCCCAGTATATTGAACTATGGATAGGTGCTTCTGATTAACCGTCTTCAGGAGAAAGTAACTTCCAGTACTCTTGGGGTGGCCTGCCCCAGTACAAGTCTTGAAGTGATCACCTCTGAATGACTGCTTTGAAGAAAACACCCAGATCAACTATTCTTCGAGAGATTGGATCTCGAAGTGATTTCCCCAGTTTGGCTGAAATTTGAATAATGCTTCCACCTGATGGCTCATTGAGAGATTTGAATCTCGAAGTGATTGCCCCAGCTTGGCTGAATTTTGAAGAGATTGCTCGACATGATTGCCCCGGATTAGTTGGCTCTTACCAGGAATGTTGGGAAAGTCCCTACTCAATGGAGTTTTCTTGAAAAATGCACCTCGACAGATTGTCCTTCGGAAGTTTCAGACTTCTCAACTTGGCAAGATTAAGCTTCTGGACTGAAGTTTCGTATGTGAATTTTTATGATGCCCAACAAATATATGCAAGCAGAAAATGTTTATTCTAAGAATGAAAACTCTAATGCAACACACATGTTAATTTTGAAGTTTTACTGAAAAAGATGTCGCAAACCTTTGTGAGCGGATCACTGGTTAAGATACGACATTAATAATTTTTTTGAATAATAGAAAGCATGCACATGCGACACCAACAAGGATCTTTCAACATCACTCATAGGAGTCAGGAACGCGGTCTCGTGGTAGTACGCTCTCAAAAATAACCCTGTTTCAGTTAGGACTTTTAAGGGTTGTATCGTGGCCTGGTTCACGGTTATAGAAACAAAGGATATAGGCTCGAACTTTATTTGTGCCCACCCATCTTCGTGATGTTCTCCATTCTTATGTTCAGCTAGCTTTTACAAGCGCTCGCCTCTCAAAAAGGGTTTTGTAATGGTTGAGGAACCAATTACACTAACGGTTCAAACACCAATCAGGTTGTTGTTTGGAGTCAGTCATCCCTTCGTCTTTCGTGTCTGTATCACATGACTTTGTTCTTGTTCAAGGATCTTTCTTGTAATCCTTTTCGTCTTTCGCTTTTGCATTATTTTGATTATCCCCAACTTTTTCCTGGACTAATTCTTGTGAATCTTTGATTGCAAAGTCCAGCGGGATGCCCTAATTTTTGCCTAAGTCACTTATTTTCAAGTTTCGACTTAGCGGGCTTTCTCATCATTTTTCTTTTAATTTTTTTAATTTTTTTTTGAACAAATCGTGTGACACTGTTTGTCTTGATTGCTTTGAAAGGGTCGTGACTGTCTCACTTCTTGGTTGATAAGGGATAACCATGGTTTCCGGTATTTGGACTCTTGATTGGGATAACCATTGTGGTTTCTGGTCATTGGACCTCTTGATTTGGTAAAACGAAAGGTAACGGATCCTCAGATGTACACTCCTTTTTAAAATTTGAATGCTCGGTCAAACTAACTGACACCTACCCTGCCCCTGGGTTAAGTGCAAAGCTTTTTTTCATGCAAAAATAAACTTCTACTTCAAGGCTCAAATGGGTTGGCGAGGGTCTATCTCCCTTATATCTCCGGTGTTTAGGATTTGAAACAATGCCTGTACATCGTCAACAGGGTCTTTCTCAAAAGCACACAATTAGAGATTCCTGCATTTTCATTTCGTCATCCTCCCTGATAGAGTTTAAGCACAACAGTTGGTATTGCAATGCACATACACAAAATCATGAGTGAATACGAATGGATTACTTCAAGAAAAACATGTGCATTTTATTATGGTTATCATTCAAAAACAAATAAGTTTCATGCATGCATACAAATGTTTAAACAAACAATATAAACTACAAATGAAAATGTAGTAAAGAAGCTGAACATTGCCATCATTGAGGAGACTTGACTCCGTCTGGACTTATTGCTTCTGAAGATGCCCTTGCAAACTGAGATGTCAATTTGATGAGGAGACTTCATATCTGGGCAGACTTTCTGGTATGATGACCTTTGAGTCGATCAAATTTGAACCTTGTCTTCACTTTTGCCTCTGAAAGACTTGCAATCTTCAATTAAAAGGCCAGGTGCCCCAGAATGGTAGTCATACTTGGCCTTGAAACCTCAAGGGAAGCTTTGTCGGAGATGATCCTGATGTGATTAGATCAACTGGTTCGAACTTGAGTAAATGAGGAAACTCATTGCACGTAAGGCCTCAGAATATGATCAAACTTCTTCTCGGGTTGTTCTGGCCTTTACCCATATGCTTTTCCCCAAGGATTCTCTTGGGAAGCTGAGGTTGGATGCTGACAATCGACATCTGGAGGGAAGAGGTTGATAAAGTTAATAGATAAGGTTGCTCGGAAAGATCTCATATGATCTCCTGCATACGTATCTCCATTGACCAATGGAGAATCAGAGCAGCGTAGTTCCCCTCAATAGGGATGAAAATAGCTTCATTTCCTTGACACCACATTCAGGATTTCCATAACCGGCTCATCTGAGTCTTCATCTGGTTGACTTCCTCTTTCAATAGTTTCTGATTCTGAAATAAGGCTTATACCTCTGCCCTGAATTGCCCCAGTTGGGTCTTCCTTTCGGTTACCTTCGCCCGTAGTTGCTTCAAATATATACCTTGATTACTGTGATTCAAGTTGTCCATTCTGATGAGAAATTAAGTCAGGAAAAGAAATCTGTCTCTGAACACCTGTCAAGAATGCAAGGATGTATGCAAATGCCATGTTCAATTATTTCTGAGGAATCTATCTGCTTTGATTCAAGTCTTGATACAGAAAAATCCAACAGCATGATTCAGATATGTGATCCTTGAAAATAACTGAACATGTGTGCAGAAATGCTATGATGTCATGTATGCAATAGGCACGTGATCAATAGTCTGATATTAGTGTTGATGTTGAGCAACGAGTCAAGTGTCTGAATAGAACCATAATAGTAGCACCATCTCTGTATAGAACCCCATAACTGAGAACCCAATAACTGTAAAACTGGATCACATAATAGCATAATCACTGATGGTGTTGAAGTTGAACAACGAGCCAAGTGTCTGTGGAGAGCCACAATATCAAGGTCATAATGGTAATCACAGTAACGATTTCTCTGAATAGAAATCCCGAATCTCAGAATCAGAGAACCATAGAACACTGAACAATACTGACAAAGTGGGTATGTTGAAGTTTAGGGTTCCTGCAAACCTGTAAACCCCTCCCAATCTCACGGGTGTGCTACTCGGGTCAACATCACGGACTCTCAAAGCCGAATAGCAATAATACGTTCACCACTTCCGAGAAATGGCTCGTGACCGAATCAGGGAATCGGTTTGGCATTATGTACTACTCAGGGAGGCCTCAGTTGAGTCCGGAAAAACAAGCATCCCTCACAAGTCTCCAGCTTCAAGCACTGAGTCGAGAAACAATAGTACATTCATCCCGAAGGGTACAATACTATCGTCATACGATCAGTTTGCTTTAACTGAATTCCTATGAGAGAACCAGGCCATCCTATGCGAGTTCCCAGTGGGCCCTCGGATGCGAGTGGGTTTGCCAACAAATGTGGTCTGCCACTGTCATCACTGGAGAGGGATGTTTCCACAAAGGTTCTCAATGATTGGTCCCCTGACTGCACATAACTATCAAGGTAGCGCATTAACCCAGAAAGATTCTGGTATCAATACATTCCCGAGAAGGTCGCAAGTCAAGGTGTGGAACTCACTACTACCAACATAGCAAGATGCCATGAAGCCAAAGTGGAACCACTCTAAGTCCTAGGGTGCACTCGAGCCCCGGTTATGAGCTCATCTCACAGTAACCCCATCCCACAGAAAAAAATGAAAACCAGCACAGCCAGACAGTCCAGTATAATATGATGCATGGAAAATAAAATACTGAAAGCGGTAAATAAATGCGATAAAGTAAAGCTGTAAAGTAAAACTGTAAATGAAAAACAATAAAGCTAAACTAAAGCACACAACAACAAACAGATATACACCCAAAGAAACAAAACCAAACAGGCGCTAGGATTGACTCTACAAGGGAAACCGGAAGAATCAGGTTAGTCCCCAGCAGAGTCGCCAGCTGTCGCTCCCGGGATTTTCATCCTAGTACAAACGCGAAAGTGGCGCGGAAAGGTAGAGTCGCCAGCCAGACATTTTTATCCCGAATGAATGGGAAAGGTAATGTTGCACAAACCTGAGGAAGAAGGAAAAGGACGAGGCCTTGCGAACCAAAGATCTGAGTTCGGGAGTCGGTTACGAATTGAGAAGGTATTAGCACCCCAATCCGTCCGTCGTACCCGACGGGATCCACGCTTGCTTGTTTTGTTTCAAAGGGTGAGAAAAATATAACTGCTGCTGAATAAAATCGCTAACTGGAATGGAAGTGAAATGAGAAAAAGGATGGAAATAAGAAAATGGAATGAAAGAGGGAAATGTAGGGAAAATAAAGAATGTGCTCGAACGGGCCCTACCCCGCTGCCTACGTACCTCATCAAGATAATGAGGATCAGAGTCGACGTAGTTCGCCTAACTAAGGCGGAAACTATTTGTTTGTATTTTTTATGCTGGAACTGCGTATGTCTATGCTCAGGTGTTGCAGGCTCGTCTGGTACGAGTGCGTTTACCGTCTTGCAAATGAGACAAGTAGTCGCGAGTTCGTGTTGTGAGTGAATGAGATGAGAAGAGAAGTTCCCGCAGGATAGTCGCTTGTTATTTGTTTTTTTGTACTTTAAGAGTTTTTATATGAATTTGGCACAAGGAAGTGAATTCAAACTCTTTTCCATGGAATGTACACTTGCCTCTACATTCCAAGGTGGAATAATAGAACAAGCATACCCAGCAAGGAGAATTTATCCAAGACTAGTTTCCTAGGATTAGGGCTTAAGTTCACTAGCTTGTTGAACTTTATTAAGTGTTTTTGTTTCTTTAGTGAAGAAGTGTCTTTTAAGTTTTCCTTTGTGAAACAACCCCTTGATGAGACTTGTGCATCATGATAGACAAGCTTACACCACTCCAAGATGGAATGAATGCAAGTGCTTCATGGAATAAGGCTATACACAAAGGATCCTTTCATTTATTTGTTAATTATTTTTTTTGAATTTTGTTTGAAGATGAGAAAGAATGACTCAAGTTGCAAAAAGGGAAAAACTAAGGGGGACTAAGACACAACCCTAATTTTATTGATTTATTTACAAGAGAGGTCCTATGGTTAGTGAGGTTTTCTAATCCTAATGAGAAAAGGAAAGGAAGAAAAAAGAGAACTTAGAAGTCAACTTACTTCCTAAGGAAGGTAAGTTTTTTCTAAAGAAAAGGGAAAGCCTAAAAGCAAAGCACAAAGTGCTAAGGCAAACAAAATTAAAATGCATAAGAGATGGGAATGAAGTGAGAATTACCTCAATCTTACCCCCTACCAAACAAAAGTTAGCATGACAATGCATATTGAAAATAAAATCGAAGCATGAAAGCGATTAAGTACCATAAACATCCTAGGATGGAACTAGGGTTAAAATAAGACCTAAGTCTAAAGGTGAAGGTACCTAAAGGTTACATGACTTCTAAAGTTAGTAGCTACATGTTATAGGCTCCTAAGTATGCTAGGATACCTCCCAAGATCAAACTATGTCAAACTATGTACAAAAAGTTCACCTAAGTTCACCTAAATGCAAGTTAGGGTTTATGGATGAAGTATGAATGCATATGGATTACAAGCATGAATTAGTACATGAAATGAACATCAAAGTCAGTAGTGAATGCTTATGAAGATGTGTGAATGGATATACAATCATGGATGCAATGGATTAGGCATATGGAGCAATGAGAAGAAGATGTGAGATAAAATGGAACAAACATCGCATAATATCGCACATGATGAAAGTTAAGGAAGTATGGCATATGAATGTGAATGAAATGATTATGGGTCAGTAGCATACAAGTTATGAGATGCCATTAGAATTCATGAATTGGCATTAATGATTTCCATATAATTCATGTTATTATTTAGAGGAGAAGAGAAGCTAGTTTAAGTTAAAGTTAATCCACATAAGTATGCACTTTAAAGCACCAAAACAAACCAAATGAGTATGGTTCAAAAAGATGACCTATGGCTGGAATTAAAGGCATAACAATGACCTATAATCAACTCCTAAAAGTTACCAAAAAGCATCTCAAGCAAATGGCATGAATGCCTTCTTAAATCCTAGGATATGGAGCAAATACACACATGAATCAACCTAGGATCTAGGTGCCATGGAAAAATAGCAAAAAGCTTTGAAAAATTATGACATTAAATCCCTGGAATAATAAAGTCATTATCTCACATTGTCCAAAAGGATTTTACAAAATTATGCACCAAAGTGCCAAAACAATTCCTTGACTAGCAAGGTAACAAAACATGATCACCCAAAAAAAACGACTCCACAAAGTGGATCAAAAAGGCACTAAAAATTATGAAAAAAAATGCCTAATGAGCATCAAAATGTCACAAATTACAGTGATTAATCACACACAAAAAATAGGTCTCACACCTATGGGGAAAAATCGATTTCGGTCCCTTATGCCAAAACCTTCCCTTTTGGGACAGCTTGTGAACTAAAATCCAAATAAAATATTAAAACCACCCAAATCTGGAAATAAAAAATATGACAAATTAATTAAGAGGATGAGGATCACTCATGAATTTTTCCAGAATTTTATCTCACCTAAAACTATTTTTAATAAATGTTACAAAACGGGCAAAAAAGTGAATCTTAAGGAGAAGTAAAAGGAAGCGATCCTAATGGTTCTTAACCTAATCCCTAAGTTCCGAAATCGACGCATATCCTCATAAATCATAAATATAACCAATGCCTCAGGTGGGAGGGCTCAGATGCACCTTAAGTTACATGATCCTAAGCCGCATACGACTAAAATGGTGCATAAAAGTCGAAAACGTCGAAATTACTTACTTGAGTGAAACGCCGATTCTTCACATAAAAGAAATCCGAAAAAATTACCAAGCAAGGTCTTGTAATCCCCATAAGCAAAATAAATGCTTATCTTCCATATTGGCTTTGTGAAGCTTTGCTATAATCGCAACCGATACAAATCGACCGAAAAAACATCATGAACACTCTAATTCAAAATCAATCCTAAACAATTAATTAAAATTCATACAAAAATTTCAATTAGAAATTAACAAAGAATACTTAAATGTTAACCAACAAATATTATAAAAAATAACAATAATTAACAACTTCTAAAAAATCAAAACCATTAGATTTTTCTAAGAGAAAAATAAAATAAGAGCCAAGGAGGTGGATTAGTGAAATATGGGCTCAAACAAACACTTCCATGGCGAAACTCCAATTCCAATTAAACCCACAGGAGGGGGTGCTGACTGAAATTATGATGTGTGAATAACAAATTCAATGGGCTTAGAGCCCAGTTCCATGAGCATATCGCTGGAGGGGTGCGAAGATGAAAAACGCTGGTGCAGAAGGCATTCACATGGCCGAAAGGTCCAATTCTTGTTGGCCTGCGCAGGGGGGGGTATGAATCTGAAATTGAGGTGGTGTGGATAGTAGAATTCACGATGCTTGGCCCAAATGACAACCTGGTCCTGTTTATGAAACCCTAATAAGAAAAGAGAAGACACTCCATTCTTCTTCCTCTCTCCGCCGCACAATCTATCACAAACTCAAAGCCTTCCTTCACCATGGCTTCTTCCATACTAGCTTATCTTCCTCATCACCGTTTCCGTCGTGGCGACCTCATCTTCCTCACGAGTCGTCGTCGGCCACTCACATCTCTCGGACTACACGGTGCGGCTCGCCTTCATCTTCACAATCACACCTCTTCCTCTAACTTTATCACCATCGGAGAACATCGCCGACCTCGCCGTCAAGAAGCTCACCGTCAAGAGACTCGCGCCGCTCTCATCACTAGTCATCTTCTCCAATTGTTGTTCGATTCGACGCGACGGTAATGAGCAAGGAAGAAAAAGTCTGTGGCTTGAATCGCACCACCTAATCGGCTTTGAGATTCCTCACAGCATGCTTTGAATCGATGTTTTGGACTGCTAATGCATCGAATTCCTCCGCCGGTAATTTCGTCGCTACCACTGCGAGCTTGTTTCTCTGGAAGTTTGGATTTTTGACGTGGATTTGTCTTTTCATTTTTTGTTGGAGATTGACGGCAAGAAAACTCTGCGGATAGACGGTATTGTGAATCGATGCCATGGCCGTGATGCAGTGGCCTCTTGTATCCTTCTTTCTCCACTCTTTATTGCTGTTTCTGGGTCCATGATTATTGTAGCTGAATCCTGTTGAACCATGGTGATTGATGCGCTATTCCTGTGTGTTTTGCAGGTTAATTAAAAGATGATGAAGTTTGTTATTTCAGAAAACAAGATAATGAAGCTGAGGATTGACCTCCCTGACGAAGAATCGAAGAATTAATCAAGACTACGCAACATCTCGAGGTAATAACATCGCCACCGATTTTCTCCTCTTTTCTCACTTCTGAACTCGTCCTCTCTTCTTTAATTTTCTCGCGATTTCCATTTTATTGTTGGGGACCTTGTTGAATTGAATTTGCGGGTATGATCTTCCTTGATCTCACTTTCTTCTTTCTGTGTCTGTGAAGTTGCTGTTGCTGATTCTTGAACTTTGAATTTATAATTCCTGTTGGAGCCTTGATGAAGAGTTTTAGCAGTTAAACTTGCAGGTTGAATTAATGAAGTCTTTGGAATGGTAATGATAGAGGGGATGAAGATCATTAATCAAGAGTTTGTTGCAGGGAGATTTTTTTTGGAAGATGGTGTAGATGAAGCTGGAGAAACAGGGAAGCCTTTTTTTCATTTCTGTTTGGTGATCCTCGTGCAAGCCCAAAAGAGAGAGTGATGAAGAAGAATCATAATGGGATCCATCCAGAGAGAGACCCCTGTTTTGTATATTTTGTCTATATATTCCTCTTTTCCTTTTTGGATTATGAAAAATGCTTTTAAAGTGAATGGAATTGGAGATCCTACTTTTCTGTAACTGAATTCTTTTTTCCACTGATTCTGATTTTTTTTGTATAATGTGACCAAATAATCACTTGGTTTTGCTAATATGCCACTGATTGGGTTGAAACTTGATCCTCTTTTGAAAGGATTATCACAACTCACATCAGCATTGCTTGTGGTCCGTTATGAAATGTGCTTCTAGTATCAGGAGATAAAATCTGAATTGTGAAGGGTGAAATGAATGTAATGGAAAAGATCTCTTGAAAAAAAAATCTCTGGGAAACTTTCTTGAATTTGATAGAACTTGGATAATGTAGTGACTTCATAAAAATGGATGAACTTGAATGATTTGGATTGTTGTAACTTGGACTTTGAATGTATTTTGAATTTTGCATGTCGAACAACTTTTAAAGGTCATGAACCCAAATTAAACTCCAATAAGGACAAATCCATTTAAATTTTAATGTCAAATGACCTTGGATCCTCTACCAATTAAACAAACAAATCTCACAATAATCCTTTGTATCTCTTGTCAAGATATGTGCCTTGCAATTCACTAAGTGGGTGACCAATGATTTTAAAACGAACACCCTAAGGAACTTCGAAGATGAACACGTACCCAAAGCACCAAGCATGTAAAAGCAACCTTTTCCATTCCCTATTAAATCTCTGCCTTTATTGGAGCTCTTGTATCCATGACAACTCGTATCTTGAGAAAACGATTGCGACAGTAAAAATCACCTTTGGTATCGACCTTGAGTGTAATGGCAATAATAGGAAACTCAACTATAAGGATAAGCCTCACTCACATGCCTCATGAAGTAATGAAATGCACTAATATGTTGTTAATGACTTAGTGGAATATGCAGATGAATGCAAAACAAAATGCCAGTTAAGGTAAAAAAAGAATGAGGGCAAATTTTGAGGTATTACATTTCCATCGTCATGGAGCATTACGCCATAAATCCAAACATATGCATACCAGCATGGGCCAGTTTTGAGGTATATTACATAAGACCTGTTACATCTCCAATCAGATTGAAGTATTCCTCACAGAATGCAGCTTCATTTCCCAGGATGGATGCTTATACCAAGTTTTGTTGTTATCCCCAATTGAGTATTGTTTCAGTACAACAATCTCATGTTCTCATGCCTCCGTTTCAGTACAACGGTCATATCTCGGGCTCTCGTTTAAGTACAACGATCCCATTTCATTCGAGTCTCCATTTAAGTACAATGGTCTCGTCTTTGAGTCTTGTTTCAGTACAACAGTCTCATTTTCTTCGCGTCTCCGTTTCAGTACAACGGTCGCGTCTTGGGCTCTCGTTTAAGTACAACGATCTCGTTCCTTTCGAGTCTCCATTTAAGTACAATGGTCTCGTCTTTGAGTCTTGTTTCAGTACAACAGTCTCATTTTTTCGCGTCTCCGTTTCAGTACAACGGTCGCGTCTTGGGCTCTCGTTTAAGTACAACGATCCCGTTTCTTTCGAGTCTCCATTTAAGTACAATGGTCTCGTCTTTGAGTCTTGTTTCAGTACAACAGTCTCATTTTTTCGCGTCCCCGTTTAAGTACAACGGTCGCGTCTTGGGCTCTCGTTTAAGTACAACGATCCTGTTCCTTTCGAGTCTCCATTTAAGTACAATGGCCTCGTCTTTGAGTCTTGTTTCAGTACAACAGTCTCATTTTTTCGCGTCCCCGTTTCAGTACAACGGTCGCGTCTTGGGCTCTCGTTTAAGTACAACGATCCCGTTCCTTTCGAGTCTCCATTTAAGTACAATGGCCTCGTCTTTGAGTCTTGTTTCAGTACAACAGTCTCATTTTTTCGCGTCTCCGTTTCAGTACAACGGTCGCGTCTTGGGCTCTCGTTTAAGTACAACGATCCCGTTTCTTTCGAGTCTCCATTTAAGTACAATGGTCTCGTCTTTGAGTCTTGTTTCAGTACAACAGTCTCATTTTTTCGCGTCCCCGTTTAAGTACAACGGTCGCGTCTTGGGCTCTCGTTTAAGTACAACGATCCTGTTCCTTTCGAGTCTCCATTTAAGTACAATGGTCTCGTCTTTGAGTCTTGTTTCAGTACAACAGTCTCATTTTTTCGCGTCCCCGTTTCAGTACAACGGTCGCGTCTTGGGCTCTCGTTTAAGTACAACGATCCCGTTCCTTTCGAGTCTCCATTTAAGTACAATGGCCTCGTTTCTGAGTCTTGTTTCAGTACAACAGTCTCATTTTTTCGCGTCTCCGTTTCAGTACAACGATCTCGTTCCATCTTGTCCTATTTGCTTTGTGTTTGGTTATCAGTCGAGGCTGGTATACCTTTGCGTCTCCATTCGAGGATGGTTTCGTGTTAGATCCGAGGATCTTTTGATTTGTCATTCGAGGATGGCATTTCTTTTCTTCAAGTCCTTCTGCGGTTGGTCTTGTTTTTATTTCGTGTGGCTATTATTCGAGGATAGTAGTTCACTTTTTGAGCTTATTGATCGAGGTCAGTTTGTCTCTTTTGCAAAGTCTGTCTGAGGTCAGCTTTGTGTTTGGTTATCAGTCGAGGCTGGTATACCTTTGCGTCTCCATTCGAGGATGGTTTCGTGTTAGATCCGAGGATCTTTTGGATTGTCATTCTAGGATGGCATTCTTTTCTTCAAGTCCTTCCGAGGTTGGTCTTGTTGTTTTGTGTGGCTATTATTCGAGGATAGTAGTTCACTTTTCGAGCTTATTGATCGAGGTCAGTTTGTCTCTTTTGCAAAGTCTGTCTGAGGTCAGCTTTGTGTTTGGTTATCAGTCGAGGCTGGTATACCTTTGCGTCTCCATTCGAGGATGGTTTCGTGTTAGATCCTAGGATCTTTTGGATTGTCATTCGAGGATGGCATTCTTTTCTTCAAGTCCTTCCGAGGTTGGTCTTGTTGTTGTGGCTATTATTCGAGGATAGTAGTTCACTTTTCGAGCTTATTGATCGAGGTCAGTTTGTCTCTTTTGCAAAGTCTGTCTGAGGTCAGCTTTGTGTTTGGTTATCAGTCGAGGCTGGTATACCTTTGCGTCTCCATTCGAGGATGGTTTCGTGTTAGATCCGAGGATCTTTTGATTTGTCATTCGAGGATGGCATTTCTTTTCTTCAAGTCCTTCTGCGGTTGGTCTTGTTTTTGTTTCGTGTGGCTATTATTCGAGGATAGTAGTTCACTTTTTGAGCTTATTGATCGAGGTCAGTTTGTCTCTTTTGCAAAGTTTGTCTGCGGTCAGCTTTGTGTTTGGTTATCAGTCGAGGCTGGTATACCTTTGCGTCTCCATTCGAGGATGGTTTCGTTTTAGATCCGAGGATCTTTTGGATTGTCATTCGAGAATGACATTTCTTTTCTTCAAGTCCTTCTGCGGTTGGTCTTGTTTTGTTTTGTGTGGCTATTATTCGAGGATAGTAGTTCATTTTTTGAGCTTATTGATCGAGGTCAGTTTGTCTCTTTTGCAAAGTCTGTCTGAGGTCAGCTTTGTGTTTGGTTATCAGTCGAGGCTGGTATACCTTTGCGTCTCCATTCGAGGATGGTTTCGTGTTAGATCCGAGGATCTTTTGATTTGTCATTCGAGGATGGCATTTCTTTTCTTCAAGTCCTTCCGAGGTTGGTCTTGTTTGTTGTGGCTATTATTCGAGGATAGTAGTTCACTTTTTTGAGCTTATTGATCGAGGTCAGTTTGTCTCTTTTGCAAAGTCTGTCCGAGGTCAGTCTTTGTTGTCGATGGTTATCGCCTGCGGCCGGTATACCATCGTTTTTCTATTCGAGGATGGTGTTAGTACTGGATCCGAGGATCCCGTGTGAGTGATCATTCGAGGATGACATTCTTCCCAGCATATTCCCACCTGGCTTTATGTTCCCCGTTACCTATTTAGAGGTCAAAATAAAAATATATACATAAATAAATAAATGGGCGGATGACATTTCTGTTGCCCTCAGTGTGCAAATTTTCAGGTTTTATTCGAGTATTCAATCACTCCATACCTTGAACGTCTAAAAGCTGTTGCAATTATTCGTTCAGGTCCGCAGATGATTGAATAGGGGCAGCTGTAATACCTTAAAATTTGCCCTCATTCTTTTTGCCTCAATTGGCTTGCCGTTTTGCATTTCATCTGCATATTCCATTAGGTCATGGCAGTCGCAATCACGCATTTGCAATGGGCTCCGAAGGCATGGGATCAAAGGATTTCTGGCAAATTGAATTGGCTTTATCCAAGGATGATTAAGTTGTTATCCAGGGTTGGACGCACGTTATCATGAGTGTCTTCCTATTTCAGAGGTTCAAAATTTCATTGGGTTGAATCAGGAAAAAGTCCTTCAACAGGGGTTAATGGTGATAGGGTTCTCCTCAACGATACATTGAGGTTTCTTCCTTATCGCATGATTCATCATCATATGGGAGATGGTTTGGTTTGCATGGAGTTAGTCAATGAGTGCACTCAAGCAATGTAATTCGAATTAACGGTGGAGAGTTCATTCGAGAATGCCCGATATCCATCTCAAATAAGTCACTATCATTTTCCACATCCATTTTTCGTTTCAATCTATTTCACATTAAACCATTTTTAATCTGTTTTTACTGCCCAATTCACCCTTTTATTTTTCCATAGTCGTACCCCATTTTATTAACCAAATTCATTCAGCTATCCATATCAAACCATAAACCACATATCCAATTAGCCATTCATCCAATCCTTATTATTCTAATGTCATCCATTTTAGTTTCACATTTCAGGCCCATTGGTAATTGAAAAGTATAAGCTGGCCCATTTCATTACCAATTTTTAATATGACTTTTTACAACCATTCTATTAGAAAAATATTAAAGAAAAATTGTTAGAAAATATAATGGAAATAAATGAAAAATAAAAGGAAGATCGATATAACTGATATTGGGATTACACCAGGAAAAAATACTCAGTTACAAATGTAACTGATACAACAGAAATCACCAACAGAAAAAGTCAGATATAAGAAAAAGGAAAGGATCAATAACAGAAGAAGAGAGGCCTAGCAAACTAAAAAAAACCATCTGCAGAATCCTCTCACTTCTCCTTCTTCTTCACCAGCCCCAATTTCTATCTCCAATTTTTTATTTTCCAATCTTGAATCATTGCGGTCATCAACAACTTTTCGCATCACTCTTCGCACTCCATCACCATGGTTTCGGCACTTCTTCAACTATCAACATCAATCTTCCGAAACCGCTTGGACAATGCTCCTGCAAGAATTCACGACATCGCAATTCAATCGGCACAACACAGTTAAGATTCATAGTTAAGAAGAAGAAGAAAAGATCAGAATTTCACATAAACACACTGCAAGCATAATGCAAGTGGAGAATTACCAGAGCTACCACAATAGAGTCGCTCCCAATTTCCTCCAATCTTCTTCACCAACATGGTTCAACATCTTCAAACAGAGAAAATTCGTCATCAATCTTTCAATACACTGCATCACCATAAAATCCTCTACTTCTACAAATCGACCCGCCATTGCCGAATCTCCAAGAGCCATTAATCCTCCGTCTCAAAAAAAAACTGAAAACTCAGAAGCTTCCATCGCTCAGACTTCATTAGTCCACCCTACAAATGATTCAAGAATCACAATTTAGAAAAGTGAAATTGAAGGAGAAGGGATACAAACTCGCAGCTGCAAAAGTCATAGAAAAGCGTTAACTACAAGCCAGTTCAAGAACGTCGCGAATTCACAAAGCAAGGTTCATCAATGGCTCAACAACAACACTTCAAATGCGGTTCAGAATTTCATATTCGCACCAGAGATAATAAGAAGAAGGAGATCGCGTTTTGAAAGAAAAATAAGCAAGAAAATCGCATCGAAAGTTCAAGAACATACCTCGCGGATTCGATCCGCGTAAGATTCATGCTCTACATCATCGACTCCTTGTGCATTTGAGGTTATTCGGTTTGAACAGGACGCGACGAAGAGGACTTGGGCGGCGTGTTTTTGTCCGGCGGCGGAAGAACATAGAAAAAGTTGGATCCACGGTGGAGTCGTGTTTGCTTCCGGTGAAGCCCTTCGTTTCGAGACAGAGATGTTGATGGAGGTCGAGGGTTCTCTCCATTTGAAAGAGAGCGAGGGCGGTGATGAGGGGTATTGTGGTGTCCGGAAGAAAGGTCGCGGAGGAGGACGTACGGCGACACTGTTGTCCTCGTGTTGATTAGAGGTTTCTGAAACGATGAAGGTGATGAAGCCGAAACAGGGCGGCTTGATGGGAAGACGGCGATGGAGTCCGGGTTGTGGAGTGGAAGAATGCAACTGCTCATATGTCAAAGATTGTTGCCGGTTTCCGTTGGCGTGCCCATGAGGAAGTGATGGTAGGGTTTCGGTCGCCGTTGTGTGTTACGTTGTGAAGAAGAAGAACAGAAAATGACGGCGGCTCATTAGGGAAGAGAAGGAGAGACTTAGGTCTTTGTATTTACATCATAAGCATTTAGGGTTTGCTGAAATGGAATTGGGCCCAACATTCCTCATGAATCGCTATCCACACAACCCATTTGCGCTAACGACACTCCCTCTTGAATTCAGCCTGAAGGATTGGGCCTCAAGGCCATGGAAAATTTTATTTGCACCTCCAAATCACTCATACGCCCCTCCTACGGGTTGATAAGAAAATGGGCTTTGGGCCAAAGTTTTTACAGCATCTGAATTCTTATTGCACCCTTGTTTCTTTATTCTTTTTTTCAAAATTCTAATAACTGATCTTGGTTGTAAAGAGCATTTTGTTAATTAATTTTCTTATTAAAATTTTTGTTAATCAACCATTGTTAATTATATTCTTGTGGATTATCTTAGTCCATTTTCTCGGTTTTTTTATTTATTTAAGATTTTCTTTGACAATTTTAATTATGGTTGTGAATTAATATTTGGATTAACTTGTGATATGAATGTCCATAAGCATGTGTTTTTTTATCGATCTCGGATCGATTTCAATTATGGCCAAGCTTCACAAAAGCAAATATGGAAGATGGGCATTTATTTTGCTCATAGAAGACTACAAGACCTTGCTTGAGGATTTTTTCGGATTTCTTTTATGTGAAGAATCGTCATTTCATTCAAGTAAGTGATTTCGAGCTTTTTTCGGCTTTACGCATCATTTTAGTCGTATGCGGCTTAGGATCATATAATTTAAGGTGCATCTGAGCCCTCCCACCTGAGGCATTGGTTATGTTTGTGATTTATGATGATATGCGTCGATTTCGGAACTTAGGGATTAGGTTAAGAACCATTAGGATCGCTTCCTTTCACTTCCCCTTTAAATCCACTTTTTCACCCGTTTCGTCGCATTTATTAAAAATAGTTTTAGGTGTGATAAAATTCTGGAAAAATTCATGAGTGATCCTCATCCTCTTAATTAATTTGTCATATTTTTTATTTCCAGATTTGGGTGGTTTTAATAATTAATTTGGGTTTTTGTTCATGAGCTGTCCCAAAAAGGAAGGTTTTGGCATAAGGGACCGAAATCGATTTTTCCCCATAGGTGTGAAACCTATTTTTTGTGTGTGATTAATCACTGTAATTTGTGACATCTTAATGCTCATTAGGCATTTTTTCCATAATTTTTAGTGCCCTTGTTGATCCACTTTGTGGGGTTGTTTTTGATGATCATGTTTCGGTTACCTTGCTAGTCAAGGAATTGTTTTGGCACTTTGGTGCATAATTTTATGAAATCCTTTTGGACAATGTGAGATAATGACTATATCATTCCAGGGATTTAATTTCATAATTTTTAAAGGCTTTTTTCTATTTTTCCATGTCACCTAGATCCTAGGTTGATTCATGTGTCTATTTGTTGCATAACTTAAATGATAGGAAGGCATTCATGCCATTTTCTTGAGGGGATTTTTGGTAGATTTTAGGAGTTAATTATAGGTCATTTGCATGTCCTTAATTCCAGTTATAAGCCATTTTTTGAACCATACTCATTTGGTTTGTTTTAGTGTTTCAAAATGCATACTTATGTGAACTAGTTTAGCTTAAACGGATTGCTAATCTCTTCTCATGTTTAACTTGAATTATGTGGAAGTCATCAATGCCTATTCATGCATTCTAATTTCATCTCATACCTTGTATGCTACTGACCCATAATCATTTCATGCATATTCACATGCCATTCTTCCTTAGTTTGCATCATGTGCGATCTTATGCGATTTTTGTTCGTTTCTTCTCATATTTTCTTCTCATTGCTCCATATGCCTAATCCATTGAATCCATGATTGTATATTCATTCATCCATCTTAATAAGCATTCATTACTGACTTTTATGTTCATTTCATGTATTCATTCATGCTTGTAAGCCATACACATTCATACTTCATCCATAAGCCCTAATTTGCATTCATGTGAACTTAGGTGAACTTTTTGTACATAGTTTGACATAGTTTGATCTTGTGAGGTATCCTAGCATACTTAGGGACCTATAGCATGTAGCTACTGACTTTAGAAGTCATGTGACCTTTAGGTACCTTCACCTTTAGACTTAGGTCTTATTTTGAACCCTAGTTCCATTCTAGGACGTTTATGGTACTTAATCGCTTTCATGCTTTGATTTTATTTTCAATATGCATTGTCATGCTAACTTTTGTTTTGTAGGGGGGAAGATTGAGGTAAGCATTACTTCATTCCTATCTCTTACGCATTTTAATTGTGTTTTCCTTAGCACCTTGTGCTTTGCTTTTAGGCTTTCCCTTTCTTTAGAGACAACTTAACTTCCTTAGGAAGTAAGTTAGTTTCTAGTTCTCTTTTCTTCTTTTCCTTTTCTCATTAGGATTAGAAACCTCATTAACCATAGGACCTCTCTTGCACATAACAACTAACATAGGGTTGTGTCTTAGTCCCCTTAGTTTGTCCTTTTTGCAATTTGAGTCATTCTCTTCTTATCTTCAAACAAAATCCAAAAACACTTAATAAATAAATGGAAGGATTCCTTGTGTATAGCCTTATTCCATGAAGCACTTGCATTCATTCCATCTTGGAGTAGTGTAAGCTTGTTTATCATGATGCACAAGTCTCATCAAGGAGTTGTTCACAAAGAAAGCTCAAAAAATACTTCTTCACTAAAGAAACAAAAACACTTAATAAAGTTCAACAAGCTAGTGAACTTAAACCCTAATCCTAGGAAACCAGTCTTGGATAAATTCTCCTTGCTGGGTATGCTTGTTCCATTATTCCATCTTGGAATGTAGAGTCAAGTGTACATTCCATGGAAAAAAGTTTGAATTCACTTCCTTGTGCCAAATTCATACAAAACTCATAAAAGCCAAAAACAAACAATAAGCGACTATCCTGCGGGAACTTCTCTTCTCATCTCATTCACTCATAATGCGAACTCGCGACTACTTGTCTCGCATGCAAGACGGTAAACGCACTCGTACCAGACGAGCCTGCAACACCTGAGCATAGACATACGCAGTTCCAGCATAAAAAACACAAACAAATAGTTCCCGCCTTAGTTAGGCGAACTACGTCGACTATGATCCTCATTATCCCGATGAGGTACGTAGGCAGCGGGGTAGGGCCCGTTCGAGCACACTCTTTATTTTCCCTACATTTCCCATTTTCTTTCCATTCTCATGTTCTTATTTCAGTTCATTTTTCATTTCCATTCCAGCTAGCGGTTTTATTCAGCAACATTCTTTTTTCTCACCCTTTGAAACAAGCAAGCAAGCATGGATCCCGTCGGGTACGACGGACGGATTGGGGTGCTAATACCTTCTCAATTCGTAACCGACTCCCGAACTCAGATCTTTGGTTCGCAGGACCTTGTCCTTTCCTTCTTCCTCAGGTTTGTGCAACATTACCTTTCCCATTCTTTCGGGATAAAAATGTATGGCTGGCGACTCTAACCTTTCCGCGCCACTTTCGCGTTTGTACTAGGATGAAAATCCCGGGAGCGACAAGGTGGTGTTCTAAAACAAGGATCCTCAGACTTGGATCAGTTATGAGAAGTGTAAACACTTCTAACCCGGAGGTACAGTTTCTACAATAACCATAAAAGATCCTCCTCTAATTCACCTCAGTTTCTGAAGGTCATAGTAAAGGTCATCCAGACTTAGCAGGCTTCCCAGATAGCCCTAGCACTACAGGAAATCTGTAGCACAGAGTTCTCAAGAAGAAACCCACATCTGAACCGTGTTTCATATTCCCGCACCAGACCGAAATGGAATGGGAAAGAACATGAACCACTCTAGCCTAGGTGTCACTCAGGTCCCAGGTATAGGACCTTAAACTCTCAGTGAACCCCACCCATCAAAACAATAAACCAGATCCAGCCAGATAACAGTATGACAGTATGATGTATATAAAGCTGTAAAGAAAACAACAAAATAACTGTACATAAAGCAGTAAATAAAGCAAATATACAAACACAATTAGCACATAACACCCCAGTAAACATAAATCAAACAAGCGCTAGGAGGAACCCACAAAAAGAACCAGAAGCCATGGTTACAGTATAAGGGTCCCCAGCAGAGTCGCCAAGTTGTCGCTCCCACCAAATGACACCTCAAGGTCAGAAGGGGTACAGACGCGAACGGTCGGTGAAAAGGAAGATGAGAACACACAGGGGGTGAACTCAGAAAGACAAGAGTCTCCAGCTAGGCATTTTTATCCCGGAGGAAAGGTAATGATGCATAGACCTAAGAAAAGATATGGATAAGACGGTTGCGAACCAGAGAGACTGAGAAAGGGGGTTGGTTACAACCTGGGAAGGTATTAGCACCCAGATTGTCCGTCGTACTCGACGGGATCCACGCTTAAAAGATTTGTGCTTTAAAGGGGTAGTGTCAGTGCTATATGTGTATCAAAGCTGGAAAAAATGCAAGTGTCAGTGTAAAAGAAAAGTGTAGTGTATAAGTAAAGTGTTAGTGTAAGAACAAGGATGAAATGCTCAAGACTATGAGGCTTAAATAACAAGGCTGGAAAGAGGGGGGATATACAGAGACTTTTGTTCGATAACTGTTAAGTTATGCCTACGTATCCTCTCGTGCAATGAGGTAGTCAGAACACCGTAGTTCGACCCAAAGAGACTGAAAGATAAATTGACTTGTGAACTGCTTACTTGTCTATGCTCAAGTGTATGACCTGTCTGGCTCAGGTGCAAACTGTCTTGCATTAGACGGAAGAAGCAAGTTCTCGTTTGTGAGTGAATGAGATGAGAAAAGAATCCCGGAGGAGACGATTATTGTTTGTTTTTGTGTTTTCAATCTTTTATTTCTTTTGAAAGTTTGTAATAAGTTAATGAGCTTAAGCCTAAACCAATGGGTTAATAAACTCATCACATCCTCCCTCTGATTAGGGGTAATGAGAATACCTTAAGTGTGAAGTCAGTATCTCACACTTAATCACCATGGTGTAGGATTAAGATCATTAACCTACTTGTGATTATTTAGATATTTTTGTTGTTTTTGTTTAGTGTTGAGTAATGAGTTTAAGCCATAATCAAGGATTTAATGGACTCATTACACCATCCTAATAGAAGGATAATAGATGAGAACATTTAAGCTGAGGAAGACTCCACAACTTAATCCATGATTAGGGATTAACCTCATGACAAAACAAAGCCTTTATTAAGGTGGATTTTAATTAATGATAAGATGAAGAAATGAATTTTATGGTTTGCAAGACAACTTGAGGGGGACTTGTCCATTAACACTAGGGTTAGTCCTTCTTAACCAATTAAGGAAGAATTAGAACCCTAATGCAAGGCCCAAGTTACAAGCTTGATGTCTTGATGATTATTAGATGGATTAATTAAAGGATTTAAACACATTAAGGGTTTAACACTTAGGATTAAAGTTATACACTCCATCCTAATAGAAGGATGCAGGCATAAGCTTAATCACAAAGCCTTAAAGCCTTTAGGGTTTAGTCCCTGATTATGAGGTGAGGAGAGAAGACTCAAAGATGACACAAAGGTAAAATCTAAATGGGGGACTAAATCAAAACCCTAATTATTATCATGCTTGGTTATCCCTAGGGTTTATGAGGCTTAAGAGAGGAAGAATCTTCAAAGGCCACCAAGGAGGAGCAAGATGAAAGGAACAAGAAGCTGAGAAAAGCAAAACAACTTGCTCCACTCAAGGAGACAAGTTGCTTGAAGAAAGAAAGTAAGATGAACAAGAATTAGCAAGCTCAATCCAATACACATACAAAAATGCAGCAAAGGAAGTATGAAAGAGATGAAAGGAGAATGTGAGAAGTGAAGGCAAATTCACTTCTCAAACAACTTACCACCTGAAAAGTTAGTGAAAGAAATGAAATGCAATGCAAATGAGATGGAATGTGATGATGCAAACCAAAAATCAGAAGCATAAACATGATGTTAATGGTGCTAGGAGATGATGCATACATGAGGCAAGGCAAGGGAATGATCATACAAACATATGGATGCAAGAGAAGCATGCTTTGAACCATGAATGTTCATGAAAAGTTATGAAATGTAATGGACATACAACATGGCAAATGAAAGGTGCAATGATCAAACATGGTTCTAATATGTCCTAAGATGCATCATGAATCAAATGAATGCACAAAATGTCATTGCAAGTCAATGGATGCAAGCAAAAGAGAAATGAATGCAAAGGAAGGCACAAATTAGGGTTTCATGCATCACACAAAGCAAAAATTCAAAACCAGAAGCAAATGATATGATAAAAATTTGAAAATGCAATCAAAGGAACCTTAAACCTATACAAACTCACTGCCCAAAGTAGGGGATCCAACTCTTAACCTAGTGAAAGTTATGAATTTTCTAAGTTGGCTAGGGTTTTGAGGTACCTTGCCAAGAAAAATGCAAAAACAAATTGAAAATGCAAGATCAATTCAAGCCAATTTTATCCTATAAACTACATGCCATACAAGATGCAATGCAAGAAGAATCATGATCCAAATCTCAAAGGTTAGACAGAAATGAATTTTTGAAGTTTGACAAAAAATATTGCCTTGAAATTAAATTAAATCCAAAGAAAATTATCAAAAGGCATCAAGATCAAAAAAGAAATTTGCTTTGAGAGTTGTACAATGTTTCTAAATGTTCCTAAATGCTATGTGAATTTTTTTGTGATTTTTAAATACCTAAAAGTATTTTTAATTAATTAATTTTCATTAACTAATTAAAAATAAAATTTTAAATGATTTAAAAATAATTTTTAATCCAAAAAATAAAAATAAAAATATTTTTGTGTTCTGAAAATTAATTAAACCTTTGACAAAAAAATTCAGAATTTTTTAATGGTTTTTACTATTTTTAATAATTCGTACAAAATAAATATAAAACAAATGAATTTAAAATGATTTTAATGAGAAAATAGGAAAGTCAAACAATCCAAAGGTCCAGATTCAAAGTCAGGGGGGCGAGAATTGACTGCGCGCGTGAATGAACGGCCAGAATTCAAATCTCACTAATTATGATTAAACCCTAATCCTGTGCCCTAATTACTTTCAGATGACCGGAACAGTGTTCCGGTCATCTTCTCCGGCAAGCCAAAATCTCAATCTCTCTCAAAACGCATCAAAACCTTACCAAACTCTCCAGAATCAAACTATGAACATCACTAAACATAAACCCTAACACAAACAACATTTATTCTTCGTGAATCAAAGGAAACAAGCAAAAACATTTTTACGGGCAAACTTTCAGAACATCACAACATGCTTATTTCTGGCTCATTTTCAAAAATAAATAGATCCCCATGATCAGGGCAACATGTAGAACAACATTCTAACAAGAAAACAAGGTTCTGGAAAATTTGTTCATCATGTTACCTGAGGTTGGGCTTTCAATCCAGGAGCTTTCTGGCTGCTTCTTTGGCTCAAACAAGTCTCAATGATCCTCCTTAGAAGCTTTTGACACTTAGCTAGAGTTTATATGGCCTCCAGAGAAAGTTGGCAGAAGCTCAGGTCAAGGGAGTGTTGAAATCGTGTTTTTGATTGTGGTGGTTTCAGGGGCAAGCGAGGGGTGGGAATTGATCAGTGGATCATGGTGAGTTGATTAGTGAAAGAATTTTTAAGTTTTAATGGCTGAGTTGAGAGATTCGATAGAAAATGCAAAGGGGAGGATTTTTGTGTATGCTGGCTTGGAGTGTGTTTCAGTATGAGTTGTGTGGGGTTATGGCTTGCCTTTGGTCCACTTATCACTCATGGATAGGTCTGTGGAGTGGTTGTGCCCTATTGTGATTGGTATGGGTCTTTTGCAAAAAAGTCATGCTTTGTGTAAGAGAGGTATGGGCCAATAGTTAGTCAAGGACAAGAGGGGTGTCCTGCGCAGCAAGAAATGAGGAGGGCCATGGGATCAGTTTTGAAACCAGCCAGCAAATGGATTAGGGTTTGAAGGATGTTTTGCAACTTTGTGACTTTTTGCCCTTTTTGTGATTTCTTGATCCACAAGCCATGAAAATTGACAAACTCTTGGTGCATTCTGAATTTTAGGCCTTGATTTATGTTTGTGTAAAGTTTAGAAGTCACTTTGAGGTCTCAATTTGCCTTGGCAAGTGATTTTGCAATTTTGCCTCTTTGGTAGAAAACTTCAAATTATGTGATTTTTCCCAACTTTGACAAGCCATAACTTTTGATCCAAAATGAATTAGAATGAGTTCTTGTACTTTTTGAAAAGGGAATGATCCATTCTACAACTTTCATGACCAAAGTTTTCTCATTTGAGGCATTTTTGAATCAAAAAGCAAGGGTTGAAAAAGTTTCCCAAAATGGCAAGTTTCCATTACAAGTCATTTACCCAAAAAGTCAACTTTGCAAATGGCTTGAAATTCTTCAATTTTGTAAACTTCCAACATCTTATATGATCAAATAAAGATCATACACAATCAAAATGATGAAGAACACCCTTTGGTTGGGTCATTGGGGGCCTCAGATGCCCTGATTTTGCACTGACTTGCTCAAGAAGTCAACTCTTGATCAGATGCCTTCCCCATGGAATTTCTTCATGAAAATTGATATGCATGATCCCTATACCATATAGAGACCAATAGAAACAAGAATGACCAAAAAAATTGGAGTTATGGCCTCTGAAACCAAAACCCTAATTCTAGGTCATCTGTGTAGTTAAACCTGGCTCTGCCTCCATGCCTTTCTCAGTTCTTGTGATTCTTTGACTTTCTTGACTTTATGGGGATATAATATGATGATTGAACATACATGTACCCCTTTGAAGTGATTGATGACCTTTGGAGTGGCTCAGATGGCTCTTGGATTGCTCAGATCACAAACCCTAGATGCAGATGACTTTGAACCAATGCAGTGAATCAAAAAGTGGTATGAGATGCTATGATTGAACTTATGCATATGAAGAGATCACAAGCCATGGTGTGGATGGGTGAGGGAAAATTTGGGGTGTTTACACCTCAATTGTTGAAATTCGAACTCCTTTTGTGTCCTCAAGGAACTCGGGAAATACTTATCCATAAAAATTGTCTTAAATTGTTGCCACACTCTCGGAACCCATTGTACCATCATCAAATTGGAAGCGCTCTCCCACCACCTAGTGATAACGAGAAAACGTATCGATTATATTGCGAGGTTTCATTGACGTTTTATTGCATAATCATCGTTTTAACACTCGATTTCTCGAGTTTTTCTTACCTTTTTGCAGGTACATCATATATGGAGCTAAATCATGAATTAAGAGCAAAAAGAACAAAAGCAACCATAAAAAGATGAAGAAATGAAGAAGCCTGCAAAAACTGCATAATTTGTTGCAGTCACGGTCGTCATCACATTGTCACGACCGTGACACCCCAAAAGAAGCCATCACGACCGTGAGAATATTGTCACGACCGTGACACTTAAAAACCACAGGACACGAGCGTGAAGACCTTGTCACGACCGTGACAAGGGAAAAAGTAGGTTATTTGACCAGACTTGGTCACAGGGCTACGTGCATGTGAAGCTGCTACTTTCCAGATTGACCCTGTATGCCACGTTCCTAGATTTCCTCAACTTCTCCTACGAGGCCCATGCAACACATTCAGCCACAAGCCCAATTACTCTTCTATAAATAGCATAAGTTTTATGAAGAAAACACAGAGCATTTTTTATTCGATTTTCTGCGGAAGCTCTGCCGATTTATTTTACGACCCTTTTTCTATTTCTGCATTATTTTCAGTTTTATTGTATCCAAACCAGCTATATAACAATTTCCAACATCAGGAAATTGTTATACATTTACTTGCTTCTAAACCTTCAGAATTTGTTTATTTTCGATTTCCGCCAACTCCAAGCTTTCCGGTCTGTGGAAGAAGGAGTCTGCTATAATATTTGTTAACCAGGTTTTTTATTATATTGCAAATTTTAATATTTATAATGTTTATTTATTTTTCTGCCATGAGTATTTTATATTTTATTTTTCTGTCTCTGTCTGGTTCAACATCAATGAGTAGCTAATTACCTTAGGGCGGTATGTAGTTAAAACAAACTTAATCGGTAAAATTTAACCATAGGCTAAAAATAATTAATAACTTAACATTCTGGCTGACACTTTTTAATTAAAATCGACCTTTTTGTTACGAGAGTAAGAAAAGAGTATTAGATTAGGTCAAGACCACGAGAGTGTGAGATTTTAACCAGATAGCTAAAGTTAGGCATTTAAATTAAACACAGCGAGAGCGCTTTAAAATAAATTAGAATTACTAAGTTTCCAAAAATTATCTCTAAACACTTATGGGCTAGCGAGAGCAGGCATAGGGCTTTAGGGGTAAGATCTGAGATAAGACCACGAGAGTGTGAGTTAAGGGTATTTAAACTGGTAACCTCTACCGAATAGATTAAGTAAACACCTTTATAAGCCTAGGTTAGATTGACCCACCTAAGTTAGTATAATTACATACCGACCGCCTTAGTATTATTATATTAAAACTTAAATTTAATTCCGCCTTTAATATCTTAAAATCAACAAAAAAATCGTGACAACCATTCGCCTTAGCTAAACTAGAAGTTCATCTAGCACTAAGTAACCATAGAGTCCCTGTGGATCAATAATCTTAAATATTACTTCGATAGGCTGTGCACTTGCAGTTAAGATACCGCTAGACACATAATTAGACACGTCTTTAGCCCATCAAGTTTTTGGCGCCGTTGCCGGGGATTCCTTAATTTAGTTACTAGTGCATTTAGGTAGCATTGTCTAGACTAAGGTATCAACTATTTAATTTAATTTAATTTCTGAGTGTATGCCAAGTACTCGCTCTAAAAGCGAAGACTTGCAACCTCTAATCCTTGAATCGGAACGCTTCTTACACGTAAGAAGACGTATATTCGATTACGAAAAAACTTACAATATTCCAGATCTTCAATTAGATTCGCCTAAACCAGTCGTAACATCAAAAGATGCAGAGATGGCTGAAAAACAGAATCACCCACTCAAGTATTACGCTAGTCCTTCGCAAGCTGAACCGCATTCAAGCATTGCAGCACCGGCTATCAACCGAAATGATTTCGAACTAAAACCTTCGTTGATATCAGCCGTGCAACAAAATCAATTCGCCGGAAATCCTACCGAAGATCCGAACCTTCATCTTTCGATCTTTGTGCAATATGCAGATACCGTAAAAGCCAATGGAGTTACCCAAGAAGCTATTAGACTACGTTTATTTCCTTTTTCACTTCGAGACAGAGCAAGAGCTTGGCTTCAATCTCTGCCTTCGAACTCAGTAACTACGTGGGAGGAACTGAAGAGAGTTTTCTTGAACAGATATTTTCCACCTAGCAAGACAGCTATGCTGAGAGCTCAGATCAACGGATTTAAGCAAAGGGAAAGCGAATCACTATTCGAAGCTTAGGAACGCTATAAGGATCTGTTGAGACTTTGTCCACATCACGGATTGATAGAATGGATGGTCATCCATACCTTCTATAATGGAATCTTGTACAATACAAGAATGATAATTGACGCTGCCGCAGGCGGTGCATTGATGGACAAAGAATATAATGATGCTTATGCACTTATCGAAAGTATGGCTCAAAACCATTATCTTTGGGGAAGCGAGAGAGTCGCAACTGAGAAACCAACAAAAGGAGGTATGTACGAAGTGAGTAGTATGGACCAAGTCAATGCAAAGTTTGACCAACTAAGCCAAAAGATCGACAACTTGGCCATAACACCAACAGCCACCGTGGCTGCAGTAACACCTAACTGTGAGTTATGTGGAGTCCCAGGACACGAAGTTTCTGATTGTCAACTATTGACAGGAACTCCCACTGATCAAGTGAATTATGCTCAAGGAAACCCATACTCAAACACATACAACCCAGGTTGGAAAAATCATCCGAACTTCTCCTATAAGAATAACAATGCTTTATACGCACCAGGTCAAGCACCAGCTACATCACCAGGATATCAAAAGACTGCTCCTAATGTCCCTAGAAAATCGAACCTTGAGTTGATGATGGAGAACTTTATAGCTAACCAATCTCAAACAAACAAGGACTTCTTAAACCAAAACATTCACACTAGTGAGCAGATTAAACAATTAGTGAGCAAAGTAGATGCATTAGCTACACATAACAAAATGCTTGAAACTCAGATTTCACAAGTAGCTCAACAACAAGCACCTACTGCTGCACCAGCTGGAGTATTCCCTGGACAACCTCAACCTAATCCGAAAGGACATGCCAATGCCGTAATATTAAGAAGTGGCAAGGAACTTGACGGACCTACCGATCCAAGACTTGACAATCCAGCCATGTACCAAAAACCGGATAAACCGACTGAAGTGGTGAATGATCCAGAAGAAAAGGAAGATGATAATCAAGAGGTAGTGGAGAAAGAACAACCTTATGTGCCTCCACCACCCTATAAACCACCAATTCCGTACCCTCAAAGATTAACAAATTCCAAGACGACGGGTCAATTTAAGAAATTTGTTGAACTTCTGAAACAGTTGAATATTACTATTCCGTTTACAGAAGCAATCACCCAAATACCCTCGTACGCTAAGTTTTTAAAAGAAATCTTATCAAATAAGAAAAAGATAGAGGATAACGGAACAGTTACACTTACTGCTGAGTGTAGCGCCATAATTCAGAATAATATGCCTCCTAAGCTAAAAGATCCAGGAAGTTTCTCTATACCCTGTGTAATAGGAAAATTCGTCATTGACAAAGCTCTATGCGATTTAGGAGCCAGTATCAGTGTTATGCCCTTAACGATTTGCAAAAGGCTAGACATGGGAGACCTAAGACCAACTAAAATGTCTGTTCAACTAGCCGATCGCTCAGTTAAATATCCTGTAGGCATACTAGAAAACGTCCCAGTACGTATAGGACAATTCTACATCCCTACTGATTTTATAATCATGGACATCTCTGAAGACTCCACTACACCTATCATACTAGGAAGACCATTCTTAGCTACCGCCGGAGCTATAATAGACGTAAAAAGAGGAAAGCTAACCTTTGAAGTAGGTGAAGAAAAAGTTGAATTTATTTTAACACAATTCTTACAATCACCAGCTATAGAGGATACATGCTATCTATTGGACGTAATTGACGAATGTGTAAGAGAAATGGAACTGAAAGAGACTACCTATTCTGAAATAATGAAAATTCAAATCCCTCCGATTTTCGAAGATGATAATTGGCGTGCACCGTATCAGGATGATAGTCTAAGCGAAAGTTTAGCACTTACACCGGATCCCATGCCAAGTAAAGATAAACCTACATTAGGATTAAAGACTTTACCTCATAACCTAAGATACGAATTCTTAGACGTTGAATGTAAAAGACCAGTTATAATAAATTCCAGTTTAGGAACTATAGAAACAAAGAAACTTTTAGATGTCTTGAAGAAATATCCAACTGCATTAGGATATAACATATCTGATCTCAAAGGAATATGCCCTTCAGTCTGTATGCATCATATTCTGCTAGAAGAAGATTGCAGAACCTCCAGAGAATCTCAAAGAAGAATTAACCCAATCCTTAGCACTGTAGTAAAAAAAGAAGTTAAGAAACTACTAGATGCCGGAATAATATATCCAATCTCTGATAATGAATGGGTTAGTCCAATACATGTAGTACCAAAGAAAGGAGGTATCACTGTAGTGAAAAACGCTCAAGGCGAATCGATATCGCAAAGAGTAGTGACGGGACATAGAGTGTGCATAGATTATCGTAAACTAAACAAAGCCACTCGAAAAGATCATTTCCCACTACCCTTTATAGATCAAATGTTAGAACGATTAGCCAAGCATTCATACTTCTGTTATCTTGACGGTTACTCAGGATTTTTCCAAATCCCTATCCATCCAGATGATCAAGAGAAGACTATATTCACATGCCCATATGGAACGTTCGCTTATAGACGAATGCCCTTTGGATTATGCAACGCTCCTGCAACCTTTCAAAGATGTATGATGTCAATCTTCGCAGATTTTATAGACAACATCATGGAAGTGTTCATGGACGACTTCTCTGTATGCGGGCAAAGTTTTGAAGGATGCTTATCAAACTTAGAAATGGTGTTAGAAAGATGTGTAAAAGTAAACCTCGTGCTTAACTGGGAGAAATGTCATTTTATGGTCAAAGAAGGAATCGTATTAGGTCACGTAATATCCGACAAGGGAATTGAAGTTGATAAAGCTAAGATTGAAGTCATAAAAGATCTTCAACCCCCTAAAACCGTTCGAGAAATACGAAGCTTTTTAGGACACGCCGGTTTTTACCGACGATTCATCAAAGATTTCTCGAAAATCACTAAACCTCTTACTGGTTTATTAATGAAAGACGCTGAGTTCATATTCAATGAAGATTGTCTTAAAGCATTCGAAACTCTAAAAACAGCCCTCATCACCGCACCAATCATGCAACCCCCTGACTGGAGATTACCTTTCGAAATCATGTGCGATGCGAGTGACTATGTTGTAGGCGCAGTTCTAGGCCAGAGGAAGGAAAAGAAACTTCATGCGATTTACTATGCCAGTAGAACCTTAGATTCTGCCCAAATGAACTACGCCACTACTGAAAAAGAATTGTTAGCAGTTGTCTTTGCGCTTGACAAATTCCGTTCTTACCTAGTAGGAGCGAAAATAATCATTTACACAGACCATGCTGCTATCCGATATTTATTAACTAAGAAAGATGCTAAACCAAGACTCTTGAGATGGATTTTACTCTTACAAGAGTTTGATCTCGAAATAAAAGATAAGAAAGGTACTGAAAACATCGTAGCGGACCATTTATCTAGAATAAAAGGTATTAAACCCGAACAAGTGCCGATTAACGATGATTTTCCGGATTAACAGTTGATAGCACAAATAGGAAGCGACCTAGCTCAGTTAGACTTAAATGAATCAGAACCCGTGGAAACAATCCAGACAACTGTAGGACTGCCATGGTACGCTGACATTGTCAACTACCTAGCCGCAGGAGCTCTTCCACCCGATCTAACCTATCAGCAGAAAAAGAAATTCTTTCACAATCTAAAACATTATTACTGGGATGAACCATTATTGTTCAAAAGAGGACCCGATGGAATCTTTCGCCGATGTATTCCCGAAGAAGAAATAGAAGATGTCATTGCTCAATGCCATTCATCTCCTTATGGTGGACATGCAAGCACTTCCAAGACTTGTGCAAAAATCTTGCAAGCCGGTTTATTCTGGCCTAATCTATGGAAGGATGTCCACATCGCTGTCATAAATTGCGATCGGTGTCAACGCACTGGCAATATTTCAAGAAGAGATGAAATGCCTCAAAAAGGAATATTAGAAGTAGAAATCTTTAACGTCTGGGGAATAGATTTCATGGGACCATTCCCATCATCTTTCGGTAATAATTACATACTCGTAGCTGTTGATTATGTTTCGAAATGGATTGAAGCTATAGCTTCTCCTACAAACGATACACGAGTAGTAATAAAGCTTTTCAAAAATATAATCTTTCCCAGATTTGGTGTGCCTAGACTCGTCATAAGTGACGGTGGCTCGCACTTCATTTCAAAAATCTTTGACAAATTACTATCTAAGTATGGAGTAAGACACCGTGTGGCTACACCATATCACCCACAAACAAGTGGACAAGTCGAAGTCTCAAACATAGAAATTAAACAAATCTTAGAAAAGACTGTCGCCATATCTCGGAAAGATTGGTCATCTAAACTTAATGAAGCTTTATGGGCTTATAGGACCGCTTACAAGACACCCATAGGTACTACACCTTTCAAACTAGTTTATGGAAAATCTTATCACCTTCCAGTAGAACTAGAACACAAAGCTTATTGGGCGATTAGAACTCTCAATATAAACTATAATGCTGCAGGAGAAAAGTGAATCCTAGACATTAACGAATTAGAAGAATTAAGGCTAGATGCTTATGAAAATGCTAAGATATATAAAGATAGAACTAAGCGATGGCATGATAAACGCCTATCTAGGAAAGAATTTAGTGTGGGAGACGTTGTACTCCTCTTTAATTCAAGACTTAGGCTCTTTCCTGGAAAACTAAAATCTAGATGGTCAGGACCCTTTGAAATAACTAAAGTGTTCCCAAGTGGAGCAATAGAAATTAAGGGTAGGAATAGTGAACCATTCATAGTAAATGGACAACGTTTAAAACATTATCATAAAGTTGAAAATAGAGATTATGCAAATAATCTAAGGCTTTTAGAGTTGTCCACTAATTCCCCCGATTAATCTAAACCTAAGCATTACGTCAGGCTTTTGACGATAAAAACAGCGCTTAGTGGGAGGCAACCCATTTTCTCATTTAATTATTTAAACTATTCTCTTTATCATATTGTTATTTATAATTTTATTATTTATTTATTTGTTTTGTCATTTTATAGTTTTATTTCATGTTACTATTATTGCCTTTAAATTATGCATTTCATTTTCTTATTTTTATCTTAAATCACTTTTTACAGATTTTCTAAAAGTCTTTTCCACTTTCCTTCTCCCCCTGATTTGTTTCCTCCATATTTGCACTAACCATGGCTAACCAACCAATAAACCATATGGAAACCAAATTTAGAGGTAGGAACCAAAGAATGAAGTTTGAAGAGTTATCACAGAGGCAAATGGATTTGACCCTGTACCCGGATGATCAGACTATGGAAACCCTAGGTATACATGATAGCATCCTATACTTGTTTAACCGACTTCGATGGGAGAATGCATTGATCCAACATAAGTTTGTGACTTACCGCGAGCTCACCCTTGAGTTCCTTAGCTCCTTAGTTTACCTACCTGAGCGCGGTTTTGGATTTAGGAAAGGATTTATCAGTTTCCGCCTATTTGGAATAGAATATGACTTTAACCATAAAGAACTAGCTGACTTATTAGGATTCCCTAGTGGACCATTTGCTTTTACTACCACACAGGTAGAATTGATGGATATTGAGCTAGATTTCTTTTGGGGAACTTTAACCGGAAACTACCACCCTGAACCAAATAGCATGAATAATGATAAGATCCATAACCCTGCTCTCCATTACTTCCATAAAATCCTTGCCCACACCTTCTTTGGAAAAGAAGAAAACATTACCGGAGTCTCTAAAGATGAGATATTCATTATGTCATGTTTCACTAATGGACAGCCTGTTAATGGTGTACCTTTCATGATGCAAACCTTCACCCGTATCCAAGAAGAACCTGAATTACCTATATTAGTAGGAGGTCTTGTAACCATGATTGCTGATGCCTTAGGACTTAGGTACCAATTGCACAGGTGCAACCGTTTAGGTACCATCCGTCCTATGAATCTTAACTTCTGCTTTAATAGACATATCATAAGGAATTTAGGGCATCCACCTTTTGAGTACTTAATCCGGAATGAGGTAGTAACCCTGTTCACATTGCCAAACCATGCTAGAGTAAGTGTTCACAATAAGGATAACTGGCTTTATGAGTTAACCCCACCTGATTATCCATCCACTCCTGAAACACCTCAGTCTTACAAGATAAAAGATGATATAATGACCGATGTCGAAACTGACCCTGAGACACCTCCTGGTTACCATGACATTGACCACACTAACGAAGTGAATGAAACCCCTGAAGTGAATCAAGGAGATTATGCTAACAACTTACAGAATATCATGAACACTCTTGAAGCTTACCAAACTGATATAAATTCATTTAAAGAAGACATTAAGAGCATGCGATTGGACATTATAGGTTTGACTGACATAACCTGCGAACAGTTCTATCACTTGAACTCCGCAATCGAAGATTTGAAGAAACGCTTTTGAAAATGCTATAAGTGATTTAGTTTATTTTTTCTCATTGTTTTTGTTTCTAGTTAGATTTATTTTTCGCAAACAATTTCGTACCGTATTTTCATTAATGTAATTTCATTTTCAATTACCTTATGCAATGCACTTCTAATTCCAAAATTTCTCCATTTTAATCAATTTATATATTTTTAGTTCTATGTACTGTTATGCTTGCATTTACTCCTATTATATAAAAATCTCTCATGCCATGCAAGTTAGCAAAGTACTATGTTGAAATAAATTATTATATGGTGTTTAAATGTAATATTAAGTGAGAAGTGAAGAAAATATATTATTATAAAGTATGTGAAATATATGAGATAGTGTTTTCTGGAAATTATTCAACGAAGCAAGCCCTCACGGTCGTCACACCCCCCTAACGATCGTGACGTGCTCATTTAGCGTGTCACGACCGTCACATCCCTGTCACGACCGTGACAACCCTAATTACAGGATTCGTGAGAAACAGAACTGTTTCTCTTCGTGACCTCTTCTTCTTCTTCCTCCATAACTTCCAAAAACCACCCATTTTCTCCATAACTTCCGTAACCTCCCATTACCAACTTTAAACTCATTAATCCCCCATTATCACCACACCTATCACATTCTCACCTTCCAATATTTATTCCGAATCATTATTTCTCTCATTTTATCATTTTTTCACAAAAATCAAAAATCTTCATCTTTCACTCTAAGCTCTTGCATGCAATGGATGCCATTCAATTTAGAGAAGGTGATGCTGGAGAAACCCAGAGAGAAAGATTTATCTGATTCCAGAACCGCGGTGTGCAACCTACACGTTATATCGACACTGTCTGTTTGAGGGAACTCGGAATGCTTACCAGTGTCAAGAGCCTGCTTCAAAAAGTCGGTCTGTGGGATCTTTGCAGTCAGCCTCAGCCCACATTCGAGCTTCTGACATTAGAGTTCCTTAGCTCATTCCAGTACACCACTCCTGCCGGTTCTCAGAGTCAACTCACCGGTTTCGCAAAATTCAGATTGCATGGCCAGGAGTTTAACCTTTCGCAAAACAGGATAGCCGAGTTGCTAGGCTTCGATCACGGGAATGAAGCTCACCTCCGCGTGCCGGATAATTTTAGTGAAACCGCTTTCACTTTATGGCACGACATAACCAATACCCGTGCCTCAGCCTTCCAAAGCCTCAATGCTACACACATTCACAACCCGGCAATCCGTTATTTCCACCGAGTCATTTGCAACACCATATTCGCTCGAGAAAGTAACCATAAGCTCAACTCCAAGGAGCTTCTATTCTTGCACTGCGCTCTAAATGACGAGCCGATCAACGCTGCCCCGTTCATGCTTTATCACATCCAGGCTATTGCGCATAGAGGATCAACCCCATTTTTCATAGGCGGCATTGTCACCACCCTCGCCATTCAGTTGGGGCTTGGTGACTTGGTCGTAAATCAGCCTTTCAGAGAAGCAGAATTCCTCACCAAGAGTTATTGCAGGTCCGCTCACCTGATTGCGCAGCGAGAGGATGGCAGGTATAGCCCTGTTGTCCATGGCACCATTTTTCACCATATCATTCTGCCGTCTCGTGATCGCATCGACCCATCCAGCCGAGCCAACTGGCTCTTTATTTTACCAGATGCTGCCGACCACGCCCCTATTCATGATGATCAGGCAGATCCTCCAGCGGATGAGATGCAGGACGCTATGGATGCAGCTGAGCCTGTCCATGATATACCAGAGTCATCTACCCGACAGCCTCCTGCACAGGAATTCACTCTTGAGGATGTCCTCCGTGCGATTCATCAGCAGAACCAGATGAACGCCGCACTGGAGCGAAGGCAGAAGGAGCAGTATGATGCTTTACTCAGCACTATTGCAAGCAACCAGACATCTACTAATGAGAAGCTCGACGAAATTTTCAGCGAGCTAGAAGCCTTACGCATTGACATCACTGCTGCCACCGGCACCGGTTCTGATCCTGAAGCGACTCCTTCCAGACGCTCTCGCACCAGAAGCCGAGCCCGCGGTCCTCAGCAGCCATAGTTTTAGTTTTGCTTATATTTGTTTTTCGTTTTTGTCGTTTGTACTGTACTTTTACCGCATTTATATCACAACATTGAGGAAAATGTCTGATATAGTGTGGGAGAGGTACCTTTCATTTCCGCATTTTCCCTTTTCGCACTTTTCCATTTCGCTGTATTTTCAATTCCGTTGTATTTCTTTTATGAAACGAGCAAATCTTTGTGCTATTTTCTTTAGTTTCGAATTTCCCCCGTTTATTTAGCCATACCAGAAAAAATCTTTAATTATTCGCATTACCCGACTTACCTACGGAATCGTAATTAGGAAGCCGAGAACGATTAAACAAGACCAATACAATCTTGACACCTTTGACTTCCCACTTAAGCGATTCCATTCCGATTATCATTACGAGTACACTTTAAGTTTTAGTTCAAAAGTAACCCCTAGTAGTTTATACTAGCAGTCAGCACCGTCTGAACACAAACCACGTGGGGAGCCGATGAATATAAGCGTTTGATGCCTAATCAATAATGATCCTTCATATCTCGATGCAAAATGAAAAGAAATTGCACCAAAGTACACGGTCGCATATAAGAAACGAGAAATATGAGAAGGAGTCCATTGCGGGTTGGTTCAGAGGTACTGGTTCTGAACTTGGTAGGGCGTGCTACGGCTCGATCCCCCACAACCTCCAAATCGGATAATATATGTAGGGTTACCGCACTCGTGTACCAGACCCCGTGCTTAAAAAGGATCAAAGTCGCTAACCGGCTACTCCACTACGTGCGTGCTAAGGCAAAGGGCTTAATGTGATTGCGCTAGAATGAAACTGGGCGAAATAAGATCGAAAAACTCTAGGTGAAATCGTAAGGAAATTTCTGATCGTTTCGTTTAACGGGAAGTCGACGACATAGCTTGTTGCTTATGTCATTAGTGTATCGGTAGTGTTCTATCAAAGTACCGGATTATCCGACAAAACGATCCCTCGTACGGTTTGTTATGAGTATGCGTCAATAAAAACTTGTCCGCCGATTTTCAACCGACTATTTGCTTGAGGACAAGCAAAGGTTTAAGTTTGGGGAAGTTTGATAACGAGAAAACGTATCGATTATATTGCTAGGTTTCATTGATGTTTTATTGCATAATCATCGTTTTAACACTCGATTTCTCGAGTTTTTCTTACCTTTTTGCAGGTACATCATATATGGAGCTAAATCATGAATTAAGAGCAAAAAGAACAAAAGCAACCATAAAAAGATGAAGAAATGAAGAAGCCTGCAAAAACTGCATAATTTGTTGCAGTCACGGTCGTCATCACATTGTCACGACCGTGACACCCCAAAAGAAGCCATCACGACCGTGAGAATATTGTCACGACCGTGACACTTAAAAACCACAGGACACGAGCGTGAAGACCTTGTCACGACCGTGACAAGGGAAAAAGTAGGTTATTTGACCAGACTTGGTCACAAGGCTACGTGCATGTGAAGCTGCTACTTTCCAGATTGACCCTGTATGCCACGTTCCTAGATTTCCTCAACTTCTCCTACGAGGCCCATGCAACACATTCAGCCATAAGCCCAATTACTCTTCTATAAATAGCATAAGTTTTATGAAGAAAACACAGAGCATTTTTTATTCGATTTTCTGCGGAAGCTCTGCCGATTTATTTTACGACCCTTTTTCTATTTCTGCATTATTTTCAGTTTTATTGTATCCAAACCAGCTATATAACAATTTCCAACATCAGGAAATTGTTATACATTTACTTGCTTCTAAACCTTCAGAATTTGTTTATTTTCGATTTCCGCCAACTCCAAGCTTTCCGGTCTGTGGAAGAAGGAGTCTGCTATAATATTTGTTAACCAGGTTTTTTATTATATTGCAAATTTTAATATTTATAATGTTTATTTATTTTTCTGCCATGAGTATTTTATATTTTATTTTTCTGTCTCTGTCTGGTTCAACATCAATGAGTAGCTAATTACCTTAGGGCGGTATGTAGTTAAAACAAACTTAATCGGTAAAATTTAACCATAGGCTAAAAGTAATTAATAACTTAACATTCTGGCTGACACTTTTTAATTAAAATCGACCTTTTTGTTACGAGAGTAAGAAAAGAGTATTAGGTTAGGTCAAGACCACGAGAGTGTGAGATTTTAACCAGATAGCTAAAGTTAGGCATTTAAATTAAACACAGCGAGAGCGCTTTAAAATAAATTAGAATTACTAAGTTTCCAAAAATTATCTCTAAACACTTATGGGCTAGCGAGAGCAGGCATAGGGCTTTAGGGGTAAGATCTGAGATAAGACCACGAGAGTGTGAGTTGAGGGTATTTAAACTGGTAACCTCTACCGAATAGATTAAGTAAACACCTTTATAAGCCTAGGTTAGATTGACCCACCTAAGTTAGTATAATTACATACCGACCGCCTTAGTATTATTTTATTAAAACTTAAATTTAATTCCGCCTTTAATATCTTAAAATCAACAAAAAAATCGTGACAACCATTCGCCTTAGCTAAACTAGAAGTTCATCTAGCACTAAGTAACCATAGAGTCCCTGTGGATCGATAATCTTAAATATTACTTCGATAGGCTGTGCACTTGCAGTTAAGATACCGCTAGACACATAATTAGACACGTCTTTAGCCCATCACCTAGCAGCAGGACCCTTTAGTAAATGCGACGTGAAGGTCACCTTGTCTTCTTCACTACAAATCACAATCTAGAATATCCTCTCCATTCCAGTCACCCATTCATGAGCCTTAACCAGGTCCAATCCGCCATGAAACTCCTGAGGGTTCATGCGGAAGAAGTCTCTAAATGTTCCACCCACAGCTTCAGGAGCAACCACATGAGGGTGAAGGCCCTCACTCATCTGATGCATCATTTCTTGCATGAATTGGTGTTATTGTTGCTGCATCTGGTGCATAAATTGGAATATAGGAGCATTCCCATCACCACCTGCTTGATCGCTACCGGGAGGAGTGACACTGGGTCGAGCATGAGTTCCACGTCTACCATCCATATTCCTAAATGTCATCAAAACAGGATTAAGTTGATCAGGCTCAATACCATAAACATAACATTTAGTCCTACCGCAAGTCAACGTGTATGAACGGAAGAAAACATTTATAATAATTCAAGACTAGGTCGAGGATACGACCTGCTCTGATGCCAACTATAATACCCATATACAAAAGACATACATAAAGCATATTCTTCATATATAAATATTTAAAATTTGGTACTGAATTACAAATAAGTTCTTAGCAACACATTGTATAAGTATAGCCACTACAACATAAGGTACTAAAATAAGGCTATAGAATAATACAAGATGTTCAAACTACAAAAGTCTAAGAACTAGATCCGAATATCTCAAAATCCACAGCGAAAGATAAATCCATCAACTAGTAAGGATAATCAAGTCACCTTATCCTTACCCTTAACGGAACATGAAGTACCTAAAATAACAACATCAACATGGGGTGAGATAAAACATCTCAGTGAGTTCCCTATCTTAGAGTTCTCTCGGCTCTAAGGTTCGAACCTAATAATTCCACAAATACGAAAGGCTCCTCTCAAAGGTAACCAAGCCGAAATGGAACATACAAACAACACTTCGTACAACACTTCCCGTGGGACTCAGTGAAACACCCACCTCAAGTATGAACCATTAGACTTCTCATGGGACTCAATGAAATACCCATCTCAAGCCACTCGAATACTTCCCGTGGGACTCAATGTAATACCCACCTCAAGCTAACACTCGCTTCCCGTGGGACTCAATGTAATACTCACCTCAAGCTAACACTCACTTCCCGTGGGACTCAATATAATACCCACCTCATGCTAACAGGGGATACGATCAAATGTGATTCTCAGTTCTTACTAGTCTACGGAAATCCTAGGTACCTCACAAGTCTTACCATTTCATTTCTTTAAGCTCATACTTTTCATAATTTCGCATTCTTACGGTTAAGTCGAAAAATCGAGAAAAATTCAGGTAAAAATAATATTCTTCGACATCATAAGAAAATACATAATTTTAGCTTCACAGCGGTATGTGGAACGTTACAAACGGATACCCGGATCAAAAGTTATGAATGAAATACCAAAATTGAAACCTACAGGTCTCGCTGAGCGAAAAAAACTTATGGAATTCTCGCTGAGCGAGCTATACCAGTTCAAGAATTCCAGACTTACAGGAAACAACTCTTCCAAGTCAAACTCAACTCCAAACATCAACCAATACAAAAAACATAGCCAAACATGTTCATAGACATAATGTGAGTATTATAGTTAAGTTTTAATCGAGTTTTAACCATTAAACTTTCAATTTCTTAGATTTTCCAATAAAACCCTAAACCACAAAATCTCTAAAACTCAACCAAAATCAAAGATAAAAGCTTCTAACTAAGAACCCACCTCGGGAGATGAAGATTGACGGAAAGATTGAATCGATTCGACGGACGGATGGTGAAGTAAGATGAATTTGAAGTCTTGGGGTTTTTCCTCCTTTTCTTCTCTTCTCTCTCTTTTCTTCCTTCTTCTTTTTATTCTTTTCCTTACTAACTTCTTCTTCTTCTTCTTATTTCCTTTCTATTAATAATTATAAAACATATATTTTACCATTGTGTCCAAAATTAGAGAGTATCCAAAAATGTCTCTTAATCCGATATTTTATAAAACCTCTGAGTCAGCTAACATTAATTAATAAAATAATATCCTGTTGATTACTCTATTTAGTTCCGTTAAAATTTCTTAGAGTAATCCAAAATAATATTATTACCAATTAATATTATTCAGAGCTTTAAATAAAACACGGGGTATTACAGTCTCATACCTAGGAAGTGTCTTAGGTAGAAGACTAGGATTTGGTAGTTTTAGGTAAAGTTACAAACAGTGGAGTTTGACTTAATCTGATACTTCATAATAGTGAAGGTCCTGGATTGGTATCCCCTAGAGTAGGTTGTTAAACCGGACTGGGTAAACATTTTTTGTGTTTTTTTATTTTCAGCACTATTACTATATTTGATATTCTCTCTCTTGTCCTACTAGGCAGAGATCAAGTGTTCTAACATCTCGTTAGGACATCTTCTAGTATCTGTTATACCAGAATTTCAATTGGTATCAGAGCAGGCGTCATGCTTTGTATCTGGGTGAGATTCAAGGACGATACTTTCTGGTGATGTGGACAATGAAGATAACTCACTGAACAGACCTCTTATTCTAGATGGAGCCAACTATGACTTGTGAAAATTCCACATGATTAACTTTCTAAAGACCGATGCTAAGGTATGGAAAGCTGTATCTAGAGGAGGGGATCCTCCTATGGTGAAAGATGCTCAAGGAAAGCTCACTGATGTCATAAAACCAGAGGAAGACTGGGATGATTAAGATGACAAATCGTCCATTGGAAATTCTAAAGCGCTTAATTCCATTTTCAATGGTGTTGACAAAAACATCTTCAGGTTGATTAAAAATTGCACAATTGTAAAAGATGCTTGGGAAATCTTAAAGAAAGCCTATGAAGGGAACTCCAAAGTAAAATCCTCAAGACTTCAACTTCTTACAACAAAGTTTGAAAACTTGAAGATGAGGGAGGATGAAATTACTCATGACTTTCACATGAATATTATTGATATAGCCAATACCTCGAGTGACTTGGGAAAGAAGATTCCAGGAGCCAAGTTGGTTAGAAAAATTCTCAGATCTCTTCCAAAGAGATTTGACATGAAGGTGATTGCCATTGAAGATTTCCAAGACATAAACAACATGAAAGTTGATGAACTTATGAGATCTTTTCAGATCTTTGAATTAGGGATATGTGAAATGTCTGAAAAGAAGAGAAACATAGCCTTTTTGTCTAATGATACTGAAGAAAATACCAACCAAAGAAAATAAATTGAATTCCATGGAAGTGAAAGCTTTGGACATATAAGATCTAAGTCTCATACTTATCTCAAGAAGCGAGAGAAAGGTATATTTGTTGAAGATGATTCTAAAAATGATCCTAAAGGAGAACCTGCAAAACAACTTACTGCCTTGATTGGGACATGTGATTCTGATGAAGAATAAAATGGTGGAGAACTTAATTTTGATGAAATTGTTGCTTCTTACAAAGAGTTGTGCCTAAAAAGTAAAGAAGTGTGTTAACTGGAAGAGGATCAAGAGAAGGTCATTGCTCAACTTCGAGCAAAAAAAAAGTGGAGCATCTGGCTATCATCTCTGGTCTGAAGGATGAAGTTGATTGGCTCAATTCAAAACTTGACAATATAACTAAATCTATAAGAATGCTTAATAGTAGTTCTGATGTGTTGGACAAAATTCTTCAAATTAGGAAGAATCATGAAGATGTTACATGTCTTGATTATGATAATCAAGTTGTTATGAAGAAAGGAAAAGTGCCTACAATGAAGTTTGTTCAACCTAAAGGAAAACAAGAAATCAGAATGCTTGCTTAGGAAGCAAGACCATACAATGGAGATGTCATTATTATGGAAGGGTTTGTCACATTAAACCATATTGCTACAAATTGTATGGTTATTCAAAACAGTCTACACAATATAGGGAGAATCATGGTATGCTTAAAACAAGAAAGGTGTGGAAACCTAAGGTTGCTAAAAGTGAGAAAGATTTGTATGAAAAAAAAAAGAGGAAAGTGCTGGGGAGAAGAACCATCAGGCTGCAGAGATGGTCAACATTGATGACCTAAATACTAATGATTATCCTATACGATTATACTTGACTCCTAGTATTTCAAAAATATTAAGGAATAGGAAAGGGAAGATTATTGAGTCTACAAGCAAGCATTTTAAGACACCCAAGAAAAATATTGGTGTTGGACCTGCAAAACGATGGAGCAGAGTTGTGGCTTTTGTTACTAAGAAAAGTAAGGAAGCACTCTCAAGTGAGTCAGAGTATGATGTCAAACAAAATGTTCAGGAAATCATGTCTCTAGCTAAGAAGAAAGTGTTTTTGGGAAACAAAATTTTGCTTCTTTTAGTGTCTTTTCTACTCTTTGTGGTTGGATGTGTTCTGCTGCCGATTTGCTTTTGGCTAATTTCCCTTAATGCATATTTATTTGGTTAGTAAAACTACCTTTGTCATATTCTGGCTAAACATGGGGGAGTGGTATATTAACTTGCTAAATATTACTAACCATTGCATATGAGTATGTGTTGATGGGGAGTTGTTCCCACCTCCTGTTGATCTAGAGGCTGAGTTTTTTTATTGTTCCACTGCATATATTCTGATTGAAGAATTCCATTAGTATGTGATACTGGAGTAACTATTTTTTGTGTTTGTTTTAGCCAAAATTTGACAAAGGGAGATTGAAGGCTCCTGAGAGTTGGCATTGATTTTGGTAAAGCAAATTGATTGAAGAAGTTGGACAAGGTGTCTTATCTTACTGAAGTTCTTGAAGATCAAGATGTCAGCCAAGATGTCCTATCAGGAGGATTTGACATCTTTGTCTGTTACTATTTTCACGAAACCTTCAACATTTGTGAGAAAAATGGCCAACCCACGACCTGACCCCGATCTTTCTTCGATCACCTTATGCGATCAAAGTACCAGACCTTCTACCAACGCTATGTTGAATCGACAAGATACGTCTATTAAAAGTGTCTTCAACAGCCTGGCCTGCTGGAAGGTGTCCAGTGGTTGCTTACCAACACCAGTTTAACAAAGCTATGCACCAATAGCAGCCCAACGTATGATGCACTGACGATGGAATTTCTGAGTTCATTCGCTTATAACACACCGAACGACGACAACAAGTTTCTAACAGGTTCAACCACCTTCAGGATGTTCGGCGAAGAATATTCCATAATGCAAGAAATATTGAGTGAATGGTTCAGTTTCTACCGTGGCACACACATTTATTACCGCCTTCATAGTCATGCAACTTGGCAATCCGATGCTTTTGAGCTTTGGCAACATCTGACCGGTGTTGTACCGACAGGTTGGAATGACCTCTATGCTTCTCACATCCACAACCCCCGCATCTGTTATTTTCAACGAGTTCTGAGTCACACCGTCTTCAGAAGGTACAACAACCACAAGGTCAATCAGAAGGAGTTATTTCTCATTCAATGTGCTTTCCACCCCATGCCTTCAAACTTGGTTGCCTTCATGTTGTCCGACATCCATTCAGTCTATGTCAGAGGGAAAACCCCATTCTGTTTCGGAGGGATCATTATCGATATTGCACTCAAGCTCAACTTAGGAGATCATCTCACCGACTTACCCTCCTTATCGTCCCTTTTCCTCGACATGGACTATTGTCGAAACGCGCATATAGTTAAGCAAAGGAAAGATAACAGGTACAACCTGACGATCAAGAACCGGGTAGTTAGAAGCATAGTTATGCCTTGCCACACCCGCACACACTCTCAACGCCAGACAAATTGGCTTTTCGACCTTAATGCTCCATCACCCGATGTTGTTGCACCGGAAGAGCCACCTCACGATGTATTTGAAGAGATGGAGCAGCCACAACAAGAAGAACCAGAACAACCTCAAACCGCTGACTTCGCTAGCACTTCCTCCAGACATCGACGTAGAAGTGAAAGAGAACCAGAAACAAATGATGATATTCTTGCAGCAATTATCCAAAGGAACAAGTTGGATGCCCAGAGGGATGAGCGATACCAGACTCAGCAAGCAAAGATTATGACTATCATGGGTCAGATCCAATTAGAACAAACAACCCAAGGGGCAAGGATAACAGGAGCCATAGAAGGACTCGGTACTTTGAGTCAGCAGGTACAGGAGTTGCATGATTATATCCATCATGTTGGTATACCAGATCATGTAACATAGTATGTACAAAGAAATCTTCGAGGTCGAGCACGAGGACGAGGACCGTAGTAATTTTCCTTATTTTTCTTGTATTTTTCCTTTACTTTTCTTTTGTAGTTTTCCTTTATCTCGCAATATTGAGGACAATGTCCGAGATAGTATGAGAGAAAGGTAGTTAGCATTTCTCTTTTTGTACCTTTCATTCGAGTAAACCAAGTTATTAATGAAAGTATTTTCAGTTATTCAACTCCCTATATATTTTTAGTTATTACAAAAAAAAATCTGATAGAATACATTCACTTGACATACCCTACGAGTATATAGGTTGATAGGTTATGTTAGAAAGCTGAGAAAAACTTAACAATATTGATACAATCTTAACACCTTAGACCTCTAAGATATGCGATATCATTTTGAATACCTTTTATACCGAGATCTGAAGCTTTAGTTCTAAATTAGCCCCTAGTAGTTTATCTTAGCAGTCAGCACCGCCTTAAGCACAAGCTACGTGGAAAGCCGGTGCAAATAAGTGATTGATACTTAAAGTACCAAAAAGAAAAAAAATTAAGATTAAGCATGCCAATGATAAAATGGTTAAGTTTGCACCAAATCTAAAGGATGCAAAAACTTACGAAAAGGCAAAGAAAAGTCTGATGTTAGTTGGTTCAGAGGTATCTGGTTCTGAACTCAGTTGGGCGAACTACGGTTCGATCCCTAACAACTTGCACTCAATACATATAAAGAGTTACCACACTTGCGTACCAGACCCCACGTTCGAAAAGGTCAATTCCACCAACAGGTTACTCCACTATGCGCGTGTAAAGGTAAAGGAATAATGTGATTGCGTCAGAATAAAAACGAGTGAAATAGAAATGAGAGCATTAGGTTGAGCTATAATAGAATGATTCAGACTGGTTTGTATAGGGGGTTTATGAGCATACATCTTGCTTTCGTGCTGTTAGTGTATCTTTAGTGTTCGAGTTACTACCGGTCTCTTAAGCAAAATGTCGCACGACCACGTATGGTTAGGTAATGTGTCTTGTGTTTGTGTTTGACGGATATTTTCAAAATCTTAGTGAGTATTTTCTTGAGGACAAGCAAAGATTCAAGTGTAAGGGAGTTTGATAACACGACTTTATATTGATTATTTAGCTTGGTTTCCGATTAATTAAGTTGTCATTTTTCATCATTTACATGATATTATGCAAGGTATTTGTGTGTTTTTACAGGTATCCTAATTTATAAGACTTGTAGAAGAAAGGAGCTAAAATGAGGAAGAAATGAAGTACATAAAACAAAGGATTCTGCAATTCTGCTTCATGACGCCCGTAACAAATGTGTGATGTCCGTCACACAGTGCTTATGTGGCACGACCGTCCTGCATCCAAGACGCCTGTCACAAGTCTAATTTAGGGAAATAAAAGTATGCACCTCAGTCAAATAGAAGAGCCATTGCGTTGCGTTATATTCTCAATATCCAAACTCAGTCTCAGTCAATTGCAGCATGGATATCTCAAGGCCCAACAATATTTTTTCCACCAATTTCTACTCACTCGAGCACTATAAATAGGATACAAAGAAGGAATTTTTAAGAGAACCTACTTTGAGTTTTAAATTTTGTTTATGTTCAGAGCTTTGTTTTACTTTATTTTTCTACATTAAGTTACCGTTTTCGTACCTTACCGAATTCGTAATAACTTCCTACATCGGGAAGCTATTGCACCCTTTTATTGTTTTAAGCCATTGCCTTTATAGTTTAATTTTCCGCAAGATTTTACTACGCCAAGACTGTACTACTGTCTAGGTTTATTATCAAATTAATAAAATTGTTTTTATTTTTATTCGACATGCTTTACATTGTTTAATGTCTTTATTTATTTATGTCTGTTCTAATTAATATGTTTGGCTAAAATACTTAGTCGGTAAGTAATTGATTAACTGGAATGGATTTGATAGATCTAGGTTAAAATCATAAACAAAATTATTTTCTGGTTTTGATTTCTTAATTTAAAATCAGCTTTTATTACGAAAGTAAAAAGGTAACAATGTTAGGATTAAGACCACGAGAGTGTAAAGTTTTTACCGGATAGCTGAAATCGAACATTAGTTTTAAATACAACAGAAGCGCTTTAAAGTTAATTAGAATCTATAGGGTTTCAAAAAAGTACTTTTAACTCAATTTGATACAGCGAGAACGTTCAATCTGACTTAGGAGTATAGTTATAGGCAAGACCACGAGAGTGTGAGTTGACGACTTTTAAACCGATATTTTTTACAAAAATATAATTTGACCAATCTTCATACGCCAATAATTTATTGAATCCATGAAGGAATATTAATCACGTGTCGATATTCTATCGTAATCTAATTTAATTAAAATTCTAAATTATTCGTTCCGTTTAAACTAAAACATCACTCGCCTTAGCTAAACATAGTAACACCTTAAAGCATTAGTTTGATTATCAAGTCTCTGTGGGATCAATATCTTTATTACTACGTGATTAGGTTATATACTTGCAGTTAGTACCCGTAAGACTCAGAAAGTCGCGGTCACTATATTTTCATATAGAGTTTAACAAATCAATAATAAAGTCAATGTAGCACATGAGGATCACTAAGAACAATTTCCTCTTCAGTGGATTTTGTAATGTATTTTTGTGTAAATTAGTTGTTTCTAAATTGAAGTACTGTAATCTTTACAATGCTATGAGTTTAAGTGTTTCTGAATGGAATTATATCCTCTTTACAATGCTATGAGTATAGGTGTTTCTGAATGGAATTATATCCTGTAATTATATATGGAATGAAATTATATATATTTTTTCTTTTTGGTCCCTTAAATAATTATAAGGTTTCAATTTAATCTTTATACTTCCATTTAGAAACTTCGTGTAAATCAGTTGTTTCTAAATTATATCCTGTAATATTGGTACGTCACGTTGATAAAAAATAATATTTTCTCAGCTAAACTAACGAAAGAGACCAATATTGCTATCGAAACTAATATTATGAGATCAAATTATAACAATTTTTTTATTAAAAGACTAACGCAAAACTTAAAATTAATTTATAGAATCTGGGGACTATTATACCTAAATTAATAAAAGAGAGAAAGGTATATAACGTGTCTGATAGAATAAATAATATTTATCGGGGCAAAGAAAAAGGAATAGCAGGTAATTGAATGATGATGCTATATTGGAATAGCATGTAATTGAATAGCTATATTGGAAACTTTGAGTAGACTACCAAATATATTATAAGATCGTCTAAATTTTTTGGAAACTTTGAGTAGATGAACTTATCTTATCAAAGTTTTAATTATGACATTCTTAAATTTTTGGAGATCTTGTATCGATCGTTCATTCTATTAGAGTTTTACTATGACAAATATATTATTAGATTGTCTTACGTTTTTTGAGATCTTGGGTAAGTTATCTTTATTTCTATATAACTACGATTTAATTGTAGTAAATTAAGTCAAGTGGGATAACCTATCTTAGACGCCATTAAAGATGGCTTCATAACATATTATAAACCTATCAAGAAACACCTTCTCAGACGGTACAAATATAGAAGCTAAGCTTGCATTCTTATTTCTCAAACCGTTATTCAGAAGAAATTGCACAACTGAAGCCCTTGGAATGATCCTTTTTACCAAACTAAAGCTCAAAACGATCGGATGTTTGGCAAGGGCCATAGCATCCCAACCCAATTGATTTACCCAGAAATTCATCACTAAATCAATCTTCTCAATGGATCTTAACATACAATGAGGTTTCTTTTTAAATGCTTCGATGACATCTTCATCAGACCAACCCCATTTCTTAAAGACATCAACTTTCTCCTTCCACCTGGTTTTGCTTACTGATGTTTTGGCCGTTAATGCTACACTAAACTTTGCTTTGGAAGGATTAAACCCCAAATCCTTTAATTCCCCCACTAAACTGACCATGTCACACTCACACGAACCGAATACTCGACTCCAGTTACGAAGATTTCTCGCAATATTTGAGTCAGACACTCCATTCTTAATCAGTATTGTAATGTTACGCCGCACAGAAGATTGAAAGAATAAACACGGATTCTTAATTGCAGAAGCAATAACGTCTTTGTCTGATTTCAAGAATCTATAAAGCAATTCATAGGTTGGGGCTATATGATTCTCTAAGCTTTGATACAAGACTCCAGATCAGATTTAGAAGCACCTTTGGAGAGAAAAAATTCAAACTTTGGAATGACCCTTTTGGAGAGGTTGCAGGAAAGAAGCCACGGTGACTTTTGAATCGAAATGCAGAGAGGATGGTGATGGTTGGGGGGAAGAGAAGCAATTGAGATTGAATAGGGATAGGGTTTTGTTGGGACAAGTATTGAATTTCAACATGGTGATTGAAGGAGTGGAAACTGAAAGAAAGGGATACGAGATCATTTTCGTCACCGGCGGCGGTCGAAAAGCTTCGCTGAAGTTCATGAATGTGACTGCCATTGAGAAGATAAGAAATTGAAGTTAATGTAATATTAATTAAGATTAATAGGGTTTGGTGGATGTGCTTTAAGAGTTTTAACATAAATAATTAGAGTTCGACGAACTCAAATTAAATAGTTAATATTATCTGATTTTCTGACTCTCACAAGTTTTATTAATTAAGTGACTCAAAAGATATTTTTGGATATCCTCAGTTTGGATATATTATTAGTTAGTTTTAATAACTAATAATATAACACTAGTAAGATACTCGTGCTCTTGCGCACGGATAAAACCGTTTGATACAGTATAAAATAGGTTTAAATATATATTTAAAATTTGATACGGTATAAAATAGATTTAAATATATATTTAAAATTTGATACGATATAAATATATTTATATATATATATTTAAATTTAAAATTAGCTATTAATTTCAAAATGAATAATTATGTAAAATCAATTAAACTAAAATATAAAGAAAAAAGGGACTTGTGAGATGAAAATAATTAATATTTAAAAATAAAGATTTTATTTTTTAAATTAAGATAATTATTGATTAAAATAAAATATGTATAACTGAAATTAGTTATTTAATTATAAAATAAAAAATAATTATACAATTTCAATTATATTAAATAATGATGCAAAAAGAAAAAAAAATGACTCGTGACATAAAGAAAAACAAAAAATTGATGTGTACAAATACAAAATTTAAAGTGATTTACTTAATTGTAAAATGAACAATAATTATACAATTTTAATTTTATTAAATAATTATTAAAAAAATCGTTAGATGAAAAAAGAAAAAAATTGATATTTAAAAGTGAGGACTTTGTCTCTTAAATTAAGATTATGATGAATTAAAATAAAATAAATATTGTGTTGATAGTGACCATAGAGATAAATATATGATATTATTTTATTAAAATTAAAAAAATAGGTATATTACTGATAGTGGCCCGTAATATTTTTTTATATATTTGAAAATAACACTTTTATCTTTCTAATAAAAAAATTGTTAATTAAAAAATAGGTATGTCCGTAAAAAAATTGAAATATTAACATTTAAAAATATTTTTTTTATCGCAAATAATAATAAAAATAATTAAAATAAAATATATATTTTTCTAATAATAAGTTGTGAAAAAAAATTAATTGTATGTCTGATCCATTATTGAAGTTCGACAAATCTCTACTCCACTAAAAACATAAGAGATGAAAAAAGAAAATTAGAAATATGAGAGAGAGAGAGAGAGAGAGAGAGAGAGAGAGAGAGAGAGAGAGAGAGAGAGAGAGAGAGAGATTTGAGTGAAAAATGGAAATAAGAAATGAATCTTAAGAGAGGGAAAATCAAATTTGAATTTCAAATCTAAAAATTTGAAATTGAGAGAGTAAATGTATTTTTGTGAATTGTTGGGAAATTCTTTTTTGGATTGTGAGGTAACGGGTGTTTGTCATGTGTCAAACAAGAGATGATGAAGAGAATTTTAATTGTTGAATTTAGTTGTTTACAAAAATAACATTTTAGTAGTGTAATTTTTTAAAGTGCAAAGGACAAAACCGGTACCTCGTGCAATTGATTTTTGATATGTAGATAGTAGATATGTTTTCTTTTCTTTTCCTTCATTTTTCCAAACATAACAACTTTGTGAGAGAAAGAGGAAATAAGGGAGAGAAGAAAAAAGAAAAGGGAAAAGCTTGAAGAAGGAGAAGTTCTTGGATCATCAACTTCAATCTTCATCAATTTCATCATCTTCATTGCTAGAGGTGGGTCTAGGTAGAAACTTTCATTTTAGAAGTTTTCTTGAGTTTTAGAATTTTAGGTCAAATGAGAAAAATCTTTCTAATCGATGAAATTTAACGGATGAAACGCGTTATAAATTGTGTAGCATGATCACTATGTGTGTGAAATCATCGGTTGATAATTATTATAGCATTTGGTTGTGATTGAAATGAGTTTTGAAGGCTTAGGTAACAATAAAAACCAGTATTTGTGCTTCTGCGTTTGAAGTAACCGGTTACCCTCTGGGTAATAACCGATTACTGAAATGTTTCTCTAACTTTCATTTAGCTATTGGAAGTTCAGAAAATCACTGAGTAATCGGTTACCCTCAGGGTAGTAGCCTGTTACCACTGTAAGTTTTTTCCAAAAATATTTTCTAAATTTCATAACTTTTTACTCGGGTGTCCGATTTAAGCAAACTTTATACCGATAGAAAGTTGAAATGATAATTTATCCAATGGAATGAGAAAATATTTCATTTGTTGAGGAATTTGATTAATTATGATATTTAGTCTGTTTTGTTCGATTATGTGATTTTATATAACCTAATTACATAAAAGTGTATAAGCTAAGGTGAATGAGGAAACCTTTATGCATTACACTTGTGAGACCTAGTAGTATGACTAGGAAGTTGTTAGAACTAGATGACAATGCTCGGAGTTTGGTATGATTTAGAACTAAAGTACCATATAGGGAAGGAAAATAAAGTGGCGGATGCCTTAAGTCGAGTGGTGATTCATAGTGCCGAGTTAATGATATTAGAGTATGCCTTATTGGATAAGTTTCGAGATCTTAATCTTCAATTCGTTTGGAAACCTAATGGTGTGATTATGGGAAATTTGAATATCAATTCTACTTTAAGAGATGAAATTTAACAAGAACGGGTGTTGGATGAGAAGTTACAAGAGATGTTACTTCAACATGGTTTCTCACGAGCAGCAGATGACATCATTCTTTTTTACCAAAGAGTGTGTGTTCCGAATGATGTGGTGTTAAAAAGAAAAATCTTAGACGAAGCTCATAAAGTTACGTTTATGATACATCCTGGTTCTTCGAAGATGTATCAGGACTTTAGGAAAGACTATTGGTGGTCTGGCATGAAAAGAGACATTATGGTGTATGTGTCAGAGTCTGCAGTGTGCCAACAAGTGAAGATTGAACATCAGAGATCGGGCAGTCTGTTGCAACCTTTAGAAATTTCAATTTGGGAATGGGATAGTATTTCCCTAGATTTTGCAGTTGGGTTACCCAGTACAAAAGGCGGATATGATTCTATTTGGGTGATTGTGGACCGACTAACGAAATCTGCATATTTCTTAGTCGTGAAGACTACTTATAAGGCAAGTCATCTTGCGATGCTGTTTATTTCTAAAATAGTGAGACTTCATGTTATTCCTTCGAACATCGTTTCAGATAGAGATCCGATGTTTACTTCAATATTCTGGAGAGCTTTTCAACAAGTTATGGGTACGAGATTAAATTTGAGTACGTCGAATCATCCTCAAACGAACGGTCATACGAAATGAACAATCTAAACTATGGAAGATATATTAAGAGTTTGTGTGTTGGAAAGTAGAGGAAATTGGAAGAAACTTTTACCATTGATTGGGTTTTCTTACAATAACAGTTATAATGCAAGCATAAATATGGCTTCTTACGAGGCATTGTACGGGAGAAAGTGTAGGACACCTATGTGTTGGGAGGAAATTGACGAAGATAGAATTTTGGGACCCAAAATTATTCAAGAAACTACGGAAAAGATTAAGATGATTCGTGAGAAGGTTAAACAAGCGCAGGATCGTCAGAAGAGTTATGCAGATAACTGTCGGAAACCTTTGGAATTTGAAGAAGGTGATCATGTGTTTCTGAAGGTTACCCCAAGACTGAGATTAAAAGGATCGTTTAAGTCACACAAGTTGAGTCCGAGATACATGAGACCGTATCATATCTTAGAAAGGATTGGCGAAGTAGCTTACAAATTAGCCTTACCACCCTCTCTATCAGAGATGCATGATGTCTTTCACGTTTCTCAGCTTCAGAAGTTTGTTCCTGATCCTCTTCAACCAATACTTCCAGATTCTATCGAGATAGAAACAAATTTGACTTTTGAACCACAACCTAGTCGTATCGTGGGAAGAGAAATCAAAGTGTTAAGAAACAAAGAAATTCTGCTTATTAAGGTGCAGTGGGACGTGACGCACCCGAGATATGCTACTTGGGAAATCGAATCGGAAATACGAGATGCTAATCCGCACCTTTTCAAGTAATCTTTTAAATTCGAGGACGAATTTCTATTTAAGGAGGGGAGGATGTAATACCCCTTAAATTTAATTAATGTTTTGGATAATATTAATTAATATTAATAGGGTTCCGGTATGCTCTGAGAGTTTTCAACTTAAATAATTAGAGCAATCGATGAACTCAAATTAAATAGTTAATATTATCTGACTCAGAAGTTTTATTAATTAAGTGACTCAGAGAAATTTTTGGATACCCTTATTTTGGACTTTACTAACTAATAGTATAACATACATTTTCTTTTATTTTCCTTCACTTTTCCAAACATAGCAACTTTGTAAGAGAAAGAGGAAAGAAGGGAGAGAAGAAGAAAGACAATGGAAAAGCTTGAATAAGAAGTTCTTGGATCATCAACTTTAATCATCATCAATTTCATCTCACAATATTCATCATCTTCATTGCTAGAGGTGGGTCTAGGTAGAAACTTTCATTTTAGAAGTTTTCTTGAGTTTTAGAGTTTTAGGTCAAATGAGAAAAATCTTGCTAATCGATGAAATTTAACGGATGAAACGCGTTATAAATTGTGTTGCATGATCACTATATGTGTGAAATCATCTATTGATAATTGTTATAGCATTTGGGTGTGATTGGAATGAGTTTGGAAGGTTTAGGTAACAATAAAAACTAGTATTTTTGCTTTTGCGTTTGAAGTAACCGGTTACCCTCTAGGTAGTAACCGGTTACCGAAATATGTCTCTAACTCTCATTTAGCTACTGGAAATTCACAAAAGCACTGAGTAACTGGTTATTCTCTGGGTAGTAACCGATGCTAAGCTCTTGTAAACTCAGCAAATCAGGGTCCTCATTGTTAACAGATCCTCGGCAATATAGGTCTATTGTAGGAGCTCTACAGTACGTTACACTAACACGATCAGACATTGCGTACAGTGTGAACAAAACCTGTCAATTCATGTCATCTCCATTGGAATCACATTGGGCTGCTGTGAGAAGAATATTATGATACCTAAGTGGCACAATATCCTTAGGCTTAATGTTCTCACTGTCAAGCTTCACAGAAAAGTTCTCCCTCCGTGCCTATAGTGACTCGGATTGGGCCACTGACCCGGATGATCGTCGGTCCACGTCAGGCTCCTGCATATTCTTTGGCTCCAACATTGTGTCATGGAGCTCCAAGAAGCAATCACTCGTGACAAGATCAAGTACTGAAGCTGAGCATCGTGCGTTAGCTCATACCACATCTGAACTTCTTTGGCTTGAATCTCTTTTAACTGAACTACATATTCAGTTTCATCCTCCAACTCTCCTTTGTGATAATCTGAGTGCTGTTCACATGTCACATAATCCGATTTTACATGCCCGAACGAAGCATGTCGAGTTGGATATTCATTTTGTGAGGGAAAGAATAGTAGCACAACAGCTTGTTGTTCAACATGTTTCAGGATTCGCTCAAATAGCTGACACCTTAACGAAGCCACTCGGCACGGTTGCATTTCAAGACTTACGTCGCAAGTTCAAAGTTGTTTCATGTAAACCACCATGATCTTGAGGGGGGGTGTTAGAGATATGAAAATGTATATAGTTAAGGGTTAGTTAGGTGGTTAGAAAAGGGGTTAGATTGTAACTAACTTTTCTAACTAACTCTTGTGATATAACTTTTGTATAAATAAGTCTTAACCAATCACATTAAAGTATGAAGGAAAATATCAATAAAGTGAAGAATATTGAAAGATGTGTAAACACTTTGTATTCTAGTACGTATCCACATCACTCTTCAAGTCATGAGACAAAAATATAGACGGTGTTTTAAGTAACAAAATTCTTATAAGTAACAAAATTCTTATATTTGAGTCAGTGACTCCATGATGATCAAGCAACAACAACTAGGCACTATAAATAACATTACTGTGACCAAAGAAAAATCTATGTGACATGAGTAGGACTTTAATAACTTTCTCATTAGATGGAAAGAACCTTCTTAACAATTCAAAAGTGGGGATTATGCAATTCTCAAGACTTGAGTATAGAATTCCACGGTTTCTGGTCACAATCTCCACTACAACAGAAATTGAAGCACCTTTTGATGATTTGTGGCGTATAAGGAAGCAAGATTGCATACATGAACACAAGTTGTAGCCATCATAAAAAAATAAATGGATATTCTTCTACTTCAAACTAAACTCAACAATGAACTCAACCAGCTTCAAAATAATTTCAAACAGATAACATCCATTTCATTCCTAATTGTAAATAACTAACTGCATTTTATTCCTCATAATCAACTAAACTCAACCAAAATTACTGCAAGTCAAGAACAAAATTAACAAATTCTTATGGCCGACATATATAAGTTTGCTAACAGCCATCAAACCTACCTGACTGTCACAAGTCCATAAGCTAACCTTCAGCTTCACTAACTCAGTTTAAGCATTAACAGATGGCAATAAGTGACCATTAACCAACTTGTAGTAGATTAACATAATAACCATAACAATTTAAAACAGTTCCAAGCATAAGCATAACTGCATCCAAACTTATTTTCCAACTTCAACTAATTTAACGTTTGTTCATAACTAATTCCAAAACACTTTACAACAGCTCATTAACATTGATTGAAACTAACAGAGTTATATGGAGAATGTAACAGACTTGCCCATAGATTTCAACTGAACTAGCTCTAACAAAATCAAATCAACTTCCTAGCCTACTGATTTGCATCATCAGCTTTATGTTCTTTAAAGATCAACACAACCACTCTATGCACAACCTGTGCTGCTTCAGATACATCATCAGAGAAGCTCGCAGAGAAGTCAATTTACGCATCAAAAGAACTTGCAAAGGTGACGACATGCAACCCAAAAGGGCATGCAGTCGGGCTGACGAGCAAGTTAGAAGTGTAGGTTCAATATTGATGTATCAGAGAGGTCTACACATTTACACAGCTACCACATAACTATGGCTGTGTTTGTCATGATTACAACAAACTTAAAACCATTTTAAATCCAACAATTACAACTTATTGTTGGTATTTGACATAAAAACTGTTGAATCTTATTTGATCGAATAGAATATATGTTCATTGTGTTGCTTCATTGAATTCAACGCATTCGAATTGTAGAATACAAAAGTTCCAAAAACACAATTTCTAATAATACTCAAAACAAAAGATCTCATACCCGTATCAACAATAATTTGCTTCATTTCAATGCTCAAGATCCATCAAACATAGGAAAATATATTTGTTAAATACATTGCAGGTTGTCTACTTGTCTATTGACCCCACGAGTTAGGTGGGTTGACCATCAAGGTTCAACTGGCTTTTCTACCCCTAGTCAAAGTGAAAAATTGATTCAGAGTACATTAATGGTATAAATTAGCGAGATATAGACAATAAATTGGAGCAAAAATGAGCAATGTTGGGAAGAAATAGACAGGAAAGAGCAAATTGAAGAAAAAAACATACAAAAAGAGAAGAGATTAGATGATGTTGTGAGAAATCGGCTTTGTTGTGTTTGGAAATTCCTCATCGGAGACGAGAGAAGAAAAGATCTTCATATTGAATATAAAATCGAAATCAAACCCTAATCTATTGTGCCCTCTAAACCATATGGACTCCTCTCGTTGAACTCAATCGCATATGCAGTAATCTTGTTATTTCACACTACCTATACAGCTCTATTCCCAAAGCCCTGTAACTGTTACACCTTCAAAAAAAATACAAAGGCCTTCTCTGCCCCTATTAGGCAGCGTGCTCCCTATACACTGACTGCTTCACACAATCTCAGTCCTCTCTTCTCTCCACCGCACTATCTCTTCTGTTTTTCTCTCTCACGATATCAGTAAAATCACTTCTCATTAAGTAAATATGGATCGCTCTATAAAATTGATACGCTTATGGATCTTGACCAATATTTTTGGATGAATACACCAGTTACAAAATCAATTTAAAAATAAAACAATATACACTTGCAAGCATATTTAAAAGTAAAACTCTAAATTCCCACAACATTAGCTCGTATGCAATCACAATCTAATCATGGCTAGCAAGCTTGAGTTTCTCCTCGTACAACTTTAATAGATAAGAAGACTCCTCAGAATAACGTATTATAAATCTATCAAGAAACACCTTCTCAGTCGGTACAAATGGAGAAGTTAAGCTCGCGTTCTTATTTCTCAAACCGTTATTCAGAAGAAATTGCACAACTGAGGCCCTTGGAGAGATCCTTTTTTCTAAACTATAGCAAAAAACGACCGGTTGTTTGGCAAGGGCCATAGCATCCCAGCCCAATTGATTTACCCAGAAATTCAGCATTAAATCAATCTTCTCAACTGATCTTAACATACAATAAGGTTGCTTTTTAAAAGCTTCGATGACATCTTCATCAGACCAACCCCATTTCTTAAAGACATCAACTTTCTCCTTCCACCTGGTTTTGCTTACTGATGTTTTGGCCGTTAATGCTACACTAAACTTTGTTTTCGAAGGATTAAACCCCATATCCTTTAATTCCCCCACTAAACTGACCATGTCACATGTATCGAATGCTCGACTCCAGTTACGAAGATTTCTCACAATATTTGAGTCAGACACTCCATTCTCAATCAGTATTGTAATGTTACGCGGCATAGTAGAGTGAATGAATAAACACGGATTCTTAATTGCAGAAGCAATAACGTCCTTGTCTGATTGCAGGAATCTATAAAGCAATTCATAGGTTGGGGCTATATGATTCTCTAAGCTTGGATACAAGACTCTAGAGTTCTTACAGACAAGGTTAAGAATGTCAGAGTTAGAAGCACCTTTGGAGAGAAAAAATTCAAACTTTGGTAAGACCCTTTTGGAGAGGTTGCAGGAAAGAAGCCACGGTGACCTGGCAATGATGTCGCGTAACTGGGAATCAGAGAAACCGTAGTTTCTAAAGAAATTGAGAACAGAGTCAGGGTTTTGGGTGGTTTTGAATCCAAGACGGTAGGAAGAGCAAAGTTTGGAAGCAAATTGTGGGGAGAAATCGAAAGTGTGGACAAGGTAGGAGACTTGGAAAGAGGTTGAATCGAAATGCAGAGAGGATGGTGATGGTTGGGGGGAATCGAAATGCAGAGAGGATGGTGATGGTTTGGGGGAAGAGAAGCAATTGAGATTGAATAGGGTTAGGGTTTTGTTGGGACAAGTATTGAATTTCAACATGTTGATTGAAGGAGTAAAAATTGAAAGAAAGGGATACGGGATTATTTTGGTTACCGGCGGCGGTCGAAAAGCTTCGCTGAAGTTCATGAGTGTGACTGTCATTGCAATGTAATAACCCTTAATTGGATAAAAATTGGTGACAAGAGAGGTGAAGTAATGGACGTTGATTTCTACAACTACTTGGATAAGGTTACGCTTGAGAAAGTGAAAGGAAATATTGACACAGGTAATCTTATCCAACCATTATTGTAGATTGGGAGTTCAAAAACAGTAGAGTGAACTAGGTTGATTTTTGTAATAAATAAATTAAGAAAGAGCTTCCATTTATTTGTTATAATTATGGATTGATGGGTCAAATTGAAGAATTCTGCAATGGAATTAAATATAATACACATAGATTCACATAGTATTTAACAAATAACTTCAGCACCAATCCCCTAAAAATCACAGTGATGGAATGTTATATCAATATTTTAATATAAAAAAAATTAATTTGAAAAAAAATTCTTAACTACTATTGTTATTACTGATTTTTGACAAGAGAAAAATCTCAACAAACGACAAAGTTATGGATAAACAAAATATTGGTTACAATGTATGTAGGAGGAGTCTTGGATCGAAGAAAATTCAAGACTTAGATTTTTTGGAAATGTTGTGGAAACATTTCGACCATATTGGGTTTGACAGCAACAAGTGCGTCGAAGAAGCAGTTATTTGGTCGTACGAATATCATGTTCAAATATATATAATTATTTGTGAGTTCCATTCTGAAGTACACGTGGAGAGAATATAAAAGTGGATTGCATGCAGGCTTTTACGTGGCAAAATACGAAGATGAGAATGTTAGAAATTGTTATTTTTCATACTAGTATAAATAGGAGTCCATTTGTAGAATTCAGGGTGTGTTCATTTCACTTTAAAAATCTCACTAGTATAAATATTGTTCCGGATTGGGCCTCAAGACTAAATTGGGCTATGGCCCAGCATGTCGGGCAGAGGCCCATATACTCGAGCAGGGACACCTAGCAGACGGGCAGAAACATCTTACGGTCGGGCGACTTTATCATACCACGGGCACTCATTCAGGACGGGCGAAGAACAAGTCTACCAGGTTACTTGCCACGTCACCCAACTGTCCCTTATTATCTCCTGAAAGATAGGGGAAGTTGGACCAAGGACCAGACCTCTTAGCTAGGTTTTCACGCTTCTCACGCGTTCCTTGGCAGTTCTTCCTTGGGCTTAGCTGACCCAGCCCAAAGAAGAACCTTGGCCCAGCGCTGGGGGCTCACTATAAATACTCTTTCTCACTAAAGGGTCAGGTATTCTGATTCACTCTATAACTTACCTATTTCATTGTACCTCTACTCACTTAAGCATCGGAGTGCCTTGCAGGTACACCCCCATTTTTTCTCATTCTTTGGCCGTTACATCAAATCGCTGGAAGGTCCTCCTGATCAGGTGAGATCAGTGGCGCCGTCTGTGGGAAACTAGCTTTCCCTTCTTCCATAACAGAAGATCAAAGCTCAAACACCATCCTTCCAGCATGTCCGGAGAACGGCTCAATGAACGCAACCGTCCCCTCGTCGACTACACGATGGAAGACAGTCTGCAATACCATGAATCTGACGCCCGAGATGGGCGTCCAACCACCCCGTCTCCTGAACCCGAGAACAATGAGAATCCGCCTCAAGTTCAAGACCAGGTGGCTGACACGTTCCAACCCATTCCCGTTCCCGTCGAAGGGGACGCCACCATGATTGCTATGGTGAACGCCCTCAACCAGGCCAGCTCCATGCTCTACCAGCAGCACGAGAGGATCATGGCCCTAGAAGCCGATCGACAGGAGGGCCGACCTAAGCAAGAGAGGAGGACGCAACAACGTCCAGAAGCAACGAAGAAATGGGGACGCCGCTCCCCAGAACCCAACAAGGGTAGGGCGCGTGCCCGCCGTGATTCCGGTCGATCGGGGACCTCGCCAAGGCGCGATCGAAGCCCCGACCACAACGAGCTCTCCCCACCAAGGAGCGACGAAGAAGACCTACATTGCCCCCTGTCACGGGCAATAATGGAAGCTCCACTCCCCAAAGGCATGGAGAAGCCCCCAAACTTGGCCATCTACGACGGGACCACCGACCCCGACGATCACGTCGACAATGTCAACGCAATGCTCAACTACCGCAACTACATCACCGGGCACCTCAAATGCAGGTTGTTCTCGACAACCCTCAGGAAAGGAGCCATGGCTTGGTACAAAAGCTTGGCCCCAGAGTCCATCACATCCTGGAGAGTTATGAGATCCATGTTCACGAGACATTTTACAGCCTCCCGACGCCACCCCAAGACAGAAGCAACCCTCGAAGCCATAGTGCAAAGGGAAAATGAGACATTGCGCTCGTATATCGAACGATTCAACCAAGAGGCTGTCGAGGTGGACACCACGAAACACATGAAGAAATATCTCCTCGAGAGGGGACTCTTGCCCGGAAGCGAACTTAGCCGAGCAGTTGGGATAAAACCTCCCCGCACTCTGAATGACCTCCTACATAAAGCCCAGGCTTACATCAGATACGAGGAAAAACAGGTTGCCCACAACGCTCGCAGCAGCTGCAACACCGGGGAAACCGACCATCCCAAGCGCGAGGATCCGAACGTTCCCCGTCGCAACGGGGACAGGAGAAGGGAAGAAAAACCCCACGGACCCCGGGAAGGAAGAGGCCCCGCGGGCCGATACAGCGAGTACACATTGCTGACAGCTCCCCGCGAGCGCATCCTCGCCGAGTGCATCAACTTCGAATTCAAATAGGACAGGGTAAGGTTCCCAAAACCTTCTGCACCCAAACCTCACACCGACAAGTCCAAGTACTGCAGGTTCCACAGAAGTCATGGGCATGTGACTGAAGATTGCGTTCACTTGAAAGACGCAATAGATATTTTGATCCAAGAAGGACATCTCAAGCAATACACTAGGAGGAACGAAACCTCAAAACACGAAGATCCAGAAAAGAAGAGACCCTGGGAGGACACTCCCCCCGACGACTCTTCCTATCAAGTGGCCCTTTGCATATCACGACCAGAAGACTTCGGCTTTCCCGGTACCCCACCAGAAGGGCGGATCACTGCTCTCAGCCCTTGGGAAGACTTTCCAACCGCCCTTGTCATATTAGGCGGAGGGATGAACGGCGAGGCCGTCACCCTTTCGGTAAAGCGCATGTTCGACGAACTCCTTCTGACTGCACCCGAGCAAAAGGCAACGCTGACAAAATACCGAGGCAAGTCCAACCCAATATCCTTCTTTTTGGAGGAGCTTCCGGGTGGTTCCCCCAACTCGAGCATCCCGTTGCTGATTAGAGCCAAGATGGTTCACTTCGACGTCCGATGTATTCTGGTCGACCAAGGCAGCTCGGTGGATATCATGTACGTCCACCTTTTCAAGACCCTAAAATTGGACAAAACCAACCTATCTCCCTACGTCGGATCCGACCTCCAAGGGTTCAACGGGGCCACGACAAAGCTGTGGGGCTACGTCGAGCTCCTCGTCACCTTCGGAGAGCAAGAGACGGCCAGAGAAATCAAGATCCAGTTCTTAGTCATAGAATGTCCCTCTCTTTACAACTGCATCCTCGGCCGCCCAACTCTAGCTGAGCTGACGGCGGTCCCGTCTACCGTCCACCTGAAGATGAAATATTACACCAAACTGGGCCGCGTAGTCACCATCCACGGCGACATCGAAGCCGCCCGAAGGTGTTACGATGCCGCAGTAAAAGGACAGGCCACAGTCAACACGAAGAGTAACAAAAAGCTCAGGGCCGAGGAGCCTCCCCCCAGGGAATCAACGCCATCGACCTCAATTGTCGCATCGGCCAGGACGAAACTGACGAGCGGACACCCACCGAGGGACAGGCTCCCACTCACCTGTTCCGCCCAGTCCCAGAAGGAGAGTTCGAGCTCGTCCCTCTGGGCGATAACCCCGACAGAACAGTAAAGATAGGCAAGGGGCTGCCCGAAGAAACAAGGAAGCAACTTGCGATATGCCTCAAGGAGAACTCCGATCTCTTCGCATGGAACGTCGCGGAAATGCCCGGTTTAGACCCTGAGGTCGCATGTCACCAATTAGATTTAGACCGGGCAATCAGGACTGTAGCACAGCGTAGGCGCAAACAGTCCCCCGAGAAAGCGGAGGCTGCCGAGCGGGCTGTAAAAGACTTCCTAGAGGCAAATTTTATTTCTGAAGCCCAGTACACAACCTGACTCTCTAATGTAGTCCTCGTTAAGAAAAATAATGGAAAATGGCGTATGTGTGTTGATTATACTGATCTTAATAGGGCTTGTCCCAAAGATGCTTTTCCTCTCCCGAACATAGATAAACTAGTCGACAATTCTGCAGGTTTCAAACTCTTGTCCTTCATGGACGCATACAGTGGATATAATCAAATCCCTATGTCGGACATGGACAAGAGACACACGACATTCATGACCCCGACCGACAATTACTACTACAACGTAATGCCTTTCAGACTCAAGAACGCCGGGGCCACGTACCAGCGTATGATGAACAAAGTCTTCTGAGGGGAAATCGGGGATATGTTCGAGGTATACATGGACGACATGATCATCAAATCACACGAGGAGACCGACCACACTCGACACCTCTACAAAGTCTTTGAGCAGGCGAGACAATGAAAGATGAGGTTTAACCCCGAGAAATGCACATTCGACGTTCGGGCAGGAAAATTCCTAGGTTTCTACCTCACCGACAGGGGAATCGAGGCCAACCCCGACAAATGTCAAGCATTCTCGAAGTTTCCGACCCCGAAATCTAAAAAGTCCATTCAATCCCTCAACGGGGTGCTCACCCCGCTCTCCCATTTCATCGCCAAATTCGTCCAGCACGTGCTACCTTTCTTTAAACTCCTCCGTAAGGAGGCCACCTTCGAATGGACCGACGAGTGCGAACGGGCACTGCTCCATCTGAAGAAGGTCCTCTCCGAACCCCCGTTCCTGTCACGACCATTGGAAAAGGAGACCTTATATCTGTATCTGTCCGTGGCAACCGAGGCCGTCAGTGCCGCCCTTATCAGAGAAACCGACGAGGGACAAAAATCCATCTACTTCACGAGCAAAGCACTCCAAGACCCCGAGCTCAGATACCAGCAAATCAAAAAAGTTGCATTAGCTCTCATAAACGCCGCGAGAAAATTACGTCATTACTTCCTCGCTCACACGATCAAGGTAAGAACCGACCAACCGATAAAACAACTCCTTGGTCGACCGGACATGGCTGGCAGAATGCTAAAATGGTCGCTGGAACTTTCCGAATTCGACATACAATATGAGAATAGGAAAGCTTTGAAAGCTCAAGCCCTGGCCGACTTTCTCGCGGAAATGACTCACAACCCAATACCAGCGGACGACGACCATAAATGGACGATCTTCGTCGACAGTGCCTCCAACTCGACGGGCAGCGGGGCCGGGATCATCCTCGAAAACGAGGACGGAATCCTGATTGAGGTTTCGCTAGCATTAGCCTTCCCAACCTCCAACAACCAAGCCGAATACGAGGCTTTCATCGCCGGTTTGAGATTGGCCGAAGACCTAGGAGCAAAGGAAGTAAAAATATCAACAGACTCCCAGCTCGTGGCATCACAAGTACGGGGAGAGTACCAAACCAAGAACGACAACCTCATCGAGTACTTAGCTTTGGTCAAAGAAAGACTCGAAAAATTCGAGAAGTGAGAAGTTCAACACGTACCTCACGAGCATAACACGCGAGCGGACATCCTATCAAAACTGGCTAGCACGAGAAGGAATGGCGGAAACAAATCAATAATCCAAGAAATCCTTCCTCGACCTAGCACCGAGAAGCCACCTCCTCCACTCGAGGTTAACATAATCGGGGACACTCATTGCTGGATGACACCCATCTATGATTACCTCACAAAGGGTGAACTCCCCACTGACCCTAAAGAGGCGGCCGCTACCAAACGTAGGGCATGCTCATATGTCCTCCTCGAGGGGAAACTCTACCGTAGAAGACTCTCCATCCTGTTACTCAAATGCGTCGAAGAAGAGAAAGTTCCCAACATATTGAGGGAAATGCACCGAGGAATCAATGCCCAACATCCCGGCGGACGATCGCTTGCACGCAAGGCCCTTCGAGCAGGCTACTACTGGCCGACTATGCAACACGACTCCAAGGAACACGTCAAACAATGCGACAAATGTCAACGAAACGCCGACATGCACCTCGCACCCCGAACGAACTAAAAACAGTCTCCTCTCCTTAGCCCTTCGCATGGTGGGGTATGGACATCCTCGGGCCCTTCGTAACTGGGTCATACCAGAACAAATACCTCATTGTGGGGGTAGACTATTTCACCAAATGGATCGAAGCAGAGGCACTGGCCAAAATAACGGCGCAGAACATTCTTCGATTTTTCAAACGAAATATCCTCGCTCGGTTCGGCATACCCCAAGTCCTCATCACGGACAACGGGACGCAATTCACGGATGAAGGGTTTCAGGACTTCGTGGCCAGCTTGGGCACTAAACAACATTTAACATCCGTCGAACACCCTCAAACCAACGGACAAGCAGAGGCAGCTAACAGGGTAATCCTGCGCGGACTGAAGCGCAGACTCAGCGAGACAAAAAAGGCATGGGTCGAGGCGTTACACAGCGTCCTGTGGGCATACCGCACGACACCACACTCCACGACCGGGGAAACCCCATTCAGGCTAACATACGGCACCGAAGCAGTCATCCTAGTAGAAATACAAGAGCCGACGAGACGTATAGAGGAGCCCCTCGACGAGGAGATGAACGACGAGGCACTTAGAGCCGAGGCCCATATACTCGAGCAGGGACACGTAGCAGACGGGCAGAAACATCTCACGGTCGGACGACTTTATCATACCACGGGCACTCATTCAGGACGGGCGAAGAACAAGTCTACCAGGTTACTTGCCACGTCACCCAACTGTCCCGTATTATCTCCTGAAAGATAAGGGCAGTTGGACCAAGGACCAGACCTCTTAGCTAGGTCTTCACGCTTCTCACGCATTCCTTGGCAGTTCTTCCTTGGGCTTAGCCGACCTAGCCCAAAGAAGAACCTTGGCTCAGCGTTGGGGGCTCACTATAAATACCCTTTCTCACTAAAGGGTCAGGTATTCTGATTCACTCTATAACTTACTTATTTCATTGTACCTCTACTCACTTAAGCATCGGAGTACCTTGCAGGTACACCCCCCTTTTTTCCCATTCTTTGGCCGTTACATCAAATCGCTGGAAGGTCCTCCTGATCAGGTAAGATCAGTACGAAGATGAGAATGTTAGAAATTGTTATTTTTCGAGGATTAAGCTATTGAGGAATAAGAGAGAAGCGCAAGTGATGCAACTCAAGAGAGAATTGGCTAAATTGCTTGAGAATGGTCAAGATCAGACTGGTAGAATTAGGGTATAAACAGTTCTAACTTAACAGTTTTTTCATACATTTTTTATTGATTCTTAGGTTTATGTTGTTTTTATCTTAGGTGATATCTTAGTGCATGTTTGCATTTGATTTTAGGGAGATAAAATTGATTCTGAAGAATTAAAATTGATTTTAGTATGTTTGAGTGTATTCTATTAGAATTGGTTTTCCTTCTAGAATATATTCTAAGTGTGTGTTTGGTTGAGCTATTATTAAAATTGATTTTGAGTGAATTGATTTTGTGGTGAAAAATTGACTTTGAATGGATTGATTATGTAAAATTGATTTTACTTGGAAGTGAGTTGAATGTAAAGTGATTTGTGTTTAGACAACTTTATGCAAAATTGAGTTGAACGATAAATTTTAATGTAAAAATCAAGTTTAAACTCTAAAGTTACAAAATCAATCATCACCTATGGAATTTCTTTTTGCTCTTCCAAAAGCTAAACCAAACATACACTAAGTGATTTATGATTTGATGTCTTCGTGTAACAATCAATTGAGCCATAAATTTGAGTGTGGAATACAAGGTGATTCAATGGTATTTGTGTCGAATGAAGGGATGGTTTAATGTAGATTTTGATTCCATATCATTAAAATGTTGGGGCAAGGTAATCGGAAGAAACCAAGTTCAACGTGTTTTGGTTCTAATATTTGTTTCACCCATTTTCATTCTCTTTAAATCATAATTAGAAGTAGGGGTAGGAATAGGTCAGACCAACTAACAGGGGCCTAAGGCCTAGCCTACAAAGGCCAAGGACAGACCAGGATTTTTGTTAAATAGGAAAGGTCTAGGCTTTTTTATAAGCCTACTTAGTTAAATAGGATAGGCCGCAAGCCATAGAAAAAGTCTTATAAGCCTATCAGACCGACCTATTTATTAAATATAAATGAATTTATTATTTTTATATTGTATTATATTCTTTATATTAAAATACAAGACTAAAACTTAGTTATATTTAAGAACTTATGAAAATAAGTTGAAAGAAATCCTATAAATAATGTTATAAGGTGTTTTTATAAGTTCTCTCAAACAAATCATCTCATAAAATTTATGATACTAGGTAAGCTCAGATAAGTCAATAAAAACAAACATTTAGTCTCATTATACTTTTGATTCTCTAGTCTATTTAAATATTTGTTGAATTTCTTATTTACACATATTTAAATGATATAGACTTTTTAAGTAGGCTATTAGGTCAATCAAACCTTCGAAAAGATCAAGCTCAAGCCAAAACATAAGCCTTTGATAGGCTACAGGCCAGACTTAGACTCGGAAAATTTTAGCAGACCAGACTTAGGTTTGACAAAGCCTAATTCGGTCCAACCTATTCCCACCCCTAATTGGAAGAAACCAAGTTTAACATGTTTTGGTTATAATATTCTAAGTGTGTGTTTTGGTGTCACTTGCAAGTTATCCCATAAAATAAATTTTGCTGGCTTCACAAATCCTACAGAAGATTTTGGATCAAAAATCTCTATATTTGGCTTTGTATAGACAATATCTATATCCTTTTTAACCCCATTTTCATACCAATAATTGGGAGTTTCTTCTTCACAAATATTTTTCAGTGGTTGTTTCTTATAACCATATTGAGAAGCCACTTTTGGCTTTACTAAAAGATTATCTATATGCCTTATGAAGCAATAAGGATCTTCGAAGACTGGACGATTGAGATTGAGTATTTCCACAGTATTGTGGATTCTATTCATACATCCTAAAGAAAGATTTCTATTCAATTGCTTTATAATAGTTCCAATTAGTGTTGTGAAGAAACTGAATAGAAAATTAACAAATTCTACATCAACTTCAGCATAAATTAATTTCTCCTCTGATTTTCTTATAATAGTTCCAATTAGTGTTATGAAGAAACTGAAGGTGAAGACATTGGTGAGAAAGTACACTTTTAGTAAGATTCTTCATTTGATAAAAATACATCACTCAAAGGAGACTTAGAGACTAATGCTTTCTTTAGCAAGTCCAAAATCTAAAAAGTATAAGATATAACTTATGAGCTCCTTATTTTGAATTACCTAAGCCTCAAAAATTCAACTTTTGAAAATTTGTGATAAAATAACTGACAATTAATTGATTGTGAATATTGGAAAACACAAAAGTAATCCCACTAAAAGCCAGACATTGTGTGGAGGTTTTTAGGAGATGGTAAAGAAAATAGATATGGAAAGGTAAATAAATATGAATTTCATTTTTTTTACACAAATATGAATTTAGAACAATGTACTATTATCATTTTAGGAATTTCATTTTTTTATATAGATATTCATTTAGAACTGAAATTTGATGGAGAGTTGTTATATATTGTAAGTTTGTAAAAATTATAAATATGATATAATAAGAAGGATTTAAAACTGATATTTGACGAGAAATTGTTATAAATTTTAGGTTTGGAAAAATTGACTAATATCTAAAAAGTAATATTATTTGAATTGGAAAATGATTTAATTCAAATTTGTTGTTTTAAAATTAATTCATCTGGATTAAACTAGGTTTTGTTAACTCATTTGGATTCACTGGTAGACGTAAACGTATCTATGAGAGGCTAAGTTGTAGATTGTTCATTTTTATGTCCATCTTTTGAAGTTAGAGAATCAATTGTGCGATTTATTGTAAGTACGAATCAATGCTTAAGAGTTGGTGCATATTATTAACATATTTTTGTAACTATGTCAATGTTAACCAATTGAAGAATGAACTCAAACTTTACAAAAATGGTTTGGTAGACATGTGATGTGAATCCAGACGAGACTCGTGCGATAACACAAGTTTCTTACTAGAATAAGTTTTATAAAAGTTACAAAGAAGATCGTTATAACTAATCATGTCATTAAATATATAAAATATTAAATCAATTAAAATGACCAATTATTATTAAATGTATCAATTTACTTTTATTTTTAAGATACCATGAAGTGCAGATATTCATTTAGAACTGAAATTTGACGGGAAACTGTCATATATTGTAAGTTTGTAAAAATTGTAAATATGATATAATAAAAATGATTTAAAACTGATATTTGACGGGAAGCTGTTAAAAATTTTAAGTTTGGAAAAATTGACTAATATCTAAAAAGTAATGTTATTTGAATTGGAAAAGTGATTTTATTCAAATTTGTTGTTTTAAAATTAATTCATCTGGATTAAACTAAGTTTTGCTAATTCATCTAGATTCATTGGTAGATGTAAACGTATATATGAGAGACTAAGTTGTAGACTGTTCATTTTAATGTCCATCTTTTGAAGTTAGAGAATCAATTGTACGATTTATTGTAAGTACAGATCAATGCTTAAAAGTTGGTGCATATTATTAGCATATATTTATAACTATGTCAATGTTAACCAATTAAAGAATGAATTCAAGCTTTACAAATGATGGTTTGGTGGACATGTTATGTGAATTCAGACGGGACCCATACGATAACACGTGTTTCATACTAGAAAAGTTTTATAAAGAAGAATAAATTATAAAGAAGATCGTTATAACTAATCATGTCATTAAATCTATAAAATATTAAATCAATTAAAATGACCAATTATTATTAAATGTATCAATTTCATTTTATTTTCAAGATACCATGAAGTGTAGATATTCATTTAAAACTAAAATTTGACGGGGAGATGTCATATATTTTAAGTTTGTAAAAATTGTAAATATGATATAATAAAAAGGATTTAAAACTGATATTTGACGAAAAATTGTTATAAATTTTAGGTTTGGAAAAATTGACTAATATCTAAAAAGTAATGTTATTTGAATTGAAAAACTGATTTTATTCAAATTTGTTGTTTTAAAATTAATTCATCTGGATTAACCAAGTTTTGTTAATACATCTGGATTTATTGGTAGATATAAACGTATCTATAAGATGCTAAGTTGTAGACCGTTCATTTTAATGCCCATCTTTTGAAGTTAGAGAATCAATTGTACGATTTATTGTAAATACGAATCAATGCTTAAAAGTTGGTGCATATTATTAACATATATTTGTAACTATGTCAATGTTAACCAATTGAAGAATGAATTCAAACTTTAGAAATTATGGTTTGGTAGACATGTTATGTGAATCCAGACGGGATCCGTGCAATAACACGGATTTCTTACTATATTAAGTTTTATAAACAAGAATAAGTTATAAAGAAGATCATTATAATTAATTGTGTCATTAAATCTATTAAAATGACTAATTATTATTAAACATATCAATTTATTTTTATTTTCAAGATAACATAGAGTGTAGATATTCATTTAGAACTGAAATTTGACGGAGAGTTGTCATATATTGTAAGTTTGTAAAAATTGTAAATATGATATAGTAAGAAGGATTTAAAACTGTTATTTGAAGGGAAGCCGCTATAAATTTTAGGTTTAGAAAAATTGACTAATATCTAACAAGTAATGTAATTTAATTGGAAAAATGATTTATATTTGTTGTTTTAAAATTAATTCATATGTATTCAAGTAAGTTTTGTTAACTCATCTGGATTCACAAGTAGATGTAAATATATCTATGAGAGACTAAGTTGTAAAGTATTTATTTTAATATCCATTTTTTGTTGTTAGAGGATCGACTATACGATTTATTGGAAGTACAAATCAATGCTTAAGAGTTAGTGCATATTATTAGCATATATTTGTAACTATGTCAATGTTAACCAATTGAAGAATGAATTCAAACTTTACAAATGATGATTTGATAGACATGTGATGTGAATTCATACGAGACGACCCGTGCGATAACACGAGTTTCTTACTAGTTTTAGAATAACTTTGATGACAAATTATTGGTTTTTTTTATTGATGAGAGTATGTTGCATTATATTACATATCATTTAAAGTTTTAAATAAATATGTATTATTTAGGCAAAACTATAATTTTTATCTCTCAATATTGTTTAATTTACGAAATTAATCTCCATATTTTAAATTCAAACAAATTTGATTTCTTTCTCACAATTTTTCATAAAAAATCGATGAGATATTCGTTTTGTAACTTATTTTTCAATTTATTAAGTTCCACGATGAATTTATATAAGATAATTTATTATATTTTATAAAAAAATCTGTCATTTAAAAAATAAAAATATCATTAAATTTAATTGCAAAAATATAAAAGAAAATTAAAAGTGTTTAAATTTGGTGAATCAAATAAAACATGAAATTAAAATTGTAATTAAATTTGTTAATTTGGTGTTTTTGAAACTTCGGTTCTTGGCTGACCACGTCACTCTCGGTTGCAAACAACAACAACAAGCCGCAAAATTTTATTACTACAAACTTTCCCTCTTTCCAAAATATGGTATTTTCAGTAACTATAACAATGAATTAATCAACCCAAGTTCGCGGCGAAGAAAAATAACCACACCAACAAGCCTCAGTTTAATAATGGGTCAGGCATTTCGTCGAGCATCTGGAAGAATCCGTTCCGCATCTGAAATTGACTCGTCGTCATTGGCCAAGCCTAAGATCACCGTCGACCACCGACCACCGTCCAAGGCTCCCGCTGACAAGGCGGTGGAGAGCTCCAACGCCGCAAAACTAGACTCGTTGAACGACGGTTAGTGTTTCTCTCTTTCTTTGGGTTTTCGGTTGGTTGGTTAGGGTTATCCCATTGCAAAAGAAAATTGTTCGTTCCACTTGGTTTTGCTGAAAATAGGTAGTAGAAAATGGGAATGTGGTTTTTTGTGAAACTATAATTTACACTGTTTCAAATTTCTATCAAATTTCATGGTTGTTGATAGTGTTTTCATCTGTTGGTTTAAGATGATCGTCCTAAAGCTAATCTGGACAACATTTTAGAAGAAAGAGATCCCAAATTTGATGCTATGCTTGGTCAAATGCTTGGTAGGATTACATCAAAGCCTGGGGGGAAACCTGAAATGGGTGAGGTGAGCTTGTAGAAGTTACACTTATTCCTTTCGTGTAGTTGAAATTGATGAAGAAATTCTTTGATGTTGCGTGTAATGTATGCTTACCAATTTTGATGTTTGCACCATTGAACTCTGTCACTTTATAGTTTCTTTTATCCATGCATTGTATAGTTTTTTTAATAAGTACAATTATTTTCTCTTCATCCTTTTGTGATGGAATAGTATTAAATGTTGATCTTTGTATGCTAGCCGAGAAGATAGTATTATGGACATTTAAGACTGAGGAAATCCCATTTCTGTATATTGGCGTGTTCTATTCGATAGAAGGAAGAATAAACCACCAAAACTTGTGGGGTTGGTTACATAATTTGAATGATGCCATAATTATCTATCATGTATTAAGTTCAACGATAATTTTCTGATGAAAAGAAATATGCCCATCTCTGATTCTATGTTATGAACTAATTAATATTTGCTTGAAATGCATTGTTGTTGTATAATTTATGTTCATTATATTCCAATACATAGAGAAATCTCTCCACTGTTGATCATAGTAAATACTTGGTTTATGGTTTCTGTCGATGTTTATTCATGGTACTTGGACAATGTTGTAGGAACATAACAAACTAGACTAAGATTTGCTGCTCACATGGTATTTGTTTGGATCTAACTTATTTTACAGAGAGAGAAATAGACCCTTTAAAAAGTTTCCTAACAATTTATTTTTTAAATGTCTTCAAAATTACTTAGTTATCACTTACCAGTGACTAACAGTTTCAAATGTCAACGCTTGCTTTTTATTGTGCATAGTTTACTGAGTCAAACTCATCTTACTATTTTATGATATTGTTACAGGCATCTGTGGTTGAAAAGCGTAATAGGCCCATGCCAAAATTGCGAAATACAAAACCAAATTCTGGTCAATATGAGGAAAGGCCGGTTCCTGCAGGCACTTTAAATGTAGCGCAATTGCGCCATATCATCCTCTTGCATGAAGGAAAAGCCGATGATCACAATGGACCTATGGATGTTCACCAGATTGCAGAAAAATTCCGAGTTGAGGTTGTTCAGATTCAGAAAATCTTGCAATTCCTGTCTCATCCTCCAGAGGGAAGAAGTGAAGATAAGAACAAAACACCAAGATAAATGGCTTTACCACAGCATTGATAATTGCTTCCTATTTTGATTAAAGGATACTCTAAATAGAATTGTAGTGTGGACTAAGTTTTGCCCAATGAAAAGTATACTCAATCGTCATCAACAGAAAAGTGAATGCCATACTCTAGCCTCGGATCTTTATTGAACTGTAATCACTGTATTAAGAAGTGCCAGTGCAGGCCGAGTACTTGATTTTTGTCAAGACTTTTGTAATATCAACAATTAAATTTGTTCTTGTGATGGAAATTTACTTTTGAGAGGGAGGTGTAATAAAGGTTTGTAACCAAACGGCTGAAATCGTCTTCATTTTTCTGTGTTTAGCAGCAATCTGCATTATTGAATTCTCTTATATCTATTTCAAAAAGAGCAAAAATTGAGATTTTGATTTGCAAAAACATAGTGTATGTTTATAGTCTTGCCTTGTATGATAATATCCCCGACATATTGAGCTTGAATTTCATCAGGGAAAGCCACTATATCAAAAACAGAGTCCGCCGGTTGGGAGCCTCATAATATATGAAACCAACCTTAATTGTATCGTCAAGCGAGACAACAAACAACTAATCATAGGCATAACAAAGTCTCAAACACATATTAACAATTAAAATTGACATTTCATAATAGCGACGATTGTAGCATGGATCAATGGTTAGATGTTTTATGATACACACAATTCTCATTTTTGAGGCAAGTGTAGAGTATATTTGCATCTTCATGGAGAAATGGAGAAATTATGATAAAAACATAATAACTAAAGTTTTTGATAAGAACATAATAACTAAAACTTTTAGTGAGAAAAGAAAGATTTTTAGAACAGTCATACTTAAGCATATACAAGTTTTATTTCTTATTGTTTCTGCTTCAAACTGGTACAAAATGTCCTCTTTAATAGCCAATGAGATGCACAAAAGATATGAAAGAAACTATTTGCAAGCATGTCATCATAAACATTATTGAAATGCTTTTTAGAAATGACTGATATCTTTATGATTGATGGGATACATTATTGTAGTATTTTTCAGAAGAATACTTATCTGAGCAGAATATATCTGTGAGTCATGAGTCCATCTTTAAAGATTGGTTTGACATGTATCCATTAAGTGTCACAAACGTGTTCTTATGAATAGTTGTGTTTGACTTTTTAGACAAAAATACTATTATCCATTCCATCATAAAGGTGTCGGCTATTTGGAAAAAACATTCCAATAATACTTATTGTGGCATACTCGTAAATAATGTCCTTCGTGTCTTTTGTGTATCTTTTTAGCTATAAAAAGAGATGTCTTGTATCAATTTGAAGAAGAAGCAATAAGAAATACTTGTAAATAATGCCCTTCGTGTCTTGTGTATCTCTTTAGAGATAAAAGGAGATATCTTGTATCAATTTGAAGTAGAAGCAATAAGAAATAAAACCAGTGTTAGTATAAATATGTTTTAAGAATCTTTTTCTCTCTCTAAAAGTTTAATTATTATGTTCTTATCATAATTTTCCCATCAAATATGCTCTAAACTTATATCAAAAATAAGGATCATGCGTTTCAGAAAATATTTGACCATCCATTCATTCTATGGTTCTAGGTATCATGGGATGTCAATTTTAATTATTAGTATGTCTTTTAGACTTTGTTAGGCCTATGGCTGCAAAATCCAATGTATGCTAAATCTCAAAGAAGGGAATGCTTTGGAAACTCAGGATGAATTTTTAAATTTGAAATCACTTTAACAAGAATAATAACCATCTCAGTAGCTGAGGCACACCAATTAGTAAAAGGAAAATGCGTCACTTATGCAACATTTTAACGTTTATTATGATAATGCTGTATATTTGAATTAACCCATCAAGAGATAAATAAGTGAGAAAACATAAGGAAACAATCATAAAAGACTCTCCCATCTCTTTAGTATAAAAAAAAATCAAGTCAAAATAGACTCCAGCCAATCTGATGTCAATTCATAAGCAACAAAAGTTACAGCACCAGCTGGTGCAGCTTTAATAGTAGATGGAACTATTCCCTTATACAAACCAGCCCAACCCTCCATCTGTAATATCTGTTTCAAGCCGTCAAACATATTTTTATATGCACGGTGTTCAAGCCGAGCTCCATATCTTGGATGCCTTTGTAGACCTTCAATCTGCATCACACAAAGAGTAAAAATCCATATCTTTTATATCCCCTCGAAGACATTCTTAACAATTTTGACATCATTTAACCAGCACAAAGCCAACACAAGTTTACGAAAGTATGTTTCATTCTAATTATACCTGAAATCTTTTCTTGACTACATCAAGTGGATGACAGACAAGCTTGGCACATGTTCCTGCTGCTAGCCCACACAGGAAAAGCTGAAAGCTAGATAGGCTTTCTTCTGCAGCAGTATTTGAATATTGAGCATGGTTCCATGCCTATACGCAATATTAAAGTACCAGGTATCAGATAATTCATAGCTAGAATGTAAAATTAGAGCATTCATCCGCCATTTGATAGAATCCAACTCTATCTATATGCATGTTGCAATTTACGAATAAACCAAATACGAGTCAACCGTCCCATGTTCCCTTTCTTCAGCTATATTTTAATCATGCAGAAATGCAGACCCGGAAGTTCTAATCTAGGTTTGAGCCGGCGTGAACATGATTAAAAGATTAGAGCTTCAAACACAGATTTAATAATACAAAATATTGTCTAGGTTTTGTTAATGCAAAACTAATAGCTAGTAGAAGGGAACAGATTCCTCTATAATTGGGGGAAAAAATTGTAGAGAATCTCAATGGTGAAAAATAAGTTGTGAACATAGTTCTGAAAAATATGGATGGTAAAATTCAACAGCATAGTGGTGCAGTTTCAAAAAATGAAATGAAGATTCAACTGCATTAGAGGAAGAGCAAGACCAAATAAGTTGGAAACTATCATAAAAGAAATGATACAATATTATGCCATTGTTTGATCCATGTGATCAATCCCACCTAGTATGAAAAGACTTTGGTTGTGTAAGATTCAATATGAAACAAAGTAACCCTTGTAAACAAACAATAACTTACCATTGGAAAAAGGGATTGCAAATAACCAATTGACGTATTTTGTAACACTATAGTTCTTCTAGAATCATTTCACGTCAATGAAGATTGTAAAATGATGGTACAAGACAAGGAAAAGTTGGCTAGAATAATACTACAAAATATAAGACCATAACGTTTCGCAACAACCAAATGACACCCAATACATGCAGGGTATATTTATGCCAACTAAATATAAATGACACCTCAAATATAAGGACTGAAATTTTACCATGGCCCAACGTTTGAATGTATCATAAGTGCCGAATTGTAGGCCTGCATAAGGTATAATCTCAACTAGTGTCGGTGACAATCCGGAATACAAGCCTCGAAACCCACGAGTCCGGAGAATATCAATGGATGCTGACCTCATGTTTGGATAAACCTATGTTAGGGAAGTATTAGCATAACATGTAAAAAAATAATATACACAACCACCGCCGTAAGGTATAATCTCAACTATTTGCAGGGTGAAACACAAACAAAGTGCATCACTAATGAAGAAAATAGTAGTTGTGTCGTGTCATAACTGTCAAACATAATTGTTTGTGCCATACACTTTATGGACACTTCTATTTGTATTTTGTATATTTGTACTTTTTGACTTGTATACCAAATAAGATGAGAATACCACAATAATAAGATAAATAGTATTTCAATATATCTATAATAACTCTTTCATTTTCTTTGGATTTCAGATTTATAGTTAAATATGCATTTGATAGTTGATACTAGTTCTATGTATTATATGTGTCAGTCATGTCTCCTACAATTTTAAAATATGCAGTATCCATGTTTCTTAGCTCATCACTGACTATAATAATGGTAGATTAGTGCTATGAAGCTCCTAGGGTTGTGAGGTTTAGGGAAGATTCAAATTCATTTGGATCTATTGTAGGCAGTCTACACTGCAATTGCGAGATACTGATGCCATGAGTCAAATCCATGATCTCCTAGTCGCATGGCAATAACTCCCCGTTGCGCTAAGACCCTTCTCATTACTGATTATTATTGTTAAGAGTCCCACATCGGACAATATATGGCCTGAATTTGTGTATATAAGTGGAGGCAATCTTCACTCTACCAACCGGTTTTGTAGGGTTGAGTTAGGCCCAATCACATTTCTTAACAATTATCATACAAATCTGGGGGTGGGGTCATATTCTATGTAACAATTTGTATATCAGCACTAGGGGAAAACAGATTTCAGACACTTTTTAATGCCATTAAACAGATTTCTAGGCTTAAAGCATGGAAATGCAAAGAAGTAGGACTGAGAATGTAGGTTCGTCATGACAGCTGCTGCCATTTTCCTTCTCTGATCTTTAAAACACCAATATATGGTATAGTAATTAATTTCAAAACCATTTCATAATAACCTTGACTATTTTATAGGACTTGTACCTTTGGTTCACCCTGAGAAGCTAATATAGTTCGAAGAAGATCAAATGGATATGATCCCACAGTAGCTGCACACCCAGCTAATGCCCCACTTACATAGGATAGATAAGGGCTCAGGTTAATGTGATTCTCTGCAGCAACAGGAAGTAAAACAATGAACAAAACAAATCTAGAACATGTAACCCAGTAGTAATTAATTAATCACTAATATCACGAAAGTGCACATTGGCATGAAAAAAAAAAATCGTAAACTGTACCAAAAATAAATATTATTGAAATAAAAATTTTAATTTAGCAATATGCCGTAAAGAACATGAAGAACTTATGGACCTAATTATTTAAAGCGATAACATTTTGACATATCCAAACAATTTCACCACCAAAAAAACTTAGTAGATAGACACCTAGTGTTTACTTTGCTCATCAAGCTAATAGGTTATGTTAGAATCAAATCTTGATATTCATTAGTAGGATTAGAATTAGAAAACCATATCAATAAATTTTTATTGTACTTATTCTTTATGCAGTTATAAATAAAGGTGGTTGTAGTCTGATTTAGACATACAGAATCACAAATTCAACTAGGTATCTAGGGCTAGGTTTGATCCCATTTGAACCGTCTCACCACTATTACCCTGTAGAATTCTCGAAATGGTTGGTAATATAACAATAGCTTTCTCTTTTCCCAGCAAGGTTTGAAATCATAGTTCTCTTTGTCTTTGAAACCACCATGGCTATTCCTAATTTATTTCAGTTTGGCCTATGGGTATCCAACAAAACCGCAATCTGGCTTAAAACCATAGTCGTAATAGTCCCACACATAGCTGTCATGTTAACTGTCCCACTATTAGATTCACCATAGTCAGATCGGCCATTTGGCGAGGCGGCGAGTCAGATCAACCATTCGGCGAAGCACCACCTTCAACCACCATCCCATGCGAGCTCATGCGCCTCCAACAACTTCTGCTTTTTCACCTACGCACTGCCGTTGATATCCGTGCGTGCAGGCGCTTCCGGCGGCCTTACGAAGAGGTTTTCTGATCTTCTGCATCGGTTTTCAGTCACGGTTTCTGAAATATCGTCAGTTTTCGATTTTTTGGGCACGAGTTCATTAGTTCTTGTTCAAATGTTTCTTATTTCTTGGTCTTTGATGCATTTTCTCTATCCATTGATTGATCATTGCTTCTTTGAATCTTTGCCTTTGTTTTTCAGTTTGATTTAATGTCAGCACTGTTTTGGCACTTAGATCTCTTTTTGGAGGTGCGTTTCACACCTGGCATACTGTTTCACACCTGGTTTACTGTTAGTTAGTTTTTAGGCATTATATATACCATGCAATTGTTCTGCACATTTCTTGATGATTTGTTTATGTCCTGCGAGTGCACATTACTTTCTTGTCCGGTTGTTCGTGTCTTTTTATTCAAGTTTGTTTGTTGATAATTGGTTTCATCATTATCAATAGCGTCGAGCTCTCCCTTTGACTCACCAAAGTCAAGGTTGAGTCGTTGGCACCAGTCATAGATAATGACATGTCCTACTTAAGTTAGTTATTTTTTGGGAGTCCCATTGTCAAACTATCATCAATGTTGAGTAACCGCCTAACCGGCACCCGTTGTCAAACTATAATCAATGTTGAGTAACTGGTACCAATCACACATTTTTATGTGGTTGTTTCAAGCAAAGGACAGCATCTAACCAAATATCGTTACACCTTTATGGATGCAGTTCGTGAAAGTGCATTGTAGTTCTAATACTAGTCTGTTGGATTTTCTTTTTTAAAGGGTATATTTGTAACCTATGAAGTACAAATACCTCTAGCAGTAAGCGCATCGCAGTGTTAGACACTTGTATAACAATCGTTCGACACGTGCTAGAAAAGTCAGACAATCGTGCGACACGTGCTAGAAAAGTCAGACAAATGTCCTACAAAAAAAGGTTTTTTCTTTGCTCCGATACTCTTTGAATCAGTGTCCAACACCCGTATGACACTCATACAACACATGTCAGGCAATTTAGACAAGTGTTTAAAAAAAACGACTTTTCTAAGCTTCAACACCTCTTATACATTTTTGAACAAGATTAAACATGTATTTAAGCAATGTCATCCCTGAAGAATTATATACATCAATTTTGATTAGAATATTTTTAACTTTTAATAATAGATGAATAAATGAATATCAAATACTATCATATATATAATAGTGTTGGTGTCCTATGTTTTTGAAATTATTGGTGTCGGAGAGTCTGTGTAGTATTGCGTCCCGGTGTCCGTGTTAGAGTTCATGCTTCATATTTTGTAAAAAACTTAAAGCTTAAAGCTCGGTAAACTTTAGCTTGAGGGGGAGTGTTAGAATCAAAGAATCAAATCTTAATATTTATCATTAGGATTAGAATTAGAAAATCATATAAATAAATATTTTTGTATTTCTTCTATGTGCTATTGTTAATAGAGGTATTTGTTTTCTGATTTACACCAGAATCACAAATTCAACATGTTACACTACTGAACGACAATTGAAATACAAAACAGGATACCTGTCTTGGATGAACCAGAGGCAAAAGTCTTCAATGTATGTAAAACAGTAAACTGTATAGCTGTATATGGCATAACCATGAGCAAAGCTGGCACATTACCGCGCCAAAAACCCTATAATATGTAAAATGAAAAGGGTAATACACATTTTTCCACAGAAAATAGGCCGATATGAATCTTCCACAAGCTCTTTTTCTCAATTCAGGCATTGTTACATATGTCAATGTTGCCATCACCCAAAGCCTTTTCAAGGGATATGGATATGGGAACAGAGACGGGTTACTGAAGGAGAGAAGTAGAGTTGGGAGAAACTAAACAAAAATTATAGAAGCTCAATTATTCTACCCGTATGCCTTCTTCTCTAAAAATATCTTTGGTTGCTTGAAACATGCCAGTATATTTTGAGGGCTTAGACAAATCTCTGCGTAGTGAAGTCCAAGAGGAAGTGGGCTCTAGTTGAACCTGTGAATGAATGTGAATAACAGTTTATAACATCTTAATACTACTCACATTGATAATAGAGCAAGCAACAATGACTAGTTAGTTATGAATCTAAGAACCTTAATATCATTCAAAACTCCAAGACATTAACATGCATACACAAATCTTTTCATGCAGCCCCATGTCAATGCAATCATCAGGAGGCCATGATTTTTTAGTTAAATAATGTCAATCACGGGAATATCAGATATGTAAAACAAATTGAAAATCTTTTGATTCACCGACGAACAACTATTAAAAATTTATTAGTCAATAGACCATTTTTAATATAATTTTAGAATACAGGGAAATGAAAGGAATTTTCTTCACTATAATCCTATTCAAAAAAATTAACCTGAAAGTCAGAATCTCTGATATAGACTTTGGGCATAGAAAGCACAGCTTTATCCATTTCTTTCACAAGAGATTTTGTAAATTACGAGACCTAAGATTATAATAAATACTAATGCTATTATCCAGACATGATTAATTTATTTATCCAAACCAAGCCTAAAAAGAAAAAACATGCAGAAGAAACATGAAATTGTGATGAGCTGAAAGTAGAAACATACCTGAAATCTAATTTTAATAACATCAAGAGGTGACGTCACTGTCCTTGAAATAGCACCAGAAATGGCCCCAGCAGTGGAATTAATCATGGCCTGTTTCCACTGATTTGTCTCCTCCTTCATTGCCATCGACACCCTCCTTTTCTAACTACAACCTACAATTCACAATTCACACAAATAGCATAAACCACAAAACGAATTATTCATCAATGCTTAAGCGAAATTAGGGTTATCTGTGAAATACGTACCAGAAACTGAGATGGAGAAACGGGCAATGGATAAGGGAGAAGACATTGGAGAGAGAGCGAACCCGTTAAAACAATTGGCGCCTTTAGTTGATTGCGACGGTTTAATGGCGGCGAGGTTAGTTCTCCTCCGTGTGAGGCGCAGGAAATATAGCAGAGTCAAATACAGAGGAAGAAAATGAATAGGTTGAAAAATGGTGGTTTTGTTTTTATTTTTTAATATAAAAAAGAAAATACGAGTGTTGGCGACATAGTTGTCTGAGAGAGTGGTCGAAAGGGTGAAAGAAAGTTAGGTTATGTTATGCTTTTGCTCTGTTTCGTGTTGGTTTCCGTTGATGATGTCCTGACGTGGAAATTTTATCATTTGGATAAGCCTCTTCAAAGCATGTTTTTAGTTGTTGACAAATATTAATTGAGATTTTTAAAAAAAAAGTATATATATATATATATATATATATATATATATATATATATATATATATATATATATATATATATATATATATATATATATATATATATATATATATATGATAGAGGAGAAAAATAATAGAATTTAGACTCTATTTTTAGTTATTATTGAGTTATTCTTGTATTTGAACTTTTGTTGCTTATTTGAGTTATATGTATTTTTATCTCACCATCTAATATTGGTACTATATATGTACTCTCTTTGTGAGAATGAGAATCAATGAATAAAAATCAAAGTTATCTTTTATCTCTATTTTTTAGTTTGTTTTTAATGTTTTTTAAAATTTATAGTTGATTTCATATCTTGTTAGAGTTATTGAATTAACATTCTAATAATTGGTGCTTTCATCCTGTTTACCCTGAAAACTTGTAAACAAATGTTGATCCTCTAAAAAGAACAATATATTCTCAGTTACTCACAGGATCGACCAGATTGATCCTATGACATGTGTTATAATATGTTTTAATTGATTTTTTCAAGAATAATGTCATAAACTCTTCGACAGTTTTTATGAAGTGTTTTGGTAAAAAGAGAAAATAAAACAAACAAGACTCAAAATAATTAAAGTCGAAAGTAAATTGCAATGAAATGTAAATTGCAAAGAAGTGTAAAGAAAGTGTTTTGGATTGGCCTAACATGTGCCCTACGCCAAATTGAGGTTTAATACAGTTTTGCTCTAGGCATAAGTCCATCAAGAGATCCGCGACCTCATGATCGTTGGGAAATAGAGTCATTAGGATGTAGTCGTTGGGGACTTCCTCCACATGCGCTATAATGCCTTTCACGCGACCAATTGTCCTCCGAAACTTCTGGAAGTAGTTACACTCAGTCAAGAGCCACACGTCGGCGATTCACGGCTAGGTGCCCTTATAAATATTCTCCATCTTGGGAGGGCCAGGTGTTCGATTCTAATTACTCACATTCTTTCTTAATGCTTTAGTTTGTCTCACCCCGAAACTTACTTGAGCATCAGAGTACCTTGCAGGTACATCACCCCCTCTCCTATAAGCATCGTCACAGTCCCAACTGAAGACCACGAGGACCTGTCTGAATTATTTCTGCACAGTGGTGTCTTCTGTGGGAATCTGCAGTTTCCCCCGTCTTTCGTGAACAAGATCCTTTCTTTTCAACGCAAGATCAAAGCTCACCTCTTCCTTTTCGTCTTCATGGCTTCCCAGCTCAACAAGATTGTGAACAACCATCTTACCATCGCCATCAACGACGGAGACAACCTCGTCAATAATGGAGCAACCCATCTCGATGTCGACCATCACGAGGGACACCCTCCATCTCCTTCTTCCAACAATCTAAAACAATCGTCTGTCATTCACGGAGATCATGTGTTTAAACCGATCCCCGTCCCATCCGAGGCCGACGCTAATACCCATGCTCTCATCAATGCCCTTAATAAGGCAAACCTCACTCTCTTCCAGCAAAACGAGTGCATCCAAATGCTCGAGGGTGATCGTCACTCCCTTTCTCCCACCAGGAGACATCGTCGTAGGGACTCTCGCAGCCCTTCATGCCGATCACAATCTCCTCCGCAGAAGCACAAAAGGAAAGATATCAGGCATCTTTCTCCCCCGGCAGACCAAGACAGGCCAGAGGGATAACACCCAGAAAATGCAAAGAAACACACCCGATCTCCTCCCCAAAAGCCTAGACGCTCACCAGACGAGAGAGACCAAGGTACCAAGAAGTCCCATTACGACGAGTACCATCGTCCCTGTCAACGTAGCAAGAGCCCCGCCGAAGCCGATCCCCATATCCTTCATCTAAAAGCAGCGATGAAAAAGATAATCGCGCCCCCTGAGTCGCGAGATTATGGAAACCCGCATTCCACGCGGTCTCAAGAAGCCCCCTCCACTAGCCACTTATGACGGGACCACCGATCTCGATGACCATATAAAGAATCTTGAGGCCATGCTCCACTATCACAACATCGAAAGAGCCATCAAGTGTAGGCTTTTCCCCATCACATTGCGGAAAGGCACCATGTCATGGTACAAGCACCTCCCCGCGGGGTCTATCACATCATGGAGAGTCCTGAAGAATCAGTTTGTAACACCCCATTTCTACTCGACTTTAATATTAAATCAGATTTATAAAAATTCATCAACAAACATGGGATATCACATTTTCAACTTAAAACCAAATAACATAAACTTCGTTAATGAAATACTTTGAAAACAACGCAACGGATTCAACATGTTACAACTTTAAAATAACATCATTTACTTGAAACTTTAAACTACTTCAACATGGTTTTTCAAACTAAAGCAACTGAAATAAGTTCTTCAACTAAATAAAATCCAACATAAAACAAGACATGTGTTCATCCGCCCTGAAGTGCTACGTATCATAGCAACAAACACCAAATCGAATCTACTAAGTACTCGACTTTTGGTTACCTGCATGTTACCAACATAAAGGGAAACATTCAAACAGAAAGGGTGAGATATCGAAAAATATAAACAAGATACGATAATCAATACGTAAACGAGAGATCATACAATCACACCACTTCACACAACAAGCAACATCAACGTACAACTTGCAACCAACAACAATTAACATCATAGATATAATGCGACTTGAATGCGACTTAACTTATGTATATGCATGTGGTACCATTTGGAGTAAACTCCCAACTTGAAATCTTGTCAGTTTATCGAGGCATCAACAACTTATTTGCCAATCCAGTCCAACTTGATTTGAGCATCTGCTCCAACTTGAAAATATGCACATGTATGCAACATATAAATGGCATACAATAACAACATGAACAACAACTTATCAACATGAATAAACATTGGTCAAAAGACCTGCAACTTAATAATTTCCCCAAGATCGGGACAACACAACTTATAACAACTTAATACAACCTCAACACGGAAAAACGGCTAATTACGACTTAATTAATTAATTAAACTTCTGAATTAATCATTTTTAATCCTCAAATCTACTGTAGTTAACTTATTTTATCTCTACTTAAGGTCTAGGATCAACTCAACTCGAAACGGATGCAAAAATAGGACGAATCACCAATAATTGCACTTTTTGCACACCACTTTGTCCATAGGCGTATAAACCTTCCCATACGCGTATAGACTTGCTTCTACACCACCTTTTACGCGTAATGCTTGCTCATACGCGTAATCCCTTAATTCCCTACGTGTATGTTACTCAAATGGACAGAGGGCCTAACAACTAACCTTCCCTTACACGTAATGCCTGTGTAACAAGCATGTGTTACGCGTATAGCTTCCCTTGCTACGCGTATCACCAGATCTGCTACGTGATTCACCAGAATACACATCAGTCCCACTTCTGTTACGATTTACACAACTTCATCACTCAATTCAAGCCTAATTGGGTTTCTACATTGATTTTAGACTCCAATTCTTTGTATACACTTCATCTAATAATTCCACCACTAATTTATGAGTCCTAAATCTATTTTCTACACGAATTCCTACAACATAAACCAGTCTAACAACACAACAACAAATACAACGACAAATACAACAACATGAACAGATCTCATGACAGCAACACAAAAAGATCAACATATTATACATGATAGATCCACACGAATTTCAACAACAACCCATACAAAAACACAACAACAATTATACAAAACCCAGCCTATATATGAATTATCTAATCTTGGTTATAGAATTTGAACCTCACACTTACCTTGGATTGAAGACAACTTGAATTTGCAACAGCAATTTCCACGAAAATTCAACACCTAGCCTCTTCTTGATCTTCCTCTAAGACTTGTTCTCTCTCAAAATTCTGATTAACCTTCTAATTAGGTTTTCCAGATTATTATCATTAAAACCTCACTAATCAACTAATTACTAATGGGCCTAAAATAGAACCCCCAACTTTACTACTTTCACACTGTAACTAAGTCCAACTTAATATTATATCATTAACAATTATTTTATTATTCGACTTAATTAATTCGACCACCCAAACACGACTTAACCATCAACTTGATACCAAATGAAACAACTTAATGACACAAACGACAAAACAACACATAACAATAATTAATCGGGAAAAATACGCAATAATATTTAATTAAATACAGGCGTTACAAATCTCCCCCACTTAGAACATTTTCATCATCGAAAATCTTACCTTGCTCAAACAACTCAGGATAAGATTCCTGCATCTTGCTTTCCAACTCCCAAGTTATACTTTCTCCGGCTGCTCCCAACCAAACAACTTTCACTAAAGAAATCACTTTGCTTCTTAAGGTCTTCATTTCACGATCCTCAATTCGTATCATCATTGTCTCCATAATGAGATTATCCCGTACTTGCACATCATCCATTCTAATCACATGAGAAGGATCTAAAATATACTTTCAGAGTTGCGTCACGTGGAACACATCATGCAAATTCGACAAACTTGGCGGTAAAGCCACTATGTAAGCAACATTCCCTACTTTGTCCGAAATCTGATACATACCAATGAAATGAGGAGTAAGCTTCTTGCCGCTCCCACCAAATGACACCGGGTTAGACGGGGTACATACGCGAACGGTCGGCGAAAGGAGAACATGAAGATGAACTGAAAAGAGTCGCCAGCTAGGCATTTTTATCCCGAAGGAAAGGTAATGCTGCATAAACCTAGAAAAATATGGATAAGACGGTCGCGAACCAGAGAAACTGAGAAAGGGGGTTGGTTACAACCTGGGAAGGTATTAGCACCCAGATTGTCCGTCGTACTCGACGGGATCCACGCTTAAAAGATTTGTGTTTAAAGGGGTAGTGTCAGTGCTATTATGTGTGCAAAAGTTGGAAAAGGATGTACAGGTGTCAGTGCTGGAAAGTGAAGTGAAGAAAAGGAGTGTCAGTGTAAGAAAAGAGTGCAATGCTCAAAACAATGAGGCTTAAAAGAATAATGCTGGAAAAGGGGGAATGTACAGAGACTTTTGTTCGATAACAGTTAAGTTATGCCTACGTATCCTCTCGTGCAATGAGGAAGTCAAAACACCGTAGTTCGACTCAAAGAGACTGAAAGAAAAATTGACTGATGAACTGCTTGCTTGCCTATGCTCAAGTGTATGACCTGTCTGGCTCAGGTGCAAACTGTCTTGCATTAGACGGAAGAAGCAAGTTCTCGTTTATGAGTGAATGAGGTGAGAAAAGAATCCCGAAGGAGACGATTATTGTTTGTTTTGTGTTTTCAATCTTTTATTGCTTTTTGGAGTTTGTCATAAGAAAATGAGCTTAAGCCTAAACCAAGGGTTAGTAAACTCATCACATCTTCCCTTTGATTAAGGGTAATGAGAATACCTTAAGTATGAAGTAAGCACCTTACACTTAATCACCATGGTGTAGGATTAAGATCATTAACCTACTTGTGATTATTTAGATGTTTTTTTGGAGTTTTTGTTTAGTGTTAAGTAATGAGTTTAAGCCATAATCAAGGATTTAATGGACCCATTACACCATCCTAATAGAAGGATAATAGATGAAAACATTTAAGCTGAGGAAGATACCCCAACTTAATCCATGATTAGGGATTAACCTCATGATAAAACAAAGCCCTTATTTAAAGTGGATTTTAGTTAATGGTAAGGTTAAGAAGTGAGTTTTATGGTTTGTAAGACAACTTGAGGGGGACTTGTCCATTAACACTAGGGTTAGTCCTTCTTAACCAATTAAGGAAGAATTAGAACCCTAATGCAAGGCCCAAGTTACAAGATATTGTCTTAGTGATTATTAGGTGGATTGATTGTGAGATTTAAACACATTAAGGGTTTAAAACTTAGGATTAAAGTTATACACCCCATCCTAAGAGAAGGATGCAAGCATAACTTTAATCACAAAGCCTTAAAACCTTAAAGGTTTAGTCTTTGATTATGAGATGAGAAGAGAGACACCAAAGATGACACAAAGGTAAAACTAAATGGGGGACTAACCAAACCCTAATTGTGATCATGCTTGGGTATTCCTAGGGTTTATGAGGCTTTCAAGAGATCTTCAAGAAAATCCACCAAGGAGAAAGCAAGATGGAAGGAGGAGAAGCAGAAGAAGCAAGCTAACTTACTTCACTTAAGAAGATAAGTTACTTGAAGAAAGAAAGTGAAGAAGGAACATGAATGAGCAAGCTCACTCTAAAGCAAAAGCAAAATGCAACAATGAATGCATAAGAGAGATGAGAAGAGATTGTGAGAAGTGAAGGCAAATTCACTTCTCAAAGTACTTACCACCTGAAAAGTTAGCATAAGAGAAAGAAATGAAATGAAAATGAAATGAATGAAAAGGTGCAAACCAAAACCAGAAGCATATTTATGATGCAAATGATGCTAAGAGATGGTTCAAATGTATGTCAAGAGTTGTGAATGATCATACAAGTGATGAGGATGCAAATGAAACATGAAAGAGGCATGAAAGTTCATGAATGTTCATGGAATGTAATGAATGCATAACATGGAAAATGGATGAGGAAATGATCAATCATGAGTCTAATGTGTCCTATGATGTCTTATATGTCATGTGAATACATAAAATGTCATGGAAAATTCTTATATGAATGCTTATGCAAGATGTGTGCAAAGGAAGATGAGAAATTAGGGTTTTCATGCAACATGAGATGCAAAACTCAAAAACAGAAGCAAATGACAAGATAAAAAATTGAAAATGCAATCAAAAGAACCCTAACCCCATATGATATCACACCCCAAAGGAGAAGACCTAACTTTTAACCTAATGAAAGTTATGATTTTTCTAAGTTATCTAGGGTTTTAAGGTACCTAAAGGGAAAAAATGCAAATCAATTCAAAAAGGCAGAAGAAATTAGTGACAAAATTATGCTAGAAACTACTTGTCAAATGAAGATCAATGCAAAAAGAACCATTGTCATACCATTCTTGGTTAGACAGAAAATAATTCTTGAAGTTAGGGTTCTAAAATAGGAATTTTATGAACCCTAAATTCAAGAAAATTATCAAAGATGGTTCAAAACTAAAAAGAAATTTGTGTGGATGGTATGACAATGTCTCTAAATGTTTAAAGATGCAATGTGAATTATTTTGGGATTTTTAGAAACCTAAATGATATTTTAATTAATTAATTCTCATTAATTAATTAAAATAAACATTTAAATGTTTTAAAAATGATTTTTTAATGCAAAAAATAAAAATAAAAATATTTTTGGGTTGAGAAAATTATTTGAAATAAAAATGTAGAATAAAAATATTTTTGGAATTTTCTTGCTATTTTAAATTAATTGTGCAAAACAAATAAGAAATAATGAAATAAAAACTGAATAAAACAAAAGTATGCACATCCAAGGGTTCAGGTTGATTCTGGGGAATTCTAGGTTGACCACGCGCCAAATCCTATGGTCCACATTTAAATCCACTTAAACCTAATTAATTAAATATTTAATCCAGATTTTAAGTTAATGAAATGATCTGAGCCTTTCAAAAACGCGCTAACCCTAAGATCCAATAGCCAAGATTCAAACTCAGCCTAATTACTCAGCTAACCCTAATTATGCCCTAAGCACTTTCAGGTGACCGGAACAATGTTCCGGTCATCTTCTCCGGCCACTCAAACTTGCTAACTCTCTCAATTCGTAAAATAAACTCACCAAACTCTCCAGAAATGATCCCTAACTCATTCTAAACAAGATTCAGCTAACAAAAATCATTTATTTCACATGAACATCAAGATTCGAAGCAAAACGGAAAATTACACAGAAATTTCAGAAGCTTCATATATGCTTAATATTCAATCTTTTTCAAAACCAAAAGGTGTAGTGTGATCAGTGAAGCATGGGGAACAATCTAAGAACTTAAAATTTCATTTCTGGAATATTTGTTCTTGAGGTTACCTGAAGTGAAGCTTTCTCAGTTTGAAGCTTCTGAACCTCCTCTCTTGTGCAAACTTGCTCCAATGATCCTCATGGTGATGCTTTGATGCTTGGAGGAAGCTTTTAATGGCTGGTTTGAGGGCTTTCACTCTTACTGGTCAGAAATCGTGTTTTGTGTATGGTGTGTTTCTGGCTTGTTTGAAGGGTGCGAAAGGGTCCTTTTGTGATGCTGAGTTGATTGGTGAAGATCGTTTTGAGTTTGAGTCAGTGAGCTATGAGTTTCAAAGGAAAATGCAAGAGGGAGAGATTTTGGGAACTTGATGATTCTTAGGTTTCAGCTTGTGTTCTTGTGTGTTATGATCAGCATTTGGTCCACATATCAAGTTGTGATAGGTCAGAGAAGTGGTTGTGGCCTATGGTGATTGGTATGGGCTTCTTGCAAAAAGTCACCAACTTGTGTACTTGAGGTATGGGCAATGATGTAGATGGCTCATTGGCTTGTCCATGCGCAGCTGACTTCAAGGATGTCCACAAAATCAATCTTGAGGCAATTCAGAAAGTGGGAGCAAAGTTATGGGACCTTTTGCAAATATGTGAAGTTTTGGCCCTTTTGAGAAATCTTGATGTTCAAGGCATGCAATCTTGCAATTCTTTGGGCAATTCTGATCTAAAGGCAATGCACTATGATGTTATGATACATTGAAGTGTGTTTGAAGTCACAAAAAGCCTTGGCAAGTGGTTTTGCAAAGAATCCTTTTTGGTGTATTCTTGAAATTTATGGGATTTTTGCCAACTTTGACAAGCCATATCTTGAGTTCCAAAATGAATTAGATCTTGTTCTTGTACTTTTTGAAAAGGGAATGATCCAATCTACAACTTTCATGACCAACATTTTTCATTTAAAGCATTTTTGGTTGAGAAGGAGGAGGTTGAAAAACTTTCCCAAAATGGAAAGTTTACATTACAAGTCATTTCCATTTTTGGCAACTTTTGGTTTAGCTCACTTTTATTCAATTTTGTGAACTTATAAACACTTCAATGATCAAATAAAGATCATATAACTTCATTTTGATGAAAAATCCACTTTGGTTCCATGTTGAGGGGCCTCAGATGCCCTGATTTTGCTCTGACTTACTTAAGAAGTTACCCAGTGATCAGATGACTTCCACAATGAATTTCTCCATCAAACTTGGTATTCATGATCCTTATAACATATTGAGACCATTATAAACAAGAATGAAAAAAAAATTTGGAGTTATGGCCTCTGAAACCAAAACCCTAATTTCAGGTCATCTATGTAGTGAAACCCTAGCTCAGCTTCCATGTTTTGCCAGTTCTTGTGATTCTTTGACTTCCTTGATCTTTGAAGGATATAATATGATGATTGAACATACATGGACCCTCCTGGGATGATTGAAGACCTTTAGAGTGGCTCAGATGAATCTTGGATTGCTCAGATCACAAACCCTATATGCAGATGACTTGAACTAATGCAGTGAAACAAAAATGCAATATGATATGATATGATTAAACTAATGCAAAGATGAAAGATCACAAGCCATGGTGTGAACTTAGTGAGGGCAAATTTGGGGTGTTTACACTTCTTAGACTTCAACGCTCGCCCAACACCAGTTACAAGCGTAAAATGACTTTAAAAATGAGGTAAAAATATGTTTGGATGCTTTGATATGTCATTCGAATGTGGTAAAAAGAATGAATGAAAAACTATTTAGGAACTATGCAAAATAATTGGGGAAAATCCAAGTATCAAAAGGAATTTCACATTGGAAAGAAATTAAAATAAAAATGCAAAATAATATGAAAAAATTGATAAAATCAGAAAATAAAATGATAGAAAATTATTTTAATGTTAAAATGTCATATGAATTTTTGTGGCGTTTTTGTGCATGAGTGTAACACCCCAAAATTTGCCCTCATATTTACATCTTCAACTGGCTTATGTTTCATGAGCATCAACATTTTTTGTTAAGGCAATAACACTCACAATTACGCATTTCATTGGCTCTTCAGGCATGGGTTCGGAAAAAAAAAAGAAGAAAAAAACTTCCTTGTGATTGGTTTTTTGTCTCCATTCAAAGATTGTGGTTTAGGGTTATTCTCTAATCATGGAACACTCGACAAAAGTTTCTTGGTATAATTTGTTAGTATAATTTGATTATTCAAGGAATTCTACCTTTACATGGAGTGTATGTTGGTTAAAGATTTTTGGCCTGTACGGGACCCGTTAGGGTCTCATACCGAGGGTTGTAGGACGCCATGTCAAATCATTTTGTTGATGCAGGCGCAAGTACAAAAATTGGATTTATGAGTTCTTTGAACGAGAGGATGAGGATTTAAGGTTGAAGTTAGAATGTCATTAAGAATATATATATATATATATATATATATATATATATATATATATATATATATATATATATATATATATATATATATATAATAATATTATCCTTCGAATTCATCCAAGTGACTACTTGATGCCATGAGTTCAAGACATCATGCAAGACGCAATTCTAAATCTCATTTTCAAGTCATATTCCATAGACCATTATCAAGGCAAAGGCAATACATAAACCACATTTGTATCACATTAAGACCGGCCCATTTGAAGCCCATGTACTTGAGCTCATTCGTCAGAAAAGAAAGAAGGAAGCCATTTTCTTTGAAATTATTTGCCAAACAAAATATATTAAGCGAATTAATAGGCAAAAGGAATTCCCTATGTTTCGTTTGGGTATCATGCTTTAGCAAAGTGGTCACGACATATTAATGTTTGTTACGAGACGGATACGTAAGGCTATGTTGTTTTGGATCTTTCCAAGTCTTAACTTGGACCATCATCGTCTCTCTCTCAACAGAGTCAGTATTGGCTCCTTACATCGGGGAGTTCGGAAAATCGGAATTTTCAACGGCAATCTCTCAAATTATGCAACTCTTAATTTAACGGAAATTGACAATGAAAATTTCACCGCTTGACAAATTATTATGAGAAAGAGTTGATGCCATTCATAACAGAAAATTATGAAAAAATCTGAATTGATTTAACAAATATTGATACAAGAGAAAAACCGGTTGTAAATTCATACACAAAAACTCTAAACAAAAAGAAAAAACCTCTAACTAACTTATAACCAACTCTTAACAGAATTTATCTCAAAATTACACTCATGATCCCATCCATAAAAACATAATTCCTGCAACTTTGGAGGGGATTTTTTTTTCTTTCTGGATTCCTTGCTCTTCAATCTTCTTCTTCACTCACCCTCTCCCCCTCATTCTTCTTCTGATTTTTCCAAAACTACATCACTACTTTCTTCAATCTCCTTCACATCCTTAAAATCATCACCATCCTTCAATCCTGCAACCCAACAGCAATCCGCACCAATCGCGGCCTGAAAATCAAAGACACATCTAATTCAGAAGGATTTCTTCATCATCGTTATCAATCGGAATCAAAGAAAAAGGAGGAGGGAAATTCAGATCAACAAGAAAAACTCAGAAGAAAAACCTCCAAGAAACTCTCAAAAAACAGAAGAATTCTACACCCTCAAGAGTCACTTTCATCAATCTCCAATCTCTCTTGATCAATCTCACTCCATCAATCTGCAAGAACAATAACAAGAATCTCAGATTCATGTTGAAAAAGAAGAGAAGAGAAATTTAAGAATTGGAGAAGTATGAGAAATTACCGCGAAACGTTGAGTCATCTTCGTCAATCTTAACAAAACTCAACCTTAACCTTCAGCTTCTACCAATCATCTCTGTTAATGCAACAACAACTGCGACGTCATCTTCAGGGTATCGTCACATCATCCACCAATCGAACCTGCAACCAATCCCCAAAACCAATCCTTCAAAATTCCTCCGCATTGAAGCAATTTCGTGCTTAATCATCACCATGGCATCCCAACCTTCATCATTATTCACTCGTAACAACCATTGACAACTCTGCAAAAACAACATCCAAACTCAAAACATCGAATTCGCAACAAGAATTGAAAGAAGGAGATCACGGAATAAGGGTTCAACAAGAGTTCGGATGTGAGAAAAAGAAGAACGCTTACCGGAACGAGCCGTCGAGTCAACAAATGAATCTGCAAAATCATCGCATCTTCGAAACTTCATCTTCAAAACTTCATCAGCTCTTCTTCAGATCTTCAATCTTCGTCAGCGAATCATCAATACCACCAAGTTTCATCAAAACCTGCGAAAAATGCTTCAATGATGTTCAACGGTTGCAATACGAACTCTTCCATGATCTTCATCAAGCAACACCCACACACCATCAATCTTCTATCGACCTGCAAAATAAAACACACAAGGGTTCAACGATGAACATCATCATCACCTTCCAAGAAAATGAGAAAATAACGATGAGTCGGGTAATGATTTCTGGCCGCGAAGCATATTCGAAAAGAAGAAGAAATCACACATGAGGTTTCGTGTCATCGTTGAGTCGTCGTCGCGAAATGATCGATTTACGCAAGTATGAGAAGAAGAATTAACGGTGGTGAATCGAAGAGAATGAGTTGTCGGCGTGTGATGAGGGATTGAGCCGAAGAGGTCGACGACTGAACAAGGATCGGTCGGTGTTGGTGTTGAGAAGGAGCGTGAAAACTCCAAGGGTAAGAAGAAGAGGACGATACAGTGGCGGCGAATGGGTGGGAGAAGAAGACCTAGGGTTTTCGGTAATGCAATTTTGATTCAGCATTTTGTTCTTTTGCTTTTGTTTTATAAATTTGTTTATTATATTTAAGTTTAATGAAAAGATTAAGAATATAATGGAGTATTAAGAGCATAATAAAAGCAATAAATATTAATTAAATCCACTTTTAAGATTTCCAAGAGATAAGGATAAGGATTTTTGTTGTGACTCCCACCACACCGGTGGTGACACTTGTCACCGTCCGGTAGGCTAGCTCGGCGGCCGATTTTGTGCACAATAGCACATCATAACAACCATGCCCATGCATCTAAGATCCGTTTGATAAGACTACCCTTGGGAAGACCTGATCAGACGGTCTAGGATCAAGTCAAAATGTTGACTGAATCCTTACAATACACCTTCAGGCCAAAACGCATTGGGCTTAGAGCAGGAACGATATCTGCACCCCACGTTCTTGGCCCATGTTTGTTTTTGACTGTTTTTTACTACCTAGACACCCCCTCCTCCATTTCTCTTTTTTTTTTTAATATAGTTTCAAATTAATTCATAAAAAATACAAAAATGCATAAGTAAAATCCCCAAAAATTATATTAGGATATTAATTCAATTTAGAAACATTCCCAATTTTTACTTTCTGAATTTTTGCATTTTTTAATTTAAATTCGATTTTTCATTTTATTTGATTTATATTTAATTCCTTCATAAACACATAAATTTGTACATTTTATTTATGCCACTTCCTATAACATTTTTGGCCCATTCTTTTTGCTATGGTTAAAGGACAAATAAAAGTATCTAGAATATTTTTGTTGTATTTTTTAGGGCATTTTATCTACTGTTTTAGTAGTGTGATTTGTATAAAATTGTGATTGAACTTTAGGTAAGTTTAAGTGATCATTTAACATAGTTAGACTTTGAATTTTTAAGAGATTTTTTTAACACAATGTTATAATCAGGTTTAAGACCCTAGGGAATTAATTTCACATTTTTTCCATGAATTTTGATATTTTTGTCATTTTAATTCATTTCCATCATATTATTGCATATTCATGTTCATTTCATTTACTAACTATTTTCTTTTTGTGCAAGGTATTTTTCGGGGATTTGCTTATGGACTTGGATTATGTTTTGTCATGCTTCGATTATATTTTGTGTAATTCGTGATGTAATACTTGTATGCTTGTATAGTTTCTATAATCAGGATAGAAAAGATAAAACAAATCGATAGAAAACCAAAAATCTCAAAAAGCAAAATAAGATACCCGATCCAACGTCGAGTAAATTTTCAAATAAATAAATAAAGTTGCATGTGAATTTAGGATTCCTCGATTACCATTGTTCCACTCCATCACACCCAAAAGCAAGCCCTGTATGTTGCACACCATAAGTCGTGCGTCTCAGCACCACGCAATCGACCCACCCGATCCATCGTTTCATCCCATTTATGTTTCATTCACATTTTTACCCACCATGACTTAGGAGGACCATATTGTTCACTATTAATTTCTTTGTACTCATATTTCTAGGTAGATTCAATCTTTCAAACCTCATTAACCATAGGTCATCCTTAAACTCAACTAACTTAGGGTAAGTCTAGTTTCCCTTAGATTTTTTTCCTTTCTCAACTTGAGTCTCACTTCTCATCTTTAAGAAAAATCAAAACACTTAATAAAGGAAAATGTGTACAATGCGCCACGAGCCTTAAGCTATACGGGAAATGACTAGTGAAGGTCTCCTCCACTCTTCTAGGATGCTTTACAAACGTTCCATTGGGGGCGATCTTGGAAAGTATTCGCTCCTGTGTCATAGTCTTTAGTGTTGTACATACGAAAAACACAAATTCAAAAAACTTCTTCTAAAAAACAACAAACCAAGAAGTCACGTCTTCTCATCTCATCTCATACTCTTTGCAGACGAACCTGACTTGTCTCGACAGTTCAAACAGCGATACGGTAAACACCCTCGAGTCAGAGTCGGTAACACCTGAGTTAGAGCTATGGTAACGTCATCCTAAAAATCACAAACAAGTTTCAGCCTTAGTTAGACGAACTACGGCGTCTCTGATCCTCATTTATCTCGATGAGGTACGTAGGCAGTGGGGTAAGGCCCATTCGAGCACAATCATTCTTTTTCCCTACATTTTTCTCCTTTACTCCCATTCTTCAATTCCATTTCCTTTCTCATTTCCATTTCATTCCAAATAGCCATTCTTTTATTCAAAACAGCATATTATTTCTCACCCTTTGAAAACAGACTTATAAGCGTGGATCCCGTCGGGTACGGCGGACAGATTGGGGTGCTAATACCTTCTCAATTCATAACCGACTTCCGAACCCAGATCTTTGGTTCGCAAGGCTTCGTCTTTTTCCTTCTTCCTTAGGTTTGTGCAATATTACCTTTCCCATTCCTTCGGGATAAAAATGTCTGGCTGGCGACTCTAACTTTTCCGCGTCACTTTCGCGTTTGTACTAGGATGAAAATCCCGGGAGCGACAATGAGTTAGTATTTTTAATAAAAGAAAATCAAAGTTATGTGAAAACATGAAGGAAGGGGTTCAAACATAGCAAAAACAAAGTTCAGATATTGGTTTAGGCCTAAGTTGTGGGTTTAAATAGCAAAAGGCCAGTCCAAAAGTGAAATACGTTGGATAAAAAAGTATACCATACACCTAGTCAAACATTGACTCAACCATAACCTTTGGATCAAGTCAATCAATGAAAAACAAGATATGTATGCAAGATGAATGCCTCAGATTGAATGCAGATGTTACAACATGATGGTGAACGGACATGGAATAAGTCAAAGTCAGCCAAAAGGGGGAGAGAGAGAGAGGCATGTGAGGGACAACATTCTCATTAATGTGTTGGCTCCCTCTCAGCCTCAAGATCTAATAAAATCAACAAATGTGTTTTAATCTGAAGGAAGCTAGGGTTTCATGAACTCAAGTCATCCTCACTGGCTGGAGAAGACTTCGGTCGTCTTCTTCGGCCAAGCCAAGATCACAGACGTCCAGAAATTAAAAAGTCATACATCAACATGTTCAGAAAAGCACGTAGATCACAGATCCATCATTAGTTTTCACACATCATGCATACACAAGTTGAATCGAAGCTATAAAGTTTGCCCTAAAATTGCATATATGCTCTTAATGAGCCTATCATCTAGCCAAAAGATCAATTGCTTCTAATAAGCTCCAAATCAATCAAGAACAACTTAAAACTAACTAAATCTCCAAGATTCAGTTCAATGAAAACTAACATGAATGAGCAAAATCCTTTGATTAAAAGAAATCCAGAGGTGATGCCTTGGATCCTTGAGCTCTAATGTGGCCAAATAAAGGCTTCCAAAGCTAGGAAATCAACAAAAACTTGATGCTTCACTTTGCAACAGATCCACAATGTTGATGTTATGCCTGATTTGAATACCTTGATGATGAAGAACATGAGACAATGATGAAGAAATGATGAAGAGAAATGGTGAAATTCAGAGGAAAACTCAAGAATAGTTGAGAGAATTTGGATGAAGAGTGAGGTTTGATCATTTGAATTGAGAAGTGAGCTCCAAATTCTGTTATGATTTTTTTATACCAATGGTTAACTGTTAACCACCTTGGTTAACAGTTAGAACCTTGGTTAGTGGTGGTGAAATGAGATACAAGGGAGGAATGATTAATTTGAATAATGATAGGGAAGCATCGAGTGTTGTTGTTATTGCAATGTTATTGTGAGGTGATGACCATGATAATATGGTGGTGGAACAATGATGTAGGGTGGTGATGCAATGTTTGCTGCAGCAGAAACAACTTTCTTATCAAGTTTCTTCAAAGCCCTTCCATTTAGATGCATGGCATATGTATGTGTTCATGGGTGTAAGCATTTTGTTTCACCTTTTATGGCAACATGATGTAAGCTTGTATATGCATGTATGTATACTAAAACACAACAAGAATAATACCTTTCTCTTTTCTATTTTGGCTGGAAAGACATACAATGAAGATGATGATGTTTGGAGGAGGAATGCTCCATGCTTAAGATATGAAATGAGGAAATTCTTGATGCAAATGAAAGATAACACATCATAGAATATGTTTGGTATTTATTCAAAGTAGAAATAATGTCTTGAAGATACTTAAAAATGCCAACAAAGTCATTGGCACAAGATTGCATTTTGGGTGGCAAAAGTGGTGGGCGTGCCTAGTAAGAACATTAGGGCATTTCCAGTTGTGAAGCCTCCCTTTTGACCCCTCATATCTCCCCATCCTTTGACCAAATGAAAAATGTCTCAACATCAAAGTTGAAGAGGAAATGCAAATGAACAACTTTGATGTTCAAAAAAATTTCATTTGAAGCTTTCTTGATGGATAAAAGTAGCTTGACATTTGGCACACCACATGTTTGATGAAATGACAAGCTTCTGGCTCGCCCATGACTTGGTTGCCCAGCCAAATTGCCTTGGTTTTGCTCCACTTTGATTGGTCATAACTCATTCAATTTTGATCCAATGGAAGTTTTCTTGTTATGGATTTGAAGCTTAGGACAAGATCTTTTGTTCTGTCCTGGTGGATTTTTGATTTGATGCTTTAAAATTGAGAAAGCAAGCTTCAAAGAGAGGTGTTAAAATGGCCAAAAGTTGCCATTTTTGGAAACCCTAACCTTTCTATTTTTGGCAGCTTTATGATTTCTTGATTTTTCTATGAATCTTTTGACTTTTCTTGATTAAATCTTCACCATTGATCACATTTGACTTGCTGACCATGAATTTGACTTCAAAAAGTCAGGAGTTGACTTTTTCCTCTACATAGTTGACTTTTCTTCAATTTCTTAATTTTCAAGTAACTGGTCAATTAACAACCTTTTGAAATAATCAAATGAACAATCCTATACCCTTAGATACTTGATAGCATATAGAAACCCTTGAGATCAAGTTTCACAAAAATTTCATCAAGAGACCTCTTGAATCAAAAACCCTAATTTTGTACCATTTTTGTTAGGGGTATTTACCCAAAATTGGTAAACAACCGCTGGTCCTCTGAAGATACCAAAATACCCTCAGTTACACGCATGATCGACCAGATTGATCCCATGACATGTGCTAACAGTTTGTAATTTGTAATGTTTTTGGAAAAAAAGGTCTTGAATCCTTCGACAGGACACAAAAGGTGTTGAAAACAAAGAAATGAAGTAAAAAGGAGAAAAAAAGGTTTAAAAGTAAATGAGGAAAGGGTAAATGAAAGTAAAAGGCAAAGAATTGAAGTTTAAATGATTGAAAATGTAAAGGAAAGGTAAGTGCAAGGCAAGAATGTTAAAAGGCAGGAATTTTAAATGAAATGTAGTAAATTGCTTGAAAAGTAAATGACTTTGAAATATAAATGCTTTAACATAAAAGACTTGTAAATTAACTGGCTTCAAAGATAAATAACTTGAAGATAAATTGACATTGAAGATAAATTGGTGGTGTTTACATCACATACATTCTCACTGCAATCTTTTCTCTACACACAGATACTTCTAGTGTTACAGAGTTACTAGTACAATATGATTTCCACACACTTATTTTAACACTAGACTAAGCTATTTATAGATATTACAAAGTAACCGTTTTTCGATAGTTTCTTCCTAAGACTACTCTAAGATGATGACACTTGTCCCACTACATGTTGATGAAGCTTCATCTTGCGCCACTTGTCCCTATATTTGAATTTAAAATTACGCATTTCCCTCCAAACTTGAACGTGCAAAACTTATGTAACTGCCATCTTCGTCGAATGCATGCATGGTCGAACCCTTCCAACACTTAGAAAATATTTCAACTCCAAATTTCTCTAAGTACAGAACCTGTAGGTGGATTCCTTCGACTCTCATCCTTTAATGAGTAAGGTCAAAACCCTCACTTTTAGCTTTATAACAAAAAATCTTTTCTAAGTCAAACGACCTCATTAATGCTAGCATTGAAATTTGGAGATAATAAATTGCCCCCTAAAAATGTTATTTTCGACCATTCTGATGAAAAGATCATTTTTTGATATTCATTATTTCGACGCCAACTTTGGTCAGACGAAAGTATGGTTGGAACCACCTAAACCACGTTCTAAAAACTGTTGTGATTCTCCACCCATGCGCATGACATCATTTCATAATGGAAAAAATCCCAAAAGTCCCATCAGCTGTATCTGATGTTTCTTGATCATGAGCATTTTCTTGAAACAATGCGCCAAGATATCTTATATTAACTTCTACCTCAATGTGTCTGATCCCAAATGCCACGTGTCCCGCCACTTCACGTCTTCATTAAGTGGCTAGACTTCACAACTTCTCATTGTCTACGCCAATATCTTGAAAACTTTGTCTCCTTCTTGCTAAAGTCTTCCTCTTTTCTTCCCATAAACCCTAGTAAACCTCAATTTTAATTTACAACAATGGCGTCCTCAAAGGCTAACACTTCCCAGAAGAAAAGTAAAAAAGCAAAGGCTTTAACTTTCGAACAAGCTCTTCCATCATTCAACAACCTCACTGAACCTAAGACGGTCAAAAGCTGTCAGTTCATACCAGAACCTAAGGATGCTGAAATAAGGAGTTTATACACCTCCTAGGTAATGATCCCTTTCAATGTTAATGAATGTCCTTATGCTTTGTCTGGCCCTTTGGCCAAAGTTGCGAACATAAATGAAAGGTTAAGCGAGTTATTTCCTTGCTATCGCAAATCCCAACCCTTAATGCACAAAAATCTCCCCAAAGTCGATGATCCTTCACCTAACCCACCTCCTTCTAATCAACTAGACTTAAAGTACCTCTATGATGGTACTAGATTAGTTAGGGTTGTTAGCCAATTCAACGACTTTGATCTTTAGATGGATAGGATGGAAAAAGTTAAGGATGAACACTAGAAAGCCATATGGATTTATAATTTGTTGATAATGTCAAAGACAAACTTCCCCTATTGCTTAAACCTTTTGACTACTTCCCTATACTTCTGGGATTGCACCAATTACACTTTCCATCTTCCTTGTGGGATGCTTACCCCCACTCTCTTTGATATAGCCACTATCACAAGGCTTCGACCTGATGGTTCGACGTATGATCCCTTTATTGACATTGAGGATACTATTGGCTTTAACGAGTCCAAGCTAACTTACACTCACTTCATCAAACATCACTCCAAACCAAATGATAAAAAGGTTTCTGACAAGGAACACATTGCCTTCCTCACCCTCTGGTTATCAAAATATGTCTTCTGCACCAAGTCCTTGCAAGTGGCGAAGAAATACTTTCCTTTGGCAAACTAGCTTCACAATAATAGAGGGGTTTTCTTGAGTGAGATAATCTTGGTCAGCCTCTACAAATCTATAAGTGAGGGGGTATCTCGACTGAGGAACCCAACAACAACTTCTGGTTCCATGAGTCTAAATGGCCCTTTTTTGCTTCTTCAACTTTGGCTAAATTCTACTTTTGAATCTATCCTTCCCAAAAAAGGGAAAATTGATGAAGACTCAGAGGAAATTAGGCACAGAAGCACTGAAGGTGTTCGACTGGCCAAACTTACTCCCAATGATGAAGGTGAAACCCTGAAAGGGGCCTTCTATAGTTTCATAATTATGTTTGCACATCAGTATGAATTTACACCATTCATGGCTCCTTTTGTTGAAAGGAAGTGCGACCCTAAATGGTTTACCAGGGCGTTCCCAAAATCATCTTCAAGGAAGCTTTTTCTGGACTCCATTTCAGTTTGGGAGGCTTTTCTAATTCCCAGATTCATCGTTCACAGATTGAATGGTGGGAAATTAGATACATTCCTTATTTCTTATTAACCAAACTTGGTTTCTAGGTAGCTTGGACAGGGCCAAAGCTTTCCTGGGTGTCTTTATGAAAAGAAGGGCCAAGTAATTTTTCATAACATCCTCTTCGACGAGGACATCCTTACCAACATCTTTGACAGATGGGATGCTCAAAAAGCAGTCCTATCTCCAATATTCTTCCAGCCTACTACCTTGTGCACCCACCCCTTTAGTGATTGGTGGCGCAAGTATTACAGTGAAAATTTTCTCACTGCTGTTGAATTTTCCACTTTACTTGACCAAGCTTTCGTTGACGTGCAGGAAAGGGTCAAGAAGCGTAAGTCCATTCATATCAAAGAGATACAAGCTTTTCAAAAATACTTTGAAACTGTCTATCGACCAGATGATCTTAGTTGAACTGTTCGTGAGGCTGCTTTCACTTTGAAGGAGAAATTTTTACAAAAGATGGATAAGTTGAAAATCCCTTCAAACATTCCTCTTGAGAGGCGTTATGAGGTGGATTTCCAACTCTTTCCTCCAACATTTCCTCAACTTCCTACTGCTGATTTTAGAGTGGCACTTTCCCCCTATTTCTAGACTAGTTGGTCTGTGGGGATTCAATAAAAATCCTTCAACAGCAGTCTCAGTCGAAAGCCAAAAAGGTGGTTGTGACTAAGCACACACTGGACAGTTTCAAAGGGAACCTTCATATAGGGATCAAAGGCATTCATGTAGAATCCGACATATATGAAGGTTTTAGGTCTTCATTTACCTCCTATTGGCTGATCAATTATTAACTCATAACAATTGTCTTTGTCATTTCCAGCAATTACCAGAAAACCCAATGCCAACAGAGGAGTGGTAATAAAGCCTGAGAACAACGAAGGCACTAAGGTACTTCACAATCCTTACTCATGCATTTTTTACATGTTCTCCTTCTAATGTTTTGATTCTCCTTTCAGACAACCAAAAAGCCTTCGACGCCTCAGAAGAAGGGTAAAAAGGCCTTCAGCGTCACCATCAAATCATATGATGATCAATCTCCTGAGTAGAAGCCCCTCAAAAGAAAAAGGAAGACTGCATAGTCTCCAAGTACTGTTGGCCAACCTTCCTCTAAGGTGGCTAAAGTTGTCGAAAAGGCACCTGAGCAGGTGGTGTCAAAGCTGAACCTCCAACCCCTATGGTGAATTTATTTTTAAATCATTTAAGTGATTATTTGCATTAAAATTTATTTTTAAAACATTTAAGTGAGTATTTTTAATTAATTAATGAGAATTAATTTATTAAAAATACATTTAGGTATTTAAAAATCACAAAAAAATTCAGAGAGCATTTCAAAACATTTAGAAGCATTTACAAACTCACAAGACAAATTTCTTTTTGGTTTTGATCATACTTTGATAATTTTCATTTGAATTAAGGTTCTTTAATTTGAATATTTTTAACCCTAACTTCAAAAATTCATAACTTTTGATCCAAGTTGAGTTTATGAATGGTTCTTTTTGCATTGTGTTCTACATACTTACAAGCATCTAGAAACATTTTTGTTTCATTTTTATTATGATGCATTTTCAATTTGTTTGGCATTTTCCCTTTAGTATCATCCTTAAAACCCTAGAAACTTAGGAAAATTATAAGTCCTTTAGGGTTTAGCTTCTGACCTTCCCCTTTGGGCAGTGAACTTGTATAGGTTTAGGGTACCTTTGATCCCATTTTCAATTTTTTTATCTTGTCATTTGCTTCTGATTTTGAATTTTGCATTGCATCTTGTACATAAACCCTAATCTTTGCCTTCATTTGCATTCATTCTTCATATGCTTGCATACATGAACTTGCCATGACATGTTGTGCATCCACATGACATATAAGACATCTTAGGACATATTGAAATCATGTTTGATCATTGCATCATCCATTTACCATGTTATGCATCCATTGCATTTCATAAGTTTTCATGAACTTTCATGCTTACTTTCATGTCCCATTTGCATCTTCATTACTTGTATGATCATCCTCATCTCTTGACATGCTTTCATACCATCTCATAGAATCATTTTCATCATGATTATGCTTCTGAATTTGGTTTTCATCTTTGCATTTCATCTCATTTTCATTTCATTTCATTTTCTTGTTGCTAACTTTTCAGGTGGTAAGTGTTTGAGAAGTGAATTTGCCTTCACTTCTCATAATCTCTTCTCACCCCTCTTATGCATTCATTGCTGAATTTTACTTTTGTATTAGAGTGAGCTTGCTCATTCGTGCTCCTTCTCCTCTTTCTTTCTTCAAGCAACTTATCTTCTTAAGTGAAGTAAGTTGTCTTGCTTCTTTCTGCTTCTTTTCCTTCATCCTGCTTCTTCCTTGGTGGCTTTTCCTTGAAAATCTTCTTGCAAGCCTCATAAACCCTAGGAACAACCAAGCATGATCACAATTAGGGTTTGATTAGTCCCCCCATTAGTTTTACCTTTGTGTCATCTTTGAGTTTTCTCTTCTCATCTCTTAATCAAGGACTAAACCTTAAAGGTTTTAAGGCTTTGTGATTAAGCTTATGCCTGCATCCTTCTATTAGGATGGAGTGTATAACTTTAATCCTAAGTGTTGAACCCTTAATGTGCTCAAATCCTTTAATCAATCCACTTAATAATCACTAAGACATCAAGCTTGTAACTTGGGCCTTGCATTAGGGTTCTAATTCTTCCTTAATTGGTTAAGAAGGACTAACCCTAGTGTTAATGGACAAGTCCCCATCAAGTTGTCTTACAAACCCTAAAATCCAATTTTTAATCTTACCATTAACTAAAATCCATTTAATAAAGGTTTTGTTTTGTCATGAGGTTAATCCCTAATCATGGATTAAGTTGAGGAGCCTTTCTCAGCTTAAATGTTCTCATCTATTATCCTTCTATTAGGAAGGTGTAATGGGTCCATTAAATCCTTGATTATGGCTTAAACTCATTACTTAACACTAAACAAAAACAACAAAAACATCTAAGTAAATACAAGTAGGTTAATGATCTTAATCCTACATCATGGTGATTAAGTGTGAGGTGTTTACTTCATACTTGAGGTATTCTCATTACCCCTAATTAGAGGGAGGATGTGATGAGTTTACTAACCCTTGGTTTAGGCTTAAGCTCATTTTCTTATGACAAACTTCAAAAAGCAATAAAATATTGAAAACACTAAAACAAACAATAATCGCCTCCTTCGAGATTCTTTTCTCATCATCTTCATTCACAAACGAGAACTCGCTTCTTCCGTCTAATGCAAGACAGTTTGCACCTGAGCCAGACAGGTCATACACTTGAGCATGGACGAGTAAGCAGTTCACAAGTCAATTTATCTTTCAGTCTCTTTGAGTCGAACTACGGTGTTCTGACTTCCTCATTGCACGAGAGGATACGTAGGCATAACGTAACAGTTATCGAACAAAAGTCTCTGTATATTCCCCCCTCTTCCAGCATTATTCTTTAAGCCTCATAGTCTTGAGATTCACATTCTTTCCTTACACTGACACTTCTTTATTTCACTTCACATTTCTTTTGCACTGACACTTGCATTCTTTTCCAGCTTTTGCACACAAAATAACACTGACACTACCCCTTTTAACACAAATCTTTTAGGCGTGGATCCCGTCGAGTACGGCGGACAATCTGGGTGCTAATACCTTCCCAGGTTGTAACCAACCCCCTTTCTCAGTTTCTCTGGTTCGCAACCGTCTTATCCATCTTTTCTAGGTTTATGCAGCATTACCTTTCCTCCGGGATAAAAATGCCTAGCTGGCGACTCTTTTCTTTTCATTTCTTTTTTCCTTTCGCTGACCGTTCGCGCTTGTACCAGGATGCAAATCTTTGGGAGCGACAACATCCTTTAGCAAATTCAATGCAATCTTTCAGCATAGTGGGCCAATACACACCCTGTCAAAATAAAATCCAGTTCATTTTGATGCCTACTTTGTGTGCTCCACATGCCCCACTATGGACATTTGAAAGAGCTAAGTATGCTTCAGCCTCACAAAGGCATTTGAGCAATACTTCTTCAGGAGTCTTTTAATATAATTCATTCCCCAAGATAACATAACTTAAGGCTTGGTATCTGATCTTCCTTTCTGTCGAAGCTGTTGGATTTTCCAAATAGTCCACTATGGGCTTTCTCCAATCCTTGTCACTTATGCTATCAACCACCAATATTGCAAAACTTTCTTCACTAGCATACCCAAGCTTAGTTTCTTCTAAATAGGATGGGGCCAATCCCACTGACACAACTTTTCCTCTGACCTCAATTGTACTTTGTAATTTCTCCTTTGAGATTTTGTACCCAGATACAATTTGATCCAAGTCATTTGAAACATGATTTTCTAGTCTAGGAATGTGTCAAAAGGTAACTGCTTCAAATTTTTTCAGCAATTTATTTACCACTACAAAATACATAATTAAGTTTTCTTTTATGCATTTGTATTCTTTGGTGACTTGTTTCATTACCAACTCTGAGTCTCCCATTATTTCGACATGAGTTGCCCCCAATTCCAACAATACTTCAAGTCCATCAATTAAAGCCTCATATTCAGGTTCATTGTTAGAACAACGGCCATTAATTTTATACTTCAGTGTTGTTGGAATTTTATTAGGAGAAATAACAATTACCCATATTCTAGTCCCATCTTTATGACTAGACCCGTCGAAGTATAACATCCAGGGCTCAATCTCTAGATAATTTAAAGGACTTTCATTTATAGAGTGATCGACTATAAAATCTGCAACCACTTTCCCTTTAACAACTTTTAAGGGTTTATAAGCAATAAATATTCAGTTAATGCTAATGCCCAATTTCCAATTCGACTATGCAAAATAGGTTTGGACAACATATGCTTAATAACATCTAAACGAGAAGAAACATAAACATCAAATGGTTTTATATATTGCTTCAATTTATTACAAGAGTAATACAAACATAGGCATAATTTTTCTATCATGCTATACCTAGTTTTTGCATCATTTAAAACTCTACTAAGGTAATAAATGGCTCTTTCGACACCACTATCATCCTCTTGGGCTAACATACTCCCTAAAGTTCAATCTGAAGCAACTATGTACAATCTCATACTTTTCTTCCTACATTTTTCAAGCCAAAAGGCATTACTACCCATTCATAGGTGCCCAAGGCCCCTGAGCATCAAAAAACAGTTTTAGGGACATCTTCCTCAGCAATGAATATCTGATTGTATACTGAGTAGCCATCTAGCATACTTAGATACTCATGTCCTGCAGTAGAATCAATTAACATTTCTGCCACAGGCATTGAATACTCATCTTTAGGGGTTATTGAATTCAGATTTCTAACATCTATGCACACCCTTAAAGAGCCATTCATTTTAATTACTGGTACAATGTTTGCAAACCATTCGACGTACCTAGATGTGCAGATGAACTTGCATCTAAGAAACCTCTCAATTTCCTCTTTGATTTTGGTGAGGATTGCTGGGACGAATTGTCTTGGATTTTGTTTGACAGGCTTCTTCCCAGGCTTGATTGGTAGCTTATGTTCGACAATCTCTCTTTTCAAACCAGGAATTTCATCATAGTCCCAAGCAAAACAATCCTTAAATTCCCTTAGCAAGTGGACCACTTCGACCTTGAGTTCTGGGTCGAGTTTGGCACTGATGTAAGTAGGATTTTTCAACTCCCGTTCTCCTAGGTCAATTTCTTCTAACGGATCCTGAGCCAACATATTGGTGCTTTCTAACAAAGGGTCCTTTTCAAATCCCAAAGGCTCATTATCATATATTGCATCAAGCCTTTGGTTTGAGTCTTCTTTAGCCTTATCTGGAGGCTCTAGGTCGAAATCCTTCACAGGATTTTCCTCAGCAAATTCTGTAATGGCCTGAACAGCGATATAATTTCCTACAACCTCTAAGGCCGCTTGTATTCTTGTTTCAGCCACATAGGCCGAAATTCTTTTCAATGCGTCGAAGTCAGTCATTGTTCATGCCTTCGCTTCCCCATCCTGTAGACTGAATTACAGGCTCCCCAAAGTAAGGTGGGTAATTGCCTGTTTCTTTTACAACCTCCCTATCCCAGCGAAAACCTTTGACATGATGAAGGTGTAATAAGCAGAATGCGTGATCATCAGGTGTGAACTCAAATTCTGCCGGTGCATATGGGCCAATGTGTGCTAAGTTCTTGTCGAACTCTACACCTTCCACATGATTTACTATCACCTTGAAGTACCCTTAATCAACTTTAATGTTTTCCATAATGTTATCTAGCCTCCAAATGGTGACCCTTTGATGCATTGAAGATGGCACTGCACCTATGCCATGTATCCACTCCCTTCCTAGTAGAAGGTTATAGTTAGACTTACTTTCGACCACCATAAATAGAGTGGGCCTTGTGACTATTCCCACAATCAAATCAACCTGTAAGACCCCCATAGTGGGTCCAGTATTGCCCTCATAGTTCGATAGGACCAGGTTGTGAGGTTTGAGGTCTATGTCAAACTTTCCAATTCTGGCTAGCAAGAAGTGTGGCATTATGTTCAATGTTGCGCCACAATCAACCAAAATTTTATTGATAGCCACGTTCTCCACTTTTCCAGTGATATATAAGGGATTTATATTCCCCCTCATGGATTCAATGGGTTTTTCAAAGAAAGCATTATGTTCTTTGACACACCTATTGTTCATCACATAATAACACACTAGTTGATGTGCTTCCATTTCTGCCTCAGTGTTTGCATCTAGATTTTTGACTTCAGTAATGCGATCATATTCTCTGGGAATTACTGAAACTACATTGACTAAGATGTCAAGAGAAGCTTCAGATTCACTGTCGAAATTGTCTTTCATATCCTCATCTTCGACAGCTCTCAATTCAACCTTTATCTCTGCCTTGATCTCAGCTTCTTTGTTTCTGGTCGAAAATACTTTACGCTCCACAAAAACCTTGTTTGTTACTTTTGTCTTGAAGTTGCCTCCACCTTCACCAAGCACATTTTTGCTTGATTCACCACAATCACCTTTGGAGGCTTCTCTCCGAGCCTTCATCCTGCACTGTTCTCTGCGCCATTGTGACCTAGACATAGGTTTTTAACCTTGTAGTTTTCAGATATATACACAACTTTGTTTGATGTCCTGACCTCCTTTTTGTATCCCATCGAAGGCCCTCTTCCGACATCTAACTTCTTCCATTTCTGGATTCCCCTTTTGCCTGACTCATCAGGGTTAACCCACTTGTCACTAGGAACTTCCCCACTTGGTTTGAATGTGGGTTGTCTCGACTTGAGGGCCCGAGTCTTGTTACTTTGTTGATGGGGGTTATCACGCCTTGGGTCGAAGTGATATTGCTTTTGGGCAGCCTTTAGCTTCTGCCCTCTATTAGCCTTATTCACCAGTTGAAGGCCTTTGGCAGCTTCTCTGTCGAAGATAGAACTGCATCTTGGACAAAGCATTACTCATGACTTCTTACTCTGGCATCTATGCAAGAAGTCAACAATTGTCTCATCCTCTTCAGGATAAGCCTTCTTGTAGTGATCCTCTTGAGGCGCAAAGTCATCCACCTTCATCACTTGGTCATTTGTCACTTCGACCATATTGACGTTAACTTCATCCCTCATTTCCATCTTGGAGAAGTTTAATTCAAGGCCATCAGCAGCCTCATCCATCTTAATAAAACTCTCAGCAGTTTCTTTTGTGACTAGTGGGAGATTCGATCCTTCGACCTCCTCATGTGGGACGATGGTAACTCCCACATTGAACCTTTCGACATCAGGTGATGTCTTAAAGAAACCTTCAGCTACCATGCATACTAAATGTTCCCATTGCTCGCTGGTTAGCTCTTCACCAGCCTTGATCAACATAACATCATTGTCAAAGTTTTCAGTAACCTCAACCACCACATGATTCACCCTAGTTTCGACTGAGTCAAGGATGTTGTTGCCATCAACAAATTACTCAGCAACTTCAATCCAGTTCACTGTAGAAGGTTCAATATAGTTTGCCTTAGCCACCAGAAGAGGATCAGTGTCAATCTTCATCTGTGCCTTGGGCTTGTCTCCAAATTTGAGTCTTCCCTCATGAATTGCATTTTGCACCAAATCCCTGAAAAGAAAACATCGAGAAGTTTTATGACCCAAATAATTATGGTATTTACAAAAACCTCTTTTCTTTCTTTGATATAAGCGTGGCATTTTAACGCCAATGGAAACAAGTATTTGGCCATCCTTAACTAATAAATCAAACATTTCGTCACATTTGGTGACGTTGAAAGTGTATGATTTCTTTGGAAATATGTCACTCTTTTCAGTTTTGACAGGATTCTTTCCATTTGAGGGAACTAGAAGTTTACAGGAATAAGGAGGACCCTGCTTAAGTTCAGCTAGGTCTATCTCATTATCATCATGAGGTAGAGTTTCGTTGCATACATTTTCGACCTCATCCTGCTATTCGACGTAAGCTATTTTCTTATACTTGTTCGCCTTGGATTTTTTGTGCTTCAGACGTTCAAGATGTCAAACACTATCTGCTATTTGGGCCATGTCTCTCAAGTACTGGGTATCCAGCTTCTTCCTGATATAATAGTCAAGGTCGCCAGCAACCATTTCGACTAGTTCACGCTCAGGTACTTGAGTAAAACATATGGCTTTGAGCAGTCGAAATCTGTTCAAGTAATCATCAATGAACTCATTGAACTTTCTTTTAACGCTAGCCAATTCTTTCAAATTGATTTTGGTCTGACCCATGTAGAATTGTTCATGAAACAAACGCTCTAATTGAGTCCAATTACAAATTGAACCAGGTGGCAACGTAGTAAACCAAGTAAAAAAATTCTTGGTGACAGAGCTATGGAAATATTTAATCCTTAGACTTTCATCATTAGCAATTTCTTCAGCTTCTATCATGTACCGTGCCACATGTTCGACCGTAGATTCAGTCATATCTCCTGAGAACTTCGAAACTTATTTCATAGGAGGCAATTCTGACTGGAGTATATATTCCATTATTAGTGAAGTGAAATTTGGCCTAGCAAAAGTTGTATTTATCCCACTTCGAGCCATTATTCGTTCGACGAGGGCTGCCAAGTTATTTTCTACTGCCAAATTATTCTGTCGAACTTGCTGAACCACATGGTCTGCATCCTGACGCCTATTTACCACCACCATTCTTGGTTCTTCCTCTACTGGCATTTGCCTTTGTTTCCTGATGGCTTCGACTTCTAATGGTTCGACTATTGCCTGATTGCCTTGATTTGGTGGTGTAACACGGTGGGAGAACTGACTTTCTATAAATGTTGCGGATAGCAAGAGTCGCCACCGACTTTTATTTTATCCAAAAGGAAAGGACATAAAAGAACAGGAAAGACCTTAAAAAGATTTTGAGTTCGGGGGGTAGGTTATACAAAGGGAAGGTATTAGCACCCTTTATATCCATGGTTATCCATGGGCTCTTAGTTACTTAGCTCACTTTGAATTGTTTTGAGAAAGGTGTAGTGTGTGATTAAAAATTTCTAAGTACTTTATAATGATCCTCCTATGGATGTATATAAAGACTTGTTTTTGAAAATTTGTTTGAAAAGTGTGGTGTAAAGAGTATTTTGAAATGTGAGCAAGCAACTTAAGAGAAACCTACCCTAGATTGAGTCTTTACTATTCTTATGTTCTTTCAATGGTAAGACTATCCCTATTATTAAGGAATAGGTAGTCATTACCTTAGATGTGGTTAAGGGACAAGCGTAGGGTCATCGTATGGTCATAGAAGGCAACTTAAGGGTGTCTTTAGCAATTCGTAGGGACTATCATCATTTATTCAAAGGGACGAGATCATTATTCCGTAGGCAACCTCGAAGGGACTTGATCTTTTAAACTAAAGGGACTATGATGATTTATACTTGAAGGGACTTTGCTTAAGACATCCTTATATTCGAGGGACTTGACCATTTTATTTTAAGGCAACCAAGAGGAATACCCTAGGAAGTGCAAGATGGCGATCAAAGATCGACTTACGTGTGTGAGTGTTTTATTTCAAACATTTATCTTTTGAATTAATTATCTAAATTAATTTTAATTATATTTAGGTTATACACACCCTAAAATTACTAACCATAACAATAAAAATAATGCGGAAATATAAATCTAAAATTATTACATGGCTTTGGGACAATTACAACATAATCAGAAAAAAATAATAAATGATAATAATAATAATAAAGCAAATATAAGTAATAATAATAAATAAAGCAAATAAATAAAGCAATAACAATAATAAAGCAATAAATATTAGAATATTAGAATTAAAAGAAAGAAAAACGAGGTAATAAAGAAAAGTTAGTATATTTAAAGAATTTAAATAAGTTAGAAATTGTTTAGAATTTATAAGAAAAATAATAAGTTTAAATAATAATAAGAATAAAGTATTTACAAAATAAAGATTTATTGTTATAAATAAGTAATAAAATAAGTTTATAAAAATAATTAGCATTTATTTAAAAAAAATATAAAGATTATAGAGAAATATTAAATAATTAATTTAGTAGGTTTTCACGCCCTACATTACTAAACCACACAGTTAATATAGGATCAATAGCAGGAATTTAAATGGCAGAAAAATAAAATGGCAGAAAATAAATGGCAGAAAAATAAATGGCAGAAAAATAAATGGCAGAAAAATAAAACTGAAAATATTACAAGTTAAAACTTAAAATATTACAAGGATGAAGCAATTACAGTGTATGAATAACATAAACATGAGCAAAAATAAGAAATAATAACATGTTTGTTAAGGTTTGAGAAAAGGTTTATGGTTTAGAGTAAATAACACGGTTAAAGTTTTAGGTTTGAAATTTAGAGTTTGTGACGAAATTGTCAAGGTTTAGGAAAAAAATCAAGGTAGTTAGTTATTTGTGCAGATCTAAATATATGCATATAAATAAAATAAATATAATATGAGTTAAAAAAAACAATGACATTGCTAACGCAAAATTGCGATCATTGCAACTGGATCGGATCAACACAAATGTCACGTCTCATGCACATAAATATGCGAAAAACGTATCGACACGATCTAATCCAAACAATCTAAATAATAACTTAGAATTATATATATATATATATATATATATATATATATATATATATATATATATATATATATATATATATATATATATATATATATATATATATATATATATATATATATATATAAACAAGACGCTATAAATATATATATTCACCTTCCCACGTAAGAACTTTCCATGCAAGAATCTCATGTCTATTTCATAAAAATAATTTTGTACTTTGTAGGAAGAATCCCTTTTCAAGATCATTTCATGTATAAAGAAAAAAAACAATCCTGGGAAAAAACCGTAAGTATATAGAAACATGTATATATAATATAAGAATCCCAACTTTAGTTTTCTAATGCAGCAACCAATAAATCCAAATCATGTATATCACACTATCAGTACCGCGTTGCCTTTTGTCTCCTCTTTTTATTTGTATCTTTTTTCGGTTTTCCCCTCCTCTAGCAACAGCAACATAAGTTATATATATAGGAACCAATTAGGGTTAGCATAATGGGCCTAAATATTTATTTTGGAACCCAATAAAATATTAATTTAAAACTAAATAAAGTTTAATAATTAAAATAAAAATAAAAACTAACAATTCTATTTATTTACTCTAGACACAATGTAAAAATAAACAGACTCAAAAAAATAAAAGTCGGGCACCAAAGTGCTCGAAAAAATAAAATTAACACGTCAAAATAATCAGCGCGAAATAAATGACTCAGAAAAATACAACGTTTGGTCGGATTTTGAAATAAAAATTATGACCGTTTAAACTGCTCAGACTGATCAACATATGACCAAAAATAGTCGTAAAAATATTTTTAGCATGTCAGGTTAATCTACATGAACCGTAGATTAATATTACTGACGTTTGCAAATTTAAATGCGACATTTTTCGTTTATTGGTTTTAGGCACAATTAAAAATTAATTTGACCAGTCCGTCTGTAAATTCCGAGAAATTATTCCGGCTAATATTAAGACGAAATACATGTTATGCTATGAAGATGATGCAAATGAATGTGAAACAAAAAGTCGGTTAGAGTTAAAAATAGAGGGCAAATTTTGGGGTACAACAGCTGCCCCTGTTCAATTTTCTGAAATCTGAGGGGTTAGATTGGCCTTTGTGCCATTCGTGACTTGTAAGGTTGAAGGGGATTGAACACAAAAGCCCAAAAATTTGCACTAGCCGATGCGTAAAGTAACACTGCTGATTGGTTGTATATGTTGGAGTGGGCTTAAAGATGCCACTCAGAGGAACTGGAGATGGGCTTATAGATGCCATCCAGAGGAACTGGAGATGGGCTTATAGATGCCATCTATAGTATCTTTATGTTGTCACTGGATATCAGTACTAGGTCTTCGTATAGACCGTCTCTGAATCGTTTCTGTAACATGACTGAGTTAAATATCAGCACTAGATCTTCGTATAGATCGTCTCTGTATTATCTATGGGGAAAACGAATATTCTTCATTAGGTTTCAGTACTTTAGATCTTCGTATAGATCGGCTCTGAGCCATCTTTAGGAACATACTTTAATTTAAGCATCAGAATCAAAACTTCGTGGTGATCTTTTCTGAATTGCTTTTGGTAATATCTTGGGCTAAGTACAAGATCTTCGTATCGATCATTTATGTACCATCCCAAAGACCATTTGTTGAATTGACCATTAGAAATAAACCTTCGTAGCGATTATCTCTTCTGGAAGTATCCCGGATTAGGCACTAGATCTTCGTATAGACCATTTACGTACCATCCTAATGACAATAAGAATATCAGGATTAAATCTTCGTGGCGATTATCCCTGAACTTTTCTGAAAAATCTCTTGGATTAAGTGCTAGATCTTCGTATAGATCATTTACACATCATCCTAAAGACAATTTGTTGAACTGACCATCCGAAATAAATCTTCGTAACGATTATTCCCTCTGGAAATATCCCGGATTAAACACTAGATCTTCGTATAGATCATTTATGTACCCTTCCACAGATAAACTGCTGCATACACCATTAGAAATAAATCTTCGTGGCGATTATCTCTTCTGGAAATATCCCGGATTAGGTAATTGATCTTCGTATACCTTCCCAAGGATAAACGAATATCAGGATTAAATCTTCGTGGCGATTATCCCTGAATTTCTTATAAAAGAATATCTTGGATTAAGTGCTAGATCTTCGTATAGATCATTTACACACTATCCCAAAGATAGTTAACCATCAAAAATAAATCTTTGTTAACGATTATCTCCTCTGGAAATATCCTGGATTAAGCACTAGATCTTCGTATAGATCATTTACGTACCCTTCCACAGATAAACTGCTGCATAGACCATTAGAAATAAATCTTCGTGGCGATTATCTCTTCTGGAAATATCCCGGATTAGGTAATAGATCTTCGTATAGACCATTTACATAGCATCCCAAGGACAAAAAGAATATAAGGATTAAATCTTTGTGGCGATTATTCCTGAACTTCTTCTGAAAAATCTCTTGGACTAAGTGCTAGATCTCCGTGTAGATCATTTACACACCATCCCAAAGATAATTGACCATCCGAAATACATCTTCGTAACGATTATCTCTTCTGGAAATATCCCAGATTAAGCACTAGGTCTTCGTATAGACCATTTACGTACCATCCCAAGGACAACTTAAACATCAGGATTAAATCTTCGTGGCGATTACTCCCGAATTGCTTCTGGTAATATCCTGGACTAAGCACTATATCTTCGTATAGATCATTTACGTACCCTTCCAAAGATCATATGTTGAATTGACCATAATAAATAAATCTTCGTAACGATTATCTCTTCTGGAAATATCCCAGATTAAGCACTAGGTCTTCGTATAGACCATTTACGTACCATCCAAAGGACAAAAAGAATATCAGGATTAAATCTTCGTGGCGACCATCTCTGAACTTCTTCTGAAAAATATCTTGGACTAAGTGCTAGATCTTTGTGTAGATCATTTACACACCATCCCAAAGATAATTGACCATCAGAAATAAATCTTGGTAACGATTATCTCTTCTGGAAATATCCCGGATTAAGCACTAGATCTTCGTATAGATCATTTACGTACCCTTCCAAGGACAACTTGAACATTAGGATTAAATCTTCGTGGCGATTACTCCCGAATTGCTTCTGGTAATATCCTGGACTAAGCATTAGGTCTTCGTGTAGACCATTTACATACCTTCCCAAGGACAAAAAGAATATCAGGATTAAATCTTCGTGGCGATTATCCCTGAACTTCTTCTGAAAGAATCTCTTGGATTAAGTGCTAGATCTTTGTATAGATCATTTACACACTATCCCAAAGATAGTTAACCATCAGAAATAAATCTTCGTTAACGATTATCTCCTCTGGAAATATCCTGGATTAAGCACTAGGTCTTCGTATAGACCATTTAGGTACCATCTCAAGGACAACTTGTATTGATCATCAGAAATGAATCTTCGTAGCGATTATCTCTGAATTGGATATCAGTATCTGATCTTTGTATAGATCATCTCTGAATTATTTGATAGTGTTTATCTGCCTTCAACTATCTTGAAAAGGAAAGGTTAGTTTATGCAAGATTATTTGATGTATGCATGTATGGCATGATGCTCTTAAGTAAGAATGTCATATGGATTATGGATGTGTATGCCATGATATAATGTAAATGATGTATGTATGAATCATGTAGCCTAAAGTGTCTGGGTATCTTTGTACAACAACTGCTGGCTAGGGAAAATAAATCCCGGTTCGTAGCTGAGGAATATGAGGACTTCGTTCCCGTCTTGTTTGATAACTTCTCATCTTCGTTCGTCGTACTTATTATTGAAGGAATAGGTTCCTGAGTATCCCGACTGAGGATAAAAGAGATGGACATAGATCCGGGAGACTTAATTCTTCGGAGGATATGAAACTGCCTGGAGACTTTGTAAAGTTGGAAATGTAAGATATTGCTTGAGGTATTTCGTAAGGATATCCGTAGAGATTACTCTGTGGGGATGAACCGGCGAAGCTTTGTTGAATTCCTACCTCTGTTCGTTCTTAGTAAATGCCTTTATTGTATTTTATGCATTTGTGGTAAACATCAATCATATTCAAAAGCATACACACATTCAAATATAACCAATGGACGTTTTCGCTTAAGTAAAAGGGGAAAAGTAATCCTGAATAAAGAGGGAAAAGTAAAGCTGAACTTGAAAAAAGAATCGTTTCAACCTTGTGAGTGTATAACCAATTGGATTTAGAGCTCCTAAGATTCTTAACTTTCCTGAATACCTTCCCAGAAATCCTCATAGTTGGATCTGAAGAAATGATACTAACACCATCTGATACTACTGGCGTAGACAATTAATTTCCACAATGGCTTCTGCTGAGAATCCAATAGCAAGGTAATACAATGAAAGGAACGTGTCTTCAAATTGTGAAGGACCATATACGCTCCAGATATTAGATTTGAAAAGAGATCATTTCCCCTTGGTTGAGGATGAATTGTCCCATAATGGAAGTATCTGAATGTAGTTACCTCAAGAGAAATAAGCAGAATGCCCCACAATAATATGCCCCTGGCATCATGAACTTTGTAATGTTACCCTTGGTAATTCAGATAGATGGGGAGAACTGCCCCTGTCTACTTAAACATAGTTGAATCCTGTCTTGATTGCCCCAAATGAGTTAGGAAGTATCATGGCATGCCCCCTTGATTGGGAGATAATGATTATGCCCCTTTGTATACATGGACTTTGATCCAGGAAGCAACTTTGTTTATCGGGAGGATTTGGTTTATTGAACATTTATCCTATAAGTTTCTCTGTTTATCAAACACTCAGGTATATACAAACAAATATATTCAAAAATGCAATGCTTATGTCTGTCTTGAAGTTTTGAAAAAGAGTTATTTTAGAAAAACAATTTTTTGTGAAAAATGTGATATTAACTCAAGTTTTATAATAAGCACTAAAGGAGTCAGGATACCTTTTTGTGGAAATATGGTTTTAAACTAACCATGCTTCAGTTAGGACTTTTAAAGGGTTATAACGTGGCCTGGTTCATGGTTTAAGAAACAAAAGATAAAGGCTCAAATTTATTTGTACCCAACCCATTATTTGTGATGTTCTTCAGTCCTATGTTCGGTTAACTTATGCATTGAAGCTCCAGAGGAGTTTGGAATTGTGACACTTATATTTATGATGGTTCAGAAACCAAAAATTCAGTCATCTTTCTTTGTTGAGGATTTATAATGACCTCTTTTTTTCTCTTTTGAATTTATTATCCCTTCTTTTTGCCTAAATTGTTTATTTCAAGGTTGCAATCAGCGGGATGTCTTAATGTTTTACTAAGTCTCCTTCATAGGTTTTGACTTAGTGAGCTTTTCTTTTGCTGGATATTGACTGTCATGTTTAATGATTACAGAGAACCATCATTAGTTGTGTACAACACAGATAATTGGCATATTTGAGTTAACCGAATAACTACCCTGCCCCGGGTTATGAATAAGGGTTTTAATTTGCGTGAGAATGAAAACTCCTACTTCATAGACTCAAAAGGGTTGACTAGGGATTAACTTCCTTATATCTCCACTGTTTAGGAATTGAAACAATGCCTGTACATCGTCAGCATAGTCTATTCAAAAGCATACTGCCTAATATTATGGTATTGTTTTCGTCATCCTCCCTCTACAGGCTTATAGCTTTATCAGGAGTTAAATATCACAAAATAGAAATATGAAGCATAGTTCAAAATATAGTGAAACGACTGGATTAATTCGAGACAAACATATGCAATGCATTAATGAAAACAAAAGTTTAACATAATAGTAAGTGTTTAGGCAAACAAAAGAAATTATAAACGAAAATTCAAATGTTCTTAAAGCCTCTTCCTCTAAACTCGTCACTCCAGTTATCTGGAAACTTTGATACTTGATGGACGATAGAAGAACTCAACCTGGCCTTCTGGAGTAACCTCAAGTATTCCTTCGTCAATTAGATCTTGAATCTTATTCTTCAATGCCCAACAGTTATTAGTGTCATGTCCAGGATAGTCGGAGTGATACATACACCTTGCCTTGGGATTATAGCGAGGAGAGGAGGTGTTAGGATTTTTAGGAGAATTTTCCAAGGAAATCAACTTCATCTCCAATAGGCATTGCAAAACTTGTGACATTGGTGCGCTGAACCGGATGAACTGTCTTCCACATTCCTTGTATCGAAGTGGATTAACCTTACAAGGCCTTCCTTCTTCCATTGGAGAACAATCAGTGGTAGCCTGTCTCTTTCCTTCTCTTATCCTTACTTTCCTTTCATCCAAGTCAGCTTGTTTCAACGGAGGTTGACTGATGATTAGATTCCCAACTCTCTTATGCCGAAGCTTATTGACAAAGCTTCTCAGCTCTTCTTGCCCCTGGGCCAAACTCTGGATAAGATCCATTTGGCCATTCATCTGGATCCTCATCTCTGCCATCTCAGCTTGTAGTTGTTTCAGCTGATCATCTTTGTTGTCCTCAGGATTCTTCTTCTTCATGTCCTTAGAAAGGAGTGCTTTCAACTCTTCTTTCCCCTTGGACAAATTCAGAATCACTTCTTGAAACTGAGCATTTTGAGCTTGAAGATCTTTGACAGATTGTTCGAGAGCCATTTCTGCTCAAATAAACAACGAGAAGATGAGAAACCTGTTGTGAAACCTGTGATGCAATGACATGGTATGTAAATGCATATGCAATGTTTTCAAGGACCACAGGATTTAAATTTGTTTAAACAACCAGAAAGTAAACTTTTATTAGTAATCAATAAACTTGTTTGCCCCTTGGGCTTACAATAAAAAATGAAATAAATACAAAGACGGGGTTTTAAGTCTCCCATGGACGTTTCCTCTTTGTGTTAAGGTATGAGTTGAGATTCCGCTCCTCGTGAAGTTGTTTTGTTAGTTCCAGGATTCTTTCTTGACTTGCTTTGAAATGAGTCTCAAAAGTATCCATTTGTTCCCTCAACTGGATCCAGGATCTCTGTAACTCTTCCATGTCAGTGGGCATGTCTGGATGAAGAGTGATATAATGAGCATCTCCTTCAGCAACAGGTTCCATGGTAACTGGCAGGATAGCAGGATATGGCATCATAAGAGTCTGAGCACGTGCTCGTACCCATATGAGATAAGGTTCCATAGGAATGGAGTACTTTGGTTCCAGAGTCTTGCTGTCAACCTTGTTCACTTTACCCCAAGCTCGTATAAACCTTTGCCGATAACTTTGCAGATTGTTGTCGTAGTCGAACACAATACCCTGAATAAGCATGTCATGAGGACCATCACTCCGAGCATAACCAAACTGACGTAGAGCTAAAGAAGGGTTGTAAGTAATGCCCCCTCTCATGCCAAGGAGTGGCACATTAGGGAACTCCCCACAATGGTCAATGATAGTAACACTCTCCATAGAGCGAGAGCACCAATGAATATCTGAATGAGAAAGTGACATAATCCTCTTAGACCACCTGAACCCTTGCTCATTCTTCATCACTGATCGAATAAGGTGAGAAATAAACCACCTAGATAGTAAAGGTATGCAGCACATCAGAGTTCCTCTCGCCTTCGTAGTACGAGTGTGAATAGAATGTAAGATGTCTCCAAGTAATGTAGGCACTGAATTATGAGTCAGAAATATGTTGATGGCGTGTACGTCTATGAACTGGTCTGGATTAGGGAACAACACTAAGCCATAGATCAATAGGGCTAGGATCTCCTCAAAAGCATCATAACTCATAACCTTTAAGAACACTTGAGCTTTCTCCATCAATACCTTAGCAAGGATACCCTTAACTCCACTTCTTGTTTCTAGAACAATGTCTGATTTCTTCAAATGTAAGGCTGCAGCAATGACTTCAGGCTTAGGCTCCTTCTCTAAGCCTGTGAAGGGTCTCTGATCAAGGATAGGTATACCCAGAAGCTTGGAGAATTCTTCCATTGTAGGAATCAGCTGATAGTCGGGGAATGTGAAATAATGATGTTTAGGATCAAAGAACTGAAATATGACACTCATCATGTCTTTATTGAACTTTGAAGTGACTAAATCCAGTAGGTGACCATGTCTCTTGATGAATTGGGAGTTTTCAGAAACTTGAGAGACCAATTCTTTAAGCCTAGGAGGTATCCCTACAAAGTTGATCCGGACAGTGTTCCTACGAGCAGAAGCCATGACCTGCAACAAAGAACAAAGATAAATCCTTTGGTCCTTGAAATGGTTAGTGAAAATGCTATGCTTATGATGCATGATGATGTTATGATGCTATGCTCAATCACAAACATGTGGCACACACAAACAAGTCACACCATAGCCCTAGGTTTGAAGGCTTGCATGAGGTTTAAAGGTAAGTACCCTCCCCTGAAGTTTAGTTGGTTCATCCTGTCCTACAAAAGTAACCAGGTTCTAAGGGATCTCAATATCACCGATCCTCCCCAAGGGCGACTGTTCAGTAGGCAACTTACTTACCAACCAAAACCCTCCAAGTTTAGGATCTCAATGAGCGTAGCATCGAGTATCAACCAACTTTAGTCTTCACCAAAGCCGGCTACCTCACTACTTTCTAAAGGACAAGATGGGATAACAAGGGTTCTAAAAGTCAGTTAGTGTATTAACAACATATGGCAGCCCCATATTATCCTTAACTTACTTAAGGAACATAAGCACCAACCAAGAAGTCACACTAACAATGGCCACCAGATCAACCATATCGGTATACGCCGTACAATTTCCTTGGTCTATTGCCACTTACCTAGGGTACACTAGATCCGGGTTAGGATCTTTCACACATAAAGCCCAACAAGTAATATAAAGCAAACAAAGCAAACAATTTAAAGTGATCTAATTCCTAAGGGTACCCCTCTTTTACTTAGTAACTCCCCAGCAGAGTCGCCAGTTCTATAACATGGTGGGAGAACTGACTTTCTATAAATGTTGCGGATAGCAAGAGTCGCCACCGACTTTTATTTTATCCAAAAGGAAAGGACATAAAAGAACAAGAAAGACCTTAAAAAGATTTTGAGTTCGGGGGGTAGGTTATACAAAGGGAAGGTATTAACACCCTTTATATCCATGGTTATCCATGGGCTCTTAGTTACTTAGCTCACTTTGAATTGTTTTGAGAAAGGTGTAGTGTGTGATTAAAACTTTCTAAGTACTTTATAATGATCCTCGTATGGATGTATATAAAGACTTATTTTTGAAAATTTGTTTGAAAAGTGTGGTGTAAAGAGTATTTTGAAATGTGAGCAAGCAACTTAAGAGAAACCTACCCTAGATTGAGTCTTTACTATTCTTATGTTCTTTCAATGGTAAGACTATCCCTATTATTAAGGAATAGGTAGTCATTACCTTGGATGTGGTTAAGGGACAAGCGTAGGGTCATCGTATAGTCATAAAAGGCAACTTAAGGGTGTCTTTAGCAATTCGTAGGGACTATCATCATTTATTCGAAGGGACGAGATCATTATTCCGTAGGCAACCTCGTAGGGACTTGATCTTTTAAACTAAAGGGACTATGATGATTTATACTTGAAGGGACTTTGCTTAAGACATCCTTATATTCGAGGGACTTGACCATTTTATTTTAAGGCAACTAAGAGGAATACCCTAGGAAGTGCAAGATGGCGATCAAAGATCGACTTACGTGTGTGAGTGTTTTATTTCAAACATTTATCTTTTGAATTAATTATCTAAATTAATTTTAATTACATTTAGGTTATACACACCCTAAAATTACTAACCATAACGATAAAAATAATGCAGCAATATAAATATAAAATTGTTACATGGCTTTGGGACAATTACAACATAATCAAAAAAAAAATGATAATAATAATAATAAAGCAAATATAAACAATAATAATAAATAAAGCAAATAAATAAAGCAATAACAATAATAAAGCAATAAATATTAGAATATTAGAATTAAAAGAAAGAAAAATGAGGTAATAAAGAAAAGTTAGTATTTTTAAAGAATTTAAATAAGTTAGAAATTGTTTAGAATTTATAAGAAAAATAATAAGTTTAAATAATAATAAGAATAAAGTATTTACAAAATAAAGATTTATTGTTATAAATAAGTAATAAAATAAGTTTATAAAAATAATAAGCATTTATTTACAAAAAATATAAAGATTATAGAGAAATATTAAATAATTAATTTAGTAGGTTTTCACGCCCTACATTACTAAACCACGCAGTTAATATAGGATCAATGGCAGAAATTTAAATGGCAGAAAAATAAAATGGCAGAAAATAAATGGCAGAAAAATAAATGGCAGAAAAATAAAATGGGAGAAAATAAATGGCAGAAAATAAAATTCTAACTATTACAACGCTTTGGGGCAGTTACATAATAAAGACGACGAAAAATAAAACTGAAAATATTACAAGTTAAAATTTAAAATATTACAAGGATGAAGCAATTACAGTGTATGAATAACATAAACATGAGCAAAAATAAGAAATAATAACATGTTTGTTAAGGTTTGAGAAAAGGTTTATGGTTTAGAGTAAATAACACGGTTAAAGTTTTATGTTTGAAATTTAGAGTTTGTGGCGAAATTGTCAAGGTTTAGGAAAAAAATCAAGGTAGTTAGTTATTTGTGCAGATCTAAATATATGCATATAAATAAAATAAACATAATATGAATTAAAAAAAACAATGACATTGCTAACGCAAAATTGCGATCATTGCAACTGGATCGGATCAACACAAATATCACGTCTCATGCACATAAATTTGCGAACAACGTATCGACACGATCTAATCCAAACAATCTAAATAATAACTTAGAATTATATATATATATATATATATATATATATATATATATATATATATATATATATATATATATATATATATATATAACAAGACGCTACAAATATATATATTCACCTTCCCACGTAAGAACTTTCCATGCAAGAATCTCATGTCTATTTCATAAAAATGATTTTGTACTTTGTAGGAAGAATCCCTTTTCAAGATCATTTCATGTATAAAGAAAAAAAACAATCCTCGGAAAAAACTGTAAGTATATAGAAACAAGTACATATAATATAAGAATCCCAACTTTAGTTTTCTAATGCAGCAATCGATAAATCCAAATCATGTATATCACACTACCAGTACCGCGTTGCCTTTTGTCTCCTCTTTTTATTTGTATCTTTTTTCGGTTTTCCCCTTCTCTAGCAACAACAACATAAGTTATATATATATAGGAACCAATTTGGGTTAGCATAATGGGCCTAAATATTTATTTTGGAACCCAATAAAATATTAATTTAAAACTAAATAAAGTTTAATAATTAAAATAAAAATAAAAACTAACAATTCTATTTATTTACTCTAGACACAATGTAAAAATAAACAGACTCAAAAAAATAAAAGTCGGGCACCAAAGTGCTCGAAAAAATAAAATTAACACATCAAAATAATCAGCGCGAAATAAATGACTCGGAAAAATACAATGTTTGATCGGATTTTGAAATAAAAATTATGACCGTTTAAACTGCTCAGACTGATCAACATATGACCAAAAATAGTCGTAAAAATATTTTTAGCATGTCAGGTTAATCTACATGAACCGTAGATTAATATTACTGACGTTTGCAAATTTAAATGCGACATTTTTCGTTTATTGGTTTTAGGCACAATAAAAAATTAATTTGACCAGTCCGTTTGTAAATTCCGAGAAATTATTCCGGCTAATATTAAGACGAAATACATGTTATGCTATGAAGATGATGCAAATGAATGTGAAACAAAAAGTCGGTTAGAGTTAAAAATAGAGGGCAAATTTTGGGGTACAACAGGTGGCTGCATAGCATCTCCTACATTCACCATGTGATTGGGCTGTCGAACTGGTACTGGGACTCCCATGAATTCTGCTATACACGCCATTTGAGATACCATCTGTTGATTCGTTTGAGTTGTATTCTGAATAAGGTTGAAATATCTCCCATGGTTTGGGATAAAGTGTGAACCATTTACATATTGCTCTCATCCATTTGTTGTCTTAAATATGTTACAAACTCATTTGTTAGAGCATGACTCTGAGTCTAATGTCCTAAACCAATAGTTTGGCTATTCCTTCCCATGTTTATTCCAGATCCAGATTCCTGCAAAGGTGAAAAAACCACATTGTCTGAAAAAACTTGAGGTGGATTCCTTAGGCCCATCATCATGGTTATTGGCATGCGATAGGGTGGATTTCTAGCTGTAACACCCCAAATTTTCCCTCTCCTGTTTAACATCATCATCATATCATAATCATCATTAGCATGTCATATCCTTACCATATTGCATAGAAAAATAAAGCATAGTACTCGCATGTTCCAGCATAAGGCATATGATCAATCATCAGGGAAATTCAAAGCTCACAAGGCATGTTACAAGTTTGACATCATGGTTAAAGCCTTAAAAGGGATTAAGGATCAAAATCAGGTCAAAACGGTTGGCACTGGGTTATTCTTGAGGTTTCCCACCAAAAGGAGGGAGAATTCAAAATTCACTGGCGTTAACCGGTTAATGGCTGCGATTTTTGAATTCCAGCAGCAAATTCAGCATGTGCTTTGGCTCCAAATTTCCAATTTTCTGATTTTTTATTCATTTGAATTGTGGAGAAGGATCTAGATCATTAATCTAAGCCTAATTCCATTGCTAAATCCTAATCACTTTACCAAATCATATTTTTTGGATCCCAAGCCTAAATTTTGGGCCCTAAACCTTAACCATATTTAATCCATTTCCCTCCAAACCAAGGGGGAGCTCTCTCATTTTTTCATTCTTCATTCTGAATTTTCACTCTCCTCTCTCTCCATTCTCTCATTTTCTCTCCCACATTTTCCAAATTCACTAAGAGTTCCTCTTTGAAGATCACATAACCTTGCCTTAAGGTGTGTATATCTTGGAACTAGACTTCCATCCATAGCTTCTTGGCATCATTTTGCTGGTTTAATTGGTGATTCAGATCTGGTTTGGGATTTAGAAGTGCTTTTGGATCCAAACTTCTGCATCAAGACCCTTTGCTTGCATTTATTTTGCATGGAGTGTGAAGCTTAGCACCGAATCTTCAAAGTTCTCCGTGAGATCTCTCATTTCCATCTCAAACAACAATTACCAAAGCATACCTCAACTTTGTAGGTTGGTTACTTTCAGATCTAGCTCTGTTTCATCTTATTTGCATGCTTGTGCTTTAGATCCACCATGTTCTTGTGTATTTGTTTGTGTTGCTTGAATTGATTGGTTGATTTGTAACCGAATCCGTGTGCTAATGTTCATGAGCTTAATGATGTTAATTAATGTGAATTGATCCATTTATTTCATGCATAATTGATTGCTGGTATGGTGTGTGATTATTTGGATAAGCTGGTTTTGAGCTGATTTTTGCAGGAATTGTTGTTGTTTTGACAATGTTAACCGGTTAACGCATCCTTTTTTTGTGCTGTTTTCTGCAGGTTTGAACTGGTTAACCGGTTAACGCTTTGGTTAACCGGTTAACACTGAAGCAGAATTCCATTTTGGAGCTATTTTGAGCTTGTTTGATCCCCTTACATGTTTTAATTGCCATGAATCATTGTATGATCATTAATATGATTGTTTAGGGTGATTTGCTTGTTGGTTGATGCATGATTCCATGTTCTCGACACGTAAATGCTTGTATGCGCAATTTGACATGTTGTATGATCTTTGTTGATGTGAGCTTTGAGCATGCCATTTCCATGATTATATTGATGAACATATGTTGGATTTTTGCTAACACTTGCAGGGGCTCATGGTAAGAGAAGTGTGGATGTTCATCCACATTTCAACTCTTCACCTTTTCTTTTTAAGTTGCTTTCTCTTTGTGTTTTGATGCGCCTTATGCCATCATGTGAGGCAACTCTTCTCTTCCCCCTATAGGAGCCACTTATCTCCTTTAGAGGAGTAAGTTGCTTTCTAGATTTCCTCCTCTTCTTCTTGCTCCTCTTTGGTTCTCCTTTTCTCTTAGGATATTTGAAACCTCACTAACCTTAGGACCCCTTTTGCATGCTAACATTAGGATTAGTCTTTCCCCATTAGACTTTTGCCTTTTTGCTCCTTTGGTTCTTTCTCTTCTCATCTCAAAGCAAAAACCTAAAAAACATTAATAAAGAAAGAAGTGACTTCTTGTGTAATAGCCTTATTCCATGGGGCATATGTATTCATTCCATCTTGGGATAGTGCATTTGTCTAGCATGATGCACAAGTCGGATCATGGAGTCATCTTCATCAAGAAAAACCCTAAAAAATACTTCTTCATTTTTAATCACCAAAACACCTAATAAATTCAACAAGTCAATGAAATTAGGCCCTTGCCCTTGGAAACAAGTCTTGGATAAGTTCTCCTTACTTGGTGTGCTTGTTCTATTATTCCATCTTGGAATGTAGTAACAAGTACACATTCCATGGAAAAGAGCTTGATTTCATTCTTTTGTGTCACACCAATAAAAAAACTCTCATAAAAAACACAAATAAACAATAAGCGTCTCCTTCGTGACTTCTTTTCTCATCACCTTCGCTCCGTCCGCGAACTTGCTCCTACTTGTCACTTTGCAAGACGATTACACACTCGTCGTCCGAGCCTGCAACACCTGAGCATTGACATAGGCAGTTCAAACCTTAATTCACAAGCAATCTTTTCCACCCCTAGTTAGGGGAACTACGGCGTCTCTGATCCTCATGTCCAGATGAGGTACGTAGGCAGCGGGGTAGGGCCCGTTCAAGCACTCTTTTATTTTCCCTACATTTTCCCCCTTTTTTTCTTTTCTCGTTCCAGTTTCAGTTTCAATTTTGCAGCAGCTTTCATTCCTTCACCCTTTGAATCATTTTCTTTGCAAGCGTGGATCCCGTCGGGTACGGTGGACGATCTGGGGTGCTAATACCTTCCTAGTTCGTAACCGACTCCCGAATCCAGATTCTTTGGTTCGCATGACCTGTGTCCTTCCTTTCTTTTCTTCGGTTTGTGCAGCATTACCATTCCCGTTCCTTCGGGATTAAAATGCCTGGCTGGCGACTCTACCTCTTTCCGCGCCACTTTCGCGTTTGTACCAGGATGGAAATGCAGGGAGCGACACTAGGCAAAGGCTGAGAAAATTCTGGAGGTATGATGGTTTTGAATGCAGACGGATTTGGTGGTGGAGTTTGAGGGTTTGGCCCGATATACTCTAACACTGGCTGATTATAGTATCTATTAACTGTTGCTCCTGGCCCTGTCGAAGGAGTAGGTTCTGATACCACACTTGGTGTTGTTGACGCCCCCTTCGAAGGGTTGGAGACTGGAATGGCCTCACTCCTAGGCGCATCTTGTGTATTCACACTATGAACATTTGAACTGCTCATTTGGGGATTTGACCCATTTGTTACGGGGATTGAATCACTTGGGTTTCCTTGGCTAGATGCCATCTTCTTTGTATTTCTTCTTCTTGGTATAAAAAAGAGAAGTTATAAAACTTCCAAAAACCGTTTTAGCACTGTCCCACTGGGCGTGCCAATTTGTTTACCCCCAAAATTGGTAAACAACCTCTGGTCCTTTGAAGATACCAAAATACCCTCAGTTATTCGCAGGATCGACCAGATTGATCCTAGGATATGTGCTAATAGTTTGTAATTTATAATGTTTTGGGGAGAAAAAGGTCTTGAATCCTTCGACAGTACTCAGAAGGTTTTGAAAATAAATAAATGAAGTAAAAAGGGAGAAAAAATGTTTCAAAGTAAATGAGGAAAGGGTAAATGAAAGTAAAAGGCAAAGCAAGGAAGTTTATATGACTGAAAATGTAAAGGAAAGGTAAGTGCAAGGCAAGAATGTTAAAAGGCAGGAATTGTAAATGAAATGCAGTAAATTGCTTGAAAAGTAAATGAATTTGAAAGATAAATGTTTTAACATAAAAGACTTGTATATTAAATGGTTTCAAAGATAAATAACTTGAAGATAAAATGACATTGGAGATAAATTGATGGTGTTTACATCACGTACATTCTCACTGCACTCTTTTCTCTACACGTGGATACTTCGAGTGTTACGAAGTTACTAGTACAATATGATTTCCACATTCTTATTCTAACACTAGACTAAGTTATTTATAAATATTAGAAAGTAACCGTTTTTCGACAATTTCTTCCTAAGACTACTTTAAGATGATGACACTTGTCCCACTGCATGCTGAAGAAGCTTCATCTTGTGCCACTTGTCCCTATATTTGAATTGAAAATTACACATTTTCCCTCAAAACTTGAACGTGCAAAACTTATGTAACTGCCATCTTCGTCAAATACATGCATGGTCAAACCCTTCCAACACTTAGAAAATATTTCAACTCAGAATTTCTCTAAGTACAAAACCTGTAGGTGGATTCCTTTGACTCTCATCCTTTAATGAGTAAGGTCGAAACCTCACTTTTAACTTTATAACAAAAACTGTTTTCTAAGCTAAACGAACTCATTAATGCTAGCGTCGAAATTTGGAGATAACAAGGGGGTGATACATTGCTTCAACTTCTTGACCAATTCTCATCTTCAAATGGCTTGAGGGATCAAATGAGGTATTATAGGATGTAAGAGACCCTTGAGGCTTGTTGGAAGACACTTAGCTCTTGTTCTTTGACTTTGGATGATCAAAAATCTGAAAATCACATGATCACATACCATAAGTTTCTTCAATCTAGAGATATGAAGATTGAAATCTTCGTTTTGATAAGATGGAAGAGACTTAAATATTTGAAAACCCAATTTTTGGCCCTATGAGGCCATAAAGTTGAATGAAATCATATGAAATCATATGAAATGATATAAAAGTATATGAAATGTTGTGAAAACATATGAAATGATATGAAAGCAAAGAAATATGTGGGGAACAAAATAATACAAAAGACAAAATGAATGTTGGGGATAAGGAGTATAAAACTCCGATGGGGAAAATCAACACACCACATGCTAAATACCACAACATGGCTCAACTGAGGCAAAGATGTCCAAGAGTGGCTTTGAATAAAGCGAGAAAAAGTCCCGAAAAGCACATCAGAAACATTCAATAATGACATAAATGACTTTTACTGGGGATATCCGAGAGTGGCATCGAATAAAAAAGGAATCAAAACATCCAACAACGACCTTGAATGAAATGAGAAAAGTCCTGGAAAGTACATCATAAAGGATGATGACTACACTATGGACATCCGACAATGGCCTCCGATAAAAGGGTGTAAGATCTGAGAAAGAACATCTGGTAGGTGAAGAAAAGGTTCTAGAGAAACACCAGAACAAGGTATATCTGGACAAACATCAAATAGACACATGAAAGCTCCAGGAAAACATCAGAACAAAGGTTTGACATATTTGAAAAACATCAGATAGTCACAAAAGGGTTCCGGGAAAACATCAGAACAAGGATACCATACATCTGGAAAAAACAATAGATAAATGTTTAACATATCTGGAACAACATTAGATAGAGGTAAAAGTTCTGGGAAAACATCAGAACAAAAAAGAACATCCAGAATAACATCGGGTAAGAAGAGACAAACAAGTATGTTGGTAGGTGCCAAGTAAGTTGGAATTTGATCACAAGGAGATATGTTGAAAACAAAAGGACCTCGGAAAATGCATATGAGGACTAAAACACTCATTATGCAAACATTTACAAAAATAGGGACTAAAACACCCAAGAAAATGAATATGAGGACTAAAACACTCATTATGAAAATGTTTACAAAAATGGGGACTAAAACACCCAAGAAAATGCATATGAGGACTAAAACACTCATTGTGAAAATGTTTACGAAAATGGGGACTAAAACACCCAAGAAAATATGGAGAATATGAAAGAAAACACTGACAACTAATTTAAACTCTTAAGGGAGTGGTGATCAACGAGTTTATTCTCATTTGGGGAGTGAAAATCAACAAGTTTATACTCTTTTGGGGAGTGGAGATCAACAAGTTTATACTCATTTGGAGAGTGAAAAAGATTGGAAGACTGATTCCTCAACACGAAGACCACTGCCATTCTTCTTGGAGATTAGAGATGCTGCTCTTGAACATAACTCTGTCACATTGGTAAACTATATCAAGTTGATGAAAAACTGCTTGGGGATTCTTGAAGAAGGTTTCCCCCAGATTGACTGATTGATGAAAGTAAACTGATCATGACCTTAGTTCTGACTACTGTTAGGGAAAATTAATTCCAATTCTTGAAATAACTGTTGAGATAATAAATTGATCATGGCTTCAGTTCTTGAAATGATTGTTGAGAATTCTAAACCCATTATGAAAATTGAAAAGATCTTCTAATTAACCAAATCACAGAATAACTTGCACTATGTAAACACCCCAAATTTGCCCTCACCCATTCACACCATGGCTTGTGATCTTTTCATAGGCATAAGTTCAATCATAGCATCTCACATATTTGCTTCACTGCATTGGTTCAAAGTCATCTGCATCTAGGGTTTGTGATCTGAGCAATCCAAGAGCCATTTGAGCCACTCCAAAGGTCACCAATCACTTAAAAGGGGTCCATGTGTGTTCAAGCATCATATTGTATCCTCACAAAGTCAAGAATGCCAAAGAATCACAAGAACTGAGAAAGGCATGGAAGCAGAGCCAGGTTTAACTGCACAGATGACCTAGAATTAGGGTTTTGGTTTCAGAGGCCATAACTCCAAATTTTTTGGTCATTCTTGTTTATATTGGTCTCTATATGGTATAGGGATCATGCATATCAATTTTCATGAAGAAATTCCATGGGGAAGGCATCTGATCAAGGGTTGACTTCTTGAGAAAGTCAGTGTGAAATCAGGGCATCTGAGGCCCCCAATGACCCAACCAAAGGGTGTTCTTCATCATTTTGAATGTGTATGATCTTTATTTGATCATAGAAGATGTTAGAAGTTCACAAAATTGAAGAATTTCAAGCCATTTGCAAAGTTGCCTTTTTGGGAAAATGACTTGTAATGGAAACTTGCCATTTTGGGAAACTTCTTCAACCCTTGCTTTTTGATTCAAAAATGCTTCAAATGAGAAAACTTTGGTCATGAAAGTTGTAGAATGGATCATCCCCTTTTCAAAAAGTACAAGAACTCATTCTAATTCATTTTGGATCAAAAGTTATAGCTTGTCAAAGTTGGAAAAAATCACATAATTTCAAGTTTTCCACCAAAGAGGCATTTTGCAAAATGGTATGATCAAGCATTCTAAAGACTTCAAATGTGCACAAACTCATTACAACATATTCACATGACCTCTAAAGATCAGAATTGGCCCAAGAATATTGCATTTTGGTGCCTTGAACTTCATGAATTTCCAAAAGGGCCAAAGATGTACCAACTTGCAAAAACTCATGAAGCCATGCCTCTACTTGTTACAGCTCATAGAATCTGATCCACATGAACTCCATGATCTCTGCTGAGCCCAACCATGCCTCTATCACAACCTCACACTTGCCCATACCTCAAGTACACCTAGACTTGACTTTTTGCAAAAACCCTCATACCAATCCCACAGTGCCACACCAACTATTCTGACCAATCAAGACTTTACAAACACACTTCAAGCAAGCCATTTTTCATCACACAACTCATCATGATCTCTCCCACAAGCCAGCATTCTCAAAAACCTCCCTTTATGCATTTTGCTTCGAATCACACAACACAAGCATCAAACATAAAAACAAACTCCATAGGATCACTCAGCATACTACCCTGATCATTTCCCTACCTTCATTCATCCCTGAAACCTCCTCAAACTAAATCACGATTCTCACCCCTCACTGATCAGAACTTGATCAATCTCACAAACCAGCCATTTTAAACTCCAACCAAGCCTTGCAAACTTCTCAGGGGGATCATTGGAGGTGTTTGGAAGCAAAGAGCTGGCCAGAAAGTTGCAAACTGAGAAAGCTCAAGCTCAGGTACCTCAAGAACTTTTTTTCCAGAAATGAAAATTTAAGTTTCTAGATTGTTCCTCATGCCTTGCTGATCATCCAGATGTTTTTACTTTTTGAAATGGTTAAGATTTGAGTGTGTACTGGTTGTCTGAAACTTTTGTCGTTTTTCAAGTTTAGATTCAAATCTTGTTTTGTAGGTCATAGAAATTTGTTTTGAGGGTAGGTTTAGATTCAGGGAGGTTAGGAGGTTTGATCTGGAGCTTTAGAGCTCCAGAAAGTACCTAGGGGAGAAGTTGGCAACTTTCAGGTGAGGGTTTGGCCAGAGAAGATGACCGGAAGTCTTCTCCGGCCACCTGAAAGTCATTAGGGCATTAATTAGATTTAGGGCTCAGTTTGAATTTAGACCCTTGATCTGATTGACTTCCATTGACCCGCGCGCAAACAGATGGCTAGGATGGCTTCACTTAGCCCTAATCCACGTCATTAGTTAATTAATTAGGTTTTTAAATTAATCCTCTCAGTTTGAATTTCAGCCACAAGATCTGGCGCCAGTCAACTCCCGCGTGTCCCATTTAAATCTCAGCCACTGGATCTGTTGACTTCTCATTAAAATTCATTTTAATTTCATTTTTCTTGCATTTTCTTTCTCATTTTATTAAAAATAGTAAAACAAATCACGAAAATCTCATTTTTTGCATGCTGACTTAGAATATTTTTCTCATCACAAAAATATTTTTATTTTTATTTTTTGCATTAAAAATCATTTTTATATCATTTAAATGTTTATTTTTAATTAGTTAATGAAAATAAATTAATTAAAAATACATTTAGGTATTTAAAAATCCCAAAAAATTCACATTTGCATTTAAAAACATTTAGAAACATTGTCCAACTCTGAAACCAAATTTCTTTTTTGTTCTTGATGCCTTTTGATCATTTTCATTGGATTTAATTTCATTTCAAGGCAATATTTTATGTCAAACTTCAAAAATTTCTTTCTGCCTAACCATTGAGAGTAGAATAATGATTCTTTTTGCATTGCATCTTGTATAGCATGTAGTTTATAGGATAAAATTGGTTGGATTTGATCTTGCATTTTCAATTTGTTTAGCATTTTTCTTGACAAGGTACCTTAAAACCCTAGAAATCGTAGGAAATTCATAACTTTCACTAGGTTAAGAGTTGGATCCCCCCCTTTGGGCAGTGAACTTGTATAGGTTTAGGGTATCTTTGATTCCATTTTCAAATTTTTATCATGACATTTGTTTCTGATTTTGAATTTTGCTTTGTGTGTTGATCATAAACCCTAATTTATGTCTTCCTTTGCATCCATTTTCCATTTGCTTGCATACCATGAATTGCCATGACATTTTGTGCATTCATTTGATTCATAATACATCTTAGGACATATTAGAATCATGTTTGACCATTGCATCTTGCATTTGCCATGTTATATGTCCATTGCATCTCATAACTTTTCATGTACTTCCATGGTTCAAAGCATACCTCATTTGCATCTTTATGTTTGTTTGATCATTCTCATGCCTTACCTCATGTTTGTATCATCTCTTAGCATCATTAACATCATGTAAATGCTTCTGGTTTTGGTTTGCATAATCACATTTCATCTCATTTGCATTGCATTTCATTTTCTTATGCTAACATTTCAGGTGGTAAGTTGTTTGAGAAGTGAATTTGCCTTCACTTCTCACATTCTCTTTTCATCTCTTTCATACTTCCTTTGCTGCATTTTTGTATGTGTATTGGATTGAGCTTGCTCATTCTTGTTCATCTTACCTTCTTTCTTCAAGCAACTTGTCTTCTTAAGTGAAGCAAGTTGTCTTGCTTCTCTTTGCTTCTTCCTCCTTTCATCTGCTTCCCTCCTGGTGGTTCTTTGAAGATCTTTCTCTCTTAAGCCTCACAAACCCTAAGATCTCCAAGCATGATAACAATTAGGGTTTTGGTAGTCCCCCATTTAGTTCTTACCTTTGTGTCATCTTTGAGTCTTCTCCTCTCACCTCATAATCAAGGACTAAACCCTAAAGGCTTTAAGGCTTTGTGATTAAGCTTATGCCTGCATCCTTCTATTAGGATGGAGTGTATAACTTTAATCCTAAGTGTTAAACCCTTGATGTGTTTAAATCCTTTAATCAATTCACCTAATAACCATCAAGACATCAAGCTTGTAACTTGGGCCTTGCATTAGGGTTCTAATTCTTCCTTAATTGGTTAAGAAGGACTAACCCTAGTGTTAATGGACAAGTCCCCCTCAAGTTGTCTTACAAACCATAAAACTCATTTCTTCATCTTATCATTAACTAAAATCCACTTAATAAAGGCTTTGTTTTGTCATGAGGTTAATCCCTAATCATGGATTAAGTTGAGGAGCTTTCCTCAGCTTAAATGTTCTCATCTATTATCCTTCTATTAGGATAGTGTAATGAGTCCATTCAATCCTTGATTATGGCTTAAACTTATTACTTAACACTAAACAAAAACAACAAAAACATCTAAATAATCACAAGTAGGTTAATGATCTTAATCCTACATCATGGTGATTAAGTGTGAGATACTGACTTCACACTTAAGGTATCCTCATTACCCCTAATCAGAGGGAGGATGTGGTGAGTTTGCTAACCCATTGGTTTAGGCTTAAGCTCATTTTCTTATGACAAACATCAAAAGGCAATAAAAGATTGAAAACACAGAAACAAACAATAATCGTCTCCTCTGGGATTCTTTTCTCATCTCATTCACTCATAAACGAGAACTTGCTTCTTCCGTCTAATGCAAGACAGTTTGCACCTGAGCCAGACAGGTCATACACTTGAGCATAGACAAGTAAGCAGTTCACAAGTCAATTCATCTTTCAGTCTCTTTGGGTCGAACTACGGTGTTCTGACTTCCTCATTGCACGAGAGGATACGTAGGCATAACTTAACAGTTATCGAACAAAAGTCTCTGTATATTCCCCCTCCTTCCAGCATCATTCTTTTAGCCTCATTATCTTGAGTATTGTATTCTTTCCTCACACTGACACTTTCATGCTTCACATCACTTATACACTGTACACTGACACTTGCATTCTTTCCAGCTTTGATACACAAATAACACTGACACTACCCCTTTAAAACACAAATTTTTTAAACGTGGATCCCGTCGAGTACGGCGGACAATCTGGGTGCTAATACCTTCCCAGGTTGTAACCAATTCCCTTTCTCAGTCTCTCTGGTTCGCAACCGTCTTATCCGTATCTTTCTAGGTCTATGCAGCATTACCTTTCCTCCGGGATAAAAATGCCTAGCTGGCGACTCTTGTCTTCTGAGTTCACCCCTGTGTGTTCTCTCCTCTCTCGCCAACCGTTCGCGTCTGTACCCCTCTTGACCTGAGGTGTCATTTGGTGGGAGCGACACACTAAGCAACAAAATCTTGAACCATAGGACCTGGAAGGAACTTTCCCCTAATAGGATCACTAACCAAGTTTCTCAACTGTTTGAAAATTCCTTTGATGAGGAAAGTTTGTTTGCAAATAAAAATGTGTGTACGGAGATGGTAATTTTAATGCAAAGTTCATGAAAAAATTTTGAAATGAAAAATCATGTTTGGAACGAAATTATTGATGTAAAGTAAGTGAAAACATTGTCAAAACACGGTGGTTGAGACAAAAATGAAAGATAAAGCAAAAGTAGGAAACAAATGATTGGAAGCAAACTTGGGAGTCAATTTACGCAACCTTGTTGTAGTATACTTTTCAAAAGAAACTTGGATTCAATTAGGTCTTTTGAAGGTTGTAACGTGGTCTGGTTCACAGTTTATGAAACAAATGATATAAGCTCAAAGTTTATTCATACCCAACCCAATCTTCGTGATGATCTCCAGTCCTACACTTAATTAATTCAACCTATGCATTCAAGTTCCAAGAAATTTGGGATTGCACAGATGATGATGATTCATAAGCCAAAGGATTTTGAGATAGCAGTCACTTCTCCCTTTTGTTATTTCTGGCAAGGACTTCGGTCAACTCATCTTGTTTTTTTTAGGATCTTGATGACCTTTTGATTGATATTTCTTTTTATTATCCCTAAATTTTGCCTGAGCTGTGTCATTTTGAGCTTACAGTCAGCGGGATGCCATAGTTTTTGCCTAAATCTCCTTCATATGTTTTGACTTAGCGGGTTTTAGTTTTTTTCAATATCATTTTTTTAAAAATATAGTGACTGCACGACTTAATGATTATAGTGAACCATCATTGCTTCTGAAATTGAAGAAATCTTCAACACTTCTTTGATGTGTGTGAAGGAAGCTTGAGTTTGCAACCTTTATTGAAAGGTGTCTTGAATGATTCTCTTGTATTTGAATGAACATTTGAATTAATTGAGAACTACCCATCCCCAGGTTATAATTTCGGGTTTTTCTGAATAGAAAGAAACTCTAGCTTCAAGGCTCAAAGTGGTTAACAAGGGATTAACTTCCTTATTTCTCCAGTGTTTGGGAGTTGAAACAATGCCTATATATCATCAGCCAAGTCTCAATTGAAAGCACACCAACAACAATTATGAGTATTTCGTTTTCATCATTCTCCCTCCAATCATTGTATGAACAAAAGCTTGATAGAGGTAAAATGAATAAGAAATATAAATCATAAAGATTCAAACAATAGATGAAATTGAATCAAAATATTGCAATGCTCATTTCATTAAAATCATCATGAAAGTACAAACAAAGTTTAAAGGCAAACAAGGAATACAATTGAAGAAAATTGCAAACAGCAAGAAACAATGGCCTAGTGATCAATCAACAACAATATTTTATTCTGAGCGTCACAATCAACAAAACACATGGCTCAATGTGACACGTCTTACAACATAGTTTAAGTTACAACGGAAGACTCAAACGAAACATAAAGTAAGATTCAATTACAAAATGTTTTTCTAAAATAAATAAACAAAGAACAATTTTCATCCCGACACCCCTAAGCACGTATCAGAGCCGACTCATCTAAATGTGAAGTACATTGAATTCACCGACCTCCACTCTACTAATCCTGATCACATGCATGTTACCAACATAAGGGTAACATTCAAACAGAAGGGGTGAGATACTTACACCAACAAAAGGGAAAAATAATAAGAATAAAATCAAGTATCATCAATCAATCACCACTTCTCATCAAACAACAATTACACCAATACACCACAACACATAATAATATTATAAACACTAATAAACAAATATGCAATGAGACTTTACCAACTATATGCATACGGTACCATATGTCGATCTCTATTTCAAGATCCAGTTCCCGTCGGAACTCTCGACCCCTCTTTCATGGTCCAGTATGATCCCTATTTCATGATCACACCCTCGACCCCTGTTTCATGGTCATGTACGATCCCTATTTCATGATCGTACCAACATCACAACAATTTTCTTTGGAATTCGGATGGATATACCCTACCTATGTAGACCATCCCCAACCGTGCACATGCCATGCACCATCAATGACAATATGCAATGACTATAACATCTACCTCACGCAACAACATCATTAACAACATACAACAACAACTATCTCATGCAATAGCATCACCCTCAACATACAACAACAACTATCTCATGCAATAGCATCACCAACAACATACAATAACAACTATCTCATACAATAACATCATCCACCACATACAAAATTAATTATCCCATGCAATAACATCATCAACAACATATGACAACATCAACAACATATATCAACAACATACAACAACACCAAACAACTACTACGTTATATAACTACAACGACAACAACAACACATAACAACATTATATAACTTCAATAAACATCTACATCATGCATCATCAACTACAACAACATATAGCAACATCAATAACACCTATCAACACCTACAACAAGAATCATCAACTATAACAACATACATCAACACCAATAACACCTATCAACACCTAGAACATGCATCATCAACTATAACAACATATATCAACATCAACAAGATCACATAACAATAACATAATATACATCAAAACTTACATTAACATATACCAACAACTATATCATGTAATAACAACAACAACCACACATAGAAATAACAACAACAATGTACATATTAATTCATGTTCATTTCAAGTTATGCTTATTATTCTTCCAATTAAGCTCATAACTCACCTCTACTTACCTCTAACAACTCTACATCACTCCCCATCCCTTAATATATTAATTAAAGAATTTTAGAGAATTTTTCATAAATAAAACATTTTATTTTTTACTTCAGGTCTCGCTAAGCGATGGGCTTGCTCGCTGAGTGAGCAACTCTTTGTAAAACGCTCTCCAAAATTTTAACTTGCTCGCTAAGTGAGCTGCAGATCGCTAAGCGAGCGCTGCGAATTTTGCAGTTCTCCTTCTGCGAACAAATCAAATCCCTGCTACGAAATAATTACTCAAAAACCAGTCTAACAACCAGAAAATGCAGAATTTATACAATCCATTGCCTAATTCATACATTTGTCATACAAAATCAACAACTACTGACAATTTAACACAATTTCATCCAAAATCACCTAAACCCCAATTCTCTATTCAACAATACTACACATAATATTTAGATTATTAAACCCTTAGGAGATGAAGAAAGCCCACCCCTACCTTAGTTCGATGAGCGATTCCTTCCTTCTCAGTGAATTCTTCCTTCTAGCCTTGCCCTTTCTCATTCCTTCTTCTCTCTGTTCACAATTCTCTTCATAATCCCAAAATACGACTGAACTTCCTCTTTTCCAAATTTCCAAACTTAACCCTTAGACCTCATCTATGGTTTTCCTTATTTGCCCTCATTACCCTTCACTAATTTACCCTTCTACCCTTTTCCCTTAATATTCCACTTATTATAATTATTCAATATAATGCATTTCCTTTAAATTAACATCATATCAAATAATATTATAATTTCTTCCACACCAAAATACAACAAATCCAATTAAATAAATAAAATAATAATCAGGGCGTTACACGATTAGGCCCAAATTCGATGAAACTTGAAAGAAGATTGGGATACCTAAAGCAACTACGCATCAAGCTTCAAAAGTCGTGGATCTAACGCAAATGATTAACCACCTTTGGATGACGCGACCAACACGAGTTTCGACCCACGAAAATGCAAGTATCCAATTGGATTTTTATTCCGAAGTAGGGACACATTTAGGTCTATGTTAAGCAATCGCCGAGTAATTTACAGGGTAATTACCCTATAAATGTGGTCGACCAAAACCAATTAAGGTTAATGATCTTAGTGTTAATACATGCGAGATAAACGATATGTAAATCACTATCCGAACGCAATGCCGCACAAAAATAAAGATAAATACTAAATTGAGTTACACTTATAATATTCTTTCATCTTTAAGTCCATACACTAATTTTGGTGGATTCAAGTATGAAAATGTATCACTAATGCAAAGTACCTAAAGTGAATTAAATAATTCACTTAAAGGTAGATTTGAACTAATGAACATTAACCACTCTAATCTACACCCAAAGTCCATTGAATTTAAAGAGAAATCAGTCCCAAAAATGTCTCCCAAGGTAAAAATAAGAAGAAGGGAGAAGAAGAAGCAAAAGGAACAAAAAACAACCCCCAAAAAAGTGGGAAAAAAAAATTTGCCCCAGACTAATCGGTTACTCCCAGAGTGGTAACCAGTTGCCAGTTCAAAAAAAGCAGTTTCTGGGCAAAATTAACACTGGTAACCGGTTACTCCCAGAAGATAACCGGTTACTCTGCACGCAGTAGCAAAAAATGGCCAAAATTCAACATGATATTTCTTTCAAAACAATTTTCAAACACCTTATGATCATGAACTGAATTAGAACAAATTTTAAAGTGAAAAATCAGTGGAATCCTTGCAATTAATCAAACAAAAATTTATGATCCAAAGGATCAACAACCAAAAGCACCAAAGATCAACATCTTGAATGATGATGATGAAGGTGTAATAATGGAGGAAGTTGAATTACCAAAAACAAACTTCAAATTGATCCAATAACAAGCTTGATCTACTAAAATTGATGAAGAAAAATGAAATGGATGAAGGTTTAGCTCAAAGTTGATCAAGAATTCAATACAAATTCTTGATAAGTTTCAAAAGAAGAAAATGAGCTTTGGTGAATTTTGTGGTTTGGGAAGATATTTTGCAAGAGATTTTTTGGCTATGAAAAGCTTGAGAAATGAATGAGAAAAGGCCTTTATTTAAAGAGTTTAGGTATGTAAATTTGGTGGAATGAAGCTTACTCTAGAAAATCAAGATTATGCTTGGAAATTCAAATTTGGAGGGAATTATCAAAATAGTGGTTATTAGTGAAGGTATATGGTGGAAATTAATTTTGATGATGTGTGAGAATTAAATGGAGATGGTCTAGAATATTCCAAATGTGATCAAAAGTGAAATTGGTGCCAAAATTGAAAGTTTGATTTTGCTGCCAAAATTTTCAAATTTGTGCACTGGTAACCGGTTACTCCCAGGGTGGTAATCGGTTACTCAGTGCAAAATTTGGATTTTTTTTCTGCACTGCTGTGGTTCTGGCTCGATTCTTTTGCGCGTCAAAAAAGGCATGGAAATAAACACATGAACCTTGGAATTCCTTGAATAAATCATTTAAAGCTCGAGAAATGCTTGATCAAATGAATTTAAATTATTTGCGGATCAACTTCAACTTTGTTCAGATGAAATTTGTTCGAGTTGAGGAACCGCTATTCTTAGTATTTTTGACCTGTTCTTCTCTTGAAAATGTTAATAAAAGAAAACAAAATATTTTTGGATTTTAACTAAAGGTTAGTAAACATAAAAAAAAATAAAAGGCAAACAAAAACAATGGCGATCCCCTGTGAGACATAAACCTGCGACCAAAATAGACTGAGGAACCAATGCGTGATCTTGTTTATATGCAAAATGCAGATGAAATATGAAGAATCTTAGGGTAAAAAATTAAGGTGCTACATATGCAAAATGATGCAGTTACCTCCATCATCATCACCAGCCTATCAGTGGCTCATCTCCAGTATCAGTCCTCACCATCAGCACCTGTTTTCAGCTCTTCATCAGCAGTCATGGCACCCAAGAAGAGCAACATTTCATACCATTTCTTTGAGCCTGTGCTGGCTGGCATCAGGCAGGTCCAGGCACTTATCACTCTAGACCACATCCCATTATTCAGAGAGCATTATGGAGGCATCCTTGATATGGTTATGGATCTGGACCCTTCTCAAAGGAGTTTGATCCACACTTGCCTACAGTTTTATGACCCTCCTTTGAGATGCTTCACTTTCCAGAACTTTCAGTTAGGGCCTCTGCTGGAGGAGTTCTCATCATTGATTGGAGTACCTGTCAGGGGTGGAGTCCCCTTCAACCCAGAGATGGCTTCTCCTAGCAATGGAGAAGTGGCAAAAGCACTGCACCTGGAACCTATTGTGATTGAGCAGAACATGACCACAAAGGCTGGGATCCCTGGTTTGCACTTAGATTTTCTGACTTCTCAGGCCATCCTGAAGGCCTCCTTGGGAGAATGGAGGGCAGTTTGTGCATTGTTAGCCCTCAGTATATATGGGGTTATACTATTTGCAGATGAGCCCAAGTTTATCAGCAAGAATGCCATTCATCTTTTCCTTCTAAGGAACCCAGTACCCACCTTGCTGGGAGATTTCTATTATTCCATTCATTAGAGGAATGAGAAGCAGAGAGGGAAGTTGGTGAGATGTTGTGCCCCTCTATTTCACACTTGGCTGCTTAAACACTTACCCAGGACTGATGCCTTCCTGAACCCTCACCAACAGAAAAATTGGGCTAAGAGACTCATTGCTCTGACTTCAGATGACATCAGATGGTGCACCCAGAGCACCAAGGGTAGGGACATAATCACTAGCTGTGGGCAGTACCCCAATGTACCTCTAATAGGAGTGAAAGGTTGCATCAACTACAACCCTTTGCTGTTTAAGAGACAATTGGGCTATGCTTTGGTTCACCCTCCTAGAGTGCAAGACTTGGCTGAAACCCTGTATTGTGAGATAAAGCCTAATCTAGCTGTTGTCAGACAAGCATCCTGGGCTTGGGACAACATCCAGACCAAAGGGGTGGCCATTCTTGGGAGATGCAATAATGTGGCTTCAGCTCAGTATTATGAATGGTCTCATGCTAGGGCTCAAATTTCTGGGATGCCTTTCACCATTGAGGATGTACCTGGACCATCCACAATACCACCTCCAGCCACTGTCAGCCTGGAAGAATTTGAGAAGCTGAAGGAGAGGAATGAGAATCTGTCTCAAGCTCTGAAGAAGACCCTCTGGGAGAGGAGTGATGGTCGTCTAGACATTGAGAGGTTGGAGAAGCTTAAGGTAGAACATCTGGCCAAGATTGAGAAAGCAGAAGACTACATCAAGAAATCAAGAGCTGGAGAGCAAATATTGAAGAATGCCTGTGAAGAGGCCCAGTTTCAGAAGGCTAGGACTGATCTCTATCTAGAGGAGAGTCAAGCTAGGTGGGTCAGGATCACTGAAGCTCGCACTCAAGAAGATAAGAGGACTCAAGCTAGGATTGAGCAGTTGGAGGCTAATGAAAAGAAGCAACAGGAGGCTTTGCTGGCAGCCCAAAAGGAAATTTCAGAATTGAAGCTTAGGGTTGGTGTGAAGAGGTCAAAGGACCAAGACAGGCACAAGAAGCTGACCACTGCTATTGCTACCAGAAACCTCCTTATCAGGAACATCACAGAGCATCCGGCTGGTCCTGTAACTGAAGCACTTTTGAAGGAGGTTAAGGAGGATGAGTTTGGACTCGATGTTTGACTTCTTTGCTTGTTGTTATTTCCATTTGATGTACTTTTCTTTTTTTATGTTGTATTTTGACCCTTCAGGGGCATATGTTGTAAAAATAGACTATGTATGATTCACCATTTGTAATGTATTTGTTAGTTTGTTTCATTAAGTCTCTTTCTCTCAAGCAACATCAAAACATCTTCCTCAGGGTCTGGAAAGGTCAAAACCAAGAGCCAAGCTGGATACCTTGGAAAATAAATAAGCATACTGCATTGCATACTGACTGTTGTTTTGTTTTGTAGGTTTGTCTTTACTTTACTTTGTTTCTAACTCTGTTGTGGTTCAGGAATTATTGCTCGCCGCCGGGTGTTCCCTCTCAACCGTCCGCACCGGTATCCTACTCGCAACAATCTTCCTGGTATCCAAATGGATCAAGTACAACAAGATCTGACAGAGGTCAGGACTCAAATGGCTAATGAAAGGCTGGAGATGAGAAACCAAATGACCCAATTCATGGAAGTAATGAATGGCTTGGCTCAAAGTCAAGAAAGGTTGAGGGCATTGGTAGAAAAACAAACCCCGGAGGAACCTCCTCTAGGAACTGGAGGAACAAGTAACAATGAAAGGGGTCAGCCTCATGTTAATCCACCAGTATATGGGCCTCATCTACATCCGGAAGTCAACATCCCGGGTAATGTGCAAGGAAATACTACTGGAGGAAGGATCTTACAAGAAGACCCCCAAGAAGAGCAGTTTACTGTGATGGGAGCTGGGGATGAAGTTTATGATAGGAGGTTTGATGAAATTGCTGAGAAGTTGAGATCTCTGGAGTCTCAAAATTCCTTAGGGTTTGATGTCATGGATATGGGGTTAGTGGATGGGGTAAGAATTCCCCACAAGTTTAAACCCCCGTGCTTTGAGAAGTACAACGGAACTTCCTGTCCACGAACCCACTTGCAGTCCTTTCTGGGGAGACTTAAGGCATACACCATGGATGAGAAACTGTGGATGTTTTACTTTGAAGACAGTTTGACTTGGGCTTCAAGGGAGTGGTACTCTCACTTGACCACAACTACTATCAGATGCTGGAAGGACCTAGCTGAGGCTTTCATCAGACAATACCAATACAATCTGGACATGGCTCCTAACAGGACCCTCTTGATGGGAATGTCTCAATCCTCCAGGGAAAGCTTCAGGGAATATGCCCAAAGGTGGAGACAGCTTGCTGCTGCTGTCCAGCCACCCATGTCGGAAAGAGAAATGGCCGACATGTTTATGAACACTCTGCAAGGAACATATATTGATAGGCTAGCTGCCTTTTCTTCCACCAGCTTCGCTGACGTAGTCATAGTTGGAGAAAGAATTGAAAGCCTTCTGAAGATGGGTAAGATTTCTGATAATGGTGCAAATTCATCCAGTAATCCCAGGAAGCCTTTTGTAGGACCTAGAAGGACTGGTGAGACGAATGCCATTCATGCCGGCAGAGGCAGATCTCAGTATGTTCACAGGTCAGTGGCAGATGTCACTATTCCAGCTCCGATTCCTCAGCAATCAGCATATCAACCACCACAACAACCACACTATCAACATCAAGTTCAGTATCCGCCACAGAGAGCCTACAACAACAACAACAGCAATCAGCAACAAAGACCCTTTCAGCAAAGACCATCACAGGCAAATAGGGTGATTGACCCTATCCCTATGCCTTATGCTGCCTTATTGCCACAACTCCTGAAGCTCAACTTGGTTGAGTTAAGGACATTGGCACCTCCAGATCCTTCCAATCTTCCAAGAAATTATGATGTCAACGCCCGATGTGCTTTTCACTCCAATGCACCTGGCCACAATACTGAGAAATGTAGGGCTTTACAAATGAAGGTACAAGATTTGGTGGATTCTAAAGCCCTCAACTTTGCACCCCCTCCAAGTGTCACCAAGAACCCCATGCCCAACCATGGAGGACCAAGAATTAATGCCATTGAGGAAGACAAGCCATCTTTCTTAATCACAAGTGTTGGACAGATTCGGACACCTCTGGTCGAGATTAAAGCTCAGCTCCTAGAATGCCAGATGTTCCCCGGGTGTGAGCTCGGTTGTGGTTATTGCAACATTTCGGTCAACGGGTGTGATAACTTGAGAAGCGGCATAGATGGTCTTATCAAAAGTGGTATACTTCAGATCACAACAACAGCTCCTACAAATCCAGCAATCCCTTTGACAACAATTCCTGACTCTTCTACAACTGCAACAACAATCATTCCGACCAATTCATCAATATCATCAACAATGGCTCCGTCCATCACTTCAACAAATCAGATGTCAACAACCATCTCTTCTACAACATCAGCACCCATTTATTCAGCAGAATCTTCTACAACGCCAACAGAAATTAATGAAGATATCTCAGCGGTCACCATTTACTATGATCCATCAGATGTTCCTCCAAACAACAACTTTCAACAAACAGTGGCACCTCCTGCCAGGTCACCGGTCACCATCTACTACGATCCGCACACCATTTCGGTACCTTCCTCTGCAGCAGTCAGTCCAGTTACCATCACGGTGCCGGGACCCGTTCCGTATGAAAGCAGTAATGCCATACCTTGGCATTATGGCTCTGATCTCTACTGCAACGGGGAGAAAATCACTTTGGATTCTTCAACCTCTTCTCCACAGATTGATAATGTTGGGGGAGGCAGAGGCTTCACCAGAAGCGGACGCCTTTTTGCCTCACAAACTCAAAGACCTAATGCCGAAGCAGAAGCTGCTGCCAAAGCAAAAGGAAAGAGTGTGGTGCTTGAAGAGCCAACTATCAAGGAAACTCAGAAGACATCTTTTGAGCAAGATGTGGACGAGTTTATGAGAATTATAAAGAGAAGTGATTACAAGGTGGTGGATCAGCTTCACCAAACTCCCTCAAAGATCTCCATATTATCCCCGTTGATGTGTTCTGAAGCTCACAGGAATGCATTATTGAAAGTCTTGCACGCAGCATACGTGCCAGAGGAGATCACTGTTAATCAGCTAGAAACTATGGTAGAAAATGTCAATCCCAGTCATGGACTGGGCTTCACCAATGCTGACTTAACAACTGAGGGACGTAACCACAACAAGGCTTTCATATCACCCTAGAATGCAAGGGTGCTGTTTTATCTCATGTACTGGTGGACACTGGGTCATCGCTCAATGTTCTACCAAAGAAAGCCTTAATGAAGCTGGAGTATGATGGCTTGGCATTGCGTCCAAGTAATTTGGTGGTGAGAGCATTTGATGGCTCTAAAAGATCAGTGCTAGGAGAGATTGATCTGCCTGTGATGATTGGCCCGCAGACTTTTAAAATTACCTTCTATGTGATGGACATTCAGCCGGCCTACAGCTGTTTGTTGGGTAGACCTTGGATCCATGCCGCTGGCGCTGTTACGTCTACCCTTCACCAGAAGCTGAAATTCGAGTGGGAACGCCAGATCATCACCATCTGTGGTGAAGAGGACATCTTTGTTAGCCACCTGGCTACGTACAAGTACATAGAAATGGATGGAGAAATCCATGAAACCATGAGCCAGGGGTTTGAGGCCTTGAACATAAATGAAGCATCTGCTGTACTGGGAACCTCCATGACGTCTTATCAGCAAGCCAGGAAGGTTGTTGAAGAGGGCACTGCCCAAGGCTGGGGCAAGCTGCTGCCTGTGGAGAAGAAGGAGGACAAATTTGGGTGGGTTACAGACCAACTCAACAAGATCAATCAGAGGCTTCCAAGAAGCCCAGTTTTGTCAGCGGGGGAATGCTCACCCCGGATGCAGTGAGCAACTTGGAAGATGAGTCGGAAGATGAGCGCAACCTGGAGAGCTGGATACGTCCAAGGATCCCGGGGAGCCGTATCTCAAACTGGTCTTCCCAGGAAATTATAAGGGTTACTCCTGCAGAGTAATTATTATTTCCTATATTTTTAAGCATGCATCAAGTCTTGCATCTTTCCCAAGATGACAAGACTCATTTTGTAATCGGGCCATCTTGTAATTTTGTGCAAACAGATCAATCAATGAATATCGGACATCTTTTGCAAATGAGTCTTTTTCTTTTCCGCTCACTGTTTTTCATTTTTCTTTTTGTACAAAAATAAAATGGCAATGTTTTCCAAAATGATAACTTTATTTCACTTTTTCTAAACAAAGATTAAAATCGATCACTAAAATGAACAATCTAAACCCTTGCAGAGAGTGCCTTTCAGACTGCACCGACAACAACACAGCTATGACTCTGTATGACTTTGACAATCCAATCAATCAAGCTGATGAAGGGGTTGAAGAAGATTATGAGCTTCCTGAAGAGTTAGCCAGGTTGTTAAGGCAAGAGGAGAAGGTTATCACTCCTCATCAGGAGGAGGTTGAAACGGTCAATCTTGGTACGGAAGAAGATGTGAAAGAAGTTAAGATCGGGGCCTGCTTACAAGACTCAGTGAAGGAACAACTGATTGACATGCTTCGGGAGTATGTAGATGTCTTTGCTTGGTCTTATCAGGATATGCCAGGGTTGGACACCGATATTGTCGTGCACAAGCTGCCTTTGAAGGAAGATTGCCCACCAGTAAAACAGAAACTACGCCGTACTCGCCCAGATATGGCAATGAAGATTAAGGAAGAGGTACAAAAGCAATGGGACGCCGGGTTCCTTGCTGTGACTAGCTATCCGCCGTGGGTTGCTAATATTGTACCTGTGCCCAAGAAAGACGGCAAAGTGAGAATGTGTGTGGACTACCGGGATCTGAACAGAGCCAGCCCGAAAGATGACTTCCCTTTACCTCACATTGATGTATTGGTTGATAATAAGACTCAGTTCTCGGTATTCTCCTTCATGGATGGATTTTCAGGATACAATCAGATCAAAATGTCACCTGAAGATATGGAGAAAACAACTTTTATCACACCCTGGGGCACGTTTTGTTACAAGGTGATGCCATTTGGACTGAAGAATGCTGGTGCAACTTATCAACGGGCTATGGTAACATTATTCCATGACATGATCCATAAAGAAATCGAATGTTATGTGGATGACATGATTGCCAAGTCTCTCACAGAAGAAGATCACCTGATAAATCTACTGAAGTTATTCAAGCGTCTGAGGAAATACCAACTGAAGTTAAACCCCAACAAGTGCATATTCGGGGTGCGATCCGGTAAGCTACTGGGATTTATTGTAAGTGAAAAAGGGATTGAAGTTGACCCTGACAAAGTTAAAGCCATTCAAGAAATGCCTGCACCGAAGTCTGAAAAAGAAGTTCGGGGGTTTCTAGGTAGATTGAACTACATTTCAAGGTTCATATCTCACCTTACAACAACTTGTGAGCCCTTGTTCAAATTGTTGAGAAAAGAACAGACGGTCAGGTGGAACGAAGACTGCCAGAGGGCTTTTGACAAGATCAAGGAATACTTACAAGAGCCTCCAATCCTTATGCCTCCAGTTGAAGGAAGACCTCTAATCATGTACTTGACAGTATTAGAAGAGTCAATGGGGTGTGTGTTGGGCCAGCATGACGAGTCTGGTCGAAAATAGTATGCAATATACTACCTAAGCAAAAAGTTTACCGACTGTGAACAACGTTATTCACTGCTCGAGAAAACTTGCTGTGCTTTAGCGTGGGCTGCTCGCCGACTAAGGCAATATATGTTGACCCACACTACCTTGTTGATTTCAAAAATGGATCCAGTTAAGTACATTTTTGAGAAGCCAGCACTTACCGGACGGGTTGCAAGATGGAAAATGATCCTCACAGAATATGACATCCATTACACATCTCAGAAAGCCATCAAGGGCAGTGTATTGTCTGATTATCTTGCTGAGCAACCCATTGATGATTACCAGCCTATGAGATTTGACTTCCCTGATGAAGATATCATGTTCATAAAAGCAAAAGATCATGAAGAGCCTGTTCACACTGAAGGGCCTGACCCAGAAGAAGAATGGACTATGATGTTTGACGGGGCTGTTAATATGAATGGTCGTGGTGTTGGTGCAGTACTCATTACACCTAAAGGAGTTCACATGCCTTTCTCGGAAAAACTCACCTTTAACTGCACTAACAACGAAGCTGAATACGAAGCTTGCATTATGGGCCTCGAGGAAGCCATTGACCTCAGGATCAAGACTTTGACGGTGTTCGGAGATTCAGCTCTGGTAATCAATCAAACCAATGGCAAATGGTACACGCACCAAGATCATCTGATACCTTACCGGGATTATACAAGAAGGTTATTGACTTTCTTCACAACAGTCAAGCTTGAGTATATCCCTCGAGACGAAAATCAGTTTGCAGATGCTCTTGCCACCATTTCGTCCATGATCAAAGTTCAAGCTGCCAACTTTGTACCTCGGATTCCAGTATCCAGACTTGACAGACCAGCATATGTGTTCTCAGCAGATGTTGTCAAAGATGATAAGCCTTGGTTCTATGATATCAAATGCTTCTTGGAGGATCAAACATACCCACCTGGGGCATCTTCCAATGATAAGAAGACTTTGAGAAGGCTTGCTGGTAGTTTCTTCCTAAATACTGATGGTTCCCTGTACAAGAGAAACTTTGATTTGGTACTTCTCAGATGTGTTGATAAGAAGCAGGCTTGTTGATGCACGAAGTGCACGAAGGATCCTTTGGTACCCATGCAGGAGGGCATGCCATGGCAAAGAAATTGCTAAGATCAGGTTATTACTGGATCACAATGGATGCAGACTGTTGTGCCTATGCCAGAAAATGCCATAAATGTCAGATCTATGCGGATAAGGTGCATGTGCCTCCAAATCCCCTGAATGTGATGTCTTCACCCTGGCCCTTTGCCATGTGGGGCATTGATATGATTGGCAAGATTGAGACGACTGCTTCAAATGGCCACAGATTCATCCTGGTTGCTATTGACTATTTTACCAAGTGGGTTGAAGCCGCTTCCTATGCAAATGTTACAAGGTAAGTGGTAGCCCGATTTTTGAAGAGAGATATCATCTGTCGATACGGAGTTCCCGAGCGAATCATTACTGATAATGGTTCCAATTTAAACAACAAAATGATGGCAGAACTGTACCGGGACTTCAAGATCCAACACCACAATTCTTCTCCTTACAGGCCAAAGATGAACGGCGCTGTTGAGGCTGCTAATAAGAATATCAAGAAGATTGTGCAGAAGATGGTAGTTACCTACAAAGACTGGCATGAAATGCTAACGTTTGCCTTGCATGGGTACCGTACGTCAATCAGAACATCCACTGGGGCAACACCGTATCAACTTGTGTATGGTATGGAGGCAGTCCTACCTGTTGAAGTTGAATTACCCTCCTTACGGGTGTTAATGGATGTTAAGTTGAACGAAGCAGAGTGGGTCCGATCCCGATACGAACAGCTGAATCGGATTGAAGAGAAGAGATTGGCTGCAATCTGCCATGGGCAGCTGTATCAGAAAAGAATGAAGAAAGCCTTCGATCAGAAAGTCAGGCTCCGAGAGTACCAAGTAGGAGATCTTGTGCTGAAAAGACTCCTCCCTCCTCATACAGACTACAGGGGCAAGTGGACTCTGAACTATGAAGGACCATTTGTAGTAAAGTTTTCTCCGGCGGAGCACTCATGCTCAGTACTATGGATGGTGAAGACTTCCCGTCCCCTGTGAATTCAGATGCAGTTAAGAAATACTTCGCATAAAATGACCCGCTGGACATAAAAACAGAATGTAAGTCCAGGAAAAAATAGGGCATCCCGGCGAGTCAAAAACAGAATAAAGGACTCGGGCAAAAATAAGGGAAAATAAACAAAAAATGTACACCCGATGAGTTGAAAAGCCGCACCGGACAACTCAGGCAAAAATGGGTATCCCGATGGATTGAAAACCCGAAAGGGCGATCCATGCAAAATAAGGGAATAAGCGAACCATTGCATTCTGAATTCGTCTGTATCACTCACAACTTGGTAAGCTTCAAAAGGTTCAAGCGCCGGTCAAAATCAGCCTTCTTCAGAAAGCAAGACGAGAAGAATGTTAAATGTCATACGAGTCATAGCCAGAAGGAAGCTCCTCGAAGCGTCATCAACTTTGCCAACATCTTTTGTTTCTCAATTTGTAACAATCTCCTCATTTCAGGGGATTTGTTTCTTTGACTGTATCTTGCCAATTCAGGGCACACGAATTAATAAAATCATATTTTCAGTCATGTTTCGTCTCGTACATTTTATTTTCATTTGCAAGAATGTCCGATGTCTTTAAGATACTGATTGCATAAATACAGATGCTTCTCTTCTAAAAATACGTGCTTGCAGGAAATATACTCACTCCCAGGAGTGCCTAAACTCTTATGATGAAATCTGGTAAAGGATACCTCGGGATTACTTGTGCGTTTCTCTGACTTTTCAGGAATGCAGGTATTCAAAGCACAGCATGGGGCATGAAAGCTTCATCCCAGCAAGCTGGCAAATCATTATCTACTCAGTCTTAACAACGGAGGTGTTCTCTCCCCAGCTGAGTTACCAGTTGTTATTTCCTCCTCAGCCAAGTACCAAAGCCAGGGAACCATCTCCCCACAGAGTTTCAGCCTCTATCCAGAAGAGCAACGCCTGGAGATCTCACAACAGAGTGACGAAAGCTTCTACAAACCCCAGCTGGGTCCCTTGTTACCAAAATAGGCCTACCAGTGACCTATATCCCCAAACAGAGTCCCATATGTCAGATCTACCAATGATCTCATCCCCAGCTGGGATGTCCACTTCAAGCAGGTCAACCAGAGATCTTCGCAGCAACGGGATCCGAATCCCGGATCAGAATCTTTGCATAATCATAGCATTCACATCATATTTCCCACAGAGCGTAGCATTCCGTCTAATACGGAGCATTACGGAAAAAATCAAACATATTGCATAATCATAAGCTATATTCTGAGTCAAACACTTGTGAATACTGGCAATCCAGCAACGATATACAAAAAACTCTCCAAATTCCCTGGCAGAAAGCCAAGGCATTTGCCTTACACTCATAAATACAAATGCACACTCCTTTTGGCACCCGTCTGTGTCATCATTCCCCAGTAAAGTCACCCGAGCATTCTTTACAAACAGACATTTACATATTACAGATACTTCCTGGCACCCGTCCGTGTCATATCCCCAGTAGAAAGCCAAAGCGTCCCCTTTGCACTCACAGATACATATATCTATACAAACTCCCTGACACCCGTCTATATCATCTTCCCCGGCATGGTTACCGAAACATTTTATAAACCATACACTTGTTTATATTACACTTTCCTCTTTTGACACTCGTCCGTGTCACTCTCCCCAGCAAGTTAAACACTCGCCTGTACACCACTCATATTTATTACTCCTGTTTCACTCGTACAGATACTTATTCATATCTTGTATACACCACTTATACATCCTCATATCCGACACTCGTCCGTGTTCTTTGTTAACCAGTTGATACTCGTCCGTATCATCATCTCTGAACATGCGTCAAGCGTTTGTTTCTACCGATACTCGTCCGTATCATAGTCTTAAGGATGCTCGCCCGCATCTTTGATCCATACACAATTTCAAACACTTGTGTCTTCTTGAGTTTAGACACTCGTCTGTGTCTACTATTCCCCAGAAGAGTCCCTTCAGATCCGACACTCGTCTGTGTTCTTTGTTAACCAGTTGATACTCGTCCGTATCATCATCTCTGAACATGTGTCAGCGTTTGTTTCTACCTGATACCCGTCCGTATCATAATCTTAAGGATGCTCGTCCGCATCTTTAATCTATACACAGTACCCAAGCACTTATACCTCTCATTCCTTGGATATAGACACTCGTCCGTGTTTACTTGTCCCAGCAAATCCCAGTGAGCTATTTCTTTTCTATCTGACATTCATCCTATGTCATGATATTTTTGGCAGCCGTACCCTACCAGGTGATCGTCCTTCACCTTTGGATGACCGTCCCTCATCCTTTCCCCAGCGGAGTCTCCATTATTGGAACCCTTTTCTATCCGGCATTCGTCCTATGTCGTGATATTTAGCAGCCGTACCCTTCTAGGTGATCGTCCTTCACCTCTTGATGATCGTCCTTCATCATGCTTGTCCGATGGCCGTCCCCATCGTCGACCCTTTTATCCGGCATTCGTCCTATGTCGTGATACGCTTTTGGCAACCGCACCTTGCCCGGTGATCGTCCTTCACCATAGATGACCGTCCCTCATCTTATCCCCAACAGAGCAGCCGTCCCCTGCTAGGTGATCATCCTTCACCTTTGATGACCATACCTCATCATTTATTTCATTTACCTATAAACCCCAGAGAATCTTATAGCTTTACTTGATGGCCGTCCCCATCATAATCTCTTATATCCCCAGCTTGTCGGCCGTCCCCGTCATAGCTTCATCCCCCACATCTTCCCCAGCAGTCGTCCTCTGCTCGACGGTCGTCCTCCATCGCCCGCACTTTATAAATATACTTTATTTTTCTTTTACAATCTATATCCCTTTTCTTCTTCATTCCGTGAGTGCAAATTTTGGACTGTCTCTGGTATTCAACCACAAGTTATCTTGTTTGCCTGTTAAGCCGTTGCTTACACCCTACACAGCTAACTCATGTTTGAATAGGGGCAGCTGTAAACACCCCAAATTTGCCCTCACCCATTCACACCATGGCTTGTGATCTTTTCATAGGCATAAGTTCAATCATAGCATCTCGTATTGCATATTTGCTTCACTGCATTGGTTCAAAGTCATCTGCATCTAGGGTTTGTGATCTGAGCAATCCAAGAGCCATTTGAGCCACTCCAAAGGTCATCAATCGCTTCAAAGGGGTCCATGTGTGTTCAAGCATCATATTGTATCCTCACAAAGTCAATAATGCCAAAGAATCACAAGAACTGAGAAAGGCATGGAAGCAGAGCCAGGTTTAACTGCACAGATGACCTAGAATTAGGGTTTTGGTTTCAGAGGCCATAACTCCAAATTTTTTGGTCATTCTTGTTTCTATTGGTCTCTATATGGTATAGGGATCATGCATATAAATTTTCATGAAGAAATTCCATGGGGAAGGCATCTGATCAAGGGTTGACTTCTTGAGCAAGTCAGTGTGAAATCAGGGCATCTGAGGCCCCCAATGACCCAACCAAAGGGTGTTCTTCATCATTTTGAATGTGTATGATCTTTATTTGATCATAGAAGATGTTAGAAGTTCACAAAATTGAATAATTTCAAGCCATTTGCAAAGTTGCCTTTTTGGGAAAATGACTTGTAATGGAAACTTGCCATTTTGGGAAACTTCTTCAACCCTTGCTTTTTGATTCAAAAATGCTTCAAATAAGAAAACTTTGGTCATGAAAGTTGTAGAATGGATAATTCCCTTTTCAAAAAGTACAAGAACTCATTCTAATTCATTTTGGATCAAAAGTTATGGCTTGTCAAAGTTGGAAAAAATCACATAATTTCAAGTTTTCCACCAAAGAGGCATTTTGCAAAATGGTATGATCAAGCATTCTAAAGACTTCAAATGTGAACAAACTCATTACAACATATTCACATGACCTCTAAAGATCAGAATTGGCCCAAGAATATTGCATTTTGGTGCCTTGAACTTCATGAATTTCCAAAAGGGCCAAAGATGTACCAACTTGCAAAAACTCATGAAGCCATGCCTCTACTTGTTACAGCTCATAGAATCTGATCCACATGAACTCCATGATCTCTGATGAGCCCAACCATGCCCCTATCACAACCTCACACTTGCCCATACCTCAAGTACACCTAGACTTGACTTTTTGCAAAAACCCCCATACCAATTCCACAGTGCCACACCAACTATTCTGACCAATCAAGACTTTACAAACACACTTCAAGCAAACCATTTTTCATCACACAACTCATCCTGATCTCTCCCACAAGCCAGCATTCTCAAAAACCTCCCTTTATGCATTTTGCTTCGAATCACACAACACAAGCATCAAACATAAAAACAAACTCCATAGGATCACTCAGCATACTCCCCTGATCATTTCCCTACCTTCATTCATCCCTGAAACCTCCTCAAACTAAATCACGATTCTCACCCCTCACTGAACAGAACTTGATCAATCTCACAAACCAGCCATTTTAAACTCCAACCAAGCCTTGCAAACTTCTCAGGGGGATCATTGGAGGTGTTTGGAAGCAAAGAGCTGGCCAGAAAGTTGCAAACTGAGAAAGCTCAAGCTCAGGTACCTCAAGAACTTTTTTTCCAGAAATGAAAATTTAAGTTTCTAGATTGTTCCTCATGCCTTGCTGATCATCCAGATGTTTTTACTTTTTGAAATGGTTAAGATTTGAGTATGTACTGGTTGTCTGAAACTTTTGCCGTTTTTCAAGTTTTGATTCGAATATTGTTTTGTAGGTCATAGAAATTTGTTTTGAGGGTAGGTTTAGATTCAGGGAGGTTAGGAGGTTTGATCTGGAGCTTTAGAGCTCCAGAAAGTACCTAGGGGAGAAGTTGGCAACTTTCAGGTGAGGGTTTGGCCGGAGAAGATGACCGGAAGTCTTCTCCGGCCACCTGAAAGTCATTAGGGCATTAATTAGATTTAGGGCTCAGTTTGAATTTAGACCCTTGATCTGGTTGACTTCCATTGACCCGCGTGCAAACAGATGGCCAGGATGGCTTCACTTAGCCCTAATCCACGTCATTAGTTAATTAATTAGGTTTTTAAATTAATCCTCTCAGTTTGAATTTCAGCCACAAGATCTGGCGCCAGTCAACTCCCGCGCGTCCCATTTAAATCTCAGCCACTAGATCTGTTGACTTCTCATTAAAATTCATTTTAATTTCATTTTTCTTGCATTTTCTTTCTCATTTTATTAAAAATAGTAAAACAAATCACAAAAATCTCATTTTTTGCATGCTGACTTAGAATATTTTTCTCATCACAAAAATATTTTTATTTTTATTTTTTGCATTAAAAATCATTTTTAAATCATTTAAATGTTTATTTTTAATTAGTTAATGAAAATAAATTAATTAAAAATACATTTAGGTATTTAAAAATCCCAAAAAATTCACATTTTCATTTAAAAACATTTAGAAACATTGTCCAACTCTCAAACCAAATTTCTTTTTTGTTCTTGATGCCTTTTGATCATTTTCATTGGATTTAATTTCATTTCAAGGCAATATTTTATGTCAAACTTCAAAAATTTCTTTCTGCCTAACCATTGAGAGTTGGATAATGATTCTTTTTGCATTGCATCTTATATAGCATGTAGTTTATAGGATAAAATTGGTTGGATTTGATCTTGCATTTTCAATTTGTTTAGCATTTTTCTTGACAAGGTACCTTAAAACCCTAACAATCTTAGGAAATTCATAACTTTCACTAGGTTAAGAGTTGGATCCCCTCCTTTGGGCAGTGAACTTGTATAGGTTTAGGGTATCTTTGATTCCATTTACAAATTTTTATCATGACATTTGTTTCTGATTTTGAATTTTGCTTTGTGTGTTGATCATAAACCCTAATTTATGTCTTCCTTTGCATCCATTTTCCATTTGCTTGCATACCATGAATTGCCATGACATTTTGTGCATTCATTTGATTCATAATACATCTTAGGACATATTAGAATCATGTTTGACCATTGCATCTTGCATTTGCCATGTTATATGTCCATTGCATCTCATAACTTTTCATGTACTTCCGTGGTTCAAAGCATACCTCATTTGCATCTTTATGTTTGTTTGATCATTTTCATGCCTTGCCTCATGTTTGTATCATCTCTTAGCATCATTAACATCATGTAAATGCTTCTGGTTTTGGTTTGCATCATCACATTTCATCTCATTTGCATTGCATTTCATTTTCTTATGCTAACATTTCAGGTGGTAAGTTGTTTGAGAAGTGAATTTGCCTTCACTTCTCACATTCTCTTTTCATATCTTTCATACTTCCTTTGCTACATTTTTGTATGTGTATTGGATTGAGCTTGCTCATTCTTGTTCATCTTAACTTCTTTCTTCAAGCAACTTGTCTTCTTAAGTGAAGCAAGTTGTCTTGCTTCTCTTTGCTTCTTCCTCCTTTCATCTGCTTCCCTCCTGGTGGTTCTTTGAAGATCTTTCTCTCTTAAGCCTCACAAACCCTAGGATCTCCAAGCATGATAACAATTAGGGTTTTGATTAGTCCCCCATTTAGTTCTTACCTTTGTGTCATCTTTGAGTCTTCTCCTCTCACCTCATAATCAAGGACTAAACCCTAAAGGCTTTAAGGCTTTGTGATTAAGCTTATGCCTGCATCCTTCTATTAGGATGGAGTGTATAACTTTAATCCTAAGTGTTAAACCCTTGATGTGTTTAAATCCTTTAATCAATTCACCTAATAACCATCAAGACATCAAGCTTGTAACTTGGGCCTTTGCATTAGGGTTCTAATTCTTCCTTAATTGGTTAAGAAGGACTAACCCTAGTGTTAATGGACAAGTCCCCCTCAAGTTGTCTTACAAACCATAAAACTCATTTCTTCATCTTATCATTAACTAAAATCCACTTAATAAAGGCTTTGTTTTGTCATGAGGTTAATCCCTAATCATGGATTAAGTTGAGGAGCTTTCCTCAGCTTAAATGCTCTCATCTATTATCCTTCTATTAGGATAGTGTAATGAGTCCATTCAATCCTTGATTATGGCTTAAACTCATTACTTAACACTAAACAAAAACAACAAAAACATCTAAATAATAACAAGTAGGTTAATGATCTTAATCCTACATCATGGTGATTAAGTGTGAGATACTGACTTCACACTTAAGGTATCCTCATTACCCCTAATCAGAGGGAGGATGTGGTGAGTTTGCTAACCCATTGGTTTAGGCTTAAGCTCATTTTCTTATGACAAACATCAAAAGGCAATAAAAGATTGAAAACACAGAAACAAACAATAATCGTCTCCTCTGGGATTCTTTTCTCATCTCATTCACTCATAAACGAGAACTTGCTTCTTCCGTCTAATGCAAGACAGTTTGCACCTGAGCAAGACAGGTCATACACTTGAGCATAGACAAGTAAGCAGTTCACAAGTCAATTCATCTTTCAGTCTCTTTGGGTCAAACTACGGTGTTCTGACTTCCTCATTGCACGAGAGGATACGTAGGCATAACTTAACAGTTATCGAACAAAAGTCTCTGTATATTCCCCCTCCTTCCAGCATCATTCTTTTAGCCTCATTATCTTGAGCATTGTATTCTTTTCCACACTGACACTTTCATGCTTCACATCACTTATACACTGTACACTGACACTTGCATTCTTTCCAGCTTTGATACACAAATAACACTGACACTACCCCTTTAAAACACAAATTTTTTAAGCGTGGATCCCGTCGAGTACGGCGGACAATCTGGGTGCTAATACCTTCCCAGGTTGTAACCAACCCCCTTTCTCAGTCTCTCTGGTTCGCAACCGTCTTATCCGTATCTTTCTAGGTCTATGCAGCATTACCTTTCCTCCGGGATAAAAATGCCTAGCTGGCGACTCTTGTCTTCTGAGTTCACCCCTGTGTGTTCTCTCCTCTCTCGCCGACCGTTCGCGTCTGTACCCCTCTTGACCTGAGGTGTCATTTGGTGGGAGCGACACACTAAGCAACAAAATCTTGAACCATAGGACCTGGAAGGAACTTTCCCCTAATAGGATCACTAACCAAGTTTCTCAACTGTTTGAAAATTCCTTTGATGAGGAAAGTTTGTTTGCAAATAAAAATGTGTGTACGAAGATGGTAATTTTAATGCAAAGTTCATGAAAAAATTTTGAAATGAAAAATCATGTTTGGAACGAAATTATTGATGTAAAGTAAGTGAAAACATTGTCAAAACACGGTGGTTGAGACAAAAATGAAAGATAAAGCAAAAGTAGGAAACAAATGATTGGCAACAAACTTGGGAGTCAATTTACGCAACCTTGTTGTAGTATACTTTTCAAAAGAAACTTGGATTCAATTAGGTCTTTTGAAGGTTGTAACGTGGTCTGGTTCACAGTTTATGAAACAAATGATATAAGCTCAAAGTTTATTCATACCCAACCCAATCTTCGTGATGATCTCCAGTCCTACACTTAATTAATTCAACCTATGCATTCAAGTTCCAAGAAATTTGGGATTGCACAGATGATGATGATTCATAAGCCAAAGGATTTTGAGATAGCAGTCACTTCTCCCTTTTGTTATTTCTGGCGAGGACTTCGGTCAACTCATCTTGTTTTTTTTAGGATCTTGATGACCTTTTGATTGATATTTCTTTTTATTATCCCTAAATTTTGCCTGAGCTGTGTCATTTTGAGCTTACAGTCAGCGGGATGCCCTAGTTTTTGCCTAAATCTCCTTCATATGTTTTGACTTAGCGGGTTTTAGTTTTTTTCAATATCATTTTTTTTAAAATATAGTGACTGCACGACTTAATGATTATAGCGAACCATCATTGCTTCTGAAATTGAAGAAATCTTCAACACTTCTTTGATGTGTGTGAAGGAAGCTTGAGTTTGCAACCTTTATTGAAAGGTGTCTTGAATGATTCTCTTGTATTTGAATGAACATTTGAATTAATTGAGAACTACCCATCCCCAGGTTATAATTGCGGGTTTTTCTGAATAGAAAGAAACTCTAGCTTCAAGGCTCAAAGTGGTTAACAAGGGATTAACTTCCTTATTTCTCCAGTGTTTGGGAGTTGAAACAATGCCTATATATCATCAGCCAAGTCTCAATTGAAAGCACACCAACAACAATTATGAGTATTTCGTTTTCATCATTCTCCCTCCAATCATTGTATGAACAAAAGCTTGATAGAGGTAAAATGAATAAGAAATATAAATCATAAAGATTCAAACAATAGATGAAATTGAATCAAAACATTGCAATGCTCATTTCATTAAAATCATCATGAAAGTACAAACAAAGTTTAAAGGCAAACAAGGAATACAATTGAAGAAAATTGCAAACAGCAAGAAACAATGGCCTAGTGATCAATCAACAACAATATTTTATTCTGAGCGTCACATCCAACAAAACACATGGCTCAATGTGACACGTCTTACAAAATAGTTTAAGTTACAACGGAAGACTCAAACGAAACATAAAGTAAGATTCAATTACAAAATGTTTTTCTAAAATAAATAAACAAAGAACAATTTTCATCCCGACACCCCTAAGCACATATCAGAGCCGACTCATCTAAATGTGAAGTACATTGACTTCACCGACCTCCACTCTACTAATCCTGATCACATGCATGTTACCAACATAAGGGTAACATTCAAACAGAAGGGGTGAGATACTTACACCAACAAAAGGGAAAAATAATAAGAATAAAATCAAGTATCATCAATCAATCACCACTTCTCATCAAACAACAATTACACCAATACACCACAACACATAATAATATTATGAACACCAACAAACAAATATGCAATGAGACTTTACCAACTATATGCATACGGTACCATATGTCGATCTCTATTTCAAGATCCAGTTCCCGTCGGAACTCTCGACCCCTCTTTCATGGTCCAGTATGATCCCTATTTCATGATCACACCCTCGACCCCTGTTTCATGGTCACGTACGATCCCTATTTCATGATCGTACCAACATCACAACAATTTTCTTTGGAATTCGGATGGATATACCCTACCTATGTAGACCATCCCCAACCATGCACATGCCATGCACCATCAATGACAATATGCAATGACTATAACATCTACCTCACGCAACAACATCATTAACAACATACAACAACAACTATCTCATGCAATAGCATCACCCTCAACATACAACAACAACTATCTCATGCAATAGCATCACCAACAACATACAATAACAACTATCTCATACAATAACATCATCCACCACATACAAAATTAATTATCCCATGCAATATCATCATCAACAACATATGACAACATCAACAACATATATCAACAACATACAACAACACCAAACAACTACTACGTTATATAACTACAACGACAACAACAACACATAACAACATTATATAACTTCAATCAACATCTACATCATGCATCATCAACTACAACAACATATAGCAACATCAATAACACCTATCAACACCTACAACAAGAATCATCAACTATAACAACATACATCAACACGAATAACACCTATCAACACCTAGAACATGCATCATCAACTATAACAACATATATCAACATCAACAAGAACACATAACAATACCATAATATACATCAAAACTTACATTAACATATACCAACAACTATATCATGTAATAACAACAACAACCACACATAGAAATAACAACAACAATGTACATATTAATTCATGTTCATTTCAAGTTATGCTTATTATTCTTCCAATTAAGCTCATAACTCACCTCTACTTACCTCTAACAACTTTACATCACTCCCCATCCCTTAATATATTAATTAAAGAATTTTAGAGAATTTTTCATAAATAAAACATTTTATTTTTTACTTCAGGTATCGCTAAGCGATGGGCTTGCTCGCTGAGTGAGCAACTCTTTGTAAAACGCTCTCCAAAATTTTAACTTGCTCGCTAAGTGAGCTGCAGATCGCTAAGCGAGCGCTGCGAATTTTGCATTTCTCCTTCTGCGAACAAATCAAATCCCTGCTACGAAATAATTACTCAAAAACCAGTCTAACAACCAGAAAATGCAGAATTTATACAATCCATTGCCTAATTCATACATTTGTCATACAAAATCAACAACTACTGACAATTTAACACAATTTCATCCAAAATCACCTAAACCCCAATTCTCTATTCAACAATACTACACATAATATTTAGATTATTAAACCCTTAGGAGATGAAGAAAACCCACCCCTACCTTAGTTCGATGAGCGATTCCTTCCTTCTCAGTGAATTCTTCCTTCTAGCCTTGCCCTTTCTCATTCCTTCTTCTCTTTGTTCACAATTCTCTTCATAATCCCAAAATACGACTGAACTTCCTCTTTTCCAAATTTCCAAACTTAACCCTTAGACCTCATCTATGGTTTTCCTTATTTGCCCTCATTACCCTTCACTAATTTACCCTTCTACCCTTTTCCCTTAATATTCCACTTATTATAATTATTCAATATAATGCATTTCCTTTAAATTAACATCATATCAAATAATATTATAATTTCTTCCACACCAAAATACAACAAATCCAATTAAATAAATAAAATAATAATCAGGGCGTTACACGATTAGGCCCAAATTCGATGAAACTTGAAAGAAGATTGGGATACCTAAAGCAACTACGCATCAAGCTTCAAAAGTCGTGGATCTAACGCAAATGATTAACCACCTTTGGATGACGCGACCAACACGAGTTTCGACCCATGAAAATGCAAGTATCCAATTGGATTTTTATTCCGAAGTAGGGACACATTTAGTTCTATGTTAAGCAATCGCCGAGTAATTTACAGGGTAATTACCCTATAAATGAGGTCGACCAAAACCAATTAAGGTTAATGATCTTAGTGTTAATACATGCGAGATAAACGATATGTAAATCGCTATCCGAACGCAATGCCGCACAAAAATAAAGATACATACTAAATTGAGTTACACTTATAGTATTCTTTCATATTTAAGTCCATACACTAATTTTGGTGGATTCAAGTATGAAAATGTATCACTAATGCAAAGTACCTAAAGTGAATTAAATAATTCACTTAAAGGTAGATTTGAACTAATGAACATTAACCACTCTAATCTGCACCCAAAGTCCATTGAATTTAAAGAGAAATCAGTCCCAAAAATGTCTCCCAAGGTAAAAATAAGAAGAAGGGAGAAGAAGAAGCAAAAGGAACAAAAAACAACCCCCAAAAAAGTGAAAAAAACAATTTTGCCCCAGACTAATCGGTTACTCCCAGAGTGGTAACCAGTTGCCAGTTCAAAAAAAGCAGTTTCTGGGCAAAATTAACACTGGTAACCGGTTACTCCCAGAAGATAACCGGTTACTCTGCACGCAGTAGCAAAAAATGGCCAAAATTCAACATGATATTTCTTTCAAAACAATTTTCAAACACCTTACGATCATGAACTGAATTAGCACAAATTTTAAAGTGAAAAATCAGTGGAATCCTTGCAATTAATCAAACAAAAATTTATGATCCAAAGGATCAACAACCAAAAGCACCAAAGATCAACATCTTGAATGATGATGATGAAGGTGTAATAATGGAGGAAGTTGAATTACCAAAAACAAACTTCAAATTGATCCAATAACAAGCTTGATCTACTAAAATTGATGAAGAAAAATGAAATGGATGAAGGTTTAGCTCAAAGTTGATCAAGAATTCAATACAAATTCTTGATAAGTTTCAAAAGAAGAAAATGAGCTTTGGTGAATTTTGTGGTTTGGGAAGATATTTTGCAAGAGATTTTTTGGCTATGAAAAGCTTGAGAAATGAATGAGAAAAGGCCTTTATTTAAAGAGTTTAGGTATGTAAATTTGGTGGAATGAAGCTTACTCTAGAAAATCAAGATTATGCTTGGAAATTCAAATTTGGAGGGAATTATCAAAATAGTGGTTATTAGTGAAGGTATATGGTGGAAATTAATTTTGATGATGTGTGAGAATTAAATGGAGATGGTCTAGAATATTCCAAATGTGATCAAAAGTGAAATTGGTGCCAAAATTGAAAGTTTGATTTTGCTGCCAAAATTTTCAAATTTGTGCACTGGTAACCGGTTACTCCCAGGGTGGTAATCGGTTACTCAGTGCAAAATTTGGATTTTTTTCCTGCACTGCTGTGGTTCTGGCTCGATTCTTTTGCGCGTCAAAAAAGGCATGGAAATAAACACATGAACCTTGGAATTCCTTGAATAAATCATTTAAAGCTCGAGAAATGCTTGATCAAATGAATTTAAATTATTTGCGGATCAACTTCAACTTTGTTCAGATGAAATTTGTTCGAGTTGAGGAACCGCTATTCTTGGTATTTTTGACCTGTTCTTCTCTTGAAAATGTTAATAAAAGAAAACAAAATATTTTTGGATTTTAACTAAAGGTTAGTAAACATAAAAAAAATAAAAGGCAAACAAAAACAATGGCGATCCCCTGTGAGACATAAACCTGCGACCAAAATAGACTGAGGAACCAATGCGTGATCTTGTTTATATGCAAAATGCAGATGAAATATGAAGAATCTTAGGGTAAAAAATTAAGGTGTTACATATGCAAAATGATGCAGATGCAAAATACAATCTTAGGGACACAAATTAGGGTGTTACAATATCTAACACAGTCGAAGGACATTTGTTTATCAGATATGTTGTTGTCAAAACAACCTCAGCCCAAAACACCTTCTTTAACCTAGCACTAGTCAACATGCATCTAACTCTTTCCAAAATAGTTTGATTAAACCTTTCTGAAAAACCATTTTGTTGTGGAGTTCTTACAGTAGTTCTGTGACTTGCAATACCTGAGGCAACACAAAAGTTGTCGAACACCTCATTGCAAAATTCAAGGCCATTGTCGGTTCTCAACCTCTTGACCTTTCTGCCAACCTGATTTTCAACCAGAGTCTTCCAACTTTTGAAATTCTCAAAATTTTCATCCTTAGTCTTCTGGATGAATACCCATAACTTTCTGGAATAATCATCAACTATGGATAGAAAATATATTCCTTCTGAATGTGATGGACACCTTGCAAGCCCCCAAAGATCAACATGGATGTAATCAGGGATATATGTGTTTTTTTTGCCTTTGTTTAACTTCACTCTGCAAGATTTTCCAAGTACAAAAGGTTCACAAAATTCCAGCTCTTAGACTTTGTCTCCACCAAGCAGATTTTGTTTCCCCAATTCGACCAAACCTCTTTCACTGACATGACCCAACCTCATTCGCCAAATTTCTATCTTCGACAACGGTTTTATTGATGCAACATTTGTCAAACCACTTACAACTTCAGCCTCAAGGGTATACAAGCCTTGTTTCTTCACGCCTCTCAAGACTTCATTTGACCCCTTCATGACTCTTAGGATATTTTTCTCTCCTTGAAAAACATATCATTTCCTGTTGAATTCACCAAGAGAAATCAAATTTATCTTTAAATAAGACGCGTACCTGACTTCAGTCAATAACCTTATTGACTCATCATGGAGCTTGAATCTCATAGATCCAATACCTGTAATTTTGTAAGATTTATTGTTTCCCAGCAACACTGATCCACCATCTTGATCACATAATTCCTCGAACAAATATTTGTTTGGAGTCATGTGCCAAGTACAACCTGAATCCATAATCCATTATTTTCTTGAGTAGCTGCTTGAAACCACAAGAACATCAGATGAGTCAAAATCATCTTGAACAATGGTCGTGTTGCCATTATCCTTACCTCCATGATCTTTCACGCGTTCGGGACACACCTTTCTTGTGTGACACTCCTTCTTACAATGATAACATTAAATATCAGATGCCTTGCCATTATAAGACTTCTACTGACTTCTACCTTTTTTCTTGTCAAACTTACCATCCTTTCGTAAGAATTTCCCCTTAACGACTAAACCTTCACCAACCGTCGAAGGTTTATGCTACGTTCGTTCGTTCAAATCTTTAGAGTATAAAGCATATTGAACATCTTCAAAGGTCTTCGAATCCCGTCCATACAAGAGAGTTTCTTTGAAGTAAACCTGTGTTCTGGAGAAAACGCACATCAACAACAGAGCTTGGTCTTCATCATCGATCTTCATATCAATATTTTCAAGATCAAGAACCAGCTTGTTGAACTTATCCAACTGCTCAACCAACACTTTGTCTTCACTCATCTTGAATGAATACAAAGTTTACTTCAGGTAGAGTCGACACACCAACAATTTAATCATATACAAACCTTCAAGTTCCAACCATAATTCTGATACCGCCATATCCTTTGATACCTGTCGGAGAACCTTATCACCAAGGCACAACAATATTGCGTTGTGGGTTTTTTCAATCATGGATGTCTTTTCATTTTTCGTTAATGCAATGTTCATGGCTGCAACTCCCTTCAACGCTTCCGAACAACCCTGGTGAACCAGTAGGACTTTCATCTGCAAACGCCACATACCGAAATCATTCACTTCAGTGAAATTTTTAATTTCATACTTTGTTGAAGGCATCTTCTCCACGCTCATCGCACCAATTTGTTGTGAATCGAATGTCCTAGACACAAAGTATAAACATTTTCTTTATGATCAAGAAACTCACAAGGGTTAGGGTTTATGGTAACACAAAGATAACAACGAGAATTGGTTATAAACTGATATTCTTTCATTTCTCTATCAAACAAGATTATAAGTATACAAGAATAACAAATAACCCATCTCTCTTGAATTAAGATTTTATCTTCCTATTTTTCCTTATGCAAGATGAGAGACTAACATGCTATTTATAAAAAAACTAACACACTAACCTAATGAGTCTTTTAACAATTACCCATTACAAACTAACTTAGGGTATAAGCAAACTTAAAGAATTTGGCTTACAAGTAATGCACAATTCAACATGCTAACAAACCTAATAATATTGACTAATGCATGTTAGAACACTTTTAACTACAACACACATTACATCAACAACAACATACAAACAGACTTCAACCTCATGCTTAATTTATGTCGAACTAGAGACTACCATTTAACCATATTAGCGTTCGATCCAATATCTCACAGAATCAATTTGTTAAAGAAAACTTAAAAGAACACTATTAAAAAAATAACTTAAATGACATCTCATGTAAATAAATTACTTATGATATTAATATATTTTGCTAATGTTAAGTTGCTTCATTATCAACCAAACATGAATGGAGAGACACTTCCTCTTCCTCTTCCTCTCATCCAAAACTTTGATAAAGGTATCGAATGATTTTTTAAGAATCTTAAAATTCATGATTATCTTCATGTGATTCATATCAAAAGAAGCAACTATATTGGTTATCTAGTCACGCATATAAGAATTATGGAAATCTTTAGCATTCTTTTTCTGATTGAAGAATGATAACAATTAAATGAAATTAATCACAAATTTGATACGAGTTCTATATAAAAGTGACCACAATACTATTCAAATCTTATACAGGTCATAGGTGATGGACAATGACACATGTAGGAAAGGGATACTCTATCTAGGACCACATGCACTAACTTGACAAAAAACTTTCAACGCTTTGAAGCATAGAAACAGTATGCTTTCTTCACCATCCATTCATTCTTTCTTTCTATTTAAGTTGTAAACTTTCTTTGCCACTACAAGTGCAGGCCCAAAAGAAACAAACGTGATTATCACTACTTGCATGAAAGTACCCTCTTGGGTCAAAAATATAAAAGAAAGTTTGATTAAAAAAAGTTGAATCTATTTGGTTCAAATTTTGGTACAAACTTATTATTTTTTGTGGACTAGTTTTCTTTAATAATATTGATTCACTTTAATATTGCATAATTAAATAAAGCGTAAATAAAATAAAATGTAAATAAAATAAAAATATATAAAATCTCATAATACCTAAATTCCGTTGAATCCCCATTTTTTTTTGGTAAGCAAGGATTTCATTCAAAAAAAGAGTACAAAATATACTCTACCCGCATACAAAAAGTGAAGGCCGAGGATTAAACTCGTCAAGAAAGGGAAAGAAAATTACAAGCCAAATTGCGCCTATACCATATGTAACAATAAGTTCTTGTAGAAGTCGTACAAGTTGCAATTGGGTCGGGTAATTTCCCCCATCATGTTCCACTTCCAAATAGATAATTTGATCCTCCAAACAATGTCAATAATGTTCCAATTCGCTTCGTTAAAAATAATGTTGTTCCTAACAAACCAAATATTCCACACCACCGCCTTCCAAGGGGAGCCCTCTCTACCTTTTGCCACTTTAACGAATTTGCTAAAAGCGGTCCAATCCAAAAATGAGATTTTAAACTAAATCTCAACGAATTTTTACAACCCAACCAATCTGCAATCTCCCTCCAAACCAACCTTGCCACTTTGCAATCCAAAAACAAATGCACTAAAGATTCCTCTTTCACGCCACAATACAGACATATCGTCTCGTTTGCGGTAACTAAAATACCTCTAACCACCACAACGTCTTTCGTAGGCAACCTGTTTAAAAAACCACGTCAGACAAAGGCTTTTACCTTGAAGGGTACCAACATCTTCCAAACCAAGCCATAATCATCGCAATTTGGAGGGCCATTTGGAATATACGAAGAAAAATCCATACGATAAAACGATCTAACCGAACAATCCATTATCCTCACACTTCCAATAAACCGCATCCTTTTCGAGCTTACGAGGGTTAATATTAACCAGCAAGTGGAGAAGGCTTTTGATATCACGAGACAGATCCGAATCAGTCCCGGGAAGAGCCTCGTTGATGGAGCCGTATTCATCAAACACGCCTGTTACACCCGCCTCCGCCTCAGCTGGCCCACCAACAAAAACAATTACTGCACCAGAGCCGACTGAAGGCTAAACATTACCTGGACCGGAAACAACAACTGAAGAAAATGAGGAAACCTCTTCTTCCGCATAAATCATACCAGCAGAAGCGAGAAAAACAGAAACACTAGCTGTAGATAGGGAAAAATTCCTTTCTAAAATAGTAACAGACTCTGCAAAACAAGAAAATTCGTTAGCAAAAACAGGATCTGGTTCTGCTAAACCAGTTCCGCTGTCAACTGAGACAACAACACTGCCTGCGGAAAAAACATTCTCCACGGTAGCAAAAACCACCAGGCCCTCAGAATTGACTCCATCCGCCATAAAATCTGCTGATTCCGCAATATCCGCCCCAAGGATCAGGCGCCTCCGGTATAAGGCCATCCACGCCCGCAATCCCTAGGTCACTCCAATGCCAAACCTCCCCCTTCCAACCCCTCATGGCCGCTACATAGACCTCCTTCAAAAGGGATTCCGAATAAGCTAACGTAAAAATGCTCAAAAACATCCCTAAACCAGTCCAATCCGTCTTCTAAAAAATATGATAAAATATCGCCCGCACAACTAGTCCCCATGTTTGACACAAACATCCCATTACTTCCAATTGAGTCATATTTATTTGTGTAAATTTGATATATAAACACTACTATTTCATAACCCACAAACTATGTGGGACTAAGAATAAAAACAATAGTGCACTCATTCATCACTCATCCACCGTCTCTCACACCAACTCTTCTTCCATCATGCATGACCTATGATGCATAGGTACTGGTACGTACCCGGTGCGGGTACCGGTACCGGTACGGGATACGATATTTTAAAAAAAATCAATATACGGATCCGTTAATAAGTAATAAGAATTTTCTATAAAAATATATGAGTAGAGAACTAAATTGTTAGATTCATAACAAAATATAACTATAAAACATTGAAAAAACAAAATTAATGATAAGATATAATAAAAAAAAATTAAAACACATAAATATATTATATTGATATTTGAGAAAATTACAAATTTCAATCAAAATCAAATAATGAGAAAAAATAAAGTATCATAAATACGATACGAGTATCCGGTACCGGTATTTCATCATTTTAGAAGTACCCATGCATCCATGTGCATGGCAATATCACTACCTTTTTCCAACATACCATCATCATTACCAATTTCGTTGTTATGTTCCTCACAACACATTAATGTAAAGCCATAATATTTGATCAATTATTTTGACACCTGGTTACAATAATGGTTTGAACTTCAGAAAAGACAATCAATCAACAGTAACGTGTAACTTACCTAGTGATTCACTCATGGTACAGTATAATGTAGCAAAATTGAATGGCTGATGTTTGTTCACGTTCACGTCTCAAGAAGCTCTTCATCCATTTGTCCATTTATGGTTTTGTTTGTTTATGGTGATGTTTGTTTAAAAACTACAGGTGAAATCAACAACATATTAATAAGCTTCTTAATGATAGAAATTAAAACAACAAAGATTCTCTCCTAAAAACTGCAGAATTTTATCACAACTTGTAGGTTCGGACAATATGGATTGTGTGACAGATATACAGAATTAGTTTTGTTTAAATTGAGAAATTTATATTTTTTACTACAACAAATACTACTGCTGGAACAATTAAAAACAGGGGTATCAGTTGTTTTTTTACGTGAAGAACCATTTGCAGGTGTTGAAAATTGTTATCCTCAATGTTGGAGAGTCTAATGTTGGTGGAAATGGAGGATAATATTTTGGTGGAATTATTGTTTTGTTGTTGTCTCGTATCGGTTGGATTTATTTTATATTTGATGTTTATAAACTTCAAACACAACATAGAATATGTTAAGTGTATTGGGTTGTAAAGTGTGTTGGATTTTCAATGAGTTTGTGTGTGTTTAGAATGAGCCCAACTAAAATAATTCTTAATAAATATTACAAAAACAAAAATTAAAAGATAAATAAATAAATATAATATGTAAAAAAGATTAATAAAAAAGTGAAAAAAACATCCACGTGAAATTAAAATTAAATAAAAAATAAAAAATTCCATATAAATTGCCACAGACAAAAGGATAGAATTTTTGCTGCAATGTCAGGGGTGTATCTTAGGGAATCTGGGTATTATGAGGTTTTTTTTTATAAAAAAGAATTATATGGGCTAAAATCCAATCTCGCTAACATTATAGAGGAGTTTTGTATATTTAATCTTGGAATAAATTAGTGAAAATTAAAGAGATAAGGGAAAGATATCATATATCCAATATTTATACTGGTTTGAAATTCCTTTTTTATTTGAGTTTTCATTTGCATTTTCACACGGAGAACTCATGAAATCCAAATGTAGGAATCCTATTTGGTGAATTTTTGTTCTAGCTCTGAATCACCATTAGCCAATCCTGGTGATATGGAGCCTTATCCCACACATAATGTTACAAAACAAGTCGGGGTAAAGGAAATAGTTTTAGGGAAGTTAAGCTAACTAACCCCATAGTCATCAATATGATACAAGCATCATGGATGACCCCAATGTGAAAAAGTTGTTCTTTGCTGAACTTTTGTTCCTCAGGGGGGAAATGTCAAACATGATGTCCTAGAAAATCGGTACGACAAGTTGAACTAGAATCACCACAAATATTACATATAAGTTGTACAAGATGATGGAGCAGAAAACAAATATAAAACAAAAAATGATAACTCAGTTTAATGCAAACAACACCTACGTCTAGAGGTTTAACTTCCAACCTAAGAAAGAAAATTCACTTAGTAGCTTAATATAATTAATCTTACAAGTAATAACAAACCTATCTTATTTAATGTGTCTTCCTAACACAACCCAATGACTTTATACTTAGGACTTCCCCTAATATGAGAAACCCTTTCAGTTTCTCTCAATCATTAAACCCTAGTGATTGGTGATTCACCCAATTATCAATATTGAATCTTACAACTCCACTAGAAAACCATTTTATGCCAAGTTACCGAAACATAGAGGTGAATATGTTGAATATACAACTCAACCAGACAACCCTTTCTATGCCAAGTTACTGAAACATAGAGGTGTACATAAAATAACAAGGAATCTTGTAAACCCTAGCACTCTAAAATATTCAATGTGAATGCTTGATTTCCAATGTAGGTTTGAGCTTCTTGTATAACATAATACTTTTGGGTTTTTCTCATAGGATATTAACTTTAATTTTATCCAAAATCAATGCAGAATTAATGCATAAATTTCTCCAATAAGATATGATTTGTTTCAATTTAAATTCAAATTTAAATCTAAATCAATCTCAATCCAACTGTCAAACAAATCACTTAATCATATTGCTAAACCAATTATGAAATTCTGGTATGACAGAACCAAATGTCGAGACATCTAGTCTGTTATAGAAAACATGGCAAGGTACAACCAACAACATTCCTGTATTATGATATAACAGATTCTAAATATCCTACAAGATGTTTAGACATCTTGTTTGACATTCAACAAGAACACTGCATAATACAATACAAAAAACATAAATAACACAATCAAATTATTAACCCAGATCGATGCAATCACATCTACTATGAGGGATACTAAGCCAGGAAGGAAATTCACTATGTAGTATCAACTCAAAGACCCTCAGCAAACCACTCAGTTTACGATCTTCTCACTTAATCACTACCAATGCTACTTCTATTTAGGAACTCCTAAATATGAGAAACCTATCTTACCCCCTCAATCACAGCAGCGATAACAAACTGACAATTCAGAATCATAAGACACACTTCCATGACAACATCTTAACCTTGTTTCAAAGCTTCAGTCAAGTACAAAATACCTCTTGCTTAACAACTTCGAGGATTACAAAGAAAACATACATAAAGATTAAATCTTTCAGCATACGACTGTGACTACAACTCAACCCTAATGATACAACTTTTACATCTTCGGTTGGTTGCCAAATCTAGGTTACAAGACTTCTTTTTATAACCTAATCCCAACTGGTTTTGGGCCTTCTAAAATGTAGCATAATAGCTGCTACAAATATGTAGAAAAATATGCTACAAAAAGATCTTCAAAACTATAACTTCCTAAAATATCTCTATATATAGAAAGTCTATATTTATTCAATATTTTTGTCTAATTCAGATTTGAATATTCAAGAACTTTAAATCAGCGCCACATTGGATTGCTTTAAATTCTCTTAATATTATGCTTCTATTAAGTTATAACAGAATCTTCAAACCACCTGTATCTGTTTATGATGTCAAATGAACTGTTTAGAACATCTTCTTCAACATGTTGCTCCAGATGTTGAAACACTTCAACTCAACATGTTTAGGCGCACAATAGGACTTCTTTTCTTCACTTGTTCTTATTTAGTAGGATCTTATACAATATATTGTTGTTATATTTGTTTTACAAAATTGATGTCAATCCTAGAAATACAAAACTAACAATCCCCCCCTTTGGAAAATTTTGGCTAAAGAAATTAAATAAAATACAACACAAATAACAACATTCCTTAACATCCTTCCTCAGCAATAGTGGAAACAACAGTGGACAAGGAGTAGAAAGTCCTAAACTCTGAGTAGAAAGTCCGGAACTCTTGACAGAACTAATCCACTACTATCCCTTTCCATTCAGGTTCCCAGAAACATTCCTCACAGACTGAGAAATACTCCCCCTCAAGGAGACCAAAGGTGGCATAAGAGAACAGATCACCCATTCCCTTATGTAACTCAGAACACAAGTCACAATTGTGTTCATAACTCAGGACACAAGTCACAATGACTGAACTATAACATCCTCCCTAACATCTGAGGTCCATATCTGAAGCACATCTGGCATATCCATTTGAACCGAACCTCTATGCACACCATCTGAGCAGATCCTATCTCCCCTTTTTTAGCCAAAAATTGGCAAAGACATCCATCACAACACCAAACCCATGCAGTACTCACCCAAATATAAATAAAACCCATAAGAAATAAGAAATGTTGAAAACACGCACAGGCTGAAAGAGGAGAAATGCTCTCTATAAATAACAAGAGTTGACCTAGAAAGTAACGGTTGTGCCTTGAATGCATACACGTTCTTGGTCAAGGCATGTTATTTTAGGCGCAAAAATCTTCTACACCAATTAAAGAGAACCGTCCAAAACAAATTTTGAATTCTGACTTTCATAAACACGCGTTTCACACCCTACTGCCAGCACCGCCCACAAAAGCTCCTAGTTTGGCTAAAGACACACATGTTCTGACATCCTACCACAAACTGTCTGCTAGAAACACTACATGTATAATTCACAACCCCTTATGTATTCAATTAATATTGCAGATAACAACTTTATCCATATGGATTCATACTGCCTTTAGACACACAAGACAACCCTTATTCAAATCACAGAGGAAAGCACACAACAATTTTTAACCTTCACCAAAGTGAGCTAGCTTCACACAACTAAGTAAAATATATCAATATGAGAAACAATTTACCATACTTAGTAGAACATGTTACAACATGATGTGTGACATCACAGATCCTTATCAGAGACAACCATTTTGAATATGAACAATCAAGGTGCACTTGATATTATTTATTTTTCACTCCTTTTAACCATGACATATACTGTCTAGATCACCAAGAAAAGTATTACTCCCTATTTACTTCCCAAGTTCAGTTATGCAAAATTGTAGCACTCTCCCCTTATCAAGGATGACATGTGCTTCTTTTTACTTTGATGAATGGAAAACATAAGGTGCATCTTCATGTCTTCTAGAGCTCACTCTTTGTTCTATCCACACGTTGAACACAATCATCCCTTGTACCAATCCTCAAATGATCCCTTCTTAGTTTTTTGTCAACACACGCTCCAAAATATCACATCTTGACAAGCTGATCAACTAGCATGACATATCAATAGGGTTATGTCCCCTTAACAACCTTTTCTTCTTAGCCAGACACTCCAATACAATACTCATCCAATCCTCTAACTTTGACAATTGGATCAGTTGATGAATATTCATATTCAGACTTTCAAGCAATCATTATCTGATATAATTCAGTCTTCTCTACAATCTCTTTTCAAGAGAAACCATCTACTTCATTATTCTCCTGTATGATAAGGTAGACTCTAATTTGATACAATGTAAACAATCATCCCAGATAATGTCCTAACACCAGTTAGAACATCTTCCATACACCAAGACATAATCACCATGATTCTTGATATGTTCCACCAACTGGACTTCCTATAACATAGTAATCCAAGAACTGAAGATCTTCAACAACACTGTGCCACCAGCTTGAATCAGAACTCCAAAAAGAGAGATAAACTCTCATCCACCTTCAAGAAGAACAAAAACTCCTTGAGTCTTCAACTCATCACTCTTCTGCCCAAGAGAAACTTGTTCCAAGACAATCCTCAAGACTAACCAACTGTCACACTCTGGTTATCTTGATCCTTCGAATTAACTATAGAGACCAACTAGTTGCTACAGTCTGATCATCCCAGTTATGAATCCTCATATGAAAAGGTCAATGGCCAGACATTGTCTTTTTCATGTTTGTCAAAAATCTCACAAAGATATCGTGTTGTCGCTCCCGGGATTTTCATCCTAGTACAAAAGCGAAAATGGCGCGGAAAAGGTAGAGTCGCCAGCCATGCATTTTTATCCTGAATGAATGGGAAAGGTAATGTTGCACAAACTTAAGATAGAAGGAAACGACAAGGTCCTGCAAACCAAATAACTAGGTTCGGGAGTCGGTTACGACCTGAGAAGGTATTAGTACCTGTAGATACCCAAAATTTTCCCTCTGGATTTTTCTATCTTTGTCTGTCTTTCATTTGCATCTCATTTGCATTTTCATTAGATCATTAATATTTAGGATTCATATCATTTGCATAGGCTTTGAAGCATAGGATCGATATTTACGGAAGATTGGGGTTTCACGTCTTTATCTGCGGATTATCAGAGAATTCAAAGTTTCAGCTATGCAGCCATCATTGGCATCATCTCCTTATGCTTCTGTCACTAAACTAGGGTTTATTTTCCCTGGTCTAGTGGTCATCAAGGTTTCCACTTACAAGAACTATTGGCGCATCAGGCTCGTCATCAGCAAAGAAATGTTGAATTAGGGTTCTTTTCCTTCAGTTACAAGGTTATGATTCACCATCAAGTTGCAAAACTATTTCTTCTCTTAGCAGAATCTCAAAGGTTGATTTCTCAATCAATGTATGTCTAAAGTCAGATTGTTGTGTGGGGATTTCCTCGGGTTGTCAAGCAGTGGTTCGTGTGAGGTTCATTCCAGAAATCAAGTTTATCAGGTCATCAGTACAGATTGTGTTCCTATGTGGATTTATCCCCAAAGATTAATTCAGACAAATTCAGGGTGATCAAGGCTTCATTTGGTTAAAAATCGGATTGATTAATTCAGATAGTTTTGTTGCAGTGGCGAATTGTTTAAATGTTTCTGGAGTTTCACTTTATTCAGATATTTTTGGAATTGGTTTGATTTTTTGAGTTTCACTTAATGGATTCAATTCATTAATCATGACCGATTTTCAAATTCTTTTTGAATTGAAATTTTGTTTGGATGCAATTTGCTCTCATTTTAGTTCCTTGATTCTTTGTCATTATCCATGAGGACATTCAGGTAAACTCCAAGGTGAAAGAAAAATCAGATTTCAAGTATCTCAACTCAAGGGCCCATTATGCTTCAGCCCATTTGCAAATTATAATCTCATGACCATTTGGATTACAAAAATTCAACATTATTATAGCAAAGTCCAAACAAGAATGCAGCTGATGTTTGTTTTTTTTAATTGGTCCAAAATCTCAAAAGTCCAAAATATGAGTAAAATACATGTTGGCATTAGGAAACTGCAGTCCAAAAAGGTGACCCCACCATTCACGTGAATTACCCATTCCACCTTCCATTCTTCATCCAGGACCCACACGAGAAGCATACCGCAACAACTCCGAAATTTCTTTCACAACCTTCCATTCACCTCATCACACGAAAACGTACAATCAGTACGTGTATTCCATCTCACTAATTCACACCTTCAAGTTGTACCTCAACATTTTTTGTGATATGCAACACACATAATTGATTGTCACATGGCCCCACCAAGCGTTTCTTCACTACACACAACGTACGTTTTCAGCACCAGCCACAACGATTATTTTCGGCCTTCATGTAGAAATTTCCAACGGATTCCTCACACACATCCGTGCACAATAATACACAGCACAAACCTTTTTTCCAATTTCAGCAGCACACACCACTCAAGATCACACTACTCACGTTAAACTTCAGCAAAAAGAAAAAAAGAAAGCATCACGGTAAAACCCCCTCAAAAATTCATTTTCTTCTTCAACTCACACCGGAAGCCACCACCCTTCTTCTATCTGTATCTCATAACCATCTCCCTTGAACTCTTTCAACACTTTTCTTCATACCACACAAACCCCTTCTTCTATCTGCATCAATAACCCTTCTCCATTGGTGACTAAAACTCTCAAACACAAACTCTCCTTCATCTTGAAACCACCTTCTCCCTCATCACCACCATCTAACCTCATATCACCCCTCTTCAACACAACCGACAACCTTCAAACCACGTAAATCATCTACAACAACCACCTTCATTATTTACAACAACACAACAACAACCTTCTTCACCCAACAATCCGCGGCCTCCAAAACAACTAAAAACAAACCAATCATCCTCCACCCATCACACAACGCCACCAACACCCATTATTGTTAAAAAAAAATCAGATCGATTGAGGGAGACGAAGAAGAACAAGCTACTGACACGATCTGTTTCGAAGGGTAGAAGAGAGTGGATCAAAGGAGAGCATCAAATCAATGAGGAGCGGAAGAAGAGATCAACCGTGAACCAACCACGATTGAGGGTTGACGATAAAGCGTGGCCACATCGTGAAGCAGGAAGAAGGCGTGGCGGCGGAGGCGTCATACACGTGATTGCATTCTTTCGTCTGTATTGAGCTTCGAGGAACCGCGTTTGATTTTCATGAAGCACGGTGATGGATTTGGATTTTGTTAGAGAGCGAGAGTACCGACAGTGAAGAAGAAGAAGTGACTGAACCGTGTTGATTGAAATCTCATGTAGTTTGGCTGTTGGGCTATAGAAACCCATGGACTTGCTCTTCCCTGTGCCAGACCCCTTTGTTGTTGCTAGTATGGGCTTATTAAGCCCAACTTGAATTTCTACCTGCACCCAATTTCCAGCAAACCAAATCCCTCCCCCTGTTTTGTTATTTTTCTTTTTCTCATCATTTTCTTTTTTTTATTTAATTTTATTTAGTTTCTTTATTAACATAGACTTTAGTGTTTTATTTATTTATTCTAATTAGATGTTATATATAACTTTGTTAAAGATAATAGTAAAAAAAAATTAGTTAATATTTGTTTTAGAATATAGTTTAGACTTTAATCTTAATTTTTTTGTTTCAATTATTAATCTTAATCTGGTCTAGATTTTAATCTCAAGTTCTTGACTAATTTTGGTTTTAGTTTTCTATTGGATGTTTTGTAGGTTTCTTGATGGAGGATAAAGAGTGGATGACTTGTGACTGTTTATGCCATAATTTTGTCTGGACTAATGAGACCTTTGGACACCAATTGGACTTAGACTTTGATTTTGCACGGACCAATTCTTGACTTTAATTCTGGATGATGGATACTTACCCTTGACTTTGGTTTGATGCCCTGATATTTGACAATTTGTGCTTGAACTGTTGAATCCGCTTTAGACTTGAATATTTCTTCTTGATTTCTCTTGCGTGCATTGAAGAGGCAACGGACCTTCTCCGTTAGGTAACACTAAGGCCCGATTCTAATTATTGCATGCTGCTTCATCTGGAAGTCCTACTGGTGTAGGCTCTGTTTGTGCATTGTCTGATTACTCCATTTCGCATTCTCATCTCTTTATCTTATTTCTTCTTCATCTCAATTTCTTCGTCCTCATCTTCTGTTACTCGTTCTTAACTTGAGGTGTGCTTAGGCCACCATGGAGCTTCTCCTTTCATCTTTCTCTTCTTCTTTCTTTCATTAGGATAGTAAGGCTCACTAACCTAGGACCATCCGAGCATGTGAATATTAGGATTGGACTTTTCCCATTAGAGTTTACCTTTGTGATCCTTTGGTGCTTTCTCTTCTCATCTTCAAATTCAATTCTAATTCACTTAATAAAGGTTGAGTACTTTCATGTGACATGAGACTTTGCTATGAGATACTTGCACGCGTTCCGTTTCGGGGCGAGGTGTGAGTCATCACTCGTGGTGGATAGGTCTTAGCATGAGTACCTCACAAAGAAAAGCTAAAAACACTTCTTAACCAAAAAACCACAAAAATACTTAATAATGGTAATAGGCCAGTGTGCTTAAGCCTTCACTTGTGGGACTAGCTTTGGGGATTTCCTCCATAGATAGGGGTGCCTCTTGCGCATTCCATTTCGGGATGATGTGAGATGTACACATCCCATTGAGTAAGACTTAGGTACACTTACCTATGCAAACCTTCACTCATAAAAGCTTCTAAAAAACACAAACAAACAATAAGCGTCTTTCCTTCGGGAATTCTTTTCTCATCTCCTTCGCTCCGTACGCGAACTTGCTCCTACTTGTCATTTTGCAAGACGGTTACGCACTCGTCGTCCGAGTCTGCAACACCTGAGCAATGGCATAGGCAGTTCAAACTTTAATTCACAAGCAACTTCCTTTTAGTACCCCTAGTTAGGGGAACTACGGCGTCTCTAATCCTCATTATCTTGATGAGGTACGTAGGCAGCGGGGTAGGGCCCGTTCGAGCACAATCTTTATTTTCCCTACATTTTTTCTCTTTATTCTTTCATTCAGTTCTCTTCCAGTTCCAGTTTTCTTTTCTTTTCACTTCTTTTGCTGCAGCTTTCATACCTTCACCCTTTGAAACAGTTTCTTTTGCAAGCGTGGATCCCGTCGGGTACGGAGGACGATCTGGGTGCTAATACCTTCCCAGGTCGTAACCGACTCCCGAACTCGGTCTCTTTGGTTCGTAGGACCTGTGTCCTTCCTCTTTCTTTCTTCTAGTTTGTGCAGCATTACCATTCCCTTTCTTTGGGATAAAAATGCCTGGCTGGCGACTCTATTCTTTTTCCGCGTCACTTTCGTATTTTTACCAGGATGGAAATCCGGGGAGCGACAGCTGGCGACTCTGCTGGGGAATATTACCCAGAATCTTTGGTTCCCCTGTGAGTCTCTCCTAGCGCCTGCGTGTTTCTGTTTCTTTGGGTGATGACTGTTTGCTGCTGTGTGTTGTATTTTACTGTTTTTTATTTACAGTTTTATTTACAACTTTATTTACAGTTTTCAGTAATTACTTTCTGCATCATATATCATACTGGACTATCTGGACTGGTTTTCTGTTTGGTGGGCTCGGGTGATATTGTTTCTGAGAGATAAGCCAAGTACCCGGCTTGAGTGCACTATAGGATTAGAGTGGACATATTGTACTCACATGTGGTATGATGAGTGGCGATGTGTTTCACGCCCAGATTGCGACCGTCTTTGGAATATCTTGTGTGGGGATTTCCTCCACTCCGGGATAGGACCTTGATAGTTATGTGCATCTGGGGACCGATCATTGAGAACCTTTGTGGAAACAACCCTCTCCAGTGGTGGCAGTGGTAGACCACATTTTGTGGCAAACCCATTTGCACCCGAGGGTCCACTGGGGGCTCGCATAGGTGGCCTGGTTCTCTTATAGGAACTCAGTTAAAGCATCTGGTCATATGACATTAGTATTGTATCCTACGGGCTGAATGTACTGTTGTTTCTCGATTTCAGCGCTCGAAGCTGGGGACTTATAAGGGATGCTTGTTTTTCCCGGACTCAGTGGAGGCCTCCCTGCATAGTATATAATGCCAAACCGATTCCCTGATTTGGCCATGGGCCATTTCTCGGATATGGTGAAAGTATTATTGCTATTCGGCTTTGAGAGTCCGTGATGTTTGACCCGGAGCACACCCGTGATATTTGGAGGGGTTTACAGGTTTGCAGGAACCCATGTCCTCAACATACCCTCATTACCAATGCAGTCTTGTTCTGATCCGGTCACTATGATCCTGAAGTTATCAACCTTTGGTTCTCGGTTACTATTTTTGGATTATCATACAGAGATCTTGTGGTTATAGACACTTGATTCTTAGCAGTATTCCAGATTCCAAGCAGTTTCCAGCTGTGATCCCATGTCTCTGCATCTTTGCATCATCATATTGCATTTGCATCTGCATTGCATACCTTTTTCCAGAGAGCTTATCCTTCCTCTTTTGTCCATGACCAGCCAGCTGATTTCCCGGTACTCAGTTTGAACAAGTGGTAACAGTTAAAAGACGACAGTTGTTTGAAGCAAGACTGAGCAGTGTCAGGAATTAAGAAAAGGTCAGTTTGGAAGCCGTCAGTAGCTATGTCAGAGAACAACCGTCAGAATGTTGAGTTTCCACCTGGTTTCACTTCGATGACCAATCCTTTGTATGGTCTTTCTCTTGATGAGGATCCTCCACAGGTGAACTACCTTACTCAAGCTCAGCCTGCACAGACCCCGATCGTGAATCAGAGTGTACTTGAACCATCTGTTGTCCGAGGTGGGCCTTCATCTTCTTCTGATTCTGCGGATTATCAGAGTTTTGCTTTCCCTATGCCAGACTTCCAAGGGGCAATCCCTCTTGTGAAAACCAAGGATCCACAAGCTATTGATCCTGCTGAAAGGTTTCGCGTGTTGGACGAGCAACTTAAAGCCTTAGCGGATCTTGATGCCTTTGGTTTTGATGCTCTAAACCTGTGTTTGGTACCTGGTCTTGTCATTCCTCCAGATTTCAAGACTCCAAAGTTTGAGAAATACACTGGTGTCAGTTGCCCAAAGCGTCATTTGGTGATGTTCTGCAGAAAAATGACTTCTTATGCATGCAATGATAAGCTGATGATTCACTGTTTTCAAGACAGTTTAAGTGGGGCATCTTTAAGTTGGTATATGGATTTGGAAAGCAGTCGTATCCGATCTTGGAATGATTTATCCAGAGCTTTCGTAAAGCAATACCAGTACAATGTGGACATGGCGCCCAATCACATGCATTTGCAGAGCCTATCTCAGAGAACTGGTGATTCTTTCAGAGAATATGCACAACGGTGGAGAGAGTTGGCAGCCCAAGTGCAACCACCACTTTCAGGCAGAGAACTAGTTGACCTGTTCGTGGGCACCTTGCAAGGTCCATACATGGAAAGAATGAGTAGCATTGGGACATCAAGCTTCTCTGATTTGATGATAGTTGGAGTGCGCATCGAGAGTTTGCTCAAAAGTGGAAGGATCCAATACTCTTCGAACATCCCAGCTAGTGAAGATGAATCTATTGTTAGCTCCCAAGGGGAAGAAGGGTATAACGTAAGCACAATCTTGGCAAATATTGAATATTATAGACCAACATCTTCGCAGAGATCATCATTTCCTGTGTCTGGATACTCTTATGGGCATTCGGCAATGCTCAGAGCACCATATCAGAAACCCTGGACTCCTCCTCGTCCAAATCTGCAAGCTCATGGTCGAAGACCTCAGAATCCACTTCAGAGCCAGCTTAGGCCTCGCAACAACCTGGAAAGAAGGAATGCTCCTCTTCATCCAATTCCCATGGCATACAGTGACCTTTTGCCACACCTAATTCAGAGCTTCTTGGTGGTTCCTAAGCCTCTCAAGCCGTTGTCAGAGCTGTACCCTCCAGAGTACAATCCTCATGAGCAGTGTGGGTATCATGGTGGATCAATGGGGCATTCCACTGAAGATTGCAAAGCTTTTCAAGCCAAAGTACAACAATTGATAGACAAAGGGTACATATCCTTTCCAGAAGGAAGCTTGGTTTTGCACGTCAACCTCTCGCCTGATTGAGTTCAAAGACTTCGGAGAAGCGTCTCCAGATTTCAGTGGCTCATACAAGAAGATGTCATCAGAGCTGGTGATCATTGTATCCTTTTATCATTTGCATTGTAGTTTCTTTCCTGTTAGCAACTACTTGTCTTTTAAGCATTGTTATTTTAAATGGTAATGTTAATGTAGTGATCATGCTTTTTGAATTAATTATGTCGCATTCGCTCATTCTTCTTGCATTGAAAAACAAAAACAAAAAATATGCATCCATTTACCTCCCATTTATTTCACTGTTGTTTAGCAGGTTTGAGGGAGGATGATGACAACTGAATACCCATAATTGTTGAAGGTATGCTTTCAGAGTAGAATCTGCTGACGATGTACAGGAATTACTTCAATTCCCAAACACCGGAGATATAAGGGAGATAGACCCTCGTCAACCCCTTTGAGCCTTGAAGTAGGAGTTTCTTTTCTAAACAGAAAAACCCTCACATTTAACCCGGGGTAGGGTAGTTATCAGTTAATTTGAACGAGCGTTCAAATATCCAAAGGAGTAAGCATCCGAGGATCCATTACCTTTTCTTCAATACACCTCAAGAGGTCAAGAGATGTGAAACCAAAATGGTTACCCCTCACCAACAAAGGAATGAGGCAGACACAATCCTTTTATGCAAATCAGACAACCTGTGTCACACGATTTGTTCAAGAAAAAATCAAAAGCAAAAAAAGAAGAGAAATAAAGCCCGCTAAGTCGAAAAAAAAATGTGAAAAACGATGACTTAGGAAAAAGCTAGGGCATCCCGCTGGACTTCAAAATCGAAAAAAAATTCAAAAAAAGAATCAGTCCAGGCAAAAGTTAGGGAATAAAAATCAGAAAGAAAAAGTTCCATTAGAACAAAGTCGTGTGACTACAGACACAAAGTCAGAAGAGGTGACTGTTACTCCAAGAAACCTCATTGGTGCTTAAACCGTCAACGTCATTGGTTCCTCAACCATTACAAAACCTTGCGAGAGATGAGCGCTTAGGCCGAATTAGCTGAATATAGGACTGGAGAACATCAAGGAGAATGGGTTGGCACAGATAAACTTTGAGCCATAAATATTTCTTTCTAAAACCGTGAACCAGACCACGTTATAAACCTTGAAAGTCCTAATTGAATCAAGTTCAATTCTGAAGGCATACTACGACAAGGTTGCGTAAACTGACTCCTAAAGGTTTGCTAACTCAGCACCGCGTTTGGACTAATCGTCCATTCGTCACACACTGTCACAACATTAAAATAAATAAATTTTCAAAACTTGCATGTGCACTGCATTTAAATTACCATTTGTAAATGAACAGTTTTAATTGCAAGTCAGCCTGTGTCACCAGGAAAGTTCCTACAAAGAGCAATCACGAGGAACTTGATCATTCAACAATGATGGCTAGAATCAAGAGCATCTTGCAGACATGTGAATCAAGGGCATGTTATCCAGTGGTTTTGTTGACCAAGGAACCTGTTAAGGTAAAGCAGTTCCCAAGCATCAGTTGATTGGGGAACGTCATTCAAAGTCAGTTGATCACAGCCGAGTCTATCAAACAGGGACAGGACACCCGGATTTTCTATTGACCAAGGTTGATTCTTCCAATAATCAGTCAGAATGAGTCAATTCGCTTTCACGCTTATACCGGGGTAGGAAACTTCCAGAGATCACTAAGTGCAACTCTTAACGACAGGACATCCAAGTCTGCCATGCTAGAAATTGGATAATCAGTGACAGTCTGTTCAGAGACTCACCCATACATGGGCAAACTTTAGCTACACAGAGCAAGTTATATCAGTGATCTTCGAGTTCAAGATGAATATCGGGAAATCGTGTTACCCACCGTTGCCTATGTCACCCTTCTCAACCAGAAGCCTTGCTACATAAGACCCTTCTTCCCATCCTTGGGAGTTTTTCTAGCTTTTCATGAGCATTGCATAAATCATTTGTATATGTTACTCATGTCGCTTCGTTAGAGCATACACATCATGTTTGCATTAAGCATAACCCCCCGTAACCTCAATCTCATCCAGGGCCTCGTGACCCAACTTATCAACTTTTCAAAGTCCAGTTCTCGTCTGGAAAACTTTTCAGAGTCTAGTCCTCGTCTGGCAGACAAACCTGACGTCCAGTTCTCGTCTGGCAAACCAAATTCAAATACCAGTTCTCGTCTGGTAAGCGAATCTTTTAACCAGTTCTCGTCTGGTCACCTTTTCATTTAACCTGTTGAACCCCAGTTCCCGTCTGGTAGTCTTTCTTTTTCAGAGTCAATTCTCGTTTGACAATGAACCCAAGGAGTCAGTTCCCGTCTGACGACTTATTCTTTGCCCACCAGTTCTCGTCTGTTGGCCTACCTTTAATAAACCGGTTCTCGTATGGTAATTCACCTTCAAAGTCCAATTGCTTGGCAACCAAAAAAGATAAAAATATCTATCAAACTGGCCTTACGCGCAATCATCCTTGTTTCATTTTTCGTGGCTTGCATGAGCATACGTTTACATCTTGTATCATTTGCATTGCATCTTCATACCGCATGGTTTCTATTTTTATCTCTGATGTGGAGCAGAGCCATTACAAGATGCAATCTGGGACAGTTTTCTCAAAATCTATGAATTTCTGTGAGAGTTTGAAGACACTGGGGTATTTCTGGATGCCAAGTCTTCTGTAAAATCCTCTAGAGACAATCTCCTCATAGACGGTGCAATTTGAGGCATAATTGAGGAGTTAAGGGAATGCTTGTTCATTCTTGATAATCAGTGTGCACCTGTTGAAATCAGAAGCTTGAAACACTGTGTTAATTCTCAGGGAATATCTGGTATTTATTTTACCAGCAAGGCATTGGAAGTTTATTTCTTCCCCGAGCAGAGAATTTTCCTTCAGCCAACAAGGTTTCCTCATGAGGAGTTTGGTATTCTCCATAGTCAAAGTCCAATTTTCATTGGCATATCTTCCCAACACAGTCATAGTACTATACTTGGGGCATATTGTGACTTATTTGATTCTTCAGCAAAGCCTCTCCTCAGCAGAGCACCGCCAAATCATTTTCTCAGACAGGCCAGAAGGTTGACATCCCCAGCTGAGGTAGAGCAGATGATATCCCCAGCAGAACTTCAAGGCTGATTGATTTATTATCATCCCCAAGCGGAGTTATCTTTTCACAGTGAAGTATTCCCAACAGGCAGCTGAAGGCCTTGCTTCCCCACAGAGCTTAGAATGTCAGAATTCGTTCCCAGCTAAGGAATTGTTGAAGCGTTTTCCCCAACCAAGTCTGAAGATGATCTTTCCCCACAGAGTTCATAGTTTATTTTCACTCCCGTCAGTGAAACATCCCCCAGAGAAGTTGCCAATTTATTTTTGGTCAATTTGATGATACAACCAGGTATTCATCACCTCAGTCAGAGTTAGGTGTCCAGACCTTTCAATTTGTCTTCCCCTGCAGAGTTGTAACTCTTGGGACCACTCTTGCATTTGGTTGTTGCTCGTCTGCATCTCTCCAGCACTCGTCTATGTTATCCCTTTGGTATTGCTCGTTTGCTCTCCCCAACAGTGATCTATGATTACTTGTGGTTTCTCGTCTGCAATTTCCAGCACTCGTCTGTGCTTTGAGATGAAATATCTTTGCTGTTGATTTCAAACACTCGTTTGTGTTTTGAAGATATGATATTTACTGTTTCTCGTCTACAACTTTCCAACGCTCGTCTGCGTTTGGTATGCCTGATATTTGTGGATACTCGTCTGTATCAACCCCAGCACTCGTCTGTGTTCTGTTTGAAGCCCGTCTGCTTTGTTTGGATACTCATCTGTATCAACCCCAACACTCGTCTGTGTTATCTTGATGATCATCCAATACTCGTCTGTATTGAAGAGGTTTCAAATCCTGACAGTGGGAATTAGTGTTAAGATGGTTACCGGTCCTAGCGTAACAGGTAAATCCGAAGGAGGCTCGTCTGTCTCAGGCACAAATTATTGTTGTTGCACCTGGTGTAACAGGTTGGCTCAGAAGACTCGTCTGTCTTATACCATATATCTGCGGATAATATATGAAGAAGGTTCGTCTACCTTGATTGCATGTCTATCCCACGGACTTAAGTGCATTACCGGTCCTGGCGTAACAGGTAAATCCGAAGGAGACTCGTCTGTCTCAGATTATGTTCTTGCAATATTTGAGGACTCGTATGTCCACCTCCTGGCGTCAAGGGATTGTTTGAAGACTCGTTTGTCAACGTATTCTTATTCCAGATATTAGTTTCAACTTGGAAGAAACTCGTCTGCTTTTTCTCTCCTTCTTATCCCCAGAGCGTCATCTAGTTGGGTTTATTTCCCATTTCTGTATTCTCCTGCAGAGTGCAAATTTCGGGGTCTTTTTGGTATTCAATCACTGTTTATCTCGAATGTCTGGTAGCCGTTGCTCTCATCCTTTTCGGATTAACAATTGATTGAATAGGGGCAGCTGTAGATACCCTAAATTTTCCCTCTGGCTTTTTCTATCTTTGTTTGTCTTTCATTTGCATCTCATTTGCATTTTCATTAGATCATTAATATTTAGGATTCATATCATTTGCATAGGCTTTGAAGCATAGGATCGATATTTCCTGAAGATTGGGGTTTCACGTCTTTATCCGCGGATTATCAGAGAATTCAAAGTTTCAGCTATGCAACCATCATTGTCATCATCTCCTTATGCTTCTGTCACTAAACTAGGGTTTATTTTCCCTGGTCTAGTGGTCATCAAGGTTTCCACTTACAAGAACTATTGGCGCATTAGGCTCGTCATCAGCAAAGAAATGTTGAATTAGAGTTCTTTTCCTTCAGTTACAAGGTTATGATTCACCATCAAGTTGCAAAACTATTTCTTCTCTTAGCAGAATCTCAGAGGTTGATTTCTCAATCAATGTATGTCTAAAGTCAGATTGTTGTGTGGGGATTTCCTCGGGTTGTCAAGCAGTGGTTCGTGTGAGGTTCATTCCAGAAATCAAGTTTAGCAGGTCATCAGTACAAATTGTGTTCCTATGTGGATTTATCCCCAAAGATTAATTCAGACAAATTCAGGGTGATCCAGGCTTCATTTGGTTAAAAATCGGATTGATTAATTCAGATAGTTTTGTTGCAGTGGCGAATTGTTTAAATGTTTCTGGAGTTTCACTTTATTCAGATATTTTTGGAATTGGTTTGATTTTTTGAGTTTCACTTAATGGATTCAATTCATTAATCATGACCGATTTTCAAATTCTTTTTGAATTGAAATTTTGTTTGGATGCAATTTGCTCTCATTTTAGTTCCTTGATTCTTTGTCATTATCCATGAGGACATTCAGGTAAACTCCAAGGTGAAAGAAAAATCAGATTTCAAGTATCTCAACTCAAGGGCCCATTATGCTTCAGCCCATTTGCAAATTATAATCTCATGACCATTTGGATTACAAAAATTCAACATTATTATAGCAAAGTCCAAACAAGAATGCAACTGATGTTGTTTTTTTTTAATTGGTCCAAAATCTCAAAAGTCCAAAATATGAGTAAAATACATGTTGGCATTAGGAAACTGCAGTCCAAAAAGGTGACCCCACCATTCACGTGAATTACCCATTCCACCTTCCATTCTTCATCCAGGACCCACATGAGAAGCATACCGCAACAACTCCGAAATTTCTTTCACAGCCTTCCATTCACCTCATCACGCGAAAACGTACAATCAGTACGTGTATTCCATCTCACTAATTCACACCTTCACGTTGCACCTCAACATTTTTTGTGATATGCAACACACATAATTGATTGTCACATGGCCCCACCAAGCGTTTCTTCGCTACACACAATGTACGTTTTCAGCACCAGCCACAACGATTATTTTCGGCCTTCATGTAGAACTTTCCAACGGATTCCTCACACACATCCGTGCACAATAATACACAGCACAAACCTTTTTTCCAATTTCAGCAGCACACACCACTCAAGATCACACTACTCACGTTAAACTTCAGCAAAAAGAAAAAAAGAAAGCATCACGGTAAAACCCCCTCAAAAATTCATTTTCTTCTTCAACTCACACCGGAAGCCACCACCCTTCTTCTATCTGCATCTCATAACCATCTCCCTTGAACTCTTTCAACACTTTTCTTCATACCACACAAACCCCTTCTTCTATCTGCATCAATAACCCTTCTCCATTGGTGACGAAAACTCTCAAACACAAACTCTCCTTCATCTTGAAACCACCTTCTCCCTCATCACCACCATCGAACCTTATATCACCCCTCTTCAACACAATCGACAACCTTCAAACCACGTAAATCATCTACAACAACCACCTTCATTATTTACAACAACACAACAACAACCTTCTTCACCCAACAATCCGCGACCTCCACAACAACTAAAAACAAACCAATCATCCTCCACCCATCACACAACGCCACCAACACCCATTATTGTTAAAAAAAAATCAGATCGATTGAGGGAGACGAAGAAGAACAAGCTACTGACACGATCTGTTTCGAAGGGTAGAAGAGAGTGGATCAAAGGAGAGCATCAAATCAATAAGGAGCGGAAGAAGAGATCAACCATGAACCAACCACGATTGAGGGTTGACGATGAAGCGTGGCCACATCGTGAAGCAGGAAGAAGGCGTGGCGGTGGAGGCGTCATACACGTGATTGCATTCTTTCGTCTGTATTGAGCTTCGAGGAACCGCGTTTGATTTTCATGAAGCACGGTGATGGATTTGGATTTTGTTAGAGAGCGAGAGTACCGACAGTGAAGAAGAAGAAGTGACTGAACCGTGTTGATTGAAATCTCATGTAGTTTGGTTGTTGGGCTATAGAAACCCATGGACTTGCTCTTCCCTACGCCAGACCCCTTTGTTGTTGCTAGTATGGGCTTATCAAGCCCAACTTGAATTTCTACCTGCACCCAATTTCCAGCAAACCAAATCCCCCCCCTGTTTTGTTATTTTTCTTTTTCTCATCATTTTCTTTATTTTATTTAATTTTATTTAGTTTCTTTATTAACATAGACTTTAGTGTTTTATTTATTTATTCTAATTAGATGTTATATATAACTTTGTTAAAGATAATAGTAAAAAAAATTTAGTTAATATTTGTTTTAGAATATAGTTTAGACTTTAATCTTAATTTTTTTGTTTCAATTATTAATCTTAATCTGGTCTAGATTTTAATCTCAAGTTCTTGACTAATTTTGGTTTTAGTTTTCTATTGGATGTTTTGTAGGTTTCTTGATGGAGGATAAAGAGTGGATGACTTGTGACTGTTTATGCCATAATTTTGTCTGGACTAATGAGACCTTTGGACACCAATTGGACTTAGACTTTGATTTTGCACGGACCAATTCTTGACTTTATTTCTGGATGATGGATACTTACCCTTGACTTTGGTTTGATGCCCTGATATTTGACAATTTGTGCTTGAACTGTTGAATCCGCTTTAGACTTGAATATTTCTTCTTGATTTCTCTTGCGTGCATTGAAGAGGCAACGGACCTTCTCCGTTAGGTAACACTGAGGCCCGATTCTAATTATTGCATGCTGCTGCATCTGGAAGTCCTACTGGTGTAGGCTCTGTTTGTGCATTGTCTGATTACTCCATTTCGCATTCTCATCTCTTTATCTTATTTCTTCTTCATCTCAATTTCTTCGTCCTCATCTTCTGTTACTCGTTCTTAACTTGAGGTGTGCTTAGGCCACCATGGAGCTTCTCCTTTCATCTTTCTCTTCTTCTTTCTTTCATTAGGATAGTAAGGCTCACTAACCTAGGACCATCCGAGCATGTGAATATTAGGATTAGACTTTTCCCGTTAGAGTTTACCTTTGTGATCCTTTGGTGCTTTCTCTTCTCATCTTCAAATTCAATTCTAATTCACTTAATAAAGGTTGAGTACTTTCGTGTGACATGAGACTTTGCTATGAGATACTTGCACGCGTTCCGTTTCGGGGCGAGGTGTGAGTCATCACTCGTGGTGGATAGGTCTTAGCATGAGTACCTCACAAAGAAAAGCTAAAAACACTTATTAACAAAAAAACCACAAAAATACTTAATAATGGTAATAGGCCAGTGTGCTTAAGCCTTCACTTGTGGGACTAGCTTTGGGGATTTCTTCCATAGATAGGGGTGCCTCTTGCGCATTCCATTTCGGGATGATGTGAGATGTACACATCCCATTGAGTAAGACTTAGGTACACTTACCTATGCAAACCTTCACTCATAAAAGCTTCTAAAAAACACAAACAAACAATAAGCATCTTTCCTTCGGGAATTCTTTTCTCATCTCCTTCACTCTGTACGCGAACTTGCTCCTACTTGTCATTTTGCAAGTCGGTTACGCACTCGTTGTCCGAGTCTGCATCACCCGAGCAATGGCATAGGCAGTTCAAGCTTTAATTCACAATCAATTTCCTTTTAGTACCCCTAGTTAGGGGAACTACGGCGTCTCTGATCCTCATTATCCTGATGAGGTACGTAGGCAGCGGGGTAGGGCCCGTTCGAGCACAATCTTTATTTTCCCTACATTTTTTCTCTTTATTCTTTCATTCAGTTCTCTTCCAGTTCCAGTTTTCTTTTCTTTTCACTTCTTTTGCTGCAGCTTTCATACCCTCACCCTTTGAAACAGTTTCTTTTGCAAGCGTGGATCCCGTCGGGTACGGCGGACGATCTGGGTGCTAATACCTTCCCAGGTCGTAACCGACTCCCGAACTCAGTCTCTTTGGTTCGTAGGACCTGTGTCCTTCCTCTTTCTTTCTTCTGGTTTGTGCAACATTACCATTCCCTTTCTTCGGGATAAAAATGCCTGGCTGGCGACTGTATTCTTTTTCCGCGCCACTTTCGCGTTTGTACCAGGATGGAAATCCGGGGAGCGACAGTACCCCAGATCGTCAGTCGTACCCGACAGGATCCACGCTTGTTAGTCTGTTTCAAAGGGTGAGAAATGAAACTGCTGCTGAACTGAAACCGCTACTGGAAAAAATGACTGAGAGAGGGAACTGTAAAAATGAATGAAAAGGTACGGGAAAAATGTAGGGAAAATAAAGAATGTACTTGAATGGGCCCTACCCCATTGCCTACATATCTCATGGGAAATGAGAATCAGAGTTGACGTAGTTCGCCTAACTAAGGCAGGAACTTTGTTTGTGTTTTTTATGAATTGAACTACTTATGCCTATGCTCGGGTGTTGCAGGCTCGTCTGGTACGAGCGTGTTACCGTATTGCAAATAGACACATCGCAGCGAGCTCGCATTTAGAGTGAATAAGGTGAGAAGAGAATTCCCGCAGGAAAGACGTGTGTTGTTTGTTCACTGTCTTTTAGAAGAAATGTTTTTTATTTTTGTTTGTGAAACATTCTCATGCTAAGACTTGTTCATCATGATAGATATCCTACACCTCATCCCGAGATGGAATGCATGCAAATACCCCATGGCAAAGTCTCCTAACACACGAGAGAGCTCGATCTTTATTAGGTGTTTTGATTTTTCTTTGAGATTGAGAAAGAGGACTCAAATCGAAAAAGGACAAAAACTAGGGGAACTAAGACCCACCCTAAGTTGTTTATTCAAGAGATCCTATGGTTAGCGCGGTTTTCTAATCCTTGAAAGAAAAAGAAAGCAAGTTCTAACTCACTTCAAAGATTGAAGATGAGATTAAAACTCAAAGGGAATGAATAAAGTAAAATGTCGAAGAAGCAAAAATTCTTATCGCAAACACAAGTTGAATTTTAAAAGGATAAGGAAGAAGGTGTATGTAGGATACCCTCCCACACACATGGCTTACCATAACCCCCTACAAAACAAAGGTTAGTAAAATAAATCCAAAATGGATGAAAAAAAGAGGTAATCTGTAACACCCCAAAATTTGCCTTCTCGTTTCCACAACATTTAACATATTATCTCGCATAATTTGCATTGAATCTTCGCATGAAAATATGAAGTAAAACATCTATAGCATAACATAGGCTGGCAGCATTTTAATTCAAGTGGGATTATTCAGTTCGCAATTTGGTTCAGATGGCGGTTTGACCTAATCTTGGTCAGATTTTCAAAAGATTGCTTCAATTACAAGTTATTTGTGCTAATGGCTATTCCTCAGACAAGGCGTATTCAAAGTTCATGGTGTTGTGGTGAAATCATCAGATTGTCAAGTATGGCTCTTAAGAAGTTTAATTCCAGATTAGCATTAGTAAAGGGTTCATAAGTAAGTCAGGCATAAGATTAGTGTTGAGTTGGAAGATCGGGACTTTATAGCTATGTGTGTATTGGTGGTCGCCAGTTTGCTACATTAACCCACAAATTTTCATATTCGTCTCAATAAACCGGTTTCTCAATCCGTTTTAGTCCATCCTTTAATCAAAACCATTGTCCATAATTCATTTCAAATGTCAGTTATCCAAATCTTATCCATTTTATACCCGACTTTTAAGCCCATTTCTTTGCCGAATCATAAAATTTGTTTATTGTCCATATTAAAGCCATATTGCCTCTTTCAATACCATTCATTCATTCAATTAAAAAAATTTCCCAAAGCCCATTTTAATTCCACGTTTTTTAGCCCCATAACACAAATTCCCACTCAATTTCATTATGGTGAGAATCTGGGAAGTTGGAGCCAATGTCAATGGGAATTATATTCATGAATTGAATGCAGCTGGGTCTGATGACAAATGCAAGAGCTATGTTATTTCATCCCAGTTATCATGATCTGATTTTATGCGGACGAGATTCTTATGCTGCAGGATTATGTAGCAAGAAATATAATGTTTTACTAGATCAAGGGTTGCAGTTGGTCATGACAAACATGTATAAATATGAAAGTTATTTGCATAGGCGGTTGACATAAGATTACATTCCTTTCATAGGTCTCTTGTATGTGCCTTTTGTTCCAACATCCTTTAGGAAAAAGAAGTGATATTATAACGAAATCACAGTGAGAAATGAATTCATTATCCATTGAAATTTCAGCACAATTCATGAAGAAGTGCAGACAAATGAACTAAAAAGAGATCTCAGGGGGGGGGGGAAGAATTCATAAAAAAAACTCTTTGGAAAAAAACTATTATAACAAGAAGCTCACAAAAATATGCAGAAACTTCCAAAAGAAAAAAAACGGTGGAGAGCCTCCAAACAAAACTTAATAAAGAAAATTCCACAAAGACTTTCTCAAAATATGTTTCTTCTTCCCCGGTTCTTCATCAAGCTCCACAAGATCTTCAAATCTTCTTTTTCAACTCTAGCCAATTCTCCTCTCTTAAAACTCAGTTCACTCTCACATCTGCCATCGACCACCATCAACGGATTATCATTCATTAATCTCACTGCAAAAATCACAACAAAAGGATCAAGGGAGGATATAAGTTATCAGAAATTCATACAGATTGATGATTGAAGAAACTCATCGAAAATTCAGTAGCAAAAGATAACAAAAACCTCTAACTGAACTTAAACTAACTCTAACAGAATCAGAACCAATCCCTAACTGTCATAACAAACTTATAACAGAAAAATAACCGAATTCATAACCACCTTTTTACCTGAAACTCCAATTGAGCTCCTTCAATATGACTGCTATAAAAACCAGAACCTTCAATCATTCTCTGGCTGGATCACCCTCCTCATTCATCACTCTCACCAAAAACGAATTTCCTTCACCAATTTCTAAAACAGAATTTCTCCTCATCATTATCCTCATTTGATCCTTCTTCTGGATCATCATCTATCTCTTCACCATTTTCCTCCATCCGTCTGCATTCATCCATCACTCATTCCATCAAATTCTCAGGTTTACCTTCAGTCATCTCCTCCATCAATATTCCACAACAGGTTCCTTCAATCACCACAACCAAAACCTGCAAGATCCGGATTACTTTCAGCGTTACAAAAAACACGAAGAAAACTCAACAAGTAGAAGAGCACGCCACAGAAAATGAATGAGTCGAACAAAAAGAAGCGGAAGAAGATCGACAAGCAAGTTAAATTGCACCTGAGAATTGTTGATCTCTCGGACTCGATGTCGTAACCAAACCAACACCTTCAACAACTCTTCGCAACGACTACCTTCACCCTCATTAAATTGAACCTCATCCACCGTGTTCTTCAATCGGCATCAATATCATGCCACCGTCGTCTTCATCAATCATCACCTATTTGAAGTTAACTCATGCGTTAAAGATGAACGGCAAGCACAACCATGATTCAGTTCAGAATCGCAAGGCAAAACATAGAAGAAGTTAAAGAATAAAGAGGATCGATTGAAATACCTTTGTAGAAGTACATCTCCGTTCAAGATTCGCGAGGTACGCAACCATTTCGAACTCTATGCCTTCATCTTCGTTATAACTCTTGAGGTTCGGCGATGAACGAGTTTCGTCTTTTCGAGTTCGGAATTCATCGATCCCGCCGTTAGGTTGAAATTTTAAAGAATCCAAGGGCGGATTCGTGATTGTGAGTGAGATAAGGAGGTGGTTATGTTGAAAAGTGGAGGTTGGAGAGAGGTTATGGGTGAGAAGCCACGGCGGCGGCGGTAATGAGGGTTTTGTGAAGAAGAGCTTGAGAGAGATGAGAATAGGAGAGAAGGGAGAGTGCGTGAGAAAGAGAAGGGGAAAATTTTAGGGTTTTGATCTTCTTTAAGTTAGATTTTATTTTATTTTTGTTTATAAGTTATATTGTTTAATATTGTTATCGAATTAATAGAGATTAATGAAATATTAAGAATATTAATCAACCATTAAGATTAAGTTAATGGTATTTTTTCGGATTCCCAAAGAAGATAAGATCAGGGCAAGTTTTGAAATCCCCAGCCACACCGGCGGTGACACTTGTCACTATCCGGTAGGCTCCATTATCGGTTAATCACACGCGTGTCATCCCACAGTGAATACCATGTGCATACGCCTTAGGATCGCTTGATTAGATTACTCTAGGAGTCAACAATATCTAATGGTCCAGATTGGGTCAATGAGTGTTGACCAAGCCCCCATAGGATGCACCGTCAGGTCCCTGTGGATTGGGCCTAGAGCTTGTGCTATCGGCACCCCCATGCTAAGCCCAACTCCATTTATAACTTAAGAACATTGCTATTCTCACCCCTCTCTTTTCTTTATAATTATATTAATTTCTGTTTTCATACTTGTTCATTTTAAATCCATTAAAATATTAAATGGCATAATAAAATTCTACAAAAATTATAGTATGATATTAAATCAATTTAGAAACATTCCCAATTTTTACTTTCTGAATTTTTGCATTTTTCATTTTAAATTCGATTTTTCATTTTAATTGATTTGTATTGATTTCTTTCATAAACACATAAATTTGTACAATTTATTTCTCCCACCTCCTGTAATATTTTTGATCCATTCTTTTAGCTTTGGTTAGAGGACAAATTAAAGTACCTAGAATATTTTTGGTGTATTTTTTAGGGCATTTTATCTACTGTTTTGGTAGTGGGATTTGTATAAATTTAGGATTGAATCGTAGACAGATTTAAATGATCATTTGACATAGTTAGACTTAGAATTTTTAAGATATTTTTTAACACAATGTTATAATCAGGTTAGAGACCCTAGGGAATTAATTTCACATTTTTCCATGAATTTTGATTTTTTTTGTCATTTTAATTCATTTACACCATATTATGCATATTCATGATTCATGTCATTCACTAACTATTTTCTTCTTATGCAAGGTATTTTCCGAGGATTTGCTAACGGATTTGGATATTTGTTACGCCTCGATTATGTTTTGTATTTTGTACTTTGTACTTTGTGATGTAATACTTGTATGCTTTTATAGTTTCTATAATTAGGATAGAAAAGATAAAATGAATCGCTAGAAAACGAAATCTCAAAAATGAAATAAATAAGATACTCGATCCAACGTCGAGTAAATATTCAAATAAAAAAATAAAGTTGCATGTGACTTTAGGATTCCTCGATTACCATTGATTCATTCCATTACAACCAAAATCAAGCCTTGTATGTTACACACCATAAGTCGTGCGTCTCAGCACCACGTAATCGACCCACCCGATCCATTGTTTCATCCCATTCACATTTCATACACGTTTTTACCCACCATGACTTAGGAGGACCATATTGTTCACTATTAACTCTTGTACTTGCATTTGTAGTTTAATATCTCTTAGGTAGATTTAAATCGTTCAAACCTCACTAACCATAGGTCACCATTAAACTCAATTGATTTAGGGTAAGTCTAGTTTCGCTTAGAAGTTTTTCCTTTGATAACTTGAGTTTCACTTCTCTTCTTAAAATAAAATAAAAAAACACTTAATAAAGGAAAATGTGTACAATGCGTCACGAGCCTTAAGCTATACTGGAAATGACTAGTGGAGGTCTCCTTCACTCTTCTAGGATGCTTTACAAACATTCCATTGGGGGCGACCTTGGAAAGTATTCGCTCATGTGTCATAGTCTATAGTGTTGTACATACAATAAACACAAATTCAAAACACATCTTCTAAAAAACAACAAACCAAGAAGTCACATCTTCTCATCTCATCTCATACTCTTTGCGGACGAACATGACTTGTCTCGACAGTTCAAAACAGCGATACGGTAAACACCCTCGAGTCAGAGCCGGTAACACCTGAGCTAGAGCTATGGCAACGTCATCCTAAAAATCACAAACGAGTGTCAGCCTTAGTTAGACGAACTACGGCGTCTCTGATCTTCATTTATCCCGATAAGGTACGTAGGCAGTGGGGTAGGGCCCATTCGAGCACAATCTATCTTTTTCCCTACATTTTTCCCTTTTCTTTTCATTTCTCAATTCCATTTCTTTTCTCATTTCATTTCCATTCCAGATAGTCATTCCTTTATTCAAACAACATATTATTTCTCACCCTTTGAAAACAGACTTATAAGCGTGGATCCCGTCGGGTACGGCGGACGGATTGGGTTGCTAATACCTTCCCAATTCGTAACCAACTTCCGGACCCAGATCTTTGGTTCGCAAGGCCTCGTCCTTTTCCTTTTTCCTCAGGTTTGTGCAACATTACCTTTCCCATTCATTCGGGATAAAAATGTTTGGCCGGCGACTCTAACGTATCCGCACCACTTTCGCGTTTGTACTAGGATGAAAATCCAGGGAGCGACAGCTGGCGACTCTGCTGGGGACTTTTAGAAATTATGATTCTCCCTTTTGAGAGTCAATCCTAGCGCTTGTCTGATTCTGTTTTCTTTGGGTGTTTATTCGTTTGTTGTTATGCTTTAGTTTAGCTTTACTGTTTTGTTTACAGTTTATCGCTTTCCTTTACAGCTTTATTTACAGCTTTCTGCACTTTACTTTACTGTCGCATATACTGGCATATACTGTACTGGCTGTTCTAGTTTTCCTTGGTGGGATGGGATTATTGTGAGATAAGCCAAATACCCAGCTTGAGTATACACATAGGATTTAGAGTGGGCAGTCGTGTGGCTTGCGTGGTTTTGAGCACGTGTAGTTTTCACGAGTCCCACACCCACATCAGGCTCTCTTGAGATATGTTCTATACTGCCTAGGCAGACCATAGAATGTTCCCACCTGAGCTGTTAACATTGGGAACCGATCATCGAGGACCTTAGTGGAAACAACCCTTTCCAGTGGTGACAGTGGCAGACCATATTTTGTGGCAAACCCATTCGCACCCGAGGGCCCACTAGGAAATCGCATAGGATGACCTTGTTCTCTCATAGGCACCTAGTTAAAGCAACTGGTCGTATGACGGTAGTATTGTACCCTTCGGGATGAATGTACTATTGTTTCTCAACTTCAGTGCTTGAAGCCGGTAACTTATGAGGGATGCTTGTTTTTTCGAAATTCAGCTGAGGCCTCCCTGAGTAGTACATAATGTCAAACCGATTCCCTGATTTGGTCATGAGCCATTTCTCGGAAATGGTGAACGTATTATTGCTATTCGGCTTTGAGAGTCCGTGATATTAACCCGTAGTAGCATACCCGTGAGATTGGGAGGGGTTTACAGGTTTGCAGGAAAACTAAACCTTCAACCTACCTTGTTCTTGATACTTGGGTTTTCTTCCGACACATACTTATGATCTGGTATTCTTGACTGTAGGTATACAGGCAAGCCAGAAGGCAGTACAACAGTGCCCAGTATATGCAACAGTGATCACATGCCATTGCATTGCATCACATCATCCGCATACTTGCATTCCTAACGCATGTTTATTCATTTGCAGGGCTGCATATCACATCCTTGATTCCAGTTGTGGGTATTGATCTATGAGCATGGAACCCAAGAAAAAGACCAAGTGTATTATCTCCTACAAGGTTCATCAGCCTGTTGTGAAAGAAATCCTCAAAGTGAAGGCCTTAGCTCCTCCAAAAGTTCTGAATGTCTTCAAACAGGATTACGGGTGGATTTTGTATTTCATAGAGCCCATCAGTGACTACGCTTTCAGAGGGATGCACACCTTGCTACAGTTTTATGATCCACAGCTTAGATGTTTCGTACTTTCTGACTTCGTATTAGCACCTACATTAGAGGAGTACTCGAGCATCCTGAGAGTTTCCGTGAAGGATTGTGCACCATTCTTTGGGTCCAAGATTGACCCCGACTTCAAAGATGTAGCAACTACTCTTTATTTGAGCAGGTCATTATTGGAAGACCGGATTGATAGCAAAGGAGGCTTTCGAGGATATCATTTGAGTTTCTTGTTGGATGAGGCTACCAAAGCAGCTGAGGCAAAAAGTTGGAGTACCTTCAATGTGATTCTAGCTTTGTGTATCTATGGAATCACTTTGTTCCCGAACATGCCCAACTTTGTGGATGTCGATGTTATTCGAATTTTCATAGCAAAGAATCTTATTCCTACTCTTTTAGGTGATCTCTACCACTCTATGCATTATAAGAATGAGAAGCGAAGAGGTGGAATGTTGAATTGTTGCGCGATTGTATTCTACAAGTGGTTCACACGCTTTCTTCCACAATCAGGAGCTTTTGAGAAGACAAGAACACTCTTGAATGGTCGGAACGACTGATGGGCTTACAAGCAAAGGACATTGTCTGGGTTAATCAGGGTTTGCGGTGCATTGACATTCTTCATAGTTGTGGAGGATTCCCTAATGTTCCATTGATCGGGAGGAAATGGGGAATTAATTATAACCCTTCTCTCACGGTTAGATAGTTCGGATACGCCTTAAAGGAACCACCAGCCGCTGTGGACATCACAGAGTCCTTGTACTTCCAATCAACAGACGGATTTGAGATTGCTCAGAAAGCTTCTAATGCTTGGCATAGTCGAAAGAAAAAAGGGAAGAAGACTTTGGGAGTAGGGAATTGTCGAATGTATCCACCATTTGCAGAATGGCTAAGAGAACGGGTTGAAGTGTTACTGTTACCATTTGGGCCTGCGCCTCTTCTATATCCCACGGTCATTGAACAGCCTACCACAGTTAGCATTGAAGAGTTCAACAAGATGAAGACGGAAAGAGACGGGTTGTTAAAAGAGAATGCACAGTTGAGTCAGGTTCTTGCTAAAGCTTATCACGTCAGACTTGAGATTGAGTGTAAAGCTAAAGAAGATGCTGAGAGGCATGCTATTGCAAGGAAACAATGTGAAGTTGAGTTAGCTCGGTATGAGAGGTTCGAGTTTGCTACTAGGAGCTCTTCCAAGGAACACATTGACACTAGAAGGCAACTAGATCAAAAGACCTTGATGTTCGAGAACATGAAAAAGAGGCATGCTGCTTACAGGATCAAAAGAGAGGAGCAAGACAAAGTTCAAGCTGAAGAGATCGTGAGTAAGCTAAAGGAGAAAGATGAAGAGATGGCCGATAAGTTGAGAGAAAAGGATGCAGAACTTGCTAAAGCCCGAGAGGAAGCTGCTTATTATAAGCGAATGATGATTTGCTATCAGAAGAAGCTGAATAGGTTTGAAGATAGCCAGGTACAGATGAAGGAATTGGTAGAAGTTCCTAAGGCAGGACCGATCATTGACTCAGACCTAGATAGAGGATCACATTGACAAAGACATCTTTCTGTTTTCTTGTATGTTATGAGATTACCATCAGGATTGTTGATGGAATCTTTTTATCATTGCACTTCTGTTTGAATCCATGCTTTGGATGCTTTTACTATATCAACAAAGTTCTTATCATAAAAAGGTCTCTTTACTATCATTCTGTGTTCTCTCACTTTGTGATCACTGACACATCTGACACATTTGCAAAAACACGTTGGTCTTCGTATTCTTGGAATTGTTTGGCACGTCTGCTACACACACACACCTTATATTATCAACACTACTTATTATTTACAGCAAAAAAAGAGCTCATATCTTCATCAAACCCACAAAAAACTGGAATCAGGGGATGGAGTGCCCTAAAAGTGAATTAACACGCCATGAGCATCCATTTCCTGCATATCATATTCTTGTGTTTTTGCAGGTTACCCAGAGTTTCTAACTTATTCAACTGCAGGCAATATAGCTGGTCAACGCGTTCACCGATATCCGACTAAAAGAAATCGAGTAAGGATGGCTGAGCGAATGCAGACAGATCTCGACGAGCTCCGTCAGAAGATGGATCAGTTCATGGAAATGATGACTGGCATGGCCCAGAACTAGGAGCGTCTCAGGATGATGGTTGAGAAACCCCATGGGAATGTTAATACGGGAATACCGGCTGAGAATGTGGATTCTAACGCTGTCCGTAACGGAGAGCCTAATCCAAATAGGACCACAACACGTAATGCAGGTTTAGAAGACAATCAAGAGGACCAGTTCACTCTACTGGATACTGATATGGGTAACATGAATGAGATCAACAATCGCAGGTATGAAGAGTTGGCAGAGAAGATCAAGGCCATGGAATGTCAGAATTCCCTGGGCATCGATGTAACTAGTCTCAGGTTAGTACCAGGAGTCAGAATCCCTCCTAAGTTTAAGGCACCATCATTTGACAAGTACAATGGCAGCACGTGCCCTAGGACTCACATTCACACGTACTTTGGAAGAATCTCGGCTCACACTGATGACGAGAAACTTTGGATGCATTTCTTCCAAGACAGTTTATCTGGAGCTTCGTTGAGCTGGTACATGAAGCTAAGTAGGGTCTCTATTTGAAGTTGGAAAGATCTAGTTGAAGCATTCCTCAAGCAGTATCAATACAACATTGATATGGCTCCGAACCGCACTCAGTTGCAGAACTTGTCTCAGTTGCCCAGAGGTGGCGTGAGCTGGCCGCACAGGTTCAACCTCCATTTCTGGATCGGGAGATGGCCGACATGTTTATGGGCACCTTGCAAGGTGTTTACTTGGATCGTTTGGCCGCCTGCACGTCCATTGGTTTTTCTGATATCGTCATTGCGGGAGAAAGAATAGAGAATTTTCTGAAACTAGGAAAGATTAAGGATGCAAGCAGTGCTAGTTCTTCTGGTGTGAGAAAGCCTTTTGGCAACGGCCAAAGAAGAAGAGAAGGCGAGACAAATGCTGTGTATAGAGGCCGAGACAGGAGATATTCTCAAGGTTACTACCAAGCAGCTGCAGTGAATATTACTCCACAGGTTGAACAACAACGACCACAGGGTCAGCAATAACAGGTACAGATACCGTTTCAGGAAAGGACAAGAGTGAGAAACCGCAGACTTGATCCCGTCCCATGCCCATATGCTGTATTGCTCCCAGAACTGCTAAAGTTGAACCTGGTCTAGCTTCGTACCATGAGACCTCCTGCTCCTGACAATCTACCTTCGAATTTTGATGCTAATGCCAGGTGCGAATTCCATTCAGGTCCCTAGTGTCGTACCCCGAAAAATACGACCTCACGCGATCCGAAATGGATGGAGCCGCGCGCCGGACGGACTGAAGAGTCGCCACCTAATTCTATTTATTCCCGAAGAGGGAAAGGGGAGATATAGATACAACCCGGGAGGAAAAGGATGAGGACAAAGGTCAACGGAACCATTGCCTGGGTTCGGGAGTCGGTTATGCAGGGGGAAGGTATTAGCACCCCCTACATCCATCGTACTCGATGGGAACCATCTAAGTTAACGCGCGAGAAAGGATGTCTATGCTTAAACGAATTGCTTGCTAGAGGGAAATGAGTTGAAATATAAGTTAGATTGAACCTAGGTGCTCGGCAAGGATGGAGATCCTCGTGCCTACGTACTCCCGCGTGCAATGGGAAAGTCAGAGCCTCGTAGTTCGGCCTACTACTGGTAATGGTTGTTTATTTTATTACCTTTCGTCGATGAAAGGGTTTAGGAGTTGAAATGTACTAAAGACTATGGATAGTTTATCTCGCCCAACAAGACGAGTGTCCTGCGTCGAAATAATCGGAGCGAGTAACGAAAGCTCGTTATCCCCCTTTCTACCGCTTAAGGCTCGTGGCATACAAATCTTCTCGTATTTATTAAAATGTGTTTTATTTCCTAAAGCCGCTTGACGTTGGATCAAGGGTTTAGATCTAATCGAAACGTTTTGGTTTTTTGAGGTTTAGAGGGTAAATGCAAATGGAGGTTATTTTTGTGGTTTTGTTAGCGAGGCACGAATCGCTCGGCTCGCAAAGGTGGAGTGAATCCTAAACGAAAAAGGTAACTGAAAAATAAAGTGCAAGTGTGCAAGTGAGATCGCTTGGCGTTGGACCAAAGATTCAGAATTAAATGCGAGAAATAAAAGTGCGTACAAATTAAGGGGAGAGGGATACAAAATAAATACAGGGGATTGCGAGAAATAAAGAGGTCTCGTTGTAATTAGCCCAAGAGAAAGCGTGTGTGCAGTGTGTTTGAACTATTCGAAGGCGTTCGGCCTGTTTATTCGGGACGCAACTATTCGAAGGCGTTGGACCTTTTTCGAACACAACTATTCGGAGGCGTTGGACCTTTTAATCGAGCGCAACTATTCGAAGGCGTTGGACCTTTTGGGACGCGACGAAATTTTGTTCGTTTACTGCCTTAGAATCGGTTCAAAATGGGAACCATTCTATAAGGAGTCGAATCGTAATTTGAAATGCAAAAATAAATTAAATAAATTGAATGAATTGAATTTGCTAGAATTGAATTAAATTGAATAATTAAATAAATTAAATAATATTAAGAATAATAAAATAAAATAAATTGATTTACATGTTTGTTTTGTCGGAATGAAAAAAATTAAATACAAAGGGGGGCCTCATATTGACCAAAAATCACCGATTAGAATCGGGCGATAAATTGGCCTTTTATGATATCATCGGCCCTTAAAAATTAAAATTAATAGAAATTAAAAAATGAATATAAAAACTAACAATAAATGATCAAAACAAAGTTAATAAAATAAAAAAAAGAAGATGAACAAGATTCGCAATAAGACCATAAAAATTAAATTGAAGAAAAATAAAAGCAAGGGGGCATGTGTACAGGGCAGCTTAAAATTTATGAAGTTGGGCTCACCCGACCCAAACACTAACGAAATCCGATACGAAGCATCACAAAATAAAATAAATAATATATAAAAAAATGAGGTAGCTTGGCGGTGAGTGAGGTATGGATAGGCCTTAGTAGTATGTTCAAACCAGCAACATTCATTTCATAGCAAGACAATAAGCCAAAAGAAATCATAATAATAAATTGAATTTGAAAAAAAATTAGAGGAGCTTGCACTGAAACATGGTGTGCAAATAGACATTAGGTCTATGGATTCTAGGCCAAGTCAAACGAATAGTAATAATAAAAAAAACAAAAAGTAAATAATAATAATAATAAAATAAAACCACAATTAAAAAAATAACAATAAAAGAAAAACATTCATGAACCGAAGATGAAAGGAAAGAAAGAGAAAAAAGTTCAGAAGAAACAAAAATGGTAAAAGGAGGCCAACCCAATCCAAGCTTTTCCGGCGGCGCACGGTCTCGTTCTCTCTCGGCTCCGATCGTCTCGGATGCTCTCTATCTCTCTGTTTCCGCGCGGCTACTCCTTCGGCCGCTTTCTCACTCTCGGCTCTGGCTTCAGGCGGCGGCGATGGCGGAAAGGGTGTGGTTCTCAACGGCGGCTCACGATCTGGTTTAGTGATGGTTGGAGTGACTTTCGGCGGCCGGAGGTTTTGGAAGGCTCGTGTCGCCGGAATAGGTGCGATGAAGGCGTCGTGGTGTTTTGTTCGCGGATTCTGCTGGTTTTGACGACGGCGCGGTGATGGTTATGGGCCAACAGTGGTTTCATTACGGTGATGAGGTTTTGAATCGTTCTCTCTTCTCTCCTTCTGATTTTCTGTTTTAGTGTTTGGGTTGATGGAGGTGTGAGAAATAATATATGAATGATGAATAGAGTTGGTTTGGAAAAGATTGAACAGGGCGGATGCGAAGGTGACGATTGAAGGTTTGTGTTTCACGCGGTTTAGAAGATGGTTTTGTGTTGCGGAGTTTCGCGGCGATTCTGTTAGCTTTTTCGGTTTCGGATTTGATGGTGAGGTTTTGATTCGTGATGGCTTAACAGAAAAGGTGGTTTGAAGTTTGGTGGTTTCGGCTTATTTTCTTATCTGAGTTTTTCTGTGTTTTGTTATGGAGGGCTGGTGGCTTTTTTGTTTTTGTGTATTTGTGATTCTGTTTCGTAAAAGGGGCGAAGAGATTGATGAAGAGTTGTTATGGTTTATACAGGGGTTCTGAAATTTTTATGAAGAAGAAATATATACATGTTTTTTTGGTTGTTTTGTGAGGCTTGAATTTTTCAGAGTTTTGTTTTGGTTTTCCAGCGTTACTGTTACGAGAAAATGAGTGAAATTATATGGGGAGAAAATGAGGGGTATTAGAGGAATACTTGGATCCAAAGTCTGAAAAAAATCTTGAGGATAAGGATGTAATGCAAGCTGTTATTTGAGGGGAATGGTGGAGGTAGTGGAATTGGTTGTGAATGGAAATTGAAAAAAGTTTGTTGTGATACTGTGAGGGATTGTGAGATTTGTGTGTTGTGAGAATTAATGGAAAGCATGTGCGTTTTAGATTTAACGTTATGGCTTGATGTATGTGGAGATTGTAGCATGGTCACTATATTGTTGATAACTGTGGAAAGCTGGAAGAAAAAAGTGATACAAAATAACAATAATAATAATAATAATAAAGATACTAAAAATAATAATAATTAATAATAATAAAAAGTATAATAATAAGTAAGAATTATAAAAATAAAAGTAAATAGAGATAATAACAGAATAATAATAGTGACAAAATAAAATAAAATATATATTTTTTTTGATTTACAATAAATGTATTTTTTTTAAAAAGATAATGGGCCTAAGAAGAATGGTTTTGATAGAAATAAAAAGAGACACATTTTTTTTTTATATTTTATGAATAATGACTAAATACCAAACCTAGGATAATGAATGTATATTTTTTACTTTTTGGTAGTTGATTTTTTTTTACTTTTATACATATATAAGAAAACGGTAAATGGGCTAATGGGTTTGAACTAATAAAGTGAAAATTAATTTCCTAGTTTTGAAAATAAATGACATATTTTTGGATTTTCTAATATCCGACAGAAAAGTACATATTTTTTGGATTTTTGCAATAAATGATGAGACAGAAAATAAAATGGTAAAGGTAGGACAAATTTGGGGTATGACAGATGCCCCTATCGAATTGGCTTAGACCAAGTAAGATGAACTGGCTCGCGTTCAATCTTTCAAGGTATAAGATAATTAGATATTAATAGACTCCAAATTTGTCCGGCAAATGAAATAACTGGAAATGATGGGTGACACAGCAAAACAAATTAACAAAATAAATCACTTATCACCAGAGGATGATAAGGCAATAAACAGAAAAATAAACTCACTTATCAACAGAGGATGATAAGGCAATAAACTGAAAACAAACTCACTTATCAACAGAGGAAGATAAGGCAATAAACTGAAAAATAAACTCACTTATCAACAGAGAATGATAAGGCAATAAACTGAAAACAAACTCACTTATCAACAGAGGAAGATAAGGCAATAAACAGAAAAATAAACTCACTTATCAACAGAGGAAGATAAGGCAACAAACAGAAAAATAAACTCACTTATCAACAGAGGAAGATAAGGCAACAAACAGAAAAATAAACTCACTTATCAACAGAGGAAGATAAGGCAATAAACAGAAAAATAAATTCACTTATCAACAGAGGATGATAAGGCAACAAACTGAAAACAAAGTCACTTATCAACAGAGGATGATAAGGCGATAACTGAAATTAAAATCACTTATCAACAGAGGATGACAAGGCAAATGACTGAAAAATAAAATCACTTATCACCAGAGGATGATAAGGCAAATGGATTGAAATTTAAACACGGCTATTGAATCCGCCAAGAGGATGCCTGAAATCTGATTGATGTGATCCTCCGCTGGGGAAAGGACTGGAAACTTGTATGATCCTGGATCCTGAACTATGCACGTATGCTTGATTGTTGTTGTATTCCATAAAGATGGAGATACGATGCAAATGCTTATGCACTGAGATGTAAATTAAAAATGTTGGGGAAAATAAAAAGTCTGTTTTTTTGGGTATGCATATGATGCACATGTTGTAAATGATTGATGCAAATGATGCGTATGACTGCATATGATGCACAATGATGCATATGAGCGATTGAAAGGTGCCAGCTTGGTGGACTTTTGGTCTGGTAGTTGCCAATAATGATTGGACTTTGGGTGGGTGGAGGGCTTGACTCCCCGACACTCGATCTTTGACGATGTATGATCAGAAAATGGATCTGAAAGCTCCAAGCTTGATTATCTGCTGATGAGCGAAGCAACTTAATTGACACATGAAGACTGATTTTGTTTTGAATAATTGCAAATGTCTGGCAAGGACTGCCTGTTCAGCTGGGGAGAAGAGAGAGGAAGACTCGCTCCTTGTTTGCTTGCCCCTGCCTGTAGGGTATTTGGAATAAATCTGGTGGGGAAGCTTTGACAATGGCCACGACATGACCTGCCCCTGATTGAGCTGATTTTGAAATAAATTGCCCCTGATTGGGCTGTTGAAGATGCTTTGTCCCTGATTGGACTGATTTTGGAATGAATTGCCCCTGATTGGGCTGTTGAAGATGATTTTGATTCATGTTGGCACTGATGAAGTTCAAATTTTCTTTTTGATTGCTCCTTGTTAGGATTGTACTGATGTCAAGCATTGATTTGCAATTAAATCGTTCATACACAAATGGTAGTGTTAATGTAAAGTTCATGTGAGTTTTGAAAAAAGTCAATTTATTTGAATGATGTGCTTGTGCGACGAATGGACTGTTAGTCCAAACGAGGTGCTGATTTAGAAAGTTTGTGCAAGATGCAGCAAGAATAATGTGCAAACAAGATTGAATATTAGCAAATATATGGGAGTCAATTTACGCAACCTTGTTGGTAGCATGCTTTCAGAATAAACCCTGCCTCAATTAGGACTTTCGAGGGTTGTAATGTGGTCTGGTTAATGGTTTGAGAAATAAAAGGACATTAGGCTCAAAGTTTGATTTGTACCCATCCCTTCTTCGTATTGTTCTCCAGTCCTACGTCCAGTTAACTCTACACATGCATTTGTTTTGACTTTGTAAGAGTGAAACTTCAAAGTTTGCTTGAAGTGGCAGTCATCTTTTTGCTGGTGACCCTTTGATTGATTTTTTTTGATTTGGTGGTCACTGATATTTGTTTTGTTTTTGCTGAGGATTTGAGTTCCTCTTTTGACTTTTTTTTTGTCAACTAAGTCTCCCTTCGGGTGCTCAACTTAGTGGTTTTTTCTTTTCTATTTTTTTTGTATTTTGTTGAACGTTGTGACTGCCAAGTCATTTGTTGATGGTCCTCTGATGGGATGTCTCATCTTGCGATTTGAAGTGTAGTCAGGTTAACTGAACAACTACCCTACCCCGGGTTAAATGTAAGGGTTTGTATCCGAAAGAAACTCCTACTTCTAGGCTCAAAGTGGTTGACTAGGGATTAACTCCTTATATCTCCAGTGTTTGGGGATTTGAAAGAATGCCTGTACATCATTGACGAGGTTTTATCCGAAAGCATACCGCAACAGTTATGGGTATTTCGTTTTCATCATCCTCCCTCAAATATTTGCTAAAGTGAAGTGAGGGAATATTTTTGTGATTTTTGTGATAAATGATAAATATGAGCGAATGCGAATAAATTGATTCAAAACATGCATAAACATAACATTAACATAACCAAGTACAAATGATAACAATGTTCAAAGAAAATAGTACTTAAACAAACAATACAAAACAACAGGAATGCGAAAATTATAAATGGCACTGGCTGCCTTGATTTGAGGAATTGAACTTCTCTTGATGGAATGCTAAAATGGGGGACTACTCAGCTTGGTCTTCAACAACCCCTTCACATGTCTTCACTTGTTGGCACCGTGTGACGGCATTGGATCGTTCTGGACATTTGGATTTCTCGGAGTGAAGGTGAGATCCTTAGAGTCGATCAGATCTTGAATCTTGTGCTTGAACGATTTGCAGTTCTCGAGCGTGTGACCTGGAGCACCCTTGTGATACTCACAGCGGGCATTGGCATCATAGTCTCGGGCAGTATCAGTTTGTGGTGGCAAGTCTTTTAAAACAAGAGTTCCCTTTGCCATCATCTGATTAAAGATTTCAGAATGTGTCATAGGCAAGGGATCAAAGGTTCTTTCAGGCCTTCTTGGTTGATATGGTGGACGCTGTTGAGGAGCGCGTTGTTGCTGTTGACCAGGTCGTGGTTGGTAAGCCTGTTGCTGGTATGGATTGGGCGTATACTGTGCAGCTGCAACCATTGGAGGTGGACGTGGTTGATGAGCCATCTGAGGCGGAAATAAAGTTTGAAAAGCCTGCTGATAATGCATTGGAGGAGCTGGCTGATATGGCATAGGAGCATATTGTGCAGCAGCAACATAAGGATACTGATAGTAGGGAACTGGTGCAGGTGCACTCTGTTGAAAATTCCCACTTGCAGCAGAAATGGCATTTGTTTCGCCTTTTTTATACCCGTTGAAAGGTTTCTTGGCTCCAGATTGGCTGCTAGAACCCTCCTTGGATCTTTCCACTCTTCAGGCCTTCTTCAATTCTTTCTCCGACCATTACCATGTCCGAAAATCCAGAAGATACGCTGCTGATCAGCTTCTCGTAGTATTGCCCCTGTAGGGTACCCATGAAGATATCGATCAATTCACGGTCAACCAATGGAGGATGCACTCTAGCGGCTAGCTCTCTCCAGCGTTGGGCGTACTCCTTAAAGGATTCGCTTTCCTTTTGAGACATACTCTGAAGTTGAGTACGGTTAGGAGCAAGGTCAGTGTTGTACTTGTACTGCTTTTTGAATGCGTCAGATAAATCAAGCCAAGTACGAACATTGTTGCGTTCGAGTTGCATGTACCATTCTAGAGATGCTCCAGACAGGCTGTCTTGGAAGCAATGGATCATAAGTTTATCATCTTTGGCATGAGCGGCCATTTTCCTGCAGTACATCCTCAAATGAAGCTCAGGACGGCTGAGGCCTTTGTATTTTTCAAACTCCGGCAGTTTGAACTTAGTAGGGATCACAACATCTGGAACTAAGCACATGTCTGAGGCACTCAGAGAGGTTGAGTTGTGTCCTTCCATGATTCGGAGTTTTTCGGCTAACTCGCGACACATCTTCATAGCTTCAGATTCTTGAACAGCATGAGGATTGGTGATTGGAACGGCAGTATGCATCTCATACTCAACTTGATGATTCTCTTCAGTTTGAGGAAACTGGACTTGAGTTGGAATAGGTTGAGCTTGAGGAATAACACCAACAGTAACACCGGAAGCAGGTATTGGTTGGGAGGTGACCTCTTCAACAGCAGGAGCGAAGCCTGGAGGCAAACCGTAAACCAAAGGATTTGGAACGGGAACTGAAGGTATTGCTCATGAGGTAGATCCTTGCACTTGAGCGTTGTTCATTGCGGCAGCAGCTTCGCGACGTTCTTCCATTCTGGCCAAAGCTTGCAAAGTCTCATAAATCTGGTCAATCTTGCTCTTGACCGAGTCAATCTCTTCCCTCATGGCAGCTTGTTCTTCCTGAATCACGTCCATCAGTCTTATAGTGTTTGCTCGAGTTAGGTACGGTCGTCTAGCACGATACAGGCGTCGGGAAACCAGCTTGATTTACTGAAGATGGAGGAACGTGAAAATAAGTTTTCTGGATTTGGAATGAAATGCAAGATGCAAATGAGATGATATGCAATGTCAGAATCCAGGATCACGAGATCAGGGTCTCATGAGTCCAAGGTACAGATGGAAGATACTCTGGTCAGGAACTCACTGGGTAGACTCTAAGGTTTTAGGGATCCCAAAGTTATCAATTCATATGGCTGTTCATCACACGCGCCATAAGCATGACGGTTGATTGACTCCGCCATATGAACCTATTTTGGGTGAGATCTTCGTATCGACAACCCACGAGAGAAAATTTTCTCGGGAGTCCATACTACGTGATCGTCGACACGAGGTTTAAAACAAAGTCCTGGAGTTATGGAACTTTCTCAACTGTTTAATGCACGTGTCAATTTCATACATTCTTTGACAGTCAATCAACTCCATTGAATAAGTCTATTCCAAGTGAGGTTTTCGTATCGAGCCACACGAGGGCGAACCCTGGTGCCCAATAATACGCAACCATCAACCGATGTTTTAACCAAAAGGTTCTAAAGGTCCTCGGAGTTAATGACCTTAATGAAAACAACTGAGCACACACGTCAAGGACTTGACGGTTGTCAGTATTCTCATCAGAATCTACTCCAAGTGAGGTTTTCATATCGACAACCCACGAGAGAGGTTCCCTCGGGAGCCCATACTACACAACCTCGCTAACTTATGTTTGTACTCGAAAGCCCGGGTATAGAGCTTTTCCCTCAAGTTCTTTGCAAACTATCGACCCAAATTATAGTACCAAGGAGCCACAAGATATAAAAGATGGAATGCGATAAAGAAAGCGATAAAAATAATAAGCAAGACATAAAAGAAAACATCCAAACAAACGAGAAATCCTAGACTAGGCTTGACTCGCATAGGGGTGAACCAATCCCCAGCAGAGTCGCCAGCTGTCGTACCCCGAAAAATACGACCTCACGCGATCCGAAATGGACGGAGCCGTGCGCCGGACGGACTGAAGAGTCGCCACCTAATTCTATTTATTCCCGAAGAGGGAAAGGGGAGATATAGATACAACCCGGGAGGAAAAGGATGAGGACAAAGGTCAACGGAACCATTGCCTGGGTTCGGGAGTCGGTTATGCAGGGGGAAGGTATTAGCACCCCCTACATCCATCGTACTCGATGGGAACCATCTAAGTTAACGCGCGAGAAAGGATGTCTATGCTTAAACGAATTGCTTGCTAGAGGGAAATGAGTTGAAATATAAGTTAGATTGAACCTAGGTGCTCGGCAAGGATGGAGATCCTCGTGCCTACGTACTCCCGCGTGCAATGGGAAAGTCAGAGCCTCGTAATTCGGCCTACTACTGGTAATGGTTGTTGATTTTATTACCTTTCGTCGATGAAAGGGTTTAGGAGTTGAAATGTACTAAAGACTATGGATAGTTTATCTCGCCCAACAAGACGAGTGTCCTGCGTCGAAATAATCGGAGCGAGTAACGAAAGCTCGTTATCCCCCTTTCTACCGCTTAAGGCTCGTGGCGTACAAATCTTCTCGTATTTATTAAAATGTGTTTTATTTCCTAAAGCCGTTTGACGTTGGATCAAGGGTTTAGATCTAATCGAAACGTTTTGGTTTTTTGAGGTTTAGAGGGTAAATGCAAATGGAGGTTATTTTTGTGGTTTTGTTAGCGAGGCACGAATCGCTCGGCTCGCAAAGGTGGAGTGAATCCTAAACGAAAAAGGTAACTGAAAAATAAAGTGCAAGTGTGCAAGTGAGATCGCTTGGCGTTGGACCAAAGATTCAGAATTAAATGCGAGAAATAAAAGTGCGTACAAATTAAGGGGAGAGGGATACAAAATAAATACAGGGGATTGCGAGAAATAAAGAGGTCTCGTTGTAATTAGCCCAAGAGAAAGCGTGTGTGCAGTGTGTTTGAACTATTCGAAGGCGTTCGGCCTGTTTATTCGGGACGCAACTATTCGAAGGCGTTGGACCTTTTTCGAACACAACTATTCGGAGGCGTTGGACCTTTTAATCGAGCGCAACTATTCGAAGGCGTTGGACCTTTTGGGACGCGACGAAATTTTGTTCGTTTACTGCCTTAGAATCGGTTCAAAATGGGAACCATTCTATAAGGAGTCGAATCGTAATTTGAAATGCAAAAATAAATTAAATAAATTGAATGAATTGAATTTGCTAGAATTGAATTAAATTGAATAATTAAATAAATTAAATAATATTAAGAATAATAAAATAAAATAAATTGATTTACATGTTTGTTTTGTCGGAATGAAAAAAATTAAATACAAAGGGGGGCCTCATATTGACCAAAAATCACCGATTAGAATCGGGCGATAAATTGGCCTTTTATGATATCATCGGCCCTTAAAAATTAAAATTAATAGAAATTAAAAAATGAATATAAAAACTAACAATAAATGATCAAAACAAAGTTAATAAAATAAAAAAAAGAAGATGAACAAGATTCGCAATAAGACCATAAAAATTAAATTGAAGAAAAATAAAAGCAAGGGGGCATGTGTACAGGGCAGCTTAAAATTTATGAAGTTGGGCTCACCCGACCCAAACACTAACGAAATCCGATACGAAGCATCACAAAATAAAATAAATAATATATAAAAAAATGAGGTAGCTTGGCGGTGAGTGAGGTATGGATAGGCCTTAGCAGTATGTTCAAACCAGCAACATTCATTTCATAGCAAGACAATAAGCCAAAAGAAATCATAATAATAAATTGAATTTGAAAAAAAATTAGAGGAGCTTGCACTGAAACATGGTGTGCAAATAGACATTAGGTCTATGGATTCTAGGCCAAGTCAAACGAATAGTAATAATAAAAAAAACAAAAAGTAAATAATAATAATAATAAAATAAAACCACAATTAAAAAAATAACAATAAAAGAAAAACATTCATGAACCGAAGATGAAAGGAAAGAAAGAGAAAAAAGTTCAGAAGAAACAAAAATGGTAAAAGGAGGCCAACCCAATCCAAGCTTTTCCGGCGGCGCACGGTCTCGTTCTCTCTCGGCTCCGATCGTCTCGGATGCTCTCTATCTCTCTGTTTCCGCGCGGCTACTCCTTCGGCCGTTTTCTCACTCTCGGCTCTGGCTTCAGGCGGCGGCGATGGCGGAAAGGGTGTGGTTCTCAACGGCGGCTCACGATCTGGTTTAGTGATGGTTGGAGTGACTTTCGGCGGCCGGAGGTTTTGGAAGGCTCGTGTCGCCGGAATAGGTGCGATGAAGGCGTCGTGGTGTTTTGTTCGCGGATTCTGCTGGTTTTGACGACGGCGCGGTGATGGTTATGGGCCAACAGTGGTTTCATTACAGTGATGAGGTTTTGAATCGTTCTCTCTTCTCTCCTTCTGATTTTCTGTTTTAGTGTTTGGGTTGATGGAGGTGTGAGAAATAATATATGAATGATGAATAGAGTTGGTTTGGAAAAGATTGAACAGGGCGGATGCGAAGGTGACGATTGAAGGTTTGTGTTTCACGCGGTTTAGAAGATGGTTTTGTGTTGCGGAGTTTCGCGGCGATTCTGTTAGCTTTTTCGGTTTCGGATTTGATGGTGAGGTTTTGATTCGTGATGGCTTAACAGAAAAGGTGGTTTGAAGTTTGGTGGTTTCGGCTTATTTTCTTATCTGAGTTTTTCTGTGTTTTGTTATGGAGGGCTGGTGGCTTTTTTGTTTCTGTGTATTTGTGATTCTGTTTCGTAAAAGGGGCGAAGAGATTGATGAAGAGTTGTTATGGTTTATACAGGGGTTCTGAAATTTTTATGAAGAAGAAATATATACATGTTTTTTTGGTTGTTTTGTGAGGCTTGAATTTTTCAGAGTTTTGTTTTGGTTTTCCAGCCTTGCTGTTACGAGAAAATGAGTGAAATTATATGGGGAGAAAATGAGGGGTATTAGAGGAATACTTGGATCCAAAGTCTGAAAAAAATCTTGAGGATAAGGATGTAATGCAAGCTGTTATTTGAGGGGAATGGTGGAGGTAGTGGAATTGGTTGTGAATGGAAATTGAAAAAAGTTTGTTGTGATACTGTGAGGGATTGTGAGATTTGTGTGTTGTGAGAATTAATGGAAAGCATGTGCGTTTTAGATTTAACGTTATGGCTTGATGTATGTGGAGATTGTAGCATGGTCACTATATTGTTGATAACTGTGGAAAGCTGGAAGAAAAAAGTGATACAAAATAACAATAATAATAATAATAATAAAGATACTAAAAATAATAATAATTAATAATAATAAAAAGTATAATAATAAGTAAGAATTATAAAAATAAAAGTAAATAGAGATAATAACAGAATAATAATAGTGACAAAATAAAATAAAATATATATTTTTTTTGATTTACAATAAATGAATTTTTTTTAAAAAGATAATGGGCCTAAGAAGAATGGTTTTGATAGAAATAAAAAGAGACACATTTTTTTTTTATATTTTATGAATAATGACTAAATACCAAACCTAGGATAATGAATGTATATTTTTTACTTTTTGGTAGTTGATTTTTTTTTACTTTTATACATATATAAGAAAACGGTAAATGGGCTAATGGGTTTGAACTAATAAAGTGAAAATTAATTTCCTAGTTTTGAAAATAAATGACATATTTTTGGATTTTCTAATATCCGACAGAAAAGTACATATTTTTTGGATTTTTGCAATAAATGATGAGACAGAAAATAAAATGGTAAAGGTAGGACAAATTTGGGGTATGACAGATGCCCCTATCGAATTGGCTTAGACCAAGTAAGATGAACTGGCTCGCGTTCAATCTTTCAAGGTATAAGATAATTAGATATTAATAGACTCCAAATTTGTCCGGCAAATGAAATAACTGGAAATGATGGGTGACACAGCAAAACAAATTAACAAAATAAATCACTTATCACCAGAGGATGATAAGGCAATAAACAGAAAAATAAACTCACTTATCAACAGAGGATGATAAGGCAATAAACTGAAAACAAACTCACTTATCAACAGAGGAAGATAAGGCAATAAACTGAAAAATAAACTCACTTATCAACAGAGAATGATAAGGAAATAAACTGAAAACAAACTCACTTATCAACAGAGGAAGATAAGGCAATAAACAGAAAAATAAACTCACTTATCAACAGAGGAAGATAAGGCAACAAACAGAAAAATAAACTCACTTATCAACAGAGGAAGATAAGGCAACAAACAGAAAAATAAACTCACTTATCAACAGAGGAAGATAAGGCAATAAACAGAAAAATAAATTCACTTATCAACAGAGGATGATAAGGCAACAAACTGAAAACAAAGTCACTTATCAACAGAGGATGATAAGGCGATAACTGAAATTAAAATCACTTATCAACAGAGGATGACAAGGCAAATGACTGAAAAATAAAATCACTTATCACCAGAGGATGATAAGGCAAATGGATTGAAATTTAAACACGGCTATTGAATCCGCCAAGAGGATGCCTGGAATCTGATTGATGTGATCCTCCGCTGGGGAAAGGACTGGAAACTTGTATGATCCTGGATCCTGAACTATGCACGTATGCTTGATTGTTGTTGTATTCCATAAAGATGGAGATACGATGCAAATGCTTATGCACTGAGATGTAAATTAAAAATGTTGGGGAAAATAAAAAGTCTGTTTTTTTGGGTATGCATATGATGCACATGTTGTAAATGATTGATGCAAATGATGCGTATGACTGCATATGATGCACAATGATGCATATGAGCGATTGAAAGGTGCCAGCTTGGTGGACTTTTGGTCTGGTAGTTGCCAATAATGATTGGACTTTGGGTGGGTGGAGGGCTTGACTCCCCGACACTCGATCTTTGACGATGTATGATCAGAAAATGGATCTGAAAGCTCCAAGCTTGATTATCTGCTGATGAGCGAAGCAACTTAATTGACACATGAAGACTGATTTTGTTTTGAATAATTGCAAATGTCTGGCAAGGACTGCCTGTTCAGCTGGGGAGAAGAGAGAGGAAGACTCGCTCCTTGTTTGCTTGCCCCTGCCTGTAGGGTATTTGGAATAAATCTGGTGGGGAAGCTTTGACAATGGCCACGACATGACCTGCCCCTGATTGAGCTGATTTTGAAATAAATTGCCCCTGATTGGGCTGTTGAAGATGCTTTGTCCCTGATTGGACTGATTTTGGAATGAATTGCCCCTGATTGGGCTGTTGAAGATGATTTTGATTCATGTTGGCACTGATGAAGTTCAAATTTTCTTTTTGATTGCTCCTTGTTAGGATTGTACTGATGTCAAGCATTGATTTGCAATTAAATCGTTCATACACAAATGGTAGTGTTAATGTAAATTTCATGTGAGTTTTGAAAAAAGTCAATTTATTTGAATGATGTGCTTGTGCGACGAATGGACTGTTAGTCCAAACGAGGTGCTGATTTAGAAAGTTTGTGCAAGATGCAGCAAGAATAATGTGCAAACAAGATTGAATATTAGCAAATATATGGGAGTCAATTTACGCAACCTTGTTGGTAGCATGCTTTCAGAATAAACCCTGCCTCAATTAGGACTTTCGAGGGTTGTAATGTGGTCTGGTTAATGGTTTGAGAAATAAAAGGACATTAGGCTCAAAGTTTGATTTGTACCCATCCCTTCTTCGTATTGTTCTCCAGTCCTACGTCCAGTTAACTCTACACATGCATTTGTTTTGACTTTGTAAGAGTGAAACTTCAAAGTTTGCTTGAAGTGGCAGTCATCTTTTTGCTGGTGACCCTTTGATTGATTTTTTTTGATTTGGTGGTCACTGATATTTGTTTTGTTTTTGCTGAGGATTTGAGTTCCTCTTTTGACTTTTTTTTTGTCAACTAAGTCTCCCTTCGGGTGCTCAACTTAGTGGTTTTTTCTTTTCTATTTTTTTTTGTATTTTGTTGAACGTTGTGACTGCCAAGTCATTTGTTGATGGTCCTCTGATGGGATGTCTCATCTTGCGATTTGAAGTGTAGTCAGGTTAACTGAACAACTACCCTACCCCGGGTTAAATGTAAGGGTTTGTATCCGAAAGAAACTCCTACTTCTAGGCTCAAAGTGGTTGACTAGGGATTAACTCCTTATATCTCCAGTGTTTGGGGATTTGAAAGAATGCCTGTACATCATTGACGAGGTTTTATCCGAAAGCATACCGCAACAGTTATGGGTATTTCGTTTTCATCATCCTCCCTCAAATATTTGCTAAAGTGAAGTGAGGGAATATTTTTGTGATTTTTGTGATAAATGATAAATATGAGCGAATGCGAATAAATTGATTCAAAACATGCATAAACATAACATTAACATAACCAAGTACAAATGATAACAATGTTCAAAGAAAATAGTACTTAAACAAACAATACAAAACAACAGGAATGCGAAAATTATAAATGGCACTGGCTGCCTTGATTTGAGGAATTGAACTTCTCTTGATGGAATGCTAAAATGGGGGACTACTCAGCTTGGTCTTCAACAACCCCTTCACATGTCTTCACTTGTTGGCACCGTGTGACGGCATTGGATCGTTCTGGACATTTGGATTTCTCGGAGTGAAGGTGAGATCCTTAGAGTCGATCAGATCTTGAATCTTGTGCTTGAACGATTTGCAGTTCTCGAGCGTGTGACCTGGAGCACCCTTGTGATACTCACAGCGGGCATTGGCATCATAGTCTCGGGCAGTATCAGTTTGTGGTGGCAAGTCTTTTAAAACAAGAGTTCCCTTTGCCATCATCTGATTAAAGATTTCAGAATGTGTCATAGGCAAGGGATCAAAGGTTCTTTCAGGCCTTCTTGGTTGATATGGTGGACGCTGTTGAGGAGCGCGTTGTTGCTGTTGACCAGGTCGTGGTTGGTAAGCCTGTTGCTGGTATGGATTGGGCGCATACTGTGCAGCTGCAACCATTGGAGGTGGACGTGGTTGATGAGCCATCTGAGGCGGAAATAAAGTTTGAAAAGCCTGCTGATAATGCATTGGAGGAGCTGGCTGATATGGCATAGGAGCATATTGTGCAGCAGCAACATAAGGATACTGATAGTAGGGAACTGGTGCAGGTGCACTCTGTTGAAAATTCCCACTTGCAGCAGAAATGGCATTTGTTTCGCCTTTTTTATACCCGTTGAAAGGTTTCTTGGCTCCAGATTGGCTGCTAGAACCCTCCTTGGATCTTTCCACTCTTCAGGCCTTCTTCAATTCTTTCTCCGACCATTACCATGTCCGAAAATCCAGAAGATACGCTGCTGATCAGCTTCTCGTAGTATTGCCCCTGTAGGGTACCCATGAAGATATCGATCAATTCACGGTCAACCAATGGAGGATGCACTCTGGCGGCTAGCTCTCTCCAGCGTTGGGCGTACTCCTTAAAGGATTCGCTTTCCTTTTGAGACATACTCTGAAGTTGAGTACGGTTAGGAGCAAGGTCAGTGTTGTACTTGTACTGCTTTTTGAATGCGTCAGATAAATCAAGCCAAGTACGAACATTGTTGCGTTCGAGTTGCATGTACCATTCTAGAGATGCTCCAGACAGGCTGTCTTGGAAGCAATGGATCATAAGTTTATCATCTTTGGCATGAGCGGCCATTTTCCTGCAGTACATCCTCAAATGAAGCTCAGGACGGCTGAGGCCTTTGTATTTTTCAAACTCCGGCAGTTTGAACTTAGTAGGGATCACAACATCTGGAACTAAGCACATGTCTGAGGCACTCAGAGAGGTTGAGTTGTGTCCTTCCATGATTCGGAGTTTTTCGGCTAACTCGCGACACATCTTCATAGCTTCAGATTCTTGAACAGCATGAGGATTGGTGATTGGAACGGCAGTATGCATCTCATACTCAACTTGATGATTCTCTTCAGTTTGAGGAAACTGGACTTGAGTTGGAATAGGTTGAGCTTGAGGAATAACACCAACAGTAACACCGGAAGCAGGTATTGGTTGGGAGGTGACCTCTTCAACAGCAGGAGCGAAGCCTGGAGGCAAACCGTAAACCAAAGGATTTGGAACGGGAACTGAAGGTATTGCTCGTGAGGTAGATCCTTGCACTTGAGCGTTGTTCATTGCGGCAGCAGCTTCGCGACGTTCTTCCATTCTGGCCAAAGCTTGCAAAGTCTCATAAATCTGGTCAATCTTGCTCTTGACCGAGTCAATCTCTTCCCTCATGGCAGCTTGTTCTTCCTGAATCACGTCCATCAGTCTTCTAGTGTTTGCTCGAGTTAGGTACGGTCGTCTAGCACGATACGGGCGTCGGGAAACCAGCTTGATTTACTGAAGATGGAGGAACGTGAAAATAAGTTTTCTGGATTTGGAATGAAATGCAAGATGCAAATGAGATGATATGCAATGTCAGAATCCAGGATCACGAGATCAGGGTCTCATGAGTCCAAGGTACAGATGGAAGATACTCTGGTCAGGAACTCACTGGGTAGACTCTAAGGTTTTAGGGATCCCAAAGTTATCAATTCATATGGCTGTTCATCACACGCGCCATAAGCATGACGGTTGATTGACTCCGCCATATGAACCTATTTTGGGTGAGATCTTCGTATCGACAACCCACGAGAGAAAATTTTCTCGGGAGTCCATACTACGTGATCGTCGACACGAGGTTTAAAACAAAGTCCTGGAGTTATGGAACTTTCTCAACTGTTTAATGCACGTGTCAATTTCATACATTCTTTGACAGTCAATCAACTCCATTGAATAAGTCTATTCCAAGTGAGGTTTTCGTATCGAGCCACACGAGGGCGAACCCTGGTGCCCAATAATACGCAACCATCAACCGATGTTTTAACCAAAAGGTTCTAAAGGTCCTCGGAGTTAATGACCTTAATGAAAACAACTGAGCACACACGTCAAGGACTTGACGGTTGTCAGTATTCTCATCAGAATCTACTCCAAGTGAGGTTTTCATATCGACAACCCACGAGAGAGGTTCCCTCGGGAGCCCATACTACACAACCTCGCTAACTTATGTTTGTACTCGAAAGCCCGGGTATAGAGCTTTTCCCTCAAGTTCTTTGCAAACTATCGACCCAAATTATAGTACCAAGGAGCCACAAGATATAAAAGATGGAATGCGATAAAGAAAGCGATAAAAATAATAAGCAAGACATAAAAGAAAACATCCAAACAAACGAGAAATCCTAGACTAGGCTTGACTCGCATAGGGGTGAACCAATCCCCAGCAGAGTCGCCAGCTGTCGTACCCCGAAAAATACGACCTCACGCGATCCGAAATGGACGGAGCCGTGCGCCGGACGGACTGAAGAGTCGCCACCTAATTCTATTTATTCCCGAAGAGGGAAAGGGGAGATATAGATACAACCCGGGAGGAAAAGGATGAGGACAAAGGTCAACGGAACCATTGCCTGGGTTCGGGAGTCGGTTATGCAGGGGGAAGGTATTAGCACCCCCTACATCCATCGTACTCGATGGGAACCATCTAAGTTAACACGCGAGAAAGGATGTCTATGCTTAAACGAATTGCTTGCTAGAGGGAAATGAGTTGAAATATAAGTTAGATTGAACCTAGGTGCTCGGCAAGGATGGAGATCCTCGTGCCTACGTACTCCCGCGTGCAATGGGAAAGTCAGAGCCTCGTAGTTCGGCCTACTACTGGTAATGGTTGTTGATTTTATTACCTTTCGTCGATGAAAGGGTTTAGGAGTTGAAATGTACTAAAGACTATGGATAGTTTATCTCGCCCAACAAGACGAGTGTCCTGCGTCGAAATAATCGGAGCGAGTAACGAAAGCTCGTTATCCCCCTTTCTACCGCTTAAGGCTCGTGGCATACAAATCTTCTCGTATTTATTAAAATGTGTTTTATTTCCTAAAGCCGCTTGACGTTGGATCAAGGGTTTAGATCTAATCGAAACGTTTTGGTTTTTTGAGGTTTAGAGGGTAAATGCAAATGGAGGTTATTTTTGTGGTTTTGTTAGCGAGGCACGAATCGCTCGGCTCGCAAAGGTGGAGTGAATCCTAAACGAAAAAGGTAACTGAAAAATAAAGTGCAAGTGTGCAAGTGAGATCGCTTGGCGTTGGACCAAAGATTCAGAATTAAATGCGAGAAATAAAAGTGCGTACAAATTAAGGGGAGAGGGATACAAAATAAATACAGGGGATTGCGAGAAATAAAGAGGTCTCGTTGTAATTAGCCCAAGAGAAAGCGTGTGTGCAGTGTGTTTGAACTATTCGAAGGCGTTCGGCCTGTTTATTCGGGACGCAACTATTCGAAGGCGTTGGACCTTTTTCGAACACAACTATTCGGAGGCGTTGGACCTTTTAATCGAGCGCAACTATTCGAAGGCGTTGGACCTTTTGGGACGCGACGAAATTTTGTTCGTTTACTGCCTTAGAATCGGTTCAAAATGGGAACCATTCTATAAGGAGTCGAATCGTAATTTGAAATGCAAAAATAAATTAAATAAATTGAATGAATTGAATTTGCTAGAATTGAATTAAATTGAATAATTAAATAAATTAAATAATATTAAGAATAATAAAATAAAATAAATTGATTTACATGTTTGTTTTGTCGGAATGAAAAAAATTAAATACAAAGGGGGGCCTCATATTGACCAAAAATCACCGATTAGAATCGGGCGATAAATTGGCCTTTTATGATATCATCGGCCCTTAAAAATTAAAATTAATAGAAATTAAAAAATGAATATAAAAACTAACAATAAATGATCAAAACAAAGTTAATAAAATAAAAAAAAGAAGATGAACAAGATTCGCAATAAGACCATAAAAATTAAATTGAAGAAAAATAAAAGCAAGGGGGCATGTGTACAGGGCAGCTTAAAATTTATGAAGTTGGGCTCACCCGACCCAAACACTAACGAAATCCGATACGAAGCATCACAAAATAAAATAAATAATATATAAAAAAATGAGGTAGCTTGGCGGTGAGTGAGGTATGGATAGGCCTTAGCAGTATGTTCAAACCAGCAACATTCATTTCATAGCAAGACAATAAGCCAAAAGAAATCATAATAATAAATTGAATTTGAAAAAAAATTAGAGGAGCTTGCACTGAAACATGGTGTGCAAATAGACATTAGGTCTATGGATTCTAGGCCAAGTCAAACGAATAGTAATAATAAAAAAAACAAAAAGTAAATAATAATAATAATAAAATAAAACCACAATTAAAAAAATAACAATAAAAGAAAAACATTCATGAACCGAAGATGAAAGGAAAGAAAGAGAAAAAAGTTCAGAAGAAACAAAAATGGTAAAAGGAGGCCAACCCAATCCAAGCTTTTCCGGCGGCGCACGGTCTCGTTCTCTCTCGGCTCCGATCGTCTCGGATGCTCTCTATCTCTCTGTTTCCGCGCGGCTACTCCTTCGGCCGCTTTCTCACTCTCGGCTCTGGCTTCAGGCGGCGGCGATGGCGGAAAGGGTGTGGTTCTCAACGGCGGCTCACGATCTGGTTTAGTGATGGTTGGAGTGACTTTCGGCGGCCGGAGGTTTTGGAAGGCTCGTGTCGCCGGAATAGGTGCGATGAAGGCGTCGTGGTGTTTTGTTCGCGGATTCTGCTGGTTTTGACGACGGCGCGGTGATGGTTATGGGCCAACAGTGGTTTCATTACGGTGATGAGGTTTTGAATCGTTATCTCTTCTCTCCTTCTGATTTTCTGTTTTAGTGTTTGGGTTGATGGAGGTGTGAGAAATAATATATGAATGATGAATAGAGTTGGTTTGGAAAAGATTGAACAGGGCGGATGCGAAGGTGACGATTGAAGGTTTGTGTTTCACGCGGTTTAGAAGATGGTTTTGTGTTGCGGAGTTTCGCGGCGATTCTGTTAGCTTTTTCGGTTTCGTATTTGATGGTGAGGTTTTGATTCGTGATGGCTTAACAGAAAAGGTGGTTTGAAGTTTGGTGGTTTCGGCTTATTTTCTTATCTGAGTTTTTCTGTGTTTTGTTATGGAGGGCTGGTGGCTTTTTTGTTTCTGTGTATTTGTGATTCTGTTTCGTAAAAGGGGCGGAGAGATTGATGAAGAGTTGTTATGGTTTATACAGGGGTTCTGAAATTTTTATGAAGAAGAAATATATACATGTTTTTTGGTTGTTTTGTGAGGCTTGAATTTTTCAGAGTTTTGTTTTGGTTTTCCAGCCTTGCTATTACGAGAAAATGAGTGAAATTATATGGGGAGAAAATGAGGGGTATTAGAGGAATACTTGGAGCCAAAGTCTGAAAAAAATCTTGAGGATAAGGATGTAATGCAAGCTGTTATTTGAGTGGAATGGTGGAGGTAGTGGAATTGGTTGTGAATGGAAATTGAAAAAAGTTTGTTGTGATACTGTGAGGGATTGTGAGATTTGTGTGTTGTGAGAATTAATGGAAAGCATGTGCGTTTTAGATTTAACGTTATGGCTTGATGTATGTGGAGATTGTAGCATGGTCACTATATTGTTGATAACTGTGGAAAGCTGGAAGAAAAAAGTGATACAAAATAACAATAATAATAATAATAATAATAATAATAAAGATACTAAAAATAATAATAATTAATAATAATAAAAAGTGTAATAATAAGTAAGAATTATAAAAATAAAAGTAAATAGAGATAATAACAGAATAATAATAGTGACAAAATAAAATAAAATATATATTTTTTTTGATTTACAATAAATGAATTTTTTTTAAAAAGATAATGGGCCTAAGAAGAATGGTTTTGATAGAAATAAAAAGAGACACATTTTTTTTTTATATTTTATGAATAATGACTAAATACCAAACCTAGGATAATGAATGTATATTTTTTACTTTTTGGTAGTTGATTTTTTTTTACTTTTATACATATATAAGAAAACGGTAAATGGGCTAATGGGTTTGAACTAATAAAGTGAAAATTAATTTCCTAGTTTTGAAAATAAATGACATATTTTTGGATTTTCTAATATCCGACAGAAAAGTACATATTTTTTGGATTTTTGCAATAAATGATGAGACAGAAAATAAAATGGTAAAGGTAGGACAAATTTGGGGTATGACACCTAGGGGCACAGTATTGAGAAATGTTGGGCTTTTCAGAACAAGGTGCAGGACCTGGTTGACTCCAAGGTGATCAATTTTGCTCTTCTCCCAAATGTACTCCAGAATCCAATGCCTAGTCATAATGGAACCGGTGTCATGGTTGTTCTACCAGATGGTCCACGTTAAGCTGAAGTCTTCGAGTTAATTACCCAGGACGCCAGGGTATTCATGAAGCAAATAAAGCCAGCAGTATTCAAATACTCTCAGTGATGGAATTTATGTGTTTGCCTTTCTTCATTGTTCATTTTCATCCCTATTGAGGGGAACTACGTCGCTCTGATTCTTCATTGGTCATCTGGTCAATGGAGATACGTAGGTAGAAGATCGTCAGGTATTTCCGAGCAACCTTAGGGGGCAACTTTACTCCCCAGCTTCACTCTTTCCTTCAGATGTCTCGTGTCAGAATAGCTAGAAGAGGAAGTATTACTGCCATGGTTAGGTGTACAGTTGCAAGTTGAAAATTACAAGTCTGTAAAAGAGTTATTGATCGTACAAAATATCCAAGACTGACAGGTCCAGACGGAGTCAAGCCTCCTCAACTACGGCAATGTTCAGTTTCTTTACTGCATTTCCATTTGTAGTTTCTTTTATATGCTAAACATTTGTCTACATGTATGAAATTTGTTTGCTTTTGAATGTTAGCAATAATAAAACTCACATGTTTTTCTTGAAGTAATTCATTTGCATTCCCTTATAATTTTGCATGTATACATCGCAATACCAATGGTCATGCTTAAATTCTATGAAGGAGAATGACGAAACAAAAACGCAAAATCTCTAATTGTGTGCTCTCGAATAAGGCCCTGTTGACGATGTACAGGCATTGTGTCAAATCCCTAAACACTGGAGATATAAGGAAGATAGACCCTTGCTAACCCCTTTAAGCCTTGAAGTAGGAGTTTCTTTTTTCAAATGAAAGACCCTCACATGTAACCCAGGGGCAGGGTAGATGTCAGCTAGTCGGACCAAGCATTCAGGCTTGCATAAAGGAGTGTATTTGAGGATCCATTACATTCCATCATGCTAATCAAGAGGTCCAAAGACCAGAAACCACAATGGTTATCCAAGTCAAAAGGTCCAAAGATTGAAAATCACAATGGTTATCTTTCACCAACCCAAAGAATGAGGCAGTCACAACTCTCGCGAAGCAATCAAGACAAACAGTGTCACACGAATCGTTCAAAAAAAGAAGAAATGAAAAAAGCTCGCTAAGTCGAAACTTGAAAATAAGTGACTTAGGCAAAAGTTAGGGCATCCCGCTGGACTTCACAATCAAAGATTCACAAGAATCAGTCCAGGCAAAAGTTAGGGATAAAGCAAAATAACACAAAAGCGAAAGACATAACAGATTACACAAGAAAGATCCTCAAATGAGAACAAGTCGTGTGGCACAGACATGAAAGATAGAGGAGTGACTGACTCACAACGACAACCTAATTGGTGCTTGAACCGATAGCAGCAATGGTTCCCCAATCAACACGAAACCCTTATGAAAGGTGAATGTGAAAATTAGCTGAATGTAGGAATGGAGAACATCACGAAGAGTGGGTGGGCACAAATAAACTTCGAGCCTATATCCTTTGTTTCTGTAACCGTGAACCAGGCCACAATACAATCCTTAAAAGTCCTAACTGAAACAGGGCTAATTTGAGAGCGTACTACTACGAGACCGCGTTCCCGACTCCTACGAGTTATGCTAAATGACATTTACTGGTATTGCATGTACATACTTTCATTCAAAATAAGGTTGTATCTTAACCAGCGATTCGCTCATTAAGGTTAGCGGTCTATTTTTAAAACTTCAAGATTAACCTGTGTGTTGCATTAGAATTTTCATTCTAAGAATAAACATTTCTCGCTTGCATACATTTGTTTAGCATCATAAATGGTTCACATGCGGAAATTCAATCCAGAAGCTTAAGCTTGCCAAGTTGAGAAGTCTAAAACTTCTGAAAGACTGTCACGTTGAGGTGCACTTTTCCGATAAAGCTACATTGAGCAAGGACTTTCCCGACTAGTCATGGTAGTAGCTAGCCAATCCGGGGCAGTGACGTCGAGCAATCTCTTCAAATTTCAGCCAAACTGGGGCAATCACTTCGAGATTCAAATCTCTCCAAGAGCGAAGATTAGTCAGTCAGGTGCAAAGCTATTCAAATACTCGTACTGGGGCAGGCCACTCCAATAGTACGAGATTTCATTCTTTCCTGAAGACAGACGATCGGAAGCATTTACCCGGAGTTTAGAATACCGGGGTCATTTGTCAAGCCAACTATCTCGTTCAGCACTTCTGACAGATACAAACTCATCTGCGTTGGCAATGGTTACCTCCCCAGCAAGGTTGTTACGTTGATTCATGCAGTCGTTACGATACTTGAGAGTTTAAAGACACCAAAGTCTTTTGTAAAATCCTCTTGAGGTAAAATCCATACAGAAGCAACTGATCCCCAGCACGAGACAACTTGAAATCTTTCCTCCTCAGCAGGACGTGTCTCGATGTTGTCATCTCTAATAGGAAAATGAAGGTTATCCTCACTAAAGTCAGAAGTTTTTTCCTTCAGTTGGTTTCCTTGATCTCGGTTCCTCAACGGATCTAAGGTAACTCCTATTCCCCTAGCAGATTTCAGATAAATCATTCTCTTCCCTAGCAGCTCCATAAGACTGGATAATCCCCAATAGTCGAGGTATCCCCTGGCACAATCCTCAAATCTAGAGTCCAATTTATTTTTGGCATAAGTGATAATTCGGGACAAGTGAATTGTTCACGCTCTTCTCAAACAGAGATGTTATCCCCACAAGACTTCTTGGGATTGAATACGCGATCACTATGTTTCCCACAGAGTTAGCATGGACTTATTACTTCCGCGTCAGGAATTTATTTCACATTCACACCAGTGCATTAACAATACTCAAGACATAACATCCCCAGTGTCATGGGGCAACATGCCCTACAATTCAACATATGCAAAGCCCAGCCACAGACTGGCCAAAGTCCATCTTCGGGTGGCAGATTTCAAAGCCCAGCCACAGACTAGCCAAAGTCCATCTTCGGGTGGCAAGTTTCTGAAGTCCACCCGCAGTGTGGCAAATTTCCAAAGTCCACCCGCAGCGTGGCAATTCATTCAAAGTCCAACCGCAGATTGGCCAAAGTCCATCCTCTGGGTGGCAAATTCTTAAAGTCCAGCCGTAGACTGGCCAAAGTCCATCCTCCGAGTGGCGAATTCTCAAAGTCTCCCGTAGTGAGCAGAAGTCTCCCGTAGTGAGCAGAAGTCTCCCGTAGTGAGCAGCAGCCCCCGTAGTGTGGCAAGTTTCAAAAGTCTCCCACGGCGAGTAAAAGTCTCCCACAGTGAGCAGAAGTCCACCCGCAGTGTGGCAAATTCTTAAAGTCCACCCGCAGTGTGGCAAATTATCCAGCAATCCACCCGCAGTGTGGTAAATATCTGAAGCCCAACCGCAGATTGACAAAAGTCCATCCCCAGGGTGGCAAAGTATTTTAAAATTCGGTCGCAAATTGTTGAAAGTCCACCCACAGCGTGGCAAGTCGTTATTCATCTGATAATACACCATTAAGGCATTATGACAGCCTATCAAAGTCCACCCACAGCGTGGCAAGTCAGTAGCCATCTGACATTGCTCAAATGGCATCCCCGCGTTTACTATTCTTCACGTCATAATTATATCCAAGCAGAGTTCATTCAGTTGAGTTTATTTCCCTTTTCTTCTGCCGTAGAGTGCAAATTTTCTGGTTGTTTCTAGTATTCAATCCCTGCATACTTCAAATGTCTGAAAGCAACTGCTATCATCCCTTCAAGTTTACAGTGATTGAATAGGGGCAGCTGTAACACCCCAAAATTTGCCTTCTCGTTTCCACAACATTTAACATATTATCTCGCATAATTTTCATTGAATCTTCGCATGAAAATATGAAGTAAAACATCTATAGCATAACATAGGCTGGCAGCATTTTAATTCAAGTGGGATTATTCAGTTTGCAATTTGGTTCAGATGGCGGTTTGACCTAATCTTGGTCAGATTTTCAAAAGATTGCTTCAATTACAAGTTATTTGTGCTAATGGCTATTCCTCAGACAAGGCGTATTCAAAGTTCATGGTGTTGTGGTGAAATCATCAGATTGTCAAGTATGGCTCTTAAGAAGTTTAATTCCATCTGATTTTATGCGGACGAGATTCTTATGCTGCAGGATTATGTAGCAAGAAATATAATGTTATACTAGATCAAGGGTTGCAGTTGGTCATGACAAACATGTAAAAATCTGAAAGTTATTTGCATAGGCGGTTGACATAAGATTACATTCCTTTCATAGGTCTCTTGTATATGCCTTTTATTCCAACATCCTTTAGGAAAAAGAAGTGATATTATGACGAAATCACAGTGAGAAATGAATTCATTATCCATTGAAATTTTAGCACAATTCATGAAGAAGTGCAGACAAGTGAACTAAAAAGAGATCTCAGGGAGGGGAAGAATTCATAAAAAAAACACTTTGGAAAAAAACTATTATAACAAGAAGCTCACAAAAATATGCAGAAACTTCCAAAAGAAAAAAAACGATGGAGAGTCTACAAACAAAACTTAATAAAGAAAATTCCACAAAGACTTTCTCAAAATATGTTTCTTCTTCCCCGGTTCTTCATCAAGCTCCACAAGATCTTCAAATCTTCTTTTTCAACAGTAGTCAATTCTCCTCTCTTAAAACTCAGTTCACTCTCACATCTGCCATCGGCCACCATCAACGGATTATCATTCATTAATCTCACTGCAAAAATCACAACAAAAGGATCAAGGGAGGATATAAGTTATCAGAAATTCATACAGATTGATGATTGAAGAAACTCATCGAAAATTCAGTAGCAAAAGATAACAAAAACCTCTAACTGAACTTAAACTAACTCTAACAGAATCAGAACCAATCCCTAACTGTCATAACAAACTTATAACAGAAAAATAACCGAATTCATAACCACTTTTTTACCTGAAACTCCAATTGAGCTCCTTCAATCTGACTGCTATAAAAATCAGAACCTTCAATCATTCTCTGGCTGGATCACCCTCCTCATTCATCACTCTCACCAAAAACGAATTTCCTTCACCAATTTTTAAAACAGAATTTCTCCTCATCATTATCCTCATTTGATCCTTCTTCTGGATCATCATCTATCTCTTCACCATTTTCCTCCATCCGTCTGCATTCATCCATCACTCATTCCATCAAATTCTCAGGTTTACCTTCAGTCATCTCCTCCATCAATCTTCCACAACAGGTTCCTCCAATCACCACAACCAAAACCTGCAAGATTCAGATTACTTTCAGCGTTACAAAAAACACGAATAAAACTCAACAAGCAGAAGAGCACGCCACAGAAAGTGAATGAGTCGAACAAAAAGAAGCGGAAGAAGATCGACAAGCAAGTTAAATTGCACCTGAGAATTGTTGATCTCTTAGACTCGATGTCGTAACCGAACCAACACCTTCAACAACTCTTCGCAACGGCTACCTTCACCCTCATTAAATTGAACCTCATCCACCGTGTTCTTCAATCGGCATCAATGTCATGCCACCGTCGTCTTCATCAATCATCACCGATTTGAAGTTAACTCCTGCGTTAAAGATGAACGGCAAGCACAACCATGATTCAATTCAGAATCGCAAGGCAAAACATAGAAGAAGTTAAAGAATAAAGAGGATCGATTGAAATACCTTTGTAGAAGTACATCTCCGTTCAAGATTCGCGAGGTACGCAACCATTTCGAACTCTATGCCTTCATCTTCGTTATAATTCTTGAGGTTCGGCGATGAATGTGTTTCGTCTTTTTGAGTTCGGAATTCATCGATCCCGCCGTTAGGTTGAAATTTTAAAGAATCCAAGGGCGGATTCGTGATTGTGAGTGAGATAAGGAGGTGGTTATGTTGAAAAGCGGAGGTTAGAGAGAGGTTATGGGTGAGAAGTCATGGTGGCGGCAGTAATGAGGGATGTATGAAGAAGAGCTTGAGAGAGATGAGAATAGGAGAGAAGGGAGAGTGCGTGAGAGAGAAGGGGAAAATTTTAGGGTTTTGATCTTCTTTAAGTTAGATTTTATTTTATTTTTGTTTATAAGTTATATTGTTTAATATTGTTATGGAATTAATGGAGATTAATGAAATATTAAGAGTATTAATCAACCATTAAGATTAAGTTAATGGTATTTTTTCGGATTCTCAAAGAAGATAAGACCAGGACAAGTTTTGAAATCCCCAGCCACACCGGCGGTGACACTTGTCACCGTCCGGTAGGCTCCATTATCGGTTAATCACACGCGTGTCATCCCACAGTGAATACCATGTGCATACGCCTTAGGATCTCTTGATTAGATTACTCTAGGAGTCAACAATATCTAATGGTCCAGATTGGATCAATGAGTATGGACCAAGCCCCCATAGGATGCACCGCCAGGTCCCTGCGGATTGGGCCTAGAGGTTGTGCTATCAGCACCCCCATGCTAAGCCCAACTCCATTTATAACTTAAGAACATTGCTATTCTCACCCCTCCCTTTTCTTTATAATTATATTAATTTCTGTTTTCATACTTGTTCATTTTAAATCCATTAAAATATTAAATGGCATGATAAAATTCTACAAATATTATAGTAAGATATTAAATCAATTTAGAAACATTCCCAATTTTTTACTTTCTGAATTTTTGCATTTTTCATTTTAAATTCGATTTTTCATTTTAATTGATTTGTATTGATTTCTTTCATAAACACATAAATTTGTACAATTTATTTCTCCCACCTCCTGTAACATTTTTGATCCATTCTTTTAGCTTTGGTTAGAGGACAAATTAAAGTACCTAGAATATTTTTGGTGTATTTTTTAGGGCATTTTATCTACTGTTTTGATAGTGGGATTTGTATAAATTTAGGATTGAATCGTAGACAGATTTAAATGATCATTTGACATAGTTAGACTTAGAATTTTTAAGATATTTTTTAACACAATGTTATAATCAGGTTAGAGACCCTAGGGAATTAATTTCACATTTTTTCCATGAATTTTGATTTTTTTTTCATTTTAATTCATTTACACCATATTATGCATATTCATGATTCATGTCATTCACTAACTATTTTCTTCTTATGCAAGGTATTTTCCGAGGATTTGCTAACGAATTTGGATATTTGTTACGCCTCGATTATGTTTTGTATTTTGTATTTTGTACTTTGTGATGTAATACTTGTATGCTTTTATAGTTTCTATAATTAGGATAGAAAAGATAAAATGAATCGCTAGAAAACAAAATCTCAAAAATGAAATAAATAAGATACTCGATCCAACGTCGAGTAAATTTTCAAATAAACAAATAAAGTTGCATGTGACTTTAGGATTCCTCGATTACCATCGATTCATTCCATTACAACCAAAAGCAAGCCTTGTATGTTACACACCATAAGTCGTGCGTCTCAGCACCACATAATCGACCCACCTGATCCTCTGTTTCATCCCATTCACATTTCTTACACGTTTTTACCCACCATGACTTAGGAGGACCATATTGTTCACTATTAACTCTTGTACTTGCATTTGTAGTTTAATATCTCTTAGGTAGATTTAAATCGTTCAAACCTCACTAACCATAGGTCACCATTAAACTCAATTGATTTAGGGTAAGTCTAGTTTCCCTTAGAAGTTTTTCCTTTGATAACTTGAGTTTCACTTCTCTTCTTAAAATAAAATAAAAAACACTTAATAAAGGAAAATGTGTACAATGTGTCACGAGCCTTATGCTATACATGAAATGACTAGTGGAGGTCTCCTTCACTCTTCTAGGATGCTTTACAAACGTTCCATTGGGGGCGACCTTGGAAAGTATTCGCTCCTGTGTCATAGTCTTTAGTGTTGTACATACAATAAACACAAATTCAAAACACATCTTCTAAAAAACAACAAACCAAGAAGTCACGTCTTCTCATCTCATCTCATACTCTTTGCGGACGAACATGACTTGTCTCGACAGTTCAAAACAGCGATACGGTAAACACCCTCGAGTCAGAGCCGGTAACACCTGAGCTAGAGCTATGGCAATGTCATCATAAAAATCACAAACGAGTGTCAGCCTTAGTTAGACGAACTACGACGTCTCTGATCCTCATTTATCCCGATGAGGTACGTAGGCAGTGGGGTAGGGCCCATTCGAGCACAATCTTTCTTTTTCCCTACATTTTTTCCCTTTTCTTTCCATTTCTCAATTCCATTTCTTTTCTCATTTCATTTCCATTCCAGATAGTCATTCCTTTATTCAAACAACATATTATTTCTCACCCTTTGAAAACAGACTTATAAGCGTGGATCCCGTCGGGTACGGCGGACGGATTGGGGTGCTAATACCTTCCCAATTCGTAACCGACTTCCGGACCCAGATCTTTGGTTCGCAAGGCCTCGTCCTTTTCCTTCTTCCTCAGGTTTGTGCAACATTACCTTTCCCATTCATTCGGGATAAAAATGTCTGGCTGGCGACTCTAACCTTTCCGCGCCACTTTCGCGTTTGTACTAGGATGAAAATCCAGGGAGCGACATAATCAAGTGCCAAATATGTCCTAACACAATTATGACCTAAACTAGACTCAATCTTAAGCCTAAGGATGCCTAAAAATTAAGCAAAGCCTAAAGTTAACAACTACTACAACCCTCTAACACACAATCAGCTACTAAATGCAACTAATAATGCAAACAACTTATGACAACTCCCAAACAACATGAAAATAGGTGTAGAAAGTGCCAAAACAGAACAATGCAACATACATTTTACAACTTCTGTCTCAAAACACAACAGTGAAAACATGTCAGATTTTGATCATTTTTTCACATGCAAAAATGGAATTTTAATGAAAACAATGAAATGGAATGATCATACATTTTAATGCATCATAAACTGAGATGAACATCAACAAATGAATTTAACATATAAACAATCAACAAGGAATACAAATGTGTGAATTGTGAAATTTTTAAAACAACATGCAACATTCCGATTATGCGTATAAACGACCGAAACATGCGTGGACCGTAAATACAATGCAAAAAAAAATTATAAACACTTATTATCATGCTATTGATGATGCTCAATCATGCAAACAACATTCACAACATGTTATGAACATACATTCAACAATTATGTCAAAAATTAGAACCGAATGAAACGCGCGTCAAAAGCTATCAAAACTACATACACCAGCACCTAAACAGTTCCTAAAAACTCCCTAAAATTATATCCTAAAGATCCATGGTGATTGGAGGGGGAATAGATATAAAAAAATGCAAGAAAAAGCAAGATTTTTTCATTCTGGTTCAGTGGTAACCGGTTACTACCTACACAGTAACCGATTACCAGTTCAAAAAATGGGATTTCTGCAAAATTTAACACAGTAACTGGTTACTACTATGTGGTAACCGGTTACTCTGAGACCAGAATAAAAAATTTCTGCATTTTTCGTGCCCAAACCAGTAGCGACTTATTCAAATAAGCTTTATCCTAATGCCTACCAATCAAGCACGAAAAATACACCTAAATGCAACATTCTAAGGTTTACTAAAACCACAAACACATCAAGATTCTAACTTCTATGATCAAACCGATTAACGTACAAAAAGCAAGAAAACACGAAGAATCTGCGAAGCGAGATGAAGAGAAATAAGTTAAAACGAGAAGTGATTACAGATTCACCAACCTACAAAGTGGAGACTTGCTTTGGAAATTGTTGCAATGTCAATCGATACGCGAAAGAAGAGAAAACCGGAGATCCGAAGCTTCAATCCGCGAATGCGCAAAATAAATGTGGCTAGTGAGAATTCTCCGAAAAACACTTCCGAAAGGTGAAATAAACACCGAAACTGTAGTAGTTTCTTTGATAATCTGTTGAATCGATGCAAATGGTGGAGGCTTAGCTTCCGATTCTTCAAGTTTCAATGCAAAACTTGAAGAATCTTGATGATGATGAAGCTTTGGTGTGAGTTTGGAAATGGAGAAATTTGAGAGAATTGAGAGAAATTATGAAAATGATGAAGTGTGTCTAATCTTTTTAAGCTTGGGGTGATCAAGGTTTATATAGATGTTAGGTTTGGAGATAGGTTTGGGTTAGGTGTGAGGTTTGGACCTTAGGCTTGGAACCTAAGCTAATGGTTAGTTAAATTTAGTTGGGAATATTCCTAGAATATTCCATTGGCATATTCTTGGAATATTCCTTTGGCATATTCTTGGAATATTCCTTTGGAAGGTGGTGGAATATTCTAGAATTGGCTAGAAAGTGCAAAGCAAAGTGAGGTGGAAAATGATGAACAAGCAAGTAACTGATTTTTGAATTTTTTGAAATTATGCATGAAGTAACTAGTTACTACCTATGAGGTAACCGGTTACCAGTTCAAAAAACTGGATATTTTCCCAAGTTTGAACAGGTAACCGGTGTCACTCCCGAATTTTCATCCCGGTGCAAACGCGAACCGTCGATGATGTTGGAGGTTGAGGTTGAATAAAGTCTCTAGCTAGGCATTTTTATCCCGAAGGAAAGGTAATGCTGCATAAACCTGGAAAGATATGGATAATACGGTTGAGAACCAAAGAGACTGAGTAAGGGGGTAGGTTACGACCTGGGAAGGTATTAGCACCCAGATCATCCGTCGTACTCGACGGGATCCACACTTACTTGATTGTGTTTAAAAAAGTGGGGATTGTATGTGATAAACTGTGCATAAAAGGCTAGGGAGAAAAGGATGTACAAAGTGTCAGTGCAAAAGGAAAGTGGGTGCTCAAAGCTGAGGCTGAGGAAAGAGAATTGGGAGAAGGAGAGGGGGAGACAAAGAGACTTTTGTTCGATAACTGTTAATTTATGCCTACGTATCCTCTCGTGCAATGAGGAAGTCAGAACACCGTAGTTCGACTCAAAAAGACTTAGTGTTTTTGTTGTGAACTGCTTGCTTGTCTATGCTCAAGTGTGTGACTCATCTGGCTCGAGTGCTAACTGTCTTGCATTAGACGGAAGAAGCGAGTTCTCGTTTTCAGAGTGAATGTGATGAGAAAAGAATCCCGGAGGAGACGTTTATTGTTTGTTTTTGTCTTTTCAGTTTTTTATTGTTTTTGGTGTTTTGCGAAAGATAATGAGCTTAAGCCTAAATCAAAGGTTGTAAACTCATCATATCCTCCCTGATTAGGGATAATGAGTCCACTTAAGTATGAGATTAAGGTCTCAACTTAATTACCCTAATGATGCAGGATTAAGATCATTAACCCACTTGTAATTATTAAGTCTTTTTGGATTTTTGTTTTGTGTTAAGTAATGAATTTAATCTCTAATCAGGGATTAGTGAACTCATTACACCATCCTAAGAGAAGGATAATAGATGAGAACACTTAAGATGAGGAAGACTCCGCAACTTAATCCATGGTTAGGGATTAAAATCATTATATAACAAGCCTTTATTAAAGTGGATTTTAATTAAAGGTGGGATTAAGAAATGGATTTTATGATTGTAAGACTAAAACTGAGAGGGACTTGTCCATTAAACACTAGGGTTAGTCCCTCTGAACCACCAGGCAGAGATGTAAACCTAATATAAGGCCCAAGTTACAAGCTTAAGTCTTTAATAATTATTAGGTGTTTTTAATTGAAGGTGAAAACAACTTAAAGGTTTAGCACTAAGGATCAAAGTTATACACTCCATCCTAAGATAAGGATACAGGCATAACCCTAATTCAGAGTCCCAAAACTTTAACTGTTTAGCCTTGATTATGAGATGAGAGAGAGAGAGACTCAAGGAGACTCAAAAGGTAAAAACTAGGGGGACTATGTAAAACCCTAAATTTATCATGCTTGGATATTCCTATGATTTGTGAGGCATCAAGAGAAGTCTTCAGATGGCCACCAAGGTAGAGAAGTAGATGAAAAGAGAAAGAGATAGAGAGAGAGAGAAGGATTATGTTACTTACTTCATGAAGAAGTTAAGTAACCTAGGAACAAGAGAGAACATAAGTGAATGAGATTCCCTTCAAGCACAAGTAAGATGCATAAAAATAAAGATATAAGGAGAGGTTGGATGTGGATGCACATCCACATCCTAAACAACTTACCAAATGCACCTGAAATGGTTAGTTTAAAAACAAGATATGTACAAACTCAAAAGCACAAGCAAATCACATGATAAAAAAATTGAAATTGCATCGAAAGGAACCCTAAGCACTCATGAGAATACCATCCAAAGGGGGAGGTCTAAAGGTTTACCAAATTCAAGTTATGGTTTACCTAAGATTGGCTAGGGTTTTGGACACTTTTCAATGAAAAAGGCAAATTAATTTGAAAATGCAAGATAAAAATGAGACAAAAATATATTTAGAAACTAGAGGTCAATTGTGAAAGAATGAAAAAAGAATCATATGCAAACTCATCTTGGTTTGAGAGATATGAATTTTTGAAGTTAGGATTGAAAAATAGGAATTTTGGAAACCCTAACTCAATGAAAATTGCCAAAGTATGATCAAAACCAAAAAGAAATTTGTGAGATGAGTTTGTAAATGTTTCTAAATGTTAAAGAACCTATCTGATTTTTTTTTTTTGTGATTTTTAGATACTTTGACGTATTTTTAATTAATTAAATGGAATTAATTAATTAAAATATACAATTAAAATATTTAAAAATGCATTTTTAATGAAAAAATAAAAATAAAAATATTTTTGGTTTTTGAAAATTATTTTAAGTTGTGAGAAAAATTTCCAGAATTTTTAAATTGTTTTTGGTATTTTTAATAAATAAAACGAAATAAAGAAAAATAAAATAAAATAAAATTAAAGAAAATGGGAAAGTATGCGCATCCAATGGTTGAGAATGGGAGTCAATGAGATCAAGGGCTGTGAGGGAGAGTCTGATTGACCAGAGGTATGCAAATCCTAAGGCTCATATTTAAACTAAAAGCGCGCGTTCAATCCAAGGACTGAGGTTTGATCCGAGGATTTAATTGGTTTTTATTTTAATTAAACATAATTAACTTAACACGCGCAATCTGGGCCACTCACTTCTAACCCTAATCAGGATCCAAGGGCCACAATTCAATCTTGGCAACTAAACTCATCTTAACCCTAATCATTTTCAGGTGACCGGAGCTAACCTCCGGTCATCTTCTCTGGCGACCTAAAATTTTAGAACCTCAAATAAGCCTCTAAACTTCTAATTTCTTACCCAGAAACATTCTACTAACATCATACAACAATAATCCAACAACCAAAATCATTTATCATGCATCAAGAAGCCAAATCGAAGCAAACAAGTTCTAGGTCAAAAATTTCAGAACATCATGAAATCCTCATTTCTAACTATTTTCAATTCTAATCATATCAGGATCATTAGGGAAGCATGGAGAATCATTTTAGAACTTAAAATCATGCTTCTGGAAAAAAAGTTCATGAAGGTTACCTGAGATTGAATCCTTCAAAATGTAGCTTTTTGGGCTTCCCTTTTGTGCAATCCAACCTCTTTTGATCTCCTGAGCTCAATGGAATGCTTGAATGGAGCTTAGAGTGGCTATTTTGAGTGTTTGGTTTCTGAAGTTGCAGAAATCGTGTTTGAGTTTGAGGGTGTTTCAGGCTATGGGGATGGGTGGAAAATGATCCTTAGGCTATGTGGAGTTGATTGGTGAAAGAAAAATTGAATTTGGGTGGCTGAATTGTGAAATTCGATAAAATGAAGGTTTTGAGGAATTTTTCTCAATCTGAAGTTGTATGTTCTTTCCAGCAATGAAGGGTCTCTATTTATAGCCATGGGGGTTTGTAGGAGCCATTCCATTGGTCAGTAGAGTTGGTTTGGCACTGTGTGATTGGTATGGGAGAAAATGCAAAAAAGTCAAATTCTTTGTACTTGAGGTATGGGCCATTGCAGCAAGGGATTATGAGCATAGATTGCCTCAGCATGGTTCAAGGATGGCCTTTGGATTGATGAAATGCAGCTGCAATGCTTGGATGAAGTGTTTGACATGTTTATGCATATTGGCCATTTTGGAATTTCTTATGAATCAAGCCATGAAAATGCCAAATCTTTGGGCCAATTCTGATCATTTGAAGTTGTATTGACATGTTGTGAAGTAATTGTGCACATTAGAGGTCATTTAGAAGCTTTAAAATGCCAATATGCAAAATCCCTCTTTGATATGAACTTTGAAATTATGTGATTTTTGCCAACTTTGCAAGGCCATAACTTGAGTTCTAGGATGAATTAGAATGAGTTCTTCTACTTTTTGAAAATGGGAGGATCAAATCTACAACTTTCATGTTTGAAGAAATTTCATTTGAAACCTTTTTGATCAAGAAAGAGGAGGTTGAAAATATTTCCCAAAATAGAAAGTTTGCATTACAAGTCATTTCCATTTTCGGTATGTTTTGGATTAGTTCATTCTTCTTCAACTTTGTGAACTTCCAAGCATTCCAATGATCAAATAAAGATCATAGGACCTCAAATTGATGATGATGACCCTTTGGAACCCTTGTTGGGGGCCTCCAATGCCAATAATATGACTTTTCTTGCTCAAGAAGTTACCATTTGATCAGATGACTTCCACATTGAATTTTTTCCATGAAATTTGATACACAAGCTCCTTATAACATATATGGACCAATAGAAACAAAGAATGAACAAATTTTTTTGGTGTAAGGCCTTCAAAACCAAAACCCTAATTTTAGGTCATCTGTGTAGGAGCCTCAGCTTATCTTCCATACCTCTGCAGTACTTTGACATTTCTTGACTCTAAATGAACCATGGGGGCATAAAATGATCATAGACTACTCAAGGACCCTCTTGGCATACTTTAAGACCTTGGAGATTGCTCAGAACAATTCTTGGATTCATCTGATCACAAACCCTAAATGTAGCTATGCAGATGAATTGTTGAAGGATGGATATGCAATGTGCAAATGTGATGACAGGCTATGCAATGATGATAATCATAAGTCAAGATGTGATAAAAGTGAGAGGGCAAATTTGGGGTGTTTACAACTGCTCCTATTCAAGCATGAGTTAGCTGTGTAGTATATAAGCGTCTGGCTTAACAGACAAACAAGATAACTTGTGGTGGAATACCAAGACAGTCCAAAATTTGAACTATTTATTATAAGAAGAAAAGGGATATAAATTGTAATAGACAATATAAATTGAATATCAAATGATAGTGACGGAGGACGACCATCGAGCAGAGGACGACTGCCGGGGATAAAAACGGTGAGAAACGCACTGACGGGGACGACCATCATGCTGGGGAATAAAGAATCCACGTTGGGGAAGGCCATCAGGTAAAGAAAAGCGACTTTACTGGTGATTTAAAAGCACTAAATGGGACAACCGTCAATTTGAAAAATAAAGAAACCGCGATGGGGACAACCATCAGGTGAAGAGTAAATAAATCAATGATGAGGGACGGTCATCAAAATGTGAAGGACGATCACTGAGCAGGGTACGGCTGATGAGAGTTATCGTGACATAGGACGAATGTCGGATAAAAAAGATCGACGATGGGGACGGCCATCGGATGAATGATGAGGTACGGTCATCAAAAGGTGAAGGAAGATCACCTAAAAGATATCACGACGAAAGTCAGATAGAAAGATCAACGATAGGGACGGCCATCGAATAACATGATGAGGGACGGTCATCAAAATAAATGATGAGGGGCGGTCATCAAGAGGTGAAGGACGATCACCAAGCAGGGGACGACTGCTCTGTTGGGGATTATCTCGACATAGGACGAATGCCGGATAAAAAAGATTGACGATGGGGACGACCATTAGATAACATGATGAGGGATGGTCATAAACAAGGTGAAGGACGATCACCTAGCAGGGGACGACTGCTAAAAATATCACGACATAGGACGAATGTCGGATAAAAAGTTGTTTTGCTGGCGACTTCAGGGGATTTATAAACACGGACGAGTGTTTAATCCCTAAAAATAAAATGGTATAAGTGTTTCGACAATGTGTATAGATTAAAGATACGAACGAGTATCCTTAGGACCACGATACGGAAGAGTATCGATAGAAACAAACGACAACGCATTTTTAAGGGGTGATGATACAGACTAGTACCAGTTGTTTAGAACAAGGAATACATACGAGTGTTAATCTGCTGGAGAGAATGTGTAAGATACGGACGAGTTTCAAAGAATTATGTATAAGTAGGATACGGACGAGTATCAGAAGGATTGTGTATAAGTATGTACAAGTATTTGTATTAAGAGTGCAAAAGGATATTTTACCTTTTCTCTGCAGGGGATGAGTTTTTTTTTGCGTATTGCTGGAGGAGTGATCTTGGTATTTGCAGGTGACCAGCTCGAACCTAGATTATTATCATGCAAATGTTTGATTTTTGTCGTAATGCTCCGTATTAGACGCAATGCTACGATCTATTTGGGAAGGAATGATGTGAATGTTATGATTATGCAAATGAGAGAAACGAGATCCGAGATCTGAAATTTGCTGGGAGAATGGATCACTGGGTGATCTGTGGGGATAAAGGATCACTGCACGATTTTTTCTGGAGAACTCTGGGGGAAGAACTTTGTGGGGATCCAATGTTGGGGATGAGAAGATCTGGAAACTCGCTGGGGAAAAGTGATTTAGGCATTGCTTTGGAGATCCTGCTTGGGGAGGAGAGAGCTTCTGGGAAGTAATATGTCGGAGGATCAACTTTGCGGGGATACTCTGAGGGGATAAAGAGCTCCGTGGGGAATACTTTCGTCAGGTAGTCCTTCTGATGAGGTGACTGTCGGCTTGGTTGGGGATATAGTGCCTGATATGCCCCGTGTTGTGAAAGTTTGTCCGCCTTGAGTACCTGCAACCTGTCAAACAAAGGAAACACATAAGTTCCTTGAGGTATCCTCAACCAGATTCCGTCGTAGGAGTTAGGTTCGCTTAAGAGTACATATTTCCTATAAGCATTTATTGAAAATGGCTTATATGTTTTCATGCAAATGTAGTATTACGAACTTTGGACATTTTGCAAACAAAACAAAAAGGTACAAAACAAAGTGTGAATGAATATTTGACTTTATTGATTTGTGTGCCCTGAATAGGCGAGTACAATGAGGAAGCTAATCCCTGAAATGAGGGAGTCACTGCAAAATTGAGAAAATAAAAGTCCTATTCGACAATGCTGAAGTTGACGCTTCAATGAGCTTCCTTTGTTATGACCTGTATGACCTGAATGGTCTTCTTATCTTGCTTTCTGAAGAAAGTTGATTCTGACCGACGCTTTGTCCTTTCGAAGCTTGCCATGTTATGTGAGTGATATAGACGAATTCAGAATGCAGTTGTTCGCTTATTCCCTGATTTTGCATGGATCGCCCTTTCAGGTTTTCAATCCACCGGGATACCCCTTTTTTTGCCTGAGCTGTCCGATGTGGCTTTTCAACTCAGCGGGTGTACATTTTTTATTTAAATTTTCCCTTATTTTTGCCCGAGTCTTTTATTCTGTTTTTGACTCGCCGGGATGCCCTATTTTTGCCTGGACTTACATTCTGTTTTTATGTCCAGCGGGTCATTTATGCGAAGTATTTTTTAACTGCATCTGAATTCACAGGAGACAGGAACTTTTCACCATCCATGGTTGCGAGCATCAGTGCTCCGCCTGAGAAGACTTTAGTTACCACATAGGGACCTTCATAGTTAGGCGTCCACTTGCCCTTGTGGTCTGAGTGAGGAGGAATGATTCTTTTCAGTACAAGCTCTCCCACTTTATATTCCTGAGGTCTGACTTTTTGATCGAAGGCCTTCTTCATCCGTTTATGATATAACTGACCATGATAGATAGCTGCTAACCTCTTTTCTTTAATCAAGCTCAATTGGTTATAACGAGATCGGACCCATTCTACTTCATCCAGCTTCACATCCATCATTACCCGCAAGGAGGGTAATTCCACTTCAACTGGTAGGACTGCTTCAATACCATACACAAGCTGATAAGGTGTTGCCCCGGTAGATGTTCTGATGGAAGTTCGGTACCCATGTAAGGCAAATGGTAACATTTCATGCCAGTCTCTGTATGTGACTACCATCTTTTGCACAATCTTCTTAATGTTCTTGTTAGCCGCCTCAACAATGTCATTCATCTTTGGCCTATAAGGAGAAGAGTTGTGATGTTGAATTTTGAAGTCTCGGCACAGCTCTGCCATCATCATCTTGTTAAGCTTTGAACCATTATCAATAATGATTCACTCGGAAACTCCATATCGACAGATGATATCCCTTTTTAGAAATCGGGCTACCACTTGTCTGGTGACATTTGCATACGAAGCTGCTTCAACCCATTTAGTGAAGTAATCAATGGCTACCAGGATGAATCTGTGACCATTTGAAGCAGTTGACTCGATCTTTCCAATCATATCAATGCCCCACATGGCGAAGGGCCAGGGTGAAGACAATATATTCAAAGGATTTGGAGGCACATGCACTTTGTCTGCGTAGATCTGGCATTTATGGCATTTTCTGGCATATGCACAATAGTCTGCATCCATTATGATCCAATAGTAACCTGATCTCAACAATTTCTTTTCCATTGCATGTCCTCTGGCAAGGGTACCGAAAGAACCTTCATGTACTTTGTGCATTAGTAGGTCTGCTTCCTTCTTGTCAACACATCTGAGCAAGACCATGTCGAAGTTCCGCTTGTATAAAGAGCCATCAGTATTTAGGAAGAAACTGCCGGCTAGCCTTCTTAATGTCTTCTTATCATTAGACGATGCCCCAGGTGGGTATGTCTGAGTCTCCAAGAAGCATTTTATGTCATGGAATCAAGGTTTGTTGTCAACGACAGTGTCCACAGAGAATACATACGCCGGTCGGTCTAGTCTGGATACTAAAATCGGAGGCACATAGTTGGCAGTCTGTACTTTGATCATAGATGAAATAGTGGCCAAGGTGTCTGCAAACTAATTCTCATCTCAAGGGATGTATTCAAGCTTGACTGTCATGAAGAAATTCAATAGTCTCCTCGTATAGTCACGGTAGGGAACCAGATGCTCTTGATGAGTATACCACTTGCAATTAGTTTGGTTGATCACCAAAGCTGAATCTCCAAATACATTCAAGGTTTTGATTCTGAGGTCAATGGCTTCCTCAAGACCCATGATGCAAGCTTCGTATTCTGCTTCGTTGTTAGTGCATGCAAAGGTGAGCCTTGCTGAGAAAGGCATATGGACTCCTTTGGGCGTAATAAGCACTGCACCAACTCCACGACCGTTACAATTAACTGCCCCATCGAACATCATAGTCCATGCTTCTTCTGGATCAGGCCCTTCAGTATGAACAAGCTCTTCACAATCTTTTGAATTTAAGTACATGATGTCTTCATCAGGGAAATCAAATCTCATAGGATGGTAGTCATCAATTGGTTGCTCAACTAGATAGTCAGACAATACACTGCCCTTGATGGCTTTTTGAGAGGTGTACTGAATGTCATACTCTGTTAGAATAATTTTCCATCTTGCAACCCTTCCGGTAAGTGATGGCTTCTCAAATATGTACTTGACTGGGTCCATATTTGAGATCAACAAGGTAGTATGAGTCAACATATACTGTATTAGTCGGCGAGCAGCCCACGCTAAAGCACAACAAGTTTTCTCGAGCAGTGAATAACGTTGTTCACAGCCGGTAAACGTTTTGCTTAGGTAGTATATTGCATACTCTTTTCGACCAGACTCGTCATGTTAGCCTAACACACACCCCATCGATTCTTCTAATACTATCAGGTACATTATTAGAGGTCTTCCTTCAACTGGAGGCATGAGAATTGGAGGTTCTTGCAGAGACTCTTTGATCTTGTTAAAAGCTCTTTGACAATCATCGTTCCACCTGACTGTTTGTTCCTTTCTCCGCAGTTTGAACAAGGGCTCGCAGGTTGCAGTGAGATGAGATACGAACCTTGAAATGTAGTTCAATCTACCTAAGAACCCTCGAACTTCTTTCTCAGTCTTAGGTGCAGGCATTTCCTGAATCGCTTATACTTTGTCGGGATCAACCTCAATTCCTTTTCCGCTTACAATAAAACCCAGCAGCTTACCAGAACGTACCCGGAATGTGCATTTGTTAGGGTTCAACCTTAACTGATACTTCCTCAGACGCTTGAACAATTTCAACAGATTTACCAAATGCTCTTCCTCTGTTTGGGACTTGGCAATCATGTCATCCACGTAGCACTCGATTTCTTTATGGATCATGTCGTGGAATAATATTACCATAGCCCGTTGATATGTTGCACCAGAATTCTTCAAACCAAACGACATTACTTTGTAGCAGAATGTGCCCCAGGGTGTGATGAAAGTTGTCTTCTCCATGTCTTCAAGTGACATCTTGATCTGATTGTATCCAGAAAATCCGTCCATGAAGGAAAATACCGAGAACTAAGTTGTGTTGTCTACCAATACATCAATATGAGGTAATGGGAAGTCATCTTCTGGGCTTGCTCTATTCAGATCCCGGTAGTTGACGCACATCCTCACCTTGACATCCTTTTTAGGTACAGGTACAATGTTAGCAACCCACGACGGGTAACTAGTTACAGCGAGAAAACCGGCGTCCCACTGCTTTTGTACTTCCTCTTTGATTTTCATGGCCATGTCTGGGCGAGTACGACGCAACTTCTATTTAACTGGAGGACAATCTTCTTTCAATGGAGCTTGTGCATGACAATATCTGTATCCAGACCCGGCATATCCTGATAGGACCAAGCGAACACATCGACATATTCTCGCAGCATACTAATAAGTTGTTCTTTTATTGGAGCCTGCAGACTGGCCCCAATCTTCACCTCTTTCACATATTCCTGGGTACCAAGATTGATAGTCTCAACCTCCTCCTGATGAGGAGTAATCACCTTTTCCTCTTGTCTCAATAACCTGGCTAACTCTTTAGGTAAATTGTAGTCTTCTTCAACCCCTTCATCTGCTTGATTAATCGGATTGTCGAAGTTATACGAGGTCATAGAAGTGTCGTTGTCGGTGCAATCTGGAGGGCTATCTCTACAAGGGGTGAGATTTGGTTCATTTTAGTGATTGATTTTATCTTATTTAGAAAAAAGTGAAGGAAGTTATTATTTGAGAAAAACCTTGCCATTTATAATTTTGTGCAAAAATAACAAAAATGAAAAGACAGTGAGCGAAAAAGATTGTTTGCAAAAATATGTCCATTGTTCATTAATATTCAATTTTCTCAAAATACATATGGCCCTATTACAAAATGAGTCTCGACATCTTGGGCAAGATGCATGACTTTGATGCATGCTTAAAACAGGAAATAATAATTACTCTACAGTAGTAACCCTTATAATTTCCTGGGAAGACTAGTTGAGGACTTGTTAGACCCAAGACTCTTGGACGGATCTAGCTTTCCAGGTTGTAGTCGCTCTCAACCTCGTCTTCCAAAGTGTTGACAACATCCGGGGTCAGCATTCCCCCACTTATGAACTTGGGAGCTTCAGCAGCCTCCTTTGGAACTTGTCGGGATGGTCTGTAACTCAAACCAAATTTGTCTTCTTTCATCTGAATCTTCAGCAGCTTGCCCCAGCCTTGGGAATTACATTCTTCCACAACCTTCTGAGCCTGTTTGTAGGAAGCAATTGAGGTGCCCATCCTTTCCTCTTGGGATGCAGCAAATACCTCAGTTGTAGCTTCATTGACATTCAAGGCTTCGAAACCCTGACTCATGGTTTCGTGGATCTCCCCATCCATCTCTTCGTACTTGTATGTAGCCAGGTGACTGACAAAGATGTCCTCTTCTCCACAAATGGTGATAATTTGGCCTTCCCACTCATATTTTAACTTCTGGTGAAGGGTCAATGTTACTGTGTCGGCGGCATGAATCCAGGGTCGACCCAACAAACAGCTATAGGCAGGCTGTATGTCTATCACATAGAAGGTAGTTTTGAAAACTTATGGGCCAATTACCACAGGAAGCTCAATTTCTCCGAGAACCGATCTCTTAGAACCATCAAAAGCTCTAACAACTAGGTTACTCGGACGGAGTGCAAGACCATCATACTCCAGTTTGACTAAGGCTTTCTTTGGCAACACATTGAGCGATGATCCAGTATCAACAAGGACATGAGAAAGTACATCACCTTTACATTCCAAAGTGATATGCAAAGCCTTGTTGTGGTTACGCCCTTCCGTAGTCAAGTCAGCATCAGTGAAACCTAGTCCATGACTAGAATTGACGTTTGCAACTACCGTTTCTAACTGATTGACCATGATCTCTTCTGACACATAAGCTGCATGCACGACCTTGAGTAGTGCATTCCGGTGAGCCTAGGAACACATAAGCAGTGATAATATAGAGATCTTGGAGGGTGTTTGATGGAGCTGATCCACAACCTTGTAGTCACTTCTCTTGATAATCCTCATAAACTCGTCTACATCCTGATCAAAGGGTGTCTTATGAGTTTCTTTTGCAGCTGGTTCTTTTGGCACCACACTTTTGCCTTTTGCTTTGGCAACAGCTTCTGCTTCAGCATTGACTCTTGGAAATTGTGAAATGAAGAGGCGTCCGCTCCGAGTGAAGCCTCCGCCTCCCCCAACATTGTCAATTTGTGGTGTAGACGTTGAAGAATCAAGGGTAACCTTCTTTCCTTGGTAATAAAGATCTGAACCATAATGCCAAGGCACGACACCATTTTTATCATAAGGAACTGGTCCAGGCAACGTGATGGTCACCAGACTAATTGCAGCAGAAGAAGGAGTTGTGATAGTCTGTGCATCACAGTAGATGGTGATAGGAGGTCTGATTGAAGCTGGTGCAGGTGTGGCAGGTTGTTGATGTTGATGAAGGTTGTTGTTGAGAGAATCCGGAACATGGATCGTTGTTGGATCATAATAGATGGTAACCGTTGAGATATCGTCACTAGTATTGTTTGCTGTTGTTAAAGAAGACTCTGTTGAGATAATGTTTGCTGGTGTTGTAGGAGAGATTTTTGTTGCAGTTGTAGAAGATGGAATTATTGATGTGATCTGCATGATGCCTTCTCTAATAAGACTGCTAATACCCTTCTTCAAATTTGCACAACCATTGGTAGAAATTTTGCAAGCTTCACAACAGGCCTCACAACCTGGAAACACTTGTCACTTCAATATATGAGCTCTTACTCCGGCTAGTGGTGTTTGAATGTTTGCAATGTTATCAATTAGAATTGCTGGTTGGTCCTCCTCAATGGCGTTGATCTTTGGCTCACCATGGTTTGGTATTGGATTCCTTGTGACATTTGGTGGAGGTGCAAAATTCAAAGCTTTAGAGTCAATCAAATCTTGACCTTTCATGTGCAGGGCCCTACACTTCTCTGTTGAATGACCAGGTGCATTGGAGTGAAAAACACATCTGGCGTTGATATCATAATTCCTTGGAAGATTCAGAGGATCTGGTGGAGCCAAAGTCCTCAGTTCAGTCAGATTAAGTTTCAATAGCTGCGGGAGTAAGACTGCATAGGGCATCGGGATGGGATCAATCACCCTATTAATCTGAGAAGGCCTTTGTTGGAAAGGACGTTGTTGCTGATTGTTGCTGATTGTTGTTGTTATAAGATCTTTGTTGTTGTTGTGGGAACTATTATTGCTGAGGATACTGTTGCTGAGGTGCTGGTGTAGGAATGGTGACAGCAACCACTGATCTTTGCAAGTACTGAGGTCTACCTCTACCAACATGCACTGCATTAGTTTCTCCTGTCCTTCGAGGTCCTGAGAAGGGTTTCTTTGCATTGCTGGAGCTAGCACCGCTATCAGAAATCTTACCCATCTTTAATAGGCTTTCAATTATCTCGCATGCTATAACCACATCAGCAAAACTAGTGGAAGAGAAAGCGGCGAGTCTATCAATGTAAGTCCCTTGAAAGGTGTTCATAAACATATCAGCCATTTCCCTTTCATACATAGGTGGCTGGATAGCGGCAGCAAGTTGTCTCCACCTCTGGGCATACTCACGGAAACGTTCCCTTGAAGATTGATACATACCCATCAAGAGGGTCCTATTAGGTGCCATATCCAGGTTGTACTGATATTGGCGTATAAAGGCCTCAGCTAGATCTTTCCAGTTCCTGATGGTAGCCATTGACAAGTGCGAATACCACTCTCTGGATGCCCCGATTAAACTATCTTCAAAGTAAAACATCCACAGTTTCTCGTACATGGTGTATGCTTTCAACCTTCCCATAAAAGATTGCAGGTGAGTACGAGGATAGGAGGTACCATTATACTTTTCAAAACACGGGGGTTTGAACTTGTGAGGAATCCTTACCCCTTCAACTAAACCCATATCCATCACATCGAATCCCAAAGAGTTATGGGATTCCAGGGATCTCAGCTTCTCAGATATCTCGTCCAGACGACGATCATAAGCTTCATCTGCCCCAACACCCAATACTGTAAACTGCTCATCCTGAGGGTCTTCTTGAAGAATACAATCTCCAGTGTTCCTTTGGCCATCCCCAAGGATATCAACTTCAGGATTATTGTGAGGTCCAAACACTACCGGAGTTGTTCGCGGTTGATCACGCACATTGTTACTTGAGCCCCCAGTGCCTGCATGGTTATCTTCTGGAGTTTGTCGCTCGACTAACTCCCTCAATCTTTCTTGGGTCTATGTCAGCCCTGTTAGACGCTGTGGCTAGTGATCTAGAGGGGGGGTGAATGGATCACCTCCTTGTTTACAAGGATTTAAAATATTTTTCAGAGTTTTCAAAGATTAACAGAAATCACGGTCCCAAATATACTTGCGTCTATTCTGGACCAGCCACTAGAAGACCAGACATGTGATAACGTGTTGGATTTACAATTGAGATGATAAAGAATTAAACACACAAGCTGTAAAAGTGTTGAATGCACCTATCACAAAAGCTATTTCCAATGAATAAAAAACGATTAAAAACGTAAATAGAGATGGAGAAGGAATACAATACGCAGAGATTTGGTAAGGAAGTTCCCCACGTTCGTCCTCGCGTGTGGGTACGTCTCCTTCTCAATTTCAAACCGAAATTGAGAACTTTTATATCAATATTGCTGAAATCGTCGTTTACAAGGTTGCTATACAAACACCAGAAATCTATACACCTAGATCTTCCTATTGTATCAACCTTCACTTGATCTGAGCCAAATCAAGATTCCCTGCAAGTAATACAAACAATTCACCGGTTCCACGATCTATTTGCGAAATCTCCCAATTTCTAAACCCTACGCTGTAGCTGAATCTGTTTCGTAAACGTGACTAACAAACCCTCAAGAACACGCCCATTCTTGAAGGAAAACCCAACTGGTTTTTCCTTGAAACCTTCTTTCACTCTTCAACTCAGCTGGATCTCCGATCGTACCACTGAACGTTATCTCATAAACCTTTAATTCACAGAACAACACTACTTCCTTGTTAATGTTCTTGAATCAAGGTATTTGAGAAGATGATGAAGATGAATTTGATTCTAGGTTTCAATCCTGCTCAACATTGAATTGTTCACACTCAAAATTCCTTTTCTTGATGTGTTCTTCAATGATCCTTGACTTTGAATTTCGTAAGCAATTCCTGTCACACCCACTGCACTAACAGAAACAACAACATATACTATGCAAACTCTGTTAGAAGTAAAACAGAAAAATGAATCGATTCAAGATGCGAATGAATCGATACATAATGGTATTTAAACTGTTATGTATCAATTCATAATATCATGAATCAATACATACTGAACAGATGAAGAAAAGCAGAGAAATGAACATACAATGAATCGATGCATGTTTGTATGTATGGATTCATAGAAGAAATTCCAGGATCATTCTTACAGCATGAATCGATGCATGATGGAATGAATCGATTCATTTTGCGAATTTCTAGAATTATTTCTACAGTATGAATCGATGCATGATGGAATGAATCGATTCATTTTACGAATTTTCAGAAATTCAAAGACATTATTTATTTAAAATGAGACAAGTGATATAAAGGCTAGCAATGCATACAAAGTGTCTTAATATAAAGCATATGATAAAAGCACAAAAACCTAAAATTTATAATCATACAAAACTAAAGAGTTGCTCACAAACTCCCCCGTTTTGATGATGACAAATTTTTTTGAAGTGTGAGAACCACTCCCCCTGAGTTTGTGCATGCCTGTCATTTTTCACACTCGCCTTTCTCCCCCTTTGTCAACATCAAGAAAGAATGCATATGTGAAGCAAAATTTCAGCAATACCAAGATATATAAGCAGAATTCACTCACAAAGAATGAAACATAAAGGGCAAACAAATTAGTCGAAAGCAGCAAACAAGCATAGGCATTGAAATTGTCAATTAGAGTTGCGAGTTATAGAAGCAAACCAAACGATACAATGTTTAAACATAAAATGCAAAGAAATTTAAGCAAGAAAAAATGATGTTATGCAAAATGAAATGCAGCCTCAGTGAGGAAAGTGGCCACCACAAGACTCTGCATCATCTCTATCGGGATCTCGGAAACTTGGAGGAGGAGGTGGAGGAGGCATTTCATCAGGATTCTTCCCCATGAAGGTGTAACGCCTGAACCGTTTCTGAACCTCTGTGCTTTGAAATCTTTCCATAATCCCCGGATGCAAACGACAATCATCCATGAAACCAGACATCTCATTGTAGAAAACTTGATGCCACTTAACCAAGTCGGTATGCCATGAGTGTTGATTATGATACATCCTAGTGTGTTCATCATGCCATTCTTGGTACTCTTTATGCCATTCTGTTTGTTGGACATGCCACGCACGGGCTTCTTCATGGCGGGCATTGTTGGCAATTTCCATTTGCTCAAACATTTGAGTGAGATATGCAGGAGCAGTAGTAGATGATGTCGGTGGAACAGATGGAGGAACCGGGTCATAGTTAGTAGGAGACCACCTTTGTGGCACCCACTCACCCCAAGCAGTGTTGGCATTTGCGTCAGGAGGATTTTCTGCATCCTCCATATCTTCATCTCTTTGTTCTTCAACATAAATTTGTTCAGAAGGAATATCAAAGTTGTAGATTCGGGTTCTAGTGCTGCGTTCAAAGAATTAATAGCAGCGACGCTCGATGTCCCACCTATATCCCATATGAGAGAGAGTAGCATTGTTGAATTCTTGAACACTTGAAGAAGATAAGAGAGGCACAGGGGGGAAAACCACTTTCCAAAACTTAAGGATCCGCATAATCTATGCGGCATATGCAAGAGTGATGTTCTTTGAACTATTCCACGTAAGAAAGATACGCTTTACAAAGTAATTTGGCCAATTCAATGGGATCTTCTTCTGCAGAATGTACAAGAGATGGATGTCTGGCTTATCCAATCGAGAGTGCCCACCGGACCTTGGACGCAAGATATGTGAAAGAATCCAATGCAGAATTCGGGGAACGCTCTTTATCATTCCAGAAGTCTAAGGCTCATCATCAGCAAGAGGTCTTTCCAATTTAGAAATGGATGCACAACATTCCTTCAGATTAAAGTGAGTTTCAAACTTCTGATCATGCCACATCTGCAACTCAGGAAACAGGGATGGCAGTTTGAACACTTTGGGCCAATCATCAGCCTCAAAACGGTAAGTTCTGGTTCCAATAGAGCACTTGAACATATAACCTTTACCAGATTTTACACCCGCATAAAAAGCACGAATAAAGTCCTCATGATAGTCATCATTAATAGTTAAAAAGGACCCAAGATTTTGTGCATCAATCAAATCAGCAACTTCTTCTAAACAAATAGTATGCACATCTTGAGTATTGAAAACATGAGGTTTCATGACTAACCTTGTCTTGAAGGAAGCCTCAAACTCTTCAACAATGGCAGGATGGAGAATGGAAGCCCCAGAGGGAGGAATTTCGGGAACAGAAGGAGCTTGATGGGAAGCCTCAACAGGTTCTTTGCCTTTACCTTTTCCTTTTGCTCTAGGAAGCATGACTCTTGGAGGCATAATGATGAGATTAGGGTTTTGAGAGAAGAGGGGTTTTGTGGTGTTAGGGTTAGGAAACTGTAAATGATGCAAATGGAATGAAGAAAGAGATAGAATAGAGTTTTATAACTGATGGACATGTCATAGTAGTTGCTGATGTGTCGATTCATAAGAAAGAAACTGAATTTAAAATAGTATGCGTCGATTCATGACCTTATGAATCGATTCATTTGACGAATTTTTTTGAAAATCAGGTTGCTATGTATCGATACAAACCACGAATGTATCGATACATACTGTAATTATTTTGACAGATTTAAAAGAAAATGAACATGAATCGATTCAATATGGATGTGATCGATACATACTGTAATAATTTTTATAGTGATAAAAGAAATTTAGCATGAATTGACACAAAAATGAATATGCAAAACAAACATTATGCAGAATGCAGAATGAATCATAACATTGTACAGATGCTTAAGAATACTTTACAAACAAAATATCAACGCTCAAACATTCATATGTAAAGAAGTACATGTAAGCGAGAAATAATTGCTCAAACATACATTGATCACACAATATCAACAAAGTGAAGAGAGGAACAATATTACCTCCGTCGTAGTAATCTCATGAGGTACGAGTGAAGTCTACATCCAGAACTTAGTAAACACGATGAGATAAATATAAACTAAATCAAACAAACTTAAGACACCAATGCGGAGAGATCAAGAATCCCTAATTCGCGACGAATGTTGAAGAATGGTTCAGTTGCCAAAGGTTTAGTGAAAATGTCAGCAAGTTGATTTTTAGTATCAACATGCTCAAAAACAACATCTCCTTTTTCAACATGATCGCGAAGGAAGTGATGTTTAATCTCTATATGTTTGGTGCGTGAGTGTAAAACAGGATTCTTAGTGAGATTAATGGCACTAGTGTTGTCACACTTAATTGGAATGCGTTTAAGTTCAATATCAAAATCTTGTAGTTGTTGTCTTAGCCACAAAATTTGAGCGCAACAGCTATCGGCTGCAACATACTCAGCCTCTGCAGTAGACAACGCTACGGATACTTGCTTTTTGCTATACCAACTTATTAAAGAATTTGAAAATAGATGACATGTACCACTAGTGCTTTTCCTATCTGATTTGCATCCAGCAAAATCAGAATCAGAGTAACCTACTAAGCTGCAATCGCTCCCTTTGGAATACCAAAGCCCATATTTAGGTGTTCCATTAAGATACCTAAATATACGCTTGACTGATTTTAAGTGAGATTCCTTAGGATTTGATTGATATCGTGCACACATACACACACTAAACATGATGTCCGGTCTAGAAGCAGTAAGATACAAGAGAGACCCAATCATACCTCTATACCTTTTGACATCAACACACTTACCATGTTCATCTTTGTCCAAGTTTCCGTTGGTAGGCATGGGAGTGTCAATTGATTTTGAATTATTCATTCCAAAACGCTTGAGCAGCTCTATGCAGTATTTTGTTTGACATACTGATGTACCTTCATCGAGTTGCTTTATTTGGAGGCCTAAGAAGTAGTTCAACTCCCCCATGAGACTCATCTCAAACTTACCCTGCATAACATTAGAAAATTCTTCGACCAAGTGTATGTTAGTTGAACCAAAAATTATATCGTCTACATAAACTTGAACTAAAAGAATGTGCTTTCCTTTGTATTTAATGAAGAGTGTATTATCCACTTTACCTCTAGAATATCCAGATCAAGTAGAAATTTGCTAAGTCTTTCGTACCACACACGAGGTGCTTGCTTAAGACCATATAAAGCACGCTTTAATTTGTAAACATGATCTAGATATTCAGAATTTTCAAAACCGGGAGGTTGTGAAACATATACTTCTTCATTTAGGACACCATTTAAAAACGCACTCTTTACGTCCATTTGGTAAAGCTTGAAATTCATAGAACACACATAAGCAAGAAAAAGACGTATAGCTTCAAGGCGAGCCACTGGAGCATAAGTCTCCTCATAATCTATGCCCTCCTCTTGGTTATACCCTTGTGCTACCAAGCGTGCCTTGTTTCTAGTTATCACTCCGCTTTCATCAAGTTTATTCTGAAACACCCATTTAGTACCTATGATGTGATGATCTCGCGGACGAGGGACAAGTTCCCAAACGTCATTTCTTTTAAATTGATTAAGCTCTTCTTGCATGGCCATTAGCCAAAGTTCATCAATCAAGGCCTCTTTAGCATTTTTAGGTTCCACTTATGATACAAAAGCGAAGTGGGAACAAAAGTTTCTTATCTTAGAACGAGTCAACACTCCCTTTGAAATATCTCCCAATATATTGTCTATATGGTGGTCTTTAGAGGATTTCCAAGCTGGTGGAAAGTCCTTCACTTCAGATGTTCCTTCCTCTTTATCTTTTTCATGACTAGTATCTTCCTCCTTCTCAATTTCAGCCGTTTCAGATTGATCAATTTCCGAAACAGCTTCTTTGAGTATGTCTTATGTAGATACACCTACATCATCAAAAGAGATACCTTTTCCGACAATTTTTGGGTAAGACTCATCAAAAGAAACATGGACAGATTCTTCAACAGAAAGTAAACACCTATTATACACTCTATATGCTTTGCTTGATTGAGAGTATCCAAGAAAAATACCTTCATCAGCTTTGGCATCAAACTTCCCAAGATTTTCCTTACCGTTATTTAAAACAAAACATTTACAACCGAACACATGAAGATGAGACAAGTTTGGCTTTCTACCTTTTAAAATTTCATAAGGGGTTTTATTCAAAATAGGACGAATTAAAATCCTGTTCAGAACATAACAAGCTGTGCTAATTGCATCAGCCCAAAAATATTTTGGTAATCCACCCTCATTGAGCATTGTTCTTGCCAATTCCTCTAAAACTCGATTTTTGCGCTCCACAACACCATTTTGTTGTGGAGTTCGAGGAGCTGAAAAGTTGTGCTCAATGCCATACTTGTCACAATACTTATCAAAGAGATGGTTTTGAAATTCACCTCCATGATCACTTCGGATTGTAACTATTTTAGAATTCATTTTGTTTTGGGACAGCTTTGCAAAACTTTTAAAAGCAGAAAACGTTTCATCTTTGCTATGAAGGAATATAGTCCAAGTGAATCTAGAGTAGTCATCTACTATTACGAAACCATAATAGTTTCCACCTAAGCTCTTTGTCCTAGATGGTCCAAAGAGGTCCATATGGAGAAGTTCAAGGGGTCTTGAAGTTGAAATTATGTTTTTAGATTTAAAGGAGACCCTTGTTTGTTTCCCCATTTGGCAAGCATCACATAGGTGGTCTTTTGAAAATTTTATTTTTGGAAGACCTACTACTAGATCCTTGGATACAACCTTATTAAGCAAATCGAAATTAATATGCGCTAAGCGTCTATGCCACAACCATGAATCATCATTTAGGGCTACTAGACATTTAGTGCTTGTTAGAGATACACTCAAAAGATTAAGCATATGTATGTTGTTTACTCTTACACCCTTAAACACAACATTTTGTTCGGTATGTTCAATTTTGCAACAAGTTTTTGTGAAAGAAACTTTATAACCTTTGTCGCATAATTGACTTATACTCAACAAATTGTGTTTAAGTCCCTCTACAAGATGGACATCAGAAATAGTAGTGGTAGAGGGATTACCTACACTACCTTTACCAAGTATAGCTCCTTTGTTATTGTCTCCATAAGTAACATACCCCTTCTTCTTTGCTTTGAAGTCAATAAAAAGTGATATGTCACCCGTCATGTGCCTTGAACACCCGCTGTCCAGAAACCATCTTCTTTCCACGGATGCAAGACACTCATCCTACAATATCAAAAGAGAGAGGTAGGTACCCAATTCTTATTGGGTCCAAGTGGGTAAGTGGTAACATGGTTGTCTTTAGGCTTCCATTGATAAATACCTTTAGGCACTAGAAATCTTCTAAATTTGCATTTTTCAATGGTATGGCCAACATGACAACAATAATGACATACACTACGATAATGTTGTTGTTTATGATTGGTCCTTAAATCCTTTGGAACAAAAGAATATTTTGCATATGGAGGATTTAATGACTTTTTGAACAACCTAGTATCAATGGCATAAGTAATCTTAGGTTGTAAGGCTTTTTCCAATTTGACTTTAAGAGAAATAACCTCTTGTTGCCAAATGTGACAAGCTTCACAATGCCTTATTTTACTACAACCATCAATATCAATAGCTTTTGAATTTTCTGCAATGCTAGCTTTCAAGTACTCTAAATCTTTTTCAGCATGTTGTACTTTACCTTCCAAGTATGAAAAAATTTGTTTATCGGAAGATAATCTTTTAAATGCTTCTATAGCTTCATTATGCAATTTTTCAAAAGCTATTTTCAATTCAGAAAAGGACATAGAAGAGAAATTGTTATATTAAGCTTGTTTTACCTTTTTATCATCACTTTTCTTCTTGTGGTGGGACTGATTTTTGGTGTGAGCCATAAGACACAAATTTGCGGTTTCATCGCTATCACTTAAGCATTGTGTACTTGATGAATCACTATCACTTTCCCAAGCAATGTAAGCTCTTCTTTGCTTATTATACCTTTTTGGTGGAACTTTTCCTTTATCCTTTTTCTTTAAAGGACAATCCGTCTTATAATGTCCAGACTTGCCACAATTAAAGCAAGACCCTCTTTCTCTATTCTTCTTAATCTCTTCCTGTTTTGAATCTATAGATTGTCTTCTAAACTTTATGAGATTTTTGTCGGAATGCTTGATTCCATTCTTTCGAATGAATCTATTATATCTCCTAACAAAAAGTCCCATTTCTTCGTCACCGGAGTCTTCGTCACTACTTAACTCATTGTTGCTTAGTTCTTTTTGTGAGGACTTTGAGTTAGAAGCCACAAGAGCCATATGCCTCTTCTCACCCTCTTTGTCTTTATTCTTCTCCTTTCCCTTTTTACTTTTGTTCTCAAACTTTTCTAGACTTTCTAGTTCTTGCTGATGTTCCTCCAGCTTTCCAAACAAACTAGTCATTGTGAGTGTTGTTAGATCGTTGGCTTCCTTGATAGCTGTTACTTTAGGTTGCCATTCCCTGCTAAGACATCTCAGAATTTTATTAGTAGCAATTTCATTGGAAACAGGTTTTCCTAGTGCATTCAAACGATTAATGAGATGAACAAATCTCTTTTGCATGTCGGGAATAGATTCTCCTTGTTTCATGCGAAAGAGTTCGAACTCTTGATTAAGTGTGTTAATGCGGGATTGTTTTACTTCAGTTGTACCTTCATGTGCAATTTCTAAAGCGTCCCACATTTCTTTAGCTGTCGAGCAATGGGATACTCGATAATACTCATCTGCACTAAGTGCTGAAATTAGCATATTTCGAGCTCTCCAATCACTTGACCACTTTTTCTCATCTTTCTCATCCCAATCATCTTCTGGTTTAGGTACTATGGCACCTGCCTCATTCATCATGGTAATTTGAAAAGGACCATTTTGAATGGCAGTCCATACACGCCTATCCATAGAATTTATGTGAACTCGCATGCAGACTTTCCAGTAGCCATAATTTTCACCATTGAAAACAGGAGCTTTATTATACGCCCCCTTTGGTTCAGAATCCATAACGTTACAGGCAGCCACAAAGCACCAGCGAACCGGTGCTCTGATACCACTTGTTAGACGCCGTGGCTAGTGATCTAGAGGGGGGTGAATGGATCACCTCCTTGTTTACAAGGATTTACAAGATTTTTCAGAGTTTTCAAAGATTAACGGAAATCACGGTCCCAAATATACTTGCGTCTATTCTGGACCAGCCACTAGAAGACCGGACATGTGATAACGTGCTGGATTTACAATTGAGATGATAAAGAATTAAACACACAAGCTGTAAAAGTGTTGAATGCACCTATCACAAAAGCTATTTCCAATGAATCAAAAACGATTAAAAACGTAAATAGAGATGGAGAAGGAATACAATACGCAGAGATTTGGTAAGGAAGTTCCCCATGTTCGTCCCCATGTTCGTCCTCGCGTGTGGGTACGTCTCCCTCTCAATTTCAAACCGAAATTGAGAACTTTTATATCAATATTGCTGAAATCGTCGTTTACAAGGTTGCTATACAAACACCAGAAATCTATACACCTAGATCTTCCTATTGTATCAACCTTCACTTGATCTGAGCCAAATCAAGATTCCCTGCAAGTAATACAAACAATTCACTGGTTCCACGATATATTTGCGAAATCTCCCAATTTCCAAACCTTACGCTGCGGCTGAATCTGTTTCATAAACGTGACTAACAAACCCTCAAGAACACGCCCGTTCTTGAAGGAAAACCCAGCTGGTTTTTCCTTGAAACCTTCTTTCACTCTTCAACTCAGCTGGATCTCCGATCGTACCACTGAACATTATCTCATAAACCTTTAATTCACAGAACAACACTAATTCCTTGTTAATGTTCTTGAATCAAGGTATTTGAGAAGATGATGAAGATGAATTTGATTCTAGGTTTCAATCCTGCTCAACATTGAATTGTTCACACTCAAAATTCCTTTTCTTGATGTGTTCTTCAATGATCCTTGACTTTGAATTTCGTAAGCAATTCCTGTCACACCCACTGCACGAACAGAAACAACAACATATACTATGCAGACTCTGTTAGAAGTAAAACAGAAAAATGAATCGATTCAAGATGCGAATGAATCGATACATAATGGTATTTAAACTGTTATGTATCAATGCATAATATCATGAATCGATACATACTGAACAGATGAAGAAAAGCAGAGAAATGAACATACAATGAATCGATGCATGTTTGTATGTATTGATTCATAGAAGAAATTCCAGAATCATTCTTACAGCATGAATCGATGCATGATGGAATGAATCGATTCATTTTGCGAATTTTCAAAAATTCAAAGACATTATTTATTTAAATGAGACAAGTGATATAAAGGCTAGCAATGCATACAAAGTGTCTTAATATAAAGCATATGATAAAAGCACAAACACCTAAAATTTATAATCATACAAAACTAAAGAGTTGCTCACAAGCCCAGTCATCACAGCCATGAATTGATTCATTTGAGTCATCACTTATGTCCTTACATCAGTCATCTGAGTCCTCACATATGTCAGTTCATGATGTAGCTGATCCATTTGTAGACTTGGAAGGTTGTGTCGAGTTGGATATCTGTGGATGCGATTGACGGGAAAGACCCTCCTGTGAGCAATATTTCTTGAAATAATCAACAAAGTGAGAAGACAACAACAAACTACCTGCAAAACAAAGGATGTAAGATTAACATGCAATGCAATATGTCTATTTGTCTTCAGAGGGTATCCGGTTTGGTTCTTGGTTTTGATCTTCCAGACCTTTCTTGAGAAGATAAATATGTTGAAGCAAATGAAGTCCATGAGAAAATCCAATACATAATCATAAAAATACAAGTGGCAATGCCAAAGTACAAATAGTTCATGAATTACAACCAAACAAACTCCCATGGTTAATCAAAATACAACAATTTAAGAATACAACAAAAAAATCACCATGGTGAATTAAAGTACAAAAAAAAATACAAGTAAAGAAAATCAGACATCCAATCCAAAAGCATCCTCCTTGACTTCCTTCAGAAGAGCATCAGTTACTGGTCCAACTGGGTGTTCTGTGATGGTTCTAATGAGAAGGTTTCTGGTTGCAATGGCATTTGTCAACTTCTGATACTTGTCCTGTTATTTGGATCTCTTTAACCCCGCCCAGAGTTTCAATTCTGAGATCTCTTTTTGAGCTGCTAGCAGTGCTTCTTGGCTTCTTTTCTCATTGGCTTCCAGCTGCTCTATCTTGGCTTGCATATTCTGGTCTTCTTTTAGACGAGCCTCAGTTATCCTGACCCATCTATCCTGACTTTCCTCCAGATAATGCTCAGCTCTTGCTCTTTGAATCTTTGCTTACTTACATGCATTCTAAAACACAAGTTCTCTTGCTCGGGCTTTCCTGATGAAGTCTCCAATCTTCTCAATTTTGGTTGCATGCTCGATGCGTAGCTTTTCCAACCTCTCAATGTCCAGACAACCATCATTCCTTTCCCAAAGGGTCTTCTTCAAAGCTTCATCTAGCTGGGTGTTTCTTTCTTTCATCCTCTCAAATTCTCCCAGACTGACTATGGCTATAGGCTCAACTGTTGATGGCCCTGACACATCTTCCAGGGTAAATGGAATACGGGTAATCTGTCCTCTGATGCGTGACCATTTAGTAAACTGAGCAGAGGCTATGTTATTACATTTCCCCAAAATAGCAGTCCCCTTAGTTTGTATGTTGTCCCAAGCCCAGGCTGCCTGTCGGACAATGGCATGATTGTTCAGAGTAGCACAATAAAGAGACTCTGCTAAGTCCTGCTCCCTAGGTGGATGTATCAAGGCATACCCCAACTGTCATTTGAAAAGTAAAGGATTGTAATTGATGCAACCCTTTACTCCAATAAGTGGCACATTTGGGTATTTCCCACAGCTTGTTATTATGTCTCGGCCCTTGGTGTTCTGAGTACACCATCTGATATCTTCTGAAGTAAGGGAAATCATTCTCTTAGCCCAATTCCTTGACTGATGTGGGTTCAGGAAAGCTTCCGTCTTCGACATATGCTTCATCAACCAACTGTAGAAAAGAGGTGCACAACACCTTACCAATCTTCCTCTCTGTTTCTCATTCCTCTGATGAACTGAGTAGTAAAGGTCTCCCAATAAGGTAGGAACTGGGTTCTTTAGCATGAAGATGTGGATAGCATTCTTGCTAACAAACTTAGGCTTGTCTGCAAACAAGATGATACCATAAATGCTGAGGGCTAAGAGAGCACACACAGTTTCCTAATTCCCTATTGCAACTTGCTTTGTAGCCTGAGTGACCAAGAAATCCAGATGAAGGCCTGGGATTCCAGCCTTGGAAGTCATGTGTTCATTAATGATAGTTACCTCCAGATGTAATGCTTTGGCTATGTCTTCATTTTTTTGAGGGGTCATTTCAGGGTTGAAAGGAATTCCTCTTCTGATAGGGACACCCAATAGCATAGAGTATTCTTCCAGCAAAGGACCTATCTGAAAATCTAGGAAAGTGAAGCAACAAAGAGAAGGGTCATAAAACTGAAGGCAGGTGTGAATCATGCTCCTCTACAATGGGTCCAAGTCCATGATCATGTCCAAGATCCCACCATAATGCTCTCTGAATAAAGGAACATGATCAAGGATGATAATGGCTTGTATCTGCCTGATGCCTGCTAGAGGATACTCAAAGAAGTGGTAGGTGATGTTGCTTTTCCTGTTTGAATCCATGTTGAAGATGTGTGTTGAAGGAGATAACTGAAGAAGATAGTTGAAGAAGATAGCTGAAGAAGATAGTTGAAGGAGTGTTGAAGCAGATAAGCTGAGCAGAAGAACAGTCAAAACCAAACCAAGAAAAGATGGATACCCTGTAAAACAAATAGAAAAATGTTAAATGATGCAATATGATATATGCTTATGATATACAAGGGTTTATGATCACGTGTTGGATTATCAGTTGCCTTTGGTAGGATCCATGAGTGTTCAGAGTTTCGGATGGAAGTCTGAGAACCAGTAACCGGGTGGGGACTCTGTAAACACCCCAAATTTTCCCTCACTAAGTTCACACCATGGCTTGTTATCTTTTCATTTGCATAAGCTCAAATCATATCATCTCATTTTTACTTCACTGCATTGGTTCAAATTCATTTGCATCTAGGGTTTGTGATCTGAGCAAACCAAGGGTCATCTGAGCCACTCCAAAGGTCTTCAATCATCTCAATAGGGTCCATGAATGTTCAAATATCATATTGTATCCTCCCAAGATCAAGAAAGTCATAAAATCACAAGAACTTGCAAGGCATGGAAGCAGAGCCAGCTTTAACTGCACAGATGACCTGAAATTAGGGTTTTGGTTTCAAAGGCCATAACTACAATTTTTTTGGTAATTTTTGTTTCTATTGGTCTCTATATGTTATAAGGATCATACATGCCAATTTTCATGAAGAAATTCAATGGGGAAGGCATCTGATCAATAGATGACTTCTTCAGCAAGTCAGTGCAAAATCAGGGCATTTGAGGCCCTCAATCATCCAACCAAAGGGTCTTCTCCATCATTTTGGGTGTATATGATCTTTATTTGATCTTATAAGAGTTTAGAAGTTCACAAAATTGAAGAATTTCAAGCCATTTGCAAAGTTGCCATTTTGGGAAAGTGACTTGTAATGCAAACTTGCCATTTTGGGAAAGTTTTTCAACCTCCTCTTTTTGATTCAAAAATGCTTCAAATGAAAAATTCTTGGTCATGAAAGTTGTAGATTGGATCATTCCCTTTTCAAAAAGTACAAGAACTTGATCCAATTCATCATAGAACTCAAGTTATAGCTTTGCAAAGTTGGGAAAAATTACTAAATTTCACTTATGTACCAAAGAGGAAAAGTTGCAAAAACTCATGCCAAGCCAATTTGTGACCTCAAAGTGACTTCTAACCATTACACAAACATCATACATGACCTATAATTCAGAATTTCCCAAAGAATTCTCAAGTTTCATGCCTTGATCATCAAGTATTTCAAAAGGGGCCAAAACCTTCACAAATTGCAAAATGCCCCAAATCTTGACATCCACTTGTGCTAGCTACAAAATATGAATTCCATGGACCTCCCTAAAGCCAACTGCGCAGGACATGCCCTTGTCCTTGGCCTGCAATGAGCCCATACCTCCAAGGACAACTTTGTTGACTTTATGCAAATTGAGCCATACCAATCAAACTGCTCCACAACAACTCTCTGCCCAATCAGAACATGTTATATGGACCTCAAGCAAGCCATTTTCATACAACAACACAAGCTGAATCCTCCCACAACTCAGCATTCAGCAAAACTCCCCTCTTTGCATTTCTCTTCGAAACTGATCATACAAGCCACAAACATCAAAATAAATTCCATAGAACAACTCACCATGATCCACTGATCATTTCCCTCCCCTTGAAACAACCTGACACACTCCAAATCAAAAACACGATTCTGGCCCCTCCTTGAACTGAACTTCAGCAAACTTCCAAAGGAGCCCACAAAAGCTTCATCCAAGCATCCCAGAAGCAAGAGGGAGTCAAAAGAAGGAGAAAAGCACAAAGGAAAGGTCCAGACAGTGCCATTTTCGAAAGCTCCATTTCAGGTAACATCAAGAACAAATTTTCCAGAAATGATTTTTTAAGTTCTTAGATTGTTTTCCATGCTTCACTGATCACACTGCACCTTTTGGTTTTGAAAATGATTGAGTTTTAAGCATGTATGAAGCTTCTGAGTTTTCTGAACAATTTTCCATTTTGCTTCGAATCTGTGTGTTCATGTGAAATAAATGTTGTTTGATGGTTGAATCTTGTTTAGAATAGGGTGGGGATCATTTCTGGAGAGTTTAGTGGTTTAATTTTACGATTTGAGTGAGTTAGCAAGAGAGGCTGGGCGGAGAAGATGACCGGAACATTGTTCCGGTCACCTGAGAGTGGTTAGGGCACAATTAGGGCTAATTGCGTGATTAGGCTGAGTTTAAATCTGAGTCCTTTGATCTGGGCTTCCCGCGCGTGTTGAATGGTCAGGATTAGCTCATTAGCCCTAATCTCATTTAATTAGGATTAATCAAAATTAATTAAATTCAAAAACTCAGTTTGAATGTGGACCATAGGATAAGGCGCCAGTCAATTCCCGCGTCCCCAGTTTAAATCCTGGCCTTAGGATCTGCATACTTCTCATTAAAATTGATTTTATTTCATTTTATTTTGCATTTCTTTGTTCATTTTATTTAAAATATCAAAACACTTTCAAAAAAATTTATTTTTTGTATCATGGCTTTAAATATTTTTCTCATTCTGAAAATAATTTTTATTTTATTTTTTGCATTAAAAATTATTTTTAAATCATTTAAATGTCTATTTTTAATTAGTTAATGGAAATTAATTAATTAAAAATACCTTTAGGTATTTAAAAATCACAAAAAAATTCAAAGAGCATTTTAAAACATTTACAAACATTTACAAACTCACAAAGCAAATTTCTTTTTAGTTTTGATCACACTTTGACAATTTTCATTTGAATTAGGGTTCTTTAATTTGAATATTTTTAACCCTAACTTCAAAAATTTATAACTTTTGATACAAGTTGAGTTTGTGAATGTTTCTTTTTGCAATGTGTTATGCATACTTTCAAGCTTCTAAAAACATTTTTGTTTCATTTTTATCTTGCATTTTCAATTTGTTTGGCATTTTTCCTTTAGGATCACCCTTAAAACCTTAGAAACTTAGAAAAATCATAAGTCCCTTAGGGTTTAGCTTCTGACCTTCCCCTTTGGGAAGTGAACTTGTATGGGTTTAGGGTACCTTTGATTCCATTTTCAATTTTTTATCTCATGTCTTGCTTCTGATTTTGAATTTTGTATTGCATCTTGTACATAAACCCAAATCTCCGCCTTCATTTGCATTCATTCTTCATATGCTTGCATACATGAACTTGCCATGACATTTTGTGAACTCACATGACTTCTAAGACATTTTGGACACATTAGAATCATGCTTGATCATTTCGTCATCCATTTTCCATGCTTTTGTTTTCATTTTATGTCATATGCATTCATGAACTTTCATGATTCTTACATGTCTCATTTGCATTCCCATCCTTTGTATGATCATCCACATCTCTTGGTATGCTTTTCCATCATCCCATAGCATCATTTGCATCATGACTATGCTTCTGATTTTGGTTTGCATCCTTGCATTCATTTCATTTTCATTTCATTTCCTTTGCTAACTTTTCAGGTGGTAAGTGTTTGAGAAGTGAATTTGCCTTCACTTCTCATAATCTCTTCTCATTCCTCTTATGCATTCATTTCTGCATTTTACTTGTGAATTGGAGTGAACTTTCTCATTCATGTTCCCTCCTCATCTTCTTCCTTCAAGCAACTTATCTTCTTAAGTGAAGTAAGTTGTCTTGCTTCTTCTGCTTCTCCTCCTTTCATCTGCTTCTTCCTTGGTGGCTTTCCCTTGAAGAACTTCTTGCAAGCTTCATAAACCCTAGGAATAACCAAGAATGATCACAATTAGGGTTTGATTAGTCCCCCCATTAGTTTTACCTTTGTGTCATCTTTGTGTCTTCTCTTCTCATCTCTTAACCAAGGACTAAACCTTAAAGGTTTTAAGGCTTTGTGATTAAGCTTATGCCTGCATCCTTCTATTAGGATGGAGTGTATAACTTTAATCCTAAGTGTTAAGCCCTTAATGTGTTTAAATCCTTTAAACAATCCATCTAATAAATCACTAAGACATCAAGCTTGTAACTTGGGCCTTTCATTAGGGTTCTAATTCTTCCTTAATTGGATAAGAAGGACTAACCCTAGTGTTAATGGACAAGTCCCCCTCAAGTTGTCTTACAAACTATAAAATCCATTTCTTAACCTTATCATTAACTAAAATCCACTTTAATAAAGACTTTGTTTTGTCATGAGGTTAATCCCTAATCATGGATTAAGTTGAGGAGCCTTTCTCAACTTAAATGTTCCCATCTATTATCCTTCTATTAGGATGGTGTAATGGGTCTATTAAATCCTTGATTATGGCTTAAACTCATTACTTAACACTAAACAAAAATACCAAAAACATCTAAATAAATTCAAGTAGGTTAATGATCTTAACCCTGCATCAAGGTGGTTAAGTGTGAGGTGTTTATCTCATACTTAGGGTATTCTCATTACCCCTAATCAGAGGGAGGATGTGATGAGTTTACTAATCTTGGGTTTAGGCTTAAGCTCATTTTCTTATGACAAACTCAAAAAGGCAATAAAAGACTGAAAATATCAAAAAACAAACAATAATCGTCTCCTCCGGGATTCTTTTCTCATCTCATTCACTCATAATCGAGAACTTGCTTCTTCCTTCTAATGCAAGATAGTTTGCACCTGAGCCAGACAGGTCATACACTTGAGCATATGCAAGTAAGCAGTTCACCAGTCAATTTTATCTTTCAGTCTTTTTGAGTCGAACTACGGTGTTCTGACTTCCTCATTGCACGAGAGGATACGTAGGCATAACTTAACTGTTATCGAACAAAAGTTTCTGTATATCCCCCCTCTTCCAGCATTATTCTTTAAGCCTCATAGTCTTGAGCTTCACTCCTTCCTTACACTGACATTTCTTTATTTCACTTCACACATCTTTCCAGCACTGACACTTGCATTCTTTTCCAGCTTTTGTACACAAAATAGCACTGACACTACCCTTTTGAACATAAATCTTTCAAGCGTGGATCCCGTCGAGTACGGCGGACAATCTGAGTGCTAATACCTTCCCAGGTTGTAACCAACCCCCTTTCTCAGTTTCTCTGGTTCGCAATCGTCTTATCCATCTTTTCTTAGGTCTATGCAGCATTACCTTTCCTTCGGGATAAAAATGCCTAGCTGGCGACTCTTTTCAGTTCACCCTTGAGTTCTCTCCTCTCGCCGACCGTTCGCGTCTGTACCCCTCTTGACCAGGTGTCATTTGGTGGGAGCGACAGACTCAAATAAAGAGTTAATAATCCAGGGTTTCCAAGAACTAGTCCAAAATAGTACAACCTTAAGAACAAAATTCAGTAGCTAGGTATGTTGAGGTCAAGGGTTCCTGCAAACCTGTAAACAACCCAACCCAATCACAGGTATTGTTCTAGAACAAAGATCCTCAGATTCAGATCTATTATGAGAAGTGTAAACACTTCTAACCCGGAGGTACAATTTTTACCCTAATCATAAAGGATCCTCCTCTAATTCACCTCAGATGATGAAGGTCATCTGAAAAGGTCATCCAGACTTAGCAGGCTTCCCAGATAGCCCTAGCACTACAGGAAATCCATATCACAGAGTTCTCAAAAGGAAACCCATGTCTGAACCGTGTTTTCATATTCCCGCACCAGACCGAAATGGAATGGGAAAGAATACAAAACCACTCTAATCCTATGTGTCACTCAGACCTTTGTGTTGAGCCTTTCTCACTGGAATATCCCACCCACCAAGGTAACAGCAAATCCAGCACAATGATATGACAATAATAAATTAAATGCATAAAGCAATAATGAAAGCGATAAAGTAAATGCAATAAATAAAGTTGTGCAGGAAGCAATAAATAAAGCAAAAACATAAACACAAATAGCACATAACACCCCAGATAAACACAAACAAACAAGCGCTAGGAGAAACCCACAAGAGAACCAGAAGCCCTGATTGCAAAGGTCCCCAGCAGAGTCGCCAAGCTGTCGCTCCCCGGATTTTCATCCCGGTGCAAACGCGAACCATCGGCGATGTTGGAGGTTGAGGTTGAATAGAGTCGCCAGCTAGGCATTTTTATCCCGAAGGAAAGGTAATGCTGCATAAACCTGGAAAGATATGGATAAGACGGTTGCGAACCAAAGAGACTGAGTAAGGGGGTAGGTTACAACCTGGGAAGGTATTAGCACCCAGATCGTCCGTCGTACTCGACGGGATCCATGCTTACTTGATTGTGTTTAAAAAAGAGGGGAGTGTATGTGCTAAATTGTGCATAAAAGGCTAGGGAGAAAAATATGTACAGAGTGTCAGTGCAAAAGGAAAGTGAGTGCTCAAAGCTGAGGCTGAGGAAAGAGAACTGGGAGAAGGAGAGGCGGGAGACAAAGAGTCTTTTACTCGATAACTGTTAAGTTATGCCTATGTATCCTCTCGTGCAATGAGGAAGTCAGAACACCGTAGTTCGACTCAAAGAGACTTAGTGTTTTTGTTGTGAACTGCTTGCTTGTCTATGCTCAAGTGTGTGACTCGTCTGGCTCAAGTGCTAACTGTCTTGCATTAGACGGAAGAATCGAGTTCTCGTTTTCAGAGTGAATGTGATGAGAAAATAATCCCAGAGGAGATGTTTATTGTTTGTTTTTGTCTTTTCAGTTTTTTTTATTGTTTTTGGTGTTTTGCGTAAGATAATGAGCTTAAGCTTAAATCAAAGGTTGTAAACTCATTATATCCTCCCTGATTAGGGATAATGAGTCCACTTAAGTATGAGATGAAGGTCTCAACTTAATTACCCTAATGATGCGGGATTAAGATCATTAACCCACTTGTAATTATTAAGTCTTTTTTTAATCTCTAATCAGGGATTAGTGAACTCATTACACCATCCTAAGAGAAGGATAATAGATGAGAACACTTAAGATGAGGAAGACTCCTCAACTTAATCCATGGTTAGGGATTAAAATCATTATATAACAAGCCTTTATTAAAGTGGATTTTAATTAAAGGTGGGATTAAGAAATGGATTTTATGTTTGTAAGACTAAACCTGAGAGGGACTTGTCCATTAAACACTAGGGTTAGTCCCTCTGAACCACCAGGCAGAGATGTAACCCTAATATAAGGCCCAAGTTACAAGCTTAAGTCTTTTATAATTATTAGGTGTTTTTGATTGAAGGTGAAAACAACTTAAAGTTTTAGCACTAAGGATCAAAGTTATACACTCCATCCTAAGATAAGGATACAAGCATAACCCTAATTCAGAGTCCCAAAACTTTAACTGTTTAGCCTTGATTATGAGATGAGAGAGAGACTCAAGGAGACTCAAAAGGTAAAAACTAGGGGGACTATGTAAAACCCTAAAGTTATCATGCTTGGATGTTCCTATGGTTTGTGAGGCATCAAGAGAAGTCTTCAGATGGCCACCAAGGAAGAGAAGCAGATGAAAAGAGAAAGAGAGAGAGAGAGAGAGAGAGAGAGAGAGAGAGAGAGAAGGATTAGGTTACTTACTTCATGAAAAAGTTAAGTAACCTAGGAAAAAGAGAGAACATAAGTGAATGAGATTCACTTCAAGCACAAGTAAGATGCATAAGAATAAAGAGATAAATAGAGGTTGGATGTGGATGCACATCCACATCCTAAACAACTTACCAAATGCACCTGAAATGGTTAGTTTAAAAACAATATATGTACAAACTCAAAAGCACAAGCAAATCACATGATAAAAAAAATTGAAATTGCATCCAAAGGAACCCTAAGCACTCATGAGAATACCATCCAAAGGGGGAGGTCTAAGGTTTATCAAATTCAAGTTATGGTTTACCTAAGATTGGCTAGGGTTTTGGACACTTTTCAATGAAAAAGGCAAATTAATTTGAAAATTCAAGATAAAAATGAGACAAAAATATATTTAGAAATAGAGGTCAATTGTGAAATAATGTAAAAAGAACCATATGCAAACTCATCTTGGTTTGAGAGATATGAATTTTTGAAGTTAGGGTTGAAAAATAGGAATTTTGGAAACCCTAACTCAATGAAAACTGTCAAAGTATGATCGAAACCAAAAAGAAATTTGTGAGATGAGTTTGTAAATGTTTCTAAATGTTAAAGAAATTTGTGATTTTTAGATACTTTGAAGTATTTTTAATTAATTAATTAATTAAAATATCCAATTAAAATATTTAAAAATGCATTTTTTAATGAAAAAATAAAAATAAAAAATATTTTTGGTTTCTGAAAATTATTTTAAGTGGTGAGAAAAATTTCCAGAATTTTTAAATTGTTTTTGGTATTTTTAATAATTAAAACAAAATAAAATAAAATAAAATAAAATGGGAAAGTATGCGCATCCAATGGTTGAGAATGGGAGTCAATGAGATAAAGGGCTGTGAGGGAGAGTCTGATTGGCCAGAGGTATGCAAATCCTAAGGCTCATATTTAAACTAAAAGCGCGCGTTCAATCCAAGGACTGAGGTTTGATCTGAGGATTTAATTGGTTTTTATTTTAATTAAACATAATTAACTTAACACACGCAATCTAGGCCACTAACTTCTAACCCTAATCAGGATCCAAGGGCCACAATTTAATCTGGGCAACTAAACTCATCTTAACCCTAATCATTTTCAGGTGATCGGAGCTAACCTCCGATCATCTTCTTCGGCGACCTAAAATTTCAGAACCTCAAATATGCCTATAAACTCCTAATTTCTTGCCCAGAAACGTTCTACTAACATCATACAACAATAACCCAACAACCAAAATCATTTATCATGCATCAAGAAGCCAAATCGAAGCAAACAAGTTCTAGGTCAAAAATTTCAGAACATCATGAAATCCTCATTTTTAACCTATTTTCAATTCTAATCATATCAGGATCATCAGGGAAGCATGGAGAATCATTTTAGAACTTAAAATCATGCTTCTGGAAAAAAAGTTCATGAAGATTACCTGAGATGGAATCCTTCAAAATGCAGCTTTCTGGGCTTCCCTTTTGTGCAATCCAACCTCTTTTGATCTCCTGAGCTCAATGGAATGCTTGAATGGAGCTTAGAGTGGCTATTTTGAGTGTTTAGTTTCTGAAGTTGCAGAAATCGTGTTTGAGTTTGTGGGTGTTTCAGGCTATGGTGATGGGTAGGAAATGATCCTTAGGCTATGTGGAGTTGATTGGTGAAAGAAAAATTGAATTTGGGTGGTTGAATTGTGAAATTCGATAGCATGAAGGTTTTTTTATAGCCATGAGGGTTTGTAGGAGCCATACCATTGGTCAGTAGAGTTGGTTTGGCACTGTGTGATTGGTATGGGAGAAAATGCAAAAAAAAAGTCAAATTCTTTGTACTTGAGGTATGGGCCATTGCAACAAGGGATTATGAGCATAGATTGCCTCAGCATGGTTCAAGGATGGCCCTTGGATTAATGAAATGTAGGTGCAATGCATGGATGAAGTGTTTGACATGTTTATGCATATTGGTCATTTTGGAATTTGTTATGAATCAAGCCATGAAAATGCCAAATCTTTGGGCCAATTCTGATCATTTGAAGTTGTATTTACATGTTAAGAAGTAATTGTGCACATTAGAGGTCATTTAGAAGCTTTAAAATTCCAATATGCAAAATCCCTTTTTGACATGAACTTTGAAATTATGTGATTTTTGCCAACTTTGCAAGGCCATAACTTGAGTTATAGGATGAATTAGAATGAGTTCTTGTACTTTTTGAAAATGGGAGGATCCAATCTACAACTTTCATGTTTGAAGAAATTTCATTTGAAACCTTTTTGATCAAGAAAGAGGAGGTTGAAAATCTTTCCCAAAATAGAAAGTTTGCATTACAAGTCATTTCCATTTTTGGTAAGTTTTGGATTAGTTCATTCTTCTTCAACTTTGTGAACTTACAAGCATTACAATGTTCAAATAAAGATCATAGGACCTCAAATTGATGATTATGACCCTTTGGAACCCTTGTTGGGGGCCTCAGATGCCCAGAATCTGACTTTTCTTGCTCAAGAAGTTACCATTTGATCAGATGACTTCCACATTGATTTTTTTCCATGAAATTTGATACACAAGCTCCTTATAACATATGTGGACCAATAGCAACAAGAATGACCAAATTTTTAGGGTGTAAGACCTTCAAAACCAAAACCCTAATTTTAGGTCATCTGAGTAGGAGCCTCAACTTAGCTTCCATACCTCTGCAATGCTTTGACATTTCTTGACTTTAAATGAACCATGGGGGCATAAAATGATCATAGACTACTCAAGGACCATTTTGGAATGCTTTAATACCTTGGAGATTGCTCAGAACAATTCTTGGATTCATCTGATCACAAACCCTAGATGCAGTTATGCATATGAATTGTTGAAGGATGGATATGCAATGTGAAAGTGTGATGATAGGCTATGCAATGATGATAATCATAAGTCAAGATGTGATAAAAGTGAGAGGGCAAATTTGGGGTGTTTACAACCGGTTACTACCTGTGAGGTAACCGGTTACTTCAACCAAAACTTAAAGTTTTCTACATTTTGGTGGGAAGTCTTGGATATCTGGTATTGGTCATATTTTCTGAGATTATTTTTTTTCTGAGACCCGATAATTGCCAAATAACCCTTGATCACATGAAACGTGCCTCGAACAATGATGCATGCTATCTATTATTATTTTTATTTTATGGATGAATATGCAAGATGACACGGAAATGAAGCATAAGCTACTCGGAACCGGTGATAATTGAGAGGGAAAATTTGGGGGTATTACACCTGTCTACTTACTAAAATTGATCTTCAAACCACATGTTCCACTTGCTTACTTTCAAACATACTTTGAATATCTAAGCATGTAATATCTTCTTCTTCTTGAAACTTTAGCAAACTATCAAGAGAGCCATCTTTTTGAAGCATTCAATTTTTCATTCTTGTAGATCATCTTATCTTAAATTGATATGCCCTTTCACCAACTGAGATTTTGATGTTGAACATTATGAGTCAACATCCAATTGTTGAATTCAGCTCCTTCTACCACATGAAAGAACTTCTTCCCTAAACAGAACAAGAGTTCCATGCTCTCATAGACTTGATTCACTAACAAAGTTTGAGTAGACAACCCTCATTCCGTTGATTTTGCAGTAATTCCAACCAATCTCACACATTGATGAAAGTCTGCCAGTGCTTCTCCAAAGTCCTCAAACCTGCCATTGTTTGAAACTTCAAAAGGAATAGTTAAGAACTATACCTCATAGCCATACCAAGGATGACACCTTTCCTTGAGTAAAGAAGTCTTCATAAGGTTCTGATATTGCTATCTATTTTAACTTCATGATGATCATTTTGATCTACACCAGGAACCTCTCCAGAAAATACAACTCATGTAACACAAGACTAAATCCAATTCTCAAGCCAAATTTCAAGAGATAACATAACCCCTCTCATGATTCTGCACAAACTCTAAGATGTTTCAAACATCTTATTGAACATCACCAGTCTTGAATCACAAGGATAATCAATCAAATATTTGTGAACTCCACTAAAAACAATTAATCTTCAATCCTTGTATAAAGACCTTACCAGATAGTTCTACATTTGTCTAATTTTTGAAATAATTTCATATTAGCTCCAGATAAGATTAACAAACTCTCCCCATGTCATGGACAGAAAATACTTCAGCTGAGCATAGACTTCACTGATTCTCAGCTTCACACACCTGATGAACATACTCTCAATATGAGAGATCAATCATGACTTTTACAAGTTTAGATACACTAGCTCTCTGAGAATACCACCAAGAGTATAACTAATAAATTTCTAGACACACTTGATTTTGAATTTCTCACAGATTCCAAAACAAATTCTATTAGATTGCTTGCTACATGGGTTCCAGACTACCACTATCTATGACTATTAGTAAATGAAACTACCAGTTCAACAAACATTTTGATCATTCCTCAGCAACACGCAAGCTTTATAGAGGCATTTTGCACCCTTGCAGTAATAGACCACAAATAACAGCCTAAACTACCAGAACTTCTACTTGGCACAATATGAAATCATAATGAGATTTACACATTCTCAACATGAGTAACTTCCACTTCTTGCACTTGTTAAGCCTAATCTCACCATGTTTATTTCAGATACATGATCTGCCAAGTTCAATACAAAGAATAACCACACAATATGTAGCCCTTCCAATCATATCACACCATTTTCCTTACACCAAAAGAAGTCTTCACCATGAAAGTATTTATGTCTTTTCAGAACATACCACTAACACCAAGATTAAAATCCTCCCATTCTAATCAACATTATGTCAAAACTATCACTCTTGACAATAATGTTGCTCTTTCAACTTCACATACAGTCTCAGATTACCTTCCAGGAAAAATAACACAATGATGTTGTTGTTTTACCCCAAAATTTCCCCTCATATCTTCAAGACAATATGTCTCAAGAGGTCTCCTAATGTTCATAATATTCTCAATTGCTCAAAGGAACTCGAGGTTTCATCAAACAACGCCTCCTCATAAGCAATAGATCTCGAATCAGGGTTTTGTGTTTCTCAAAGTAAATTGGACTTCCAAAGCCTCAAGTGGACTTCATGGTATCCTATATACTTCAGAAGATCCTCATGTCAAGTTTCAAGACTTGCCCTACAAGTTTGGCAAGTCAGATGCTCAGATAATCAATAATCAGTTAACTTGGGTAAAAAGTCAACTATGGTCAACATATAGTCAAACTTCAATATTTTTGGTCAACATCAAGATTATGAAGTAAGATTCATCATTTGATCAAAGTTTGATCTTGATTCATCAAGAAAACCTCAAATTCATCAAAAGGCAAAAGTTACTAAATTAGGGTTTTCTTCAAGAAAAGTCAACTGAACTTTGACCAGACATAACTCTCACATGCTTCATAATAAGTTTCCCAAACCAAGCCAATTTTGAAGGAAATTCAATTCCTTACAACTTTGTGTCTCACAAGCCAAGGCCAAAAATGCTTCATTTGAGAGATATGGGCCAAGAGTTTACAGGTCCTCTAAAAAGTCAACAAAAGGAAACTTTTTCAAAAGCTCATAACTTGAACATGGAAGATCAATTTGACATGGGACCAAAAGGAATGGTTAGAAGACATCTCGGGCTTTCTAAAATATGCAAGAACACATTCACATGATAAAAATTGAGGAAGTTATGCATTGTCAAAGTTGAGCAAAATTGAGGGGGGCATGAAGCAAGTAATGGTACTTAATTTTCTGCCAAATAGGCCCATTCTTTCATGACCCAAACTTGTTTATATGAGCATCCATGAACTCATGGTCATATTGTTTGCATTTTCTTTATTTATTTTATTTATTTTGAATTTAATTCATTTAAATTCAATTTTTATTAAATAAATATTAAAAAATCAAATATTTGATATGGTTTTCATTATGGGATCAGATTTGAGAGATACTCCCATCCTAATAATTCCAAATTAATTCTTGGAAAGAATCATATTATTCATACAAAATATCAAAAGATTGAAGATCAAATTTTCAAATAAGGAGAGTTTTGAACACCACTTGAATACAAGATCAAATCTCTTGATCCAAACCCATTTTTTTGACCTAATTTCTTTTCTTAGATATTCTCATCATGTGCATATCAAAGAAGACGAATTCTTGCCTCAGAAACCAAAAAAAAATACTTTCAAAAATTGTCAGAAAACAAAGTTTTGCAGCCAAGAGTCCTAGCATAACTTGAAAAATCTGTGAACTTGGAGCAATATGCAGACTAATTTCCAGCTTGTTTCAATATGTTCTAAACATTACAACTGGTTCCCAGGATTCTTGTGAAACTATCCAGATCATTGCCATCCATCGAAATACGTAGAAACACAATACAATTTGCCTAAAAAAAATCGAAATTTTATATTTATATATACATGCATGTTTAATTTGTTTTGATTGTATATTCGTGTTTATAATCATGTTTCGATGTTTGCTGGATAGATTAATTGCATTTTAAGAACAGGTACAAGGATTCACCATGGCTAGAGTTCAAAGCTCCAAATCAGGGTTTTATTCGTTTTATCCATAATTGGACGAAACCAATACCGCCATCATATTTAGGAGGCGGTTTCCAATCGATTCATGTATTCATAGGAAATTTATTTTCATTATTTGTTGAGTTTGATTCTGGCAGGTGTAATACCCCAAATTTGCCCTCTCCTGTTTAGCATCATCATCATATCATATTCATCATAAGCATGCCATGTCCTTAACATATTGCATAGAAAAATGAGACATAGCACTTGCATGCTCCAGCATAAGGCATATGATCAATCATCAGGGAAATTCAAAGCTCACAGAGCATGCTGCAAGTTTGATGTCAGGGTCAAGGACCTAAAAAAGGATTAAGGATCAAAATCAGATCAAAACGGTTGGCGCCGGGTTATTCTTGAGGTTTCCCACCAAAAAGAGGGGAAATTCAAAATTCACTGGTGTTAACCGGTTAACGGATTGGTTAACCGGTTAACGGCTGCAAATTTTGAATTCCAGCAGCATTTTCAGCATGTGCTTGGCTCCAAATTTTCAAGTTTCTGATTTTTATTCATTTTTGAATTAATTGGAAATTAAAAAGAAAGATCTAGAGCATTTATCCAAGCCTAATTCCATAGCTAAATCCTAATCACATTACCAAACCATAATTTTGGATCCCAAGCCTAATTTTTGGGCCCCAAACCTAAACCATATTTAATCCATTTCCCTCCAAACCAAGAGGGATTCTCTCACAATTTTCATTCTCATTCTGATTTTTCACTCTTCTCTCTCACTTTTCTCTCATTTTTCTCTCCCACATTTTCCAAATTCACTCAAAGTTCCTCTTTGAAGATCACATAACCTTGCCTTAAGGTGTGTAGATCTTGGAACTAGACCTCCATCCATAGCTTCTTTGCATCATTTTTTTGGTTTAATTGATAATTCAGATCTGGTTTGGGTTCTAGAAGTGCTTTTGGATCCAAAATTCTGCATCAAGACCTTGTTCTTGCATTTATTTTGCATAGAGTGTGAAGCTTAGCACCAGATCTTCAAAGTTCTCCGTGAGATCTCTCATTTCCCGCTCAATCAACAACTACCAAAGCATACCTCAGCTATGTAGGTTGGTTAAATTCAGATCTAGCTCTGTTTTAGCTTATTTGAATGCTTGTGCTTTAGATCCACCATGTGCTTGTGTAATTGTTTGTGTTGCTTGATTTGATTGGTTGATTTGTAACCAGATCCATGTGCTAATGTTCATGAGCTTGATGATGCCATTTAATGTGAATTGATCCTCTTACTTCATGCTCAATTGATTGCTGGTCTGCTGTGAGATTAATTGGATAAGCTGGTTTGAGTTGATTTTCTGCAGGAAATTGCTGATGTTTCTTCAGTGTTAACCGGTTAACGAATTGGTTAAACGGTTAACGCACCTGTTTCTGTGCTGGTTTTCTGCAGGTTTAGATTGGTTAACCGGTTAACGCTTTGGTTAACCGGTTAACACTGATGCAGCGGGCCACTTTTGAGTTATTTTTAGCATGTTTGATCCCCTTACTTGTTTTAAATGCCATGGATCATTGTATGATCATTGAATATAATTGTTTGGGATGATTTTCTTACTGGTTGATGCATGCTTCCATGTTCTCGACACGTAAATGCTTGTGTGCGTAATGTGACATGTGTTTGATCTTTGTTGATATGAGCTTTGAACATGCCATTTCCATGAGTTTTGATGATGAATATGTTCTGGATTTTGCTAACACTTGCAGGGGCTTATGGTAAGTGAAGTGCGGATGTTTATCCACATTTCAACTCTTCACTTTTTCCTTTTAAGTTGCTTTCTATATGTGTTTTTGATGTGCCTTATGCCATCATGTGTTGCAACACTTTCCTTCCCTCTTTTAGGAGCAACTTATCTCCTTTAGTGGAGTAAGTTGCTTGCTAGCTTTCCTCCTCTTCTTCTTTTCTTTCTCTTTGGATCTTCTTTCTTCGTCTTAGGATAGTTGAAACCTCACTAACCTTAGGACCACTTTTGCATGACAACTTTAGGTTTAGTCTTTCCCCATTTTAGATTTTACCTTTGAGATTCTTTTGGTGCTCTCTCTTCTCATCTTCAAACTTAACTTCAAGTCACTTTAATAAATGACGAGCCTTCTCATGTGACACGAGACTTTGCTATGAGATACTTGCACCCGTTCCGTTTCGGGGCGAGGTGTAGGATATCCCTCGTGGTGGATAGGTCTTAGAATGAGAGTACTTCACAAAGAAAACATAAAAAACATTTCTTAACCAAAAATCACAAAGACATTTAATAAATGCCAGTAGGTCAGTGTGTCTGAGCCTTCCTCTTAGGGACTAGATTTGGGGATTTTCTCCATAGCTAGGTGTGCCTCTTGCGTATTCCATTTCGGGATGATGTAAGAAGTACACATCCCATTGAGTAAGACTTAGGTACACTTACCTATGCAAACTTCAAAGCAGAAAACTCATACAAAACACTGCACAAACAATAAGCGTCTCTCTTTCGGGACTTCTCTTCTCATCACCTTCACTCTCATCGTACGAAATTGCTTCTTCTTGTCATTTTGCAAGATGGTTACGCACTCGTCGTCCGAGCCTGCAACACCTGAGCATTGACATAGACAGTTCAAGCCTTAAGACACAAGAAATCTTTTCCACCCCTAGTTAGGGGAACTACGGCGACTCTGATCCTCATGTCCAGATGAGGTACGTAGGCAGCGGGGTAGGGCCCGTTCGAGCACAATCTTTATTTTTCCCTACATTTTTCCTTTTCATTTCTTTCTTCGGTTTCATTTTCTTTTCTTTCTTATCCAGTTTCAGTTTCAGTTTTGCAGCAGCTTTCATTCCTTCACCCTTTGAAACATTTTCTTTGCAAGCGTGGATCCCGTCGGGTACGACGAACGATCTGGGGTGCTAATACCTTCCCAGGTCGTAACCGACTTCCGATCTCAGATTCTTTGGTTCGCAGGACCTGTGTCCTTCCTCTTCTTTCTTCTGGTTTGTGCAACGTTACCATTCTCGTTCCTTCAGGATAAAAATGTCTGGCTGGCGACTCTAACCTCTTTCCGCGCCACTTTCGCGTTTGTACCAGGATGGAAATCCGGGGAGCGACAGCAGGTACAACCTATTGCTACGAAACAAAATTGTAGCCAAAAACCTAGTTGCATGCGCAAAGAAGATGAAGTCATGGCACGCTGTTTTCTTTTGTTTAAAAAAATTAAAATCAAACGCTTTTTTTTTTATAATCATCTAATTAAAAAAGAATTATTAATTCAATTAGGTTTAATTATTAGTTAATCACCATTAGCTTAATAATTAAGATAATTAGATAATTATTTTTCTCAATTAATTTTATTTCACTTAATTTTCAACTAATTAATTAATTAAGTTTTTTTTTGTAATTTAAGTTAATTTAATTTTAATTCTAAAATCAATTAAGTTAGCTAATTTAGTATTCGCCAATTCACCCAACTTTTTACAATTAAATTAAGGTTAATTAATTTATCCAGACCTTTTTTTTATTACCCGATTTTTCTTTATTTTGTGCTCATTATTATGTAACTATTTCCAAGGTTGTAACTTAATTTTTTCGCGCGCTCTTTTACATTCTTTTTCCTATTATTTTAACTGCTTCCGAGGATGTAATAGTTTAAGTAGGACCTTTATTTTCCGCATCGATTATTATGTAATTGTCCTAAAGCCATGTAATAGCGTAGGATTTTATTTTTCTGCTCTTTACTTTCCGCACTACCTTGCATGCTATTATATTAACTGCTGCTAGTAATTAGGATTTGTATGTCAAGACTAATCAATCAACCTAAAATCGCCTAACCTCAAGATAAAATATTTGAATTCAATCACATGCACACTTACACCTATAGGTTAACTCTCTTCGTTGCCTTTCGATATAATGGTCATGTCCCTCGAACATAGGGGTACTTTAGTAAAGACGCTACGATAAAAAAAATCATCAATTCCCTTCAAATAAAAGAGCATACTCCCTCGATGTCCCTTCAGGTTACCTTCGAAAAACGATCTTGTCCCTTTGGTCTCCTATGAAAGTGATGATTAGTCCCTTCGAAATTACTAAAGTATCCTCACAATGTTGCCTTTAATGACCATAATGTCCCTACGCCTGCCCCTTCCAAATCCAAGGATAAAACTACTTACTAACTGATAGTAAGGACATTCCTATCCTTAAGGAAACGAAAATGACAAGAAAAACCTTACAATTCAGGGTAAGTAATTCTTAAATGCTTCCTCACAACTTTCAAAACAAATGCTTTTCACACCCTACACTCTTCTTCAAAATACTTTCAAACAAGTAAACACTTTGTATACATTCATACGAGAATCATTACATAGTTAAATCTTTATGAAATACTTTAATGACACACTACACTTAAAAAAAAGAAAATAAAAAAGTGAGCTAAGCATTTAAGAGCCCATGGATAAGCATGGATACAGAGGGTGTTAACACCTTCCCTTTATATAACTTACCCCCTGAACTCAAAATCTTTTAAAAGGCCTTTCCTATTCTTTTATGCCTTTCCTAATTGGATGAAATAAAAGTCGGTGGCGACTCTTGCTTACCCAACATATTTTGCGACAAAAAACTAAAAGTCAGTTCTCCCACCGTGTTACAGAACTGGCAACTCTGTTGGGGATAATTTATCTCTTAAAAAGATGGGTTACCTTAGAGTTAGATCACTTTACTACTTGATTTAACTTGTTTAAATTGTATGCTTTACTTTTAAAGGGTATTTGTCTTGGGAGATACTCGTGTGAAAGATCATATACCTGAATCTAGTGTACCTTAGGTAAGTGGCAATAGACCAAGGAAATTGTACAACGTATACCGCTATGGTTGATATGGTAGCTACAGTTAGTGTGACATTTTGGTTGGTACTGATATTCTTCAAGTCAGTTGAAGATAATATCAGGCTTCCATATGGTGTCATTTACACTAACTTCCTTTTAGAACCTTAATTGACCCATCTTGGCCAGTAGAAAGTAGTGAGATAGCCGGCTTTGGTGCAGTCTAAAGTTGGTTGATACTCGATGCTACACTCATTGAAATTATAATCTTTGGATGTTTTGGTTGGTAAAACAGTTGCCACACTAAAATAAAGCCTTTGAGAAGAATTAGTGATATTGAGATTCCTTAGAACCCGGTTACTATTGTTAGGACAGGTTGAACCAACTAAACTTCAGTGGGGAGGGTACTTACCTATGGACTTCATGCAAACTCTTAAACCTAAGGCTCTTGTGTGACTTGTGTGTGCTTTCCATTTACTTTCTTTAAACATGAACATAACATCATAACATTATGACATCATAACATAGCATTTTCACTAACCATTTCAAGGACCAAGGGATTTATCTTTGTTCTTTGCTGCAGGTTATGGCTTCCGCTTGCAGAAACACTATCTGAATCAACTTTGTAAGGATATCTTCCAAGCTTAAGGAATTAGTCTCAAAAGTTCCTAAGAACTCTCAATTCACCGAAAGACATGGTTGCCTACTTGGTTTGGTTACCTCGGGGTTTAATGAAGACGTGATGAGTGTTTTGTTACAGTTCTTTGAACGTAAACATCACTATTTCATATTTCCAGATTATCAGTTGGTGCCCACAATGGAAGAATTCTCTAAACAACTTGATGTACCTATTCTTGATCAAAAACCTTTCACCGGTCTAGAGAAGGAGCCTAAACCTGAAATTATTGCAGCAGCTTTGCATCTAAAGAAGTCAGATATTGTATCCAATTGGGAAACAAGAAGCAGAGTTAAAGGTCTTCTTGCTAAAATTTTGATAGAGAAATGTCATACCCCAAATTTTGACCATGTTTTTTTATCATGTCATTTGTTCGACGCATCTCATAGCATTATCGATTGTCAGTTTGTTTTCGTATTTTTTAATCCATTAATCATTAACCGTTGCATTTTCTATTCATTTTATCGTTTGAAATCATTTTTAATTTATTTTTTGTTAGAATTACTTGTTTCGGATTAAGGATAAGAATTTAGGTTATATTAGATATTCATGAATTAATTTTAATTTAAAATTTAATTTTTTAGTTCATTTCTAATTTAGAATTTTTTGTTTATTTAAATTAATTTTGATTTAAGTTTAATTTCAATTTAAGTTTTAATGTTAAAAATTTAATTTAGTTTGACTTGAAAATAGTTTGTTTTAGTTTAATTTTTATTATTTAGTTTTAATTAGTAAGTATTTTTAATATTTAATTTAGGTCATTTTTATTTATTTATTTAGTCTTAGTTTTAATTAGTTTGTTTCTTAGTCAGTTTTATTAGACTTTTAATTAGATTAATAATTTATTTAGTTTTTAATTGGTCTATCTTTTAATTAGTTCAATTGGATTAGTTTAATTAGATTTAATTTTAACCTTTTTAATTTATTTAATGTATTTACTTTGTGTAACACCCCAAATTTGCCCTCTCCTGTTCACCATCATTTTCATTATCATAAGCATGTCATAAGCATACCATATCTTAGCATTTTGCATAGAAAAATGAGGCATGACACTCACATGTTCTAGCATAGGGCATATGATCAATCATCTGAAAATTTGAAGTTCTACAAGTCAAAACAAAAGGTCAAGTGACATTGCAAGAGTTCCATAAGGTATTCTCACATCCAATAGAAGCACAAAGTCATCCACAAGAGCCAAGAAGGATGAGAGATCATCAGAAGATCAAGGAAGCAATAACCTCCTACACAGATGAATTCTGAATTAGGGGTTTGCATTTGGGTAAGGATTTTTTGTATTTTTGATCAATTCTTGTGGTCAAAGTCCTTTATATGATATTTGAAGCTTATTCATAAAATTTGGTGAGAAAACTCATTGAGGAAGTTAGTCAATTCATCAATTACTTGTAAAGGAAGAAATTTGTCAACTGTACAATTAAAAAGTCAACTGTGAGAATTCAAGGGGTCCAATCCCATTTTTTAAGTTAAGGGACCTTCTTAGGGTCAAAGAAGAGCTTTGGTGATTTCATAGACCAAGAATCAAGAGGTTTTGCAAGAGTTTCCATTTTTAGTAAGTGGCTTGTAATGAAAGTTACTATTTTTGGCAAGTTTTGCCCTAATCTTCAAGTGATTCTTTCATGATCAGGATGGCTCCAGATGAATTTTCTGCAAACATGAAACTTGTAGAGCTCTTTCTTCCATTTTTAAAAAGTACAAGAACTTGTCCATAGCATTTTTGGTTAAGAAGTTATGCACATTTGAAGTTAGGCATTTTTTAGGGTTTTACTTAAGTTCCAACTTTCCACCAATTTGCAAAAGGACATGCAATTTGTTTTCAAGTTGTTCTATGGACTAAGTGAGGTCATAATACCTTAAAGCATTGAATAAGAATCATTTGGCTCAAGAGAAAGTAAGAAAAACGTGCATGGAAAGAGGTGTAATTCACAAAATGCAAAAAATGCAAAATCAATCAAAAAGTATGATACAAGTATCCAAGGGCCAGGATTAATTCAGTTGTGAATGAGTGAATCAAATGAAATCAGCATGTGCCAAGGAGAGATGGAATTCACAAGTAAAATAAGAGATCACACTCTTCATGCCATAATTCAAATTCCTTCCAATCACACTATTCTCACGTGCCATTGCTTTCAAACCCTAATCACTGAAAGTTTGCATCATATATAAGTGATCTCACCCTTTGAATCAACATAATTGCTCTTCATTTGCTCACTCTTAAGTTTTTGCATCACAAGCATTTTGCTTCGAATCTCCTCATACACTCACTCCTTTCAAAAACCAATTGCATATTCTTCGTCCTCAAACCTCAAGGACTCCATTTCTTCCATTAATCTGAGCTAAAAGTGAAGAAGCAAGGAGTTGCAGTTCAGAGCATAAGCCTTCGAATCCTTCATTGCAGCCTCTTTCAAGCTCCTTCTTGCATTTATTTTGCAAGAGGAGGTCAAAGTGCGTGGATCTGCAGCATTTGGAGCTTTATCTTGGTGAGTCTAAGGATCTTCAACCTCTGGTAACTCACTGAATTCATAGATCTAGATGTGTGATTTTATGTGTGCTTCTTGATCTATGTGTTATGATGATTACACTGAGCCTTTTAGATTTGAAAATGATTAAGTATTGAGTAAGATATCTGGATTTGAAGGTTTTCTATGAAACTTTGATTGCTTCGATTCGCTTGATCCTTGGATTGTTTGTGTTTTTGAATGCTGGATTCATGTTTAGGGTGAGTAGATGATCAGATATGGAAAGTTTGGTGCATTGTTATGGTGATTTGTTCTTGATTATGAATTTTACGGCGCCGGAGCTAGGGCTCTGGTCGCCAGATTCTGGAAACTGTTTTTTAAGTTTGAATGAGGAAGACGAAGTTCTGGCCTTTGGATGTTTGATATGGATGGTTGAGAATTGGCCAACACATTACATTTGCACCCTCTCTTGCACGTGATTTTGGTTTTATAATTTAATCTGAATAATGCATTATGCTTGCCACTACACCACAGTTATGGTACACTCACGTGCTAATCTCTTGGATGTTTGACCTGGTTTTAATGATTGACTTGATCTGATGCATTGGTTTGATCTAATGGCTTGTGTATTTTCCTGATTTTCTGAATTTCCATCATAATATCGTATGTAACGCGCTGGATCCTTTGGGCCTCTCTTGCTATTCGCCCCCCTGTTTTTTAGAAGCCCAATCATTTTAACTTAGTTTACTTGCTTCCTGCACCTCCTTACCATTTGTTTTGTTTTTTCATTTCCTTTTATTAATTGTTTAGTTTTGAGTTTTTAAAAATAGTTAAAAGCTTCTAAAAATCACCAAAAAAATCATGAATGTTAATTTGAGTTTTCTCTAATTTTTTGCATCTTTATTTTCCATTTATTTTTTTATTTTTGTGACTGAATTAATTGTGTATTTTAATTTCCACATTTTATTTCTTAAAATTCACATGCTGACATGTATAATGGTTATCTTGAGCATGGAATTGAGTTTGGATTTGGTTCTTTTTACTATGTATTTATAACATGATGAAGTTTATGCTTGATTTATCTTATAATTTTTAGGGATTTTATGATTAGATTTGGTCAAGTTGCTTTGAGTGTAAGATTCAAAACCCTAATTGCCATGTATGCCTTCCATTACCATAGTTTGCTTCTGTTTGTGGACCTCTCCTTTTGGTATGCTGATTTTATAGGTTTGAAGAACCTTTTTGTTTATTTGTGGAATTTTTGGATGCATTTTTTATTTGATATGGATTTTCTTGCTTGCTTGCTCTAATTTGAGTTCTTCCTTAACATATGCTTGCTTATTAGGTTAGGAGGGCACTTGTGAAAACTCCTATAGGTTGTTTGATGTTCATTTAACATGTGTATATGCTCCTGGTCTTGATGTGGGGGTCATAACTTTGTTTTCTTTGAGTTGCTTGTGCTTTAGGTTACACATTCATATGCATGTTTCATTCCACCCTTAGCTTCTTCATGTTTCTCTTACTTGACTTCTCATGTGTTTGCTTGCTTCAATTGATGTTTAGACTTTCTTTTTAGGAACTTGCTGAACACGTTTAGGTTTTGGTTTTGGTTTTACATATTAAGGTTTGTTTTGCTTGCCCATCTTAATCTCATGTCTTCATCTAATTTCTCCCACACTCCTTTGCTAGTTGTTTGTGACTTTTTGCTCTATTTCTTATGTGAGGTTGTATGCTTGATCTTAATGTTTAGATATGAAGTTTGCATTCTGGTTGTAGTGGGTTGATATGATCATTTGCTTGTTTCCTTTTAATTTGGTCTTATTTGTTTTGCTCTTATCATTTGTGAATACTTCTAATCATTTCAGGAGCTATGGTGAGTAAGAGGTGTGGATGTGATTCCCACATTTCCAATTCTTTTCTCTTCTTCCTTTATTGCTTTCTTAACTTGTGATTGAGATGTGCCTTATGCCATCACTTGTTTAACTTATTTTCTTCCCCCTTTGGAAGCAACTTATCTCCTTTAAAGAAGTAAGTTGTATTCTAGCTTCCTTTCTCCTTCTTCTTTAGGATATTTGAAGTCTCACTAACCTAGGACCAACTCTTTGCATGATAATTTTTAGGATTAGTCTTTCCCATTAGATTTTACCTTTAAGATCCTTTTTGGTTCTTCTCTTCTCATCTTCATACAAAACCATAAAAAACACTTTAATAAAGTTTGAAGTGGTCTCTTGTGTATAGTCTTATTCCATGGGGCACTCATATTCATTCCATCTTGGAATAGTGTGGGCTTGTCTAGCATGATGTATAAGTCTGATCATGAGACCACCTTCATCAAGAAAATCATAAAAAACACTTCTTCACCTAACCACTAAGACACTTAATAACTTCAACAAGTTAGTGAGCTTAGGTCCTAACCCTTGGAAACAAGTTTTGGATAAATTCTCCTTACTTGGTGTGCTTATTCTATTATTCCATCTTGGAATGTAGTAGCAAGTACACATTCCATGGAAACGGTCTTGAATTCACTTCCTTGTGCCACACTCATAAAAAAAACTCATAAAAACACTGGACAAAGAATAAGCATCTCCTTCGGACTTCTTTTCTCATCTCACTCACTCCTTACGTACGAACTTGCTACTACTTGTCACCTTGCAATATGGTTACACACTCTTCGTCTGAGCCTGCAACACCTGAGCATTGACATAAGCAGTTCAAGCCTTAACACACAAGCAATCTTTCCACCCCTAGTTAGGGGAACTACGGCGTCTCTGATCCTCATGTCAAGATGAGGTACATAGGCAGCGGGGTAGGGCCCGTTCGAGCACTCTTTTATTTTCCCTATATTTTCCCCATTTATTTTCTTTTCTTATCCAGTTCCATTCTTTCGTTTGCAACAACTTTCATTTCTTTACCCTTTGAAATAGTTTCTTTGCAAGCGTGGATCCCGTCGGGTACGGTGGATGATCTGGGGTGCTAATACCTTCCCAGGTCGTAAGCGACTCCCAAACCCTGATTCTTTGGTTCGCAGGACCTTTGTTCGTCCTTTCTTCTCATTGGTTTGTGCAGCATTACCATTCCCGGTTCTTCAGGATAAAAATTCCTGGCTGGCGACTCTACCTCTTTTCCGCGCCACTTTCGCGTTTGTACTAGGATGGAAATCCAGGGTGCGAAACTTTGGTTCCCAAACCACTTGTAACTTTGCCTACAACTGTAAACACACCAAATTTTCCCTCTCTTTTTTCTCACACCTTGTCTTGTGATCCTTCATATTGCATTGCATAAGCATTCCATCTTACACTGCATAATTATTTCACTGCATAAGTTGCATAGCTAGGGTTTGTGATCAGATGAATTTTAGAAGTGGTTTGAGCTATCTCAAAGGCCTTGAAGCATGCCAAGAGAGTCCTTGTGTGGTCTATGGTCATCTTATGCCCCCCATGGGTCCATTGAAATCAAGAAATGTCAAAGCATTGCAGAGGTATTGAAGCTAAGTTGAGGGCCTTATACAGATGACCTAAAATTAGGATTTTGGTCCATATATGTTATAAGGAGCATGTGTATCAAATTTCATGGAAAAATTACTTGTGGAAGTCATCTGATCAAATGGTAACTTCTTGAGCAAGAAAAGTCATATTTTGGGCATCTGAGCCCCCCAACAATGGTTCCAAAGGGTCATCATCACCATTTTGAAGTCATATGGTCTTTATTTGATCATTAGAATGCTTGGAAGTTCATAAAGTTGAAAAAAAATGAACAAAGCCAAAACTTGCCAAAAATGGAAATGACTTGTAATGTAAACTTTCTATTTTGGGAAAGATTTTCAACCTCCTCTTTCTTGATCAAAAAGGTTTCAAATGAAATTTCTTCAAATATGAAAGTTGTAGATTGGATCCTCCCATTTTCAAAAAGTACAAGAACTCATTCTAATTTATCCTAGAACTCAAGTTATGGCCTTGCAAAGTTGGCAAAAATCACATAAATTTCATGTTCATGTCAATGAGGGATTTTTGCATATTGACATTCCAAGCTTCTAAGTGACCTCTAATGTGCTCAATTATGTCATAAAATGTCAAAGCAACCTCCAAAGATCATAATTGGCCTTTGAACCTAGGGTTTTGATGACTTGATTCTTAAGAAACTTTAAAGATGCCAAATTGCATAAACCATGAGAACACATGATCAAGGCCATCCAGCTGCATAAACTTGATCCAATGGCCTTCCTTGAAGCTAGCTGAAGCAATCCAAGCACAAAAATCTCCTCTGCCATGGCCCATACCTATAGTACACAATTTTTGACTTTTTGGCCAATCACCCCATACCATTCCCACAGTGCACAACCACTCTCCAGAATTGTTGGGATAGCTTCTGCATTGCCTAAAGTCCATATAGCAAGCATGCCATGAGCTCAGAAGATACACAACATCAGATTTCACAAAATTTGCCAAAAACTTCTCTTCTTCGATTCTCTCAAACAATCCATCAAACCTCAAAAATTCTTTCACCATTCATTCAGAAATCATCCATAGAACACAAAGCAACCATTACCATGGCCTGAAACCTCATAAACCAAAGCTTCCATTTCTGCCGTATCAGAATTGAGCCACTCAAAATAGCCCATTTCAAAGCATTCTAAGCATCCCAATAGCTTCAGAAGGAACAAATGAGCTCATTTGCACAAGTGGGAGGTTGTTAAAGCTCACCATTGAAGGTTTCCAGCTCAGGTATGGTCAAGAACATTTTTTCTCAAAGCTTTGAATTCTTGTTATAGAATGAAACTGCATGCTCTAAGGATCACAATGATGCTTTTAAAATTGAAAATAGTGAAGAAATGAACATTTCATGAACTTCTGAAAATTTGCCTGTGTTTAGGTTTTGCTTCGATTCAACTTATTTAGGTGTTAGAAATTATGTTTGATGATTGATTTGAGTTCCTAGGAGGGTGAGGATCATTTCTGGGCAAGTTAGAGGTTGTGAAATGGCCTAGGGAAGAAGTTGATGTTTTGGTTCACCGGAGAAGATGACCGGAGCAATTTTCCGGTCATCTGAAAATGTTTAGGGTTAGGGTTCCCAGATTGATTGTAGGCCCTTGGATCATGATTAGGTTAAGAAATGAACGCTTCAAATTATGTCAATAATCTTAATTTCTGATTAATTAAAATAAAACTTAATTAATATGCCAGATTGAATCCTAGCCACTAGATCCTGCACGCGTTTTTCATTTAAATTAGGGCCATAGGATCTGCATACCCCAAGTCAACAAGACTTTGAATCTGGCACGTTGATCCCCCCCCTTTCAATCACAGCCACCCATTTGAATTACTTTCCATTTTATTTAATTTTTATTGTATTTTATTTTGTTTATTTTCTAAAAATCACAAAAAATACTAAAAATCATTTTTAAAATCTGGAAATTTTTGTCACCATTCAAATTAATTTTCAGAAAACAAAAATATTTTATTTTTATAATTTTCATTAAAAAATGCATTTTTAAATATTTTAATTGTATATTTTAATTAATTAATTCCATTTAATTAATTAAAAATACTTTAAAGTATTTAAAAATCACAAAAAAATTCAGAGAGGTTCTTTAAATATTTACAAACATTTACAAACTCATCTCACAAATTTCTTTTTGTTTTTGATCAAACTTTGCCAATTTTCTTTGAATTAGGGTTTCTAAATTTCTTATTTTTCAACCCTAACTTCAAAAATTCATAACTTTCAAACCAAGATGAGTTTGCATTTGATTCTTTTTGCAATCTTTCACAATTGACCTCTAGTTTCTAAATATATTTTTGTCTCATTTTTATCTTACATTTTCAAATTAATGTGCATTTTCCCTTTGAGAAGTATCCAAAACACTATCCAATCTTAGGTAAACCATAACTTGAATTTGGTAAACCTTTAGACCTCCCCTTTGGATGGTATTCTCATGAGTGCTTAGGGTTACTTTGGATGCAATTTCAATTTTTTATCATGTGATCTGCTTGTACTTTTGAATTTGTACATATCTTGCTTTCAAACTAACCATTTCAGGTGCATTTGGTAAGTTAATCAGGATGTGGATGTGCATCCACATCCAAACTCTCTTTCTCTCTTTCTCTCTTGTTCCTAGGTTACTTAGCTTCTTCATGAAGTAAGTAACCTAATCCTTCTCTCTCTCTCTCTCTCTCTCTCTCTCTCTCTCTCTCTCTCTCTTTTCATCTGCTTCTCTTCCTTGGTGGCCATCTGAAGACTTCTCTTGATGCCTCAAAAATCATAGGAACATCCAAGCATGATAAATTTAGGGTTGTACATAGTCCTCTCTAGTTTTTACCTTTGAGTCTCCTTGAGTCTCTCTCTCTCTCATCTCATAATCAAGGCTAAACAGTTAAGGTTTTGGGACTCTGAATTAGGGTTATGCTTGTATCCTTATCTTAGAATGCAGTGTATAACTTTGATCCTTAGTGCTAAACCTTTAAGTTGTTTTCACCTTCATTCAAAAACACCTAATAATCATTAAAGACTTAAGCTTGTAACTTGGGCCTTATATTAGGGTTACATCTCTGCCTAGTGGTTCAGAGGGACTAACTCTAGTGTTCAATGGACAAGTCCTTCTCATGCTAAAGTCTTGCAAACATAAAAAACAATTCTTCATCCAACCTTTAATTAAAATCCACTTAATAAAGGCTTGTTATATAATGAATTTAATCCCTAACCATGGATTAAGTTGAGGTATCTTCCTCAGCTTAAGTGTCCTCATCTATCATCCTTCTCTTAGGATGGTGTAATGAGTTCACTAATCTTTGATTGGAGATTAAATTCATTACTTAACACTAAACAAAAACCTAAAAACACTTAATAATTACCAAAGTAGGTTAATGATCTTAATCCTATATCATCATGGTAATTAAGTTGGGATCTTCATCTCATACTTAAGTGGACTCATTATCCCTAATCAGGGAAGATATAATGAGTTTACAGCCCTTGATTTAGGCGTAAGCTCATTATCTTATGCAAAACACCAAAAACAATAAAAAGATACTGAAAACACAAAAACAAACAATAAACGTCTCCTCTAGGATTCTTTTCTCATCACACTCACTCTGAAAACGAGAACTCACTTCTTCCGTCTAATGTAAGACGATTAGCACTCGAGCCAGATGAGTCATACACTTGAGCATAGACAAGCAAGCAGTTCAACAAAATCACCCAGTCTCTTTGAGTCGAACTACGGTGTTCTGACTTCCTCATTGCACGAGAGGATACGTAGGCATAACTTAACAATTATCGAACAAAAGTCTCTTTGTCTTCCCCCCTCTCTTCTCCCAGCTCTCTTTCCTCAACCTCAGTTTTGAGCACTCACTTTCTTTTGCACTAACACTTTGTACATCCTTTTTCTCCTTAGCGTTTTATACACAGTTTAGCACATGCACTATCCCCCTTTTAAACACAATCAGGTAAGCGAGGATCCCGTCGAGTACTACGAACGATCTGGGTGCTAATACCTTCCCAGGTTGTAACCAACCCCCTTACTGAGTCTCTTTGGTTCGCAACCGTCTTACCCATCCCTTTTCAGGTTTATGCAGCATTACCTTTCCTTCGGGATAAAAATGCCTAGCTGTCGACTCTATTCAACCTCAACCTCTAACATCACCGACGGTTCACGACTGCACCGGGATGAAAGTCCGGGGAGCGACAACTTGGAGACTCTGCTGGGGAATATTTGCAACTAGGGCCTCTGGTTCTCGTGTGGGTTTCTCCTAGCGATTGTTTATTTATGTTTATTGGGGGTGTTATGTGCTATTTGTGTTTATTTTTGTTGCTTTATTTATTGCTTCCTGTACAACTTTATTTACTGCATTTACTTTACCGCTTTCATTTACTGCTTTCTGCATTTCATGATTATAATTGCATCACTGTGCTAGATTATTGTTACCTTGGTGGGAGGGGTATTCCAGTGAGAAAGGCTCAACACAAAGGCCTAAGTAACACATAGGATTAGAGTGGTTTCATATTCTTTCCCATTCCATTTCGGTCTAGTGCGGGAATATGAAAACACGGTTCATACATGGGTTTCCTTTTGAGAACTCTGTACTACGGATTTCCTATAGTGCTAGGGCTATCTGGGAAGCCTGCTAAGTCTGGATGACCTTTTTAGATGACCATCAACATCTGAGGTGAATTAGAGGAGGATCCTTTATGATTAGGGTAAACATTGTACCTCCGGGTTAGAAGTGTTTACACTTCTCATAATAGATCCGAATCTGAGGATCCTTGTTCTAGAACAATACTTGTGAGTGGGTTGGGTTGTTTACAGGTTTGCAGGAACCCTTGACCTCAACATACCTTGCTACTAGAATGTGTTTTTAAGGTTGTACTATTTTGGACTAGTTCTTTGAAACCCTGGATCATTGACTCTTTATTTGAGTCCCCGACCCGGTTACTAGTTCTCAAGCCTTCATCTGAAACTCTGAACACTCATGGATCCTACCAAGGACAACTGATTATCCAGCACATGATCACAAACCCTTACATATCATTAGCATACATCATATTGCATCATTTAACATTTGTCTATTTGGTTTACATGGTATCCATCTTCCTTTGGTTTGGTTTTGACTGTTCTTCTGCTCAACCTATCTGCTTCAACACTTCTTCAGTTATCTCCTTCAGCACACATCTTCAACATGGATTCAACCAGGAAAAGCAACATCACATACCACTTCTTTGAGTATCCTCTAGCAGGCATCAGACAAATACATGCCCTTATTACCCCTGATCACGTTCCCTTATTCAGAGAGCATTATGGTGGAATCCTGGACATGATCATGGATTTGGACACACTGCAGAGGAGCATGATTCATACTTGTCTTCAATTTTATGACCCTCCTCTCTGTTGCTTCACTTTCCCAGATTTTCAGATTGGTCCTCTGCTGGAAGAATACTCTATGTTATTGGGTGTCCCTATTAGAAGAGGAATTCCTTTCAACCCTGAAATGACTCCTCCAAAAAATAAAGACATAGCCAAAGCACTACATCTAGAAGCAACTACCATTTCTGAACACATGACTTCCAAAGTTGGAATCCCAGGCCTCCATTTGGATTTCTTGATTACTCAGGCTACAAAGTATGCTGCAAAAGGGAATTGGGAGACTGTGTGTGCTCTCCTGGCTCTCAACATTTATGGTATCATTTTGTTTGCAGACGAGCCTAAGTTTGTAAGCAAAAATGCCATCCACATCTTCATGCTAAAGAACCTGGTTCCTACCTGTAAACACCCCAAATTTTCCCTCACTAAGTTCACACCATGGCTTGTGATCTTTCATATTTGCATTAGCATAAGCATACCATCTCATATTGCATTTTTGTTTCACTGCATCAGTTCAAGTTCATCTGCATCTAGGGTTTGTGATCTGAGCAATCCAAGGATCCATCTGAGCCACTCCAAAGGTCTCCAATCATTCAGAGAGGGCCCATGTATGTTCTATCATCATTTTATATCCCTCAAAGATCAAGTAAGTAAAAAAATCACAAGAACTTGCAAAGCATGGAAGCAGAGCTAGGGTTTCACTACACAGATGACCTGAAATTAGGGTTTTGGTTTCAGAGGCCATAACTCCAAATTTTTTGGTCATTCTTGTTTCTAATAGTCTCAATATGTTATAAGGATCATGTGTACCAAGTTTGATGAAGAAATTCATTGTGGAATTCATCTGTTCATTAGGTAACTTCTTGAGCAAGTCAGAGCAAAATCAGGGCATCTGAGGCCCCCAACAATGGAAACAAGGTGGATTTTTCATCAAATTGAAGTTATATGATCTTTATTTGATCATTGAAGTTCTTGGAAGTTCACAAAATTGAAGAAAATTGAGCTAAACCAAAAGTTGCCAAAAATGGAAATGACTTGTAATGGAAACTTTCCATTTTGGGAAAGTATTTCAACCTCCTCTTTCTCAACCAAAAATGCTTCAAATGAAAAATTGTTGGTCATGAAAGTTGTAGATTGGATCATTCCCTTTTCAAAAAGTACAAGAACAAGTCCTAATTCATTATGGAACTCAAGTTATGGCTTGGCAAAGATGGCAAAAATCACATAATTTTCACTTTCATGCCAAAGAGGATTTTGTGCAAATTCAATATCCAAGTCATTTTGTGACCTCTAATACACTTCTATGCATCATACAAACATAGTGCATTTCCTAAAAATCAGAATTGGCCCAAGAATCATCTCATTTCATGCCTTGAACTTCAAGAAATCACAAAGGGGCCAAACTTCATCAAAATTGCAAAATGATACACAACCATGCTTCCACTTGCTGAATCACCACAAAAAGAATTCCATGGCTCTCCTTGATCTTTGCTGAGCCAGGACAAGCCAAAAGCCAGCTGCAACATAAGCCCATACCTCAAGTACAAGTTATGTTGACATTTTGGCAACTTGCCCATACCAATCACCACAGTCCACAACAACTCCTCTGACCTATCAAACATTGTTATGTGGATCAAATACAGCTCATAACATAACACAAGCCAGCCTGAATGCTCAGAATCATCAAGCTCTCAAAAATCACCCCAAAAGCAAAAGCTTTCAAAACACTCTGCTCACACACTCAAACTCCAAACTTTTTTCATCAATCAACTCATCAACACAAGAGGATCATTTCCCACCCTTCATTGCAGCCAAAACACACCCAAAACCAAAATACGATTTCAGGCCAGTTGAGTTGCAAGCCCTCAAACCAGCCATTATAAACTTCCTCCAAGCATCAAAGCATCATCGAGAGGATCATTGGAGTCGTTTTGAACCAAAGAGGAGGCCAAACAGCTCAGATTTAGAAAGTTCCACTTCAGGTATCCTCAAGAACAAATTTTCCAGAAATGTAATTTTAGGTTATAGAAATGTTCTGTATGCTTTGCTGATCATCATGATCTATTTGGTTTTGAAAATGAGTGAGAAACAAGCATGTATGAAGCTTCTGAAATTTTTGCGTATTTTCCATTTGCCTTCAATTCATGATCTTGAGAGAAAATAAATGGATTTTGTTGCTGGATTCGTGTTTAGGGTTGTTAGTTGAGTGATTTTGGAGAGTTAGGGGGTCCGGGGTGGCCTAGGGTGGAAGTTAGGGTGAAGAGCTGGCCGGAGAAGATGACCGGAGGTCTTCTCCGGCCACCTGAAAGTCATTAAGAGGTTAATTAGGGTTTAGGGTTACTTTGAATGATAGTCGTAGGATCTTGCTTAGACGCGTGTTTGAATGGCTCAGGTTGCCTCATTAAACCCTAATTCACATTTAATTAGTTAATTAGAATTAATTAAATAAAATTAACTCAGAGTGAATCTCAGCCACTCATTTGCGCGCTGGTCAACACTTTCCTCTCCAGTTTAAATCTTGTCCCTTGGATCAGCCTACTTTCATTATTTCATTTTTTATTTCATTTTTTATCATTTGTTTTGTATAATTTGTTTAAAATAATTAAAAATTTCCAAAAATATTTTCCTTCTGCATTTTTAATTCAAATATTTTTCTTCACCCAAAAACATTTTTATTTTTATTTTTTGCATTAAAAAATCATTTTAAAAATATTTAAAAGTTTATTTTAGTTAATTAATGGAAATTAATTAATTAAAATACCATTTAGGTTTCTAAAAATCCCAAAAAAATTCACATTGCATCTTAGGACATTTAGAAACATTGTCAAACCATTCATAAAAATTTCTTTTTGGTTTTGATTCAACTTTGAAATTTTTCTTGAATTTAGGGTTCATAAAAATCCCTTTTTTGAACCCTAACTTCAAGAATTCTTTTCTGCCTAACCATGAAGGGTTTGACATTGGTTCTTTTTGCATTGTTCTTCATATGACATTTAGTATCTAGCATATTTTTGTCATAAATTTATCTTGCATTTTCCATTTGATTTGCATTTTCCCTCTTAAGGTACCTTAAAACCCTAGATAACTTAGAAAAATCACAACTTTCTTTAGGTTAAGAGTTAGACCTCCTCCTTTGGGGTGTGATATCATATGGGGTTAGGGTTCCTTTGAGTTCATTTGCAATTTTTTTATCTTATGTTTTGCTTCTGTTTTTGACTTTTGCATCTCATGTTGTCATAAAACCCTACTTTCTCATGTTCATTTGCATTCATCTTGCATATGCATCCATACATGATCTTACCATGACATTTCTTGCATTCATATGACATATAAGACATCTTAGGACATATTAGAATCATGCTTGATCACTTCTTCATTCATTTGCCATGGTGTGCATTTATTTCATTCCATGAACTTTAATGAACTTTCAAACTTCAAAGCATGCATCCTTTGCATTCCATCTATTGTATGAACATTCATAGCACTTGACATGTCTTGACATCATCTCATAGAATCATTTGCATCATGTTCATTGCTTCTGGTTTTGGTTCTACCTTTGCATATGTTTCATTTTCATTTCATTTCTTTCCTTTATGATAACCTTTTCAGGTGGTAAGTAATTTGAGAAGTGAATTTGCCTTCACTTCTCACTTCTCTTCTCATTCTTATTATGCATCATTGCTGCATTTTTCTTTGCTTTAGAGTGAGCTTTCTCATTCATGTTCATCATTCACTTTCTTTCTCCAAGTTACTTATCTTCTCAGTGAAGTAAGTAACTTGTTTCTTCTGCTTCTCCTCCTTTCATCTGCTTCTTCCATTGGTGGCTTCTCTGAAGATCTCTTGCAAGCCTTACAAACCATAGGAACACCCAAGCATGACAATGATTAGGGTTTTGATTAGTCCCCCTTTATTTTTACCTTTGTGTCTTCTTTGTATCTCTCTCGTCATCCAATAATCAGACACTAAACCTTTAAGGTCTTAAGACTTTGTGATTGGGGTTATGCCTGCATCCTTCTCTTAGGATGGAGTGTATAACTTTAATCCTAAGTGTTAAACCCTTAATTTGTTTAAACCTCTTAATCAATCCATCTTAATAATCACTAAGACAATAGCTTGTAACTTGGGCCTTGCATTAGGGTTCTAATTCTTCCTTTATTGGTTAAGAAGGACTAACCCTAGTGTTAATGGACAAGTCCCCCTCAAGTTGTCTTACAAACTTAAAACTCACTTCTTAATCTCACCATTAATTAAAATCCACTTTAATAAAGGTTTGTTTTTGTCATGAGGTTAATCCCTAATCATGGATTAAGTTGAGGTATCTTCCTCAGCTTAAGTGTTCTCATCTATTATCCTTCTATTAGGATGGTGTAATGGGTTCACTAATCCTGATTATGGCTTAAACTCATTACTTAACACTAAACAAAAACTCAAAAACATCTAAATAATCACAAGTAGGTTATTGATCTTAATCCTACACCATGGTAATTAAGTTTTGGGTGTTTATCTCATACTTAAGGTATTCTCATTATCCCTAATCAAAGGGAGGATATGATGAGTTTACTAACCCTTGGTTTAGACTTAAGCTCATTAACTTATGACAAACACAAAAAGCAATAAAAGATTGAAAACACAACAAACAAACAATAATCGTCTCCTTCGGGATTCTTTTCTCATCATCTTCACTCTGAAAACGAGAACTCGCTTCTTCCGTCTAATGCAAGACAGTTAGCACTCGAGCCAGACGAGTCATACACTTGAGCATAGACAAGCAAGCAGTTCACCAGTCAATTTATCCTTCAGTCTCTTTGAGTCGAACTATGGTGTTTTGACTTCCTCATTGCACAAGAGGATACGTAGGCATAACTTAATAGTTATCGAACAAAAGTCTCTGTCTCTCCCCCCCTCTTCCAGCATTATTCTTTTAAGCCTCATTCCCGAGCATTTCACTTCACTTTCCTGCACTGACACTTGTATATTCTCTTCTAGCTTTTGCACACAGATAGCACATACACTACCCTTTTAAACATAAAACTTTCAAGCGTGGATCCCGTCGAGTACGACGGAAAATCTGGGTGCTAATACCTTCCCAGGTTGTAACCAACCCCCTTTCTCAGTTTCTCTGGTTCGCAACTGGCTTATCCATATCTTCCTAGGTTTATGCAGCATTACCTTTCCTTCGAGATAAAAATACCTAGCTGGCGACTCTTCATTTCTCCTCTCGCCGACCGTTCGCGTCTGTACCCTATATGACTGGGTGTCTTTTAGCGGGAGCGACAACTTGGCGACTCTGCTGGGGATCCTTATATTGCAAACAGGGCTTCTGGTTCTTTTTGTGGGTTCCTCCTAGTGCTTGTTTGATTTGTGTTTACAGGGGTGTTATGTGCTACTTATTTTTATTTATTTGCTTTATTTATTGCTTTATGTACAACTTTATTTATTGCTTTCTTTTACGGTTTTATGCATTTCATACTGTCATTATCATTGTGTTGGATCTCTTGTTTGTTTTGGTGGGTGGGGTTCATTGAGTGATTAAGGTCCTATACCGGGGACCTGAGTGACACATAGGCTAGAGTGGCTTCATATTCTTTCCAATTCCATTTCGGTCTGGTGCGGGAATATGAAACATGATTCATACATGGGTTTCTTCTTAAGAACTCTGTGCTACAGATTTCCTGTAGTACTAGGGCTATCTGAGAAGCCTGCTAAGTCTGGATGACCTTTTATGACCTTCAGCATCTGAGGTGAATTAGAGGAGGATATTTTATGGTTATTCTAAACACTGTACCTCCCAGTTAGAAGTGTTTACACTTCTCATAACTAATCCAAGTCTGAGGATCCTTGTTCTAGAACATTACATGTGAGGGGGTTGGGATGTTTACAGGTTTGTAGAAACCCTTGGATTCATCATACCCTGTTACTAGATTTGTTTTGGTTGTATTATTTGGACAGTTCTTGTGATTACCCTGGACTTGTGACTCTTTATTTGAGTCCCCCCACCTGGTTACTGGATTTCTAAGCCTCCATCTGGACCTATGAACATACATGGACTTTTACCAAGGCCGATAAACAGATCCAGCACTTGATCACAAACCCTTTGCATATCATTTGCATACATCATTTCTGCATCATTTAACATTTTCTTATTTGTCATACAGGGTATCCATCATATTGTCTTTGGTTTGGTTTTGACCCCTTCTGCTGCTCAGACTCCTTCAGTTATCTTCTTCAACATCTCCATTAGTTTGTCAGTGATTCTCCTCCAACTATCCTCATCAGAGACTCACCTCCAGCTTCTCAGTCAGTGACCTTCATCAGCAGTTTCTCTCAACTTCTTCACCAGCGTCCATGGACACTTCAAGAAAGAGCAACATCACTTACCACTTCTTTGAGCCCACCCTGACTGGCATCAGACATGTCTAGTCCCTCATTACCCCTGATCATATTCCACTATTCAGAGAGCATTATGGGGGCATTTTGGATATGGTCATGGATCTAGATGCATCTCAGAGGAGCATGATCCATCCTTGCTTGCAGTTCTATGATCCTCCACTCAGATGTTTGATGGGCTAAAGACGTGTCTACTTATGCGTCTAGCGGTATCTTACTGCAAGTGCACAGCCTATCGAAGTAATATTTAAGATTATCGATCCACAGGGATTCTATGGTTACCTAGTGCTAGATGAACTTCTAGTTTAGCTAAGGCGAATGGTTGTCACGATTTTTGTTGATTTTAGAATATTAAAGGCGGAATTAAATTTAAACTTTAATTAAGTAATTCTAAGGCGGTCGGTATGTAATTATATTAACTTAGGTGGGTCAATCTAACCTAGGCTTATTTAAGGTGTTCACTTAATCTATTCGGTAGAGATTACTAGTTTAAATACCCTCAACTCACACTCTCGTGGTCTTATATCAGATCTTATCTCTAAAGCCCTATGCCTGCTCTCGCTAGCCCATAAGTGTTTAGAGGTAATTTTTGGAAACTAAGTAATTCTAATTTATCTTAAAGCGCTCTCGCTGTGTTTAATTTAAATGCCTAACTTTAGCTATCTGGTTAAAACCTCACACTCTCGTGGTCTTGACCTAACCTAATACTCTTTTCTTACTCTCGTAACGAAAAGGTCTTTTTTACTTAAAAAGTGTCAGCCAGAATGTTAAGTGATTAATTATTTTTAGCCTATGGTTATATTTTACCGGTTAAGTTCGTTCTAACTACATACCGCCCTAAGGTGTTTAGTTACTCATCGATGTTGAACCAGACAGAGACAGAAAATTAAATAACAAATTACTCATGGCAGAAAAATAAACAAACATTATAAATAATTAAATTTCAATATAATAAAACCTGGTTAACAATATCAGAGCGGACTCCTTCTTCCACAGACCGGAAAGCTCGGAGTTGGCGAAATCAAAAATAAACGAATGATGAAGGCTTAGAAAAAATAATAAACGTATAACAATTTCCTGATATTGGAAATTGTTATATGGCGGGTTTGGATACAATAAAGCGAAAAAGAAAATAATGCAGAAAATAAAAACGGGTCGTAAATCAGTTCGGCAGAGCTTCCGCAGGAAATTGAATAGAAAAATGCTCTGTACATTCTTCATGAACTTGGTGCTATTTATAGAACTCCAAATGGGCTGGATTTTTGGACTTTAGTTGGTATGGGCCTTGCTGAATTTGTGGAGAAAATGTAGGTAGTGGCAACAAAATAGGTGGAAATGGCCTTCACGTAGTGCTTTGACGTAGTCTTGGTCAAAAACCTAGAATATCCTTTGTCACGGTCGTGACAATGCTTTTACGCTCGTGACTTGTGACTTTTAAGTGTCACGGTCGTGACACATATCTCATGGTCGTGATGCTTCATTTTGGGGTGTCACGGTCGTGACACCCTTGTGACGGTCGTGACTGCTGCAAAATATGCAGTTTTGCAGGAAGCTTCATTTCTTCCTCTTTTTATGATCGATTTTGTTCCTTTTTGTCTTAGTTCATGATTTAGCTCCACATAATGGTGTACCTGCAAAATGGTAAGAAAAACTCGAGAAATTGAGTGTTAAAACGACGATTATTCGATAAAACGTTAATGAAACCTAGCAATATAATCGATACGTTTTCTCGTTATCAAACTTCCCCAAACTTAAACCTTTGCTTGTCCTCAAGCAAATAGTCGGTTGAAAATCGGCGAACAAGATGTTATTCACATATACTCATAACAAATCAAACGAGGGATCGTTTTGTCGGATAATCCGATACTTTGATAGAACACTACCGATACACTAATGACGCAAGCAACAAGCTATGTCGTTGACTTCCCGTTAAATGAGCCAATCGGCAATTACTTTACGATTTCACCTAAAGTTTTTCGATCTTATTTCGCCCGGTTTCATTCTAGCGCAATCACATTAAGCCCTTTGCCTTAGCACGCACGTAGTGGAGTAGCCGGTTAGCGACTTTGATCCTTTTTTTTTAAGCACGGGGTCTGGTACACGAGTGTGGTAACCCTACATTTTGTATCCGATTTGGAGGTTGTGGGGGATCGAGCCGTAGCACGCCCTACCGAGTTCAGAACCAGTACCTCTGAACCAACCCGCAATGGACTCCTTCTCATATTTCTCGTTTCTTGTATGCGACCGTGTACTTTGGTGCAATTTCTTTTCATTTTGTGTCGAGATATGAAGGATCATTATTGATTAGGCATCAAACGCTTATATTCATCGGCTCCCCACGTGGTTTGTGTTCAGACGGTGCTGACTGCTAGTATAAACTACTCGGGGTTACTTTTGAACTGAAACTAAAAGTGTACTCGTAATGGTAATCGGGATAGAATCGCTTAAGTAGGAAGTCAAAGGTGTCAAGATTGTATTGGTCTTGTTTAATCATTCTCAGCTTCCTATTTACGATTTCGTAGGTAAGTCGGGTAATGCGAATAATTAAAAAATTTTCGGTTATGGCTAAGTAAGCGGGAAAATTCAAAACTAAAGAAAATATCATAAAGATTTTGCACGCTTCATTAACTTGCTAAAGGGAAATACAATGGAATTGAAAATACAACGAAATGGAAAAATGCGAAAAGGGAAAAATACGGAAATGAAAGGTACCTCTCCCACACTATATCAGACATTGTCCCCAATGTTGTGATATAAATGCGGTTAAAGTACAGTACAAACGACAAAAACGAAAAACAAACAAAAGAAAAACAAAAACTATGGCTGCTGAGGACCGCGGGGTCGGCTTCTGGTGCGGGAGCGGCGTCTGGAAGGATTCGCTTCAGGATCAGAACCGGTGCTGGTGGTCCCAGTGATGTCGATACGCAAGGCGTCTAACTCGCTGAAAATCTCGTTAAACCTCTCATTAGTAGCTGCCTGGTTAGCTGCAATCGTGCCGAGTAGAGCGTCGTACTGTTCCTTCTGCCTGCGCTCCAGTGCGGCATTCATCTGGTTCTGCTGATGAATCGCACGGAGGACATCCTCAAGAGTGAAATCTGGTGCAGTAGGCTGTCGGGTAGATGACTCTGGTATATCCTAGACAGGCTCACCTGCATCCATAGCGTCCTGCATCTCATCCGCAGGGAGGTCTGCCTGATCATGGATAGGAGCGTGGTCAGCAGCATCAGGTAGAACAAAGAGCCAGTTGGCTCGGCTGGATGGGTCGATGCGGTCGCGGGACGGCAGAATGATGTGATGAAATACGGTGCCATGGACAACAGGGTTGTACCTGCCATCCTCTCGCTGTGCAATCAGGTGAGCGGACCTGCAATAACTCTTGGTGAGGTATTCGGCGGCTAGATGAGGCTGATCTGCGACCAAGTCACCAAGCCCCAACTGAATGGCTAGGGTGGTGACAATGCCGCCAATGAAGAACGGAGTGGATCCTCTGTGCGCAATAGCCTGGATGTGGTAAAGCATGAAAGGGGCAGCATTGATCGGCTCGTCATTAAGAGCACAATGCAAGAATAGAAGCTCCTTAGAGTTGAGCTTATGGTTGCTTTCTCGAGCGAAGATGGTGTTGCAAATGACTCGGTGGAAGTAGCGGATGGCCGGATTGTGAATGTGCGTGGCGTTGAGGCTTTGGAAGGCGGATGCACGGGTGTTTGTTAAGTCGTGCCATAGAGTGAAAGCTTGTTCACTAAAATTATCGGGCACGCGACGGTGAGCCTCAGTTCCGTGATCGAAGCCTAATAACTCGGCGATCCTGTCTTGCGAAAGGTTGAACTCTTGGCCATGCAATCTGAATTTTGCGAAACCAGTGAGCTGACTCAGAGAACCGGTGCCGGTGATGTAACTGAATGAACTTAAGAACTCCAGTGTCAGAAGTTCGAAGGTTGGCTGAGGTTGACTGCAAAGGTCCCAGAGCCCGACTTTGCGAAGCAGGTTCGTAACACTGGCCAGCATTCCGAGTTCCCTCAAACACACAGTGTCAATGTAACGCGTAGGTTGCACACCGCGGCTTTGGAAGCGGAGAAATCGTTCTCTCTGAGTTTCTCCAGCATCACCTTCTCTAAAAGTGATAGTATCCATTGCATGCAAGAGCTTAGAGTGAGGAATGAAGAATTTTGAAGTTTTTGTGAAAAAATGGTAAAATGGGAGAAATATTGATTCGGGATAAATAATGGAGAGTGAGAATGTAGTAGGTTGTGATAATGGGTGGTTAATGAGATTAAAGATGGTAAATGGGGTGTTACGGAGGTTATGGAGAAGATGGGTAGTTTTTTAGGAAGTTATGGAGAAGAAGAAGAGGCACGAAGAGAAACAGTTCTGTTTCTCACGATTTCTGGTATAAGGGTCGTCACGGTCGTGACAGGGGTACGACGATCGTGAGACTCAAAAAGAGCGCGTCACGATCGTTATGGGGCAGTGACGACCGTGAGGCTTGCTACGTTAAATAATTTCCAGAAAAACACTTTCTCTCTTATTTCACATATTCTATATTAATGCATTTTCTTCACTAACACTCATAATAAATTATAAACACCATATAGTATATAGTTTCAACACAGTACTTCAATAGCTTGCAAGGCATGAGAGATTTGTATATATAATGAATAAATGCAAGCATAACAGGACATAAAATTAAAAGTACATAAATTGCTAAAAATGGAGAATTTTTGGAATTAAAGATGCATTGCATAATGTAATTGAAAATGAAGTTACATAAACGGAAATTTGCGGTAAGAAATTGGTGCGAAAATTAAATCTAACTAGAAACGAAAACAATGAAAAAAATAAACTAAATCACTTATAACATTATCAAAAGCGTTTCTTCAAGTCTTCGATGGCGGAATTCAAGTGATAAAACTGTTCGCATGTTATGTCAGTCAATCCTATAATATCCAATCGCATGCTCTTAATGTCTTCTTTAAATAGGTTAATGTCAGTTTGGTAAGCATTGAGAGTGTTCATGATGTTTTGCAAGTTGTTAGCATAATCTCCTTGATTCACTTCAGGGGTTTCATAAACTTCTTCAGTGTGGCCAATGTCATGGTAACCAGGAGGCGTCTCAGGGTCAGTTTCAACATCGGTCATTGTATCATCTTTTATCTTGTAAGACTGAGGTGTTTCAGGAGTGGGTGGATAATCAGGTGGGTTTAACTCATAAAGCCAGTTATCCTTATTGTGAACACTTACTTTAGCATGGTTAGGCAATGTGAACAGGGTTACTACCTCGTTCCGGATTAGGTACTCAAAAGGTGGATGTCCTAAATTCCTTATGATATGTCTATTAAAGCAGAAGTTAAGATCCATAGGACGTATGTTACCTAAACGGTTGCACCTGTGCAATTGGTACCTAAGTCCTAAAGCATCAGCAATCATGGTTACAAGACCTCCTACTAAGATAGGTAATTCAGGTTCTTCTTGGATACGGGTGAAGGTTTGCATCATGAAAGGTACACCATTAACAGGCTGTCCAAGAGTGAAACATGACATAATAAATATTTCATCTTTAGAAACTCCGGTAATGTTTTCTTCTTTTCCAAAGAATGTGTGGGCAAGGAATTTATGGAAGTAACGGAGAGCAGGATTATGGATCTCATCATTATTCATGCCATTTGGTTCAGGGTGGTAGTTTCCGGTTAAAGTTCCCTAAAAGAAATCTAGCTCAATATCCATCAATTCTACCTGTGTGGTAGTAAAAGCAAATGGTCCACTAGGGAATCCTAACAAGTCAGCTAGTTCTTTATGGTTAAAATCATATTCTATTCCAAACAGGCGAAAACTAATAAATCCTTTCCTAAATCCAAAACCGCGCTCAGGTAAGTAAATTAAGGAGCTAAGGAACTCAAGGGTGAGCTCGCGGTAAGTCACAAACTTATGTTGGATCATTGAATTCTCCCATCCGATTCGGTTAAGCAAGTACATAATGCTATCATGTATTCCTAAGGTTTCCATAGTCCGATCATCCGGGTACAGGGTCAAATCCATTTGCCTCTGTGATAACTCTTCAAATTTCATTCTTTGGTTCCTACCCCTAAATTTGGTTTCCATATGGTTAATTGGTTGGTTAGCCATGGTCAGTGCAAATATGGAGGAAACAAATCAGGAGAAGAAGGAAAGTGGAAAAGACTTTTAGAAAATCTGTAAAAAGTGATTTAAAATAAATATAAGAAAATGAAATGCATAATGTAATGGCAATAATAGTAATATAAAATAAACTATAAAATGACAAAACAATTAAACAAATAGTAAAACTATAAATAATAAAAATGATAAAGAGAATAATTTAAATAATTTGATAAGTAAATGGGTTGCCTCCCACTAAGCGCTGTTTTTATCGTCTAAAGCCTGACGTAATGCTTAAGTTTAGATCAATCAGGGGAATTAGTGGACAACTCTAAAAGCTTTAGATTATTCGCATAATCTCTATTTTCAACTTTATGATAATGTTTTAAACGTTGTCCGTTTACTATGAATGGTTCACTATTCCTACCCTTAATTTCTATTGCTCCACTCGGGAATACTTTAATTATTTCAAAGGGTCCTGACCATCTAGATTTTAATTTTCCAGGAAAGAGCCTAAGTCTTGAATTAAAGAGGAGTACAACGTCTCCCACACTAAATTCTTTCCTAGATAGGCATTTATCATGCCATCGCTTAGTTCTTTCTTTATATATTTTAGCATTCTCATAAGCATCTAGCCTTAATTCTTCTAATTCGTTAATGTCTAGGATTCGCTTTTCTCCTGCAGCATTATAGTTTATATTGAGAGTTCTAATCGCCCAATAAGCTTTGTGTTCTAGTTCTACTGGGAGGTGACAAGATTTTCCATAAACTAATTTGAAAGGTGTAGTACCTATGGGTGTCTTGTAAGCGGTCCTATAAGCCCATAAAGCTTCATTAAGTTTAGATGACCAATCTTTCCGAGATATGGCGACAGTCTTTTCTAAGATTTGTTTAATTTCTCTGTTTGAGACTTCGACTTGTCCACTTGTTTGTGGATGATATGGTGTAGCCACACGGTGTCTTACTCCATACTTAGATAGTAATTTGTCAAATATTTTTGAGATGAAGTGCGAGCCACCGTCACTTATGACGAGTCTGGGCACACCAAATCTGGGAAAGATTATATTTTTAAAAAGCTTTATTACTACTCGTGTATCGTTTGTAGGAGAAGCTATGGCTTCAATCCATTTCGAAACATAATCAACAGCTACGAGTATGTAATTATTACCGAAAGATGATGGGAATGGTCCCATGAAATCTATTCCCCAGACGTCAAAGATTTCTACTTCTAATATTCCTTTTTGAGGCATTTCATCTCTTCTTGAAATATTGCCAGTGCGTTGACACCGATCGCAATTTATAACAGCGATGTGGACATCCTTCCATAGATTAGGCCAGAATAAGCCGGTTTGCAAGATTTTTGCACAAGTTTTGGAAGTGCTTGCATGTCCACCATAAGGAGATGAATGGCATTGAGCAATGACATCTTCTATTTCTTCTTCGGGAATACATCGGCGAAAGATTCCATCTGGTCCTCTTTTGAACAATAATGGTTCATCCCAATAGTAATGTTTCAGATTATGAAAGAATTTCTTTTTCTGCTGATAGGTTAGATCGGGTGGAAGAGCTCCTGCGGCTAGGTAATTGACAATGTCAGCGTACCATGGCAGTCCTACAGTTGTCTGGATTGTTTCCACGGATTCTGGTTCATTTATATCTAACTGAGCTAGGTCGCTTCCTAATTGTGCTATCAGCTGTTCATACGGAAAATCATCGTTAATCGGCACTTGTTCGGGTTTAATACCTTCTATTCTAGATAAATGGTCCGCTACGACATTCTCAGTACCTTTCTTATCTTTTATTTCTAGATCAAACTCTTGTAAAAGTAAAATCCATCTTAAGAGTCTTGGTTTAGCATCTTTCTTTGTTAATAAATATCGGATAGCAGCATGGTCTGTGTAAATGATTATTTTCGCTCCTACTAAGTAAGAACGGAATTTGTCAAGCGCAAAGACAACTGCTAACAATTCTTTTTCGGTAGTGGCGTAGTTCATCTGGGCAGAGTCTAAGGTTCTACTGGCATAGTAAATCGCATGAAGTTTCTTTTCCTTCCTCTGGCCTAGAACTGCGCCTACAGCATAGTCACTCGCATCGCACATGATTTCAAAAGGTAATCTCCAGTCAGAGGGTTGCATGATTGGTGCGGTGATGAGGGCTGTTTTTAGAGTTTCGAATGCTTTAAGACAATCTTCATTGAATATGAACTCAGCGTCTTTCATTAACAAACCAGTAAGAGGTTTAGTGATTTTCGAGAAATCTTTGATGAATCGTCGGTAAAAACCGGCGTGTCCTAAAAAACTTCTTATTTCTCGAACGGTTTTAGGGGGTTGAAGATCTTTTATTACTTCAATCTTAGCTTTATCAACTTCAATTCCCTTGTCGGATATTACATGACCTAATACGATTCCTTCGTTGACCATAAAATGACATTTCTCCCAGTTAAGCACGAGGTTTACTTTTACACATCTTTCTAATACCATTTCTAAGTTCGATAAACATCCTTCAAAACTTTGCCCACATACAGAGAAGTCGTCCATGAACACTTCCATGATGTTGTCTATAAAATCTGCAAAGATTGACATCATACATCTTTGAAAGGTTGCAGGAGCGTTGCATAATCCAAAGGGCATTCGTCTATAGGCGAACGTTCCATAAGGGCATGTGAATGTAGTCTTCTCTTGATCATCTGGATGGATAGGGATTTGGAAAAATCCTGAGTAACCGTCAAGATAACAGAAGTACGAATGCTTGGCTAATCGTTCTAACATTTGATCTATAAAAGGTAGCGGGAAATGATCTTTTCGAGTGGCTTTGTTTAGTTTACGATAATCTATGCATACTCTATATCCCGTCACTACTCTTTGAGATATTGATTCGCCTTGAGCGTTCTTCACAACAGTGATACCTCCTTTCTTTGGCACTACATGTATTGGACTAACCCATTCACTATCAGAGATTGGATATATTATTCCGGCATCTAGTAATTTTTTAACTTCTTCTTTTACTACAGTGCTAAGGGTTGGGTTAATTCTTCTTTGAGATTCTCTGGAGGTTCTGCAATCTTCTTCTAGCAGAATACGATGCATACAAACTGAAGGACATATTCCTTTGAGATCAGATATGTTATATCCTAATGCAGTCGGATATTTCTTCAAAACATCTAAAAGTTTCTTTGTTTCTATAGTTCCTAAACTGGAATTTACTATAACTGGTCTTTTACATTCAACGTCTAAGAATTCGTACCTTAGGTTATGAGGTAAAGTTTTTAATCCTAATGTAGGTTTATCTTTACTTGGCATAGGATCCGGTGTAAGTGCTAAACTTTCGCTTAGACTATCATCCTGATATGGTTTACGCCAATTATCATCTTCGAAAATTGGAGGGATTTGAATTTTCATTATTTCAGAATAAGTGGTCTCTTTCAGTTCCATTTCTCTTACACATTCGTCAATTACGTCCAATAGATAGCATGTATCCTCTATAGCTGGTGATTGTAAGAATTGTGTTAAAATAAATTCAACTTTCTCTTCACCCACTTCAAAGGTTAGCTTTCCTCTTTTTACATCTATTATAGCTCCGGCGGTAGCTAAGAATGGTCTTCCTAGTATGATAGGTGTAGTGGAGTCTTCAGAGATGTCCATGATTATAAAGTCAGTAGGGATGTAGAATTGTCCTATACGTACTGGGACGTTTTCTAGTATGCTTACAGGATATTTAACAGAGCGATCGGCTAGTTGAACAGACATTTTAGTTGGTCTTAGGTCTCCCATGTCTAGCCTCTTGCAAATCGTTAAGGGCATAACACTGATACTGGCTCCTAAATCGCATAGAGCTTTGTCAATGACGAATTTTCCTATTACACAGGGTATAGAGAAACTTCCTGGATCTTTTATCTTAGGAGGCATTTTATTCTGAATTATGGCGCTACACTCGGCAGTAAGTGTAACTGTTCCGTTATCCTCTATCTTTTTCTTATTGGATAAGATTTCTTTTAAAAACTTAGCATACGAGGGTATTTGGGTAATTGCTTCTGTAAACGGAATAGTAATATTCAACTGTTTCAGAAGTTCGACAAATTTCTTAAATTGACCCGTCGTCTTGGAATTTATTAATCTTTGAGGGTACGGAATTGGTGGTTTATAGGGTGGTGGAGGCACATAAGGTTGTTCTTTCTCCACTACCTCTTGATTGTCATCTTCCTTTTCTTCTGGATCATTCACCATTTCAGTCGGTTTATCCGGTTGTTGGTACATGGCTGGATTATCAAGTCTTGGATCGGTAGGTCCGTCAAGTTCCTTGCCACTTCTTAATATCACAGCGTTAGCATGTCCTTTCGGATTAGGTTGAGGTTGTCCAGGGAATACTCCAGCTGGTGCAGCAGTAGGTGCTTGTTGTTGAGCTACTTGTGAAATCTGAGTTTCTAGCATTTTGTTATGTGTAGCTAATGCATCTACTTTGCTCACTAATTGTTTGATCTGCTCATTAGTGTGAATGTTTTGGTTTAAGAAGTCCTTGTTTGTTTGAGATTGGTTAGCTATGAAGTTCTCCATCATCAATTCAAGGTTCGATTTTCTAGGGACATTAGGAGCAGTCTTTTGATATCCTGGTGATGTAGCTGGTGCTTGACCTGGTGCGTATAAAGCATTGTTATTCTTATAGGAGAAGTTCGGATGATTCTTCCAACCTGGGTTATATGTGTTTGAGTAAGGGTTTCCTTGAGCATAATTCACTTGATCAGTGGGAGTTCCTGTCAATAGTTGACAATCAGAAACTTCGTGTCCTGAAACTCCACATAACTCACAGTTAGGTGTTACTGCAGCCACGTTGGCTGTTGGTGTTATGGCCAAGTTGTCGATCTTTAGGCTTAGTTGGTCAAACTTCGCATTGACTTGGTCCATACTACTTACTTCATACATACCTCCCTTTGTTGGTTTCTCAGTTGCGACTCTTTCGCTTCCCCAGAGGTAATGATTTTGAGCCATACTTTCGATAAGTGCATAGGCATCATTATATTCTTTATCCATCAATGCACCGCCCGCGGCAGCGTCAATTGTCATTCTTGTATTGTACAAGAGTCCATTATAGAAGGTATGGATGACCATCCATTCTATTAATCCATGATGTGGACAAAGTCTCAGCAGATCCTTATAGCGTTCCCAAGCTTCGAATAATGATTCACTTTCTCTTTGCTTAAATCCGTTGATCTGAGCTCTCAGCATAGCTGTCTTGCTGGGTGGAAAATACCTGTTTAGGAAAACTCTCTTTAGTTCCTCCCACGTAGTTACTGAGTTCGAAGGCAGAGATTGAAGCCAAGCTCTTGCTCTGTCTCGAAGCGAAAAAGGAAATAAACGTAATCTAATAGCTTCTTGGGTAACTCCATTGGCTTTTACGGTATCGGCATATTGCACAAAGATCGAAAGATGAAGATTCGGATCCTCGGTAGGATTTCCGGCGAATTGATTTTGTTGCACGGCTGATATCAACGAAGGTTTTAGTTCGAAATCGTTTCGGTTGATAGCCGGCGCTGCAATGCTTGAATGCGGTTCAGCTTGCGAAGGACTGGCGTAATACTTGAGTGGATGATTCTGTTCTTCAGCCATCTCTGCATCCTTTGATGTTACGACTGGTTTAGGTGGATCTAATTGAAGATCTGGAATGTTGTAATTATTTTCGTAATCGAATATACGTCTTCTTACGTGTATGAAGCGTTCCGATTCAGGGATTAGAGGTTGCAAGTCTTCGCTTTTAGAGCGAGTACTTGGCATACACTCGGAAATTAAATTAAATTAAATAGTTGATACCTTAGTCTAGACAATGCTACCTAAATGCACTAGTAACTAAATTAAGGAATCCCCGGCAACGGCGCCAAAAACTTGATGGGCTAAAGACGTGTCTACTTATGCGTCTAGCGGTATCTTACTGCAAGTGCACAGCCTATCGAAGTAATATTTAAGATTATCGATCCACAGGGATTCTATGGTTACCTAGTGCTAGATGAACTTCTAGTTTAGCTAAGGCGAATGGTTGTCACGATTTTTGTTGATTTTAGAATATTAAAGGCGGAATTAAATTTAAACTTTAATTAAGTAATTCTAAGGCGGTCGGTATGTAATTATATTAACTTAGGTGGGTCAATCTAACCTAGGCTTATTTAAGGTGTTCACTTAATCTATTCGGTAGAGATTACTAGTTTAAATACCCTCAACTCACACTCTCGTGGTCTTATATCAGATCTTATCTCTAAAGCCCTATGCCTGCTCTCGCTAGCCCATAAGTGTTTAGAGGTAATTTTTGGAAACTAAGTAATTCTAATTTATCTTAAAGCGCTCTCGCTGTGTTTAATTTAAATGCCTAACTTTAGCTATCTGGTTAAAACCTCACACTCTCGTGGTCTTGACCTAACCTAATACTCTTTTCTTACTCTCGTAACGAAAAGGTCTTTTTTACTTAAAAAGTGTCAGCCAGAATGTTAAGTGATTAATTATTTTTAGCCTATGGTTATATTTTACTGGTTAAGTTCGTTCTAACTACATACCGCCCTAAGGTGTTTAGTTACTCATCGATGTTGAACCAGACAGAGACAGAAAATTAAATAACAAATTACTCATGGCAGAAAAATAAACAAACATTATAAATAATTAAATTTCAATATAATAAAACCTGGTTAACAATATCAGAGCGGACTCCTTCTTCCACAGACCGGAAAGCTCGGAGTTGGCGAAATCAAAAATAAACGAATGATGAAGGCTTAGAAAAAATAATAAACGTATAACAATTTCCTGATATTGGAAATTGTTATATGGCGGGTTTGGATACAATAAAGCGAAAAAGAAAATAATGCAGAAAATAAAAACGGGTCGTAAATCAGTTCGGCAGAGCTTCCGCAGGAAATTGAATAGAAAAATGCTCTGTACATTCTTCATGAACTTGGTGCTATTTATAGAACTCCAAATGGGCTGGATTTTTGGACTTTAGTTGGTATGGGCCTTGCTGAATTTGTGGAGAAAATGTAGGTAGTGGCAACAAAATAGGTGGAAATGGCCTTCACGTAGTGCTTTGACGTAGTCTTGGTCAAAAACCTAGAATATCCTTTGTCACGGTCGTGACAATGCTTTTACGCTCGTGACTTGTGACTTTTAAGTGTCACGGTCGTGACACATATCTCACGGTCGTGATGCTTCATTTTGGGGTGTCACGGTCGTGACACCCTTGTGACGGTCGTGACTGCTGCAAAATATGCAGTTTTGCAGGAAGCTTCATTTCTTCCTCTTTTTATGATCGATTTTGTTCCTTTTTGTCTTAGTTCATGATTTAGCTCCACATAATGGTGTACCTGCAAAATGGTAAGAAAAACTCGAGAAATCGAGTGTTAAAACGACGATTATTCGATAAAACGTTAATGAAACCTAGCAATATAATCGATACGTTTTCTCGTTATCAATGTTTCACATTTCCTGATTTCCAGTTGAGACCTTTGCTAGAAGAGTTTTCCTTGTTGTTAGGAGTTCCTATCAGGAGAGAGATTCCTTTCAACCCAGAGATGGTTGCTCCCAGAAATGAAGACATAGCCAGGGCATTGCATTTGGAGCTTGCCCTCATTGATCAAAACATGACAACCAAGGCTAGGGTTCCAGGCCTCCACCTAGACTTCTTGATCTCCCAGGATACCCTAAAGGTTGTAGTAGGGGAATGGAAGGTTGTCTATGCACTTCTAGCCCTCAATATATATGGGGTTATCTTTTTTGCAGACGAGTCAAAGTTTGTGAGCAAGAATGCCATTCACCTGTTCTTATTGAGGAACCCAGTTCCTACATTGCTAGGAGACTTCTACTACTCAGTACACCAGAGGAATGAGAAGCAAAGAGGAAGACTGGTCAGATGTTGTGCTCCTCTGTATTACTCTTGGCTACTAAGACACTTACCAAAGTCAGATACTTTCCTAAACCCCCATCAGCAGAAGAACTGGGCTAAGAGATTTATTGCCTTGACATCAGATGACATTAAATGGTGCACTCAGAGCACCAAAGGCAAGGACATCATTACCAGTTGTGGGCAATATCCTAATGTGCCTTTGATAGGAGTGAAAGGTTGCATCAACTACAACCCTTTACTGTTTAAAAGAAAATTAGGGTATACTTTGGTTCATCCTCCCAGAGGACAAGATTTGCTGAAACGCTTTACTGTGAAATCCAACCTAACTCTGTTGTTGTCAGACAAGCTGCCTGGGCTTGGGACAACATTCAGACCAATGGAACAACCATCCTTGGCAAGTGCAACAACATTTCTTCAGCGCAATATTCTGATTGGTCCCGTACCAGAGCTCAGATCACCCGGATGCCTTTCACCTTGGAAGATACACCTGGACCTTCTACAGTACAACCTGCAGCTACTATCAGCATGAAGGAGTTTGCAAAACTGAAAGAGAGGAACACTCAGTTGTCTGAAGCCTTGAAGAAGACTCTCTGGGAGAGAAATGACAACTGTCTAGATAATGAGAGATTGGAAAGGCTCAGGATTGAGCACTTGACCAAGATTGAGAAGACAGACGACTACATCAGGAAGGCTAGGGCAGGGGAGTTAGTACTGAAGAATGCTTGCAAGGAAGCAAAGACTCAGAAGGCTAGGGCAGAGCATTATCTGGAGGAAAGCCAGGCTAGGTGGATCAGGATTACTGAAGCTCGTGCACAAGAAGATCAAAGGACTCAGGCTAAGATAGAACAGTTGGAGGCTAGTGAGAAGAAACATCAGGAGGTTTTGTTGGCAGCTCAGAAGGAGATATCTGAATTGAAACTCCAGGTGGGGTTGAAAAGGTCAAAGGATCAGGATAAGCATAAGAAGTTAACCAATGCCATTGCTACCAGGAACCTCCTCATCAGGTCTATTACAGAGCACCCAGTGGGGCCAGTGACTGAGGCCCTCTTGAAAGAAGTCAGGGAGGATGACTTTGGATTGGATGCTTGATCCTTTTGCTTGTACTTTTTCTCTTGTTGTACTTTTCTTTTGTTGTTGTATTTTGACCCACCATGGGGATGTATTATAATTAAAATATGTATTTTTTATCCTTGTAATATATCAGTTTGTATTATTTATGGTGGGCTTAATTTCTCAACATTATAGCATTTCCTCGAGGTCTGGAAAGGTCAAAACCAAAGAACCAAACCGGATACCCTTGGAAGACAAATAAGCATATTGCATTGCATACTAACATTTTCTTTGTTTTGTAGGTTTTTGTTTTATTGTTGTTTCTCACTTTGTTGTGGTTTCAGGAAACATTGCTCGCAGAAGAGTGTTCCCTGTCAACATAATACACTAGTACCCGACAAGAAACAACCTTCCGGGACTCCAGATGGATCAAGTTCAACAAGACTTGAATGAAGTAAGGACCCAAATGGCTAATGAGAGGGTTGAGATGAGGAATCAGATGACCCAATTCATGACTGTAATGACTGGCTTAGCTCAGAGCCAGGAAAGACTAAGGGAGTTGGTTGAAAGGCAGACTCCTGAAGAACACCATCCAGGTACATGAGGTACCAGTAACAATGATCACGTGTAACCTCACACTGATCCACCAGAGTTTGGGCCTCATCTAAACCCAGAAGTTAATGCCATAAGAAATACTCAGGGTAACACTGCTGGAGGAAGGATCTTGCAAGAGGATCCTCAAAAAGAGCAGTTTACAGTTGTTGGGGCTGGGGACGAAGTTTACGACCGTAGGCTGGATGAAATTGCAGAGAAGCTGAGGTCTCTTGAATCCCAGAATTCCCTAGGCTTTGATGTAATGGACATGGGACTGGTGGAAGGGGTGAGAATTCCTCACAAGTTCAAACCCCCATGTTTTGAAAGGTATAATGGCACATCCTGCCCACGCACCCACCTTCAATCATTCTTGGGAAGGTTAAAAGCGTACACCATGGACGAGAAGCTGTGGATGTTTTACTTCGAGGATAGTCTGACAAGGGCATCCCGAGAATGGTACTCCCGTTTGACTAGAGCCACAGTAAGGAATTGGAAGGACTTGGCTGAAGCTTTTATCCGTCAGTACTAATACAACTTGGACATGGCTCCAAATAGGACCCTCCTAATGGGGATGTCTCAATCTTCCCGTGAAAGCTTCAGGGAATATGCCCAAAGGTGGAGGCAACTTGCTGCTGCAGTTCAACCCCCTATGTCTGAAAGGGAAATGGCAGACATGTTCATGAATACCCTTCAAGGAACATATATTGACAGATTGGCTGCATTTTCTTCTACCAGCTTCGCATATGCGGTGATAGCTGGGGAAAGAATAGAGAGCCTATTGAATATGGGAAAGATCTCCGATAACGGTGCTAGTTCAGGCAGTACAAGGAAACCATTTGCTGGGCCCCGTAGATCTGGTGAGACAAACTCTGTGCACATGGGAAGAGGGAGACCCCAATACCTGCCCAGAACAGTTGTTGTTGTTACTATCCCTGCTCCACCTCCTCAGTATGCTCAACAACCACAACACTTTCCGCAACAACAATAGTTTCCACAACAAAGATCATACAACAATAATAACAACAATCAACAACAACGTCTGTTTCAACAGCGACCATATCAGGTCAACCGAGTGATTAACCCCATTCCAATGCCATATGCTACACTACTGCCACGACTCCTAAAGCTCAATCTGGTTGAGTTGAGGACATTGGCTCCACCTGATCCTCAGAACCTTCCAAGAAAATATGATGCCAATGCTAGGTGTGCTTTTCATTCCAATGCACCTGGCCACTCTACGGAAAAATGCAAAGCTCTGCATATGAAGGTTCAGGATCTGGTAGATTCAAAAGCCCTGAACTTTACACCTCCTCCAAATGTGATGAAAAATCATATGCCAAGCCACGGTGGGCCAAGGATTAATGCTGTAGAGGATGGCTCATCCGTGAGTTTAATAGAAGACATTGCATGCATTCAAACACCCCTGGCAGAGGTTAAAGCCCAACTTTTAAAGTGCCAAGTGTTTCAAGGTTGTGAGGCCTGTTGCGAATCATGCAAACTTTCTGAGAATGGGTGTGCCAGATTGAGGAAAGGCATCAATGATTTGATTAAAGAAGGAATTCTGCAGATTACAACCACGACTTCTACAACACCAGCAACCCTTTTGTTAACAACAAGTGAATCTTCTACAAATGCAACAACCATTTCTCCAAGTGTTTCTTCTACAACTGCAACAACCATTGTTCACACTGATTCAGCTACAACTTCAGCAATCATTCCATCTGTCACTTCAACACATAACAACTCATTTGCACCAGCTACTACAACTTCAACAATCAATAATGATGTTTCCACTGTCACAATTTATTATGACCCGGCAACGGTCCCGAGTTCCAACAACTTTCAACCTCAACAACAGTCTCAACAAAGCTTCAATTCACCTCCACCGACATCCACCAGAGGTCCTGTTACTATCTTTTATGAGCCACAGACTATTACAGTCCCAACATCTGCTGCAGTGAGCCCAATCACTATCACGGTGCCCGGGCCGATGCCATATGATAAAGACAGTGCTATACCATGGCATTATGGTGCTGATCTATACTGCAATGGAGAGAAAGTCCTTCTTGATTCTCCAGTTCTCACTCACCAAGTGGACAATGTTAGGGGAGGCGGAGGCTTCACCTGAAGCGGACGTCTCTTCGCATCACAAGTCCCCAGAACCAACACTGAGGCAGAGGCTGCTACCAGAGCCAAGGGGAAGAGTGTGATACTGGAAGAATTTGCACCAAAAGGAACTCAGAAGTCATCCTTCGATCAAGACGTGGATGAGTTTATGAGAATTATTAAGAGAAGTGACTATAAAGTTGTGGACCAGATCCACCATACTCCTTCAAAGATCTCAATCCTATCACTGCTGTTGTGTTCCGAAGCCCATCGGGACGCACTTCTCAAAGTTCTGCACGCTGCTTACATGCCGGAAGAGATCACTGTGAATCAGTTGGAAACAGTAGTATCAAATGTAAATACTAGCCACGGGCTAGGTTTTACTGATGCTGATTTGACAACAGAAGGACGTCTCCACATCAAAGCCTTGCATATAACCTTGGAGTGCAAAGGAGCTGTCTTATCTCATGTACTTGTAGACACTGGTCCTCACTCAATGTCTTACCCAAGAAAGCCCTTGTCAAGCTAGAGTATGATGGGATAGCTCTCCGGCCAAGTAATCTTGTGGTCAGAGCTTTTGATGGCTCCAAAAGACCAGTTCTTGGAGAGGTGGAGTTGCTAGTGATAATCGGTCCACAATTCTTTAAGACCATTTTCTATGTGATGGACATACAGCCTGCTTACAGTTGTTTGCTAGGTCAACCCTGGATTCACACCGCAGGCGCAGTAACGTCGACCCTTCACCAGAAACTGAAGTACGAGTGGGAAGGACAGGTTATCACCATCTGTGGTGAGGAAGACATATTTGTTAGCCATCTGGCTACTTACAAATATATTGAGATGGATGGTGAAATCCATGAAACAATGAGCTAAGGGTTTGAGGCCCTAAATGTTAATGAGGCTACTGGAGTTTTGGCTGCATCCCAGGAAGACAAGATGGGTACTTCAATCATCTCTTATCAGCAAGCCTGGAAGGTTGTTGAAGAAGGAACTGCTCAAGGCTGGGGCAAGCTGCTGCCGGTGGAGAAGAAGGAAGATAGATTTGGTTTGGGTTACAGACCATTCCGACAAGATCAATCAGAGGCTGCCAAGGAGCCCAAATTTGTCAGTGGGGGATGCTCACCCCAGATGCTATTAATAGTCTAGAAGACGAGGAGGAAAGCGACCGCAACCTGGAGAGCTGGATACGTCCAAGGATCCCGGGGAACCAAGTCCTTAACTGGTCTTCCCAGGAAATTATAAGGGTTACTCCTGCAGAGTAATTATTATTTCCTGTCTTTTTAGCATGCATCAAGTCCTGTATCTTGCCCAAGGTGTCAGGACTCATTTTGTAATAGGGCCATATTGTAATTTTGTGAAAATGATTAATCAATGAATATCAGATATATTTTGCAAACGAGTCTCTTTTTCGCTCACTGTCTTTTCATTTTTCACTTTTGTACAAAATAATAAAATGGCAATGTTTTCAAAATAAGTAACTTCATTTTCACTTTTTTCTAAACAAGATTAAAACTAATCACTAAAATGAAACAATCTCAACCCTTGCAGAGATTATCCTCCAGATTACACCGACAACGACACTGCTATGACCTTGTATGACTTCGACAATCCAATTTATCAAGCTGATGAAGGGGTTGAAGGAGACTATGAGTTACCTGAGGAGTTAGCCAAGTTGTTGAGGCAAGAAGAGAAAGTGATTACTCCTCATCAGTAAGAGGTTGATACAGTTAATCTTGGTACCAAAGAAGATTTGAAAGAAGTGAAGATCGGGGCCAGTCTGCAAGATTCAGTGAAGGAACAACTTATTGATATGCTTCGAGAATATGTTGACGTGTTTGCCTGGTCCTATCAAGACATGCCTGGTCTGGATACTGATATTGTTATGCACAAGCTGCCATTGAAAGAAGAATGTCCTCCAATAAAACAGAAGTTGCGCCGTACTCGTCCGGATATGGCTATGAAAATTAAAGAAGAGGTACAAAAACAGTGGGACGCCGATTTCCTTGTTGTAACTAGTTACCCGCCGTGGGTCGCTAACATTGTACCAGTGCCTAAGAAGGATGGCAAAGTAAGGATGTGTGTGGATTACCGGGATCTGAACAGAGCTAGCCCGAAGGATGACTTCCCTTTACCTCACATTGATGTATTGGTTGACAACACAGCTCAGTTCTCGGTGTTCTCTTTCATGGATGGATTTTCCGGGTATAATCAGATCAGAATGTCACCCGAAGACATGGAGAAGACTACCTTCATCACACCTTGGGGCACTTTCTGTTACAAGGTAATGCCTTTTGGGCTGAAGAATGTCGGTGCCACTTATCAACAGGCTATGGTAACTTTATTCCATGACATGATCCACAAAGAAATTGAATGCTACGTGGATGACATGATTGCCAAGTCCCTCACTGAAGAAGACCATCTGGTAAATCTGCTGAAGTTTTTCAAGCGTCTGAGAAAATACCAGTTGAAGTTAAACCCCAACAAATGCACATTCGGGGTGCGGTCCGGTAAACTGCTGGGATTCATTGTAAGTGAAAAAGGAATTGAAGTTGATCCTGACAAAGTCAAAGCCATTCAGGAAATGCCTGCACCTAGAACCGAGAAGGAAGTTCGAGGGTTCTTAGGTAGATTGAACTACATTTCAAGGTTCATATCTCATCTTACTGCAACCTGTGAACCCCTGTTCAAACTGTTAAGAAAGGAACAAACGGTCAGGTGGAACGAAGATTGTCAGAAGGCTTTTGACAAAATCAAGGAATATTTACAAGAACCTCCAATTCTTATGCCGCCAGTTGAAGGAAAACCTCTAATAATGTACTTGACAATATTAGAAGGGTCAATGGGGTGTGTGTTGGGCCAGCATGACGAGTCTGGTCGAAAAGAGTATGCAATATACTACCTAAGCAAAAAGTTTACCGACTATGAACAACGTTATTCACTGCTCGAGAAAACTTGTTGTGCTTTAGTGTGGGTTGTTCGCCGACTAAGACAGTATATGTTGACTCACACTACCTTGTTGATCTCAAAGATGGACCCCGTCAAGTACATATTTGAGAAGCCAGCACTTACCGGAAGGGTTGCAAGATGGAAAATGATTCTGACAGAGTATGACATTCAGTACATATCTCAAAAGGCCATCAATGGCAGTGTACTGTCTGACTATCTAGCTGAGCAACCCATTGATGATTACCAGCCAATGAGATTTGACTTCCATGATGAAGAAATCATGTACCTAAAAGTAAAAGATCATGAATAGCCTGTTCATACTGAAGGGCCTGACCCAGAAGAAGAGTGGACAATGATGTTTGATGGGGCTGTCAATATGAATGGTCGTGAAGTTGGTGCAATGCTCATTAAACCTAAAGGAGTTCATATTCCTTTCTCGGCAAAGCTCACCTTTGCATGCACTAACAACGAAGCTGAATACGAAGCCTGTATCATGGGACTTGAGGATGCCATTGACCTCAGGATCAAGATGTTAATTGTATTCGGAGATTCAACTTTGGTAATCAATCAGACCAACGGCAAATGGTACACTCACCAAGAGCATCTGATTCCATACCGTGACTATACGAGGATATTATTGCCTTTCTTCACAACAGTCAAACTTAAGTACATCCCTCGAGACGAAAATCAGTTCGCAGATGCTTTGGCTACCATTTCCTCCATGATCAAGGTTCAGACTGCCAATTATGTGCCTCGAATTTCGGTATCCAGACTTGACCAACCAGCATACGTATTCTCCGTGGACATTGCTAAAGACGACAAGCCTTGGTTCCATGACATCAAATGTTTCTTAGAGGATCATACATACCCACCTGGGGCATCATCCAATGATAAGAAGACATTAAGAAGGCTGGCTGGTAGTTTCTTCCTTAATGTCGATGGTTCATTATACAAGCGAAACTTTGATATGGTTCTTCTCAGATGTGTTGATAAGAAAGAGGCAGACTTGCTGATGCACGAGGTGCATGAAGGATCTTTCGGTACCCATGTTGGAGGACATGCAATGGCAAAGAAATTGTTAATATTGGGATACTACTGGATCACGATGGATGCAGACTGTTGTGCTTATGCCAGGAAGTGCCATAAATGCCAGATTTATGCGGATAAGGTGCATGTGCCTCCAAATCCTTTGAACGTGATGTCTTCACCTTGGCTCTTCGCCATGTGGGGCATTGACATGATTGGAAATATTGAACCGACTGCTTCAAATCGCCACAGGTTCATCCTGGTATCCATTGATTACTTCACCAAATGTGTTGAAGCAACTTCATATGCAAATGTCACCAGACAAGTGGTAGCCAGATTCCTAAAAAGAGACATCATCTGTCGATATGGAGTTCCCGAGCGAATCATTACTAATAATGGTTCTAATTTGAACAACAAAATGATGGCAGAACTGTGTCGAGACTTCAAAATTCAACATCACAACTCTTCTCCTTACAGGCCAAAGATGAATGGCGTTGTTGAGGCGGCTAACAAAAACATCAAGAAGATTGTGCAGAAGATGGTGGTTACTTATAAAGACTGGCATGAAATGCTACCATTTGCCTTGTATAGGTACCGTACCTCAATCAGAACGTCCACTGGGGCAACACCGTATCAGCTTGTGTATGGTATGGAGGCAGTCCTACCTGTTGAAGTTGAATTACCCTCCTTACGGGTACTGATGGATGTAAAGTTAAATGAAGCATAATGGGTCCGTTCTCGGTACAATCAGCTGAATCTGATCGAAGAAAAAAGGTTAGCTGCAATCTGTCATGGGCAGCTATATCAGAAAAGGATGAAGAAAGCCTTCGATCAGAAAGTCAGGCTTCGGGAATACCAAGTGGGAGATCTTGTGCTGAAAAGACTCCTTCCTCCTCATATAGACCACAGGGGCAAGTGGACTCCGAATTACGATGGTCCATTCATAGTAAAGAATGTTTTCTCTGGTGGAGCACTAATGCTCACTACTATGGATGGTGAAGATTTCTTATCCCCTGTGAATTCAGATGCAGTTAAAAAATACTTCGCATAAAACGACCCGCTGGACATAAAAACAGAATGTCAGTCCAGGCAAAAATAGGGCATCCCGGCGAGTCAAAAACTGAATAAAAGACTCGGGCAAAAGTAAGGGAAAATAAAAAAAAATGTGTACACCCGCTGAGTTGAAAAGCCGCATTGGACATCTCAGGCAAAAATGGGTATCCCGGTAGATTGAAAACCCGAAAGGGCGATCCACGCAAAATAAGGGAATAAGCGAACAACTGCATTCTGAATTCATCTGTATCACTTACAACCTGGCAAGCTTCGAAAGGTTAAAGCATCGGTCAGAATCAACCTTCTTTAGAAAGCAAGATGAGAAGAACGTCAAGGTCATATAGGTCATAGCAAAGGAAGCTCACCGAAGCGTCACCAACATTGCCAGCACTTTTACTTTCTCAATTTGTAACAATCTCCTCATTTCAGGGGATCTGTTTCTTTGACTGTATTTGCCAATTCAGGGCACCCAGATTAATAAAATCAGATCTTTCAGTCACACCTCATTTCATACATTTTTGTTTCGTTTGCAAAATGTCCAATATCCATGATGTAATATTTGCATAAAAACAGATGTGCCTTTCTAATTAAATGCTTGCAGGAAATGTGTTCACTCTCAGGAATATCTAACTCATATGACAGAATCCGATAAGGGATACCTCGAGACACTTGTGTGTTTCTTTGACTTAACAGGTTACAGGTATTCAAATATGTAACATGGGGCATGCCAAGCATCATTTCCCCAGCACATCTTCTCCAAGCAGCATCTGAAATGCTTCTCCCCCAACAGAGTTGTCAAAGCATACTCATCCCCAGTCGGGATCCCCACCGATATCTTTAGGAAGATCGTTCAGTGTTTTTTCCTCCCCCAAGGAGAGTACCAAGTCTGTCAAAGACAGAAAAATTATCTCCCCACAGAGTTCCAGACTCTATCCTGAAGAGCAATGCCTGAAATCCTCACACAACAAAGTGACGGAAGCTTCTTCCTCCCCAGCTGGGTTTCTCATTACAAAGATAGGTCTATCAGTGATCTATTTCCCCAAGCAGAGCTATATATTTTATCAGATCTACCAATGATCTCATCCCCAGCTGGGATATACTTCCAAGCAGATCAGCCAGAGATCTTCACAGCAGCGGGATCCAAATCCCGGATCGGTTTCTTTTGCATAATCATAGCATTCGCATCATTTTTCCCACAAAGCGTAGCATTCCGTCTAATACGGAGAATTACGGAAAAAAAATCAAACATTTGCATGATCACAAGTCAGGTTCGAGCCAGTAACCTGTAAATACCAACAGTACCTCTTCAGCAATATACAAAATACATCCCTTGCACATGAAAGCCAAAGCGTCTCTTTGCACCCTCAAGAAAATACTTGTCCATAACATGTTCTTCTCGACACTCGTCCGTGTAATCTCAATTTCCCAAACAGAAAGCCAAAGCGCCCCCTTTGAACCCTCTAACACAGATACATGTTCATAAACACTCTTCCGACACTCGTCCGAGTCATATCATCCCTCGCAGATAAGTCACTAACATCCTCTTTGAATACAGAAACCTATATACACTTTCTTGACACCCGTCCGTGTCACCACTCCCCAGCACGGTTGCCCAATCACTTGTTGCAAACCAAACACTCCTTCGTAAATACACTCTTGTGGACACCCGTCCGTGTCATCCTATCCCCACAGGTCGCCAGAATACCTTTTACACTCTCATATATAAATGATTGTTCAAAACTTATACACTTTCTCTTCTGACACCCGTCTGTGTCAAACATTTCCCAGCAAGTTGAACACTCGTCTGTGTCTTGCTCATACTTCACAATACTTGTTCATACTTATACAGATACTCATCCGTATCTTGTATACATATCTATTCTCCACAGATTCGACACTCGTCTGTGTTCTTTGTTAACCAGTTGGTACTCGACCGTATCATCATCTCTGAACACGCGTCAGCGTTTGTTTCTACCGATACTCGTCCATATCATAGTCTTAAGGATGCTCGTCCGCATCTTTAATCTATACATAATGTCAAAACACCTATACCTTTTATTTCTTAAGTGTAAGCACTCGTCCGTGTTTACCATTCCCCAGCAAAGCAACGCTTCTCCTATCTGACGTTCGTCTTATGTCATGATACTTTCGGCAGCTGTACCCTGCCAGGTGATCGTCCTTCACCTCTGGATGACCATCCCTCATCCCTTTCCCCAGCGGAGTCTCCATTATTGGAACCCCTTTCTATCCGACATTCATCCTATGTCGGGATATTTAGTAGCCGTCCCCTGCTAGGTGATCATCCTTCACCTTTTTGATGATCGTCCTTCATCATTTTATCCGATGACCGTCCCCATCATTGATTGTGTTATCTGACATTCATCCTATGTCATGATGAACCCCAAGAGCAGCTGTACCCTGCTAGGTGATCGTCCTTCACCTATTGATGATCTTCCTTCATCATGCTTATCTGATGGCCGTCCCCATCGTCGACTTCTTTCTATCCGACATTCGTCCTATGTCGTGATAAGGAGCAGCCGTCCCCTGCTAGGTGATCGTCCTTCACCTTTGATGACTGTCCTTCATCATTATTTCATTTATTCTTTGAACCGATGGCCGTCCCCGTCGTTGTTTACCTTACTTTGAAAATCTGATGGTCGTCCCCATCATTGACTTTACCTTTAAATCACCAGAGAGTCTTATTTCTTTACCCGATGGCCGTCCCCATCACGATCATTTTATTTCCCCATCTTGTCGACCGTCCCCGTCATCGCTTTATCCCCAGCAGTCGTCCTCTGCTCGATGGTCCTCCTCCTTTGCCCGCACTTTACTTTAGCAATACTTTATTTTACAATTTATATCCCTTTTCTTCTTATCCCCAGTGAGTGCAAATTTCGGACTGTCTTTGGTATTCAACCACAAGTTATCTTGTTTGACTATTAAGTCAGGCGCTTACATCCTACACAGCTAACTCATGCTTGAATAGGGGAAACTGTAAAAACCCTAAATTTGCCATCACTAAGTTCACACCATGGCTTGTGATCTTTCATATTTGCATTAGCATAAGCATACCATCTCATATTGCATTTTTGTTTCACTGCATCAGTTCAAGTTCATTTGCATTTAGGGTTTGTGATATGAGCAATCCAAGGATCCATCTGAGCCACTCCAAAGGTCTCCAATCATTCAGATAGGGTCCATGTATGTTTTATCATCATTTTATATCCCTCAAAGATCAAGGAAGTCAAAAAATCACAAGAACTTGCAAAGCATGGAAGCAGAGTTAGGGTTTCACTACACAGATGACCTGAAATTAGGGTTTTGGTTTCAGAGGCCATAACTCCAAATTTTTTGGTCATTCTTGTTTCTAATAGTCTCAATATGTTATAAGGATCATGTGTACCAAGTTTGATGAAGAAATTCATTGTGGAAGTCATTTGTTCACTAGGTAACTTCTTGAGCAAGTCAGAGCAAAATCAGGGCATCTGAGGCCCCCAACAATGGAATCAAGGTGGATATTTCATCAAATTGAATTTATATGATATTTATTTGATCATTGAAGTGCTTGTAAGTTCACAAAATTGAAGAAAATTGAGCTAAACCAAAAGTTGCCAAAAATGGAAATGACTTGTAATGGAAACTTTCCATTTTGGGAAAGTATTTCAACCTCCTCTTTCTCAACCAAAAATGCTTCAAATGAAAAATTGTTGGTCATGAAAGTTGTAGATTGGATCATTGCCTTTTCAAAAAGTACAAGAACAAGTCCTAATTCATTATGGAACTCAAGTTATGGCTTGACAAAGATGGCAAAAATCACATAATTTTCACTTTCATGCCAAAGAGGATTTTGTGCAAATTCACAATCCAAGTCATTTTGTGACCTCTAATACACTTATATGCATCATACAAACATAGTGCATTGCCTAAAAATCATAATTGGACCAAGAATCATCTCATTTCATGCCTTGAACTTCAAGAAATCACAAAGGGGCCTAACTTCATCAAAATTGCAAAATGATACACAACCATGCTTCCATTTGCTGAATCACCACAAAACCAATTCCATGGCTCTCCTTGATCTTTGCTGAGCCAGGACAAGCCAAAAGCCAGCTGCAACATGGGCCCATACCTCAAGTACAAGTTATGTTAACATTTTGGCAACTTGCCCATAACAATCACCACAGTCCACAACAACTCCTCTGACCTATCAAACATTGTTATGTGGATCAAATGTAGCTCATAACACAACACAAGCCAGCCTGAATGCTCAGAATCATCAAGCTCTCAAAAATCACCCCAAAAGCAAAAGCTTTCAAAACACTCTGCTCACACACTCAAACTCCAAACTTTTTTATCATTCAACTCAGCAACACAAGAGGATCATTTCCCACCCTTCATTGCAGCCAAAACACACCCAAAACCAAAATAAGATTTATGGCCAGTTGAGTTGCAAGCATTCAAACCAGCCATTATAAACTTCCTCCAAGCATCAAAGCATCATCAGGAGGATCATTGGAGTCGTTTTGGACCAAAGAGGAGGCCAAATAGCTCATATTGAGAAAGCTCCACTTCAGGTATCCTCAAGAACAAATTTTCCAGAAATGTAATTTTAGGTTATAGAAATGTTCTGTATGCTTTGCTGATCATCATGATCTATTTGGTTTTGAAAATGAGTGAAAAGCATGTATGAAGCTTCTGAAATTTTTGCGTATTTTCCGTTTGCCTTCGATTCATGATCTTGAGTGAAAATAAATGGATTTTGTTGCTGGATTCGTGTTTAGGTTTGTTAGTTGAGTGATTCTGGAGAGTTAGGGGGTCTGGGGTGGCATAGGGTGGAAGTTAGGGTGAAGAGCTGGCTGGAGAAGATGACCGGAGGTCTTCTCTGGCCACCTGAAAGTCATTAAGAGGTTAATTAGGGTTTAGGGTTAGTTTGAATGATAGTCGTAGGATCTTGCTTACCCGCGTGTTTGGATGGCTAAGATTGCCTCATTAAACCCTAATTCACATTTAATTAGTTAATTAGAATTAATTAAATAAAATTAACTCATAGTGAATCTCAGCCACTCATTTGCGCGCTGGTCAACACTTTCCTCTCCAGTTTAAATCATGTCCCTTGGATCAGCCTACTTTCATTATTTCATTTTTTAATTCAAAAATATTTTCAAAAATATTTTTCTTCTGGATTTTTAATTCAAATATTTTTATTCACCCAAAACATTTTTATTTTTATTTTTTGCATTAAAAAATCATTTTAAAAATATTTAAATGTTTATTTTAATTAATTAATGGAAATTAATTAATTAAAATACCATTTAGGTTTCTAAAAATCTCAAAAAAATTCACATTGCATCTTAGGACATTTAGAAACATTGTCAAACCATTCATCCAAATTTTTTTTTGGTTTTGATTCAACTTTGACATTTTTCTTGAATTTAGGGTTCATAAAAATCCCTTTTTTGAACCCTAACTTCAAGAATTCTTTTCTGCCTAACCATGAAGGGTTTGACATTGGTTATTTTTGCATTGTTCTTCATATGACATGTAGTATCTAGCATAATTTTGTCATAAATTTATCTTGCATTTTCCCTCTTAAGGTACCTTAAAACCCTAGATAACTTAGAAAAATCACAACTTTCTTTAGGTTAAGAGTTAGACCCCCTCCTTTGGGGTGTGATATCATATGGGGTTAGGGTTTCTTTGAGTTCATTTTCAATTTTTTTATCTTATGTTTTGCTTCTGTTTATGACTTTTGCATCTCATGTTGTCATAAAACCCTAATTTCTCATGTTCATTTGCATTCATCTTGCATATGCATCCATACATGAGCTTGCCATGACATTTATTGCATTCATATGACATCTAAGACATCTTAGGACATATTAGAATCATTCTTGATCACTTCTTCATTCATTTGCCATGGTGTGCATTCATTTCATTCTATGAACTTTAAAGAACTTTCAAACTTCGAAGCATGCATCCTTTGCATTCCATCTCTTGCATGAACATTCATAGCACTTGACATGTCTTTTTATCATCTCATAGCATCATTTGCATCATTTTCATTTCTTCTGGTTTTGGTTCTACCTTTGCATATGTTTCATTTTCATTTCATTTCTTTCCTTTATGCTAACCTTTTCAGGTGGTAAGTAATTTGAGAAGTGAATTTGCCTTCACTTCTCACTTCTCTTCTCATTCTTATTATGCATCATTGCTGCATTTTTATTTGCTTTATAGTGAGCTTGCTCATTCATGTTCATCATTCACTTTCTTTCTCCAAGTTACTTATCTTCTTCAGTGAAGTAAGTAACTTGTTTCTTCTGCTTCTCATCCTTTCATCTGCTTCTTCCATTGGTGGCTTCTCTGAAGATCTCTTGCAAGCCTTACAAACCATAGGAACACCCAAGCATGACAATGATTAGGGTTTTGATTAGTCCCCCTTTAGTTTTTACCTTTGTGTCTTCTTTGTATCTCTCTCCTCATCTCATAATCAGAGACTAAACCTTTAAGGTTTTAAGACTTTGTGATTGGGGTTATGCCTACATCCTTCTCTTAGGATGGAGTGTATAACTTTAATCCTAAGTGTTAAACCCTTAATTTGTTTAAGCCTCTTAATCAATCCATCTTAATAATCACTAAGACAATAGCTTGTAACTTGGGCCTTGCATTAGTGGTCTAATTCTTCCTTTATTGGTTAAGAAGGACTAACCCTAGTGTTAATGGACAAGTCCCCCTCAAGTTGTCTTACAAACTTAAAACTCACTTCTTAATCTCACCATTAATTAAAATCCACTTTAATAAAGGTTTGTTTTTGTCATGAGATTAATCCCTAATCATGGATTAAGTTGAGGTATCTTCCTTAGCTTAAGTGTTCTCATCTATTATCCTTCTATTAGGATGGTGTAATGGGTTCACTAATCCTTGATTATGGCTTAAACTCATTACTTAACACTAAACAAAAACTCAAAAACATCTAAATAATCACAAGTAGGTTATTGATCTTAATCCTACACCATGGTAATTAAGTTTTGGGTGTTTATCTCATACTTAAGGTATTCTCATTATCCCTAATCAAAGGGAGGATATGATGAGTTTACTAACCCTTGGTTTAGACTTAAGCTCATTAACTTATGACAAACACAAAAAGCAATAAAAGATTGAAAACACAACAAACAAACAATAATCGTCTCCTTCGGGATTCTTTTCTCATCATCTTCACTCTGAAAACGAGAACTCGCTTCTTCCGTCTAATGCAAGAAAGTAAGCACTCGAGCCAGACGAGTCATACACTTGAGCATAGACAAGCAAGCAGTTCACCAGTCAATTTATCCTTCAGTCTCTTTGAGTCGAACTACGGTGTTCTGACTTCATCATTGCACGAGAGGATACGTAGGCATAACTTAACAGTTATCGAACAAAAGTCTCTGTCTCTCCCCCCTCTTCCAGCATTATTCTTTTAAGCCTCATTCCTGAGCATTTCACTTCACTTTCCTGCACTGACACTTGTATATTCTCTTCCAGATTTTGCACACAGATAGAACAAACACTACCCATTTAAACACAAAACTTTCAAGCGTGGATCCCGTCAAGTACGACGGACAATCTGGGTGCTAATACCTTCCCAGGTTGTAACCAACCCCCTTTCTCAGTTTCTCTGGTTCGCAACCGTCTTATCCATATCTTCCTAGGTTTATGCAGCATTACCTTTCCTTCGGGATAAAAATGCCTAGCTGGCGACTCTTTTTCAGTTCATCTTCATTTCTCCTCTCACCGACCGTTCGCGTCTGTACCCTATATGACCGGGTGTCTTTTAGTGGGAGCGACACTACCTTATTGGGAGACTTCTATTACTCAGTTCATCAGAGGAATGAGAAACAAAGAGGAAGACTGGTAAGATGTTGTGCACCTCTTTTCTATAGTTTGTTGATGAAGCATATGTCGAAGACAGAAGCTTTTCTAAACCCACATTAGTCAAGGAATTGGGCTAAGAGGATGATTTCCATTACTTCAGAAGATATCAGGTGGTGTACTCAGAACACCAAAGGTCGAGACATAATAACAAGCTGTGGACAATAGCCTAATGTGCTACTTATTGGAGTAAAGGTTGCATCAATACAATCCTTTACTTTTCATGAGACAGTTAGGGTATGCTTTGATACATCCACCTAGGGAGCAGGACTTAGCAGAGTCTCTTTACTGTGCTATTCTGAACAATCATGCCATTGTCCGACAAGCAGCCTGGGCATGAGACAATATACAAACTAAAGGAACTGCTATTCTGGGAAAGTGCAACAACATAGCTTCTGCTCAGTATACTGAATGGTCTCGCATCAAAGGACAGATTACTCATATGCCATTCACCCTAGAGGATGTGCCAGGGCCATCAGCAGTTGAGCCTATAGCCACAATCAGTATGGAAGAGTTTGAGAAACTGAAAGAAAGAAATTCCCAGCTAGATGAAGCTTTGAAGAAGACCCTTTGGGAAAGGAATGATGGTCATTTAGACATTGAAAGGTTAGAGAAGCTACGCATCGAGCATGTGACCAAGATTGAGAAGACTGAAGACTACATCAGGAAAGCCCGAGCAGGGGAACTTGTGTTGAAGAATACATGCAAGGAAGCAAAGATTCAAAAGGCAAGAGTTGATCATTATCTGGAAGAAAGCCAGGATAGATAGGTCAGGATAACTGAAGATTGTATGATAGAAGACCAGAAGATGCAAGCCAAGATAGAGCAATTAAAGTCTAATGAGAAACGAAACCAAGAAGCACTGCTAGCAGCTCAGAAGGAAATCTCAGAGTTGAAACTACGGGCGGGGTTGAAGAGAACCAAAGACCAGGACAAGTATCAGAAGATGACAAATGCCATTGCAACCAGGAACCTTCTCATCAGAACCATCACAGAGCACCCAGTTGGACTAGTAACAGATGCCCTCCTGAAGGAAGTCAGAGAGGATGCTTTTGGACTAGATGTTTGACTTTCTTTGCTTGTATCTATTTAATTGTGCTTTAGCTCACCATGGTGATTTTGTTTGTTGTATTCCTAAATTTAATTGTATTTTGATTCACCATGGGAGTTTTGTTTGGTTGTAATTTATAAACTATTTGTACTTTGGCATTGCCACTTGTTTTTTATGGTTATGTAAGGGATTTTCTAATGGGCTTCAAACATCTTCATCTCCCGGAGGTCTGGAAGGTCAAAGCCAAGAACCAAATCGGATACCCTCTGAAGACAAATAGACATATTGCATTGCATGCTAACTTCATATCCTTTGTTTTGCAGGTGTTTTGTTGTTGTTTTCTCACTTTGTTGATTGTTCCAGGAAATATTGTTTGCATGAGGGTCTTTCCCGTCAATCGCATCCACAGATATCCAACCAGACACAACCTTCCGAGTCTACAAATGGATCAGCTACAGCAAGAACTGACAGATGTAAGGACTCAGATGACTGATGTAAGGACAAAAGTGAGGACCCAGATGAATCAATTCATGGCTGTGATGACTGGGTTGGCACAGACCCAAGAAAGATTGAGGGAGTTAGTCGAGTGGCAAACTCCGGAAGATAACCATGCAGGCACTGGGGGTACAAGTAACAATACGTGTGATCAGCCGCAAACAACTTCGGTAGTGTTTGGACCTCACAACAATCCTGAAGTTAATATCCTTGGGGATTGCCAAAGGAACACTTGAGATCGTATTCTGCAAGAAGACCCTCAAGATGAGCAGTTTACAATGCTGGGTGTTGGGGAAGATGAAGCTTGTGATCATCGTCTGGACGAGATATCTGAGAAGCTGAGATCCCTGGAATCCCAGAACTCCTTGGGATTTGATGTGATGGATATGGGCTTAGTTGAAGGGGTGAGGATTCCTCACAAGTTCAAACCCCCGTGTTTTGAAAAGTATAACGGTACCTCCTGCCCTCGTACCCATTTGCAATTTTTCTAGGAAGGTTGAAAGCATACACCATGGATGAGAAGCTATGTATGTTTTACTTTGAAGACAATTTAACCGGGGCATCCAGAGAATGGTATTCACACTTGTCAAGGGCTACTGTCAGAAACTGGAAAGATCTAGCTGAGGCCTTTATATGCCAATATCAGTACAACCTGAATATGGCACCTAATAGGACCCTCTTGATGGGTATGTCTCAATCTTCAAGGGAAATTTTCCGTGAATACGCCCAAAGGTGGAGACAACTTGTTGCCGCTGTCTAGCCACCTATGTCTGAAAGGGAAATGGCATATATGTTTATGAATACCTTGCAAGGGACCTACATTGATAGACTTGCTACTTTCTCTTCCACTAGCTTTGTTGATGTGGTCATAGCGGGAGAGAGAATTGAAAGCCTATTAAAGATGGGTAAGATTTCTGACAATGGTGCTATCCCCAGCAATGCAAAGAAACCTTTTTCAGGACCTAGAAGGATAGGGGAAACCAATGCAGTACATGTCAATAGAGGTAGACCCTAGTACTTGCAAAGATCAATAGCTGCAGTCACCATCCCTACTCCAGCACCTCAGCAACAACAGTATCCTCAACAACAACAAAGACCTTACAACAACAACAACCAACAACAACGTCCTTTCCAACAAAGGCTTTCTCAGATTAATAGGGTGATCGATCCCATCCCGATGCCCTATGCAGTCTTACTCCCGCAGCTATTGAAGCTTAACCTGACTGAACTAAGGACTTTGGCTCCACCAGATCCTCTGAATCTTCCGAGGAATTATAATGTCAACGCCCGGTGTGCTTTTCACTCCAATGCACCTGGTCATTCAACAGAGAAGTGTAAGGCCCTGCACATGAAAGTCCAAGATTTGATGGACTCCAAAGCTTTGAATTTTGCACCTCCACCAAATGTCATAAAGAATCCCATACCAAATCACGGTGTGCCGAGGATTAATGTCATTGAGGAAGACCAACCAGCAATTCTGATTGATGACATTGCAAGTATTCAAACACCACTGGCCGAAGTAAAAGCTCAGTTATTGAAGTGCCAAGTGTTTCCGGGTTGTGAGGCCCATTGTGAAGCTTGCAAAGTTTCTGCCAATGGTTGTGCAAATCTGAAGAATGGTATCAGCAGTATTATCAAAGAAGGCATTCTACAAATCACATCAACAGTTCCATCTTCTACAAAGACAACAAAAATCTCTTCTACAATGCCAGCAAACATTATCCCATCAGAATCTTCTACAACACCAGCAAAAGTCATTTCAACAGAATCAACTACAACAACAGCAAACACCAGTGATGACATCTCAACGGTTACCATCTATTATGATCCAAAAACCATCCATATTCTGGATTCTTTCAATAACAACTTTCAACAACACCCTCCTCAACATCAACAACTTCCTGCACCTGCACCATCTTCAATCAGACCTCCTGTCACCATCTAATATGATCCACATACTATCACAACTTCTTCTTCTGCTGCAACTAGTCCGGTGACTATCACGGTGCCTGGACCAATTCCTTGTGATAACAACAATGTCGTGCCTTGGCATTATTGTTCGGATCTTTACATCTACAGAAGGAAGATCCCTCTTGACTCCTCAATACCTGTACCACAAATTGACAATGTCGGGGGAGGCGGAGGCTTCACTCGAAGCAGACGTCTCTTTGCTTCACAGTTTCCCAGAGTCAATGCTAAAGCAGAAACTGCTGCCAAAGCAAAAGGAAAAAGTGTGATGCCAGAAGAACCAACTGCAAAAGAAACTCAGATGACACCCTTTGATAAGGATGTAGACGAGTTTATGAGGATTATCAAAAGAAGTGACTACAAAGTTGTGGATCAACTCCATCAAACACCCTCCAAGATCTCCATACTATCTCTGCTCATGTGTTCCGAGGCTCACCAAAATGCACTACTCAAGGTCTTGCATGCATCTTATGCGCCTGAAGAGATCACGGTCAATCAGTTAGAAACGGTCGTCGCAAATGTCAATACTAGTCATGAACTAGGTTTCACCAATGCTGACTTAACTACGGAAGGGCGTAATCACAACAAGGCGTTGGATATCACTTTGGAATGCAAATGTGTTGTACATTTCCATGTCCTTGTTGATACCGGATCATCGCTCAATGTGATACAAATGAAGGCTCCAGTCAAGCTGGAGTATGATGGTCTTGCACTCCGTCCAAGCAACCTAGTTGTCAGAGCTTTTGATGGCTCTAAGAGATCGGTTCTCGGAGAGATTTATTTGTCTGTGATAATTGGCCCACAAGTTTTCAAAACTACCTTCTACGTGATGGACATACAGCCTGCCTACAGCTGTTTGTTAGGTTGACCCTGGATTCATGTCGCTGGCGCAATAACATTGACCCTTCACCAGAAGTTAAAATATGAGTGGGAAAGCCAGATTATCACCATTTGTGGAGAAGAGGACATCTTTGTCAGTCACCTGGCTACGTACAAATACATAGAGATGGATGGGGAGATCCATGAAAGCATGAGTCAGGGTTTCAAAGCCATGAACATCAACAAGCTACAAATGAGCTATTTGCTGCATCCCAAGAGGAAAGGATGGGCAGCTCAATTGCTTCCTACAAACAGGCTAAGAAGGTTGTGGAAGAAGGGAATGCCCAAGGCTTGGGCAAGCTGCTGAAGGTGGAGATGAAAGAAGACAAATTCAGTTTGGGTTACAGACCATCCCAACAAGTTCCAGAGGAGGCTGCTGAAGCTCCCAAGTTCATAAGTGGGGGAATGTTGACCCCGGATGCTATCAACACTTTGGAAGACGAGGCTGAGAGCGACTACAACCTGGAAAGCTGGATCCGTCCAAGAGTCCCCGGCCGACAAGTCTTCAACTGGTCTTCCCAGGAAATTATAAGGGTTACTGCTATAGAGTAATTATTATTTCCTGTTTTAAGCATGCATCAAAGTCTTGCATCTTGCCCAAGATGTCGGGACTCATTTTGTAATAAGGCCATATGTATTTTGTGCAAATTGAATATTAATGAACAATGGACATCTTTTTGCAAACAGTCTTTTTCGCTCACTGTCTTTTCATTTTTGTTATTTTCGCAGAAAACAATAAATGGCAATGTTTTTGTCAATAATAACTTCATTCACTTTTTCTAAATAAGATAAAATCAATCACTAAAATGAACCAAATCTCAACCCTTGCAGAGATAACCCTTCATATTGCACCAGCAATGACACTACTATGACCTCGTATGACTTCGACATTCCGATTAATCAAGCAGATGAAGGGGTTGAAGAAGACTACGATGTACCTGAAGAGCTATCCAGATTATTGAGACAAGAGGAAAAGGTGATTGCTCCTCATCAGGAGGAGATTTAGACTATCAATCTTGGTACCTAGGAAGATGTGAAAGAGGTAAAGATCGGGGCCAGTCTACAAGCTCCAGTAAAAGAATAACTTATCAGTATGCTGCGAGAATATGTCGATGTGTTCGCTTGGTCCTATCAAGATATGTCAGGTTTGGATACATATATTGTCATGCACAAGCTGCCATTGAAAGAGGATTGTCCGTCAGTTAAACAGAAGTTGCGCCATACTCACCCAGACATGGCCATGAAAATTATAGAAGAAGTACAAAAGCAGTGGGACGCCGGTTTCCTTGTTGTAACTAGTTACCCGCCATGGGTTGCTAACATTGTACCCATACCTAAAAAGGATGGCAAGGTGCGGATGTGTGTCGATTACCGGGATCTGAACAGAGCAAGCTCGAAAGATGACTTCCCATTACCTCACATTGATGTATTGGTGGATAACACAACTCAATTCTCGATATTTTCCTTCATGGACAGATTTTCTAGATACAATCAGATCAAGATGTCACCCGAAGACATGGAGAAGACAACCTTCATCACACTCTAGGGCAAGTTCTGCTACAAAGTAATGCCATTTGGTCTGAAGAATGTTGGTGCAACATATCAACGGGCTATGGTAACATTATTCCATGATATGATCCATAAAGAAATCAAGTGCTACGTTGATGACATGATTGCCAAGTCCCAAATAGAGGAAGATCATTTGGTAAACCTGTTGAAATTGTTCAAACGTCTGGGGAAGTATCAGTTAAGGTTGAACCCCAACAAGTGCACCTTCAGGGTACGTTCTGGTAAGCTGTTGGGTTTTATTGTAAGCAAAAAAGGAATTGAGGTCGATCCCGACAAAGTCAAAGCAATTCAGGAGATACCTGCACCTAAGACTGAGAAAGAAGTTCGAGGGTTCTTAGGTAGATTGAACTACATTTCAAAGTTCATATCTCATCTTACTGCAACTTGTGAGCCCTTGTTCAAACTGTTAAGAAAGGAATAAACAGTCAGGTGGAACGATGATTGTCAGAAAGCTTTTGACAAGATTAAGGAGTATCTGCAAGAACCTCCAATTCTCATGCCTCCAGTTGAAGGAAGACCTCTAATAATGTACCTGACAGTATTAGATGAATCAACGGGGTGTGTGTTGGGCCAACATGGCGAGTCTGGTCGAAAAGAGTATGCAATATACTACTTAAGCAAAAAGTTTACCGACTATGAACAACATTATTCACTGCTTGAGAAAACTTGTTGTGTTTTAGCGTTGGCTGCTCGCCGACTAAGACAATATATGTTGACTCATACTACCTTGTTTATCTTAAAGATGGAACCAGTCAAGTACATATTTGAGAAACCAGCACTTACTGGAAGGGTTGCAAGATGGCAAATGATCCTAACAGAGTATGACATTCAGTACGCCTCTCAGAAGGCCATCAAGGGCAGTGTATTGTCTGACTACCTGGCTGAGCAACCCAATGATGACTACCAGCCTATGAGATTTCATTTCCCTGACGAAAACATCATGTTCTTAAAGTAAAAAGATTGTGAAGAGCCTATTCACACTGAAGGGCCTGATCCAGAAGAAGCATGGACTATGATGTTTGATGGGGCAGTTAATTGTAACGGTCGTGGAGTTGGTGCAGTGCTTATTACACCCAAAGGAGTCCATCTGCCTTTTTCAGCAAGGCTCACCTTTGCCTGCACTAACAATGAAACGAAGCTTGTATCATGGGTCTTGAGGAAGCCATTGATCTCAAGATCAAAACCTTGAATGCATTCGGAGATTCAGCTTTGGTGATCAACCAAACTAATGGCAAGTGGTATACTCATCAAGAGCATCTGGTTCCCTACCGTGACTATATGAGGAGATTGTTGACTTTCTTCACAATAGTCAAGCTTAAATACATCCCTCGAGATGAGAATCAGTTTGCAGACGCTTTGACCACTATTTCATCTATGAACAAAGTACAAACTGATAACTATGTACCTCGGATTTTAGTATCCAGACAGAACCGACCAATATATGTCTTCTCTGTGGACACTATTACCGACAACAAACCTTGGTTCCACGACATCAAATGCTTCTTGGAGACTCAGACATACCCACCTAGGGCATTGTCTAATGATAAGAAAACATTAAGAAGGCTAGCCGGCAGTTTCTTCCTCAATACTGATGGCTCCTTATACAAGCGGAACTTCGACATGGTCTTGCTCAGATGTGTTAACAAGAAGGAAGCAGACCTACTAATGCACGAAGTACATGAAGGTTCTTTCGGTACCCATGCCAGAGGACATGCAATGGCAAAGAAATTGTTACGATCAAGTTACTATTTGATCATAATGGATGCAGAATGTTGTGTCAATGAAAGAAAATGCCATAAATGCCAGATCTACGCAGACAAAGTGCATGTGCCTCCCAATCCTTTGAATATATTGTCTTCACCCTGGACCTTCTCCATGTGGGGCATTGATATGATTGGAAAGATAGAACCAACTGCTTCAAATGGTCACAGATTCATATTGGTAGCCATTGATTACTTCACCAAATGGGTTGAAGCAGCTTTGTATGCAAATATCACCAGGAAAATGGTAGCCCGATTTCTGAAAAGGGATATCATTTTTCGATATGGAATTCCCGAGCGAATCATTACTGATAATGGTTCAAACCTTAACAACAAAATGATGACAAAGCTATGTCGGGATTTCAAGATCCAACATCACAACTCTTCTCCTTACAGGCCAAAGATGAATGGCGCTGTTGAAGTAGCTAACAAGAACATTAAGAAGATTATGCAAAAGATGGTAGTCACATACAAAGACTGGCATGAAATGTTGCCATTCGCCCTGCATGGGTACTGAACTTCCATCAGAACGTCTACCGGGACAACACCTTATCAGCTTGTGTTTGGTATGGAAGCAGTTCTACCTGTTGAAGTTGAATTACCCTCCTTGCGGGTAATGATGGATGTAAAAATGGACGAAGCAGAATGGGTTCGATCTCGTTATAACCAACTGAGCTTGATTGAAGAAAAGAGATTAGCAGTTATCTGTCATGGTCAGTTATATCAGAAATGGATGAAGAAAGCCTTCGATCAAAAAGTCAGACCTCAGGTATATCAAGTGGGAGAGCTTGTACTGAAAAGACTCATTCCTCCTCATACAGACCACAGGGGCAAGTGGACGCCAAACTATGAAGGTCCCTACGTGATAACTAAAGTTTTCTCAGGCGGAGCACTGATGTTCGCAACCATGGACGGCGAAAAGTTCCTGTCTCCTGTGAATTCAGATGTGGTTAAAAAATACTTCGCATAAATGACCCGCTAGACATAAAAACAGAATGTAAGTCCATGCAAAAATAAGGCATCCCGACGAGTCAAAAACAAAATAAAAGACTCGGGCAAAAATAAGGTAAAATTGAAAAATGTACACCCGATGAGTTGAAAATCCACATCGGACAACTCATGCAAAAAAGGGTATCCCGATGGATTGAAAATCCGAAAGGGCGATCCACGCAAAATCAGGGAATAAGTGAACAACTGCATTCTGAATTCGTCTGTATCACTCACATAACATGGCGTGCTTCGAAAGAACAAAGCTTCGGTCAGAATCAACTTCCTTCAAAAAGCAAAATAAGAAGAGCGTTCAAGTCATACAGATCATAGCAAAAGGAAGATTGAAGCATCAACTTCAACATTGCCAAATAGGACTTTTATTTTCTCAATTTTTTAGCAATCTCCTCATTTTAGGGATTAGCTTCCTCACTGTACTCGCCTATTCAGGGCACACAAATCAATAAAATCAAGTTTTTATTCACACTTTGTCTTGTACTTTTTTTGTTTCGTTTGCAAAAATGTCCAAAGTTCGTAATACAACATTTGCATGAAAACATATAAGCCATTTTCAATAAACGCTTGCAGGAAAAATGTACTCTTAAGCAAATCTAACTCCTATGATGGAATCCGGTTGAGGATGCCTCAAGACACTTGTGCGTTTCCTTTGTTTGACAGGTTGCAGGTACTCAAGGCGGACAACCTTTCACAACACGGGGCATATCAGGCACTATATCCCCCAGCCAAGCTGACAGTCACATCATCAGAAGGACTACTTGATGAAAGTATTCCCCCATGGAGCTTTTTTATCCCCTCAAAGTATCCCCCGCAAAGCTAATCCTCCGACAGATTACTTCCCAAAAGTTCTCTCCTCCCCAAGAAGGATCTTCAAAGCAATACCTAGATCACTTTTCCCCAACAAGTTGTCAGATCTTCTCATCCCCAGCCTTGGATCCCCACAGAGTTCTTCCTCCATAGTTCTCCAGAAAGATCGTACAGTGATCCTTTCTCCCCACAGATCGCCCAGTGATCCGTTCTCCCAGCAGATTTCAGATCTCGAATCTTGTTCTCTCATCTGCATAATCATGGCATTCACATCATTTCTCCCTAAACAGAGCGTAGCATTCCATCTAATATGGAGCATTACGGCAAAAATCAAACATTTGCATAATCATAAGCCAGGTTCGAGCCAGTCACCTGCAAATACCAAAATCACTCCTCCAACAATACGCAAAAACTTATCCCCTGCAGATAAAAGCCAAAATATCCTTTTGCACTCTCAATACAAATACTTGTACATACTTATACACAATCCTTCTGGTACTCATCCGTATCCTACTTATACATATTTCTTTGATACTAGTCAGTATCTTACGCATCTTCCCAGCAGATCAACATTCGTCTGTGTTCCTTGCTCAACAATTGATACTCGTCTATATCATCATTTCTTAGGCACACGTCGGCGTTTGTTTCTATCGATACTCGTCTGTATCGTGGGTCTAAGGATACTCGTCCGTATCTTTAATCTATACATACTGTCAAAACACTTATATCATCTTATTTTTAGGGCTTAAGCACTCATCTGTGTTTATCTCTCCCCAGACGTCACCAACAAAACAACTCTCTATCCAACATTCGTCCTATGTCGCGATAATCCTCAGCAACCTTACCCTTCTAGGTGATCGTCCTTCACCTGTTTATGACCGTCCCTCATCATGTTATCTGATGGTCGTCCCCATCGTTGATCTTTTTTTATCCGGCATTCGTCCTATGTCGCGATAATCCAGAGCAGCCGTCCCCTGTTAGGTGTTCGTCCTTCACCTCTTGGTGACTATCCCTCATCATTTATTTTGATGATCGTACCTCATCATTCATCTGATGGCTGTCCCCATCGTCGATCTTTTTTTATCCAGCATTCGTCCTATGTCACGATAATCCTCTGTAGTCGTACCCTGCTAGGTGATCGTCCTTCACCTCTTGATGACCGTCCCTCATCATTTATTTTGATGACCGTCCCTCAACATTTATTCGATGGCCGTCCCTATCGTTGATCTTTCTATCCGACATTCGTCCTATGTCGTGATATTTTCAGCAGCCGTACCCTACTCGGTGATCGTCCTTCACCTTTTGAAGATCGTCCCTCATCATTTATTTACTCTTCACCCGATGGTCGTCCCCATCGTGGTTTCTTTATTCTTCCGCCTGATGGTCGTCCCTGTAAGTGCTTTTAAATCCCCAGTAAATTCGCCTTTATTTACCCTATGTCCGTCCCTGTCACAAATTCTTTATTCCCCAGCATGATGGTCGTCCCCGTCAGTGTGTTTCTCACTGTATCTTTCCCCAGCAGTCGTCCTCTGCTCGATGGTCATCCTCCGTCGCTACCATTTAATATTCAGTCTATATTGTCTATTACAATTTATATCCCTTTTCTTCTTATAATAAAGAGTGCAAATTTTGGACTGTCTTGGTATTCAACCACAAGTTATCTTGTTTGTCTGTTAAGCCAGGCGCTTACATCCTACACAGCTAACTCATGCTTGAATAGGGGCACCTGTAAACACCCCAAATTTTTCCTCTCTTTTTTCTCACATCTTGGCTTGTGATCCTTCATATTGCATTGCATAAGCATTCCATCTTACACTGCATAATTATTTCACTGCATAAGTTGCATAGCTAGGGTTTGTGATCAGATGAATTTTAGAAGTGGTTTGAGCTATCTCAAAGGCCTTGAATCATGCCAAGAGAGTCCTTGAGTGGTCTATGGTCATCTTATGCCCCCCATGGGTCCATTGAAATCAAGAAATGTCAAAGCATTGCAGTGGTATTGAAGCTAAGCTGAGGGCTCCTACACAGATGACCTGAAATTAGGGTTTGGGTTTTGAAGGCCTTACACCCAAAGTTTTTGGTCATTCTTGTTTCTATTGGTCCATATATGTTATAAGGAGCATGTGTATCAAATTTCATGGAAAAATTCCTTGTGGAAGTCATCTGATCAAATGGTAACTTCTTGAGCAAGAAAAGTCAGATTATGGGCATCTGAGGCACCCAACAATGGTTCCAAAGGGTCATCATCACCATTTTGAAGTCGTATGGTCTTTATTTGATCATTAGAATGCTTGGTAGTTCATAAAGTTGAAGAAAAATGAACAAAGCCAAAACTTGCCAAAAATGGAAATAACTTGTAATGTAAACTTTCTATTTTGGGAAAGATTTTCAACCTCCTCTTTCTTGATCAAAAAGGTTTCAAATGAAATTTCTTCAAACATGAAAGTTGTAGATTGGATCCTCCCATTTTTAAAAAGTACAAGAACTCGTTCTAATTCATCCAAGAACTCAAGTTATGGCCTTGCAAAGTTGGCAAAAATCACATAAATTTCATGTTCATGTCAAAGAGGGATTTTTGCATATTGGCATTCCAAGCTTCTAAGTGACCTCTAATGTTCTTAATTATGTCATAACATGTCAAAGCAACCTCCAAAGATCAGAATTGTCCTTTGAACCTAGGGTTTTGATGACTTGATTCTTAAGAAACTTCAAAGATGCCAAATTGCATAAACCATGAGAACACATGATCAAGGCCATCCAGCTGCATAAACTTGATCCAATGGCCTTCCTTGAAGCTAGCTGAAGCAATCCAAGCACATAAATCTCCTCTGCCATGGCCCATACCTATAGTACACAATTTTTGACTTTTTGGCCAATCATCCCATACCATTCCCACAGTGCACAACCACTCTCCTGAATTGTTGGGATAACTTATGCATTTCCTAAAGACCATATGGCAAGCATGCCATGAGCTCAGAAGATACACAACATCAGATTTCACAAAATTTTCCAAAAACTTCTCTTCTTCGATTCTCTCAAACAATCCATCAAACCACAAAAAATTCTTTCACCGTTCATTCAGAAATCATCCATAGAACACAAAGCAACCATTATCATGGCCTGAAATCTCATAAACCAAAGCTTCCATTTCTGTCGTATCAGAATCGAGCCACTCAAAATAGCCCCTTTCAAAGCATTCTAAGCATCATAATAGCTTCAGAAGGAACAAAGGAGCTCATTTGCACAAGTGGGAGGTTCTGAAAGCTCACCATTGAAGTTTTCCAGCTCAGGTATGGTCAAGAAATGTTTTTCTCAAAGTTTTGATTTCTTGTTATAGAATGAAACTGCATGCTCTAAGGATCACAATGATGCTTTTAAAATTGAAAATAGTGAAGAAATGAACATTTCATGAACTTTTGAAAATTTTCCCGTTTTTAGGTTTTGCTTCGATTCAGCTTGTTTAGGTGTTATAAATTATGTTTGATGATTGATTTGAGTTCCTAGGAGGGTGAGGATCATTTCTGGGCAGGTTAGAGGTTGTGAAATGGCCTAGGGAAGAAGTTGATGTTTTGGTTCACCGGAGAAGATGACCGGAGCAATTTTCCGGTCATCTAAAAATGTTTAGGGTTAGGGTTCCCAGATTGATTGTAGGCCCTTGGATCATGATTAGGTTAAGAAATGAATGCTTCAGATTGTGTCATTAATCAAAATTTCTGATTAATTAAAATAAAACTTAATTAATATGCCAGATTGAATCCTAGCCACTAGATCCTGCACGTGTTTTTCATTTGAATTAGGGCCATAGGATCTGCATACCCCAAGTCAACAAGACTTTGAATCTGGCATGTTGATCCCTCCCCCTTTCAATCACAGCCACCCATTTGAATTACTTTCCATTTTATTTAATTTTTATTGCATTTTATTTTGTTTTCTTTTCTAAAAATCACAAAAAATACTAAAAATCATTTTTAAAATATGGAAATTTTTGTCACCATTCAAATTAATTTTCAGAAACCAAAAATATTTTATTTTTATTTTTTTTCATTAAAAAATGCATTTTTAAATATTTTAATTGTATATTTTAATTAATTAAAAATACTTTAAAGTATTTAAAAATCACAAAAAAACTCAGAGGTTCTTTAAACATTTACAAACATTTACAAACTCATCTCACAAATTTCTTTTTGGTTTTGATCAAACTTTACCAATTTTCTTTGAATTAGGGTTTCTAAATTTCTTATTTTTCAACCCTAACTTCAAAAATTCATAACTTTCAAACCAAGATGAGTTTGCATTGGATTCTTTTTGCAATCTTTCACAATTGACCTATAGTTTCTAAATAAATTTTTCTCTCATTTTTATCTTGCATTTTCAAATTAATGTGCATTTTCCCTTTGAGAAGTATCCAAAACCCTAGCCAATCTTAGGTAAACCATAACTTGAATTTGGTAAACCTGTAGACCTCCCCCTTTGGATGGTATTCTCATGAGTGCTTAGGGTTCCTTTGGATGCAATTTAAATTTTTTATCATATGATCTGCTTGTGCTTTTGAATTTGTACATATCTTGCTTTCAAACTAACCATTTCAGATGCATTTGGTAAGTTAATCAGGATGTGGGTGTGCATCCACATCCAACCTCTCTTTCTCTCTTTATTTTTATGCACTTTATTTGTGTTTGAAGTGAATCTCATTCACTTATGTTCTCTCTTGTTCCTAGGTTACTTAGCTTCTTCATGAAGTAAGTAACTTAATCATTCTCTCTCTCTCTCTCTCTCTCTCTCTCTCTCTCTCTCTCTCTCTCTCTCTTTTCATCTGCTTCTCTTCCTTGGTGGCCATCTGAAGACTTCTCTTGATGCCTCACAAATCATAGGAACATCCAAGCATGATAACTTTAGGGTTGTACATAGTCCTCTCTAGTTTTTACCTTTTGAGTCTCCTTGAGTCTCTCTCTCTCATCTCATAATCAAGGCTAAACAATTAAAGTTTTGGGACTCTGAATTAGGGTTATGTTTGTATCCTTATCTTAGGATTGAGTGTATAACTTTGATCCTTAGTGCTAAACCTTTAAGTTGTTTTCACCTTCAATCAAAAACACCTAATAATCATTAAAGACTTAAGCTTATAACTTGGGCCTTATATTAGGGTTACATCTCTGCCTGGTGGTTCAGAGGGACTAACTCTAATGTTCAATGGATAAGTCCCTCTCATGCTAAAGTCTTGCAAACATAAAAAACACTTCTTCATCCAACCTTTAATTAAAATCCACTTAATAAAGGCTTGTTATATAATGAATTTAATCCCTAACCATGGATTAAGTTGAGGTATCTTCCTCAGCTTAAGTGTCCTCATCTATCATCCTTCTCTTAGGATGGTGTAATGAGTTCACTAATCTTTGATTGGAGATTAAACTCATTACTTAACACTAAACAAAAACCCAAAAACACTTAATAATTACCAAATTAGGTTAATGATCTTAATCCTATATCATCATGGTAATTAAGTTGGGATCTTCATCTCATACTTAAGTGGACTCATTATCCCTAATCAGGGAAGATATAATGAGTTTACAACCCTTGATTTAGGCTTAAGCTCATTATCCTATGCAAAACACCAAAAACAATAAAAAACTGAAAACACAAAAACAAACAATAAACGTCTCCTCCGGGATTCTTTTCTCATCACACTCACTCTGAAAACGAGAACTCGCTTCTTCCGTCTAATGTAAGACAGTTAGCACTCGAGCCAGACGAGTCATACACTTGAGCATAGACAAGCAAGAAGTTCAACAAAATCACCCAGTCTCTTTGAGTCAAACTACGGTGTTCTGACTTCCTCATTGCACGAGAGGACACATAGGCATAACTTAACAGTTATCGAACAAAAGTCTCTTTGTCTTCCCTCTCTCTTCTCCCAGCTCTCTTTCCTCAGCCTCAATTTTGAGCACTCACTTTCTTTTGCACTAACACTTTGTACATCCTTTTCTCCTTAGCTTTTTATGAACAGTTTAGCACACACATTATCCCCCTTTTAAACACAATCGGGTAAGCAAGGATCCCGTCAAGTACGACGGATGATCTAGATGCTAATACCTTCCCAGGTCGTAACCAACCCCCTTACTCAGTCTCTTTGGTTCGCAACCGTCTTATCCATCCCTTTTCCAGGTTTATGCAGCATTACCTTTCCTTCGGGATAAAATTCCTAGCTGGCGACTCTATTCAACCTCAACCTCCAACATCGCTGACGTTTCGCGACTGCACCGGGATGAAAGTTCGGGGAGCGACAACAACCAAGTCAAACTCTTTGCAGTTACCCTGCGCCAAATAGAGTGATAGTACCTACACTAGTGTTCTAACAAGCTCCAAAGTTGACATCAAAATAGAATTCTGCATCACTGCAACATTAACCTGCAAAACACACAACCTGCAAATAAACAATCTCCTAACACAAGGCTCATACATCCTGCACAATCTTCAATGGAAAGCAACTACACATCAACAACATGACAAACTAGAATGGTACCCCAAACTTAATGAACAAGTTTGTTTTGATTTTAGAAGGGGGGGATTGACATCTGTAAAAGAGGGAGAAAACGCAGAAAAAAATCTAAAAGGGATCCCCATCACTCTTCTACTTTTTGACGAAAAAACCATTTCTTGATCCCTCAACCACATTCACTTCGTAACAATCTCCACACCACCAAAAACCGCTACAAATCCACCATATCCGTACTTGAAACTCAGCCACCAAAAATCACAAAAAAGGAAATACCTTCAGGAAGAAAAGAAGAAAAAAAATCAATTTGAAAAATGATCTTGAATCTTCACCTGAGAACTTGCAAAAAGAGGAACTTTTCCCACTAAAACCTTAAGCAACCAGCCATCACATCTGAACCACCCATCACCGCCCTCACCATTATGCTTCATCACCATCGTCATCCGCGACCTAACATCCTACATTGCATATCCCATCACTTCCGTAAAACCACCAATAAAAACCGAATCTACACAAGAAAAACCATAAAACACCTTCACCACACCTACCTTAATCCGAATCGAAACAAAAACGTGAGAGCAGAAAATCGCGATTCAAACAAATCGCACAAACCACCGATCCACCCAAAACCGCCTTGAAATTGTCGACCCAGAATCCGAACCGCATCGAAACCGCGCAAAAAAATCACTGCCGAACCACCGAGAGAAAATGTCGTGAGTGAGGGCAGGCACCGTCGTTTTTGTTTCTTTCACGATTCAGTTTCCATGTTTTTGCATTTATATATTTATTTGATTTGTTTCTATTTTTTATATTTATTTGATTTACTTATGTTTTATATATTTATTTGCTTATTTATTTTGTTTTTATAAGAAGTTAACTGGACTAATATGCTCCATTTTCAGCCCATAACATTTATTTAATTTAATTTTTAATGCACTTGGTTGTTTTTTCTATTTTTTTCTATGTTCTAACCATTTCCTTTTTTAAAAAAAGTATCTTTATGAAAATCATAACAAAAATCTCAAAATTATTCTTAGCTTTTTTATTTTTTTAATTTCCTTTTTGGTTGGTTATTTTCATTCTATTTTGGTCATCTATTTATCTTTTTTGGACCGATGATATAATAAAAAGTCGCGATTAAGTCGATTACGATAAATCGACAAATTGTGACTAATATGAGACCATTTTATTTAATTTATTTTATTTTTATTCCATAGTTTATTTTATTTTATTTTATTTTATTTAGTCTATTTATTTTATTTATTTATTTTTCGCATTTTATACAATATTAAGCTTCGACGCCTCCGATAATTAATTACACTGCACACACACTTTCTCTTGGGTAAATTACAACGATACCCTTTATTTTATCGCAATCCCGTGTAAATTATCATGTATACCTCTCCCGATTACATTGTACGCGTTTCATTTATTTCTCCGTATTTATTGCTTTTATTTCACTCGTGAACCCTCAGTCCAACACCGAGCGGTTTTCACTCGCACACTTGCACATTCCATATGGTTAGGGTTTCATATTATTAGGAGCACCCCTAGGGACTAGGATTCGAATCCAATTAATCAATCAAACAATCAACCTCCATTTGCATTTCACCCGTAAGTCGAGTGCTTCGCGCCTCGCCATCTAACTCTTTTAAATTAACGAGGAACTGAACTCAAGAATCTAGCATTCCTTGGGTTCTTTAATGAACCACTCTAGAGGCTAGCCTTCGAGTTGTGTTTCATTTACTCCTTCATTTCTAAAATTATAAACTCGAAATCATCAAAAATAAACGCAACTCTTAATTCATATATTAAATAATGGAGGAACAAAATTCTGGAGTCTAGCACTCCACATAGTTCTTGAATAAATCATTCTTGAGGCTAGACTTTGAATTGTGGTTTATTCTCCCTCACGTTCCTAAAATACCTAATTCTTATAAATTAATTATACGAAAGAATTGAACTCAGGAATCTAGCATTCCTAGAGCTTTTGAATGAAATCACTCCTGGGCTAGCCCCACGCGTTGTGGTCCATTCACTCTTCTGTATCCAAAACACTTAAATCATTTAAAGATGAGACATGATTCATCTCCATAGGAAAGATACTTCTCCTATTCCAAAAAACACAAACAAATCAATTTTATCAAACAATTTCTATCAAGGAAGAATGTGGCATTGCTTGTCGATCCCCGTATCCAAGTTTAAAGCTTCTTCCGATTTTATTTCTCAAAGAAAGAATGTGGCATTGCTTTTCGATCCCTGTATCCAAGTTTAAAGATTCTTTCGATTCCATTCCTCAAATGTTTGTCGTGGAATAAGCGAGACATCTCCCTTAAAGATGACGACTTCTCTCTTTCTTTCAAATACAACTTAATACATATCTAACAAATACAAACTTTTTTTTAATTAATCAACGAAGGAACTGAATTCTGGAGTCTAGCACTCCACATAGTTCTTGAATGAAATCACTCATTGGCTAGCCCCACGAGTTATGGTTCATTCGCCCTTTCGTTTTAAAACACCTAACAAAGATCAAATATCTTTCTATAAACGAACATTATTTAAGCTCTTTTTATCTCGCAAACAAGCTAGCGCTTCAGCCTCCACCGCGAGTAAATAAGCCAATGCTCAGCAGTTAGAAAGTGTTTTAAACAATCATTCATTAAAAAACACAAACTGTAGTCGCACGAACTATTAAGCTCTGACTTTCCCATTGCACACGGGAATACGTAGGCACAAGGATTTTAATCCTTCGCAAGAACAATAATAAAAAATTTAATCTTTTTCTCTGTCATCTTTATAATAAAAATAATAATAAACTTTAATTTCCCTTTTAACAAACATTTTAGCAAAATATTTAGAAGACAATAGACATAAATCAACTTTCAATCGCATAGTTAGACTAAGAGGTTCCCGTTGAGTACAACGGACGTGAGGGGTGCTAATACCTTCCCCTTGTGTAACCGACTCCCGAACTTAGAATTTGGTTTTGTTTACCATTTCTTATCCTATTTAGGTTGTATCTATATCTTCCTTTTCTCTCGTAGAATAAATAAAATTAGGTGGCAACTCTGTTGTTCTTTCCGCGTCCCATTGCGATGATCATATTTTTTCGAGGTACGACAGCTTGGTGACTCTGATGCGGATATAGCTCCATGCGAGTGAGAGTCGAGCATAACTTAGCATTATGCATTTAATTGTTGATCTTGTCTTATTTGTCTTCTCTATGTTTGTTATCTTTGTTTGTTTGTTTCTTTATTGCTTTCTATATGCTTGTTATTTATTTGTGGGATCTTGGGATTATATCACAAGTAAAAGATGAGCTTTGGAAAAAAAAGAGGGAACACCTAGGTTAGATTTGGTAGTTATTAGTGTAGTCTCCAAGAACTCTCTTCTTGAGGGCCTAGCATGAAAGCTCCCCCAGGTAGTAGACCTATTCGTAGATCTTGTCATAACGCAGCTAGCCAGTCGCGTGACTTGATTCATGAAAGGGTTGTGATTCTGAGATCCACTGTTAAGAACTAGTTTCTATATATTGTCTTTGTGTAGTGTTAGTCTCCAAGGGCTCGCCTCTTGAGGGCCTAACATGAGAACGCCACTCAGGGTAGACCTTATCGTCATTATCATCATAATGCAGCTAGCCTACGGTGGGGCGTTAGTACGATAAACGTGTGTGACCTTGAGTATCCTGAACCATCACCGTAGAAACTATCCTTTGAGTGGATTTTATGGGTAGAGAATATAGAACCAATCTCTTACAACCTACCAAATAGGAAGTTTTGAGTTATTTCCAGCTTCCAAGCTTTGTTTGTGCTTATGATCCTAAGCATACTTGCATTGCATCCATTCGCATACCATTGCATCTGCATTGCATATCATTTTTTTCTTTCTCAGAGTAAACTCATCCTCGTCCTGTGTCCATAACCCGCAATTGTTTTCCCGACACCTACTTTGGACTTGAAGTAGTTCTTAATTGATCATGGACCCTGGAGGAAAAAAGCGGACTGTGTCAGGGGGAGACCTTGATTTGACGAAGGACCAATTGAACCAACTCATGGATGTTGTGACAACTTTGACAAGGAGATGGGATAATGTTCAACGGGCTGCCGTAACTGAAGATGTCTCTCCACCTCAAGTGAACAATCTTGTTCAACCTCAGCCTGCAAAGATCCCAGTTGAGGAACCCATTATTCAAGAGCATACCATTATTCTAGATGCAAACTCCTTACCTCACGATGTTGTTGAGTACCAGAGCTTTGGGTTATCTGAGCCAAATTCCCAAGGGGAAATCCCAGTGAGGAAGACCAAGAGACCAGAGGTTGTTGAGATGACTGAAAAATGTCGAGTGCTGAACAAAAGACTCAAGGCTTTAGAGGGGCAGAATGATTTTGACCTGGATGCTCTAAACATGTGTTTAGTACCTGGTTTGGTTATACCTCCGAAATTTGAAGCACCTAACTTTCAGAGGTACAAAGGGGATAGTTGTCCGAAGCACCATCTAGTGACGTTCTGTCGAAAAATGACTGCATATACTTTTGACGATAAGTTGTTGATTCACTGCTTCCAAGACAGTTTGAATGGGGCACTATTGAATTGGTACATGGAATTGGAAAGAAGTCATATTCAGTCATGGTTAGACCTTGTCAATGCTTTTGTGAAGCAATACCAATACAATTTGGAAGAAGCTCTTAGTCGCTTTCACTTGAAAGACATATCTCAAGAAAGTAATGAGTCGTTCAAATGGTACGTCCAAAGATGGAAAGAGTTTTCCAATCGTGTTCAACCACTACTCTCAGAGAAAGAGTTAGTCGACCTATTTATGGATACTCTGTAGAGCCCATACTTTGAGAAGTTGGTAGGCACCACATCAACAAGTTTCTCTGACATGGTGAAAATGGGAGAACATATTGAGAGTTGTCTGAAAATTGGAAGAATCCAAGGTGCTTCTAGTCTCCAGAGCATTGAGAGTAAATCCCTTAGTGATTTCCAAAAAGAAGAAGAGGATGAGGTTGATTCGATCGAGGAAGCTCCACAAGCTCCACATCCAGTGTCGTACTATCAACATCCATATGTCTCAGCTATTCAAAGTCGACAACCTTTTGGATCTCCATATCTGATGCCATTTCCTCTACATGGTCAACATCTTCCTATTTGTCATCAGCAACAGATGCCACAATAGCAGCCATACCAACGGCAGCACACTCCTCAGCAGCGACTCTAGTATACTAACAAGCCAAAGAGGCAGTTTGATCCTTTGCCAATGCCATACAGTCACATACTTCCATGTTTGATCGATAATGGATTGTTAGAGCTAAAGAAACTGAATCCAGTAATTCCTCCATACCCACCAAGCTTTAATCCTCATGCCCAATGTGTTTTCCATGCCAATGCACCAAGGAACTCGACTGAAGATTGCAAACAACTCCAGAATAAGGTTCAAGATCTGATTGAGTCCAGGTCAATTTTATTCACACCTCAAGGTCTTCACATCAACATCAATCCTTCGTCTGGTCACGCAGGTCCATCAGTCTATGCTATGGAAGAAATTGTCAAGGATGAGTGTGAAGAGGATTGGTGCACCGACACCAATGAGCATGACGACCTCTAACTCTGAAGAAGGAAGTTTAATTCCCTAAAGTTGGCATTCCCCTGTTTGTTTCAGCATTGTTGTATTTTCTTTGCATGATTGATTTTGTATTTTCTTGTTAGCATTTTTGTTTTTGAATTGGCAAGATTAATGAAATGTTTATGCATATTTTGAATTGATCCATTCGTATTCACTCGTTTTCTTTCATTGTTATAAAAAACAAAAACATATTTCTATCATTTGGTTTATCAAACTTTTGTTTTAACAAAGATTGGAGGGAGGATGACAAAAACCAGATACCTGAATTCTCCATTTGTATGCTCTCAATTAAAACCTTGTCAATGATGTACATGCATTGTTTCAATTAAAACCTGGTGAAATAAGGAAGATAATCCCTTGCTAACCCCTTTGGGCCTCGAAGTAGGAGTTTTCTTTTTCAAAAGTGAAAAAATCCTTAACTTTAAACCTGGGGCAGGGTAGTCAGTTCAGTTAATCTGTTTGCATTTAATCTTCAAGAGATTCAGTCCATCATTCAAGAAGGATCAACTACATACTTTCCTCCGTGCATCAAAGAAGTTGTGAAGGGTCAGGAGTATGTAGTATTCGTTCTCTATCCTCCAACAAAATGGCAGTCACAACCATTCAACAAAGATAGAAAGGAAAAAGAAATACAAGGAAAAAGTCCGCTAAGTCAAAAACTAGAAAAGACGACTTAGGCGAAAATTAATGAAGTCAAGAAAAAGAAGTCATCAAAGAAAAGACGAAGCAAGGTGGTTGCCATCACTTTTAAATCCTGATCCTCACGCACCGTCAAGAGACTTTTGAGATCTGAGTGCGTATGTCAAATTAACTGAACGTAGGATTGAAGATCACCACGAAGATTGGGTGGGTACATTTAAATTTTGAGCCTTTATCCTTTGTTTCATAAACCGTAAACCAAGCCACGCTACAACCCTTAAAAGACCTAATTGAGGTAGGGTTTATTTTGGAAGCATACTACAACAAGGTTGTGTTAACCTGACTCCTAAAGATCTTTGCTAATCATTTATATTGATCACTTCATTTTCCATTCCATAAATGGAGAGATCCACTTTGTTGTTTCAATCAACTCCAATGTATCACCATCATACCAGTAAATTGTGATTTCAAAAAACTTGCATAAATGTTGCATTAAAATTGCCAATTTTTAAATGTATAATGTTTATTTGCAAAGTCAATTCAGCATCAAAGGAATCCCAACGAATACATCCATTTAGGGAATCCGACGTGGTAAAAGAAGCCCAACCAGGGGAAATCATTTCAAGAATCATTCAATCTGAATCAGTATCTTTAAGGGTCAGCTACTCAGAGGTTGAGCTCTTCTCAAGACTTAGACTAGAGTTGATCTATCACAGAGAGTTCAAGAGTTCAACAGCCAGTCAAGCCAGAGGTTTACCATCCCAAAGATCAGATGTAAGGGCAAATATTCGTTATTCAAGCACTGGGGAAACCATTTCAAATCCATGTCATGGCAAGTTGTTTCCAAACCTTTTTGTGAAAGGGAAAAATTTCAAGACCCATTGATTTAGGGGCAATATGAATCACACAGGGGCAAATCCTCTCCATGCCTTCAAGCTGTTCAAGCAGGCCTTATGCAACAACAAACTTTGAGTTCAAGACGGGTGTCGGGAATCTTGTCGTCATTTTTGTCTCCTTCTAAAGATTCTTCTAAAAAGAACTTTTTCATCCAATACTCATTACAGGGGCATATTTGGAAACCTTTGAGTCAGTGCATAATCTTTCTCATGTGTTAATCACGTCGCTTCTCTCTTGGTGTTAAGCCATGCTATCGTCTTATTCATCGAGCATCTACCCACAGTAGAAAAGAGCCATACTTTGCAAAAACAAGCCTTTTTTGACATGCAGTCTTTTTGTCTCCCTAAAAACTCTTTAAAATCCATTTTCATGAATCTGCTGAGCTGGTCGTGAAACCCCTTTACTTGCAGTCTAAGTCCATTTAATTTGGCATATACCCATGTTTTCTTGATGGTTCCTGAAGGTCTTCTTTTGACTCTTCATTTAAGTAATTTCTAGAGGATGGATGTTTTATCTTGTTGAAAACTCCAACATTTCTTCCTAGTGTCAGCCGGTCGCTTAGAGCCGTTGATTTATCTTTGAATACTTTGCATTCTACTCCTGATATTAGTTGGTCGCATAGAGCCGCTGCCCAATCACTGTGTTCGTCTTCTTTATCCTCAGTGTCAACAGTTACACTTGAACCTGTTGGTTTATCACTTTGGATAATTTGAAAATTTCCTTTTCCTCAACCTCCGAGTTGACTTGTTTTCTCGACGGCCGAGTCGATGTCGTTTTAGTTATTTCCTTAACCGCCGAGTTGACTTGTTTTCTCGACCGTCGAGTCGATGTCGTTTTAATTATTTCCTCAACCGCCAAGTCGATTTTGTCTTTACTTTCTCAACCCCCCGAGTTGATATTTGTCTCTGTTTGACCCCCAAGTCAATGATATTGTTTTTCCTCAACCCCCGAGTTGATTTCTATTTCAGTTTGACCCCCGAGTCATTATTCTTGTCTTTATGTTTTCGATCCCGAGTCGATTTTGTCTTTACATTCTCAACCCCCAAGTTGATATCTGTCTCCATTTGACCCCCAAGTCATTGATATTGTTTTTCCTCAACCCCCGAGTTGATTTCTATTTCAGTTTGACCTCCGAGTCATTATTCCCGTCTTTATGTTTTTGATCCCCGAGTCGATTTTGTCTTTACTTTCTCAACCCCCGAGTTGATATCTGTCTCCGTTTGACCCCCCGAGTCATTGATATTGTTTTTCCTCAACCCCCGAGTTGATTTTTATTTCAGTGTGACCCCCGAGTCATTATTCTTGTCTTTATGTTTTTGATACCTGAATTGATTATCCATTCAACCCCGAGTTGATATGGTCATCCCCAGTGTATTGTTATCCCTAGTGAGTCTTCACCCTTAGTTTCTGTGGATCACCATTACCATATATCTCCAGCATTTATCTATCATATTTATCATTCAAAAAATTAGCATGCTAGGGTTCATTGCATCTCATACCTCATATCCCCAACAATACAAAAAGAGTCTCTCATGAGTTCATAACGTTGCATATCACTGCATTTCATACTACTTTCGGTCAAAATTTTAGCTATTTTCATATTTAATCCCCTTCTACCTCGAATGTCCAAAAAACTTTGTTATTCGTACATTCAAATTCAAGATGATTAAATATGGGCAACTGTCATACCCCGAATTTTGATCATGTTTTTATCATGTCGTTCGTTCGACGCATCTCATAGCATTATCGGTTGTCAGTTTTTTTTCCGTATTTTTGAATCCATTAATCATTAACCGTTGCATTTTCTATTCATTTTATCGTTTGAAATCATTTTTAATTTATTTTTTGTTAGAATTACTTGTTTCAGATTAAGGATAAGAATTTAGGTTATATTAGATATTCTAGAATTAATTTTAATTTAAAATTTAATTTTTTAGTTCATTTCTAATTTAGAATTTTCTGTTTATTTAAATTAATTTTGATTTAAGTTTAATTTCAATTTAAGTTTTAAAATATTAAAAATTTAATTTAGTTTGACTTGAAAATAGTTTGTTTTAGTTTAATTTTTATTATTTAGTTTTAATTAGTAAGTATTTTTAATATTTAATTTAGGTCGTTTTTATTTATTTATTTAGTCTTAGTTTTAATTAGTTTGTTTCTTAGTCTGTTTTATTAGACTTTTAATTAGATTAATAATTTATTTAGTTTTTAATTGGTCCGTCTTTTAACTAGTTCAATTGGATTAGTTTAATAAGATTTCATTTTAACCTTTTTAATTTATTTAATATATTTACTTTGGTTCCCAAACCCCTTGTAACTTTGCCTACAACCAAGTCAAACTCTTTGTAGTTACCCTGCGCCAAATAGAGTGATAGTACCTACACTAGTGTTCTAACAAGCTCCAAAGTTGGCATCAAAATAGAATTCTGCATTACTACAACATTAACCTGCAAAACACACAGCCTGCAAATAAACAATCTCCTAACACAAGGCTCACACATCCTGCACAATCTTCAATGGAAAGCAACTACACATCAACAACAGGACAAACTAGAATGGTACCCCAAACTTAATGAACAAGTTTGTTTTGATTTTAAAAGGGGAGGATTGGCATCTGTAAAAGAGGGAGAAAACGCATAAAAAAATCTAAAAGGGAGCCTCATCACTCTTCTGCTTTTTGACAAAAAAAACCTTTTCTTGATCCCTCAACCACCTTCACTTTGTAACAATCTCCACACCACCAAAAACCTCAACAAATCCACCATATCCGAACCTGAAACTCAGCCCCCAAAAATCACAAAAAAGGACATACCTTCAGGAAGAAAAGAAAAAAAAATCAATTTGAAAAATGTTCTTGAATCTTCACCTGAGAACTTGCAGAAAGAGGAACTTTTCCCACTAAAACCTTGAGCGACCAGCCATCACATTTGAACCACCCATCACCACCCTCACCATTATGCTTCATCACCATCGTCATCCGTGAGCCAACACCTGCATCGCATATCCCATCACTTCTGTATAACCACCAATAAAAACATAATCTACACAAGAAAAACCATGAAACACCTACACCACCACCTACCTTAATCCGAATCGAAACAAAAACGTGAGAGAAGAAAATCGCGATTCAAACAAATCGCATAAACCACCGATCCACTTGAAACCGTCGACCCGGAATCCGAACCACATCGAAACCGCACAAAAAAATGACCGCCAAACCACAGAGAAAAAATGTCGTGAGTGAGGGCAGGCACCGTCGTTTTTGTTTCTTTCACGATTCAGTTTCCATGTTTCTGCGTTTATATATTTATTTGATTTGTTTCTGTTTTTTATATTTATTTGATTTACTTATGTTTTATATATTTATTTGCTTATTTATTTTGTTTTTATAAGAAGTTAACTGGACTCATATGCTCCATTTTCAGCCCATAACATTTATCCACCGCATACACCTGGGTCTGCATATATGAACCCTCCCCCTCTTTTTATTTTATTTAGTTTTTAATGCACTTGGTTGTTTTTTCTATTTTTTTCTATGTTCTAACCATTTCCTTTTTAACAAAAAAGTAACTTTATGAAAATCATAACAAAAATCTCAAAATTATTCTTAGTTTTTTTTATTTCCTTTTCGGTTGGTTATATTAATTCTATTTTGGTCATCTATTTATCTTTTTTGGGTCGATGATATAATAAAAAGCCGCAATTAAGTCGATTTCGGTAAATAGACAAATTGTGACTAATATGAGGCCATTTTATTTTATTTTATTTATTTTTATTCCATAGTTTATTTTATTTTATTTTAGTTAGTCTATTTATTTTATTTATTTATTTTTCGTATTTTATACAATATTAAGCTTCGACGCCTCCGATAATTAATTACACTGCACACACGCTTTCTCTTGGGCAAATTACAACGAGACCCTTTATTTCATCGCAATCCCATTTAAATTATCATGTATCTCTCTCTCCTGATTACATTGTACGCATTTAATTTATTTCTCCGTATTTATTTCTTGTATTTCACTCGCGAACCCTCGGTCCAACACCAAATGGTTTTCACTCGCAGACTTGCACATTCCATACGGTTAGGGTTTCATATTATTAGGATCACCCCTAGGGACTAGGATTCGAATCCAATTAATCAATCAAACAACCAACCTCCATTTGCATTTCACCCGTAAGTCGAGTCCTTCGCGCCTCGCCATCTAACTCTTTTAAATTAACAAGGAATTGAACTCAGGAATCTAGCATTCCTTGGGTTCTTTAATGAGCCACTCTTCAGGCTAGTCTTCAAATTGTGTTTCATTTACTCCTTCGTTTCTAAAATTATAAACTCTAAATCATCAAAAATAAACGCAAACTCCTAATTCACATATTAAATAACAGAGGAACAGAATTCTGGAGTCTAGCACTCCACATAGTTCTTGAATAAATCATTCTTGAGGCTAGAGTTGTGGTTTATTCGCCCTCTCGTTTCTAAAATACCTAATTCTTATAAATTAATTATACGAAAGAACTGAACTCAGGAATCTAGCATTCCTCGGGTTCTTGAATGAAATCACTCCTGGGCTAGCCCCACGCATTGTGGCCCATTCACTCTTCTGTATCCAAAGCACTTAAAACATTTAAAGATGAGACATGATTCATCTCCATAGGAAATATATTTCTCCTATTCCCACAAACACAAACAAATCAATTTTATCAAACAATTTCTATTAAGGAAGAATGTGGCATTGCTTGTGGATCCCCGTATCCAAGTTTAAAGCTTCTTCCGATTTTATTTCTCAAAGAAAGAATGTGGCATTGCTTTTCGATCCTCGTACCCAAGTTTAAACCTTTTTTCGATTCCATTCCTCAAATGTTTGTGGTGGAATAAGCGAGACATCTCCCTTAAAGATGACGACTTGTCTCTTTATTTCAAATACAACTTAAAACATATCTAACAAATACAAACTTTTTTTTAATTAATCAACGAAGGAACTGAATTCTGGAGTCTAGCGCTCCACATAGTTCTTGAATGAAATCACTCATGGGCTAGCCCCACGCGTTGTGGTTCATTCACTCTTTCGTTTTAAAACACCTAACAAAGATCAAATATCTTTCTCTAAACGAAAATTATTTAAGCTCTTTCTATCTCGCAAACAAGCTAGCGCTTCAGCCTCCACCGCGAGTAAATATGCCAACACTCAGTAGTTAGAAAGTGTTTTAAACAATCATTTATTAAAGAAATACAAACCGTAGTCACACGAATTACGAAGCTCTGACTTTCCCATTGCACAAAAGAATACTTAGGCACAGGGATTTTAATCCTTCGCGAGCACAATAATAAAAATTTTAATATTTTTCTCCGTCATCTTTATAATAAAAATAATAATAAACTTTAATTTCCCTTTTAACAAACATTTTAGCAAACTTTTAGAAGACAATAGACATATATTAACTTTCAATCGCATAGTTAGACTAAGAGGTTCCCGTTGAGTACAACAGACGTGAGGGGTGTTAATACCTTCCCCTTGCTAACCGACTCCCGAACTTAGAATTTGGTTTCGTTGACCATTTCTTATCCTATTTAGGTTGTATCTATATCTTCCTTTTCTCTCGTAGAATAAGTATAAATAGGTGGCGACTCTGTTGTTCTTTCTGCGTCCAATCGCGAGGATCATATTTTTTCGAGGTACGACAAGAAAGCTCAGTTGTTTTTAGATGCTATGAGTTATTACACTTTTGAGGAGATCTTGGCCCTATTGATTTATGGTTTGGTGTTGTTCCCTAATCCGGACCAATTCATAGATGTGCATGCAATTAAAATATTTCTGACTCATAATCCTGTGCCTACTTTGCTTGGATATATTTTTCACTCTTTTCACACTCGTACTAAGAAGGCACGAGGGACTCTGATGTGTTGCATACCTCTAATATCAAGGTGTTTTATTTCACACCTTCCTCGATCTGTGATGAAGAATGAAGAAGGTTTAAGAGGATAATGTCACTCTCTTATTCAGATATCCATTGGTGTTCCCGATCCATGGAAAACATCACTATCATTGACCGCTTTAGGGAGTTCCCTGATGTTCCATTCCTTGGCATAAGAGTCGGCATTACTTATATTCCTTCTTTGGCACTACGTCAATTTGGTTATGCTTGGAGTGACGATGCTCATGATATGATTATTCAAGGTATTGTGTTCGATTATGACAACGATTCTCAAGGTTGCCTTCAAAGGTTTATACATGCTTGGGGCATGGTGAATAAGATTAATAGCAACACTCTGGAACCAAAATAATCCATCCCTATGGAGCCTTACCTCAGATGGGCGCAGTCTCGTGCTCAAACTCTTATGATTCCATATCCTACTGTTCTACCGGTGATCTTTGAGCCTATTATTGAAGGAGATGTTCCTTACACCATTCTTCATCCAGACATGCCTATTGACATGGAATAGCTACATAAATCTTGGATCCAACTGAAGGAGGAAAGGGATACCTTTGAGGCCCAGTTCTTTGCCAACAAGGAGAAAGTGTTGGAGCTGACAAGGCGACTTCACGAAGAACGGAACCTCAATACATATTTCAACACAAAGAGGAAACGTCCATGGGAGACTTGAGTCTTAAGTCTCAAATGTTTTTATTTTCTTTGTAACGTTTTCTTGTTTTTCCTTCATTATAATCCCAATGGGCAATTATATTTTGAACTTTCTAATAAAAGTTTTGTTTCTGTTTTTCTCTAATAAATTTAAATTCCACAAGGTCCTTGAAAATATTGAATATGCATTTACATGCCATGTCATTGCATAACAGGTTTCCGTAACATGTTTTTTTATCTTCTCGCTGTTTATTTCAATTGAGATGGATCTCGAGCAGACTGTGAAAGATATCCAAACCCAGAATGCTCAATTTCAAGAAGTGGTCCTGAATTTGTCCAAGGGGAAAGAAGAGTTGAAAGCCCTCCTCAATAAGGACAAGAAAAAGAAGAATCCTGAAGACAACAAGGATGATCAGTTGGAACAGCTGCAAGCCGAGATGGCAGAGATGAGAGTCCATATGAATGGTCAGGTGGCTCTTATCCAAAACTTAGCCCAGGGGAAAGAAGATATGAGAGTCTTCGTCAATAAGCTTAAAGACAACGGAGTCGGGAATCTAATCATCAGTCAACCTCCGTTGAAACAAGCTGACTTATTTGAAAGGAAGATGAGGATAAGAGAAGGAAAGAGATAGGCTACTATTGATAGTATTTCAATTAAAGGAAGAAGGTCTTATAGGGTTAATCCACCTCAACACAAGGAACATAAAATACAGTTTACCAAAATCAACACGCCAATGTCATAAACTTTGCAATGCCTGTTAGAGATGAATCTGGTTGCGTTAAGAGAACCTCATCAGAGACCCATTACTTCCTCTCCTCGATACGATCCTAATGCAAGGTGTGCATACCATTACAATAGTCTTGGATATGACACTAATAACTGTTGGGCATTGAAGAATAAGATTCAAGACCTGGTTAACAAATGAGTCCCCGAGGTTACGCCAGAAGACCAGATTGAATTCTTATATCGTCCATCAAACATCGAAGCTTCCAGACATCTGGAGTGACAAGTTTAGAGGAAGAGGCTTTGAGAACATTTGAATTTTCATTTGTAATTTATTTTGTTGGCTTAAACACTTACTATTATGTCAAACTTTTATTTTCACGTTAATGCATTGTATATGTTTGTTTTAAATTAATACATTCGTTTCACTATATTTAAACTATGCTTCTTGCTTCTCTTTTGTGATATTTAACTCTTGTTAAAGTTGTAAGCCTTTTCAGGAAGGATGACGAGACGATACCATAATTTCATACAATATGCTTTTGAACAGACTATGCTGACGATGTGCAGTCATTGTTTCGATTCCTTAAAAGTGGAGATATAAGGAATTTAATCCTTAGTCAACCCTTTTAAACTTATGGAGTAGGATTTTTCATTCTCATGCAAATTAAAACCTTTAATTATAACCTGGGGCAAGGTAGTTCCTCGGTTAACTCAATTATGCGAGCTGTCCTTTTTGTACACAACTAATGATGGTTCTCTATAATCACTAAATCCGGAAATCAATATCTAGCAAAAGAAAATCTCACTAAGTTAAAACCTATTAAGAAGACTTAGTAAAAATTGAGACATCCCGCTGACTGTAATCTTGAAACAAACAGTTCAGGAAAAAGGAAAGGATAACAAAAACAAGAGAAAAAGAGGTCACTACAAATCCTCAACAAAAAAAAGATGACTGGCTTTTCAAGTAAACTTCTGGTTTCTGAACCATCGCAAATGTCAGTGTTACAATTCCAAACTCCTTTGGAGCTTCAATGCATAAGTTAATCGAACATAGGAATGAAGAACATCACGAAGGATAGGTTGAGTACAAATAAAATTTGAGCCTTTATCCTTTGTTTCTTAAATCGTGAACCAGGTCACGTTACAACCCTTTAAAAGTCATAACTGAAGCATGGTTAGTTCGAAAGCGTATTGCTAGAAAAAGGTATCCTGACTCCTTTAGGGCTTATTATAATTCTTGAGTTAATATCACAGTTTTTACAAACATTGTTTTGCTAAAATAATTCTTTTTCAAAACTTCAAGACAGACATAAGCGTTGCATTTTGAATATCATTGTTTGCATATAACTAAGTGTTTGACAGCAAAGAAGCTTATATGATGAACATTCAATAAACCAAAGTCCTCCTGACAGACAAAGTTGCTTCCTGGCCCTGACTCAGTTGGATTAAAGCCAATGTACACAAGGGGCACAATCACTATCTTCCAATCAAGGGGGCATGCCATGTTATTGTCCAATTCATTTGGGGAAGTCAGGTCAAGATTCAACAATGCTTAATATCTAGGGGCAGATCTCGTCATCTGAATTTCCAAAAGTAACATTACCGAGTTCACGATGCTAGGGGCATGTTATTATGGGGAATCTCATTTATTTCTCTTAAGGCAGCTCCTTTCAAATACTTCCATTCTGGGATAAATCCTTCTCAGTTAGGGGCAACACTCTCTTTTCAAATCTAATCAGATCAAATTCAGTTGCGAGCTCCTTAACCATTACCCGGGGCGTACACGATCAACCGCAGTCTGAAAGCACATTCCTTTCATTACACTGCCTTGATACCGGGTTTCAACAAAAGCCATTGGGGAAATTAATTGTCTATGCCAATAGTATCAGATGGTGTCAGTATCATGTCTTCGGATTCATTCATGATAATTCCTAGAAAATTACTCGGGAAAGTCGAGAATATCAGAAGTTCTGAATCCATTGATTACTTTGAATGAATATATGCTTTCGAATATGATTGATGTTTACCAAAATGCATAATATTACAATAATAGCATTTACTAAGGACTCTTGGAGATTGGAATCCCCAACAAGGCTTAGGTCTAACAGATCTCCATATATACATCTGTAACACCCCAAAATTTTCGTTTGTGAGTGGAGATGATGAGAAAAGAATCCCGAAGGAGACGATTATTGTTTGTTTTTGTGTTTTCAATCTTTTATTGCTTTTTGAAGTTTGTCATAAGAAAATGAGCTTAAGCTTAAACCAAGGGTTAGTAAACTCATCACATCCTCCCTCTGATTAGGGGTAATGAGAATACCTTAAATGTGAAGTAAGCACCTCACACTTAATCACCATGATGTAGGATTAAGATCATTAACCTACTTGTATTTATTTAAAATTTTTTTGGAGTTTTGTTTAGTGTTGAGTAATGAGTTTAAGCCATGATCAAGGATTTAATGGACCCATTACACCATCCTAATAGAAGGATAATAGATGAGAACATTTAAGCTGAGGAAGGCTCCTCAACTTAATCCATGATTAGGGATTAACCTCATGACAAAACAAAGCCTTTATTAAAGTGGATTTTAGTTAATGGTAATATTAAGAAGTGAATTTTATGGTTTGTAAGACAACTTGAGGGGGACTTGTCCATTAACACTAGGGTTAGTACTTCTTAACCAATTAAGGAAGAATTAGAACCCTAATGCAAGGCCCAAGTTACAAGCTTGATGTATTAGTGATTATTAGGTGAATTGATTAAAGGATTTGAACACATTAAGGGTTTAACACTTAGGATTAAAGTTATACACTCCATCCTAATAGAAGGATACAGGCACAACCCTAATCACAAAGCCTTAAAACCTTGAAGGTTTAGTCCTTGATTAAGAGATAAGAAGAGAAGACTCAAAGATGACACAAAGGTAAAACTAAATGGGGGACTAATCAAACCCTAATTGTGATCATGCTTGGGTGTTCCTAGGGTTAATGAGGCTTGCAAGAAGATCTTCAAGATGAGCCACCAAGGAAGAAGCAAAGATGGAAGAGAAGCAGAAGAAGCAAGCCAACTTACTTCACTTAAGAAGATAAGTTGCTTGAAGAAAGAAAGTGAGGAGAGAACATGAATGAGCAAGCTCACTCCAATAAAAAAGTAAAATCCAGCAATGATGCATAAGAGAGATGAGAAAAGATTATGAGAAGTGAAGGCAAATTCACTTCTCAAACACTTACCACCTGAAAAGTTAGCAACAAGAAATGAGATGCAATGCAAATGGGATGAAACACAATGATGAAAACCAAAGTCAGAAGCATATTTATGTTGTAAATGATGCAAAGAGATGATGCAAATGGTGAACATGAGATGTGGATGATCATATAAGAGATGAGAATGCAAATGGGACAAGTAAGAAGCATGAAAGTTCATGAATGCATATGACATGAAATGAAAGCAAAACAAGGCAAATGGATGATGCAATGATCAAACATGATTCTAATGTGTCCTAAGATTTCCCATATGTCATGTGGATGCATAAAATGTCATGGCAAGTTCATGTATGCAAGCATATGAAGAATGGATGCAAATGAAGGTAAAAATTAGGGTTTATACATAACATGCAATACAAAATTCAAATCCAGAAGCAAATGGCATGATAAAAATTTGAAAATAGGATTAGATGAACCCTAACCCTATATAAGTTCACTGCCCAAAGGGGGAGACCTAAATCTTAACCTAATGGAAGTTATGATTTTCTCAAGTTGGCTAGGGTTTTAAGGTACCTCACAATGATAAATGCAAAACAAATTGAAAATGAAAGATAAATTCAAACCAATTTTATCCTAGAAACTACATGACATGAGGAATGCAATTCAAAAAGGACCATCATCAAACTCTTCATGGTTAGGCAGAAAGGATTTTTCTAAGTTAGGGCAAAAATTTGACTTTTAAGAACCCTAAATCCAAAGAAAAATGTCAAAATAGGTCAAGAACCAAAACAAAATTTGTTTTAAGGGTTTGATAATGTTTCTAAATGTATGAAGATGCAATGTGATTTTTTTGGTGATTTTTAGAAACTTAAATGGTATTTTAATTAATTAATTCTCATTAACTAATTAAAATAAACATTTAAATATTTTAAAAATACGAAATTTATGCAAAAAATAAAATAAAAATTATTTTCAGAATAAGAAAAATATTTGAAGTCATGATGCAAAAAATGAGATTTTTTCGAAGTGTTTTACTATTTTCAATAAAATGTGGAAAGAAATACAATTAAAATGCAATAAAAATGAATTAAAAGAGAAAGTATGTAGATCCAAAGGCCTAGATTTGAACTGGAGAAAAAGAGGTTGACTACGTGCGCCTTTTAAAGGCTGAGATTCGTTTCAGTTTAATTAACCTAATTACATTTAATTAAATTAATAAAACTGAATTAGGGCTAAATGACTTGATCTGGACCACTCACCTCACGCGGGAAGGACTAATCCAAGGGCCAATATTCAAATTTCATTAATTACGCAGATTAGGGATAAGTACTTTCAGGTGACCGGAACAGTGTTCCGGTCATCTTCTCCAGTGAACCCAAACCCTAGTTTCTTCCCTAAGCCTCTAATCCTCAAATTTCTTGCCCAGAAATGATCCACTGACAATCCTAAACCTAAACCCTCAATCAAATAACATTTATTTCGCATCATGAGCAAGAATCAAACCAAAACGTGAAACGGGCAGAAATTTCAGAGCTTGCATACATGGTGGTTTCTCAACCATTTTCAATAATAATCATATTCCCATGACCAGGGAACTCAAGGAATCATAAAAGAACTTAAAAACAAACTTCTGAGAAAAAAGTTCATGAGCTATACCTGAGGTTGAACCTTCTAGTTCTGGGCTTTCTGGCTTTTCCTTTGTTGCAATTCCACCTCTTTGAACCCCCTGATGATGGAATGAAGCTTAGAAAACCTTGGGAGTGGTTGGCTTTGAAGTTCCAGCTCTGGTGTAGCAGGTTTTGAGGTTTTGGTATGTGGTGTTTCATGATGTTTTGATGGTTGATTATTGTTCCTTGGATGATATGTGACTCATCGGTGAAGGAAGAATGGAAGTTTGATGGTTGTGGGAGAAGTTTCTAAGAGGTGAAGATTTTGACGGTTTTTGTGAATCCTTGCTTATGGGAGGATGCTGGCTTGTGTGTGTGTGTGTTTCAAGTCTTTGAGGTCCACATATTAAGTTCTGATTGGGCAGAGGGTTGGTAATGTCACAGTTTGATTGGTATGGGCAAAGATGCAAAAAGTCATGACTTTGTGTACCATAGGTATGGCTCAGGTCAGAGGAAGATTAGGGGCATGGCTGGGCTCAACATGGATCAAGGAAGGCCTTTGGATTGTTTTTGTGCAGCTGTAATGGCTGAGGCAAGTGGTAGCATGGCTCTTGCAACTTTTCCCTCTTTGGAAATCTTTGTGAACCAAGGCAAATAATCCTATGAACTCTTGGGCCAATTGCAGCAAAATGGACCACATGAAGTTGTCATAATGTTTTGAGATCACTTAACAACTAATCCAATCATTAGAAGTCCCTTTTGCAAAAATTCCAATCTTGAAGATTCATGGGAAATGCCTTATGGTGACTTGTAATTCAAGGCATGAAAATGAGAAATCCCATGGGCAATTCTGAATTTTAGGTCATGTGTGATGTTTGTGCAATGCTTAGAAGTCAATTAGAGGTCACATTTGGCTTTGGCAAGTGTTTTTGCAAACTTCCCTCTTTGGTGCATAAGTGAAATTTAGTGATTTTTCCCAACTTTGCAAGGCCATAACTTGAGTTCTATGATGAATTAGATCAAGTTCTTGTACTTTTTGAAAAGGGAATGATCCATTCTACAACTTTCATGACCAAGAATTTTTCCTTTGAAGCATTTTTGAATCAAAAAGAGGAGGTTGAAAAACTTTCCCAAAATGGCAAGTTTTCATTACAAGTCACTTTCCCAAAATGGCAATTTTGCAAATGGCTTGAAATTCTTCAATTTTGTGAACTTCTAACTTCTTATAAGATCAAATAAAGATCATATACACCCAAAATGATGGAGAAGACCCTTTGGTTGGGTGATTGGGGGCCTCAGATGCCCTGATTTTGCACTGACTTGCTCAAGAAGTCATTTATTGATCAGATGCCTTCCACAATGAATCTCTTCATCAAACCTGGTACACATGATCCTTATAACATATTGAGACCATTAGAAACAAGAATGACCAAAAAAAATTGGAGCTATGGCCTCTGAAACCAAAACCCTAATTTCAGGTCATCTGTGTAGTGAAACCCTAGCTCTGCTCCCCTGCTTTGCAAGTTCTTGTGATTCTTTGACTTCCTTGATCTTTGGAGGATATAATATGATGATTGAAAATACATGGACAGTTTTGAGATGATTGATGACCTTTGGAGTGGCTCATGTGGCTCAGGGATGGCTCAAATCACAAACCCTAGATGCAGATGACTTAGAACCTATGCAGTGAAGCAAAATGCAATATGAGATGATATGATTGAACTTATGCTAATGAAAAGAATCACAGGCCATGGTGAAATGAGTGAGGGCAAATTTGGGGTGTTTACAGCTGCCCCTATTCAAACATGAGTTAGTTGTGCAGGATGTAAGCAGCGGCTTAACAGGCAAACAAGATAACTTGTGGTTGAATACCAAAGACAGTCAAAAATTTGCACTCACTGAATGAAGAAGAAAAGGGATATAGATTGTAAAAGGAAGTAAAGTATGATTATAAAGTGCGGGCGACGGAGGACGACCTTCGGGCAGAGGACGACTGCTGGGGATAAAGCAATGACGGGGACGGCCGATATGCTGGGGAAATGGAGGTATCATGATGGGGACGACCATCAAGCAAAGAAATAATACTCTCTGGGGATTTTAAGTTAAAGGCAGTGATGGGGACGACCATCAGGTTTGAAATGAATGATGGGGGACAGTCATCAAAGGTGAAGGACAATCACCTGGCAGGGGACGGCTGCTCCTGTTGGGGATAAGATGAGGAACGGTCATCTAAGGTGAAGGATGATCACCTGGAAAGGTACGGTTGCCGAAAGTATCATGACATAGGACGAATGTCGGATAGAAAGTCGACGATGGGGACGGCCATCGGATAAGCATGATGAATGACGATAATCGAAAGGGTGAAGGACGATCACCTAGCAGGGGACGGCTGCTCTTGGGTTTTATCATGACGAATGTCAGATAATAAGATCAACCATGGGGGACGGCCATCGGATAAAATGATGAAGAACGATCATCAAAAGGTGAAGGACGATCACCTGGCAGGGGATGGCTGCTAACATATCGCGACATAGGACGAATGTTGGATAGGAAAAGGGTTCCAATAATGGAGACTCCACTGGGGATGATGAAAGATGATCATCAAGAAGGTGAAGGACGATCACCTGACAGGGTACGGCTGCCGAAAGTATCATGACATATGACGAATGTCAGATAGAAAGGAAATAATTCATCAGGATTTACTGGGGACTCTTCTGGGGAAGGGTAGACACAGACGAGTGTCTAAATTCAAGAAAAAGGGATACGTGTTTGACACTGTGTATGGACTAAAGATGCGGACGAGCATCCTTAAAACTACGATACGGACGAGTATCGGTAGAAACAAACGCTGACGCATGTTCAGAGATGATGGTACGGACGAGTACCAACTGGTTAACAAAGAACACGGACGAGTGTTGAATCTGAGGAGAGATATGTGGTGAGACACAGACGAGTGTTCAACTTACCGGGGAGAGTATGATACTGATGAGTACCATAAGAGGAAGTGTGTAAAAAGATATTCTGACGCTCTGTGGGGATAAGATGACGCGGACGGGTGCCGGTGGAAGTATAATAAACAGGGGTTTAGGCAACTGTGCTGGGGATAGGTGACACAGATGGGTGTCAGGAGAGTGTATTAATATGTTTTTGTGAGCGCAAAGGGGACACTTCGGCTTTCTGCTGGGGGATTTGAGTGATATCATGTATGCTGTTGATGGGATATCAATATTCACAGGTGATTGATTCAAAACATGGCTTTATGATTTATGCAATATGTTTGATTTTTTCCGTAATGCTCCGTATTAGACGGAATGCTACGCTCTGGTGGAACATGATGCGAATGCTATGATTATGCAAAAGGTACCGATCCGGGATTCGGATCCCGTTACAGTGAAGATCTCCGGCTGATCTGCTTGAAGTGATATCCCAGCTGGGGATGAGATCATTGGTAGATCTGATATATACGACTCTGCTTGGGGAAATAGGTCACTGGTAGACCTATCTTGGTAAGGAGGGGCCCAGCTGGGGTCTGCGGGAGCTTCCGTCACTTTGTTGTGAGATCTTCAGGCATTGCTTTTCTAGATAGAGGTTGGAGCTCTGCGGGGGGGATGGTTCCCTGTCTTTGCACTTGGGTGAGGAGGAACGATCACTGAACGACCTTCCTAGTGATTTCTATGGGGATCCTGCTGAGGATAATGAATTTAGCTGGGGAAATGAGCCCCTTATGATGCTATTTGGAAGACATGTTGAGGAAGTAATGATTTGACATCTTTCTGGGGAAAAGCTCTCATGCCCCATGTCGTACTTTGAACACCTGCAATCCTGCATGACAAAAAAAACGTACAAGTATCCCGAGGTATCCCTTACTGGATTCCATCATAGGAGTTTAGACACTCCCGGGAGCAAATATATTTCCTGTAAGCATGTAATAAGAAAAGGCGCATCTGTATTTATGAAACTATTATATTAAGGACATCGGACATTTTTGCAAATGAAAATGTGCGAGACGAAATGTGACTGAAAATCTGATTTTATTAATTTGGATGCCCTAAATTGGCAAGTACAGTCAAAGGAACAGATCCCCTGAAATGAGGAGATTGTTACAAATTGAGAAACAAAAAGATGCTGGCAATGTTGATGTCGCTTCAGTGTGCTTCCCTTTTGCTATGACTCGTATGACATTGACGTTCTTCTTATCCATCTTTTGAAGAGTGGCTGACTCTGACTGAGGCTTTAACCTTTCGAAACTTGCCGTGTCGTAAGTGATACAGACGAATTCAGAATGCAGTTGTTCGCTTATTCCCTTATTTTGCGTGGATCGCCCTTTCGGGTTTTCAACCCACCGGGATACCCATTTTTGCCTGAGTTGTCCAATGCGGCTTTTCAACTCAGCGGGTGTACACATTTTATTTATTTATTTTCCCTTATTTTGGCCCGAGTCTCTTATTTTGTTTTTGACTCGCCGGGATGCCCTATTTTTGCCTGGACTTACATTCTGTTTTTATGTCCAACGGGTCATTTTATGCGAAGTATTTTTTAACTGCATCTGAATTCACAAGGAACAGGAAGTCTTCACCATCCATAGTACTGAGCATCAGTGCTCCACCAGAGAAAACTTTCTTTACTATGAATGGACCATCATAATTCGGAGTCCACTTGCCCCTGTGTTCTGTATGAGGAGGAAGGAGTCTTTTCAGCACAAGATCTCCTACTTGGTATTCCCGAAGCCTGACTTTCTGATCGAAGGCTCTCTTCATTCTTTTCTGATACAGCTGCCCATGGCAGATTGCAGCTAATCTCTTCTCTTCAATCAGATTCAGTTGTTCATACCGGGATCAGACCCATTCCGCTTCATTCAACTTAACATCCATCAGTACCCGCAAGGAAGGTAATTCAACTTCAACAGGTAGGACTGCCTCCATACCATACACGAGCTGATACGGTGTTGCCCCGGTGGATGTTCTGATTGACGTACGGTACCCATGCAAGGCAAATGGTAGCATTTCATGCCAGTCTTTGTAGGTAACCACCATCTTCTGCACAATCTTCTTGATATTCTTGTTAGCTGCCTCCACAGCGCCATTCATCTTTAGCCTATAAGGAGAAGAATTTTGGTGTTGGATATTGAAGTCCCGACATAGTTCTGCCATCATCTTGTTGTTCAAGTTGGAACCATTGTCAGTAATGATTCGCTCGGGCACTCCATACCGACATATGATGTCTCTCTTTAGAAATCGGGCTACCACTTTTCTGGTGACATTTGCATACGAAGCTGCTTCAACCCACTTGGTAAAATAGTCAATGGCAACCAGGATGAATCTGTGGCCATTTGAAGTCGTTGGTTCGATCTTTCCAATCATGTCAATGCCCCACATGGCAAAGGGCCAAGGTGAAGACATCACATTCAAAGGATTTGGAGGCACATGCACTTTATCCGCATAAATCTGGCATTTATGGCATTTTCTGGCATAAGCACAACAGTCTGCATCCATTGTGATCCAGTAGTAGCCTGATCTTAACAATTTTTTAGCCATTGCATGCCCTCCGGCATGGGTACCAAAAGATCCTTCGTGCACCTCGTGCATCAACAAGTCTGCTTCTGTCTTATCAACACTTTGGAGGAGTACCATGTCAAAGTTTCTCTTGTACAAGGAACCATCAGCATTCAGGAAGAAACTACCAGCTAGCCTTCTCAATGTCTTCTTATCATTGGAAGATGCGCCAGGTGGTTATGTTTGATCCTCCAAGAAGCATTTGATGTCATGGAACCAAGGTTTATCATCTTTAACAACATCTGCTGAAAATACGTATGCTGGTCTGTCAAATCTGGATACTGAAATCCGAGGCACAAAGTTGGCAGCTTGAACTTTGATCATGGATGAAATGGTAGCCAGAGCATCTGCAAACTGATTTTTGTCCTGAGGGATATACTCAAGTTTGACCGTTGTGAAGAAAGTCAATAACCTCCTTGTATAATCCCGGTAAGGTATCAGATGATCCTGGTGAGTGTACCATTTGCCGTTGGTTTGATTAATTACCAGAGCTGAATCTCCGAATATAGTTAAAGTCTTGATCCTGAGGTCGATGGCTTCCTCAAGACCCATAATACAAGCTTCGTATTCAGCTTCGTTGTTAGTGCAGTTGAAAGTGAGTTTTGCCGAGAAAGGCATGTGAACTCCCTTAGGCGTAATGAGTATTGCACCAACACCACGACCATTCATATTAACAGCCCCATCAAACATCATAGTCCATTCTTCTTCTGGGTCAGGCCCTTCAGTGTGAACAGACTCTTCATGATCTCTTGCTTTTATGAACATGATGTCTTCATCGGGGAAGTCAAATCTCATAGGCTGGTAATCATCAATAGGTTGCTCAGCAAGATAATCAGACAATACACTGCCTTTGATGGCCTTTTGAGATGTGTACTGAATGTCATATTCTGTGAGGATCATTTGCCATCTTGCAACCCGTCCAGTAAGTGCTGGCTTCTCGAAAATGTACTTGACTGGGTCCATCTTGGAGATCAATAAAGTAGTGTGGGTCAACATATACTGCCTTAGTCGGCGAGCAGCCCACGCTAAAGCACAACAAGTTGTCTCGAGCAGTGAATAACGTTGTTTATAGTCGGTAAACTTTTTGCTTAGGTAGTATATTGCATACTCTTTTCGACCAGACTCGTCATGCTGGCCCAACACACACCCCATTGACTCTTCTAATACTGTCAAGTACATTATTAGAGGTCTTCCTTCAACAGGAGGCATAAGGATCAGAGGCTCTTGTAGGTATTCCTTGATTTTGTCAAAATCCCTTTGGCAATCTTCATTCCACCTAACCGTTTGTTCTTTTCTTAGCAGCTTGAACAAGGGTTCACAGGTTGCAGTAAGGTGAGATATGAACCTGGAGATGTAGTTCAATCTAACTAAGAACCCTCGAACTTCCTTTTCAGTCTTTGGTGCAGGCATTTCTTGAATGGCTTTGACTTTGTCAGGGTCAACTTCAATCCCTTTCTCACTTACGATAAATCCCAGCAACTTACCGGATCGCACCCCGAATGTGCATTTGTTGGGGTTTAACTTCAATTGGTACTTCCTCAGACGCTTGAATAGCTTCAACAGATTCACCAGGTGATCTTCTTCTGTGAGGGACTTGGCAATCATGTCATCCACATAACATTCAATTTCCTTGTGGATCATGTCATGGAACAATGTTACCATAGCCCGTTGATAAGTGGCACCAGCATTCTTCAGTCCGAATGGCATCACCTTATAACAGAACGTGCCCCAGGGTGTGATGAAAGTTGTCTTCTCCATGTCTTCAGGTGACATCTTGATCTGATTATATCTTGAAAATCCATCCATGAAGGAGAACACCGAGAACTGAGCCGTATTATCAACCAATACATCAATGTGAGGTAATGGGAAGTCATCCTTCAGGTTGGCTCTGTTCAGATCCCGGTAATCCACACACATCCTTACTTTGCCGTCTTTCTTAGGCACTGGTACAATGTTAGCAACCCACGGCGGGTAACTAGTTACAGCAAGGAAACCGGCGTCCCACTGTTTCTGTACCTCTTCCTTTATCTTCATAGCCATATCTGGGCGAGTGCGGTGCAGCTTCTGTTTTACTGGTGGACAATCTTCCTTTAGAGGCAGCTTGTGCATAACAATGTCGGTGTCCAACCCTGGCATATCCTGATAAGACCAAGCAAAAACATCCACATACTCCCAAAGCATGTCAATAAGTTGCTCTTTTAGTGAATCTTGCAGACAGGCCCCGATTTTAACTTCTTTCAAGTCTTCTTCCGTACCAAGATTAACCCTTTCAACTTCCTCCTCATGAGGAGTGATAACCTTCTCCTCTTGTCTCAACTACCTGGCTTGCTCTTCAGGTAGCTCATAATCTTCTTCAACCCCTTCATCGGCTTGATTAATCGGATTGTCAAAGTCATACGAAGTCATAGCGGTGTTGTTGTCGGTGCAGTCTGGAGGGCACTTTCTGCAAGGGTTTAGATTTGTTCATTTTAGTGATCAGTTTTATCTTGTTTAGAAAAAAAGTGAAAATGAAGTTATTATTTTGAAAAACATTTCCATTTTATTTTTGTACAAAAAATGAAAAATGAAAAACAGTGAGCGGAAAAGAAAAGACTCATTTGCAAAAGATGTCCTGATATTCATTAATTGATCTTTGCACAAAATACAAGATGGCCCGATTACAAAATGAGTTCTGATATCTTGGGCAAGATACAGGACTTGATGCATGCTTTAAAAACAGGAAATAATAATTACTCTGCAGGAGTAACTCTTATAATTTCCTGGGAAGACCAGTTTGAGACATGGTTCCCCGGGAACCTTGGACGTATCCAGCTTTCCAGGTTGCGCTCGTCTTCTGACTCATCTTCCAAGCTATTCACAGCATCCGGGGTGAGCATCCCCATGCTAACAAACTTGGGCTCCTTTGCAGCCTCTGGTTGATCTTGTCGAGTTGGTCTGTAACCCAACCTGAATCGGTCTTCTTTCTTCTCCACGGGCAGCAGCTTGCCCCAGCCTTGGGCGATACCTTCCTCAACAACCTTCCGGGCTTGCTGATATGATGTGATGGAAGTCCCTAGAACAGCAGATGTTTCATTAATATTCAAGGCCACAAACCCTTGACTCATGGTTTCATGGATCTTCCCAATCCATTTCAATGTATTTGAAAGTAGCCAGCTAGCTAACAAAAATATCTTCCTCCCCACAAATGGTAATGACTTGGCCCTCCCACTCGAATTTTAACTTCTGGTGAAGGGTCGACGTCACGGCGCCAGCGGCGTGTATCCATGGTCTACCCAATAGACAGCTGTAGGCAGGCTGTATATCCATCACAAAGAAGGTCGTTTTGAAAACCTGTGGGCCAATCATTATTGGTAACTCTATTTCTCCCAGAACTGATCTTTTAGAACCGTCAAAGGCTCTTACTACCAAGTTGCTTGGGCGTAGCGCCAATCCATCATGCTCCAGCTTCACAAGGGATTTCTTGGGTAGGACATTGAGTGATGACCTTGTGTCTACCAATACGTGAGAAAGAACTGCACCCTTACACTCCAAGGTAATGTGTAAAGCCTTGTTGTGATTGCGACCTTCCGTTGTCAGATCAGTGTTGGTAAATCCTAGTCCATGACTAGCGTTGACATTTCCAACCACAGCCTCTAACTGATTGACAGTAATCTCCTCCGGCACATAAGCCGCATGCAGGACCTTTAATAGTGCGTTCCGATGGGCCTCGGAGCACATTAGCAATGATAGTATGGAGATTTTGGAAGGTGTTTGGTGAAGCTGGTCTACCACCTTGTAATCACTTTTCTTTATGATTCTTAGGAATTCATCAACCTCTTGATCAAAAGGAGTCTTCAAAGCTTCTCTAACAACTGGTTCTTCTTGCACCATGCTCTTCCCTTTTTCCTTGGTAGTAGCTTCTACTTCAGCAACGGGTCTTGGAATTTGCGAGGCAAAGAGACGTCCGCTTCTAGTGAAGCCTCCGCTTCCCCCCACATTGTCTATCTGAGGCGAAGAAGTTGATGATTCTAAAGTGATTTTCTGCCCCTCGCAGTATAGATCTGAGCCATAATGCCAAGGGATGGCATTATTGCTTTCGTAAGGAACTGGCCCAGGCATTATGATAGTGACCGGACTGATAGCAGCTGCAGAGGGGACCACAATGGTGTGTGGATCATAGTATATGGTAACGGGTGCTCTGACAGGAGTAGCATTTTGTTGTGAGTTGTTGGCAGGAACATTTGCAGGATCGTAGTATATTGTAACTGTTGAGACACTTTCACTAATTGTTGCTGATGTTATAGAAGGCACTGTTGACTGGATGGGTGTTGAAGTTGTAGCAGGAATGGTGACTGAACTTGCATCCGTTGAAGTGATTGATTGAGCAGTTGTTGGAGTTGTAGTAGAATCCGTCGGAACAATGGTTGCTGACGTTGTAGGAGTATATGTGATTGTTGATGAAGGAATTGTTGGAGTTGTAGTCGCTGTTGTTGTAATTTGAAGGATACCATCCTTAATGAGACCGTCTATGTCGTTTCTCAGCCTTTCACATCCATTAACGGCAATGTTGCAATATTCACAGCCGAGCTCACACCCGGGGAACACTTGGCATTCTAAAAGCTGAGCTTTGATTTCAACCAAAGGTGTTTGAATTTGTGCAACACTGGTGATTAAGGTGGATAGTTTGCCCTCTTTAATAGCATTAATCCTAGGCCCGTTGTGACTAGGCATTGGATTTCTTGTGACATTTGGAGGAGGTGCAAAGTTGAGAGCTTTTGAGTCCACCAGATCCTGGACTTTCATCTGTAGGGCCCAGCATTTTTCAGTATTATGCCCTGGTGCGTTTGAGTGGAATGCACACCTGGCATTTGCATCATAGTTCTTTGGCATATTAGTGGGATCTGGAGGTGCCAATGTCCTTAACTCTACTAGGTTGAGCTTCAGGAGATGTGGCAAGAGTGCAGCATACGGCATTGGGATTGGGTCAATCACCCTGTTTGCCTGTGATGGCCTTTGTTGGAAGGGACGCTGTTGTTGGTTGTTATTGTTGTTGTTGTAGGTTCTCTGTCGCGAATAATGAACTTGTTGTTGATACTGTGGCTGTTGTTGTTGAGGATATGCTGATTGTTGAGGAATCGGAGATGGGATGGTAACTGCTGCTATTGACCGGTGCACATACTGAGGCCTGCCCCTGCTTGCATGAATGGAATTTGTTTCACCTGCCCTTTGGGGTCCCACAAAAGGCTTTCTAGGATTGCTGGATGAACTTGCGCCACTGTCGGAAATTTTGCCCATCTTCAAGAGGCTTTCAATCCTCTCACCAGCTATGACCACATCAGCAAAACTGGTAGAGGAGAAGGCAGCCAATCTATCAATATAGGTCCCTTGCAACGTATTCATGAACATGTCGGCCATTTCCCTCTCTGACATGGGTGGTTGGACAGCAGCAGCAAGCTGTCTCCACCTTTGGGCATATTCCCTGAAGCTCTCTCTAGAAGACCGAGACATGCCCATTAGAAGAGTTCTATTGGGAGCCATGTCCAGGTTGTACTGATATTGTCTGATGAAAGCTTCAGCTAAGTCCTTCCAGCATCTAATAGTGGCCCTAGATAGATGTGAATACCACTCTCTTGAAGCCCCAGTCAGACTGTCTTCAAAGTAGAACATCCATAACTTTTCATCCATAGTGTAAGCTATGAGTCTTCCCAAGAAAGACTGCAGGTGAGTTCGTAGACAGGACGTACCATTGTACTTTTCAAAGCATGGGGGTTTGAATTTGTGGGGAATTCTCACCCCATCCACTAGCCCCATGTCCATCACATCGAAGCCCAAAGAATTATGAGACTCCAAAGATCTTAATTTCTTAGCAATTTCGTCCAATCTCCGGTCATATACTTCATCTTCAGCCCCCATAACAATAAACTGTTCTTCTTGGGGATCCTCTTGCAAGACTCTCCCCCCATCAGTATTACCTTGCACATTTCTCGGGATGTTAATTTCTGGATCTAGATGAGGTCCAAATACTGGTGGGTCAATACGAGGCTGGCCCCGCTCATTGTTACTAGTTCCTCCTGTTCCAAGATGAGGCTCCTCAGGAGTTTGTCTTTCCACCAGCTCTCTTAACCTTTCCTGACTCTGGGCTAAGCCAGTCATTACTACCATTAATTGAGACATCTGATTTCTCATCTCCACTCTCTCATTAGCCATCTGATTTCTGACCTCAGTCAGATCCTGCTGTACTTGTTCCATTTGAATACCGGGAAGGTTGTTACGAGTCGGGTACCGGCGCGTACGGTTGACAGGGAACACTCGGTGACGAGCAATGTTTCTTGAAGTCACAACAAAGTTAGAAACAATAATAATAACAAAACCCACAAAACAAAACAAAAGTTAGTATGCAATGCAGTATGCTTATTTGTTTTCCAAGGTATCCGGTTTGGTTCTTGGTTTTGACCTTTCCAGACCTCGAGGAAGATGCTTGATGTTGTTGAGAGAAAAGCCCAAATGGAAACAAACTAGAATATATTACAAACGGTAACAATACATAGTCTGTTTTACAACACATTCCCGTGGAGGGTTAAAATATAATAAAAGGAAAAGTACATCAAATGGAAATAACAACAAACAAAGAATCAGACATCCAGTCCAAACTCATCCTCTTTGACCTCCTTCAGGAGTGCCTCAGTCACTGGACCAGCTGGGTGCTCTGTAATGGTCCTAATGAGGAGGTTCCTGGTATCAATGGCAGTGGTCAACTTCTTATGCCTGTCCTGGTCCTTTGATCTTTTCACTCCTTCTCTGAGCTTCAACTCTGAAATCTCCTTCTGGGCTGCCAATAAAGCTTCCTGCTGCTTCCTCTCATTGGCCTCTAGCTGTTCAATCTTGGCTTGAGTCTTTTGGTCTTCTTGTGTACGGGCTTCAGTGATTCTGACCCACCTAGCCTGACTCTCTTGTAGATAGAGCTCAGTCCTAGCCTTCTGAATCTTGGCTTCTTTACAGGCATTCTTCAATATTTGTTCCCCGACTCTTGCTTTCCTGACATAGTCCTCTGTCTTCTCAATTTTGGTAAGATGCTCCACCCTAAGCTTCTCCAATCTCTCAATATCCAGACGACCATCACTTCTTTCCCAAAGAGTCTTCTTCAAGGCTTGAGATAGGTTCTCATTCCTTTCCTTCAGCTTCTCAAATTCTTCTAGGCTGACAGTTGTTGCTGGTTGTACTGTGGATGGTCCAGGCATGTCTTCCAAGATGAAAGGCATTCTGGTAATTTGAGCTCTAGTACAGGACCAATATAAATATTGAGCTGAAGCAACATTATTACATCTTCCAAGGATAGCTACCCCCTTTGTCTGGATGTTGTCCCAAGCCCAGGATGCTTGTCTGACAGCAGCTGAATTAGGTTTTACTTCACAATACAGGGTCTCGGCTAAATCTTGTCCTCTGGGTGGATGAACCAATGCATAACCCAGTTGTCTCTTAAACAGTAAAGGATTGTAGTTGATGCAACCCTTCACTCCTATCAGAGGCACACTTGGGTATTGTCCACAGCTGGTGATAATGTCCTTGCCTTTGGTGCTCTGGGTGCACCATCTAATATCATCTGAAGTCAAGGCAATGAGCCTCTTGGCCCAATTCTTCTGTTGGTGGGGATTCAAGAAGGCATCTGACTTAGGCAGGTGTCTGAGCAGCCAGGTGTAAAACAAAGGAGCACAGCATCTCACCAACTTCCCCCTTTGTTTCTCATTCCTCTAGTGAATGGAATAATAGAAATCTCCCAGCAATGTAGGCACTGGGTTCTTCAGAAGAAACAAATGGATGGCATTCCTGCTGACAAATTTGGGCTCATCTGCAAACAGTATAACCCCATATATGTTGAGGTCTAATAGTGCACAGACTGCCCTCCACTCTCCCAAAGAAACCGTCAGGATGGCCTGAGAAATCAAGAAGTCCAAATGCAAACCAGGGATCCCAACTTTTGTTGTCATACTTTGCTCAATCAAGGCAGGCTCCAAGTGCAGTGCCCTTGCTATCTCTTCATTTCTAGGGGCAGCCATCTCTGGGTTGAAAGGAATTCCACCTCTGATAGGTACTCCAATCAATAAAGAAAACTCTTCCTGCAGAGGCCCTAGCTGAAAGTCTGGAAAGGTGAAGCCTCTCAATGGAGGGTCATAGAACTGCAAGCATGTGTGGATCATGCTTCTCTGAGAAGGGTCAAGGTCCATAACCATATCCAGGATACCTCCATAATGCTCTCTAAACAAAGGGATGTGGTCAGGTGTGATAAGTGACTGGACCTGCCTGATACCAGTCAACACAGGCTCAAAGAAATGGTAGGATATGTTGCTCTTCCTGGGAGTAGTCATGAGTGCTTCTGAAGAAACTGAAAGTAAGTGCTGATGAAGATCAGAGACTGATGCTGGAGATGAGCCATTGATAGGCTGATGCTGGTGATGATGAATATAGCTAAAGCAGATAACTGATGAAGATAGCTGAAACAGAGGTCTATGCAAAAGAAGGGGTCAAAACCAAACCAGATATGATGTGGATACCCTGAAAAGCAAATAAACAAATGTTAAATGATGCAATGATGATATATGCAAATGATATGCAAGGGTTTGTGATCAAGCTGGATCTGATTATCTGTCTTGATATAAGGCCATGTATGTTCAAAAAGGTCCAGATGAAGGCTTAGAAATCCAGTAACTAGGGTGGGGACTCAAATAAAGAGTCACATGTCCGGGGTTAATCACAAGAACTGTCCAAAATGAGGTTCTCTTAAACAATATAGTAACTGGGTATGATGTGGCTAAGGGTTCCTGCAAACCTGTAAACAGCCCAACCCTCTCACAGGTAATGTTCTAAAACAAGGATCCTCAGACTTGGATCAGTTATGAGAAGTGTAAACACTTCTAACCCGGAGGTACAGTGTTTACAATAACCATAAAAGATCCTCCTCTAATTCACCTCAGATTCTGAAGGTCATAATAAAGGTCATCCAGACTTAGCAGGCTTCCCAGATAGCCCTAGCACTACAGGAAATCTGTAGCACAGAGTTCTCAAGAAGAAACCCACATCTGAACCGTGTTTCATATTCCCGCACCAGACTGATATGGAATGGGAAAGAACATGAACCACTCTAGCCTAGGTGTCACTCAGGTCCCAGGTATAGGACCTTAAACTCTCAATCGAACCCCACCCACCAAAACAACAAACCAGATCCAGCAGATGAAAGTATGGCAGTATGATGTATAAAACTGTAAAGAAAGCAATAAATAACTGTACATAAAACAATAAAGCAAATACATAAATACAATTAGCACATAACACCCCAGTAAACACAAATCAAACAAGTGCTAGGAGGAACCCACAAAAAGAACCAGAAGCCCTGGTTACAATATAAGGTTCCCCAGCAGAGTCGCCAAGCTGTCGCTCCCACAAAATGACACCTAGGTCAGATAGGGTACAGACGCGAACGGTCGGCGAAAGGAGAGAACACACAAGGGTGAACTGAAAAGAAAAGAGTCGCCAGCTAGGCATTTTTATCCCGAAGGAAAGGTAATGCTGCATAAACCTAGAAAGATATGGATAAGACGGTCGTGAACCAGAGAAACTGAGAAAGGGGGTTGGTTACAACCTGGGAAGGTATTAGCACCCAGATTGTCCGTCGTACTCGACGGGATCCACGCTTAAAAGATTTGTGTTTTAAAGGGGTAGTGTCAGTGCTATTTTGTGTGCAAAATCTGGAAAAGAAAGCAAGTGTCAGTGCAAAAGAAATGTGAAGTGAGATAAGCAAGTGTCAGTGCAAAGAAAGAATGTGAAGCTCAAGACTATGAGAATAATGCTGGAAGAGGGGGAAGACACAGAGACTTTTGTTCGATAACTGTTAAGTTATGCCTACGTATCCTCTCGTGCAATGAGGAAGTCAGAACACCGTAGTTCGACTCAAAGAGACTGAAATATAAATTGACTTGTGAACTGCTTACTAGTCTATCCTCAAGTGTATGACCTGTCTGGCTCAGGTGCAAACTGTCTTGCATTAGACGGGAGAAGCGAGTTCTCGTTTGTGAGTGGAGATGATGAGAAAAGAATCCCGAAGGAGACGATTATTGTTTGTTTTTGTGTTTTCAATCTTTTATTTCTTTTTGAAGTTTGTCATAAGAAAATGAGATTAAGCTTAAACCAACGGTTAGTAAACACATCACATCCTCCCTCTGATTAGGGGTAATGAGAATACCTTAAATGTGAAGTAAGAACCTCACACTTAATCACCATGATGTAGGATTAAGATCATTAACCTACTTGTATTTATTTAAATGTTTTTTTGGAGTTTTGTTTAGTGTTGAGTAATGAGTTTAAGCCATAATCAAGGATTTAATGGACCCATTACACCATCCTAATAGAAGGATAATAGATGAGAACATTTAAGCTGAGGAAGGCTCCTCAACTTAATCCATGATTAGGGATTAACCTCATGACAAAACAAAGCCTTTATTAAAGTGGATTTTAGTTAATGGTAATATTAAGAAGTGAATTTTATGGTTTGTAAGACAACTTGAGGGGAACTTGTCCATTAACACTAGGGTTAGTCCTTCTTAACCAATTAAGGAAGAATTAGAACCCTAATGCAAGGCCCAAGTTACAAGCTTGATGTCTTAGTGATTATTAGGTGAATTGATTAAAGGATTTGAACACATTAAGGGTTTAACACTTGGATTTAAGTTATACACTCCATCCTAATAGAAGGATACAGGCACAACCCTAATCACAAAGCCTTAAAACCTTGAAGGTTTAGTCCTTGATTAAGAGATGAGAAGAGAAGACTCAAAGATGACACAAAGGTAAAACTAAATGGGGGACTAATAAAACCCTAATTGTGATCATGCTTGGTTGTTCCTAGGGTTAATGACGCTTGCAAGAAGATCTTCAAGATGAGCCACCAAGGAAGAAGCAAAGATGGAAGAGAAGCAGAAGAAGCAAGCCAACTTACTTCACTTAAGAAGATAAGTTGCTTGAAGAAAGAAAGTGAGGAGAGAACATGAATGAGCAAGCTCACTCCAATACAAAAGTAAAATGAAGCAATGATGCATAAGAGAGATGAGAAAAGATTATGAGAAGTGAAGGCAAATTCACTTCTCAAACACTTACCACCTGAAAAGTTAGCAACAAGAAATGAGATGCAATGCAAATGGGATGAAACACAATGATGAAAACCAAAGTCAGAAGCATATTTATGTTGTAAATGATGCAAAGAGATGATATAAATGGTGAACATGAGATGTGGATGATCATATAAGAGATGAGAATGCAAATGGGACAAGTAAGAAGCATGAAAGTTCATGAATGCATATGACATGAAATGAAAGCAAAACAAGGCAAATGGATGATGCAATGATCAAACATGATTCTAATGTGTCCTAAGATGTCTCATATGTCATGTGGATGCATAAAATGTCATGGAAAGTTCATGTATGCAAGCATATGAAGAATGGATGCAAATGAAGGTAAAAATTAGGGTTTATACATAACATGCAATACAAAATTCAAATCCAGAAGCAAATGGCATGATAAAAATTTGAAAATAGGATCAGAGGAACCCTAACCCTATATAAGTTCACTGCCCAAAGGGGGAGACCTAAATCTTAACCTAATGGAAGTTATGATTTTCTCAAGTTGGCTAGGGTTTTAAGGTACCTCACAATGATAAATGCAAAACAAATTGAAAATGAAAGATAAATTCAAACCAATTTTATCCTAGAAACTACATGACATGAGGAATGCAATTCAAAAAGGACCATCATCAAACTCTTCATGGTTAGGCAGAAAGGATTTTTCTAAGTTAGGGCAAAAATATTGACTTTTAAGAACCCTAAATCCAAAGAAAAATGTCAAAATAGGTCAAGAACCAAAATGAAATTTGTTTGAAGGGTTTGATAATGTTTCTAAATGTATCAAGATACAATGTGATTTTTTTGGTGATTTTTAGAAACTTAAATGGTATTTTAATTAATTAATTCTCATTAACTAATTAAAATAAACATTTAAATATTTTAAAAATACGAAATTTATGCAAAAAATAAAATAAAAATTATTTTCAGAATGAGAAAAATATTTGAAGTCATGATGCAAAAAATGAGATTTTTTAGAAGTGTTTTACTATTTTTAATAAAATATGGAAAGAAATACAATTAAAATGCAATAAAAATGAATTAAAAGAGAAAGTATGTAGATCCAAAGGCCTAGATTTGAACTGGAGAAAAAGAGGTTGACTGCGTGCGCCTTTTAAAGGCTGAGATTCATTTCAGTTTAATTAACCTAATTACATTTAATTAAATTAATAAAACTGAATTAGGGCTAAATGACTTGATCTGGACCACTCACCTCACGCGGGAAGGACTAATCCAAGGGCCAATATTCAAATTTCATTAATTACGCAGATTAGGGCTAAGTACTTTCAGGTGACCGGAACAGTGTTCCGGTCATCTTCTCCGGTGAACTGAAACCCTAGTTTCTTCCCTAAGCCTCTAATCCTCAAATTTCTTGCCCATAAATGATCCCCTGACAATCCTAAACCTAAACCCTCAATCAAATAACATTTATTTCGCATCATGAGCAAGAATCGAACCAAAACCTGAAACGGGCAGAAATTTCAGAGCTTGCATACATGGTGGTTTCTCAACCATTTTCAATAATAATCATATCCCCATGACCAGGGGAACTCAAGGAATCATAAAAGAACTTAAAAATAAACTTCTGAGAAAAAAGTTCATGAGCTATACCTGAGATTGAACCTTCTGGTTCTGGGCTTTCTGGGTTTTCCTTTGTTGCAATTCAACCTCTTTGAACCCCCTGATGATGGAATGAAGCTTAGAAAACCTTGGGAGTGGCTGGCTTTGAAGTTCCAGCTCTGGTGTAGCAGGTTTTGAGGTTTTGGTATGTAGTGTTTCAGGATGTTTTGATGGTTGATTATTGTTCCTTGGATGATATGTGACTCATTGGTGAAGGAAGAATGGAAGTTTGATGGTTGTGGGAGAAGTTTCGAAGAGGTGAAGATTTTGACAGTTTTTGTGAATCCTTGCTTATGGGAGGATGTTGGCTTGTGTGTGTGTGTGTTTCAAGTCTTTGAGGTCCACATATTAAGTTCTGATTGGGCAGAGGGTTGGTAATGTCACAGTTTGATTGGTATGGGCAAAGATGCAAAAAGTCATGACTTTGTGTACCATAGGTATGGCTCGGGTCAGAGGAAGATTAGGGGCATGGCTGGGCTCAGCATGGATCAAGGAAGGCCTTTGGATTGTTTTTGTGCAGCTGTAATGGCTGAGGCAAGTGGTAGCATGGCTCTTGCAACTTTTTCCTCTTTGGAAATCTTTGTGAACCAAGGCAAAGAATCCTATGAACTCTTGGGCCAATTGCAGCAAAATGGACCACATGAAGTTGTCATAATGTTTTGAGATCACTTAACAACTAATCCAATCATTAGAAGTCCCTTTTGCAAAAATTCCAATCTTGAAGATTCATGGGAAATGCCTTATGGTGACTTGTAATTCAAGGCATGAAAATGAGAAATCCCTTGGGCAATTCTGAATTTTAGGTCATGTGTGATGTTTGTGCAATGCTTAGAAGTCAATTAGAGGTCACATTTGGCTTTGGCAAGTGTTTTTGCAAACTTCCCTCTTTGGTGCATAAGTGAAATTTAGTGATTTTTCCCAACTTTGCAAGGCCATAACTTGAGTTCTATGATGAATTAGATCAAGTTCTTGTATTTTTTGAAAAGGGAATGATCCAATCTACAACTTTCATGACCAAGAATTTTTCATTTGTAGCATTTTTGAATCAAAAAGAGGAGGTTGAAAAACTTTCCCAAAATGGCAAGTTTTCATTACAAGTCACTTTCCCAAAATGGCAATTTTGCAAATGGCTTGAAATTCTTCAATTTTGTGAACTTATAACTTCTTCTAAGATCAAATAAAGATCATATACACCCAAAATGATGGAGAAGACCCTTTGGTTGGGTGATTGGGGGCCTCAGATGCCCTGATTTTGCACTGACTTGCTCAAGAAGTCATTTATTGATCAGATGCCTTCCACAATGAATCTCTTCATCAAACCTGGTACACATGATCCTTATAACATATTGAGACCATTATAAACAAGAATGACAAAAAAAAATTGGAGCTATGGCCTCTGAAACCAAAACCCTAATTTCAGGTCATCTGTGTAGTGAAACCCTAGCTCTGCTCCCCTGCTTTGCAAGTTCTTGTGATTCTTTGACTTTATTGATCTTTGGAGGATATAATATGATGATTGAACATACATGGACCTTTTGAGATGATTGATGACCTTTGGAGTGGCTCATGTGGCTCAGGGATGGCTCAAATCACAAACCCTAGATGCAGATGACTTAGAACCTATGCAGTGAAGCAAAATGCAATATGAGATGATATGATTGAACTTATGCTAATGAAAAGAATCACAAGCCATGGTGAAATGAGTGAGGTCAAATTTGGGGTGTTTACACATCTCTTGGAAATGACCTGGATATTTTTTTGATATTATTTTTCTTCCCTTCAGCTCCAATACTTGACGAGCCTTGCCCTATCACATGCCTCATGCACATGCACATGCAAATGATCATGATTTATTTTATATTTTCATTATTTTTCAAATGCAATGCGATGCTTGCGGAATGCTGAAGTATAAACCACTTGAGGTCGACAATAAATTAAGAGGGAAAATTTTAGGGTATTACAACTGCCCCTATTCAATCATTTGTAGACCTGAATGGATGGTAGCAATTGCTTTCAGACCTTCAAGGTATGGAGTGATTGAATATCCGAATAAACCTGAAAATTTGGACTCTGTGGGAAAAATGATGAGAAAAAATGGCATTCGCGGATGACCATTCAACACGTGGGATTGACCTATGACAAGACAAAAGGAATGAGTTCATCGTACTTAGATGATAACTCTAGGGAAACGAGACCATCGTACTACGGAATCGGAAATGAAACCATTGTACTGAAACAGAATCAGAAGGAATAAGATCGTTGTACTTAAACGATAACCCAGGACGTGATTGTTGTACTTAAACGAAAACGAAAGAACGAGGCCATTGTACTTAAATGGGAACTCGACAACTTAAAACCATTGTACTTAAATGGAGTCTTAGACCATAAATCATCGTACTTAGATGAAGTCAAGGAAAACATGATCATTGTACTTAAATGATTACCCGCGATGCGACCATTATACTAAAACGGAGACACGAAAAGAAGAGAGACTGTTGTACTAAAACAGAGACTCGAAGATGAGACCATTGTATTTAAATGGAATCGAAGAAATGAAATCATCGTACTTAGATGAAATCAAGGAAATGGGCTCATTGTACTTAAATGATTACCCGAAATGTGATTGTTGTACTTAAACGAAGACGCGAAAGAGTGAGGTTGTTGTACTGAAACAAGACTCAACTGGGGAAACCATTGTACTTAAATGGAATACCTAAAAGGAGAGGGATCATTGTTGTAACACGGTGGGAGAACTGACTTTCTATAAATGTTGTGGATAGCAAGAGTCGCCACCGACTTTTATTTTATCCAAGTGGAAAGGACATAAAAGAATAGGAAAGACCTATTTTTAAAAAAACTTGAGTTCGGGGGGTAGGTTATATAAAAGGAAGGTGTTAGCACCCTTTATATCCATGGTTATCCATGGGCTCTTAGTTACTTAGCTCACTTTAATTGTTTTTGAAAAGTGTAGTGTGTGATTAGAAATTTTCTAAGTACTTTGTAATGATCCTCATATGGATGTATACAAAGCCTTGTTTGAAAATATTTGAAAATATTGTGAGGTGTGAAAAGTATTTTTGAAGAGTGAGCAAGTAAATATGAGGTACCTACCCTAGACTAAGTCATTCATGTTCTTATATGTCCTTTCAAGGGTAAGACTATCCCTATTATTAAGGAATAGGTAGTCATTACCTTGGATTTGTTAAGAGACGAGTGTAACATCATCGTACGATCAACGAAGGAAACTTAAGGGTGTCTTTAGCAATTGGGAGGGACTATTGTCGCTCCCACCAAATGAAACCGGGTCAAATAGGGTACAGACGCGAACGGTCGGCGAAAAGGACAATGCGAGAACACACAGGAGTGAACTCACAGGGAATGAAAAGAGTCGCCAGCTAGGCATTTTTATCCCGGAGGAAAGGCAATGCTGCATAGACCTAGAAAAAGAATGGATAAGACGGTTGCGAACCAGAGAGACTGAGAAAGGGGGTTGGTTACAACCTGGGAAGGTATTAGCACCCAGATTGTCCGCCGTACTCGACGGGATCCACGCTTAAAAGATTTGTGTTTTAAAGGGGTAGTGTCAGTGCAAACTGTGTATAAAGAGCTGGAAGGATGTACAGGTGTCAGTGTAAAAGAAGTGTGAAGTGTATAAGTGAAGTGTCAGTGTAAGGATGAGAGTATGCTCAAGATCATGAGGCTTAAAAGAATGAAACTGAAAGGAGGGGGAATATACATAGACTTTTGTTCGATAACTGTTAAGTTATGCCTACGTATCCTCTCGTGCAATGAGGAAGTCAGAACACCGTAGTTCGACCCAAAGAGACTGAAAGGTGAATTGACTGTGAACTGCTTGCTTGTCTATGCTCAAGTGTATGACCTGTCTGGCTCAGGTGCTAACTGTCTTGCATTAGACGGAAGAAGCAAGTTCTCGTTTATGAGTGAATGAGATGAGAAAAGAATCCCGGAGGAGACGATTATTGTTTGTTTTTGTATTTTCAGTCTTTTATTGCTTTTGAAAGTTTGTCATAAGTTAATGAGCTTAAGCCTAAACTAATGGATTTAGTAAACTCATCACATCTTCCCTCTGATTAGGGGTAATGAGAATACCTTAAGTGTGAAGTCAACTTCTCACACTTAATCACCTTTGATGTAGGATTAAGATCATTAACCTACTTGTGATTATTTAGATGTTTTTGTGGTTTTTGTTTAGTGTTAAGTAATGAGATTAAGCCATAATCAGGGATTAAACAGACTCATTACACCATCCTAATAGAAGGATAATAGATGAGAATGTTTAAGTTGAGGAAAGCTCCTCAACTTAATCCATGATTAGGGATTAAACTCATGACAAAACAAGCCTTTGGTTAAGTGGATTTTATTTAATGATATGATGAAGAAGTGTTTTTTAGGGTTTGTAAGACAACTTGAGGGGGACTTGTCCATTAACACTAGGGTTAGTCCTTCTTAACCATTTAAGGAAGAATTAGAACCCTAATGCAAGGCCCAAGTTACAAGTGTGATGTCTTGATAGTTATTAAGTGGATTGATTAAGAGATGTAAACACATTAAGGGTTTAACACTTAGGATTAAAGTTATACACTCCATCCTAATAGAAGGATGCAGGCATAAGCTTAATCACAAAGCCTTAAAGCCTTTAGGGTTTAGTCCCTGATTATGAGGTGAGAAGAGAAGACTCAATGAGACACAAAGGTAAAACTAAGTGGGGAGACTAATCAAAACCCTAATCATTTTCATGCTTGGTTATTCCTAAGGTTTGTGAGGTTAACAAGAAAGATCTTCAATGGAACCACCAGGAAACAGATGAAAGGATCAGGAGAAACAAAGTAACTTGCTTCATTCAAGAAGACAAGTCACTTGAGGAAAGAAAGTGAGAAGAAGAAGAATGAGCAAGCTCAAACTCAAACACATAACAAAATGCAGCATGGATGCAAGAGAGAGATGAAAAGAGAATGTGAGAAGTGAAGGCAAATCCACTTCTCAAGGTTACTTACCACCTGAAAAGTTAGTGAGAAAGATGCAATGCAATGCAAAATGAAATGAAATGACATGAGACAAATCAAAACCAGAAGCATATGTGAGATGATAGTGATGCTATGAGATTATGCAAGTATGAATCATGGTATGAGGATGATCATACAAACTTATGGATGCAAATGGAACAAGTTTAGAACCATGAACATACATGAAAAGCTATGAGATGAAAATGACAAACAACATGGCAAATACATGATGCAATGATCAAACATGCTTTCAATATGTCTTATGATGTCTAGTGAATCAAAAGAATGCATAAAATGCTATGGCAAGTCAAAGTATGAATGCAAATGCAAGATGGATGCATATGGAAGCCCAAATTAGGGTTTATGATCAATGCATCAAACACAAACCAAAATCAGAAGCAAACATCAATATAAAAAATTGAAAATGCACTCAAAGGATCCCTAAACCTATACTAACTCACTGCCCAAAGGAAAAGTTCCAACTCTTAACCTAATGAAAGTTATGAATTTCCTAAAATTTCTAGGGTTTTAGGGTTCCTTAACAAGAAAAAATGCCAAACAAATGTAAAATGAGAAATCAAATCATGACCATTTAATCTCACAAACTACATGCTAAACACAATGCAATTCAAAAAGAATCAAAGTCCAACTCTCAATGGTTAGGCATAAATGATTTTTGGAAGTTTGGATCAAAATAATGCCTTGAAATGATTTTATTTCCATGAAAAATTCTCAAAATGCATCAAGATCAAAAAAGAAATTTGGTTTGAGGGTTGGACAATGTTTCTAAATGTTTTTAAATGTTTCATGAATTTTTTGGTGATTTTTAAATACCTAAAGGCATTTTTATTTAATTAATTCTCATTAATTAATTAAAAATAAACTTTTAAATATTTAAAAATATTTTTAAAATGCAAAAAATAAAAATAAAAATGTTTTTGATTTCTGAAATTTAATAAAAGTTTGTATAAAAAATTTCAGAATTTTTGAATAAGTTTTACTATTTTTAATAAAATGGAGAAAACATTGTAATTAAATGGAAAATACAAATGAAATAAAACTGAAAAATGAGAAAGTAATCAGATCCAATGGCCCACGTTTGAACTGGCTGCGCGCGCGTTTGACCTGGCGCCATATCCGATGGCTGACATTCAAACTTGGCTAATTATGATTAGCCCTAATTAATTGTGCCCTAATCACTTTCAGGCGACCGGAACACTGTTCCGGTCGTCTTCTCCGATCAAACAAAACCTCAAACTCTCTCTATACGCATCTAAAACAAAATCTAATTGCCCAGAACTCTTCCCCACTCAAAAATGAATCAAACCCCTCAATCAAACAACATTTATTATTCAGAAACAGGGAGAATCGAATCAAACATTTTTCTAGGGCAAAAGTTTCAGAGACTGCATACATACTCATTTTACACTCATTTTCGAAAACAATCACATATTCATGACCAGGGAAGCATGTAGAAGCTATTAAGAACTTAAAATCATGCTTTTGGAAAAAAAGTTCATGAAGCTACCTGAGTTTGAAGCTTTTCAGTTTGCAACTTTTTGACCTCTTCTCTTTGTGCAATCCACTCCTTTTAGGCCCCTGATGAAGTCTTGATGCTTAGAGAGAGTTTGTGATGGCTGGTTTGGAAGTTTGAACAAGTTCTGTTCAGGGTGGTGTGAGAATCGTGTTTGTGATTCTTTGAGTTTCAGGCTATTTTGAAGGGTGCTTTCTGTTCAGTGAAACATGGTGAGATGGTTCATGAAGTTTGTTTGAGTGTTTGTGAGTTGTATGATGAGTTTCGAATGCTTTTGCTCAAGAGGGTGAAAATGAGAATGCTGAGTTATGGCTGGTTTCAGGCTTGCTTGTTGTTGCACCCCAAAATTTGCCCTCACAATACAAGACTTTGTGTTCTAAGAAGGTTCACAAGTTCTCCAACACTGGAATAACCTTTCATGAGGTTCATGAAGTCTACAAGTCACTTCTTGAAGGTTCACAAGGTTCACAAGCTTCTCAACATTTACAATACCTTTCATGAGGTTCATGAAGTCTACAAGTCACTTCTTGAAGGTTCACAAGGTTCACAAGATTCACAATGATTACAAAGTTCTCCTGAGGTTCATGAGGTCTACAAAGCCACTTCATGAGGTTCACAAGGTTCACAAGCTTCACAACACCTCCCATGAGTATCACAAGACATTTTATGAAGATTCACAAGGTTCACAAAGTTCACAATTGGTCAAAGAAGTTGACAATTCCCTCAGACAATGCACCTCCTAAGCAGTGCATCCAAAACTAGGGTTTTGACTTTAATCAGGCTAAATGGACTTCCAATACCTCAAGTGAGTTTCATAACATCTCATATGTGTATAAGAACCCCCATGACAAGTTTCAAGACTTTTCTCAAAAGTTTGCTCAGTCAGATGATCAGATAAGTCAAAATCAGTCAATACAGTTAAAAAGTCAAACTGAGGTCAACTGTGGTCAAACCAAAGTCAAACTTCATGATTTTATGCCAACATCAAGTATATGAAGTAAAATTCAACATTTGATCAAGGTTTGATCATGATTCATCAAGGAGATTCCAGATCATCAATAATCAGGAGTTTCTAAATTAGGGTTTCCTTAGTAAAAGTCAACTGAACTTTGACCAGCCATAACTTTCACATACTTCATCACCAAGTCTCCATCCAAAGCTCATTTTGAAGGAAATTGAATTCCCTACAACTTTGATGTTGAAAGTTAAGCCCAAAAATGCTTCATTTGGAAGATATGAGCTAAGACATTATAGGTCATTTCAAAAGTCAACAAAAAGTCAACAACTTCAAAAGGGCATAACTTGATATTGGTAAATGATATGGACCTGAAACCAATGGGGTTGTTTAGAGGACTCTTCAAGCTTTCCAAAAAGTTCAAGAACACCCTCATACCTTTAAAATTGAGGGATATGTTCCCTTGCAAAGTTGGGAAAATTTGTGATGGTTTATGATGAAAATGAGGGCCTAAAAGCAATTTTCTCCAAATGGGCTGGCCAAATTATGACCCAACCCATACAATAACATCATGCACGAAATTTCCATAATATTTTCATAATTTTTATTTTATTTAATTAATTTATTATGATTTTTTATACTTAAAATCATTTTAAATTTAAATAAAATATTAAAAATGAAGATTTATTTTTGTGATTGATTCTAGAAAGTCTTAATGGGTGATTGAAGTTGAGAGGGAAAGGAATCATATGATTTATACAAAAATAGTAAGCTTTCATGAGCAAATATTGAGATTTCATGGCATGATCTTTCTCAATCTTAAAATATCAAAACTTCCACATAATCAATCAAAGTTTTTGACCTAATTGAGTCTCCTATATATACTAAACTCATTGCCATTGACCAAGGACGAAATCCAGCAGCTCAAGGGTAAGTTTCAGAAATAAAAAATTCATCAAAAAAGTGAGATTCGGATTCCATATTCCAGGGCTTTAGAAGGTAAACTAAGAACACAGAGAGGTTCCTTGATCATCCATGAAGCAAAACCAATGCCCATACACATCCATAGCATGCATATATGAACAACCCGTAGCCTTGTTGTTCTTGCAAATTTATTTTTCGATTCTCATTATTTGATCATTATTAATGGAATTTGTGTGTTTATTTGATGTTAGTTGAAGCTTGTGAACAATTCTGGACAAATCAATTGGATTTTCGTGACCTTATACAGATTCGGCCATTGCTAGGGTTTCTATCCTCCATTAGGGCTTTATGTTCTAGGCCATATAAATTGATTCTAAAAACGTGGTTTGATTCCAAATGGTCTGGTGATCATGTTTGACTGATTAATTTATTGAAATTTTACAGTTTTAACCATGAACGAGATCCATAGGTATTGCTGCAAAACTGATTTTCGCAGGTATCTTGATGGAAAGTTTCGCAGGAAAAATCGTAGGTCTCAAGGAAGAAGAAGATCATCTCCCGCGCATTCAAAAATTCAAATTATGTTAATTTATTTTATTGTTGTTTTGTTGTTTGCTATCACACGCGCGTGTGTGCCCTGGTGGTAAGCTGGATATACGTATGTTATAAGGGCCCTGGTTCGATTCTTGGCCAGTGCATTGTTTTGTTTTATTTTTCAGGATAAAAAAGGAGATTGAATATATTATGTATTCTTGCCATTCAATAGTCAGATGGGCTCTTCCAGCCAGGCGGTAGCACGCGCATGCTTACATTCATAAGGTCCTGGGTTCAACTCCCACCCCAGGCCTTTTTGTTTCTCTATTTTCCTGGATTTTCAAGGCAAGGCACAAAACAAAGTGGGTCTCCCTTATTGTCACCTGCGCCTGGTTGGCTTAGTGGTTGGTGTTGTTGCTGGTAATCAGAAGGACAGGGGTTCAAGCCTCACCCAGGTAAGTTTTTTTGCAAATTCTTTTTATTTTAATTTTTTTTAATTAATTAGTGTTATTTTCTTTAATTAATTAGTGTTATTGTTTTCTTAATATTAATAAAAATTAAATTATACATGTATATATTATGTATCCCAATTCTTAAAATTATCTAAAACTCTTGATTTCTCAATTTGAATTTTATTTGTATAGTTTATATTAGTTAAGATAATTTTATATAGTTGGTTAAAAAAAAATAATAAATTTTTGTATACAAACAAACCCTAATTTTCTAACAAAACCCTAAAAATATTTTCTAAATAAAACTTAATTCTATTTTCCAAAATGATTTTTATTTTCTAATTCTTATCATAATTATCATGTATATAATTTTTTAAATATAATTATAAACTCTTTTCTTCATATAATATGTAAATATATTTTACACTATGTTTATAATTTAAATCATTGCCTTAAAAAAAATAATAATAATTGAATAAATAAAAAAAATTTAATCTTGTAAATATGCTTATAATTTGTTTTTCTCTTTATATAATATGTGAACACTTTTTTTATAATTTTTGTTTATTTAGAAATAATTGAATTTATAATAATTAAGTTTTGTAATTATGATATATAATTTGTAAAATTAAAATAATTGTTTGCTCATATTTTTTTTTTCTAAATATAATTGTTTATATTAAAAATTGTTGATCTATTATTATTATAATTGTTATTACTAACCATATTATTTATTTTGCTTTATTAATTTTATATTTTTCACTAATCTTTATTATTTACTAACCATATTATTATTTATCATTATATTTTTATTATTATGTTTCTAACCTTGTTTATTATTTCTAAATTATTATTATTTTATTATTACTAACCCCTTATTATTTATTTTTATTATTTATTGCTTATTTATTTATTATTTATCTTGCTATTTATTTTGCTTATTATTATAATGTTGTAATTATTCCTCGGATGTAAATTTGTAAATATTTTTATTTTTGTTATGGTTAGTAATTAGGGAGTGCAAGACATGTATGTTATTTAAAATAAATTAGATCATTTTAATCAAAGATAATTAAATTAAACACTCACACACACACGTAAGTCGATTTTTAATCGCCGTCTCACATTTCTAAGGTTATCCCTCAAGTTGCCTACGAATAAGGTCAAGTGGGGTGTATAAAGCAAGTCCCTTTAAAAAGAAAAATCATCAAGTCCCTCATGGTTGCTTATACGAATCAAGTCCCTTTGAATAATGATGATAGTCCCTCATATATGCTTAATGCACCCCACAGTTGCCTTCATAAAAACAGAATGTCCCTCTCATGTCCCTCACATCCAAGGTAATGACTACCTACTCCTTAATAGTAGGGATAGTCTTACCAATGAAAGGATAAAGAATAAGAAAGACTTTAAACTTTAGGGTAGGTACCACTTAGTTGCTTGCTCACTCCACTTTTCAAACTCTTCACAATTTCAAACAAATTTTCAAAAACAAGTTTTTACACATCCGTACATGGATTATTATTAACTATTCTGAAAAAAATTTCTATTCACACACTACAATTTCAAAAAAACAATTTAAAGTGAGCTAAGTAACTAAGAGCCCATGGATAACCATGGATGTAAAGGGTGCTAACACCTTCCCTTTACATAACCTACCCCCCGGACCCAAAATAATCTCTTAAGGTCTTTCCTGTTCTTTTATACCCTTTCCTTTTGGATAAAATAAAAGTCGGTGGCGACTCTTGCTATCCGCAACATCACTTAAAGTCAGTTCTCCCACCGTGTTACAGAACTGGCGACTCTGCTGGGGATCTATTTTAAGAGGGGTACCCTTAGGAATTAAGATCACTTTAAATTGTTTGCCTTGTTTGATTTATATTATCTTGTTGGGTGCTTTATGTGTGAAAGGTCCTAACCCGGATCTAGTGTACCTTAGGTAAATGGCAATAGACCAAGGAAACTGTACGACGTATATCGATACGGTTGATCTGGTGGCCATTGTTAGTGCGACTTCTTGGTTGGTGCTTATGTTCCTTAAGTCAAGTTGAGGATAATATGAGGCTGTCATATGTTGTCAATGCACTAACTAACTTTTAGAACCCTAGTTAACTCATCTTGGCCTTTAGAAGTGTAGTGAGGTAACCGGCTTTGGTGCAGACTGAAGTTGGTTGACACTCGATACTACGCTCATTGAGATTCTAAACTTGGAGGGTTTTGGTTGGCAAGTAAGTTGCCTTCTGAACAACCACCCTTGTGAAGGATCAATGATATTGAGATCCCTTAGAACCCGGTTACTTTTGTAGGACAGGATGAACCATCTAACTTCAGGGGAGGGTACTTACCTTTGAACCTCATGCAAGCCTTTAAACCTAGGGCTATGGTGTGACTTGTTTGTGTGTGCCACATGTTTGTGATTGAACATAACATCATGACATCATCATGCATCATAAGCATATCATTTTCCCTAACCATTTCAAGGACCAAGGGATTTATCTTTGTTCTTTGTTGCAGGTCATGGCTTCAGTTCGTAGAAACACCATCAGGATCAACTTTGTGGGGATACCTACCAAGCTTAAAGAGTTGGTTTCTCAAGTGTCTGATCATTCCCATTTCATCAAGAGACATGGCCACCTATTGGATCTAGTCACTTCAGGGTTCAATGAAGACATGATGAGTGTCCTGTTTCAGTTCTTTGACCCTAAACACCATTGCTTCACATTCCCCGACTATCAGTTAGTCCCTACCATGGAGGAGTTCTCTAAGCTTCTGGGTATACCTGTTCTTGATCAAAGACCCTTCACAGGCTTGGAGAAGGAGCCCAAACCAGAGGTTATTGCTGCAGCTCTACATCTGAAGAAGTCTGACATTGTTCTAGAAACGAGAAGTGGAGTCAAGGGTATTCTTGCCAAGGTGCTAATGGATAAGGCTCAAATGTTCTTGAAGGCCATGAGCTATGATGCTTTTGAGGAGGTCTTAGCCTTGCTGATATATGGCTTAGTATTGTTCCCCAATCCAGATCAGTTCATAGATGTTCATGCCATCAACATATTCCTGAGTCACAATCCAGTGCCTACATTGCTTGGAGACATCCTACATTCTCTTCACACCTGTACTACAAGGGCAAGAGGAACTTTGATGTGCTGCATACCTTTACTTTCTAGGTGGTTTATTTCTCACCTTCCTCGCTCAGTAATGAAGAATGAGCAAGGGTTCAGATGGTCCAAGAGGATCATGTCACTTTCTCACTCAGATATCCATTGGTGCTCCAGATCTATGGAGAATGTCACCATCATTGACCGTTGTGGGGAGTTTCCTAATGTGCCACTTCTAGGCATAAGAGGAGGCATCACCTACAACCCTTCACTAGCTTTACGACAGTTTGGTTACGCTCGGAGTGATGGTCCACATGACATGTTAATCCAGGGCATTGTGTTTGACTACGACAACGATCTTCAAGGTTACCGTCAGAGATTCATACGAGCTTGGGGAAAGGTAAACAGGATTGACAGCAAGACACTGGAGCCTAAGTACACTATTCCTATGGAGGCTTATCTCAGATGGGTACGATCTCGTGCTCAGACACTCATGATGCCATATCCTGCCGTCCTACCAGTTACCATGGAACCTGTTGCTGAAGGAGACACTGCTTATACCATCCTTCACCCAAACATGCCTACTGATATGGAAGACTTGCAGAGATCATGGATCCAACTGAAGGAGCAAAGGGATACTTTCGAGGCTCATTACAAAGCAAGCCAAGCAAGAATCCTAGAGCTAACAAAGCAACTTCATGAGGAACGAAACCTCAATTCATACCTCAACATAAAGAGGAAACGTCCATGGGAGACTTAAAACCCCATCTTTTGTACTTATTTTATTTCATTTCATTGATGTAAGCCTAAAAGGCAAAACAAGTTATTACTAATAAAAAGTTACTTTCTTGTTTGTCTAAGCAAATTTAAATCTTGCGGTCCTTGAAAACATTGCATATGCATTACCATATCATTTCATTGCATCACAGGTTTATAATTGTGCACAGGTTTCTCATCTTATCGCTGTTTATTTCAGCAATGGCTCTTGAACAATCAGTTAAGGATCTTCAGGCACAGAATGCACAGTTCCAAGAGCTGATCCTGAACCTATCCAAGGGGCAGGATGAATTGAAGACACTGCTGGCCAAGAAGACTAAGAAGACTAGAAGGTCTGCTGGGTTGATCAACATGGGAAGAAGGTTCAAAGGTCTTGCCAAGACCAAGGAACCAGCTGAAGACTATGAATCTGAAGAATCTGAGCAAGAGGTAGGCAGTCTCCACCATTCAATGGGGGACTCCGATTCTGAGGCTAACTACTACCATGAGCCTAATGAAGACAAATTCAAGATGCTGGTGGATAGGATGGATGCTATGGAGTTGCAGAAGTCATCTGGGCTGGATTTTGAGGATTTGAGTTTGATATCTGGGGTTGTGATACCCATTGGTTTCAAGGTTCCTACCTTTGTTATTTATGACGGGGTCTCTTGTCCCAAGCTACATTTGAGGTCGTATGTCAGAAGGATTCAACCTCATACTACTGATAAGAAGTTGTGGATCCATTTCTTTCAAGAGAGCTTATCTGGAGCTCAGCTGGAGTGGTATTATCAGTTGGAGAGTGTCAACATCAGAGACTGGAATGATCTTGCTGAAGCTTTCTATAAGCAGTATCAATACAATGCTGACTTAGCCCCCACTCGCATGCAGCTTCAAAGCATGTCTATGGGAGCCAAAGAAAGTTTTAAGGAGTATGCTCAGAAGTGGAGAGATTTAGCTGGAAGAGTTCAACCCCATTTGACTGACAGGGAACTGGTTGATATGTTCATGTGTACGCTGAATGGTCCGTTTTACAGTCATCTCATTGGAAGCTCATCATCTGGCTTCACTGAGTTGATCATGACAGGAGAGCGGGTAGAGAATGGTATCAAGAGTGGTAAGATCCAAGTAGGCACTTCTTCATCAGGTGCTGCAAAGAAGCCTCCCACTGGGAAGAAAGAATCCAATGCTGTTTATGGTCAACCTGATCGTAACAGAAGGCATCAGTCTGTTAGTGCAGTTCATATTTCAAATCCAACTCCTGCAACAACAGAGCAGCCTCAAGGCAACCAACAGAGGGCTAGAAGACAGTTCACGAAGATCAACATGTCAATGGCTCAGGCATTGCAACATTTGTTGAAGGCTGAACTTATTACCCTGAGGGAGGCTCCTCAGAATCCCAATGTTACCTCTCCCAAGTACAATCCCAATGCACGATGTGCATATCATTCAAACTGTCCAGGACATGATACTAATAACTGCTGGGTCTTGAAGAATAAAATTCAGGATATGATTGATGCTGGAGAGATTGAGTTTGATCCACCAGGTACTCCAAATGTGATTACAGCTCCAATGCCAAATCACGAGAAGACTGTCAATGCCATTGATGAAGATCTGCATGTCTATTCAGTTATGGAGTTGACCACACCACTGTCTGTTATCAAAAAGAGGTTAGTACAAGCTGGGATCTTTCCAGGTTGTCGTGAAGATTGTTTGTATTGTACCTATAAGCCGGATAGCTGCTTCATTTTGAGAGATGGCATTCAACGTCTCATGGATAAGTATACTATAGTGTTTGAAAGAAGACCAGCATCTGTAGAAAGTATGGTGGATCATCTGACTCGGGGTAAGAAGATTGAAGAGGTTGATATGGTTGACAAAGTACCACTAAGAATCACTTCAAAGAGTCCTATTAAAATCACTCATCAGGGCCCAATCAAGATTACTGCTGAAGGTCCTGTGAAAGTTGTTGCTGAAGCCAGAGTGGCTCCTCTGATCATTACCACTCCTGGCCCTATTCCTTATATATCTGACAAAGCTGTGCCTTGGCACTATGGGTCTGACGTTTACATCCATGGTGTTAAGCAAGAGCCTTTACCTGATGTTCCTGTTGACATTGATAATATTGCTGGATCTAGTAAGATCACTCGTAGTGGAAGAGTTTTCTCTCCTCCAGATACTTCCAAGAATGCAGTTACTCCTGCTGCTACTTCCACCACTGATGCTCGGGGCAAGGGTCCTGTTATTGAGCCTGTATCTACTGATGTGCCGGCTGCTGATGATCTCTCTAAGCAGATGGAAGAAGTATTGAAAATCATTCGCAAGAGTGATTATGACATTGTGGATCAGTTGGGGCATACTCCCTCAAAGATTTCTATGTTGTCCTTGTTGTTATGTTCTGAGGCTCATGCCAAGTCATTGATCAAGTTTCTGAAGATGGCTCATGTACCCAGTGCAATTTCTGTTGACCAATTTGAAAACTGTGTTGCCCACCTGACCTATGACAATGGGTTAGGATTTTCTGATGCTGATTTGACCCCTGCCAAGAGGGATCATAACAGGGCCTTGCATATTTCAATTGAATGCAGGGGCACTACCCTGTCACATGTGCTGATAGACAATGGTTCCTCTTTGAATGTGTTGCCTAAGGAAGTCCTGAACAAGCTGAGTCCTGAAGATGCTGTGCTGAAGCCCAGTAATATTGTGGTAAAGGCTTTTGATGGTTCTAAAAGAGTAGTGCATGGGGAAATTGATCTTCCAATCCAAGTTGGTTCCCAGGTATTTACTGCTACATTTTATGTGATGGATATTCGTCCTTCATATTCTTGTCTGCTTGGTCGTCCCTGGATCCATGGGGCAGGTGCTGTGACCTCTACATTGCATCAAAAGTTAAGATATCCGGTGAATGGAAAAGTTGTTACTGTCTTTGGAGAAGAAGAATACTTTGTCAGCCATGTAAACACTTTCAAGTATCTGGAAGTGGAAGGTGAATACATTGAGACTCCATGTCAGTCATTTGAAGTGATTCCCTGGGTTGTTGATGATTGTGTAGCTTCTCCTGTTGTGAAGAAAGTTCCTGTGGTCACCAGAAAACCTCCAACAATGGCAATGGCCTCCCTCAATGATGCTAGAGCTGTGGTGGATGAAGGTGGTTGTACTATTTGGGGTCAGCTTCCTGATATTCCATACAAGTCTGACAAGTTTGGTTTGGGTTTCACTGCAGAGTCCCAGAAGGTTGTTCGTCGTGCTCGTGCCGCCCGTGTCACTAATCAAGGGGTTGTGAAGGACCAGATTAATGTTGTGGGAGATCAAGATGAAGACTACAACTTGGATGCATGGATTTTTCCTACTGTGGGTGCTGGACTCAATAATTGGAAAGCTGAAGATGTTATCCCTATCTCCTTTAGTCAGGAGTAAATACTATTACTGTGTTGTTGCTTTTAAGTTTGTAATTTCTTGAACAATAAAACTTTCAAGCCATGTGCCTTACCCGGGGCACAATGGTGTGCTTGTTACGGGCTGTCATTTCATTTGCATACTTCATTCAATAAAATCAATGGACGTTTCGTTTCGTAAATATTGTGTTCCTTGTCTTTCTTTTCTTTTATTTTTACTTTATTAGCTATGTGTTCTTACACACACACACATCACTAAATACAGATCCTCATCCACTCTGGATCCTGTTGATAACAGTTCTACTATTGCCAATTATAATTTCGAGAATCCGATCTATCAAACTGAAGACGGAAAGGAGGACGATTGTGAAATACCTGTAGAGCTTGCTAGGTTGTTACAACAAGAAGAGAAAGCTATACAGCCACATGAAGAGCCAGTCGAAGTTGTGAATCTGGGAACTGAAGAAAACAGAAAGGAGGTCAAGATAGGGGCTGATTTAGAGGACAGTGTCAAGAGCAGGTTGATTCAGATGTTACGTGATTATGTGGAGATCTTTGCTTGGTCTTATGAAGATATGCCAGGGTTGGATACAGACATTGTGGTTCACCGTTTGCCAGTGAAAGAAGATTGTCGTCCAAAGAAACAGAAGGTTCATCGTATGCGTCCTGAAATGTCAGAAAAGATCAAGGCAGAGGTAATGAAACAGTTCAATGCAGGGTTCTTAGCAGTGACTTCTTATCCTCAGTGGGTTGCAAATGTGGTACCAGTTCCTAAGAAAGATGGTAAAGTACGTATGTGCATGGACTACAGAGATTTGAACAAGGCTAGCCCCAAAGATGACTTTCCACTTCCTCATATTGATATTCTGGTAGACAACACTGCTCAGCATAAGGTATTCTCTTTTATGGATGGTTTCTCTGGTTACAATCAAATCAAGATGGCACCTGAAGATATGGAGAAGACAACATTTGTGACACAGTGGGGCACTTTTTGCTATAAGGTGATGCCATTTGGTTTGAAGAATGCAGGGGCAACATATCAGCGTGCTATGGTGGCTTTATTTCATGATATGATCCATCATGAGATAGAGGTATATGTGGATGATATGATAGCCAGATCTCAGAATGAAGAGCAACATCTTGATCATCTGCACAAGTTGTTTGAGAGGTTGAAGAAATACAAGTTGAGATTGAATCCAAACAAGTGTACTTTTGGAGTTAGATCTGGAAAGCTCCTGGGTTTCATTGTCAGTGGAAAAGGTATTGAGGTGGATCCTGCAAAAGTGAAAGCTATACGAGAGATGCCAGCTCCCCGTACTGAGAAGGAGGTTAGAGGTTTTTTGGGACGATTGAACTACATTGCAAGATTTATTTCCCAATTAACTACCATCTGTGAGCCAATCTTCAAGTTGTTGAAGAAAGATCAGGTGATGGAATGGAATGATGAGTGCCAAACTGCCTTTGATGAAATCAAGAGATACCTGCTAGAACCTCCAATTTTGATGCCACCAGTTGATGGAAGACCCTTGATTATGTACTTAACAGTGTTAGACAACTCAATGGGGTGTGTGTTGGGGCAACATGACGAGTCTGGTCGAAAAGAGCAGGCAATATACTACCTTAGCAAAAAGTTTACCGACTGTGAAACAAGATACTCACTGCTCGAGAAAACTTGCTGCGCTTTGGCATGGGCTGCTCGCCGACTAAGACAGTATATGTTGACCCATACTACCTTATTGATTTCAAAAATGGATCCAATCAAGTACATATTTGAGAAACCTGCTCTCTCCGGAAGAATTGCAAGATGGCAAATGATCTTGACAGAATATGATATACAGTACACTACTCAGAATGCCATTAAGGGAAGTGTTGTTGCTGATCATTTGGCTCATCAAGCAGTAGATGATTATCAGTCAATGAATTTTGAGTTCCCTGATGAAGACATTATGATTATTACCAAAGAACCTGGACAATATGACGGACCTGAACAAGGATCCCGATGGACTATGGTTTTTGATGGTGCCTCTAATACACTTGGTAATGGTGTTGGTGTTGTGATTAGTTCCCCTGAAGGTTGTCATACCCTGATTACTGCCAGACTTTGTTTCCATTGTACCAATAACATGGCTGAGTATGAGGCATGTATCCTGGGTATTAAAGTTGCTATTGATATGAAGATTCAGTTCCTTGATGTGTATGGAGATTCAGCCCTGGTAGTAAGTCAGATTAAAGGAGATTGGGATACCAAACATGATAACCTCATTCCTTACAGAGAGCATGTATTGTCTTTGATCCCACATTTTAAAGAGATCACCTTTGAACATATTCCACGAAGAGAGAATCAGTTGGCAGATGCATTGGCCACCATGGCATCTATGTTTGAGATCAGTTGGGATGATGAAGCTCCCAATATTACTATTGATAGATTTGAAAAGCCTGCATACTGCAATGAGATTGACACTGAAGGGGCAGAGGAGAAGCCTTGGTTCCATGAAGTGAAAAGATATCTTGAAGCTCAGGAGTTCCCTGAAGGGGCATCTGTCAAAGATAGGAAGTTCCTAAAGAGGTTTGCTGCTAAGTTCTTTTTGAGTAATGGGATTCTGTACAAGCGTAATCATGATTCAACTATGCTTCGTTGTGTGGATAAGAAGGAAGCTACAGAAATTATGGAAGAGATGCATGATGGGACCTTTGGCACTCATTCTAGTGGTCATACTATGGCAAAGAAGATTTTGAGAGCAGGTTACTATTGGTCTACCATGGAAGCTGATTGCTATCAACACTCCAGAACTTGTCACAAGTGTCAGATCTATGCTGATAAAGTTCATGTACCTCCATCACCATTGAATGTGCTGACTGCTCCTTGGCCCTTTGCCATGTGGGGCATTGATATGATTGGTGAGATCAAGCCTACTGCTTCTAATGGGCATCGTTTCATCTTGGTTGCTATTGATTATTTCACGAAGTGGGTAGAGGCAGCTTCATTTGCATCTGTGACTAAGAATGTTGTGGCTCGGTTCATTAAGAATAATCTCATATGTAGGTATGGCATCCCTGAAAGGATTATTACTGACAATGGCTCTAATCTGAACAACACTATGATTACTGATCTCTGCATGCAGTTCAAGATTAAGCATCACAACTCTTCTCCGTATCGTCCAAAGATGAATGGGGCAGTTGAAGCTGCTAATAAGAACATCAAGAAGATTGTACAGAAGATGACTGTTACTTACAAGGATTGGCATGAGATGTTACCATTTGCTCTTCATGGTTATCGTACTACAATACGTACTTCAACAGGGGCAACCCCATTCTCTTTGGTCTATGGTATGGAAGCAGTTCTGCCCATTGAAGTTCAGATTCCCTCCTTGAGAATTATGAAGGATGCAGGCTTGGATGAAGATGAGTGGATTCAGACTCGACTGGACCAGATAAATTTGATTGATGAGAAGAGGTTAGCAGCAGTTTGTCATGGCCAGATGTACCAAAAACGAATGATCAAAGCTTTTAACAAGAAGGTTAAGCCAAAGATATATCAGGCTGGTGACTTGATAATCAAGCGTATCATATTACCACAGAGTGATCCTAGGGGCAAGTGGACTCCGACATATGAAGGACCATTTGTAGTCAAGACAGTATTCTCAGGAGGTGCCATGATACTGACTACAATGGATGGTGAAGATTTCCCACAGCCTGTAAACGCAGACATAGTTAAAAAATACTACGCATAAAAAGAGACCCGCTAGGTTGACAGGCCTAGGCAAAAATAAGGGCATCCCGGCAAACCAAAAGGGTTTGGGCAAAAATTAGGGATATATATAAAAAGATGTACACCCGGCAAGTCGAAAACCTGAAAAGGCGGCTTGGGCAAAAAAAGGGTATCCCGGTGGATTGAAAACCTGAAAGGGCAATCCAGGCAAAAGTTAGGGATTAAAGCGTATGACTATGTCTCGTTTGGATCACCCACGAAACTACAACCAGTTGCACTACTTACTCAAGCTCGAACAGATAAAGCTTAATTCAATCGTTTCCGTCTCAACAGCAAGAAGATGAGATACTTGAAGGGCAATAGTAGAACTGAAACTCAATAGGATTATTTCCCACATAGCTGATTCTCTTTTGTAAAAATTTATGACAAAATCCTCTTACTAGGGTTTATGTCTCCGTGTACAAACTTACCCGTGTATGGGTCACTTTTTGATATAAATAAATTCCATCTTTTGAATCCAGATTTACTTTTACCCTATTTACATAAGCGAAACGTCCATTGGTTGTGTTTGAATGTATGTATGCTTTTGAATATGATTGATGTTTACCAGAAATGCATGTATGTTTAATATGATTGATGTTTACCAGAAATGCATGAAAATGCAGTAATAGTATTTACTAAGGACGAACGAGAGAAAGATTTCAACGAAGCTTCGCCGGTTCACCTTTACAAGACAGTTACAAACTCTCAGTAGGACAAATCCATCTTCATAAAGTCTTATCTCCCCTGGAATTTATATCCATCTCTTTTATCCTCATACGGATATTCGAGAATTTACTTTCCAATAAGGGTACGACGAACGAAGACGGGATGCTACCTCTACCCTATCATCAAACGAAGACGAAGGTTATATCTATCCTTACTATCCCAGCATACGGGAGGTGATATCTATCCTTACTATCCCCAGCATACGGGAAGTTATCTATACCCTGTTATCCCCAGCAGACGGAGAGTTATGTATAATATATTATTCAACAATGAGTCGGGATTTATTTCCCCTGGCCAGTTGTTATACGAAGATATCCAGACGCTTCCGGCAGTATCATATCATACATACATCATTTACATCATACCATAGCATATATATCCATAGACACATAATACATTACTTGAGTACATCATATCATACATGCATACATAAAGCATAAACTGATGTTATTATACAAAATGCTGCCTTGTTTTCAGGTTAATTATCCAACAAACAAACTTATGATCGTCGGGACTGCTTTATTGTCACCTCAGGGTTACTTTATCCTCCTGATAAGCTTCTTATTACTTTAGGACTGCTTTATTGTCACCTTAGGGTTACTTTATCCTCCTGATAAATTCTCACGACTTCGAGACTGCTTTAGAGTTATCATTATTGATGGCTCTATCCTCCTGAAATCACATTATTATCTCAAGACTGCTTTAGAGTTATCATTATTGATGGCTCTATCCTCCTGAAATCATTACTTCAAGACTGCTTTAGAGCTATTGATTGCTCTATCCTCCTGAAATCATATTACTACTTCAAGACTGCTTTAGAGCTATTGATTGCTCTATCCTCCTGAAATCATATTACTACTTCAAGACTGCTTTAGAGCTATTGATTGCTCTATCCTCCTGAAATCATATTACTACTTCAAGACTGCTTTAGAGCTATTGATTGCTCTATCCTCCTGAAAGCATATTATTATTTCAAGACTGCTTTAGAGTTATCATTATTGATGGCTCTATCCTCATGATGTCACTACTTCAAGACTGCTTTAGAGTTATCATTATTGATGGCTCTATCCTCCTGAAATCCTATTATTACTTCAAGACTGCTTTAGGGTTATCATTATTGATTGCTCTATCCTCATGAAGGCATGCTGTTACATCAGTACTACTCCAATATCTTGAAAACATATCATCAATACCTCAGGACTCTCCAAATTCCTGACAGCTTTCATTATATTTTGGACTGCTTTATCTTCCAAGAACTTTCTACTAGTGGCATCTTTAAGCCCACTCAATCATATTCAACCAACCATCAATATCACTCTATGCACTGGTGAGTGCAAATTTTTGGGCTTTTGTGTTCAATCCCCTTCAACCTTCCAGGTCACGACTGGCAAATATACCAATCTAACCCCTCAGGTTTCAGAAAATTGAACAGGGGCAGCTGTTGCACCCCAAAATTTGCCCTCACAATACAAGACTTTGTGTTCTAAGAAGGTTCACAAGGTTCACAAGTTCTCCAACACTGGCATAACCTTTCATGAGGTTCATGAAGTCTACAAGTCACTTCTTGAAGGTTCACAAGGTTCACAAGCTTCTCAACATTTACAATACCTTTCATGAGGTTCATGAAGTCTACAAGTCACTTCTTGAAGGTTCACAAGGTTCACAAGATTCACAATGATTACAAAGTTCTCCTGAGGTTCATGAGGTCTACAAAGCCACTTCATGAGGTTCACAAGGTTCAAAAGCTTCACAACACCTCCCATGAGTATCACAAGACATTTTATGAAGATTCACAAGGTTCACAAAGTTCACAATTGGTCAAAGAAGTTGACAATTCCCTCAGACAATGCACCTCCTAAGCAGTGCATCCAAAACTAGGGTTTTGACTTTAATCAGGCTAAATGGACTTCCAATACCTCAAGTGAGTTTCATAACATCTCATATGTGTATAAGAACCCCCATGACAAGTTTCAAGACTTTTCTCAAAAGTTTGCTCAGTCAGATGATCAGATAAGTCAAAATCAGTCAATACAGTTAAAAAGTCAAACTGAGGTCAACTGTGGTCAAACCAAAGTCAAACTTCATGATTTTATGCCAACATCAAGTATATGAAGTAAAATTCAACATTTGATCAAGGTTTGATCATGATTCATCAAGGAGATTCCAGATCATCAATAATCAGGAGTTTCTAAATTAGGGTTTCCTTAGTAAAAGTCAACTGAACTTTGACCAGCCATAACTTTCACATACTTCATCACCAAGTCTCCATCCAAAGCTCATTTTGAAGGAAATTGAATTCCCTACAACTTTGATGTTGAAAGTTAAGCCCAAAAATGCTTCATTTGGAAGATATGAGCTAAGACATTATAGGTCATTTCAAAAGTCAACAAAAAGTCAACAACTTCAAAAGGGCATAACTTGATATTGGTAAATGATATGGACCTGAAACCAATGGGGTTGTTTAGAGGACTCTTCAAGCTTTCCAAAAAGTTCAAGAACACCCTCATACCTTTAAAATTGAGGGATATGTGCCCTTGCAAAGTTGGGAAAATTTGTGATGGTTTATGATGAAAATGAGGGCCTAAAAGCAATTTTCTCCAAATGGGCTGGCCAAATTATGACCCAACCCATACAATAACATCATGCACGAAATTTCCATAATATTTTCATAATTTTTATTTTATTTAATTAATTTATTATGATTTTTTATACTTAAAATCATTTTAAATTTAAATAAAATATTAAAAATGAAGATTTATTTTTGTGATTGATTCTAGAAAGTCTTAATGGGTGATTGAAGTTGAGAGGGAAAGGAATCATATGATTTATACAAAAATAGTAAGCTTTCATGAGCAAATATTGAGATTTCATGGCATGATCTTTCTCAATCTTAAAATATCAAAACTTCCACATAATCAATCAAAGTTTTTGACCTAATTGAGTCTCCTATATATACTAAACTCATTGCCATTGACCAAGGACGAAATCCAGCAGCTCAAGGGTAAGTTTCAGAAATCAAAAATTCATCAAAAAAGTGAGATTCGGATTCCATATTCCAGGGCTTTAGAAGGTAAACTAAGAACACAGAGAGGTTCCTTGATCATCCATGAAGCAAAACCAATGCCCATACACATCCATAGCATGCATATATGAACAACCCGTAGCCTTGTTGTTCTTGCAAATTTATTTTTCGATTCTCATTATTTGATCATTATTAATGGAATTTGTGTGTTTATTTGATGTTAGTTGAAGCTTGTGAACAATTCTGGACAAATCAATTGGATTTTCGTGACCTTATACAGATTCGGCCATTGCTAGGGTTTCTATCCTCCATTAGGGCTTTATGTTCTAGGCCATATAAATTGATTCTAAAAACGTGGTTTGATTCCAAATGGTCTGGTGATCATGTTTGACTGATTAATTTATTGAAATTTTACAGTTTTAACCATGAACGAGATCCATAGGTATTGCTGCAAAACTGATTTTCGCAGGTATCTTGATGGAAAGTTTCGCAGGAAAAATCGTAGGTCTCAAGGAAGAAGAAGATCATCTCCCGCGCATTCAAAAATTCAAATTATGTTAATTTATTTTATTGTTGTTTTGTTGTTTGCTATCACACGCGCGTGTGTGCCCTGGTGGTAAGCTGGATATACGTATGTTATAAGGGCCCTGGTTCGATTCTTGGCCAGTGCATTGTTTTGTTTTATTTTTCAGGATAAAAAAGGAGATTGAATATATTATGTATTCTTGCCATTCAATAGTCAGATGGGCTCTTCCAGCCAGGCGGTAGCACGCGCATGCTTACATTCATAAGGTCCTGGGTTCAACTCCCACCCCAGGCCTTTTTGTTTCTCTATTTTCCTGGATTTTCAAGGCAAGGCACAAAACAAAGTGGGTCTCCCTTATTGTCACCTGCGCCTGGTTGGCTTAGTGGTTGGTGTTGTTGCTGGTAATCAGAAGGACAGGGGTTCAAGCCTCACCCAGGTAAGTTTTTTTGCAAATTCTTTTTATTTTAATTTTTTTTAATTAATTAGTGTTATTTTCTTTAATTAATTAGTGTTATTGTTTTCTTAATATTAATAAAAATTAAATTATACATGTATATATTATGTATCCCAATTCTTAAAATTATCTAAAACTCTTGATTTCTCAATTTGAATTTTATTTGTATAGTTTATATTAGTTAAGATAATTTTATATAGTTGGTTAAAAAAAATAATAAATTTTTGTATACAAACAAACCCTAATTTTCTAACAAAACCCTAAAAATATTTTCTAAATAAAACTTAATTCTATTTTCCAAAATGATTTTTATTTTCTAATTCTTATCATAATTATCATGTATATAATTTTTTAAATATAATTATAAACTCTTTTCTTCATATAATATGTAAATATATTTTACACTATGTTTATAATTTAAATCATTGCCTTAAAAAAAATAATAATAATTGAATTAATAAAAAAATTTTAATCTTGTAAATATGCTTATAATTTGTTTTTCTCTTTATATAATATGTGAACACTTTTTTTATAATTTTTGTTTATTTAGAAATAATTGAATTTATAATAATTAAGTTTTGTAATTATGATATATAATTTGTAAAATTAAAATAATTGTTTGCTCATATTTTTTTTTTCTAAATATAATTGTTTATATTAAAAATTGTTGATCTATTATTATTATAATTGTTATTACTAACCATATTATTTATTTTGCTTTATTAATTTTATATATTTCACTAATCTTTATTATTTACTAACCATATTATTATTTATCATTATATTTTTATTATTATGTTTCTAACCTTGTTTATTATTTCTAAATTATTATTATTTTATTATTACTAACCCCTTATTATTTATTTTTATTATTTATTGCTTATTTATTTATTATTTATCTTGCTATTTATTTTGCTTATTATTATAATGTTGTAATTATTCCTCGGATGTAAATTTGTAAATATTTTTATTTTTGTTATGGTTAGTAATTAGGGAGTGCAAGACATGTATGTTATTTAAAATAAATTAGATCATTTTAATCAAAGATAATTAAATTAAACACTCACACACACGTAAGTCGATTTTTAATCGCCGTCTCACATTTCTAAGGTTATCCCTCAAGTTGCCTACGAATAAGGTCAAGTGGGGTGTATAAAGCAAGTCCCTTTAAAAAGAAAAATCATCAAGTCCCTCATGGTTGCTTATACGAATCAAGTCCCTTTGAATAATGATGATAGTCCCTCATATATGCTTAATGCACCCCACAGTTGCCTTCATAAAAACAGAATGTCCCTCTCATGTCCCTCACATCCAAGGTAATGACTACCTACTCCTTAATAGTAGGGATAGTCTTACCAATGAAAGGATAAAGAATAAGAAAGACTTTAAACTTTAGGGTAGGTACCACTTAGTTGCTTGCTCACTCCACTTTTCAAACTCTTCACAATTTCAAACAAATTTTCAAAAACAAGTTTTTACACATCCGTACATGGATTATTATTAACTATTCTGAAAAAATTTTCTATTCACACACTACAATTTCAAAAAAACAATTTAAAGTGAGCTAAGTAACTAAGAGCCCATGGATAACCATGGATGTAAAGGGTGCTAACACCTTCCCTTTACATAACCTACCCCCCGGACCCAAAATAATCTCTTAAGGTCTTTCCTGTTCTTTTATACCCTTTCCTTTTGGATAAAATAAAAGTCGGTGGCGACTCTTGCTATCCGCAACATCACTTAAAGTCAGTTCTCCCACCGTGTTACACTTGTTCTTATGTTTGGCTTGCAATTGATTCACATAAACAATTCCCATTGGTCAGATGACATGACATGTGCTTTTTTTATTGGTATGGGTGCTTTTGCAAAATTGTCAACTTTGTGTAAGAAGGGCATGGGCAACTTGCTAGCCTAGTACAAGAGGCATGTCCTGCGCAGCATGAGGTGAGGAAAAGCCTAGGACTGATCAGCCAACTAGCCAGCAAGTGGATGAGAAGCCATGATGGATTTTGCAACTTGGTTCACTTTGGTTCTTTATGAAAAATCTTGTTCCATAAACCCTAAAAATGTGTAATTCTTTGGTCCATTCTGAACTTTAGGTGTCACATGATCATGCTATGTGGATTAGAAGTCCATTTGTTAGCTTTTGAACACTTGATCAAGTCATTTTGCAAAATACCTCTTTGGTAGAAACTTTGAAATTTTGTGATTTTTGCCAACTTTGAAAAGCCATAACTTTTGATCCAAAATGAATTAGGTCATGTTCTTGTACTTTTTGAAAAGGGAAAGATCTATTCTACAACTTTCATGACCAAAGTTTTTTCATTTGAAGCATTTTTGGACCAAAAAGTAAGGGTTGAAAAAGTTGCCTAAAATGGCATTTTCATTAAAAGTCAAACTTGCCCAAAAAGTCAACTTTGCAAAAGACTTGAAATTATGAATTTTGTGAACTTCAAACTTCTTCCATGATCAAATAAAGATCATATACAATCAAAATGATGAAGAACACCCTTTGGTTGGGTCATTGGGGGCCTCAGATGCCCTGATTTTGCACTGACTTGTTCAGAAAGTCAACCCTTGATCAGATGACTTCCCCAAGGAATTTCTTCATGAAAATTGATATGCATACTCCCTATACCATATAGAGACCAATAGAAACAAGAATGACCAAAAAATTTGGAGTTATGGCCTCTGAAACCAAAACCCTAATTTTAGGTCATCTGCAGTCAAGCCTGGCTTTGCTTCCATACCAATCCCAGTTCTTGTGATTTTTTGGCATTCTTGACTTTGAGAGGATATAATATGATACTTGAACCCACATGGACCTCTTTGAATTGATTGGTGACCTTTGGATTGGCTCAAGAAGCTCTTAGATTGCTCAGATCACAAACCCTAGATGCAGATGACTTAGAACCAATGCAGTGGATCAAAAATGTGATATGAGATGATATGATTGAGTTTATGCATATGAAAATGATCACAAGCCATGGTGTGAATGGGTGAGGGCAAATTTGGGGTGTTTACAGCTGCCCCTATTCAAACATGAGTTAGCTGTGCAGGTTGTAAGCGACGGCTTATCAGGCAAACAAGGTAACTTGTGGTTGAATACCAAAGACAGTCCAAAATTTGCACTCACAGAATGAAGAAGAAAAGGGATATAGATTGTAAAAGAAGATAAAGTATATTGTAAAGTGTGGGCGACGGAGGACGACCGTCGAGCAGAGGACGACTGTTGGGTAAAGAGCAATGACGGGGACGGCCGACATGCTGGAAAGGTGCGGGAAATAAAGCGATGACGGGGACGGCCGACATGCTGGGGCTAAAAGGTATTATGATGGGGACGGCCATCAAGTAAAGCTGCAAGATTCTCTGGGGATATCGAAACATGACGGGGACGGCCATCAAGTTCATAAAGTAAAGTAACCAACGATGGGGACGGCCATAGGGCTAAACTGATGAAGGACGATCATCAGGAAAAGGAAAAGGGACCACGACGGGGACGGCCATCGGGTTAAAGAATAAATGAAATAAACAGATGATGAGGGACGGTCATCTAAGGTGGAGGACGACCACCTGGCAGGGGACGGCTGCCGAAAATATCGCGACATAGGACGAATGCCGGATAAAAAGGTCAACGATGGGGACGGCCATCGGACGAGCATGATGGAGGACGACCATCAAGAGGTGGAGGACGACCACCTAGCAGGGGACGGCTGCTCTCAAGGTTTGTCATGACATAGGACGAATGCCAGATAACCAGAATCAACAATGGGGACGGCCACTGGATAAAATGATGAAGGACGATCATCAAGAGGTGGAAGACGACCACCTAGCAGGGGACGGCTGCTAAATATCACGACATAGGACGAATGTCGGATAGAAAATCAACGATGGGGACGGCCATCGGATGAGCATGATGAAGGACGATCATAAAGAGGTGGAGGACGACCACCTAGCAGGGTACGGCTGCTCTCAGGGTTCATCATGACACAGGACGAGTGTCAGATAAAAAGGAAATTTGCTTTGTTGGCGATCTACTGGGGAGTAGTAAACACGGACGAGTGTTTATCCAAGAAATAAAAGTATAAGTGTTTAGATGTTTGTATATAGATTAAAGATGTGGGCGAGCATCTTTAAGACTATGATACGGACGAGTATCAGGTAGAAACAAATACTGACACGTGTTCAGAGATGATGATACGGACGGGTATCATCTAGTTAACAGAGAACATGGGCGAGTGTTGAATCTGAAGGGACTCTTCTGGGGAATGGTAGACACAGACGAGTGTCCACATTCGAGAAAACAAAAGTGTTTGACACATTGTATGGATCAAAGATGCGGATGAGCATCCTTAAGACCATGATACGGACGAGTATCAGGTAGAAACAAACGCTTGACGCATGTTTTGAGATGACGATACGGACGAGTATCAACTGGTTAACAAAGAACAAGGACTAGTGCTGAATCTGCGGGGATATATAAATGGTGTATACAAGATACGGACGAGTATCTGTATAAGTAAGAGTATGAGTGATGTATAGACGGGTATTTAACTGTTGGGGAGAGTGACACGGACGAGTGTTGGAAGGAGAAAAGTATAGTATAAACAAATATCTGACATACAAAGTGTTTATGTTACTGCACTGGGGAAAATGACACGGACGGATGTCAAAGAAATTATATAAGTACATGTGAGTGCAAAGAGGATGTCTTTGGCTTTCTACTGGGGGTATGACACAGACGGGTGTCAAAAGGTATCTGTAATACGAGTGGTACTGTTTGCACAGAGTGTTCAGGCGACTTTACTGGGGATTATTGACACGGACGGGTGCCAAAGAGAGTATATACTGGTGTTTGTGAATGTGAGGCAACTGCTTTTGCTGGGGAATTTGGGGAGTATTCTGTATACTGTTGATGAGTTGACATTACTCACAAGTGTTTGATTCAAAACATGGCTTATGATTATGCTATATGTTTGATTTTTGCCGTAATGCTCCGTACTAGACGGAATGCTACGCTTTGTGGGTGAATATGATGCGAATGCTATGATTATGCGAGGATACCAATCCAGGACTCGGATCCCGTTGCTGTGAAGATCTTTGGTCGATCTGTTTGAAGTGGACATCCCAGCTGGGGATAAGATCATTGGTAGATCTGATGAGATGTATCTGCTTGGGGGAATAGGTCACTGATAGACCCATCCTGATAATGAGAGACCCAGCTGGGGTTTGTAGAAGCTTTCTTCACTCTGTTGTGATCCCTTTGCGCGTTACTCTTCTGGATAGAGGCTGAAACTCTGTGGGGAGATGGCTCCCTGGCTTTTGTACTTGGCTGAGGAGGGAATGGCAACTCGGCCGGGGAGAAAGAGGGATCACTGAAAGATCTCCCTAGAGATCCTGTTGAGGAGAGTTCTTGACCCAACTGGGATATGGGCGCCTTCTGGTACTGCCCTGTTGGAGAAGTGATGCCTGGCAATTCTGATGGGGAGAAGTAACAAGTGGCAACTCGGCTGGGGAGAAAACACTTTGAGTGTTAGGACAGAGCGAGCATTGATCTGCCAGCATGCTGGGATGAAGCTTACATGCCCCCTGTTGTGCTTTGGATACCTGCAATCCTGAAAAGATAGAGAAACGCACAAGTAATCCCGAGGTATCCTTTACTGGATTCCGTCATAGGAGTTTAGACACTTCTGTGAGTAAGTATATTTCCTGCAAGCATGTGACTTTTATTACATATATATATTTTGAAGATAAGCATCTGTATTTATGCAATCAGTTTTTCTTAAGACATCAGACATTTTTTGCAAATAAAATGTACAAGACGAAACATGACTGAAAATCTGCTTTTATTAATTCATGTGCCCTGAATTGGCGAGATACAGTCAAAGAAACATATCCCCTGAAATGAGTATATTGTTACAAATTGAGAAACAAAATGCTGGCGATGTTGACGACGCTTTAAGGAGCTCCCCCTTTTGCGATGACTCGTATGACTTTTGACGTTCTTCTCGTCTTGCTTTCTGAAGATGGTTGATTCTGAAAGAAGCTTTACCCTTTCGAGGTTTACCAAGTTGTAAACGATACAGACGAATTCAGAATGCAGTTGTTCGCTTATTCCCTTATTTTGCCTGGATCGCCCTTTCGGGTTTTCAATCCATCGGGATACCCATTTTTGCCTGAGTTGTCCAATGCGGCTTTTCAACTCAGCGGGTGTACATTTTTGTTTATTTTCCCTTATTTTTGCCCGAGTCTTTTATTCTGTTTTTGACTCGCCGGGATGCCCTATTTTTGCCTGGACTTACATTCTGTTTTTGTGTCCAGCGGGTCATTTTTTATGCGAAGTATTTTTTAACTACATCTGAATTCACAGGGGACAGGAAGTCTTCACCATCCATAGTACTGAGCATGAGTGCTCCGCCGGAGAAAACTTTCTTTACCACGAATGGTCCTTCATAGTTCGGAGTCCACTTGCCCCTGTGGTCTGTATGAGGAGGGAGAATTCTTTTCAGCACAATATCTCCTACTTGGTACTCTCGGTGCCTGATTTTCTGATCGAAGGCTCTCTTCATTCTTTTCTGATACAACTGCCCATGACAGATTGCAGCCAATCTCTTCTCTTCAATCAGACTCAGTTGCTCGTATCGGGATCGGACCCATTTTGCTTCGTTCAGCTTAACATCCATCAACACCCGTAGGGAGGGTAATTCAACTTCAACAGGTAGAACTGCTTCCATACCATACACAAGCTGATACGGTGTTGCCCCAGTGGACGTTCTGATTGACGTGCAGTACCCATGCAAGGCAAATGGTAGCATCTCATGCCAATCTTTGTAGGTGACTACCATCTTCTGCACAATCTTCTTGATGTTCTTATTAGCCGCCTCAACAGCGTCGTTCATCTTTGGCCTGTAAGGAGAAGAATTGTGATGTTGAATTTTGAAGTCCCGACACAACTCTGCCATCATTTTGTTGTTCAAGTTGGAACCATTATCAGTAATGATTCGCTCGGGAACTCCGTATCGACAGATGATATCTCTCTTCAGAAATCTGGCTACCACTTGTCTTGTAACATTGGCGTAGGAAGCTGCTTCGACCCACTTGGTGAAATAGTCAATGGCAACCAGGATGAATCTGTGGCCATTCGAAGCAGTCGGTTCGATCTTGCCGATCATGTCAATGCCCCACATAGCAAAAGGCCAAGGTGAAGACATCACATTCAAAGGATTGGGAGGCACATGCACCTTATCTGCATAAATCTGGCATTTATGGCATTTTCTGGCATAGGCACAACAGTCAGTATCCATTGTGATCCAGTAATAGCCTGATCTTAGCAACTTTTTAGCCATGGCATGTCCTTCAGCATGGGTACCAAAGGATCATTCGTGCACTTCATGCATCAACAAGTCTGCTTCTGTTCTATCAACGCATCTGAGGAGTACCATATCAAAGTTTCTCTTGTACAAGGAACCATCAGTGTTCAGGAAGAAACTACCAGCTAGCCTTCTTAAAGTCTTCTTATCATTGGAAGATGTCCCAGGCGGGTATGTTTGATCCTCCAAGAAGCACTTAATGTCATGGAACCAAGGCTTATTATCTTTGACAACATCTGCCGCGAACACATATGCTGGTCTGTCAAGTCTGGACACTGAAATTTGAGGTACGAAGTTGGCAGTTTGAACTTTGATCATGGACGAAATGGTAGCCAGAGCATCTGCAAACTGATTCTCGTCTCGAGGGATATACTCAAGCTTGACCGTTGTAAAGAAAGTCAATAACCTCCTTGTATAATCCCTGTAAGGTATCAGATGATCCTGGTGGGTGTACCATTTGCCGTTGGTTTGATTAACTACCAGAGCTGAATCTCCGAATACAGTCAAAGTCTTGATCCTGAGGTCAATGGCTTCCTCAAGACCCATAATGCAAGCTTCGTATTCAGCTTCGTTGTTAGTGCAGTTGAAAGTGAGTTTTGCCGAAAAAGGCATGTGGACTCCTTTACGTGTAATGAGTACTGCACCAACACCACGACCATTCATGTTAACAGCCCCATCAAACATCATAGTCCATTCTTCTTCCGGGTCAGGCCCTTCAGTGTGAATAGGCTCTTCATGATCTCTTGCTTTTACGAACATGATGTCTTCATCAGGGAAATCAAATCTCATAGGCTGGTAATCATCAATGGGTTGCTCAGCAAGATATTCAGACAACACACTGCCCTTGATGGCTTTCTGAGAAGTGTACTGGATGTCATATTCTGTGAGGATCATTTGCCATCTTGCAACCCGTCCGGTAAGTGCTGGCTTCTCAAATATGTACTTAACTGGGTCCATCTTTGAGATCAACAAAGTGGTGTGGGTCAACATATACTGTCTTAGTCGGCGAGCAGCCCACGCTAAAGCACAGCAAGTTTTCTCGAGCAGTGAATAACGTTGTTCACAGTCGGTAAACTTTTTGCTTAGGTAGTATATTGCATACTCTTTTCGACCAGACTCGTCATGTTGTCCCAGCACACACCCCATTGACTCTTCTAATACTGTCAAGTAAATTATCAGAGGTCTTCCTTCAACTGGAGGCATAAGGATTGGAGGATCTTGTAAGTACTCTTTGATCTTGTCGAAAGCCTTCTGGCAGTCTTCGTTCCACCTGACCGTCTGTTCTTTTCTCAACAATTTGAACAAGGGCTCACAGGTTGCTGTAAGGTGAGATATGAACCGTGAAATGTAGTTCAATCTATCTAGAAACCCTCGAACTTCTTTTTCAGACTTCGGTGTAGGCATTTCTTGAATGGCTTTGACTTTATCAGGGTCCACTTCAATCCCTTTCTCGCTTACAATAAAACCCAGCAGCTTACCCGATCGCACCCCGAATGTGCACTTGTTGGGGTTCAACTTCAGTTGGTACTTCCTCAGACGCTTAAATAGCTTCAGCAGATTTACCAGGTGATCTTCTTCAGTAAGGGACTTGGCAATCATGTCATCCACATAACATTCGATTTCTTTATGGATCATATCGTGGAATAACGTCACCATAGCCCGTTGATATGTTGCACCAGCATTCTTCAGACCGAATGGCATTACCTTGTAACAGAACGTGCCCCAGGGTGTGATGAAGGTTGTCTTCTCCATGTCTTCAGGTGACATTTTGATCTGATTATATCCTGAAAATCCGTCCATGAAGGAGAATACCGAGAACTGAGCCGTATTATCCACCAATACGTCAATGTGAGGTAATGGGAAATCATCTTTCGGGCTGGCTCTGTTCAGATCCCGGTAGTCAACACACATTCTCACTTTGCCGTCTTTCTTAGGCACAGGCACAATATTAGCAACCCACGGTGGATAGCTAGTTACAGCAAGGAACCCGGCGTCCCTCTGCTTTTGTACCTCTTCTTTGATTTTCATTGCCATGTCTGGGCGAGTACGGCGCAGTTTCTGTTTAACCGGTGGGCATTCTTCTCTTAAAGGAAGCTTGTGCACAACAATGTCGGTGTCCAACCCTGGCATATCTTGATAAGACCAAGCAAACACGTCCACATACTCCTGAAGCAGGTCAATCAGTTGTCTATTCACTGAGTCTTGTAGGCAGGCCCCGATTTTAACTTCTTTCACGTCTTCATCTGTACCAAGATTGATCGTCTCCACCTCCTCCTGATGAGGAGTGATAACCTTCTCCTCTTGTCTCAACAGCCTGGCTAGCTCTTCAGGAAGCTCATAATCTTCATCAACCCCTTCATCAGCTTGATTGATTGGATTGTCAAAGTCATACGAAGTCATAGCCGTGTTGTTGTCGGTGCAGTCTGGAAGGCACTCTCTGCAAGGGTTCAGTTTGTTCATTTTAGTGATTTGATTTTAATCTTGTTTAGAAAAGTGAAATAAAATTGTCATTTTGAAAACATTGCCATTTATTTTTTGTACAAAAAGAAAAATGGAAGAACAGTGAGAGGAAAAGAAAAAGACTCATTTGCAAAAGATGTCTGATATTTCATTGATTAATCTTGTTGCACAAAAATTACAGATGGCCCGATTACAAAATGAGTCTTGTCATCTTGGGCAAGATGCAAGACTTGATGCATGCTATAAAAATACAGGAAATAATAATTACTCTGCAGGAGTAACTCTTATAATTTCCTGGGAAGACCAGTTTGAGATACTGCTCCCCGGGATCTTTGGACGGATCCAAATCTCCAGGTTGCGGTCGCTTTCATCCTCGTCTTCCAAATTGCTGACGGCATCGGGGGTGAGCATCCCCCCACTAACAAAGTTGGGCTCCTTAGCAGCCTCTGCTTGGTCTTGTTGAGTTGGTTTGTAACCCAACCCAAATCTATCCTCTTTCTTCTCCACCGGTAACAATTTTCCCCAGCCTTGGGCAGTTCCCTCTTCAACAACCTTCCGGGCTTGTTGATAAGATGTCATTGAGGTTCCAGGTACAGCAGATGTTTCATTTATGTTCAAGGCCTCAAACCCTTGACTCATTGTTTCGTGGATCTCCCCATCCATCTCAATGTATTTGTAGGTAGCCAGGTGGCTAACAAAAATATCCTCCTCTCCACAGATAGTAACGACTTGACCCTCCCACTCGAATTTTAACTTCTGGTGAAGGGTTGAGGTCACGGAGCCAGCGGCGTGAATCCATGGCCTACCCAATAGACAGCTGTAGGTAGGCTGTATATCCATCACGTAGAAGGTCGTTTTGAAAGTTTGTGGGCCAATCGTTATGGGCAACTCAATTTCCCCCAGAACTGATCTCTTAGAGCCGTCAAAGGCTCTCACTACCAGATTGCTGGGACGTAATGCCAATCCTTCATACTCTAGCTTCACAAGGGCTTTTTTAGGTAAGACATTGAGGGATGACCCTGTGTCTACCAGCACATGGGAAAGAACTGCACCTTTACACTCCATGGTAATGTGCAAAGCCTTGTTATGATTGCGGCCTTCCGTAGTCAAATCAGTGTTGGTGAACCCTAGTCCATGACTAGCATTAACATTTCCAACCACAGTTTCCAACTGATTGACGGTGATCTCTTCCGGCACATAAGCTGCGTGCAAGACTTTTAGTAGTGCATTCCGATGAGCCTCGGAGCACATAAGCAATGATAGAATAGAGATCTTGGAAGGCGTCTGGTGAAGCTGGTCCACTATTTTGTAATCACTTTTCTTGATGATTCTCATGAATTCATCAACTTCTTGATCAAAAGGTGTTTTCAAAGCTTCTTTAACAATTTGCTCTTCTTGCACCAAGCTCTTCCCTTTTGCCTTGGCAGCAACTTCTGCCTCAGTAGTGGGTCTTTGAATTTGTGGGGCGAAAAGACGTCCGCTTCGAGTGAAGCCTCCGCCTCCTCCCACATTACCTATTTGTGGTGAAGAAGTCGATGATTCAAGAGTGATTTTCTGTCCTCCGCAGTATAGGTCAGAGCCGTAATGCCAGGGGATGGCATTACTGCTTTCATAAGGTACTGGTCCAGGCACTGTGATGGTGACTGGACTGATGGCAGCTGCAGAAGGGACCATGATAGTCTGTGGATCGTAGTATATTGTGACTGGTGCTCTGATGGGAGTGGCATTTTGTGAGTTGTAGGCAGAATCGTTTTCAGGATCATAATAAATTGTAACCGTCGAGACATTTGCTGTTGAAGTTGTAGGAGACATTGTTGGAAGGATGGGTGTTGTTGCTGTAGGAGACTCTGAATGAAGGGGTGCTGAAGTTGTAGAAGGGGTGTTTGCTGACATCTGGTCCATTGAAGTAACAGATGAAGCATTTGTTGATGAGATTGAAGAATTATTTGGAACAATGGTTGTTGCAGTTGTAGGAGATTCGGGAACCGTTGTTAAGGAGATTGCTGGATTGGTAGGAATTGATGTTGTGATTTGAAGCAGGCCACTCTGGATGAGACCCTCTATGCCATCTCTAAAGTTATCACAACCATTCACTGAAACGTTGCAATAAGCACACCCTAGTTCACATCCCGGGAACATTTGACATTCAAGGAGTTGAGCTTTGATCTCTACCAAAGGTGTCCGAATCTGACCCACACTGGTTATCAAGTAAGACGGCTTATCTTCTTCAATAGCATTGATTATGGGGCCACCGTGGTTTGGCATAGGGTTCTTGTTAACATTTGGTGGTGGTGCAAAGTTCAGAGCTTTAGAGTCTACCAAGTCCTGTACCTTCATGTGCAAGGCTCTGCACTTCTCTGTACTATGGCCAGGTGCATTTGAATGAAAAGCGCATCTGGCGTTGGCGTCATAATTTCTAGGCAAACTGGCAGGATCTGGAGGTGCCAACGTCCTTAGCTCAACCAGGTTGAGTTTCAGGAGTTGTGGCAGTAATGTGGCATATGGCATAGGGATCGGATCGATCACCCTATTGGCCTGAGAAGGTCTCTGTTGGAACGGTCTTTGCTGATTGTTGTTGTTGGTGTTGTTGTAGTTTCTCTGAGGAGGATACTGAGTCTGTTGTTGATAACTTTGTTGATGTGGTTGATAAACTGGTTGTGGATGAATTGGAGCGGGAATGGTGACTGCTGCCACAGACCTATGAACATATTGGGGTCTGCCCCTGTTGGTATGGATAGCATTGGTCTGACCAGTTATTCTTGGGCCCACAAAAGGCTTCCTTGTGTTGCTGGATGAGCTGGCACCGTTGTCAGAAATTTTGCCCATCTTTAACAGGCTGTCAATTCTCTCTCCAGCTATAACAACATCTGCAAAGCTAGTAGAAGAAAAGGCAGCTAGCCTATCAATGTATGTCCCTTGGAGGGTGTTCATAAACATATCTGCCATCTCCCTCTCTGACATAGGTGGCTGGACAGCGGCAGCAAGCTGTCTCCACCTCTGGGCGTACTCGCGGAAGCTTTCCCTGGATGACTGTGACATCCCCATCAGGAGGGTCCTGTTGGGTGCCATATCCAAATTATACTGGTATTGTCTAATGAAGGCCTCTGCCAAGTCCTTCCAACACCTGATGGTTGCTCTAGTCAGATGGGAGTACCATTCCCTTGAAGCTCCCGTTAGGCTATCCTCGAAATAAAACATCCATAGCTTTTCGTCCATGGTATATGCCTTCAGCCTCCCCAGAAAGGATTGTAAGTGGGTCCGTGGGCAGGAAGTCTCGTTGTACTTTTCAAAACAAGGAGGTTTAAACTTATGGGGAATCCTGACCCCGTCCACTAAGCCCATGTCCATAACATCGAAACCCAAAGAGTTTTGAGACTCCAAGGATCTTAATTTTTCAGCAATTTCATCCAGACTTCTGTCATAGGCCTCATCCCCAGCTCCCATCACTGTGAACTGATCTTCCTGGGGGTCTTCCTGCAGTACTCTGCCTGTGGTAGCATTCCCTTGAACATTAGCAGGGATATTGATCTCTGGATGAAGGTGGGGTCCAAATACAGGGGGGTTGACATGAGGCTGAACCCTCTCGTTGTTGCTTGTTCCAGCAGTCCCTAGATGGGGGTCTTCCTGATTCTGCCTCTCTACCATTGCTCTTAATCTCTCTTGGCTCTGAGCCATATTATTCATCACCTCCATAAATTGTGTCATCTGAGCCCTCATTTCCAATCTTTCATTGGCCATTTGGTTCCTGACCTCTGTAAGGTCCTGTTGTACCTGGTCCATCTGTATACCCGGAAGGTTGTTACGGGTTGGATATCTGTGTGGACGGTTGAGTGGGAACACCCGACGTCGAGCAATAGTTCCTGAGACCACAACAGAGTTAGTAACAAAAACAAAACAAACCTACAAAACAAACAAAGGTTAGCATGCAATGCAGTATGCTTATTTGTTTCCAAAGTATCCTGGCTTGGCACTTGGTTTTGACCTTTCCAGACCCTTGAAGATGCTGTTGATGTTGCTTTGAAGGAAACTCAGATGGAACAAACTGGTACATATATCACAAAAAGCAAAGGATACATAGTTCGTTTTTTACAACACATGCCCTCTGAGGGGTCAAAATACAACATAAGAAAATAAAAGTACATGAAATGGAAGCAACAACAAGCAAAAGTCAGACACCAAGACCAAACTCATCCTCCTGAACTTCCTTGAGAAGTGCTTCAGTCACAGGATCAGCTGGACGCTCTGTGAGATTCCTGATAAGGAGATTCCTGGTAGTAACAGCTGCAGTTAGCTTCTTGTGTTGACTTTGGTCCTTTGACCTCTTCACACCAGCTCTAATCTTCAACTCTGAGATCTCTCTCTGGGCTGCTGCCAGGGCTTCCTGTTGTTCTCTTGCACTAGCTTCCAGCTGCTCAATCTTGTCCTGAGTCCTCTTATCTTCCAGAGTACGAGCTTCGGTGATTCTGACCCACCTAGCTTGACTCTCCTTCAGATACAAATCAGTCCTGGCCTTCTGGAACTGGGCTTCCTTGCAGGAATTCTTCAAGATCTGCTCTCCAGCCCTAGACTTCTTGATATAATCCTCTGACTTTTCAATCCTAGCCAGATGCTCCACCCTTAGCTTTTCTAACCTTTCAATGTCCAACCTACCATCACTCCTCTCCCAGAGGGTCTTCTGCAGAGCCTGAGTCAACTTCTCATTTCTCTCTTTCAAATTCTCAAACTCCTCTAAGCTGACAGTGACAGGAGGTGGTGCTGAGGATGACCCAGGCATATCTTCCATGGTGAAGGGCATCCCAGAAAATTGAGCCCTGGCATGGGACCACTCATAGTATTGTGCTGATGCCACATTGTTGCACTTCCCCAGAATGGTTACCCCTTTAGTCTGAACATTGTCCCAGGCCCAGGCTGCTTGCCTGACAAAAGCCAGACTAGGCTTGTTCTCACAGTAAAGAGTCTCAGCCAAGTCCTGTGCCTTAGGAGTGTGGACCAATGCATAGCCCAGTTTTCTTTTGAATAGCAGAGGGTTGTAGTTGATGCAACCCTTAACTCCTATCAGGGGTACATTGGGAAACTGCCCACAACTGGTAATGATGTCCTTGCCTTTTGTGCTTTGAGTGCACCACCTGATATCAGCTGAGGTCAGAGCAGTGAGTCTTCTAGCCCAGTTCCTCTGCTGATGAGGATTCAAAAATGCATCTTCTTGGGCAAATGCTTGAGTAGCCAGGCATGGAACAGGGGAGCACAGCACCTCACCAATCTTCCTCTTTGCTTTTCATTCCTTTGGTGGACAGAGTAGTAGAAATCCCCCAATAAAGTGGGCACTGGGTTCCTCAGGATGAAAAGATGGATTGCATTCTTGCTAACAAACTTTGGCTCATCTGCAAACAAAATGACCCCATATATGCTAAGGGCCAATAAAGCACAGACTGCTTTCCACTCTCCCAAAGAAGCCTTCAGGGTAGCTTGAGAGATCAAGAGATCCAAATGTAGACCAGAGATTCCAGCCTTGGTGGTCATATTCTGCCCAACCAGAACTGGTTCCAGATATAAGGCCTTTGCCACTTCCTCATTACTTGGAAAAGCCATCTCAGGGTTGAAGGGGACTCCACCCCTGATAGGTATACCAACCAATGATGAATACTCCTCTAATAAAGGTCCCAACTGAAAATCCTGAAAAGTGAAACACCTCAGTGGGGGATCATAGAACTGCAGGCAAGTATGAATCAGGCTCCTCTGTGAAGGGTCCAAATCCATAACCACATCAAGTATGCCTCCATAGTGTTCTCTGAATAGTGGTATATGGTCTGGAGTAATCAGGGTCTGAATCTTCCTGATGTCAGCTAGCTCAGGCTGAAAGAAATTATAGGAGATGTTACTCTTCTTGGGTGCCATGTTGTTGAAGAAGAGTTGAGACAGGTGCTGATAATGGAGAATAACACTAATGATGGGCCACTGACAGGCTGAGACTGGTGACTGAAGCAGGTAGCTGATAGCTGAAGTAGATGCTGATGAAGATAGGTCTATGCTGATGATGGGGTCAAAACCAAGCCAAAAAAATAAAGGATGGATACCCTGAAAAACAAATAAGCAAATGTCAAAATGATGCAATGATGATGTATGCAAATGATATGCAAGGGTTTGTAACTGAGCTGGATCTGATCAAGTGCTCTGATATAAGTCCAGGTATGTTCAAGAAATCCAGATGGAGGTTCATAAGTCCAGTAACCAAGGTGGGGGACTCAAATAAAGAGCCACATGTCCAGAGTTTTAGAATCACAAGAACTGTTCCAAGATGGAGTACTCTTTATCAAAACAAAGTAACAGGGTACGCTGAGGTCAAGGGTACCTGCAAACCTGTAAACAGCCCAACCCCCTCACAGGTGGTGTTCTAAAACAAGGATCTTTAGACTTGGACCAGTTATGAGAAGTGTAAACACTTCTAACCCGGAGGTACAGTGTTTACAATAACCATAAAAGATCCTCCTCTAATTCATCTCAGTTTCTGAAGGTCAATACTAAAGGTCATTCAGACTTAGCAGGCTTCCCAGATAGCCCTAGCACTGCAGGAAATCTGCAGCATAGAGTTCTCAAGAAGAAACCCATATCTGAACCGTGTTTCATATTCCCGCACCAGACCGAAATGGAATGGGAAAGAACATGAACCACTCTAGCCTAGGTGTCACTCAGGTCCCAGGTATAGGACCTCAACTCTCAATAGAACACCCACCCACCAAAACAACAAAAGCAGATCCAGCCAGCACAGCATGACAGTATGATATATGTAAAGCTATAAAGAAAGCAGTAAAACAACTGTTCATAAAGCAAAAATAAATACAAATACAAGCACAAATAGCACATAACACCCCAGTAAACACAAATCAAACAAGCGCTAGGAGGAACCCACAAAAAGAACCAGAAGCCCCGGTTGCAGTATAAGGGTCCCCAGCAGAGTCGCCAAGCTGTCGCTCCCACCAAATGAAGCCGGGTCAAATGGGGTACAGACGCGAACGGTCGGCGAAAAGGACAATGCGAGAACACACAGGAGTGAACTCACAGGGAATGAAAAGAGTCGCCAGCTAGGCATTTTTATCCCGGAGGAAAGGCAATGCTGCATAGACCTAGAAAAAGAATGGATAAGACGGTTGCGAACCAGAGAGACTGAGAAAGGGGGTTGGTTACAACCTGGGAAGGTATTAGCACCCAGATTGTCCGCCGTACTCGACGGGATCCACGCTTAAAAGATTTGTGTTTTAAAGGGGTAGTGTCAGTGCAATCTGTGTATAAAGAGCTGGAAGGATGTACAGGTGTCAGTGTAAAAGAAGTGTGAAGTGTATAAGTGAAGTGTCAGTGTAAGGATGAGAGTATGCTCAAGATCATGAGGCTTAAAAGAATGAAACTGAAAGGAGGGGGAATATACAGAGACTTTTGTTCGATAACTATTAAGTTATGCCTACGTATCCTCTCGTGCAATGAGGAAGTCAGAACACCGTAGTTCGACCCAAAGAGACTGAAAGGTGAATTGACTGTGAACTGCTTGCTTGTCTATGCTCAAGTGTATGACCTGTCTGGCTCAGGTGCTAACTGTCTTGCATTAGACGGAAGAAGCAAGTTCTCGTTTATGAGTGAATGAGATGAGAAAAGAATCCCGGAGGAGACGATTATTGTTTGTTTTTGTATTTTCAGTCTTTTATTGCTTTTGAAAGTTTGTCATAAGTTAATGAGTTTAAGCCTAAACCAATGGATTTAGTAAACTCATCACATCTTCCCTCTGATTAGGGGTAATGAGAATACCTTAAGTGTGAAGTCAGCTTCTCACACTTAATCACCTTTGATGTAGGATTAAGATCATTAACCTACTTGTGATTATTTAGATGTTTTTGTGGTTTTTGTTTAGTGTTAAGTAATGAGATTAAGCCATAATCAGGGATTAAACAGACTCATTACACCATCCTAATAGAAGGATAATAGATGAGAATGTTTAAGTTGAGGAAAGCTCCTCAACTTAATCCATGATTAGGGATTAAACTCATGACAAAACAAGCCTTTGGTTAAGTGGATTTTATTTAATGATATGATGAAGAAGTGTTTTTTAGGGTTTGTAAGACAACTTGAGGGGGACTTGTCCATTAACACTAGGGTTAGTCCTTCTTAACCATTTAAGGAAGAATTAGAACCCTAATGCAAGACCCAAGTTACAAGTGTGATGTCTTGATAGTTATTAAGTGGATTGATTAAGAGATGTAAACACATTAAGGGTTTAACACTTAGGATTAAAGTTATACACTCCATCCTAATAGAAGGATGCAGGCATAAGCTTAATCACAAAGCCTTAAAGCCTTTAGGGTTTAGTCCCTGATTATGAGGTGAGAAGAGAAGACTCAATGAGACACAAAGGTAAAACTAAGTGGGGAGACTAATCAAAACCCTAATCATTGTCATGCTTGGTTATTCCTAAGGTTTGTGAGGTTAACAAGAAAGATCTTCAATGGAACCACCAGGAAACAGATGAAAGGATCAGGAGAAACAAAGTAACTTGCTTCATTCAAGAAGACAAGTCACTTGAGGAAAGAAAGTGAGAAGAAGAAGAATGAGCAAGCTCAAACTCAAACACATAACAAAATGCAGCATGGATGCAAGAGAGAGATGAAAAGAGAATGTGAGAAGTGAAGGCAAATCCATTTCTCAAGGTTACTTACCACCTGAAAAGTTAGTGAGAAAGATGCAATGCAATGCAAAATGAAATGAAATGACATGAGACAAATCAAAACCAGAAGCATATGTGAGATGATAGTGATGCTATGAGATGATGCAAGTATGAATCATGGTATGAGGATGATCATACAAACTTATGGATGCAAATGGAACAAGTTTAGAACCATGAACATACATGAAAAGCTATGAGATGCAAATGACAAACAACATGGCAAATACATGATGCAATGATCAAACATGCTTTCAATATGTCTTATGATGTCTATTGAATCAAAAGAATGCATAAAATGCTATGGCAAGTCAAAGTATGAATGCAAATGCAAGATGGATGCATATGGAAGCCCAAATTAGGGTTTATGATCAATGCATCAAACACAAACCAAAATCAGAAGCAAACATCAATATAAAAAATTGAAAATGCACTCAAAGGATCCCTAAACCTATACTAACTCACTGCCCAAAGGAAAAGTTCCAACTCTTAACCTAATGAAAGTTATGAATTTCCTAAAATTTCTAGGGTTTTAGGGTTCCTTAACAAGAAAAAATGCCAAACAAATGTAAAATGAGAAATCAAATCATGACCATTTAATCTCACAAACTACATGCTAAACACAATGCAATGCAAAAAGAATCAAAGTCCAACTCTCAATGGTTAGGCAGAAATGATTTTTGGAAGTTTGGATCAAAATAATGCCTTGAAATGATTTTATTTCCATGAAAAATTCTCAAAATGCATCAAGATCAAAAAAGAAATTTGGTTTGAGGGTTGGACAATGTTTCTAAATGTTTTTAAATGTTTCATGAATTTTTTGGTGATTTTTAAATACCTAAAGGCATTTTTATTTAATTAATTCTTATTAATTAATTAAAAATAAACTTTTAAATATTTAAAAATATTTTTGAAATGCAAAAAATAAAAATAAAAATGTTTTTGGTTTCTGAAATTTAATAAAAGTTTGTATAAAAAATTTCAGAATTTTTGAATAAGTTTCTCTATTTTTAATAAAATGGAGAAAACAATGTAATTAAATGGAAAATAAAAATGAAATAAAACTGAAAAATGAGAAAGTAATCAGATCCAATGGCCCACGTTTGAACTGGATGCGCGCGCGTTTGACCTGGCGCCATATCTGATGGCTGACATTCAAACTTGGCTAATTATGATTAGCCCTAATTAATTGTGCCCTAATCACTTTCAGGCGACCGGAACACTGTTCCGGTCGTCTTCTCCGATCAAACAAAACCTCAAACTCTCTCTATACGCATCTAAAACAAAATCTAATTGCCCAGAACTCTTCCCCACTCAAAAACGAATCAAACCCCTCAATCAAACAACATTTATTATTCAGAAACAGGGAGAATCGAATCAAACATTTTTCTAGGGCAAAAGTTTCAGAGACTGCATACATACTCATTTTACACTCATTTTCGAAAACAATCACATATTCATGACCAGGGAAGCATGTAGAAGCTATTAAGAACTTAAAATCATGCTTCTGGAAAAAAAGTTCATGAAGCTACCTGAGTTTGAAGCTTTTCAGTTTGCAACTTTCTGACCTCTTCTCTTTGTGCAATCCACTCCTTTTAGGCCCCTGATGAAGTCTTGATGCTTAGAGAGAGTTTGTGATGGCTGGTTTGGAAGTTTGAACAAGTTCTGTTCAGGGTGGTGTGAGAATCGTGTTTGTGATTCTTTGAGTTTCAGGCAGTTTTGAAGGGTGCTTTGTGTTCAATGAAACATGGTGAGATGGTTCATGAAGTTTGTTTGAGTGTTTGTGAGTTGTATGATGAGTTTCGAATGCTTTTGCTCAAGAGGGTGAAAATGAGAATGCTGAGTTATGGCTGGTTTCAGGCTTGCTTGTTCTTATGTTTGGCTTGCAATTGATTCACATAAACAATTCCCATTGGTCAGATGACATGACATGTGCTTTTTTGATTGGTATGGGTGCTTTTGCAAAATTGTCAACTTTGTGTAAGAAGGGCATGGGCAACTTGCTAGCCTAGTACAAGAGGCATGTCCTGCGCAGCATGAGGTGAGGAAAAGCCTAGGACTGATCAACCAACTAGCCAGCAAGTGGATGAGAAGCCATGATGGATTTTGCAACTTGGTTCACTTTGGTTCTTTATGAAAAATCTTGTTCCATAAACCCTAAAAATGTGTAATTCTTTGGTCCATTCTGAACTTTAGGTGTCACATGATCATGCTATGTGGATTAGAAGTCCATTTGTTAGCTTTTGAACACTTGATCAAGTCATTTTGCAAAATACCTCTTTGGTAGAAACTTTGAAATTTTGTGATTTTTGCCAACTTTGACAAGCCATAACTTTTGATCCAAAATGAATTAGGTCATGTTCTTGTACTTTTTGAAAAGGGAAAGATCTATTCTACAACTTTCATGACCAAAGTTTTTTAATTTGAAGCATTTTTGGACCAAAAAGTAAGGGTTGAAAAAGTTGCCTAAAATGGCATTTTCATTAAAAGTCAAACTTGCCCAAAAAGTCAACTTTGCAAAAGACTTGAAATTCTGAATTTTGTGAACTTCCAACTTCTTCCATGATCAAATAAAGATCATATACAATCAAAATGATGAAGAACACCCTTTGGTTGGGTCATTGGGGGCCTCAGATGCCCTGATTTTGCACTGACTTGTTCAGAAAGTCAACCCTTGATCAGATGACTTCCCCAAGGAATTTCTTCATGAAAATTGATATGCATACTCTCTATACCATATAGAGACCAATAGAAACAAGAATGACCAAAAAATTTGGAGTTATGGCCTCTGAAACCAAAACCCTAATTTTAGGTCATCTGTAGTCAAGCCTGGCTCTGCTTCCATACCAATCCCAGTTCTTGTGATTTTTTGGCATTCTTGACTTTGAGAGGATATAATATGATACTTGAACCCACATGGACCTCTTTGAAGTGATTGGTGACCTTTGGAGTGGCTCAAGAAGCTCTTAGATTGCTCAGATCACAAACCCTAGATGCAGATGACTTAGAACCAATGTAGTGGATCAAAAATGTGATATGAGATGATATGATTGAGTTTATGCATATGAAAACGATCACAAGCCATGGTGTGAATGGGTGAGGGCAAATTTGGGGTGTTTACAACTATCATCTTTTAAATCGAAGGGACAAGATCATTCATCGTAGGCAACCTCGTAGGGACTTGATCTTTTAGAATCTGGGAGGGACATGATGATTTTTTATTTGGAGGGACTTTGCTTAAGACACCCTACTTTCGAGGGACTTGACCGTTTAAATAAGGCAACCAAGAGGGATACCCTAGGAAGTGCAGACGACGATCTTAGATCGACTTACGTGTGTGAGTGTTTATATTCAGATATTTTATCTTTTTAATTAATTTTCTAAGTCCAAATTAATTCATTTATGTTTTGCACTCCCTATTTGCTAACCACGCAATTAAATAACATAATTAAAAGGACGGAAAAGTAAATCTAAGCTATTACAAGGCTTTAGGGCAGATACAAAATAATAAGTGGAAAAATAAATTACAATATAAACAACCTATACATTTTTCTAATAACTTTAAAATAAAGCAAAAATAAATAAACAATTAAATAACATCATTATCAACAAAATTATTAGAATTTAGAAAAAGAACTAGATTTTAGAATTAATTTATACGATTAGAGTTTTTTTTAGAAAAAAATAGGATTTGAATTAAAAAATTAGATTTTATAAGAAAATAGGGTTTAATTATTAATTATTGTTGATTTACAAATTAAACAAAAGAAAATTTTTACATTAAAGGGAAATAAATTAGTTATTAACCATATTTTAAGAAACATATGCAAAAGATATATATATATATATATATATAAGATTATTAAAAAAAATATTAAGGTTATTTAGAAAATACTAATTTAGTCATTATTAATTTGTGAAATTATAAATATAAAAAAAATACATGATTATCATTATTAAAAGTAATTAAGAATTTATTTTAAAAAAAATTGACTAATTGTTAATCTATTTACAAATTTAATTAAATTATGAAAAGATACAATTAATATTTTTAATGACAAAAATAAAATAGTGAAGTTTTATTAAGAAAATTTTATTTTAATTTAATTTGTAAAAGAAAATTGATTAAGATTAACCTACAAAAAATAAAAGAAAGTGATAAAAACAAAATACCTGGGGTGGGAATCGAACACGCGCCCCATGCTTTTCCAACCTTAGTCCAGCTTCCATGCCACAAGGCCAAGCGTGTCAACTAGTATATTCCTGGAAAATATGCATAAAATATTAAGTTAGCAAAATAAATCAAATAATAAAAAAGGAGAAAACCTAGGATCGAACTCAGGTTCTAACCTTCAATACACGCACGACTTAGCCACTAGACCATCCAGCATTAGTTGTAAATAAACAAAAACAAAACAATAAAAAGAAGACTTAATTTTTGAAATTCTGATTGGCGCCAAATGGACTTCATCTTCTTCCTTGTACCTGTGAATTTATCTGTGTTTCTTCCTGCGAACTTACCTGCGAATCTAGCTTCGCATGATTTCCTAGCTTTTCACAACGATCATCATAACTGTAAAATTTCATCAAATTAAGAGTACCATTGCACTCCCCACAACAAATCCAGTTCATTTACGTGTTTAGAATTCATTTATATTCGTTATTTTAAAAAAAAAAAAAACTAAGAGCATGAACCCTAAACATGGTGTTTTGTTGAATCGGCATCGAAACTCAAATTAATACATCCAGAATCATTCTACACATTCAAACAAACAATGTTATGAAATCAAAATCAATTTATTATGTATAAATAAGAAAAATAAAAAAAAAGAAAGAGAAATATGAGTTCGGTTTCCATGATCTATGAGGTGTTTGATGATTGTGATGATCCAAATATGTTCTAAATGCTTCAAGGAATCTGTATCAACCTTCAAGTGGCTTGAAAAATGCTTGGAAGTGCAAATCCGAAATTGAGTTTTGTATGAATTTTTTGAGTTTTGAATGATGTCCTTTGGTTGTTGAATTCGTCCCCTTATGTTTGTAATAAGTTGTATTCTTATAGTGGAAGGTTTTTAGGTCAAGAAAGTGGTGGATTATTGGGCTTTTTGATGACTTGAAGGTGAAGGAAAAATCAACCAAACAATATTCAAAAAATCAAATATATCCTTCCTATTTTGGTTGTGCATGATTTTGGAGAGTTTCAATCAGTCTTGAATGCTTTTTAAGAGCTTCTAGAACAAGAATCACATCCAAATGTTGATTTTTATATTTTATTTTGATTTAAAATGAATTTTAATAAATAAAATCCAAATAAATAATAAATAAATTATAAAAATCAGAAATTATTGGAATTGGGTCGTGCTTGATGTTATTGTGAAGATTGGATTGCAATTCCATAGGCCCATTTGGAGAAAAAAAATGGATTTGAGACCCTTTTTGCTCAATGCACCCTTTGAAAATTTCCCAACTTTGCCAATGCACAAATACCTCTATTTTAAGGACATGAAGATGATCTTGGACATTTTGGAAATCTTAAATAGTCCTCTAACAAATCTCTTTGGTCTCATGTCCATATCTTTTACCATTTTCAAATTATGCTCTTTAGAAAAAGTTGACTTTTAGAATGACCTATAATGTTTTAGCTCATACCTTCCAAATGAAGCATTTTTAGGCTTGGCTTGTGAGACACAAAGTTGTAGAGAATTAAATTTCCTTCAAAATAAGCTTTGGATGGGAAATTTTTGATGAGGCATGTGAAAGCTATGACTGGTCAAAGTTCAGTTGACTTTTCCTATGAAACCCTAATTTAGAAACTTCCTGATTCTTGATGATCTGAAATATTCTTGATGAATCATGATCAAACCTTGATAAAATGATGAATTTTACTTCATAATATTGATGTTAGAAAAAAATCTTGAAGTTTGACTTTAGTTTGACCACAAATGACCTCAGTTTGACTTTTTAATCAATTTGACTGATTTTTGCATATCTGATCATCTGATTGGTCAACCTTATTGGGAAAGCTCTGAAACTTGGCATAGGGATTCTTGAAGTCACATGGGATGTTATGAAGCTAACTTGAAGCCTTGGCATTCCATTTTGCTTGGAGAAAACCAAAACTCTAGTTTTGGATCCTTTGCTTAGGAGGATGTTTTGTCTGAGGAAACTTTCAAACTTTCTGACCAATTGGAGACCTTGAGAACCTTATGATTATTGAGAAATATTGAGAGACATGGCCTTTATTGTGGGAGGGAAAATTTTGGGGTACAACAGTTATACTTAAACGAGTTCCCAAGACGCGACCGTTGTACTGAAACGGAAACACGAAGAAAATGAGATTGTTGTACTTAAACAAGACTCACTAGGGAGACCATTGTAATTAAATGGAATACCCGAAAGGAGAGGGATCGTTGTACTTAAATGAGATCCCAAGACACGAACATTGTACTGAAATTGAAACGCGAAGAAAATGAGATTTTTGTACTTAAACAAGACTCACTGGGGAGACCATTGTACTTAAATGGAGACTCGATTGGGGATGTCTGTCGTACCTCGAAAAATATGATCCTCGTGATGGGACGCGGAAAGAAACAACAAAGTTGCCACCTAATTCTATTTATTCAAATTAAAGAAAAGGGAGATATAGATACAACCTAAATAAAGGATAAGAAATGATTTACGAAACCAAAATCTAAGTCCGGGAGTCGGTTACGCAAGGGGAAGGTATTAGCACCCCTCACGTCCGTTGTACTCAACAGGAACCTCTTAGGTTAACTATGCGATTAAATGTTGATCTAAGTCTTTGTCTTCTAAATGGTTTGTTAAAAATGAAAGTTTTAAATTATTATTAATATTACTGGGGAAAGATTAAAGTTTTTTATTAGGGTGAAAAAATGATTGAATTTTTTATTAGGGTGCTCGCGAAGGATTAAAATCCATGTGCCTACGTATTCCCTAGTGTAATGGGAAAGTCAGAGCTTCGTAGTTCGTGCGACTACGGTTTGGTTTTTTAAATTGAAGGATTGTTTAAAATGCATTCTACTGCTAAGCGTTGGCTTATACTCGCGGTGGAGGCTGAAGCGCTAGCTTGTTTGCGAGACAGAAAGATTTAAACAATGTTCATTTTGAAAAAGATGTTTGATCTTTATTAAAGTGTTTTAAATGAAAGAGCGGGTGAAGCACAACTAGAGGGATAGCCTCAAGAGTGATTGCATTCAAGAACCCGTGGAGTGTTGGACTCCAGAGTTCAGTTATTCGTTGATTAATTGTAAAATGATTTGTGTTTGTTGGTATGTTTTAAGTCGTATTATTCCATTGTGAAAGGGAGAATGAATTACAACTCGAAGGTTAGCCTCAAGAGTAATTCAATTCAAAAACCCGAGGAATGATAGATTCTTGAGTTTAGTTCTTCCACGATTTTATTTAAGATTTACATTTTGAAAATGAAAGAGCGAATGAATTACAAATCGAGGGCTAGCCCCAACAATAATTCAATTCAAAAACCCGAGGAATGCTAGATTCCTGAGTTTAGTTCTTACGTTTAATTACTTATGTGTATTAAGAGTTGATTGTATTTTGTTTTGGACGAGTTAGGGTTTAGTATTTTTATAACGAAGGAGTAAATGAATCACAACTCGAAGGCTAGCCTCAAGAGTGATTCATTAAAGAACCCGCGGAATGCTAGATTCTAAAGTTCAGTTCCTCGTTAAATAATTTAAGACACGTAAAGGTTTACAGATGGCGATCACTTAGTGACTGACTTACGTGTGTGTAAAATGTGGGCGTGAATGTTTTAATTGATTAAGTGAAGTGGATTCGAATCCTAGTTCCTATGGATATTACTAACAATACGAAACTGTAAAAATAAAGGAGGAAAAATAAATTGCGTACAAAATAAACTGGAGAGGGATACAATAATAATTTACACGGGATTGCAAAGAAATAAAGGGTATCGTTGTATTTTGCCCAAGAGGAAGCGTGTGTGCAGTGTATGGATTAATCGGAACCGTTAGAACTTAATATTATATTAAAAAGTGTGAGAAATAAATAAAATAAATAAATAGGCTAAAGAAAGTTAAATAAATTGTGAAATAGAATAACTTAAATAAAAAATAAACAAGTGGCCTCATATCGGTCACGATTAATCGGAAACGATTTATCGTGGCTTTGTTATATCATTGGCCTGAAATATTGAAATGAAAATTAAAATCAAAGATTAAATATAATAACCAAAATCTAAAAATAAAAACAAATAATTTTTTTAAGAAAAACAAAAGGGTGATTAAAGTGGATCAGTGTGTGTTAAGAGAAATAAAACATGGGCTATAAAGCCCTTCAATCTATAAACGAAAAAACAACAAAAACAAAAAAATTAAATTTAAAATAGTAAAGGAAGAAGGTGTCATGTGCATGATATGCTTCTATTAAACCACAATGAACTTAAAGAAACAAATTAAATAATTTTATAAAAAAACAGTGTAAACACCCCAAATTTGCCTCTTTTTTTCTCACACCTTGGCTTGTGATCCTTCATGTTGCATTGCATAAGCATACCATCTCACATTACATAGTTATTTCACTGCATAGCTGCACAATTAGGGTTTGTGATCAGGTGAATCTTAGAAGTGGTTTGAGCTATCTCAGAGGCCATGAATCATGCCAAGAGGGTCCATGGGTGTTCTATGATCATATTATACCTCCAAGTTTGCTTTGAAGTCACAAAATCTCAGGGGATTGCACAGTTACCCAGGCAGGCTCAGGGCTCCTGCATAGATGACCAGAAATTAGGGTTTTGGGTTTGAGGCCCTTACACTCAAAATTTTTGGCCATTCTTGTATCATGGGTCTTGAAGAAGCCATTGACCCCAGAATCAAAACCTTGAATGTATTCGGAGATTAAGCTTTGGTGATCAACCAAACTAAAAGCAAGTGGTATACTCATCAAGAGCATTTGGTTCCCTACCATGACTATACAAGGAGATTGTTGACTTTCTTTACAACAGTCAAGCTTGAATACATCCCTCGAGATGAGAATCAGTTTGCGGACGCCTTGGCCACTATTTCATCTATGATCAAAGTACAGACTGCTAACTATGTACCTCGGATTTTACTATCCAGACTGGACCAACCAGCATATGTCTTCTCTGTGGACACTATTAGTGACAACAAACCTTGGTTCCACGACATCAAATGCTTCTTGGAGACTCAGACATACCCACCTGGGGCATCGTCTAATGATAAGAAGACATTGAGAAGGCTAGCCGACAGTTTCTTCCTCAATATTGATGGCTCCTTATACAAGCGGAACTTCGACATGGTCTTGCTCAGATGTGTTGACAAGAAGGAAGCAGACCTACTGATGCACGAAGTACATGAGGTTTATTTCGGTACCCATGTCGGAGAACATGCAATGCAAAAGAAATTATTAAGATCAGATTACTACTGGATCACAATGGATGCAGACTGTTGTGCCTATGCCAAAAAAGTGCCATAAATGCCATATCTACGTAGACAAAGTGCATGTGCCTCCCAACCCTCTGAATATATTGTCTTCACCCTGGCCCTTCGTCATGTGGGGCATTGATATGATTGGAAAGATTGAGCCAACCGCTTCAAATGGTCACAGATTCATCCTGGTAGCCATTGATTACTTCACCAAATGGGTTGAAGCAGCTTCGTATGCAAATGTCACCAAGCAAGTGGTAGCCCGATTTCTGAAGAAGGATATCATTTGTCGATATGGAGTTCCCGAGCGAATCATTACTGATAATGGTTCAAACCTTAACAACAAAATGATGATAGAGCTATGACGGGATTTCAAGATCCAACATCACAACTCTTCTCCTTACAGGCCAAAGATGAATGGTGTTGTTGAGGCGGCTAACAAGAACATTAAGAAGATTGTGCAAAAGATGGTAGTCACATACAAAGACTGACATGAAATGTTACCATTCTCCTTGCATGGGTACCGAAATTCCATCAGAACATCTATCGGGGAAACACATTATCAGCTTGTGTATGGTATGGAAGCTGCTCTACCTGTTGAAGTTGAATTACCCTCCTTGCGGGTAATGATAGATGTAAAACTGGACGAAGTAGAATGGGTCCGATCTCGTTATAATCAACTGAGCCTGATTGAAGAAAAGATATTATCACCTATCTGTCATGGTCAGTTATATCATAAACGAATGAAGAAAGCCTTCAATCACAAAGTCAGACCTCATAAGTATCAAGTGGGAGAGCTTGTATTGAAAAGAATACTTCCTCCTCATATAGACCACAGGGGCAAGTGGACGCCAAACTATGAAGGTCCCTATGTGATAACTAAAGTCTTCTCAGGCGGAGCACTGATGCTTGCAACCATGGATGGTGAAGACTTCCCGTCTCTTGTGAATTCAAATGCAATTAAAAAATACTTCGCATAAATGACCCGTTGGACATAAAAATAGAATGTAAGTCCAAGCAAGAATAGGGCATCCCAGCGAGTCAAAACCAGAATAAAAGATACGGGAAAAAATAAGGGAAAAATTTGAAAAAAAATGTACACCCGCTGAGTTGAAAAGCCACATCGGACAGCTCAGGCAAAAAAAAAGGTATCCTGGTGGATTGAAAACCCGAAAGGGCGATCCACGCAAAACCAGGGAATAAGCGAACAACTACATTCTGAATTCATTTGTATCACTCACATAACATGGCAAGCTTCGAAAGGAAAAAGCGTCGGTCAGATTCAACTTTCTTCAGAAATCAAGATAAGAAGAGCGTTCAGGTCATACAGGTCATAGCAAAGGAAGCTCATTGGAGCATCAACTTCAGCATTGCCGAATAAGACTTTTCTTTTTTCAAATTTGCAGCAATCTCCTCATTTCAGGGATTAGCTTCCTCACTGTACTCGCCTATTCAGGGCACACAAATCAATAAAGTCAAATATTCATTCACACTTTGTTTTGTACCTTTTTGTGTTGTTTGCAAAATGTCCAAAGTTCGTAATACAACATTTGCATGAAAACATATAAGCCATTTTCAATAAATGCTTACAGGAAATATGTGCTCTTAAGCGAACCTAACTCCTATGACGAAATCCGGTTGAGGATAACTCAGGGCACTTGTGCGTTTCCTTTGTTTGATAGGTTGCAGGTACTCAAGGTGGACAATCTTTCACAGCATGGGGCATATCATGCACTATATCCCCAGCCAAGCCGACAATCACATCATCAGAAGGATTACTTGACGAGAGTATTCCCCCACGGAGCTTTTTATCCCCTCAGAGTATCCCTCACAAAGCTGATTCTCCGACATATTACTTCCCAGGATTTCTCTCCTCCCCGAGCAGGATCTCCAAAGCAATGCCTAAATCACTTTTCCCCAGCGTGTTGCCAGATCTTCTCATCCCCAACAGTGGATCCCCATAGAGTTCTTCCCCCAAAGTTCTCAAGAAAGATCGTGTAGTGATCCTTTCTCCCCACAGATCGTGCAGCAATCCTTTCTCCACACAGATCGCCCAGTGATCCGTTCTCCCAACAGATTTCAGATCTCGGATCTCGTTTCTCTCATTTGCATAATCATAGCATTCACATAATTCCTCCCCAAACAGAGCGTAGCATTCCGTCTAATGCGGAGCATTATGGCAAAAATCAAACATTTGCATGATTATAAGCCAGGTTCGAGCCAGTCACCTGCAAATACCAAAGTTACTCCTCCAGCAATACGCAAAAAAAAACTTATCCCCTGCAGATAAAAAGCCAAAATATCCTTATGCACTCTCAATACAAATAGTTGTACATACTTATACACAATCCTTCTGATACTCGTCTGTATCCTACTTATACATAATTATTTGATACTCATTTGTATCTTATGTATCTCCCCGGCAGATCAACACTCATTCGTGTTCATTGTTCAAATAGTTGATACTCGTCCATATCATCACTCCTTAAACATGCGTCGTTGTTTGTTTCTATCGTGGTCTTAAGGATACTCGTCCGTATCTTTAATCTATACACATTGTCGAAACACTTATACCATTTTATTTTTAGGGCTTAAACACTCGTCCTTGTTTATCTATCCCCAGAAGTCGCCAATAAAACAACTTTCTATCCGACATTCGTCCTATGTCGCGATAATCCTCAGCAGTCGTACCCTTCTAGGTGATCGTCCTTCACCTTTTGATGACCATACCTCGTCATTTATCTGATGGTTGTCCCCATCGTCGGTCTTTTTATCTGGCATTCGTCATATGTCACGATAATCCTCAGCAGCCGTACCCTGTTAGGTGATCATCCTTCACCTTTCGATGACCGTCCCTCATCATTTTATCTGATGTCCATCCCCATCGTTGATCTTCCTATCCAAAATTCGTCCTATATTGTGATATCTTTTAGCAGTCGTCCCCGTCGCGGTTTCTTTATTCTTCAGCCTGACGGTCGTCCCCATTAGTGCTTTTAAATCCCCAATAAAGCTGCCTTTCTTTACCCGATGGTTGTTCCCGTCGCGGATTCTTTATTCCCCAGCATGATGGTCGTCCCCGTCAGTGCGTTTCTCACCGTTTTTATCCTCAACAGTCATCCTTTGCTCGATGGTCGTCCTCCGTCGCTATCATTTGATATTCAGTCTATACTGTCTATTAAAATTTATATCCCTTTTATTCTTATAATAAAGAGTGCAAATTTTTTGGATTGTCTTGGTATTCAACCACAAGTTATCTTGTTTGTCTGTTAAGCCAGACACTTACATCCTACACAGCTAACTCATGCTTGAATAGGGGCAGCTGTAAACACCCCAAATTTTCCCTCTCTTTTTTCTCACACCTTGGCTTGTTATCCTTCATGTTGCATTGCATAAGCATACCATCTCACACTACATAGTTATTTCACTGCATAGCTGCATAGTTAGGGTTTGTGATCAGGTGAATCATATAAGTGGTTTGAGCTATCTCTGAGGAAATGAAGCATGCCAAAAGGGTCCATGAGTGTTCTATGATCATATTATACCTCCAAGTTTGCTTTGAAGTCACAAAATCTCAGTGGATTGCACAGTTGCCCAGGCACGCTCAGGGCTCCTGCACAGATGACCAGAAATTAGGGTTTTGGGTTTGAGGCCCTCACTTAAATTTTTTGGCCATTCTTGATTCTATTGGTCTATATATAATATAATTAGCATGTGTATCAAATTTGAAGCAAATATTCCTTGTGGAAGTCATCTGATCAAATGGTAACTTGTTGTGTAAGAAAAGTCAGGATTAAGGCATCTTAGGCCTCCAACAAGGGTACCAAAGGGTCATTTTCATCATTTTGAGGTCCTAGGACCTTTATTTGGTCTTAAGAATGGTTGGAAGTTCACAAGATTGAAGAATTTGGAGCCATTACAAAAGTTACCATTTTTGGACATTACTTGATTTGAAAACTTTCCATTTTGGGAAAGATTTTCAACCTCCTCTTTCTTGATCAAAAATGTTTCAAATGAAATTTTGTTAAACATGAAAGTTGTAGATTGGATCTTCCCATTTTCAAAAATTACAAGAACTCCTCTTGATTCATCCTAGAGCTCAAGATATGGCAAGTCAAAGTTGGGAAAAATCACATAATTTTCAAGTTCATGTCAAAGAGGGAAATGTGCAAAATGGTATTTCAGGCCTTCATGTGACCTCTAATCCACTCAAATAGATCATGACATGATCAAACAACTTCTAAAGATCATAATTGGGCCAAGAACCTAGGGTTTTCATGACTTGCTTCTCAAGAAATGTCAAATTTGGAAAAATGTAAAATCTTTGAGAACTCTTGAATCAAGCTGCACAACTCATAGCATTTGATCCAAAGGCCCTCCTTGAAGCCAACTGAACACAATCCAGCCAGAAAATCACTTATGCACCATGCCATACCTCAAGTACACCAAACCTTGACTTTTTTCAATTTCTCCCATACTCTTGGAATAGTGATCAACAACCTCTACTAACCTGCTCCATGACCTATTCAAAGATTATGGGAGAGATATAGTAGCTCACTTCAGCCTTAAAACACACACACACTTTAGATTACACAAAATCCACTTCAAACTTCATCTCTTAGATTCTCACTCCTCAGCCATCAAACCTCAAATTTTCTTTCACCATTCAATCATGCATGACCTAAGGAACATTTCCCACCCATCACCATGACCTGAAACAGCCTCAAACAAAAACACAATTTCTGCCATATCATAACTAGACACTTCAAAATAACCCCTATCCACTCCATTCAAGCTTTCCATTAGCTTTAGAAGGACCAAAGGAGGTGATTTGCACAAGAGGGAGGCCCTGAAAGCTCCAGTTTGAAGAACTTCAGTTCAGGTATCCATCAAGAACAAATTTTCCAGAACCTCTATTTCTTGTTATAAATTGATTCTACAATTTATCCTGATCATCATGATGTGTTTAGAATTGAAAATGAGTGAGAAATGAGTATGTATTTATGTTCTGAAGTTTTTCCCGTGAAAAATGTTTGCTTCGATTTGCTTCGATTTGCTTGATTCATGTAATTTAAATGTTGTTTGATGATTGATTCATGTTCCATGATGTTAGAGGATCATTTCTGGGCAAGTTTGATGCATTTTAGTGGCTTGTAGGTGAATTGGGGTTTGGGGTTGGCCGGAGAAGACAACCGGAGCTTATCTCCGGTCGCCTGAGATTAATTAGGGTTTTGTTTCCAGTTTGATTGTGAGCCATAGGATCTTGATTAGCTTAGCGTGTGAACAATCCAGATTATTTCATTAACCTTAATTCTAATTAATTAAAATTAATTATAATTAAATTCCCAGATTGAACCTGAGCCATTGGATAGCGCGCATGTGGTAGATTTGATTCTAGGCCCTTAGATCTTCATACCTCAAGTCAAGCTGACTTGAGATCTTAGCCCTTTATCCCCTTCCCACGCAATCCTGGCCCTCCATTCAGCATACTTTGCATTTTATTTTCTTTTTATTTCATTTCATTTTCTTTATTTATTTAAAATAGAAAATCATTTTCAAAAATTATGATCTTTTGCATTTGTCTCTAAATAATTTTCAGAAACTAAAAACATTTTTATTTCTATTTTTTGCATTAAAAATCCATTTTTAAATCATTTAATTGTATTATTTAATTAATTCATTCATTTTAATTAATTAAAAAATGTTTTATGTATTTAAAAATCACAAAAAAAATCATAAAGCATTCTTACATATTTAGAAAATTTTACAAACTCATCTTACAAATTTCTTTTAGGGTTTGATCATGTTTTGGCAATTAACCATGAATTAGGGTTTCCAAATTTCTTATTTTTCTAACCCTAACTTCAAAAATCCATTTCTGATCAACCAAGATGAGTTTGTACTAGGTTCTTTTTGCATCCTTTCATACTTTGCATTTAGTATCTAGGGTATTTAACTCATATTTTTGCATTGCATTTTCCATTTGTTTGGAATTTTTTCATGAAGTACCCAAAACCCTAGCCTAACTTAGAAAAACCATAACTTGACTTTGGTATAGCTTCTGACTTCCATCTTTGGGGAGTGATCTTATGTGAATTTAGTTTTCATTTGGTTTCATTTTCAAATTTTTATCATGTGTTATCCTTCTATTGTGGACATGTGCATCTCCTACTTTCTTAAAACCATAATTTGTCATGTTCATTTGCATCCATCTTTGCATACCTTCATCATATGAACTTGTCATGACATCTCATGCATTTGTATGTCATCTTAGATACCTTAGGACATGTATGAACATTGGTTGATCATTGTTGCATCCATTTGGTATGTTTTGTATTCATTACTTCTTATGTGTATTCGTGTGATTCCAAGCTTCTAACATGTTTTCCTTTGCATCTCATCTCTTGTATGATCACGCATAAACATTGTACATGTCTTTGCATCATTTCATAACACATTTTCATTATGTTTGCACTTCTGGTCTTGATCATTGCATCTTCATTTGCCTTATTTCCTTTTGTTTCATATTTTATGCATTCGTACTAACTTTTCAGGGGCTTCAGGTAAGTTGTTTAGGATGTGGATTTGCCTCCACATCCAACCTCTTCTTATCTCTCCATTTGCATCTTTATTTGTCTTTGAAGTGATTTTGACTCACGTATTCTCTCTTTCTCTTGTTCTTTCTCTTAGGTTACTTAACTTCTTCAGGAAGTAAGTAACTTATTCTCATTTCTCTTATCTTTTCATCTGCTTCTTCTTCCTTGGTGGCCATTTGAAGATCTTTCTCTAAGCCTCACAAACCATAGGAATATCCAAGCATGATAACTTTAGGGTTGTACATAGTCTCCCCTAGTTTTTTACCTTTGAGTCTCCTTGAGTCTCTACTTCTCATCTCATAATCAAGGCTAAATAGTTAAAGTTTGAAGACTATGAATTAGGGTTATACCTGTATCCTTGTCTTAGGATGGAGTGTATAACTTTAATACTTAGTGTTAAACATTTATGTTTATTACACCTCCTAATAAAAACACCTAATAAATCATTAAGACTTAAGCTTGTAACTTGGGCCTTATATTAGGGTTACATCTATGCCTGTTGGTTCAGAGGGACTAACCCTAGTGTTTAATGGACAGGTCCCCCTCAGGTTTAGTATTACAAACATAAAATCCATTTCTCAATCCCACCTTTAATTAAAATCCACTCTAATAAAGGCTTGTTACATAATGATTTTAATCCCTAACCATGGATTAAATTGAGGAATCTTCCTCATCTTAAGTGTTCTCATTTATTATCCTTCTCTTAGGATGGTGTAATGAGTTCACTAATCCCTGATTAGAGATTAAACTCATTACTTAACACAAAACAAAAATCCAAAAACACTTAATAATCACAAGTAGGTTAATGATCTTAATCTTGTATCATTAAGGTAATTAAGTTGAGATATCCATCACATACTTAAGTAGACTCATTATTCCTAATCAGGGGTGATATAATGAGTTTGCAAGCCCTTGATTAAGGCTTAGGCTCATTATCCTATGCAAAACACCAAAAATAATAAAAAACTGAAAACACAAAAACAAACAATAAACGTCTCCTCCGGGATTCTTTTCTTATCACATTCACTCTGAAAACGAGAACTCGCTTCTCTCATCTAATGCAAGACATTAGCACTCGAGCCAGACGAGTCATACACTTGAGCATAGACAAGCAAGCAGTTCACAACAAAATCATCTAAGTCTCTTTGAGTCGAACTACGGTGTTCTGACTTCCTCATTGCACAAGAGGATACATAGGCATACTAAACGATTTATCGAACAAAAGTCTTTTTGTCTCCCCCTCTCCTCCTCCCAGTTTCTCTTTCCTCAGCCTCAATTTTGAGCACTCACTTTCTTCTCGCACTGACACTCTATACATCCATTCCTACCTAGCCTTTAATACACATTTTAACACATACACATTTTCCCCTTTGAACACAATCAAGTAAGCATGGACCCCGTCGAGTACGGAGGACGGTCTGGGTGCTAGTACCTTCCCAGGTCGTAACCTACCCCCTTACTCAATTTATTTGGTTCACAGCCATCTTATCCATATCTTTCTAGGTTCATGCAACATTACCTTTCCTTCGGGATAAAAATGCCTAGCTGGCGACTCTATTCAACCTCAACCTCCAACATCGCCGACAGCTCGCGTTTGCACCGGGATGAAAATCTAGGGAGCGACAAACAGATCTTTTTTAAATGAAAGTAAATGAGTATTAAAAAAAATTAATGAATAAAACGTAGGTCTTACCTCGGAACACACGTTCCTTTTTTTCTCAAAAATTGAAAACAAAGAGGATTATTCTCCTCCTCTCCTCAAAACTCACACCAGAAGAAATAAAAAAAAGTGAAAACCACTGTAAGAAAAAACCTCAACAACTCTGTCTCAAATCGGCTTTGTTTTGCTCGGTTGCGATTGAGACTCTCTTTCACGGGCTTTTCGGATCGTCTCTCAACAACCTCTCTCACTCATGGCGCAGTTTCGGTCTATGGTGATGGTGAAGCATTTTCACGGATTCAAGGTCTCGGAAAGGTTCAATTTCTCGGCTCAGATCACGGAGGATTTCACTCAATCAGCAATTTGTGCGGTTGTTCACTCAACTCGCGGTGGTTTGTAGTGATTTGGTTTTTTGTGCGGTTGTGCATTTGGTTTGTTTTCGAGCGTTTCGGTCGGTGTTTCAGCGGTGAAAAACGGTTCGTTTTTGGTTTATGTTTTGCGATCTGTTTTTATTGGAGAAGGTGATTTGTTGTTCTGGGTTGGTTTTGTGTGGTGTAATCTTAGTTTTCACGGCGGATTTATGTTTTGGTGGCGGTGGATTCGCTCAGTTTTGAAGGTTGGAAGTTGGTGGTTATTTTCGCGGTGGCGGTTGCGGCACGATTTGCGTTCTCACATAGGCTTTTCTGGGTTTGTGGAACAAGTTTTGTAAGGTGTGAGTGAAGGATTTGTTTGTGTGTTTAAGGGTGAAGAGTTGCTGGTTTTTTTATTTCCAGAAAAGAAAAAAAATGTTCCTGTTGTTTTTTAGGATAAAAAAGGATGATATGCGGCTTTTGTTCTGCCTCCCCCTTTCTGAAGAAGCCCCCCCCCCCTTTCTATATGTCTTCGGTCCCTCTTTTTTTTATCAGATTTTTGTCTTAATAACCTTTATTGATGCAGTTTTTGATTCTCCCATTTTGGTGATATTGCTGCTGTTATTATGCAGGTGGTAGCAGGATTTTGGAGTGTTCTGAAATAAGAGCAGTATGTGGCTTGGCATGCTTATGTAGTTGTTTTCACTTGGTCAATTTCATGTACCTTTTGGTGTATGGAGCCAGACCAAATATATCTTAATCAACTTAATAAATTAAGTAACAAAAACCAAATTAAACTCAACTAAACAAAATGTTAAATAAAAAATTAAACTAAAAAAACTTAAAATTATAACTGAATTGGAACCAAATACGAAACCAAATATAAAGCCAAATTAACTTAAAATTATAACTTAATACTACTAAAATTGAAACATAATATGAATTGGATTCAAATATATATTTTTGAATCATTTTCTTAAAAAAAAGAAAAAAAGAAAGGGAACAATTAATTAATTTGATATAAAAATAAAATAGACGAAATAAATATATTAAAACTAATAAACTAAAATTAAGTTAAACTAACCTCAAAGATAAACCAAAACTAAAAAATATAATATAAACTAGAATTAATCTAAATTATCTAATATTTATTGAATAATAAACAAAAAATTATAAAATGAAACAACTATCCTATATTTTTTTTTTAAAATGGAACAAAACCTAAGATAAGACAAAAATGAATCAAGGAAAGATTAAATGGAAAAAAATGCACGATTAATGGACTAAAACGCTGAAAAGATTGGCTAACGAATGCGATGCAAATGCATCGAAAATGAAATGAGTTTTTTTATTAAAAAAAGTTCGGTAAAAAATTAGGGTGTGATAGTTACCCCTATTTAATCATCTTGAACTTAAATGTACGAATAACAAAGTTTTTAGAAATTCGAGGTGGAAAAGGATTAAATATTAAAATACCTAAAATTTTGACCGAATGCAGATGAAATGTAATGATATGCAATGATGTGCCATGTTACGAAATGAGAGACTTTTCTAATTTTGCTAGGGATATGACATGCGAGCTGCAATGAATCCAGGCATGTTGATTTTTTTTAATGATGAATATGTTGAATATGGTATGCGGGATATGATGCAGATAGCTGGTAATGGTGAAGATTCACTGGGACGACAATATGTTGGGGATGACATATCAACTCGGGGGTTGAAAGGATAATCGATTCAAGGATCGAAAGCAAAAAGACATGAACGATAACTTGGGGGTCACACTGAAATAGAAATCAACTCGGGGGTTGAGAACAAAACACAATCATTGACTCGGGGGTCAAAAGGAGACAGATATTAACTCGGAGGTTGGAAAAACAAATAGCATTGACTCAGGGGTCAGGAATAAAGACAAAATCGACCCAGGGATCAAAAACATAAAGGCGATAATGACTCAGGGGTCAAACAAAAACAAATATCAACTCGGGGGGTTGAACAAAACATTGACTTGGTGGTCTAACAAAAATAGATAGCAACTCGGGGGTCAAACAAAAACAGATATCAACTCGGGGGTTGAACAAAATATTGACTCGGTGGTCAGGAAAAAACAAACATCAACTCGGGGGTTGAGGAAAATAACTAAAAGACATCGACTCGACGGTCGAGAAAACAAGTCAACTCGACGGTTGAGGAAAAAGAAAATATTCAAGGTATCCAAAGTGATCAATCAACAGGTTCAAGTGAGACTGCTGAGGATCCCAATATATCAACTCGGCGGCTGAGAGAGGTAGTTAAAAAAACATCGACTCAATGGTCGGGAAAACAATTCAACTCGGCGGTTGAGGAAAATAAATAACAGACATTGACACGGCGGTCAGAAAAGCAATTCAACACAACGGTTGAGCAAATCAATAAACAGACATCGACACGGCGGTCGGGAAAACAAAAAATAACAGACATCGACACGACGGTCCGGAAATAAAATAAACATCGACACGGCGGTCGGGAAAACAAAAATAACAGACATTGACACGGCGGTCGGGAAATAAAATTCAAATAATCCAAAGTGATAAATCAGCAGGTTCAAGTGTAATTGTTGATACTGAGGATAAAGAAGACGAACACAGTGATTAGGTAGCGGCTCCATGCGACCAACTGATACTGGTAGTAGAAAGCAACGTACTCACATATAAATCAATGACTCTAAGCGACCGAATGGCAGATAAGAATAAATGTTGGAGTTTTCAACAAGATAAACGACCAACCTCTAGAAATTCCTTAAACGAAGAGTCAAAAGAAGAACTTCAAGAAACATCAGGAAAACACAGGTATGTGCCAAATCAAATGGACTTAGACTGCAAGCAAAAGGTTTCCGGACCAGCTTAACAGATTCGTACCAATGACAATTGGAATTCAAAGAAATTCTTGATGGCAAAAAAAGATTGCATGTTAGAAGAGGCTTATTCTGCAAAGGATGGCCCTTTTTTTTACTGTGGGATACGCTCGGTGAATAAGACAGTAGCAAGGCTTAACACTAAGAGCGAAGCGACGTGACTAACACATGAGAAAGATAATTCACTTACTCAATGGCTTCCAAATATACTCCTGTATGAGTATATTGGATGGAATGGTTCTTTTTGCAGAAGACTCTCTAAAAGGAGACAAAGATGACGACATGATTCCCGACACCCGTCTTGAATTCAAGTGGTTAGTTGCATAAGGATTGCTTGATGTAAACACCCCAAATTTGCCCTCACTTTTTTCTCACACCATGGCTTGTGATATTTCATTTTTGCATTAGTATAAGCATATCATATCCAACTGCATAGTTTATTTCATCTGCATCTAGGGTTTGTGATTTGAGCAATCCAAGAGATGATCTGAGCCATCCCAAAGGCCTTGAAGCTTGTCAAGAGGGTCCATGTGTGTTACATGATCATAATATTCTCCCTAAAGTTCATAAAAGTCAAGGGATCACAAAGAATGGCAAAGGCATAGAGGCAGACTGAAGATTTCCTGCACAGATGACCTAAAATTAGGGTTTTGGTTTCAGAGGCCTTAATCCCAATTTTTTTTGTCATTCTTGTTTATAATGGCCTCAATATGTTATAAGGATCATGTGTACCATGTTTGATGAAGAAACTCACTGTGGAAGTCATCTAATCATTGGGTAACTTCTTGAGCAAGTAAAGTCAAAATCAGGGCATCTGAGGCCTCTATCATGGGCACCAAAGGGTCATCATCATCATTTTGAGTCTCTATGATCTTTATTTGATCATTGAAGTGGTTGTAAGTTCACAAAGTTGAAGAATTTTGAGCCAAATGCAAACTTGCTATTTTTGGAAATGACTTGTAATGGAAACTTTCCATTTTGGGAAAGATATTCAACCTATTCTTTCATGACCAAAAATGCTTCAAATGAAAAATTCTTGGGCATGAAAGTTGTAGATTATGTCTTCCCATTTTCAAAAAGTACAAGAACATGTCTTGATTCATCATAGAACTCAATATATGGCCTTTCAAAGTTGGCAAAAATCCTATACTTTTCAAGTTCATGCCAAAGAGGGAATTTTGCAATTTCACTTTCCAAGCCATTTCATGACCTCTAACCAACTTCTATGCACCATAACATGTCAAAGAAACTTCAAAATATAAGAATTGGCCTTTGAACCTAGGGTTTTGATGGCTTGATTCTTAAGATATCTCAAAATGGGCAAAATGCATAAACCTTGTAAACTCTTCATCCACTTGTGCTAACTGCATAAACTTGATCCTAGGGCCATACTTGAACCAAGCTGAGGCCAAGACACCCCAAAAACGAGCTCTGCCATGGCCCATACCTCAAGTACACCAATCTTGACTTTTTGGCCAATGGAGCCATACCATTCCCACAGTGCATATCTAATCTTCTGACTCATTCCAATTGTTTAGGGATTGCCTCAAGATCATAAACCAAGCCTGCCATGAGCTCAGGACATACACAACATCAGTTTACACAAAAATTGCAAAAAACTTCCCTTCTTCGATTCTCTCAAACAATCCATCAAACCTCAGAAATTCTTTAACCGTTCATTCAGAAATCATCCATAGAACACAAAGCAACCATTACCATGGCCTGGAACCTCATAAACCAAAGCCTCCATTTCTGGCATATCAGAATCGAGCCACTCAAAATAGCCACTTTCAAAGTATTCTAAGCATCCCAATAGCTTCAGGAGGATCAAAGGAGTTCACTTGCACGAGTGGGAGGTTCTGAAAGCTCACATTTGGAGGTTTCCAGCTCAGGTATACTCAAGAACATTTTTTCTCAAAGCTTTGATTTCTTGTTATAAAATGAAACTGCATGCTCTAAGGATCACAATGATGCTTTTAAAACTGAAAATGGTTGAGAAATGAGGATTTCATAAGCTTCTGAAAGTTTCCAGTTTTTGTTTTTTCTTCGATTCACCATGATTATGAAGCATAAATGATGTTTGTTGGGTGATTTGAGTTGCGTGGGTGTAGGGGATCATTTCTGGGTAGTTAATTTGGGGTGGGGTAGCCTGTAGAAGGATTTAGGGTTTTTGGTTCACCGGAGAAGATGACCGGAGCTTGTCTCCGGTCACCTGAGAGTAATTAGCCCTAATTAGGGTTTAGTAACCAGATTGATTGACGACCCTTAGATGCGTGATTAGCTTAAGATTTGAACGGACCGGATTAGCTCATTAATGTTAATTTCTGTTTAATTAAATAAATCATAATTATTAAGCTAGAATACATCCTGACTGTTCAATAGCGCGCACAGTCAAACCCATCCCCTCAAGTTTAAATCATGGCCTTTGGATCCTCTGACTTTTCATTTTAGTTCATTTTCTATGTATTTCTTTTGATCATTTTATTAAAAATAGTAAAAGCCATCAAAAAATTCTCAAACTTTGCATTTTTGTTTCAAATATTTTTCTTAACCTGAAAACATTTTTATTTTTATTTTTTGCATTAAAAAGGTATTTTTAAAATATTTAAATGTTATTGTTAATTAATGGATTTTAATTAATTAAAAATGCATTTAGGTTTCTAAAAATCACCAAAAATTCATGATGCATTCCATTACATTTAGAAACATTTTCAAACACACCATACAAATTTCTTTTTAGGTTTGATTCCATTTTCACAATTTTCTTTGAATTAGGGTTCTTAAAAATCACATTTTTTAACCCTAACTTGAAAAATTCTTTTCTGCCTAACCATGATGAGTTTGAACTTGTTTCTTTTTGCATTGTTTCACATATTTCATATAGTTTCTAGGTTATTTACCTCATGATTTTATCTTGCATTTTCAATTTGATTTGCATTTACCTTTAGAAGCACCCAAAAACCCTAGCAAACTTAGAAATTTCATAACTTTCACTAGGTTAAGCTTCTGACTTTCTACTTTGGGTTGTGTTCTTATATGGGATTAAGGTTTGTTTGAGCGTGATTTCAATTTTTTACCATGTTGAATGCTTCTGTTTTGGTCTTATGCATCTCATGTTGTCTTAAAACCCTAATTTTGCATCTTCATTTGCATTCTCCTTTGCATATCATCATCATATGAACTTTTCATGACATTTAAAGCATTTTTATGATATCTTAGACATCTTAAGACATGCTTGAACATTGCTTGATCATTTCTTCATTCACTTGCCATGCTTTGCATCCATTACATTTCATAAACATCCATGTGTTTTCATGCTTCTAAACATGTTTCCATTGCATCTCATCCTTGTATGATCATTCATATGCATATTGTATGACTTTGCATCATTTCATATGCCATTTACAATGCATATTCACTTCTGACTTTGGTCTTTGCATCTCATTTCACTTCATTTCCTTTTGCTTTATGTCTTATGCATTCATACTAACATTTCAGGTACTTTTGGTAAGTTATCTGGGAGGTGGATTTGCCTTCACCTCCCACCTCTTCTCATCATTAATTTTCATATTTACTTGTCTTTGAAGTGAACTTGCTTCACTTATGCTCCCTCCTTCCCACTTTCTTTCTTTCAAGTTACTTATCTTCTTCAGGAAATAAGTAACTTGTTCTTCTTTCTCCTTCTCTTTTCATCTGCTTCTTCCATTGGTGGCCTTGAAGATCTTTTTCTCTTAAGCCTCACAAACCATAGGACATCCAAGCATGATAATTTTAGGGTTGTATATAGTCCCCCCTAGATTTTTACCTTTGAGTCTCCTTGAGTCTCTCTTCTCCTCTTAATCAGAGACTAAACTCTTAAAGCTTTAGGACTTTGGAATTAGGGTTATGCCTGCATCCTTCTCTTAGGATGGAGTGTATAACTTTAATCCTTAGTATTTAACCTTTAATTTGTTTACACCTCTTAATCAAAACACATTAATAATCACTAAGAATTTATCTTGTAACTTGGGCCTTACATTAGGGTTCTATCTCTTCCTTATGGTTAAGAGGGACTAACCATAGTGTTTAATGGACAAGTCCCCCTCAAGTTGTCTTACAAACTTAAAATCCACTTCTTAATCTCATTCCTTAATTAAAATCCACTTAATAAAGGCTTGTTATATAATGAATTTAATCCCTAACCACAGATTAAGTTGAGGTATCTTCATCAGCTTAAGTGTTCCCATCTATCATCCTTCTATTAGGATGGGGTAATGAGTTCACTAATCTGTGATTAGAGATTAAACTCATTACTTAACACTAAACAACAAAACTAAAAACATATAAATAATCACAAGTAGGTTAATGATCTTAATCCTACATCATCACGGTAATTAAGTTGAGATGTTTATCTCACACTTAAGTGGGCTCATTATCCCTAATTAGGGAGGATATAATGAGTTTACAAGCCCTTGATTTAGGCTTAAGCTCATAATCCTATGCAAAACACCCAAAAACAATAAAAAACTGAAAACACAAAAACAAACAATAAACGTCTCCTCCGGGATTTATTTCTCATCACACTCATTCACAAACGAGAACTTGCTTCTTCCGTCTAATGAAATACAGTTAGCACTCGAGCCAGACGAGTCATACACTTGAGCATAGACAAGCAAGCAGTTCACAGTCAATTTATTTTTACAGTCTCTTTGAGGCGAACTACGGTGTTCTGACTTCCTCATTGCACGAGAGGATACGTAGGCATAACTTAATAGTTATCGAACAAAAGTCTCTTTGTCATTCCCCTCTTTCAACATTCTTTCTAAAGCCTCAGTTCCTGAGAAATTCATCTTTTGCACTGACACATGTACATTCTTTCCTAGCTTTTGCACACAGATAGCACATACACCTACCCTTTTTAAGAACAATCTTGTAAGCGTGGATCCCATCGAGTACGACAGACGATCTGGGTGCTAATACCTCAAAATTTTCCCTCTCATATCCTCAACATTTTGCATAGCATTTTGCATATATATGGATTCATAAAATAACCAAAAAACATTACATCAAACATTGCATCAAACATTGCATGGCTGAGGCATGGGTAAGTGATCAATGATTGGAGCAACCGAAAGTTATACAAAGGCTACCGAAGGGTCACAAAGCTTCTCAACCTTGTGCAAAGGGTTCACGATATCCCACAAGTCTCCACTTGAATCCATGAGCCATGGAAAGATGGGGTTTAATCAAAGGAGGAAAGCAGTGCAATGTTTCCTGATGAAAAGGGTCAAATTAGGGTTTCACTTCTACGGGGGCTTCGGCATGAAGTTGTGATCCAAAGAGGATTCCATTGTACTATATATGATGTCAAGTTCCTAGGGTTCAAATCTCGTCCACAAATTCATTTTGGAAGGGTTTCGACTGGCCGGACGACGGAAAATCGAGGAATCGGGGAAAGGGCAACCGAGCTGGGTAAAAAAGGGTCAACTCCGGACTTTTAAGATCAAAATCATGAATTTAGGGTTACAATGATCCTATGGTTCAAGTTTGGTCAAGAAATGATGGAGGAATCATAAAAAAAATCAAAGAAAAATCATTTGAAAGGTAGTTGGTGTTGCGTTTCCCTCCGCCTTTCCTTACACTTTCTTTCCACACTTCCTTTTATTCTTTCCATCTTATTTTTCCACTTCAATTCCACTCCATTTCCTTTGGAAACTTCCACCATCTTCTAGAGTATTCCAAGGAATATTCCCTTTTCCAACCCTAACCCTAACTAACTACCAAACCTAATTTTGGATCCCAGACCTAATTTTTGGGCCCCAAACCCAAACCTAGATCCTAGCCTAACCTCTATATAAGCCACTTTCATCCAAACCAAAGGGGTTGAACACCATTTTCCAATTTTTCACTCTTTGATAAGCACTTTTTCTCTCTCACTTTTCCTCCTTTTCCCTCCTTTCACCAAAGCTTTTCAAATAAGCTCTTCAAGTTTCACATTGGAACTTGAAGATCTTAAAGCTTAAGCCTCCAACCTTCATATTTTGTGGATTGAAGAAGGATAAGCTACTGATTTTGTTGAAGTTTTCGGCTTATCGGAAGTGCAAGAAGATCAAAACGTCAAGAACGCATTTATTTTGCGAATCCACGGTTTTCGGTTTTCTCTTCGATTAAGCTCTGATTCTTGCAACAATCACCGAAGCACTCCTCTGCTTCGTAGGTCGGTGATCTTAATCACTTCTTCTTTAAGTTATTCTCTCCATCTCGCCACTTTTGGCATTATTTAAGTGCTTTTCGCTTTGTTTAAAATCAATTCCGTTTCGATTATGTTTGCTTGTGATTTGTGATTTTGGTTGAATTTGGATTTAAGGTGTTAATAGATATAGGTTCTATCATGTGTAAATAAGCTCCAATTGAGTAGAAATTCGTGTTAGCATGTTCCTTGGAATGTTAGGGATCATTAGAAGTGAGTTTGTGGCCAAAAGCACTTTTTCTCAACTTTTTTTACCTTATGGTTTAGTGTTAACCGGTTAACCATTTGGTTAACCGGTTAACGGGTGCGTGTTAGCCACAAACAGGGCAGATTTAGGTCCGTTAACCGGTTAACCAATTGGTTAATCGGTTAACGCTGTTAATTTTTTGTTTTCTTGCTTATTTGCTGGCTTAGCCCTGAGTTTTAGTGCCTCTAATGTTCATACATGTTTAGGTAGTGATTTTAGGGAATTTTTAGGTCCATTTCCAGTAGCTCATTCCCCCATTTCGACACAATTTCGTTCATGTTATGTGTTAGGCGTTTTTGTGCTTCTTTGTGCATAGTTTAAGTTCTTGATTTTTGTTTCCATGTTCATGCATCATTAGGCATATAATAATCATGTTGCATTCTGTTTTTACATGTTGGCATTGCATCAAATCATTTTTGCATCTCATTGTTGATGTATGTTGCATATTGCATAATCATATGTATGTGCATTTGGTTGCATTTGCTTACATGTTTGATCATAACATCCATATCAAGTTAATTCTGAATTTTGCATTAAGTTTAGTGTATTTGTTGAGCTATCATATTGCATATTCATAATCAAAGATCATCATGTTCATATGCCATGTTCATGTGATTCATTTTTGCATTACTTGTTGCATAATCCATATGATGCATTCTTGAATAATCCAAAATGTTCATGTTCTTCCATTTATGTATGTTGATCCATGTCCAAATACATGTTCATGATGAGATTAGTATTTTTGCATTGAGTTTGTGTATTAAAAATGAAAATAATCAATTATGGATTTTGCATTTCATAGTTGTTTTTTGCATAAGTGCTGTAAAATGTATGTTGTTTGTTATGTGTACATGCTGTATTTGACTTCTTACACCTACCTTTTCATGTTGCATGCTGGTTGTAAAAAGCTGAGTTGTATTATGCATTGTTTTCATAGCTGTTTGGGTATTAGGGGGTTGTAATAGGTGTTGTATTTTGGTTTTAGCATTTTTCTAGTTCCTTTAGAATTAAGATTGAGTCTAGTTTGAGTCCTAGAGTCTTTAGGATTTAATTAAGGTGTGTTTGCTTCTTTCTTTTTTTATAAAAATGCATATTAATCATTTGTTTTGTAATGGGGAAGATTGAGGTAATTTTACTTCACCCTATACTTTTATTTTTTATGCATTTAATTTGAATTTAATTCATTGTTCCTTCCATATGTGTGTTTGGTAGGATTTCCCCCTTTGTTAGGATCAACTTATCTTCCTTAGGAAGTAAGTTGTATCCTTTTCCTTCCTTTCTTTCTTTTCCTTTTCTTTCTTAGTATTAGAAAACCTAACTATCCATAGGACCTCCCTTGTAAATAAATAAACAAAAATTAGGGTTGTGTCTTAGTTCCCCATTAGATTTTGCCTTTTTGCAATTTGAGTCATTCTTTCTCATCATCGAATAAAAATCCAAAAACACTTAACAAATAAATGAAAGGATTCCTTGTGTATAGCCTTATTCCATGAAGCACTTGCACTCATTCCATCTTGGAGTGGTGTAAGCTTGTCTATCATGATGTACAAGTCTCATCAAGGAATTGTTTCATAAAACAAACAAATTCAAAATACTTCTCATAAAAGACAAAAACAAATAACAAGCGACTTTCCTGCGGGAATTCTCTTTCTCATCTCATTCACTCACAACGCGAGCTCGCGACGACTTGTCTTTCATGCAAGAAGGTAGACGCACTCGTACCAGACGAGCCTGCAACACCTGAGCATAGACATACGCAGTTCCAGCCATAAAAAACACAAAAATAGTTCCCGCCTTGGTTAGGCGAACTACGTCGACTCTGATCCTCATTATCCTGATGAGGTACGTAGGCAGCGGGGTAGGGCCCGTTCGAGCACATTCTTTATTTTCCCTACATTTTCCCCATTCTTTCTTTTTGTTCTCTTTTACAGTTCCCTCCTTTTCCATTCCCATTCCAGTTTGCAATTCATTTGTTCAGCAGCAGTTATTTCTCACCCTTTGAAACAAAACAAACAAGCGTGGATCCCGTCAGGTACGGCGGACAGTCTGGGGTGCTAATACCTTCCCAGGTCGTAACCGACTCCCGAACCCAGATCTTTGGTTCGCAAGGCCTTGTCCTTTCCTTCTTCCTTAGGTTTGTGCAACATTACCTTTCCCATTCATTCGGGATAAAAATGTGTGGCTGGCGACTCTACCTTTTCCGCGCCACTTTCGCGTTTGTACTAGGATGAAAATCCCGGGAGCGACAGGTGAGAGTATGACGTGGGAATTAGAAAGCAAGATGCAGGAGTCTTATCCTGAGTTGTTTGAGCGAGGTAAGATTTTTGAGGACGAAAATGTTCTAGTGGGGGGAGTTGTAACACCCCGATTTAATTAATTTATTTAATTAAATTATTTTGAATAAATTTGTTGTTAATTGTGATGTGTGATGTTTATCATTAAGATGATTATTTGATTAAGATGTTTTTAAGCTGATTTAGGAGATAAACTTATTTTGGGGAGTTCTAATAGTAACATTGAGAGGTGTAGGTAGAAGCCCATTAGTGGATTAATTTAATATTTTAGTAATAATAATAATAATAGAATTATTTTTATGACATTTTAATTAAAAATAAGAAAAATAGGATTAGTAAGAGTTTTAGGGAGAATTAGTCATAATCAGAATTTTGGAAGAAAGAACGAGTCTTGGAGAGAGCAAGGGCTAGGGCTAAGGATTTTCAAGAGGATTTTCGTAGGAATTTCATCCATAGATTCGAGCTGCCTTCAATCCAAAGGTAAGGGTGGGATTCGTATATTATAATCGAGAGAAAATAATATGTATGTATGGGATAGGGTTATTTAATTTCCTTGTTGTTTGTATAATGTTTTGTGTACGATTTCGTGCGAATTAGATGGATTGATGTTGATATGTCTGTTATGAATTTGTTGATAATTGCTGTCATGAATATTGTGGTGATAATTTTCTGAGATGCGTGATGAATTATGACGAATCTGAATTTAGATTATGATAATAGGTTGGTAAATTGATGTAGTAATGTTAGATGAGTAATAAGATGAAGGATTAAGGGCCTAAAACATGGTAGAAACCCAAATAGGACTGAATTAAGGTGATAGAATGAATGAACCCGTAGCAGGAGATGAAAATGTGAGGGTTCTGTTGATTTGCGTAACAGATATGGGTTACGCGTATGGGACAAGGCATTACGCGTAATAACTGGTGGTCACGCCTCCAGTTACATGTATGGGCATACGCAATTACGCATATGGGGAGGCCTTACGCGTTTGGTACGCGTCTGGGCAGCAGGTGTGCATTTTTGGGATTTCGTAGCGATTCGCTTATTGTTTCGCATTCGTTCCTTTTTCTGATGATCCGTAAGAAGTTGGGCAACTAATAATTAATGATGAATGTAATTAGAGACTAATAATAAGATAATTTAAGATTTTTATTAGAATAATTTAGAGATAATGAACTAAGATGATTAAGACAATTTTACATTATTGCGATGATGTAATCTGAGGTAGGTCTTATGACCAACGACGTGGTAATGTTATGATGATGTAAGATGAACTAAGACGATGTGTTTGAATGATGTTTACAATGTGTGATTGTGTTGTATGTCATTCTCATACCACATACATTTGCATGATTAAGATGGCCTGGAATGGCAACCACGATGTTCAGATGAAGACTTATGTCTTGCTGATGCCCAATTAAATGTCATGAATTTTTAAGATAGGAGTTCGCTCTGAATGGTATCACATGCATACATTGTCGAGTCGCATATGGATTGCATTGTTGAATGATTTATTATGAGGTTATAGATGTTATGATGATACGATGTTTATTATGACTATGATGTGAATGGGTGATTGAATGACTTTACTTATATATGCTGATTATTGTATCATGTTTATAATTGTCGATATCTCACCCTTTTCTGTTGAATGTTACCCTCCGTTGGTAACGTGCAGGTAATCCTGAGTAGCAAAGAGTCCGTAGTTGGTTGAGTCATTGGTCGCTCTGATATGTAACACTTTGGGGGATTAGTGAATGCTTGATTTTAACTGAATTTCTATTTTGTTTTAGTTGATTAAAGATGTTTCCTTTAAGAAGATGTTATGAATTCTAATGAGTTATTATGAGGTTGAATTTTTAAAGATGAGATGTTTATAACTTTAATGATTTCTGTTGCATAATAAAGACTTAATTTATTACTGGATGTGTTCGTGATTTATGATTTAAAAGAAGAAAATGTGATGCCCATTTTTTGTTGAATCTTTGATTTATTTATAATTAATTGCGAGTAGAATGGGGTGTTACACAAATTATCTCCCCAACCACCAAAATTCACTAAAGCTCAATTTCTTCTTTTGAAAGTTAACAAGAATTCACATTGAATCTTGTTCAACTTTGAGCTAAACCTCCATACAATTCATTTTTCTTCATCAATTTCAGTAGATCAAGTTTATTTGTAGAGATCTTGAAGTAATTTGGAGTTTTTGAAGTGGTAATTCATCTCACACCATTGTTGAAGCTTCATCTTCATCTTCTATAATGTAGATCTTTGGTGATTCTTGAGCTTGATCCTTTTGATCTTATTTTATATTTTTATTGTTGTTTTTTACTGTGGTTTTACTCTAAAATTCGTGCAAATTCAGATCTATGATCACAAGATGTTTGAAAAATGTTTTGAAAGAGGATCATGCTGAATTTTGCACATTTTTCTGTCTCTGTGCACTATGTAACCGATAAGCACTCAGGCTATAACTGATTACACATTGCAATTTTTGAACCATAATTGTGTTTTTTAACTTTGTAACCGGTTAGCACTCAGGCAGTAACCGGTTACATCTGAAGCAGAATTGAAAACTTTGTTTGTTTTAGGGTTGTTTTGGTGCTTTCTTGTCTCTTCTTCCCCTATTTCCTTATTTTAGCCTTGGAATACATTCTTGAGATTAATTCTTCTTTAATTTCAATGGACTTTGGATATTGATTAGAGTATATTAACATTCATTAATTCAAATCTATCTTCAAGTGAACTATTAAATTCATAAGAGGTAATTTGGATTAGTGATATGTTTTTCACACTTGAATCTATCAATTAGAGGTGATTGAACTTAAAGATGGAAGGACCTTAAAAGTGTAGTTCAATTTGGTTATTCTCCATCCCCTCCCTTTAATTCTTCTTTTTTATCGATGAAAGTCTTATGGATCTTGGGAATCCTTTATTGAATTCATGATCAACACTAGATCGTTACCTATTTTATTTTCATGCGACATTGTTTTCGGATGACAACCTACATGTTGTTCATCTAATATGCATTAACACTAATAATAGTTACCTTAATTGGTATTAACCGTCCTCATTTTAGGGTCACTTCTATGTAAGTTACTTGGCGATTGTTTACCATAGCGCTACATTTATCCCTCCATATCCTTATCGGCACTTGTACTTTCGTGGCCCGAACCTTGATTGATCGCACAAGCCCAAGCATGGTTGATCTTTTGTGCTAAGTTCATAATTCTCAAACTTGTTGTTGTAGAGGCTTTGATTCTATCAATCTTCTGACGAGTTTTGTTAATAAATGTCTTGAGCACATCATTCAACCATATAGTTCAAGACGCGAGACAAAATTCGGTTGTCGCTTTGAGCCTTTAGGCATTGTTATCTTTGTGGATGATTAAGTTCACCGTATTATTATCGTATATATTATATTTCTTTTATTTCTTTCTTGCTCCTTATCATTTTATTTTACTTCTACTCCCTTCGCTTTTATTTTCGGATGCTTTATATCATTCATTATCATGTTTATGTTTATATCATTATTTCTTATGCTTTTCTTTTCTTCATGTTCATTCTCGGACACAAAAAACATTAATAAAGGCCTAAACACTTTAAAATACTTGTTCTTAATTGTGGACTATGGTTACTATCCCTTGCTTTGGAGGATTTCTGCCTTTGGACCTATGGACTTAATACTAGGATTTTATCCCCTTGCTTTATTATTTTGGAGTGGTTATGTTAGCCTTTATTTGGCTCATCATTTGCTCAAGAGGATGGAATTATAAGTTACTTATGCTTTAAAGTGTCTCCAAGTGGTTAGATCTTTCTTACCCTAGCTCCATTCTTTTTTTAAGGTAGTCTCTTCATCTCCTCCCATTCTTTAATTTTCAAAATCGTCTCCCTTTTTCAAAGGATTCTTCTTTTTAAAAATTTCACTACTTTCTTAATTCAAACCTTGACCTTGGTCAAGTGATTTTTACCTTTTTCTTTCATTTCTTAATAAATGCTAATGAACTTAAGCATATTTACCATTTTCAAAAGACCATAAAAATGCAAGAACTCATTCATTCTTTTCAAAAGACCATAAAAATGCTAATGAACTTAAGCATATTTAACTTTTTTCATATGTTTAGACATGATTCATACTTTCTAGCGGAATTATCCGCTAAAGGATGATAACTTGTCTCTACATTCTTAAATTAAATCAAAACCAACAAAAAACTTTGTTCTTTTTACCATGAACTACTGGGTTTTTATCTTACATTGTACTTTGTGGGTACATAGGCATGAGACGAAAGTCTCGTCAAACACAAAATATTAAAATCAATTTTTTTCTCATCCCCTTAATCTCATTTAATAAATCTCACTTTAAACCTAAAAGCGTAAATATTTCAAAGGGCTCCCGTGGAGTACCACAGACGTTTTTGGTGCTGACACCTTCCAATTTCGTAACCAACCCCCTTACCCATTCTCTGTTTTGTTTCTTTTAGCTTTTGCTTTTAGATTCATTTTTTAGAATTTATTCTCTCTTTTGATCCTTTTCCTTTTAGAACAAATAAAAGCACGATGTCGACTATATTTTTTAGTTAAGTTAATCAATAGCTTACAATAATGATTTTTACCACTACACACTGAAAGAAAGAATAAGATCTTATTGAACATAACAATAAGTATGATGAAGGAAAGACAATTATCAAACCATTTATGGGGAAATGCGACCCCAAATACATTCCACATCATTAGTAGATCTAAAAAAAAGTAAAGAAACAAAATACCGTGTGTGTGTGTGTGTGTGTGTATATATATATATATATATATATATATATATATATATATATATATATATATATATATATATATATATATATATATGCCTAAAACCAAGTGTTGGACACTTCAAGAACTTTTACTCATTATGTTACAGGCATGTGCCTAAGCAACTCAAAAGGAAACTAAATGATAGAAGTCAAGTTATGATTCTAATTAGTTATCACTCATCATGTGAATATAAAGACATAATACCTTTTTAGTCATGTATTTTAACCTCAGGGTTCATTTTGGTCCCTTAACTTTAAAAAAAGTTCACATTGGTCTCTTAACGCTTCAAAACGTTCCATAGTAGTCCTTAGCGACTAATTTAGTGACCAATTTTTGAATTTTTCCATCGCTAATAAGACGAAAAGATCTAATATCGAACATTTTAAAGAGTTAAAGGACCAATATGGAACTTTTTAAAGTTAAGGGATCAAAATGAACCATGATAAGAGCTAGCCAATCCGGGGCAATTACGTCGAGCAATCTCTTCAAATTTCAGCCAAACTAGGGTAATCACCTCGAGATTCAAATCTCTCCAAGAGCGAAGATTAGTCAGTCAAGTCCAAAAATATTCAAATACTCGTACTGGGGCAGGCCACCCCAATAGCACAAGAATTCATTCTTTCCCGAAGACAGACATTCGGAAGCACCTATCCAGAATTCAGAGTACCAGTACAGTTACACTCTCAAAGTGTTTCTATGGCACCTTCTTGTCATAATTCTTACAGACTGAGTCTACTACCCATCTAGCGATCGCTCGTCAAGCCAATTATCTCATTCAGCATTTCTTACAGCTCCAAGCTCGTCTGAATGTGCAATGGTTGTAGGATCAAGCGCTTACCACTGCACTAAAAGCAATTGCTGTTAGTGAAGGTGCAACTTTATTTCCTTATAGTATAGAGTCTTTCAAGGGGCTGCGCCTATTAAGCGCCATGGGTTGGGATGTTAAGCCCATCAATTCCCTAAGGGTGACGCTGAATTAATAAATCCAACAATCTCCCCCCCCCCCCCCCCCCCAGTGTCAGCCGGAGGGATTCGAACCCATGACCTGGCTCTGATACCACTTGTAGGATCAAGCGCTTACCACTGCACTAAAAGCAATTGTTGTTAGTGAAGGCGCAACTTTATTTCCTTATAGTATAGAGTCTTTCAAGGGGCTGCGCCTATTAAGCGCCATGGGTTGGGATGTTAAGCCCATCGAATCCCTAAGGGTGACGCTGAATTAATAAATCCAACAATGGTTACCTCCCCAACAAGGTTATTATGCTGATTCAAGCAATCACTGCGATACCTAAGAGTTTAAAGACACAAAGTCTTTTGTAAAATCCTCTTGAGGTAAAGTCCATACAGAAGCAAATGATCCCCATCACGAGACAACTTGAATTCTTTTCCTCCCCAACGGGACGTGTCTTGTTTTTGTCATTCCCAACAGATGGATGGAATTTATCCCCAATAAAGTCACCAAGCTTTTCCTTCAGCAGGTTTCCTTGATCTTGTTTCCTCGACAGATCTAAGGTAACCCCTATTCCCCTAGCAGATTTCAGATAAATCATTCTCTTCCCCAACAGATCCATAAGAGTGGATAATCCCCAATAGTTGAGGTATCCCCTGGCACGGTCCTCAAATCTAAAGTCCAATTTATTTTTGGCAAAGGTGATAATTTGGGGCAGATGAATTATTCACGCTCTTTTCCAACAGAGATGTTATCCCCACAGGGCTTCTTGAGATTGAATCCGCAATCATTGTGTTTCCCCATAGAGTCAACAGGGACTTATTATTTCCGCATCAGGAACTCCATCTGCACTTACGCCACTTCATTGGCATGCTCAAAACCTATCATCCCCAGTGTCATGGGGCATCATGCCATGTAATTCAACATATGCGTACCCAGCATTATCCAAGTTTAATATCTTGCAAATTCCAGCCGCAGACTGGCCAAAGTCCATCTTCGGGTGGCAAGTTTCAAAAGTCTCCCGCAGTGAGCAGAAGTCGACCCGCAGTGTGGCAAAGTCCCCCGCAGTGGGCAAAAGCCTCCTACAGTGTGCAAAAGTCCAGCCACAGACTGGCCAAAGTCCATCTTCGGGTGGCAAGTTTTAAAAGTCTCCCGCAGTGAGCAGAAGTCCACCCGCAGTGTGGCAAAGTCCCCCGCAGTGGGCAAACGCCTCCCGCAGTGAGCAGAAGTCCACCCGCAGTGTGGCAAAGTCCCCCGCAGTGGGCAAAAGCCTCCCGCAGTGAGCAGAAGTCCACCCGCAGTGTAGCAAAGTCCCCCGCAGTGGGCAAAAGTCTCCCGTAGTAAGCAGAAGTCCACCCGCAGTGTGGCAAAGTCCCCCGTAGTGGGAAAAAGCCTCCCACAGTGAGCAAAAGTCCAGCCACAGACTGGCCAAAGTCCATCTTCGGGTGGCAAGTTACAAAAGTCTCCCGCAGTGAGCAAAAGTCCAGCCACAGACTGGCCAAAGTCCATCTTCGTGTGGCAAGATTTCCAAAAGTCTCCCGCAGTGAGCAAAAGTCTAGCCGCAGACTGGCCAAAGTCCATCTTCGGGTGGCAAATCTCAAAAGTATCCCGTAGTGAGCAAAGGTCCACCCGCAGTGTGGCAGAACATCCAAAGTCCACCTGCAGTGTGGCAGAACATCCAAAGTCCACGCGCAGCGTGGAAAATTACCCAAAGTCCACCCGCAGCGTGGCAAAGTATTTGAAGTCCAACCGCAGATTGGAAAAAGTCCATCCTCAGGGTGTCAAAGTATCTTAAATTTCGATGGCAAAGTATCTTAAATTTCGATGGAAAAGTATCTTAAATTTCGATGGCAAATTATCAAAAGTCCATCCCCAGGGTGGCAAAGTATTTTGAAGTTCAATCGCAAATTGGTGAAAGTCCACCCCCAATGTGGCAAGTCGTTAGTCGTCTGACTCCATCCGAAAGATATCAGGCATTGTTGTAGCCTATCCACCCTCAGTGTGGTAAGTCGAGAGCCTTCTAGCATTATTCAAAAGGCCTCCCCCGTTTACTATCCTTCCCATCATAATTATACCCAAGAAGAGTTCGTTCGGTTGAGTTTATTTCCCTGTTCTTCTACCACATAGTGCAAATTTTCTGGTTGTTTCTAGTATTCAATCCCTGCATATCTCAAATGTCTGAAAGCAACTGCTATCATCCATTCGCGTCCACAGTGATTGAATAGGGGCAGCTGTAACACCCTAAAATTTGTCCTCTTATTTATCACCACTAATTGGATTTATGCTTCACAGTCATCCGTATCTTACATTAGGTCATAAAATCGTGATCATGCATTTCATTGGCTCAGATGGCAGGGGATCAAAGCATTTTCTGGTGATCGGGACTCTCATATTCATAAGTGATACATATGGTCGTTACATTCAAGATTGAGACCAAGTTCAGACTCACATCATTATGAGCATCCATTATCAGAGCATCGAGTATCAATATTATTCGATTCAAAGAACGTCAAGTGCTTAAGGTGTCGTCCTGGTTGTATTTGAGACTGGATGTGAACTAGGTTTTTGTTGATTGTCAATAGCTCGAGCTACTGCCTTTACTAGGATGCATCTCAAGTGATTAAGAAAGGTACGATTCATGGAGTAACAACTTTGGGTTTATCATGGCATCATAATGCCGAAAAAGTGTTTTGTTCAAAGTTTGATTCGAGCTAAAAAAAAGTGTGTGGTCATTGGTTTATTTGTAAAAACTTTGTTTGAGTTTAATACTCAAATTCATAGTTCACCCGATTTAAGCCCATATCCTTTTCTAAACCACTTCATTACTCATATATTGTCCAATATCCAATTTAACTCCCATTGTAATTCACTTGTTTTTACCCAAGTCTATATGTCATTTTTAATCCATTTTCAAATTAATTGTCCAAAAACCAATATTCATTTAACTTAAGTTTTCTTAGTATCATGTTCATTATCCAAGTTGGGCTAACATACAATTCCAAATTCTTTCCCATTAAAGTTCAATATCCAAACCATAAAGCCTTGTCCCAAATTGATTTTTTAAAAAATTCAATTCCAAAGTCCTCTAATAAAAGAAACCATTATCCTTCACTGAATTTTCTTGTTTTGACTTTGTTAGTTGTTTTCCAAAATTCACAAAAAAAAAATTAATTCGAACAAACGGATACATGGGACTTGGCAATAGAAACAGAAGAAGACATAACTTCACTTCATTTTATTTTATCTTATTCTAATACATACAACTAATAACCAAAAAAAACTCTCAACACTCATCGCGAATCGGATCCGGAATCATCAAATTTCATTAGTAAACTCCTCATAACTGATAACGAGAAAATGTATCGATTATATTGCTAAGTTTCATTACCGTTTTATCGCATAATCGTCGTTTTAACACCCGATTCCTCGAGTTTTCCTTACCATTTTGCAGGTACATCGTATAAAGAGCTAAATCATGAGCCAAGAGCAAAAGGAGCGAAAACAACCATAAAAAGATGAAGAAATGAAGAATGTTGCAAAACCTGCATATTTTGTAACACTCACGGTCGTCACCTAGGTGTCACGACCGTGACACCCCAAAAGGAGCAATCACGACCGTGACATATCCCTCACAACCGTGACACTTAAATTACAAAGGACACGAACGTGATGCCCTTGTCACGACCGTGACAAGGGAAAAATAGGTTATTTGACTGAAGACTTGGTCACAACGTTACGTGCATATGAAATTGCCTACTTTCCAGCTGACCTGTATCCACGTTCCTGGATTTTCTCAACTGCTCCTACGAGGCCCATGCAACAAGTTCAGCTACCAAGCCCATTCAATCTTCTATAAATAGCATAATTCATTTGAACAATACACAGAGTATTTTTTTTATCAATTTCTTGCGGAAGCTCTGCCGAATTATTTTACACCCTTATTATTTCTTTTTCAGCATTATTTTCATTGCTCTATTTTATTGTATCCAAACCCAACCTATAACAATTTCCAACATCAGGAAATTGTTATAAAATTTATTTGTTTCAAAGCCTTCAGAATTTTTAGTTTATTTTCGATTCCGCCAAATACTCCGAGCTTTCCGGTCTGTGGAAGAAGGAGTCTGCCATTTTTATTGTTAACCAGGTTTATATTAATTTGCAATTTTATATTTATGTTATTTATTTATTTTTCTGCCATGAATATTTCGTTTTATGTTTCTATGCCTCTGTCTGGTTCAACAAAAATGAGTAGCTAATTACCTTAGGGCGGTATGTAATTAAAACAAACTAAATCGGTAAAATCAACTATAGGCTTAAAATAATTAATAGCTTAGTATTCTGGCTGATACTTTTTATTATAAAATCGACCTTTTCGTTACGAGAGTAAGGAAAGTGTATTAGGTTAGGTCAAGACCACGAGAGTGTGAGATTTTAACCAGATAGCTAAAGTTAGGCATTTAAATTAAACACAGCGAGAGCGCTTTAAAATAAATTAGAATTACTAAGTTTCCAAAAATTATCTCTAAACACTTATGGGCTAGCGAGAGCAGGCATAGGGCTTTAGGGGTAAGATCTGAGATAAGACCACGAGAGTGTGAGTTAAAGGTATTTAAACTGGTAACCTCTACAGAATAGATTAAGTGAACCATCTTTATAAGCCTAGGTTAGATTGACCCGCCTAAGTTAGCATAATTACATACCGACCGCCTTAGTATTATTTTATTAAACTTAAATTTAATTCCCGCCTTTAATCTTTAAAAACAACAAAAATCGTGACAACCCTTCACCTTAGCTAAACTAGAAGTTCATCTAGCACTAAGTAACCATAGAGTCCCTGTGGATCGATAATCTTAAATATTACTTCGATAGGCTGTGCACTTGCAGTTAAGATACCGCTAGACACATAATTAGATACGTCTTTAGCCCATCAAGTTTTTGGCGCCGTTGTCGGGGACCTTAATTTAGTTACTAGTGCACTTTAGGTAGCATTGTCTAGACTAAGGTAACAACTATTTTCTTTTCTTAATCTAAATTCCCGAGTGTATGCCAAGTACTCGCTCTAAAGGCGAAGACTTGCAACCTCTAATCCCAGAATCGGAACGCTTCTTACACGTAAGAAGACGGATATTCGATTTCGAACAAAGTTACAATATTCCAGATCTTCAATTAGATCCACCTAAACCAGTCGTAACATCAAAGGACGCAGAGATGGCTGAAGAACAGAATCACCCACTCAAGTATTACGCTAGTCCTTCGCAAGTTGAACCGCATTCTAGCATTGTCGCACCGGCTATCAACCGAAATGATTTCGAACTAAAACCTTCGTTGATATCAGCCGTGCAACAAAATCAATTCGCCGGAAATCCTACCGAGGATCCGAACCTTCATCTTTCGATCTTTGTGCAATACGCAGATACCGTAAAAGCCAATGGAGTTACCCAAGAAGCTATTAGACTACGTTTGTTTCCTTTTTCACTTCGAGACAGAGCAAGATCCTGGCTTCAATCTCTTCCTTCTAACTCAGTAACTACGTGGGAGGAACTAAAGAGAGTTTTCTTGACCAGATATTTCCCACCTAGCAAGACAGCTATGCTGAGAGCTCAGATCAACGGATTTAAGCAAAGGGAAAACAAATCACTATTTGAAGCTTGGTAACGCTATAAGGATATGCTGAGACTTTGTCCACATCACGGATTAGTAGAATGGATGGTCATCCATACCTTTTATAATGGACTCTTGTATAATACAAGAATGACAATTGACGTTGCCGCAGGCGGTGCACTGATGGACAAAGAATATAATGATGCCTATGCACTTATCGAAAGTATGGCTCAAAACCATTACCAATGGGGAAGCGAGAGACTCGCAACTGAGAAACCAACAAAAGGAGGTATGTACGAAGTGAGTAGTATGGATCAAGTCAATGCAAAGTTTGACCAACTAAACCAAAAGATCGACAACTTGGCCATAACACCAACAGCCACCGTGGCTGCAGTAACACCAAACTGTGAGTTATGTGGAGTTCCAGGACATGAAGTTCCTGACTGTCAACTATTAACAGGAATTCCCACAGATCAAGTGAATTATGCTCAAGGAAACCCATACTCAAACACATACAACCCAGGTTGGAAGAATCATCTGAACTTCTCCTATAAGAATAACAATGCTTTATACGCACCAGGTCAAGCACCAGCTACACCACCAGGATATCAAAAGACTGCTCCTAATGTCCCTAGAAAATCGAACCTTGAGTTGATGATGGAGAACTTCATAGCTAACCAATCTCAGACAAACAAGGACTTCTTAAACCAAAACATCCACACTAGTGAGCAGATTAAGCAATTAGTAAGCAAAGTAGATGCATTAGCTACACATAACAAAATGCTTGAAACCCAGATTTCACAAGTAGCTCAACAACAAGCACCTACCGCTGCACCAGCTGGAGTATTTCCTGGACAACCTCAACCTAATCCGAAAGGACATGCCAATGTTGTAATATTAAGAAGTGGCAAGGAACTTGACGGACCTACCGATCCAAGACTTGACAATCCAGCCATGTACCAAAAACCGGATAAACCGACTGAAGTGGTGAATGATCCAGAAGAAAAGGAAGATGATAATCAAGAGGTAGTGGAGAAAGAAAAGCCTTATGTGCCTCCACCACCCTATAAAACACCAATTCCGTACCCTCAGAGATTAACCAATTCCAAGACGACGGGTCAGTTTAAGAAATTTGTCGAACTTCTGAAACAGTTGAATATTACTATTCCGTTTACAGAAGCGATCACTCAAATACCCTCGTATGCTAAGTTTTTAAAAGAAATCTTATCCAATAAGAAAAAGATAGAGGATAACGGAACAGTTACACTTACTGCTGAGTGTAGCGCCATAATTCAGAATAATATGCCTCCTAAGCTAAAAGATCCAGGAAGTTTCTCTATACCCTGTGTAATAGGAAAATTCGTCATTGACAAAGCTCTATGCGATTTAGGAGCCAGTATCAGTGTTATGCCCTTAACGATTTGCAAAAGGCTAGACATGGGAGACCTAAGACCAACTAAAATGTTTGTTCAACTAGCCGATCGCTCTGTTAAATATCCTGTAGGCATACTAGAAAACGTCCCAGTACGTATAGGACAATTCTACATCCCTACTGATTTCATAATCATGGACATCTCTGAAGACTCCACTACACCTATCATACTAGGAAGACCATTCTTAGCTACCGCCGGAGCTATAATAGACGTAAAAAGAGGAAAGCTAACCTTTGAAGTAGGTGAAGAGAAAGTTGAATTTATTTTAACACAATTCTTACAATCACCAGCTATAGAGGATACATGCTATCTATTGGACGTAATTGACGAATGTGTAAGAGAAATGGAACTGAAAGAAACCACCTATTCTGAAATTATGAAAATTCAAATCCCTCCAATTTTCGAAGATGATAATTTGCGTGCACCGTATCAAGACGATAGTCTAAGCGAAAGTTTAGCACTTACACCGGATCCCATGCCAAGTAAAGATAAACCTACATTAGGATTAAAAACTTTACCTAATAACCTAAGGTACGAATTCTTAGACATTGAATGTAAAAGACCAGTTATAATAAATTCCAGTTTAGGAACAATCGAAACAAAGAAACTTTTAGATGTCTTAAAGAAATATCCAAATGCATTAGGATATAACATATCTGATCTCAAAGGAATATGCCCTTCAATCTGTATGCATCGTATTCTACTAGAAGAAGATTGCAAAACCTCCAGAGAATCTCAAAGAAGAATTAACCCAATCCTTAGCACTGTAGTGAAAGAAGAAGTTAAGAAACTACTAGATGCCGGAATAATATATCCAATCTCTGATAGTAAATGGGTTAGTCCAGTACATGTAGTGCTAAAGAAAGGAGGTATCACTGTTGTGAAAAACGCTCAAGGCGAATCGATATCGCAAAGAGTAGTGACGGGACATAGAGTGTGCATAGATTATCGTAAACAAAACAAAGCCACTCGAAAAGATCATTTCCCACTACCCTTTATAGATCAAATGTTAGAACGATTAGCCAAGCATTCTTATTTCTGTTATCTTGATGGTTACTCGGGATTTTTCCAAATCCCTATCCATCCAGATGATCAAGAGAAGACTACATTCACATGCCCATATGGAACGTTCGCTTATAGACGAATGCCCTTTGGATTATGCAACGCTCCTGCAACCTTTCAAAGATGTATGATGTCAATCTTCACAGATTTTATAGACAACATCATGGAAGTGTTCATGGACGACTTCTCTGTATGCGGGCAAAGTTTTGAGGGATGCCTATCGAATTTAGAAATGGTGTTAGAAAGATGTGTAAAAGTAAACCTCGTGCTTAACTGGGAAAAATGTCATTTTATGGTCAGAGAAGGAATCGTACTAGGACACGTCATATCCGACAAGGGAATTGAAGTTGATAAAGCTAAGATAGAAGTCATAAAAGATCTTCAACCCCCTAAAACAATTCGAGAAATACGAAGCTTTTTAGGACACACCGGTTTCTACCGACGATTCATCAAAGATTTCTCGAAAATCACTAAACCTCTTACTGGTTTATTAATGAAAGATGCTGAGTTCATATTCAATGAAGATTGTCTTAAAGCATTCGAAACTCTAAAAAAAAACCTCATCACCGCACCAATTATGCAACCCCCTGACTGGAGATTACCTTTCGAAATCATGTGCGATGCGAGTGACTATGTTGTAGGCGCAGTTCTAGGCCAGAGGAAGGAAAAGAAACTTCATGCGATTTACTATGCCAGTAGAACCTTAGATTCTGCTCAGATGAACTACACCACTACTGGAAAAAGAACTGTTAGCAGTTGTCTTTGCGCTTGACAAATTCCGTTCTTACCTAGTGGGAGCGAAAATAATCGTTTACACAGACCACGCTGCTATCAGATATCTATTGACTAAGAAAGATGCTAAACCAAGACTCTTGAGATGGATTTTACTCTTACAAGAGTTTGATCTCGAAATAAAAGATAAGAAAGGTACTGAAAACATCGTAGCGGACCATTTATCTAGAATAGAAGGTATTAAACTCGAACAAGTGCCGATTAACGATGATTTTCCGTATGAACAGCTGATAGCACAAATAGGAAGCGACCCAGTTCAGTTAGACTTAAATGAACCAGAACCCGTGGAAACAATCCAAACAACTGTAGGACTGCCATGGTACGCTGACATTGTCAACTACCTAGCCGCAGGAGCTCTTCCACCTGATTTAACCTATCAGCAGAAAAAGAAATTCTTTCACAATCTAAAACATTATTATTGGGATGAACCATTATTGTTCAAAAGAGGACCCGATGGAATCTTTCGTCGGTGTATTCCCGAAGAAGAAATAGAAGATGTCATTGCTCAATGCCATTCATCTCCTTATGGTGGACATGCAAGCACTTCCAAGACTTGTGCAAAAATCTTACAAGTCGGCTTATTCTGGCCTAATCTATGGAAAGATGTCCACATCGCTGTTATAAATTGCGATCGGTGTCAACGCACCGGTAACATTTCAAGAAGAGATGAAATGCCTCAAAAAGGAATATTAGAAGTAAAAATCTTTGACGTCTGGGGAATAGATTTCATGGGACCATTCCCATCATCTTTCGGTAATAATTACATACTCGTAGCTGTTGATTATGTTTCAAAATGGATTGAAGCTATAGCTTCTCCTACAAACGACACACGAGTAGTAATAAAGCTTTTCAAAAATATAATCTTTCCCAGATTTGGTGTGCCTAGACTCGTCATAAGTGACGGTGGCTCGCACTTCATTTCAAAAATCTTTGACAAAGTACTATCTAAGTATGGAGTAAGACACCGTGTGGCAACACCATATCATCCACAAACAAGTGGACAAGTCGAAGTCTCAAACAGAGAAATCAAACAAATCTTAGAAAAGACTGTCGCCATATCTCGGAAAGATTGGTCATCTAAACTTAACGAAGCTTTATGGGCTTATAGGACCGCTTGCAAGACACCCATAGGAACTACACCTTTCAAATTAGTTTATGGAAAATCTTGTCACCTCCCGGTAGAACTAGAACACAAAGCTTATTGGGCGATCAAAACTCTCAATATAAACTATAATGTTGCAGGAGAAAAGCGAATCCTAGATATTAACGAATTAGAAGAATTAAGGCTAGATGCTTATGAGAATGCTAAGATATATAAAGAAAGAACTAAGCGATGGCATGATAAACGCCTATCTAGGAAAGAATTTAGTGTGGGAGACGTTGTACTCCTCTTTAATTCAAGACTTAGGCTCTTTCCTGGAAAATTAAAATCTAGATGGTCAGGACCCTTTGAGATAACTAAAGTATTCCCAAGTGGAGCAATAGAAATTAAGGGTAGGAATAGTGAACCATTCATAGTAAACGGACAACGTTTAAAACATTATCATAAAGTTGAAAATAGAGATTATGCAAATAGTCTAAGGCTTTTAGAGTTGTCCACTAATTCCCCTGATTAATCTGCACCTAAGCATTACGTCAGGCTTTTGACGATAAAAACAGCGCTTAGTGGGAGGCAACCCATCTACTCATTTAATCATTTAATTATTTAAATCATTTTTATCATTCTATTATTTTGTCATTCATCGTTTTACTATTCATTTATTTGTTTTGTCATTTTATAGTTTTATTTCAATTTTACTACTATTGCTTTTAATTTATGCATTTTATTTCTTTATTTTTCCTTATTTTAATCTTAAATCACTTTTACAGATTTTCTAAAGTCTTTTCCATTTTCCTTCTCCCCCTGATTTGTTTCCTCCATATTTGCACTGACCATGGCTAACCAACCGATAAACCATATGGAAACCAAATTTAGAGGTAGGAACCAAAGAATGAAGTTTGAAGAGTTATCACAGAGGCCAATGGATTTGACCTTGTACCCGGATGATCTGACTATGGAAACCCTAGGTATACATGATAGCATCCTGTACTTGTTTAACCGACTTGGATGGGAGAATGCACTGATTCAACATAAGTTTGTGACTTACCGCGAGCTCACCCTTGAGTTCCTTAGCTCCTTAGTTTACCTACCTGAGCGCGGTTTTGGATTCAGGAAGGGATTTATCAGTTTCCACCTATTTGGAATAGAATATGACTTTAACCATAAAGAACTAGCTGACTTATTAGGATTCCCTAGTGGACCCTTTGCTTTTACTACCACACAGGTAGAATTGATGGACATTGAGCTGGATTTCTTTTGGGGAACATTAACCGGAAACTACCACCCTGAACCAAATAGCATGAACAATGATAAGATCCATAACCCAGCTATCCGTTACTTCCATAAGATCCTTGCCCACACCTTCTTTGGAAAAGAAGAAAACATTACCGGAGTATCTAAAGATGAGATATTCATTATGTCATGTTTCACTAATGGACAACCTGTCAATGGTGTGCCTTTCATGATGCAAACCTTCACCCGAATCCAAGAAGAACCTGAATTACCTATATTAGTAGGAGGTCTTGTAACCATGATTGCTGATGCCTTATGACTTAGGTACCAATTGCACAGGTGTAACCGTTTAGGTACCATCCGTCCTATGAATCTTAACTTTTGCTTTAATCGCCATATCATAAGGAATTTAGGACATCCACCTTTCGAGTACCTAATCCGGAATGAGGTAGTAACCCTGTTCACACTACCAAACCATGCTAGAGTAAGTGTTCACAATAAGGATAAATGGCTTTATGAGTTAACCCCACCTGATTATCCATCTACTCCTGAAACACCTCAGTCTTACAAGATAAAAGATGATATAATGACTGATGTCGAAAGTGACCCTGAGACACCTCCTGGTTATCATGACATTGACCACACTGACGAAGTGATTGAAACCCCTGAAGTGAATCAAGGAGATTATGCTAACAACTTACAGAATATCATGAACACTCTTGAAGCTTACCAAACCGATATAAATACATTTAAGGATGAGATTAAGAGCATGCGATTGGACATTATAGGTCTAACTGACATAACCTGTGAACAATTCTATCACCTGAACTCCGCAATCGAAGATTTGAAGAAACACTTTTGAAAATGCTATAAGTGATCTAGTTTATTTTACTTATTGTTTTCGTTTCTAGTTAGTTTTACTTTTCGCAAACAATTTCGTACCGTATTTTCATTAATGTAATTTCATTTCAATTACCATATGCAATGCACTTCTAGTTTACAAATTTTTCCATTTTAATCAATTTATATGTTTTCATTCTATATACTGTTATGCTTGAATTGATTCATATTTTATACAACCTCTCGTGTGATGCAATTTACAAGAACTATATTGAAATTATTTATTATATGGTGTTTATATTTAATATTGAGTGAGAAGTGATCAAAAATATTATATAAATTATATGAAGCGTGAGAGATAATGCTTTCTGGAAATTATTCAAGGAATTCAACCCTCACGGTCGTCACATCCCCCTAACGATCGTGACAAGCCAATTTAGCGTGTCACGACCGTCATCTCCTTGTCACGACCGTGACAACCCTAAATATAGAATTCGTGAGAAGCAGAACTGCTTCTTCTTCGAAACCTCTTCATCTTCTTCTTCCATAACTTTCAAAACCACCCATTATCTCCCCCAACTTCCGTAACCTCCCATTACCAAATTAAAACTCATTAACCTCTCCATTATCACCACACCTATCACATTCTCACCTTCCAATATTTATCCGAACCATTATTTCTCTCATTTTATCACTTTTTCACAAAAATCCAAACTCCTCATCTCCCACTTTAGTTCTTGCATGCAATGGATGTTATACAATTCAGAGAGGGTGAGAATGGAGAAAACCAGAGAGAAAGATTCATCCGATTCCAGAACCGCGGTGTGCAACCTACGCGTTATATCGACACTGTCTATTTGAGAGAATTGGGAATGCTTAACAGTGTCAAGAGCCTGCTTCAAAAAGTCGGTCTGTGGGATCTTTGCAGTCAGCCTCAGCCCACATTCGAGCTTCTGACACTGGAATTCCTAAGCTCATTCCACTATATCACCGGTACCGGTTCTCAGAGTCAACTTACTGGTTTCGCCAAGTTCAGATTGCATGGCCGGGAGTTCGAACTTTCGCAAAACAGGATAGCCGAGTTGCTAGGCTTCGATCATGGGAATGAAGCTCACCTTCGCGTGCCGGATAATTTCAGTGAAACCGCTTTCACTTTATGGCACGACATAACCAACACCCGTGCCTCAGCCTTCCAGAGCCTTAATGCTACACACATCCACAACCCGGCAATCCGATATTTTCACCGAATCATTTGCAACATCATCTTTGCACGAGAGAGTAACCATAAGCTCAACTCCAAGGAGCTTCTGTTCTTGCACTGCGCTCTCAATGACGAGCCAATCAACGCTGCCCCGTTCATGCTTTCTCACATCCAGGCCATTGCGCAAAGAGGCTCAACCCCATTTTTCATTGGCGGCATCGTCACCACCCTCGCCATTTAGTTGCGGCTTGGTGACTTGGTCGTAAATCATCCTTTCAGAGACGCCGAGTTCCTAACCAAGAACTATTGCAGGTCCGCACACTTGATTGCGCAGAGAGAGGATGGCAGGTATAGCCCTGTTATCCACGGCACTGTTTATCACCACATCATCCAGCCGTCCCGTGACCGCATAGATCCATCTAGCCGAGCCAACTGGCTCTTTGCTTTACCGGATGCTGCCGGCCACGCCCCCATTCATGATGATCAGGCCGATCCTCCAGCGGATGAGATGCAAGACGCTATGGATGCAGCTGAGCCTGTCTAGGACATTCCAGAGTCATCTACCCGACAGCCTCCTGCACAAGAATTCACTCTTGAGGACGTCCTCCGTGCGATTCATCAGCAAAATCAGATGAATGCCGCACTGGAGCGAAGGCAGAAGGAGCAGCATGATGCTTTACTCCGCACTATTGCAACCAACCAGACAGCTACTGATGAGAAGCTCGGAGAAATTTTCAGCGAGCTAGAGGCTTTACGCATTGACATCACTGCTATCACCGGTACCGGTTCTGATCTTGAAGCAACTCCTACCAGACGCTCCCGCACCAGAAGCCGAGCCCGCGGTCCTCAGCAACCTTAGTTTTAGTTTTTGCTTATGTTTGTTTTTCATTTCCGTAGTTTGTATTGTACTTTTACCGCTATTATATCACAACATTGGGGACAATGTCTGATATAGTGTGGGAGAGGTACCTTTCATTTTCCGCATTTTCCCTTTTCGCATTTTTCCATTCCGTTGTATTTCCATTCCGTTGTATTTCTTTTCGTAAAGTTAATGAAACGAGCAATTTTTGTGCTATTTTCTTTAGTTTCGAACTTTCCCCGTTTATTTAGCCATACCGAAAAAAAAATCTTTAATTATTCGCATTACCTGACTTACCTACGAAATCATAATTAGGAAGCTGAGAATGATTCAACAAGACCAATACAATCTTTACACCTTTGACTTCCCACTTAAGCGATTCCATTCCGATTATCGTTACGAGTACACCTTAAGTTCCAGTTCAAAAGTAACCCCTAGTAGTTTATACTAGCAGTCAGCACCGTCTGAACACAAACCACGTGGGGAGCCGATGAATATAAGCGTTTGATGCCTAATCTAAAATAATCCTTCATATCTCGATGCAAATGAAAATAAATTGCACCAAAGTACACGGTCGCATATAAGAAACGAGAATTATGAGAAGGAGTCCATTGCGGGTTGGTTCAGAGGTACTGGTTCTGAACATGGAAGGGCGTGCTATGGCTCGATCCCCCACAACCTCCAAATCGGATAATGTATGTAGGGTTACCGCACTCATGTACCAGACCCCGTGCTTAAAAAGGATCAAAGTCGCTAACCGGCTACTCCACTACGTGCGTGCTAAGGAAAGGGGCTTAATGTGATTGCGCTAGAATGAAACCGGGCGAAATAAGATCGAAAAACTCTAGGTGAAATCGTAAGGCAATTGCCGATTGTTTCGTTTAACGGGAAGTCGACGACTTAGCTTGTTGCTTGTGTCATTAGTGTATCGTTAGTGTTTTATCATAGTACCGGTTTGTCCGACAAAACGATCCCTCGTACGGTTTGTTATGTGTGTGCATCGATAAAAACTTGTCCGCCGATTTTCAACCGACTATTTGCTTGAGGACAAGCAAAGGTTTAAGTTTGGGGAAGTTTGATAACGAGAAAATGTATCGATTATATTGCTAAGTTTCATTACCGTTTTATCGCATAATCGTCGTTTTAACACCCGATTCCTCGAGTTTTCCTTACCATTTTGTAGGTACATCGTATAAAGAGCTAAATCATGAGCCAAGAGCAAAAGGAGCGAAAACAACCATAAAAAGATGAAGAAATGAAGAATGCTGCAAAACCTGCATATTTTGTAACACTCACGATCGTCACCTAGGTGTCACGACCGTGACACCCCAAAAGGAGCAATCACGACCGTGACATATCCCTCACGACCGTGACACTTAAATTACAAAGGACACGAACGTGATGCCCTTGTCACGACCGTGACAAGGGAAAAATAGGTTATTTGACTGAAGACTTGGTCACAACGTTACGTGCATATGAAATTGCCTACTTTCCAGCTGACTTGTATCCACGTTCCTGGATTTTCTCAACTGCTCCTACGAGGCCCATGCAACAAGTTCAGCTACCAAGCCCATTCAATCTTCTATAAATAGCATAATTCATTTGAACAATACACAGAGTATTTTTTTTATCAATTTCTTGCGGAAGCTCTGCCGAATTATTTTACACCCTTATTATTTCTTTTTCAGCATTATTTTCATTGCTCTATTTTATTGTATCCAAACCCAACCTATAACAATTTCCAACATCAGGAAATTGTTATAAAATTTATTTGTTTCAAAGCCTTCAGAATTTTTAGTTTATTTTCGATTCCGCCAAATACTCCGACCTTTCCGGTCTGTGGAAGAAGGAGTTTGCCATTTTTATTGTTAACCAGGTTTATATTAATTTGCAATTTTATATTTATGTTATTTATTTATTTTTCTGCCATGAATATTTCGTTTTATGTTTCTCTGCCTCTGTCTGGTTCAACAAAAATGAGTAGCTAATTACCTTAGGGCGGTATGTAATTAAAACAAACTAAATCAGTAAAATCAACTATAGGCTTAAAATAATTAATAGCTTAGTATTCTGGCTGATACTTTTTATTATAAAATCGACTTTTTCGTTACGAGAGTAAGGAAAGTGTATTAGGTTAGGTCAAGACCACGAGAGTGTGAGATTTTAACCAGATAGCTAAAGTTAGGCATTTAAATTAAACACAGCGAGAGCGCTTTAAAATAAATTAGAATTACTAAGTTTCCAAAAATTATCTCTAAACACTTATGGGCTAGCGAGAGCAGGCATAGGGCTTTAGGGGTAAGATCTGAGATAAGACCACGAGAGTGTGAGTTAAAGGTATTTAAACTGGTAACCTCTACAGAATAGATTAAGTGAACCATCTTTATAAGCCTAGGTTAGATTGACCCGCCTAAGTTAGCATAATTACATACCGACCGCCTTAGTATTATTTTATTAAACTTAAATTTAATTCCCGCCTTTAATCTTTAAAAACAACAAAAATCGTGACAACCCTTCACCTTAGCTAAACTAGAAGTTCATCTAGCACTAAGTAACCATAGAGTCCCTGTGGATCGATAATCTTAAATATTACTTCGATAGGCTGTGCACTTGTAGTTAAGATACCGCTAGACACATAATTAGATACGTCTTTAGCCCAGCAATAACTCAACTTCAGAAAAATAACATAGTAGAAACGTTCATAATGGAAGAAGAGTTTTCTAACATAATTAGTTAGAGCAGCTGCAGTTTCCGGGACCCGATCACGTCTTCGATCTCTCCACATATTCAGCTTCACTTTGCTTCTAAACTCTCAAATTGGTCTTCATAAAATCTCTTTGAACCATTGTACGTCAATCTCCTTCATCAACCATTGGAAGCTCAGAAACTGACTCTGAACTCTCATAAAGTTCAGAAGGAAAAGCTAAGACTTCAGTTATAAAATCTGAATAATAAACTTCAATAGAAACCGATCTTCATCGAGTTTTCATCATTCACCAATATCACCATTCTTCGACCTCGGTCGTTCATTACCTTCTTAAATTAAGGTCAGCATCGCTACAAGAATGAAAAAAAAACTCACAAAATTTCAGAAAAGCCAATACAGATATCAGTTACCAAAACCCTAAGCAAAAACAAACAGAAAACTGATAATTAAGTTGCTAACCAATTTCAGTTAGATTCATAAGAAACTCAAATGAAGGTATAATCGATTTTCTAACTAACTTTACCTGAAATTCCATTCTAATCCTCATCATTCATCTGTATAAATCGGCAGTTTTCATCTTCAGTGAAGGGGGATTCTTCTTTTTTCGTTGACAATCTATTCCTCATTCATCTTCACTTCACTTCACTCTCCTGGATTTCCTCCATTTCTACATTCCCATACATCTTCTTCACTTTAAACACCCCAAATTTTCCCTCACTAAGTTCACACCATGGCTTGTGATCTTTTCATTTGCATAAGTTTAATCATACCACATCATGTTGCATTTTTGCTTCACTGCATTAGTTCAAGTTCATCTACATCTAGGGTTTGTGATTTGAGCCATCCAAGATCCCTCTGAGCCACTCCCAAGGTCTTAAATCATCTCAAGAGGGTCCATGTATGTTCAATCATCATATTATATCCACCAAAGATCAATGAAGTCAAAGAATCACAAGAACTGGCAAAGCATGGAAGCAGAGCTAGGGTTTAACTACACAGATGATCTGAAATTAGGGTTTTGGTTTCAGAGGCCATAACTCCAAAAAAAATTGGTCATTCTTGTTTCTATTGGTCTCAACATGTTATAAGGATCATGCATACCAAGTTTGATAAATAAATTCATTGTGGAAGTCATCTGTTCACTGGGTAACTTCCTAAGCAAGTCAGAGCAAAATCAGGGCATCTGAGGCCCCCCAACATGGAACCAAAGTGGATTTTTCATCAAATTGAAGTTATATGGTCTTTATTTAATCATTTACGTGCTTAGAAGTTCACAGAATTGAAGAAAAATGAGCTAAACCAAAAGTTGCCAAAAATGGAAATGACTTGTAATGTAAACTTTCCATTTTGGGAAAGTTTTTCAACCTCCTCTTTCTCAACCAAAAATGCTTCAAATGAAAAATTATTGGTCATGAAAGTTGTAGATTGGATCATTCCCTTTTCAAAAAGTACAAGAACAAGATCTAATTCATTTTTGAACTCAAGTTATGGCTTTCCAAAGTTGGCAAAAATCACATAAATTTCAAGAATGCACCAAAGAGGGATTTTTGCAAAACCTCTTGCTAATTCATTATGTGACTTCAAACACACTTCTAAGCATCATACCAACATTGTGCAAAGTCTAAAACTCAGAATTTCCCAAAGAATTTCAAAGTTTCATGCCTTGCCCATGAAGAAATCTCAAAGGGGGCAAAGTTTCATGAAATTGCAAAATGACCAAGAACCTTTCACAAACATGTTGAATTGCCTCTAAGTGAATTCCATTGACATCCTTGATCCTTGCTGCACCAGACACCCCATTGTACCACCTTTGAACCAACCCATACCTCAAGGACAAGAACTTTTGACTTTTTTGCAAGAAGGCCATACCAATCAGCATAGCCCACACAACTCCACAGACCTATCACAACTTGATATGTGGACTTTATGCAAGCCATAACACACAAGAACACAGCCTGAAGCCTCAGCATTCTCTAGTTCACAAAAATCACCTCTCTTGCATTTTCCTTTGAAACACACAGCATAATTGCTCAAACTCAAAACAAACACCACCATTCATTTCTAAATCAATCACTGATCACAAACCACCCACCAAAACAGCCTGAAACCACCTCAAACAAAAACACGATTTTCATCACCTCTAAAATGAAACCTTCAAAACACTCCATATAAACTCCTTTCAAGCATTCCAGAAGCATAAGGGGGTCAAGGGGAGTGGAAAAGCACCAAAGAAGAGCCCAGAAAGTGCCAGTTTCGAAAGCTTCACTTCAGGTAACCTCAAGAACAAATTTTCCAGAAACGTGATTTTAGGTTACAGAATTGTTCCTCATGTTGTACTGATCATGCTGATGCTTTTCTTTTTGAAAATCGTTTTATATTAAGGATTTTATGGTTGTCTGAAATTTTTACCGTTTGAATGTTTTGATTCGATTCTCATGATTCATGGAAAATAAATGAGTTTTGTTGTGTGATTTGTGTTTAATGATGTTCAATGTTTGATTCTGGAGAGTTTAGTGAATTTTTGTGGCGTTTTGAGAGAGATAGAGTGAAAGGGTTGCCGGAGAAGATGACCGGAACACTGTTCCGGTCACCTGAAAGTGATTAGGGTTCAGATTAGGGCTTAATCCTGTAATTAGTGCAAGTTTGAATTCCAGCCGTCCAGATGCGCGCGTGGTCTTTCCCTCCTTTTCCAGTTTTGAATCCTGTCCCTTGGATGTGATTACTTTTCATTAATTCAGATTTTAATTCATATTTTCTTATTTATTTTGTACATTTAATTTAAAATAGCTAAACAATTCCAAAAAATATTTTGTTCTGCATTTTGACTTAAAATAATTTTCTTAACCCAAAAATATTTTTATTTTTATTTTTTGCATTTAAAAATTATTTTTTAGACATTTAAATGTTTATTTTAATTAATTAATGAAAATTAATTAATTAAAATATCATTTAGGTTTCTAAAAAATCCCAAAAAATTCATATTGCATCTTTAAACATTTAGAGACATTGTCATACCATCCACACAAATTTCTTTTTGGTTTTGAATTATTTTGACATTTTTTCTTTGAATTTAGGGTTCATAAAATCCCATTTTTGAACCCTAACTTCAAGAATTATTTTCTGCCTAACCAAGAATGGTATGACAATGGTTCTTTTTGCATTGATCTTCATTTGAAATGTATTTTCTAACATAATTTTTTCATGAATTTCTTCTGCCTTTTTGAATTGATTGGCATTTTTTTCCCTTTAGGTACCTTAAAACCCTAGATAACTTAGAAAAATCATAAGTCCCTTAGGGTTAAGAGTTAGGACTCCTCCTTTGGGGTATGAAATCATATGGGGTTAGGGTTCCTTGAAGTACATTTTCAATTTTTTATCTTGTCATTTGCTTCTGTTTTTGAGTTTTGCATCTCATGTTGCATGTAAACCCTAATTTCTCATCTTCCTTTGCATACCTCTTGCATATGCTTGCATTTAAGAACTTGCCATGACATTTCTTGCATCCACATGACTTCTAAGACATCTTAGGACACATTAGAATCATGTTTGATCATTGCATCATCCATTTGCCATGTTATGCATTCATTTCATTTCATGTGCATTCATGAACTTTCATGCTTCTTTCATGCTTCCTTTGCATCCTCATTACTTGTATGATCATTCACACCTCTTGACATACATTTGTACCATCTCTTAGCATCATTTTCATCATGAACATGCTTCTGGTTTTGGTTTGCATCCTTGCATTCATTTCATTTCATTTCCTTTTGCTAACTTTTCAGGTGGTAAGTTACTTTGAGAAGTAAATTTGCCTTCACTTCTCACAATCTCTTCTCATCTCTCTTATGCATTCATTGCTGCATTTTGTATTTGTATTAGGGTGAGCTTGCTCATTCATGTTCCTTCTTCACCTTCTTTCTTCAAGCAACTTATCTTCTTAAGTGAAGTAAGTTGACTTGTTTCTTCTGCTTCTCCTCCTTTCATCTGCTTCTTCCTTGGTGGCTCTTCTTGAAGATCTCTTGCAAGCCTCATAAACCCTAGGAATACCCAAGCATGTTAACAATTAGGGTTTGATTAGTCCCCCCATTAGTTTTACCTTTGTTTCATCTTTTGTGTCTCTCTTCTCATCTCTTAATCAGGGACTAAACCTTTAAGGTTTTAAGGCTTTGTGATTAAGGTTATGCCTGCATCCTTCTCTTAGGATGGAGTGTATAACGTTAATCCTAAGTGTTAAACCCTTGATGTGTTTAAATCTCTTAATCAATCCATCTAATAATCACTAAGACAATAAGCTTGTAACTTGGGCCTTGCATTAAGGTTCTAATTCTTCCTTAATTGGTTAAGAAGGACTAACCCTAGTGTTAATGGACAAGTCCTCCTCAAGTTGTCTCACAAACCCTAAATTCCACTTCTTAATCTTACCATTAACTAAAATCCACTTCAATAAAGGCTTGTTTGTCATGATATTAATTCCTAATCATGGATTAAGTTGAGGAGCCTTCCTCAGCTTAAATGTTCTCATCTATTATCCTTCTATTAGGATGGTGCAATGGGTCCATTAAATCCTTGATTATGGCTTAAACTCATTACTAAACACTAAATGAAAACTCCAAAAACATCTAAATAATTACAAGTAGGTTAATGATCTTAATCCTACATCATGGTGATTAAGTGTGAGGTGTTTACTTCATACTTAAGGTATTCTCATTACCCCTAATCAGAGGGAGGATGTGATGAGTTTACTAACCCTTGGTTTAGGCTTAAGCTCATTTTCCTATGACAAACTCCAAAAGCAATAAAAGATTGAAAACACAAAAACAAACAATAATCGTCTCCTCCGGGATTCTTTTCTCACCTCACTCACTCATAAACGATAACTCGCTTCTTCCGTCTAATGCAAGACAGTTTGCACCTGAGCCAGACAGGTCATACACTTGAGCATAGACAAGTAAACAGTTCACAAGTCAATTTATCTTTTAGTCTCTTTGAGTCGAACTATGGTGTTCTGACTTCCTCATTGCACGAGAGGATACGTAGGCATAACTTAAAAGTTATCGAACAAAAGTCTCTGTGTCTTCCCCCTCTTTCAGCAATCTCTTTGTAAGCCTCATTCCTGAGCAATTTCACTTCACTTCTTTGCACTGACACTTGTATTCTTTTCCAGCTTTTGCACACAGAATAGCACTGACACTACCCCTTTCAAACACAAACTTTCAAGCGTGGATCCCGTCGAGTACGACGGACAATCTGGGTGCTAATACCTTCCCAGGTTGTAACCAACCCCCTTTCCCAGTTTCTCTAGTTCGCGATCGTCTTATCCATATCTTTCCAGGTTTATGCAGCATTACCTTTCCTTCGGGATAAAAATGCCTAGCTGGAGACTCTTTTCAGTTCATCTTCATGTTCTCTCTCCTTCGCCGACCGTTCGCGTCTGTACCCCTTATGGCCCGGTGCCATTTGGTGGGAGCGACAATCACTCTCAACTATCTAAACTTCAAATCAAAACCTTCTTCAACTCTTCAACAAGCAAGGCACCATTCTATTTTCATCATCCAACTTCAGTCTGCCTCGCCATCTCATCAAACTGAACCTGCAAGAAACGAAGATCAACATCAACAACGATGGCCACAAGTAAAACCTGCAACGATTCCGCATCGTAGCGACAACGAATCCAAGCTGTGAAGAGAAAGGTCAAACCACAGTACATCGTCGCAACGTTAATAGGGAATTTTAGCAATTTGATGTGACTATAGAAAGGGGACGGAGAAAAGTTGAGCAAGAAGGATAAAGAGGCACAACTCACTGGAGTTTTTTCGAAGAACTGTTGCGCCTCCGCGAATCAATCGGTACGTTATTCGAATCTTTGGAGGCGTTGATCTTTCTTTATCTTTGAGTATCAAACTTGTCTTCTTGCACCTATTCCTGCCGTGATTGAAAGGGTAGAATCCAGATTATAGGGGCTTCAATCTTGTTGGTTATAGGAGATATAGGCGGAGTTGGTTTAGGATTCGGAGAAGTCATAGAAACGAAGGAAGGTTGGGGAAGATAAGTTAGGTTTTCATGGTGGTAGCGGTGGCTAGGGTTTCTTGAAGAAGGACATGAACAGTGAGAGAGAAGGGATATGTCCGTTGTGAAGAGAGAGAGACGCATGCTGAGGTAGTTTGTGATATTTACAGATGGTTTTGGCTTTAAATCTGGATTTGGAGAATAAGATGGAGTTAATTTGATTTTAATTAGTGATTATGAAGATTAATGGTTCATAAAATCATTAATTGTTTCATTTCTCTATGATTTTAATTTTAAAAAAAAGAAAGTCATAAAGATGCATCAATTCCACCGCCTGATCCTTGTGGATGAGATTTGTGTTTTTCGGTCCATTCCGGCGGTGACAAGTGTCACTGTCCGGTAGAACCTTACCGTCCTAATCCCATGCGTTTCACCTACCATAGCTGGCATATTCCTGCGCTGCTTGAATCGTTAGATAGGCATACTTAGGAGTCTCCCTGATCGTGTGGTCCATAGGAAGTCAACAGTATTGAATGTACCTCATAGCATACACCCTCCAATCCATGCGCTAATGGGCCTAAGGTGTTTCTTTTTTCACCTCCCCCGCAGGCCCATATGCTCATCTTAACCAATAGTTATTTCTATTTTCACCCCCTTTATTTTCTATCTATTTTAATTTTCTGTTTTTATGCCTCTTCAATTTTAATCCATAAAAAATACTAGAATTAATAATAAAATTCCATAAAAATTATGATAGTCTTTTAACTCATTTTATAAATTTTCTACATTTTTACTTTCTGAATTTTGTCATTTTTCAGTTTAATTTCGATTTTCCATTTAATTGCTTTTATATTAAATTCCTTCATGAACACATAATTTTGTACATTTTATTTCTCCCACTTCCTGTAATATTTTTGGTCCATTCTTTTTACTATGATTAGAAGACAAGTAATAGAACCTGTAATATTTTTGGTGTATTTTTTAGGCCATTTATCCACTTTTTTGGTAGTGTGGTTTGTATAAAATTATGATTGAATCTTAGGTAGATTTAAGTTGCCATTTGACATAGTTAGACTTTGAATTTTTAGGATATTGTTTAACACAATATTATAGTCAGGTTAGATACCCTAGGGAATTAATTTCATATTTTTTCCAGGAATTTTGATATTTTTTATCTTAATTCATTTCCATCATATTGTGGCATATGCATCTTCATTTCATTTATTAACATTCTCTTTTTGTGCAAGGTATTTTTCGAGGATTCGCGTATGGACTTGGATTATATTTATTATGTCTCGATTATATTTTTGTGGTTTGTGCTTTGTGATGTAATACTTGTATAGTTCCTATAATTAGGATGGAAAATATAAAACGAATCGATAGAAAACAAAATCTCAAAAATAAAATAAAGAAATACTCGATCCAACGTCGAGTAAATTTTCAAATAAGTAAATAAAGTTTCATGTGACTTTAGGATTCCTCGATTACCATCGTTCCACTCCATTACACCAAAAGCAAGCCTTGTATGTTGCACACCATAAGTCGTGCATCTCAGCACCACGCAATCGACCCACCCGATCCATCGTTCCATCCCATTTACGTTTCATACGCGTTTTTACCCACCATGACTTAGGAGGACCATATTGTTTACTATTAACTTTTTTTACTCGCACTTCTAGTCTAATATCCTTAAGTAGATTTAATCTTTCAAACTTCACTAACCATAGGTCACCGTTAAACTCAACTAACTTAGGGCAAGTCTAGTTTCCCTTAGAGTTTTCCTTTGACAACTTGAGTCTCATTTCTCATCTTAAAGAAAAATCAAAACACTTAATAAAGGAAAATGTGTACAATGCGCCACGAGCCTTAAGCTATACGGGAAATGATTAGTGGAGGTCTCCTCCACTCTTCTAGGATACTTTACAAACGTTCCATTGGGGGCGATCTTGGAAAGTAGTCGCTCCTGTGTCATAGTCTTTAGTGTTGTACATACAATAAACACAAACTCAAAACACTTATTATAAAAGACAATAAACCAAGACATCATGTCTTCTCTTCTCATCTCATACTTCTTGCGGACGAACATGACTTGCCTCGACAGTTCAAACAGCGGCACGGTAAACACCCTTGAGTCAGAGCCGGTAACATCTGAGCTAGAGCTATGGCAACGTCATCCTAAAAATTCATAAGCAAGTTCCTGCCTTAGTTAGACGAACTACGGCGACTCTGATCCTCATTTTCCCGATGAGGTACGTAGGCAGTAGGGTAGGGCCCATTCGAGAACATTCTTTATTTTCCCTACATTTTCCCCCTTTCTTTCCATTTTTTCAATTCCATTTCTTTTCTCATTTCCATTCCATTCCAGATAGCCATTCTTTCGTTCAAACAACATCTTATTTCTCACCCTTTGAAACAGATTAACAAGTGTGGATCCCGTCGGGTACGGCGGACGGATTGGGGTGCTAATACCTTCCCAATTCGTAACCGACTTCCGGACCCAGATCTTTGGTTCGTAAGGCCTCGTCCTTTTCCTTCTTCCTTAGGTTTGTGCAACATTACCTTTCTCATTCCTTCGGGATAAAAATATCTGGCTGGCGACTCTACCTTTTTCGCGCCACTTTCGCGTTTGTACTAGGATGAAAATCCCGGGAGCAACAATAAGCATCTCAACTTAATTGCCATAATGATGTAGGATTAAGATAATTAACCTACTTGTGATTAATTAGATGTTTTTGGGTTTTTGTTTAGTGTTAAGTAATGAGTTTAATCTCTAATCACAGATTAGTGAACTCATTACACCATCCTAAAAGAAGGATAATAGATGAGAACACTTAAGCTGAGGAAGATACCTCAACTTAATCCATGGTTAGGGATTAAATTCATTATATAACAAGCATTTATTAAGAGGATTTTAGTTAAAGGGTGAGATTAAGAAGTGGATTGTATGGTTTGTAAGACAACTTGAGGGGGACTTGTCCATTAAACACTAGGGTTAGTCCTTCTTAACCATAAGGAAGAATTAGAACCCTAATGTAAGGCCCAAGTTACAAGATAAAGTCTTAGTGATTATTAATGTGATTTGACTAAGAGGTTTAAACAAATTAAAGGTTTAACAATTAGGATTAAAGTTATACACTCCATCCTAAGATAAGGATGTAGGCATAACCCTAATACCAAAGTCCTAAAACTTTAAGAGTTTAGTCTCTGATTATTGAGATGAGAAGAGAGACTCAAGGAGACTCAAAGATAAAAAGTTAAGGAGAATTAATCACAACCCTAATTATTATCATGCTTGGATGTCCTATGGTTTGTGAGGCTTAAGAAAGATCTTCAAGGAAGCCACTAATGGAAGAAGCAGATGAAAGGAGGAAGAAGCAGAATAATAAGTTACTTACTTCATTGAAGAAGATAAGTAACTTAAAAAAAGAAAGTGAGAGAGATGGAACACAAGTGAACAATTTCACTTAAGAGACAAGTAAAATGCATATGAAAGAGATGAGAAGAAATGAGAGGTGAAGGCAAATTCACCTCCCAAAATAACTTACCAAAACCGGAAAAGTTAGTACGGATGCATAAGGTATAAAGCATGAAGAAATGAATTGAAATGAGATGCAATGATCAAAGTCAGAAGTGTTTATGCAATGGAAATGTCATGTAAGATGATGCAAAGTCATACAAGATGCATATGTATGATCATACAAAGATGAGATGCAAAGGAGGCATGCTTTGAAGTTTGAAAACACATGAAAGTTAATGAAATGAGATGAATGAAAATCATGGCAAATGGATGAAGAAATGATCAAGCAAGGTTCTAACATGTCCTAAGATGTCTAAGATGACATATGAATGCAAGAAATGTCATGGCTAGTTCATGTAATGATGCATATGCAAGGTGAATGCAAGTGAACACATAAAATTAGGGTTTTATGGAAGTATGAGATGCAAATGAACAAAACAGAAGCATATGACATGATAAAAATTTGCAATCAAGCTCAAACAAACTCTAATCTCATATTAGGTCACACCCCAAAGGAGAAGGTCAGAAGCCTAATCAATCAAAAGTTATGATTTTCCTAAGTTTGCTAGGGTTTTTGGGTGGTTCAAAGGGAAAAATGCAAATCAAATTGAAAATGCAAGATAAATTCATGAGATAAATGACATATAAACTACATGCAATATGCAAAACAATGCAAAAAGGAATCAACCTCAAACTCTTCTTGGTTAGGCAGAAATGATTTTTTTAAGTTAGGGTTCAAAAATATGAATTTTATGACCCTTTATTCAAGAAAAATTGGCAAACTATAATTAAACCTAAAAAGAAATTTGTGTGAAGAGTTTGAAAATATTTCTAAATGCATTAGGATGTTTCATGATTTTTTTGGTGATTTTTTGAAACCTAAATGTATTTTTAATTAATTAAAAGACTTTAATTAATTAAAAATAACATTTAAATATTTTAAAAATGCTTTTTTAATGCAAAAATATAAAATAAAAATCATTTTTGGAATGAGAAAAATATTTAAAGTCAGAATGCAAAAGAAAATATTTTTTGGAAATGTTTTGGTATTTTAAATGAAATATGCAAGAAAAATGAATTAAAATGAAATAAAATGAATTAAAATGGAAAGTATGCGCATCTGATGGCTGGGATTTGAACCTGGGTTGGAGGGAATTGACTGCGCGCGCAGATCAATGCCTGACATTCAAACTGACTAATTAAATTGATTAAATTAATTAATTAACATTAGGGTTTAAGTGAAATGATTCTGGTCACAGAAACACGCGCTAACCTAAATCTAAGGTCTGAGATTCAAACTGGGGAGATTAGCCCAAATCCTAACCCTAATTACTTTCAGGTGACCGAAGCAAGCTCCGGTCATCTTCTCCGGCGAGCTGTTCATGTTATCTCCTTCCCTAGGCTACCCCAAACCCCCCAAACTCTCCAGAATCAATCCCCTAATCATTCTAAACAAGAATCAGGCCACAAACAACATTTATCATTCATCAAAAACAAGATTCGAAGCAAATCGTGAAAACATTCAAAACTTTCAGAAGTTCAATACATGTTTATTTCTTAACCATTTTCAAAACAAATCATATCATGGTGATCAGTGAAGCATGAGGAATCATTTAGAAACTTAAATAACAAGTTCTGGAAAAAAAAGTTCATCGAGCTACCTGAGTTGAAGCTTTGTGTTATTGAGCTTTCTGGCCTTTCCCTTTGTTCAAATCCACTCCAATGATCTTCCTGATGATGTATATGAGCTTAGAGCAAGCTTGTGATGGCCATTTTGAAGGTTTTGGTTATGAGTATGCAGAAATCGTATTTTGGTTTGGCTGTGTTTCAGGCTATGGTGATGGGTGGGAAATGATCCTGAGGTGTTTTGGAGTTGATTGGTGAAGAAAGATTGAAGTTTCAGTGGTTGGTTTTTGTGATTCGAAGACTTGAAGTTTTTGCAAGTTTTTGGCAATCTGAGCTTAGGGTTGCATTCAGGCTTGTGTGTTATGTTCTTTGAGGTCCATGATGTTTGTATAAGGTGTTCTGATTGGTTCAGAGAGTTGGTGTGGCATAGTTTGATTGGTATGGTGTGTTTTGCAAAAAGTCAAGGAAAGTGTACCACAAGCATGGGCTCGGGTCAGAGGTGATCTAAAGGGTGGATTTGCCTCAGCTGACTTTGTGGAGAGCCATAGAATCAGATTACATGAGCTGGCACAAGTGGATGAAGAGTTTCATAGCATTTTGCATTTCTTGAAAGTTTTGGCCCTTTTGTGATTTCTTGAAGTTCAAGTCATAAAAATACTTGGTTCAATGCACAATTCTGATGTTTAGAGGTCCAATTGGCATATTGTGAAGTGTTTGTGTCCATTTAAAGTCACTAGAATGCTTGAACATGCCAATTTGCAAAATCCCTCTTTGACATGAAACTTGAAATTATAGGATTTTTGCCAACTTTGAAAGGCCATAACTTGAGTTCTATGATGAATCAAGACATGTTCTTGTACTTTTTGAAAAGGGAAAGACCTAATCTACAACTTTCATGACCAAGAATTTTTCATTTGAAGCATTTTTGGTTAAGAAAGAGGAGGTTGAAAAACTTTCCCACAATGGAAAGTTTGCATTTCAAGTCATTTCCATAAATGGCAAGTTTGCAAATGGCTTGAAATTATTCAAACTTGTGAACTTCCAACCACTTCTAAGATCAAATAAAGATCATAGAACTTCAATTTGATGAAAATACCCCTTTGGTTCCATTGTTGGGGGCCTCAAATGCCCTGATTTTGACTTAACTTGCTCAAGAAGTTACCCAGTGAACAGATGACTTCCACAATGAGTTTCGTCATCAAACTTGGTACACATGATCCTTATAACATCTTAAGAACATTAGAAACAAGAATGGCCCAAAAATTTGGAGTTAAGGCCTCTGAAACCAAAACCCTAATTTTGGTCATCTCTGTAGTGAAACCCTAGCTCTGCTTCCATGCTTTTGCCAGTTCTTGTGATCTCTTGACTTCCATTAATCTTGAGGAGCATATTATGATGGTAGAACACACATGGACCCTCTTGGAAAGCTTTGATGCCTTTGGGATGACTCAGATGGATTCTTGGATTGCTCAGATCACAAACCCTAGATGCAGATGAACTTGAACTTATGTAGTGAAGCAGATATGCTAAATGATGTGTGATGCTTATGTTAAAACAAAAATGAAAGATCACAAGCCATGGTATGATATTAGTGAGGGAAAATTTGGGGTGTTTACATTACCAAATGAGAATAATTTTATGATAAGTAAGGATGTGTAGTTTGATGAGAGCAAATGATGTGATTGTTTGAATGTTTTAACAATTCAACATAAAATAACGAAGGCTCAAACACATTAGCACTACGTTACAAGACAACTAAGTAAATGAAGTGGAACAAACTTAAGATGTGAGAAGATAAACAAGCGCCATAATCCAATTATTTAAGTTAAATAACTATGGATGACATTCTAATCAAGCTATAGGTGAAAATGGTGATCTAATTGAAGAAGTGGTGATAGCTAAATGTGAGCCAATTGACCTCAATCAAGTCCTGCAAGATTAAATTTGGCAAGAAGATATGACAGAATAATTCAAGTCAATTAAGGGACCGTTTGTTTTGGCTTTTTTTAAAAATGATTTTTTAGTGTAATATAATTTTGTGGAAAAAAATTACAAAGAAATTTTTCATAAAAGCTTCAAATGAAAATTTTGTTTGAATAGTTATTATTATAATGTTATTTTAGACATTTCATCATTTTATCGGAAAAAAATTTGGATATCAAAATTTCAAAAAATCACTTAATTTTGAAACTATTTCAAATAGATTTTCATAAAATTCATTTTTGAGATACAACGATTTTCAAAAATTGTGATTTCGACTATGTTTTGATCTTCAATAATGTGTATTTATGTTGTACGATGTCAAAATTAGTCTTCCAATTTAGAAAAAATGAATATAGAAAAACTTATAATATTTTGAAAAACGATTTTATAAAATTCATTTTCGAAAGAAAATACAAAGAAAAATTCATTTTTTTAAAGCTAAAACAAATTGGCCTAAGACTAATCACACTTAGGAGTTGGTCAATTACTTAAGCAAAAGAGAGTCATAGATATAAAATGGGTCTACAAGATAAATCTCAAACTAAATTATGAGATAGCCAAGTACAAAGTAAGGTTGGTGGTAAAGGGTTTTCTTCAAAGACTTGGAATTGATTTTAATGAGGTCTATGCATGGATTTTAGAAATTTAAATAATAATAAATGTAGTGGCCATTGTAGCATACAAAGGGTGGAAAATGCATCAATTGAATGTGAAGTTAGTGTTCTCAATGAATCACTAGAGGATAAGGCTTATGTCAAGCAACCACTAACTTTTGAGATCAAAGGGCAAGAAGAAAATGTGTACAAGATGAAAAAGACATTGTATGGATCAAAGAAAGCACATATATCATAAAACAATAGAATTGATAGCCTTATGATAAATCTAGGATTGCACAAGTGCACACCAAAGCATATAGTGTATGTGAAATGCTTAAGTGAATAAGATCAAACCTTATATGCTTGTATGTGGATTATATGTTGATAATAAGATCAAATGAAATTGGAATGAAAAATTTCAAGACTAGCATGAAGAATTAATTTAAGATGTTATGCCTAAGAGATTTGCCTTATTTTCTAGGTATGAAATTTATAAACATAACACATGGAGTTTTCTTGCACACAAAAAATACATAAGATATCTTGAGTAAATTCAATATGAGCAATTATAACCCTAAAATTAATCATATGATAACATGAATCAAATTAAAGAATGACTCAAATAATGACCTTGAAGATGGAACCTTGTACAAAAAAAATCATAAGATCACTAAGATATTTATGTAACACTAGACATGATGTTTGTCAAAGTGTTGCATTGGTGATCATATTCATGGAGAAACTAAAAACATTATATTTAATAACAACTAAAAGGATCCTCAAATATATTAAAGGCATGATAGACCATGGAGTACTCATGTCGAATCAGAAGAATAATAGAAGGGAAGCTAATGTATATGGTTATTTTGATTCGGATTGGCGAAGAGATAAAGGTAAGTGAAAAAAGTATAATTGGTTACTTATTCATGATTGGATAAGCTCCAATTTCATGGAACTCATTGAAGCAAGGGATATAATGTCCCTAACATCAAAATAATATGTTGCAGTCTCCTATACATCTTGTCAAGTACTTTGGATTAAAATGATATTAGAAGAATTGAAATTGAGTAAGAAGAATTGAAATTGAGTAAGTTGTGAAGATCAAGTTATTGTTAGACAATAAATTGATAATTGATTTGGTCAATTATTACATGATCAATAGGATAAGTAAACACGTCGAAAGAAAGTATAATTTCCTTAAAGATCAAGTAAGCAGAGATAGATTGAAGATTGAAGATTGAAAATTGAAAATTGCAAAACAAAATTATAACTTACTGATATTCTAACCAAGTCATTAAAGATAAATAAATTTTGATGGTCTAAAGAAATTGATGAGAATAAGAAGATTAGGCAACATAAATTAGGAGGAGTATTGTGTAGTAATTTTATTTTACAAGTTAGAAGTTAGTTATAAGATGATTAGACATTTATAACAAACTGCATATGTGGTTATTACAAATTTCATGTGTGGTTACTAACTAACTATAGTTAGTAGTATCATCATATATAAAATGATATAATATATATTTGTAAAGACAACCAAATAGATAAATTGAAAAATAAACTCTTTATTCACTCTAATTTCATTCTAACCGTATGTTTGAATACACGGTGGATGATGGGCAGAAGCACATTTGGTCCAGAAGCTACACTTTGTAGCTTCTCATTTACACGGTAAAAGTGTAGCTTCTCATTTACACGGTAAAATGCTTCCTAGACGTGTCGTAAGATAAAGAAAAGTTAATCCAAACATGCTATAATTCTCTCTAATTACATATATCCTCTTTATACTCATTAAGTTATCCCAACACTTCTATCATGGACTCTGTTCCATCACCATTAATGGCTCTTGATATTTCACATTAATGATAAAAATTCCCATCTATTTGATCCACTTCTCATAAGTTTTTTTCTACAATTTAGATGCTTTCAGTTAAGGGGTAAATAAATGTATGTAATAGTAATAAATGTACATAAATTACAAATTAAAGATTGCATAATTCAAAGCATCTAAGTCAATGCCACCTTTCTTAAAGTAAGTTGTCATCCTCCATGAAAATGGAATCTTATATGGATTCCCATAACATAACTTTATATTCTTTTTCTTTCTTTGACCTTTCTATTTTTTTTCTTAAATTTCTTTTCTAATCATTGTGTTAGTATTTCTATGTGAAGGATTATGATAATTTAAAATTCAACTAAGGAATCTTTACACGTTATTTTTAAATGAAACAAAATTCAATTATTTCCTTGAAGTTTAAGAATTATCTACATGTTCCTTCCTGTTTGAAAAGTCTAGAATATGGCTCAACATCATCAAATGCGCGTCTAAGCCGTGGTGTGGCCCGCGTTGATATGTACACCTTACACGTGACTTAGTGAAGTGGATTTCATTATTTCAACCATGTTTCAAAATTAAGAAGTATCTCGAATATTTTATGGAAAAAAGTATAAATATGTAAAATACATATATTTATTATTTTTATAAATATATAATACAATAATTTTGATTTTAATTTTAATAAAATAAAAATTATGTTATAACCATTTTTTTAGTAATATATTTGCAACTTCTATGGGCACAATGAGATCATATTATTCATAAAGATGATGAGATCATATTATTGACGGGTGATGATATCGCCTGTGACATGTCTTACTCGCCCATGATATAAAAACATGGATAATGACATGTCTTAGTCAGGGATAATCAGAAGGAAAAAAAAGGGGGGGAATAACTCATATCTCCCTAGAAAATAGGGATTCAACAACTCACTACCATTACTAGGGTGGTTGGCTGTTATTTCCAAGAAACCTTAAACCCATAGCTATAGCCGTAAATAAATGTCGATATATATGCCTCTATAAATATCACAATTATAGGGTTTGGACGGATCAATCCATTATTCACCGAAAACGCTCCAAATATAGAGCTTCTTAGCCTCATGAGCTTGCTCCCACCTCATAGAAAACACCTCTAAAACAAGGCTTCTCACCATTGTGAGTTTGTCATAACACTCATAAATACTAAATCCTCTTACCACCTCTACCAGCATAGAGGTGTCACACATATGTACTTTTTTTAGCAAGTACAGTGGCACCCACTATGGAGCTCTGGTAAAACTGATATGAGTCACACCTTTCATTTTTACCACCACTTTAACTGTTTTCTCTTGAAAATGTCCAATAAAAATCTAAGTTTCACGATTAACACCACTAACAGAGGTTTCGCCGACGAAGGAAGTTCTAACTCCTCTCAGAGAAAATACATCACACATGTGTTAACTACAAACAAAATCTCATATGACCTCTCCAAAGCCATGCGGAGAGGACAACGGTCCAAAATTGTTATAACAATGACGCCATCAGAGTCCACCCTTACAACAACGACATCATGGTCATCATCATGTAATACGATAATTGGGACATCAAGCGAGTCTTGATAAATTGAAGAAGCTTAGCGTACATTCTATTCTAGAGTACTTTCTAGAGGCTCCAACTCGATTACGATAGTATTAAAGCATTCTAGGGCTCACTAGTAGGTTTTCCATGTGGGCAGGTGTAAGTAATGAGTCACATAACCCTGGAAACGACCTGCGGTGTAGGAGCGGACTCTAAGGCGATCAAAGCTAATTACCTCGTAGATACCTTATCTTCCTATAATTCATCCTTGGCATGCCGACAATAAATTAGTTAGGGGCGATTATATCCACCCAATACCAGATTGTGAAATACCTGTTACCCAGCGGGCGAGTCGAGATAGTCCAAGGATACCATGAAAGCACTCAGGAATGTTATCTGAGTAACCTGGCGAAGAGGAATGAGGATGTCGCCCATGAGGGTGCCCTTTTTCTCAAAGCACATGAGATAAACACAATGAATTGAGATCCCAAACTACACACCCACAAAAGATCTTAATGAGGTTCAAATAGGTCTTTTGGGTCACAAAGTAACAAAGATAGGCACCTCGTTTTCCGAAGAAGAAGAGTGTGAAATAGTTTACCAACTCAAAATAAACATTGACTTTTTTGCCTGCCCCCTCCAACATTCTAGACATAGATACCAGAGTGAAATGCCATTGTCTAGCCGTCGACCCCTGTGTTAAACCAGTGTTTGAAAGAAAGCGTAAAGTTGGTGAAGAGAAAAGAGTCACCATCGACAAAGAGGTTAATACGTTATCAAACGCTGACTTCATCATAGAGGTAAAATACCTAACCTGGCTAGACAATGTTATCCTGGTGAAGAAAACATCAAACAAGTGGCACATGTGTGTGGATTTCACATACCACAACACAACTTGCCCTAAGGGCCCTTATCCTTTTCCAGATATTAATCGCCTGATCAATGGATCATTAAGCTACATAACCTTGATATTCATTGATGCGTATTCAGGGTACAACCAAATTAAGATCGTTCCACTGGATGAATCCAAGACAACGTTCATGTCAAACCACTACAACTACTATTATAATATAATGTCATTTGGCCTCAAGAATGCAGGCGTCACTTATCAACGACTCATGGATGCGATATTCTCACAACAAATAAGGTGAAACTTGGAAGTCTTTGTCGATGACATGTTAGTAAAAACTTCAAAGGGAAAGAGTCATGCAACATACCTGAAGGATGCTCTAGGATCAGTCATGAAGTATAACATGCGCCTAAATCCCGCCAAGTGCTTTATCACAGAGTAGGTAGGAAAGTTTCTTGGTCTCATGTTGACTAATATGGGGATTAAGGCAAACCAAGATAAGTGACAAGCCATCATCAACATGAGAAGCACCACCAATTTCATTCTAGCAGCTAATAGGTCACCTTGCGGCTTTATCTCATTTCATCTCCTGTGCGGGTGATAAGGCCTTTCATTTCTTTGTTATCCTAAAAAAAGAAGGAGAAGTTCAAATGGATTGGGGAATACGATGAGGTGATCTTAAGAATAAAAACCTCTCTCACATTACCACATATCCTCGCTCACCTAAAAGCAGGGTTGCCACTACTTCCCTACCTTTCAATCCCAAATTAAGCAATAAATTTAGTACTCGTACGAGAAAAAAAATAAGGCATAACAGCCAGCGTATTTTGTAAGAAATGTATTTAAAGGCGTTGAGGCACGTTATTAGAAGATTGAGAAATTATCTTTGGTTGTCGTCGTCATTAAGAGAAAGGTCTGACCCTATTTCCAAGGCCATAAAGTACTTGTAAAAATATATTACATGGTCAACATCTTCTCAAGAAGTCGGATCTAGTAGGAATAATGGTGTCTTAGTTGGAACAATTGTCGGGGTATGACATCCAATATGTTATAAGAGGAAGCATAAAGTCCCAAGTTTTAGAATATTTTTTGGTGGAATTTAGCTCTCCATTATACAAAAAGGCACCCTCATAATGGATGCTATCGATCGCTGGCACCTCAAACATCTTGAGGAGCGGCACTGAGATAGTGGTATGAGGATCAAGTAACATACTTATCGAATAATCATTAAAATTTGAATTTTGTTCCAGCAATAAACAGACAGAGAATGAAGTTCTCATAGTTGGGAATGACTTTGCCCTAGATACAAGCGCTTTAAAACTAAAGGCAAAAATTGATTCCTAACTGGTTGTCAATCAAGTTGTTGGGGAGTACCAAGAAAAGGAGCCTTAACTCATAACATATCTCTACAAGGTGCTAGATTTATCAACACACTTCGAGTCTTTTAAAGTAAAGTACGTACCTATGGTGCAGAACTTTAGAGCTGACATTCTGTCTAAAATCACAAACACGAAAATGACATGGTAAAATTGGACAATGATACAAGATATTATATTTTCCCCAACATTTAGGTGGTAAAATATACATCATGGGAGCCGCCTCAGACTCAAGTTGAATGTCTCATATACTGCACTATTTGTAGGGAGACGAGCTCCCTTATTATCAGGTGAAGGCCAAGAAGGTCCGGAAGCAAGCTGCTAAGTATACCATTATGGCGAGAAAACTCTACAATATGTGAAAAGCCTCTCCAATGATATGATATCTAGGGGAGCATGAAATAACCTTATTCTTTGTTGAGGTTCATCACGGAGCATGTGGTAACCACATGAGAGGTCGAGACATGTCCAACAAACTACTAAGGGCATGTTAGTATAGGTTTACCTTATTGAAAGATAATGTGGTGTTTGTCAAGAAGTCTGATCGATGTGAGATACACACCAAACTACATCATACCCCAACTGAGCTTCTTCAATCCATGACCTCACCATAGCCTTTTTACTATTGGGGTGGGCATTCTAGGCTCATTCCCAATATCGTTTGGGAAATTGAAATTTTGTATCGTACGAGTCGACTATTTCACAAAGTTAATAGATGCAGAGGTTTTCATCAAGAATATAGCGGGGGAAATTGCCTATTCTATTTGCAAAAAATCATGTACATGTTCAGGTTACCATCAGTCATCGTCTCAAACAATGGAATGCAATATTCTATTCCCATAATTAGAGACTTTTGCCAGGAGCTGGGAGTGTAAACAAAGTTTGTCTTTGTCATCCACCCACAAGACACTGAACATGTTAAGTCGGTGAAAAAGGTGATTGAAAGCTCTAAAAGATTTGACTTAAATTTTGGTAAAACTTAATGCTGAATATGATGAAGAAATCTGTGAATAACAACATGCCAGACAAGATGTCCTAGCATAAGGACTCAACATCTTTGTCTGTTACAAACATATTTTGTTGAAGATATGTTTTGAAGATTTGAAAAGATATTATCTGCAACAATCAACAAAATGATCAAGGAATAATTGGTTGGATTATTCGAATCCCATTGACAACTGAAGATTATATAAGAAGACCTAGTCCTAGGGCTAAGTAACTAATTCTAGTAACACTTTTGTAAAATGAAAAATAAGGGTTTAGGGTTTTGAGAGTCGAGTACTTTCTTGTATTGTAAGTCACCCTTTGTATCGGTTTGATACATTGTGGTAGACATAATTGTTTATACAGATTCAGAAACCCGTAGGTAATGAATTGTATATTATTCTTGGATGAAGATTTTAAGTGTATCCAAGTATGTTTGTTAGTCAAGAGTCTTGGCTGAACTTTGTATTGAAAGGAGTGTCTTTCAAGTAGAATGATGCATATACTGGGACTGTAACTATTAGAAATCATAGAGGTGATTAAGGGAGTAAGATGGGTTTCTCTTATCGAAGATAGGGTTCTTAGATAAAGATTACATCAGGTAGTGATTAGGTAAAAAGGAGGTTGTTTACATGAAATAATACTACTAATAATGTAATCTTCTTCCTAGATTGATAGCCCCCAGAGTAGGTGAATTGCACCGAACTGGATCATCATATCTTTGTTTTGTTTATCATTATGCAAATTTACAACTATGTTATTCTTCATGTTGATTACCATGTCGAAACAGATGTTGTAACACTTGTCATGATTTTGTATTGATAATCATAAAGTCAGTATATTTTTATTTTATTCTTATTTACAGTGATATAGAAATCTATGTCTCAACATGTGTTAGGACATCTGAGATCTGTTACACCAGAATTTCAATTGGTATCAGAGCATGCATCCTTATCTGTTTTTGGATGAGATCTTGGGATGATACTTTTTGATGGTGTTAACAAGGAATAATGTTGTGTGATAAGACCATCCATTATTGATTCATTCAAGGGATTGAAATCTAGGGTGATAGCTTATTGAATCCAGTCTGAGTACTATTAATGGTTGATTGTTATTTCTATGGAGATCCTACCGTTGCTGCTGCAGTTGGTGTTGGTGTAACTTTTGTTAGAAGTTATGTTGCATAGTGTCCTATAAGATATTTTGACATCTTATTTGATGCTTGTGAAGGATGTTGTGTCTTGGTATTTCGATGCATATGTCTTTGATGGAAGAACTCTAGGAATTCATTATTTTCCTCTAGTGTTGATGGTTCAGAAGAGTTGCTATTGGAATTTGGCTATTCTATGTCCATGATTTTGTTGAAGTCTTGTCAAAGATGATTGTGTTATGATCTAGAATTTTTGAAGAAACATATGGTGTAAATGTCTTGTTATTCACATATTTCTAGGGAAACAATATGGTGGAGTAAGTTTGTGATCCTTCATGATCTTTATTTCTGAAGAGTTCTTGGAAGACAAGTCGGGAGTAATATAAAGGGGAGAGCATTGTTATCTGATTTCCTCTAAAGGATTATTCTAGGATGTCGTGTTTCTTGGAAGATTGGTCATCCAACATTTATAAAGTTGTCAAAGATAGTTGAGAAGCATCTCAAGTCCACTCATAAAGGAAAATATAAATGTGGTTGGAGAAAATGATCATGAAGAAAAGATCATCAAGATGAAAAGTCAAGGAGTTTGACATGAAAATAGCAAAACAATTGAAGAAAGACAAAAGCAATTTATTTTTACTTCCATTCTATAAGAGTATTTCTTCTGGTTTCCTATGGAGGGTTTCTTTTCATGTTCTTCAGAAGGCAGTCCAATCAGGTGATAAAGAGATTGAAACTTACACCTGAAGAGGAATTGGTAATTCAAAAAAGCTAAAGAATGGAGAAAGAATTGAAAAGCTAAGGAGAATGGGGATGCCTTATTCAAAAATAAAGTTGGATCAAAGATGTCAAGAATAATGTTTCAACATTGTGATAAAAATTATTCCAGATGTACGCTCCTTTTGAAAGAATGTCTCACCTGGTTTGCTAAGTTCTTCAAAGATTAGAGAAGAAAGTTGTAATTCCCTCATGTTTTACGATTGTCTAATTAAGGATTTAAGATCAATTAATATTTGTGATATTTACAAATATTTAATTGGTTATCCTCTTACTTGATGGTTTATGGGAAAATAAGTCAAGATGATTCTCTAGAAGATGCAACACCAGACAGTTGCATATGTTCAAGAATCTGGTCTATGGATCTGTTTAGTTCATTGCAAGGTAGTGCTATGAGAAGTGGATATTTGTGTAAGGTTTTGTTTATGAAAAATAAAGGATGTTATTGATATGATTTTCAAAAAGTTCTTTTTCTAGTACCTGAAGGTGTTATTGATATGATTTGGATTGGTTTATCTGGTCATTGGTATGAAGAATCCAAGTGTGGGAATTCATATACCTAGTTGATGTCAGTTTGGATCTTGTGAAGAAAGCAAACTGAAAAATTGTTGTTATGAAGTACGTGGTTGATGTCAAATCAAGTGGAGATGACATCCTGATTAATAAGTTTTGAGTAGATTTATTCTCAAAGAACATGATTATCTATGGTTGTAAAATTCAAGGTGGATTTTTATAGTGTGCGGATGTGTTCAGGGGGAGAGTGATCAATGGTGTTAGTTGATCTCAACTCAAGAGTTTGTTGGTTATAATACAAGAAGGGTAATCCTGGTATTTTCTCACTATGAGAGCATGATGATGATCATGAAATATCATGTGAGGTTTGTGTCAGAAGGATCATTGCTTATGAGAAATAGGGGAGAGCTTTTGTCTGATGGGTGTACTATTATGGTGCATTATATGCAGAGATTGCTTGGAGAGTAAACAAGTTGTGTTTAAGTTCATCATGTAAGGATGTGATGTCAGATAGGATGTCTTGACATTATGGTACATTTGGGAAATAAGTGATTTGATTTGAAGAACAGTGACCTATGAATCATTAGTTATCTGATGAAATTTATTTTTCTCGGAAGATTATGACAATTGGAAGTTTCCCATTGAAATGAGTACACATGGAAATCAGTATAAAACATGGTGATCCTTATTCAAAGTTGTTTGTCTAGGGGTCTTGATTAGATGTTGAAGTTGTTTTAACACTTTTGAAAAAGACAAGAAAGAGTAGACAATGTCTGACTAGATATCAGGACATTGTTCTGGACTTGGTTTCTTTATTATTAAAAAGTGGTTGAGATATCAAGTGCATGACAGGAAGGCATGTAAAATGTGTTTTTTTTACTATGCATGTGCATTCATTGGAACTTTTTATTTCAAGAAGAAACAGTTCAATGTGAATAAAGGCATGAAGAATAGTTTGTGGATGGTGCACAATAAAGAAGAATATTTCAAAACTGACTTGGACTCTGCACAATTATTTTTGCTGAAGTTTTCCTCCTCAAATAACACTCTTATTTACCAAGACTATTATTAACCTCCAGGAACGTTACTTCCTAGGGTATCACTCGAGTATAAAAAAGGGGGAGTCCTTCTTTCGTTTCCTTTAAATTGAGTCTTTGCTGGAATTTTGTCTTATGGATTTTTTTCATGTTTGGGTTGTTCCTTCTGGGTTTGGGTTTGCCTTGGATACTTTTGTCAAGTTTTGGCTAAAAAGGGGGAGAATGGTCATCACATGAGTTATGTGTACACTCTTGTAGTTGTTTTGCAAGGATGTATAATGAGATGTTCTAACATCTTATCTAAGCCTCAGTTCCTTTTTTTGTCTTGTGATTTGAGTTATGAACATAGTTGTGTCTTGTGTTCTGAGTTACCCAGGTCGACTGGGGGATGCTTCAAGGAGGAAGGTTCCTGGGTTGAGGGGGAGTGTGATGTATCACTTTCACTAAGGGTTGGGATATCCATCAAGTTTTGCTTGATGAATCTGGGAGTCTGTGTTATCCTCTTCCTTATGTACACCAACCTATTGGTCTAGGGATTTTAACATTTGTCATCCGACTGAAATGACTCAAGGATAAAGAGCATCTTAGGTTTATTATGCAAAAGAAATTTTAGCCAAAATTTGTCAAAAAGGGAAGATTGAAAGCTCTAAAAGATTAGACTTAAATTTTGGTAAAACTTAATGCTGAATATGATGAAGAAATATGTGAATAACAACATGTCAGACAAGATGTCCTAGTATGAGGACTCAACATCTTTGTCTGTTACAAACAGATTTTGCTGAAGATCTGTTTTGAAGATTTGAAAAGATTTTATCTACAGCAATCAACGCATATATCAAGGAATAATTGATTGGATTATTCGAAGCCCATGAACAACTGAAGATTATATAAGAAGACCTAGACTAAGGGCTAAGTAACTAATTCTAGTAACACTTTTGTAAAAAGTAAAATAAGGGTTTAGGGTTTTGAGAGTCGAGTACTTGCTTGTATTGTAAGTCACCCTTTGTATCGGTTTGATACATTGTGGTAAACATAATTGTTTATATAGATTCAGAAACACGTAGGTAATGAGTTGTATATTGTTCTTGGATGAAGATTTTAAGAGTATCCAAGTATGTTTGTTAGTCATGAGTCTTGGCTGGACTTTTTATTGAAAGGAGTGTCTTTCAAGTGAAATGATACGGTTACAGGGATTGTAACTGTTAGAAATCATAAAGGTGATTAAGGGACTAAGATGGGTTTCTATTATCGAAGACGAGGTTCTTAGATAAAGATTACATTAGGTAGTGATTAGGTAAAACAGAGGTTGTTTACTTGTAAACTGGAGGTTGTTTACAAGAAATAATACTACTGATAATTTGATCTTCTTCCTGGCTTGGTAGCCCCCAGTGTAGGTGAATTTCACCAAACCGGGTCATCATATCTTTGTGTTGTTTATCATTATGCAAATTTACAACTATGTTCTTCTGCATGTTGATTAACATGTCGAAATAGATGTTGGAACATCTGTCATGACTTTGTATTGATAATCAAAAAATAAGTATGTTTTTATTTTGTTCTTGTGTTACAGTGATGCAAATATCTTTGTCTCGACATGTGTTATGACATATGAGATCTGCTACACCAGAATTTCAGTGATATTGAAAAAGATCATGAAAAAGTTGGATGATGCCAAATATTTGTAGACTGAATTAATCCATGAAATATTATGGTCATATCATACCACCCCTATTTCAACTACCAAGGAGACGCCATTCACTATGGTTTACGAGGAAATTTTATTATACTCGTAGAGACCGACATACCATCATGGTGGAGTTCTTAGTTTGACTAGGAGGTGAAAAATTTAGGGTTGAGGTGCGTTGTTGATATAATCAATGAAGTAAGAGATGTCGCCCACATCCGAGAGTTTTCTGCCAAGCAAAGGGTAACCAGAAGAAACAACCTCAAGGTAATGCTAAGAGAAATGCAGGAAGGCGACTTGAAGCTAAGCCAAGTTGTTATGCCTACTCAGCAAGCAAAACTGAAGCCTAAATACCAAGGACCATATCACATATTTTAGATGCTACCATGTGGAGTATATAAGTTGAGGGAACTGGATGGGTGGATCATCCCTAAGACTCAGAACTCCACCAACTTAAAATATTATTACAGTCAAGTTATTTGCAAGTTATTAAAGGTTGTGTTGGCCACTAATGTATGAATTTCTTAATATTTATGAGCAAGAAAGATATTAAGTATTACTGTTAAGTATACTGGACTTTTATAGAAAGATCGCAGAGGGACTTAAAGTCTCATCAGATAAACATCTCTAAATGCATCGCTTGAGGGACGAAAGGTCTAATCAAACATGCTCATATAAACACCTCGCCTGAAAGACTAAGGTCTCCTCAGACAGTCTCATTTAAATGCCTCACCTCAGGGAATAAGGGTCTCGTCAAACAGACTCAACTTAAAGTAGCACCAGAAGGACTCAACTGAAGTTTGGCTCGAGAGACTCAACTCAAATTCCACCTAAAAGACTAGACTGAAATCTTGTCTCAGAGACTCAATTTAAAGTCTATACTAAGGGTTTAGAGTCTCGTCAAACTGACTCATTTAAACACCTTGTCTGAGGGGTTTAGAGTCTCTTCAGAGAGGCTCATGTAAACGCCTCACTTGAGGGACTTAAAGTATATTTCTTATGTACCGATAATCACTCACTTTCCTTGCCAGTCTTAAATGCCATATTAAATATCCTAGATGGATCCACATATTCTCTTACTTAGCCTAAACTTTATCAATTATTCATAAAATATATAAATCTTTTATAGTTACAAATTAAATGACAAAATACTTTTTTTAGTCCCATAATTATATTTTTGAATTCAAATTGATCACTTAAATTTTTTTCATGTCAATTTGATCTCTTAACTTTTATCCTTTTGTAGAGCAAACTACTCCTAACTCATTGTATTTTTTTTTTATCCTTTTTCGAAAAATTCAATTAAGCATCGGATAATATTTAACCATTGTTCTAAGCATTGGGTGTTTCGATCATTTTATTATATTTAACGAAAGACTGAATAGTTAAATAACCTATAAAATTATCAATTCACAAAAAATATAAAAATAATATGTTTTTATTCATTAAAATTTTCAGTTTTTATTTATTTTAATTTTCCAACTTTTAATCCATATCTTTTAAACAAAGAATGTAAAACACATTGTAAATATATATTTAAAATGACAAACACATTAATAAAAAATATAAGAGAATCAATTTTTCGCAATAATTTTTATTTTTGATTTTTAACTATTTTATTATAATCCATGAAAATGTAAATCTGTGAAAACTTAAAACACTATTAGTTAATAAACCTAAAAAATTAATATAAAAATGAATTAAATACAATTTTTTATAATTATCTTTGTTTTTAATATTTTAATCTTTAATTTTAATAACTAATTTCAATATTTACTATATAAAAAGAGAAATTCTAGGGGGGAAAACGACATTCTTTTGATACAATGAATACAATTTTAAAAAAGATATAATTAAAAGTGTTTAATTTTTTTTATTTTAAATTAAATATTAAAGTTTTTTCTTAAAAAAATGTCAAAGAATACATTACTTTATAAATAATAAAATTTTATTTTTTAACATATAATTACTAAAAACATATTATTATATTACTATTGAATGTAAATTTTTTAACATATACTAAAATGAATATTCGTCGTCCTTATCTTATAAAAAATGCTACAAAGACTTCTTTTGTTCTATGAACATATCATTAAAAAGATAAATTGTAAAAATGTTTTAAAAATTTTAGTAATTAAACGTTAAATTTTTTCCATAAAAAATGGTCAAATGCATTATTTTATAAATAATAAAAATTTATTTATTTTACATTAATTACTAAAATTATATTATTATATTATTATTATTATTATTTACCTAAATAATTACTATAAACATATGTTTAATATTAAAAAGTAAGTCAAAAGAAGAAATTATAACTATAAAAACAAATTATATAATCACATTATTTACAAAAAAAACAAAATAACCACGTTACAAAGGGAGGGATCCCAAAATCTAAAATATAGTTTAAAAAAAATGTATATAACACTTGCATAATTTATTTTATAACTAATATTTTCTTAATTAAAATAAAATAATATATAACTATATTTATGACAAAGGTACTAACCAGAAAAAAAATCATATCTAAAGAAAAGTTCTAAACCACCGTAAAGTGATAAATCGAAAGTAAATAAAATAAAATATTTTCAATGATTATCCTAATCATATAAAATATTTTCTAAGCCGATATTTTAAATGAATGATGATGCTCTTGTTTAAAAATAAATACGATATTTAGTAAAATTTGATAAAGTCTAAAATACTCTCTCTCTCTCTCTTAAAATTTATATAAAGAGAGAGTATATTTAAAAAAAAATTGATAAGGTCCACAATTTAAAATATCCTATTTAAAAAAAAAAAATTCTTTTCATTTAGAAAGGACTAAAACAAATTATTATATTTTATTGGTGAATGTAAATTATTATTATTATTATTATTATTATTATTTTATAATCTCTTTGAAAAATTGAACTTAAATGTAAGTTCAAATACAAATTATTAAATGGAAGTTCTGGACTGGGCCTTCAAGACACAGCTGGGCTCAAGCCCAAATCTCATTAAGACCAAGGTCCAGTTACGTCGGACAGATGCATATAATAGTCAGGCAGAAGTAAATGCCACCAGCATCCCACGAAGAGGTCGGACAACCACCTCGACCTATTACATAGGCGCCTGGGAGACCATGTCTTCCCATGCGCGTCACGTCATCCAACCGTCTCCCTTTTTATCTCCTGAAAGATAGGGGCAGTTGGACCAGGGACAAAGACCACATGCTAGGTCTTACACGCTCCTACGCGTACCTTGGCAGTTCTTCCTTGGGCCTAGTTATTCCGACCCAAGAAAGGACTTTGGCCCAGCGCTGAGGGCTCACTATAAATACCATTTTTCACTAAAGGGTCAGGTATTCTGATTCATTCTCTCTTTACCATTATTCTGTACCCAATCTCACTTAAGCTTCAGAGTGTATTGCAGGTACATCCCCTTTCTCTCTCTCACCTCACTTTGTTCCTACTCGACCCCTGGAAGGCCTTTCTGATCAGGTAAGATCAGTGGCGCCGTCTGTGGGAAACTAGTTATCCCTGTCTTCCACAACAGAAGATCAAAGCTCAAATCCTTCTTCCATCCTTTCAGTATGGCCGAAGAACATGGTGACAACCACGACATTCCCCTCGTCGATTACACGACGGAGGACAACCAAAACTACAACGAAGCTGATCCAAGGGACGGACAACCTTCTACCCTGTCGCCTGAACCCGAAGATAATGAGGTTCCACAACCTCAATCTCAAATTCAGTCAGCTTCCCCATTTCAGCCTATCTTAGTGCCCGTCGAAGGAGACGTTACCCAGATAGCTATGGTGAACGCCCTCAACCAGGCCAACCACATGCTCTACCAGCAGCATGAGAGGATCATGGCTCTAGATACTGACTGACATGTAGATCATCCCCGACAGGGACGCGGGGCGCCTCTCGAGTCGCAACGCCCGGAAGCTGCGAAGAAACGGGGACGTTCTCCTCCTCGACGAGGTTGGCGTTCCCCCGAACCAAAGAAGAATAGATCCAGGATATGCCATGAGACCGACCGGTCAAGGCCTTCACCCCGACGTGAGCAAAGTCCTGGAAACGACGCCTATTCCCCGTTGAGAAGTGACGAGGAAAATCCACATTGCCCACTCTCTCGAGCTATAATAGAGGCATCATTCCCTAAAGGCATGGAGAAACCCCCATATTTGGTTGTTTACGATGTGACGACCGACCCCGATGATCACATCGACAACACTAATGCTATGCTCGACTACCGCAACGATATCACCGGGAACCTCAAATGCAGGTTGTTTTCGACAACTCTCAGGAAAGGAGCCATGGCCTGGTACAAAAGCCTGGCCCCTTAGTCAATCACGTCATGGAGAGTCATGAAATCCGCATTCACAAGGAGTTTCACGGCCTCCCGACGTCATCCCAAGACTGAGGCAACCCTTGAAGTCATCGTACAAAGGAAAATGAGACGTTGCGCTCGTACATCGAGGGGTTCAACCAAGAAGCTTTCGAGGTAGATACAACGGACTACATGAACCTCCTTGAGAGGGGACTCCTCCCTGGAAGCGAACTCAGCAGGGCAGTCGGAATAGAACCTCCCCGTACCCTGGACGAGCTCCTTCACAAAGCCCAAGCTTACATCAGATACGAAGAGAAACAGGTTGCTCATAATGCTTGAAGCAACCACAATACAGATGACACTAGTCACCCCAAATGCGAGGACCACAATGCTCCCTGCCACAGATGGGGATAAGCGAAAGGAGGAGAAACCCCGCGAAGCCCGTGAAGGTAGAGGGTCCGTAGGACATTTCAAGGAATACACGTTGTTGACGGCTCCCCGCGAACGCATCCTCTCCGAATGCATCAATTCCGAGTTTAAGCAGGGAAATGTGAGGTTTCCCAAACCTTCTGCACCCAAGCTCCATACGAACAAGTCCAAATACTGTCGTTTTCACAGAAGTCACTGACATGTGACCGAAGACTGCGTCCATCTGAAGGACGCGATTGAGATCCTGATCCAAGAAGGCCATCTCAAACAATATGCTAAGAGGAACGATGCCCCTCGGCATGAAGATCAAGCAGCAAAGAAGGCTCGCGAGGACACACCACCTGGCGATTCCCCATATCAAGTGGCCATGTGAGTATCCCGCCTAGAAGATTTCCTCCTCTCTGACACCTACGTGGGGGAACAATTTTCTGCTCTTAGCCCTTGGGAGAAATTCCCAGTGGCCTTGGTCATATCAGGAGGAGGAGTAAACAACGAGAATGCCGCCATTTCGGTAAAACGCAAATTCGACGAGCTCCTACTGACCGTACCAGAACAGTTGACGACCTTGATGAAATATTAGGGAAAATACAACCCGATATCTTTCTTCCTCGAGGAGATGCCAGGTGGGTCACCTAATTCGAGCATCCCCTTGCTGATAAGGGCAAAAATGGCAAGTTTGATGTTCGACGCATCCTAGTCGACCAAGGAAGTTCGGTGGACATCATGTATGTCCACATATTCAAGACTCTAAAGCTGGATACAACCAACTTATCCCCGTACGTCGGGTCCGATCTTCAAGGATTTAATGGAGCCACTACAAGACCATGGGGATATGTTGAACTCCTCGTCACATCTGGGGAGCAAGAGAAAACTAGAGAGGTCAAAGTCCAGTTCTTGGTGATTGAGTGTCTGTCCCTATACAACTGCATCCTTGGCCTCCCAACTCTGGCCGAACTAACAGCGGTCCCCTCCACCGTTCATCTGAAAATGAATTACTACACCAAGCTGGGCCGCGTAGTCACAATCCACGGTGACATCGAGGCCGCTCGAAGATGCTATGATGCTACGGTCAAAGGACAGACCATAATCAACACCAAGAATAACAAGAAACCTAGGCACAAACAGTCTACCGAGAATCAACACCAAGAATCAACGCCAAGAGCAACTCGCAATCTGCCATTAAGCCCGTAACATAGCATAGGCACAAACAGTCTCCCGAGAAAGCGGAGGCGGTTGAGCAAGCTGTAAAAGACCTCTTAGAGGAAAATTTTATTTCTGAAGCCCAGTACACAACCTGGCTCTCTAATGTAGTCCTCGTTAAGAAAAATAATGGAAAATGGCGTATGTGCGTTGACTATACTGATCTCAATAGGGCTTGTCCCAAAGATGCTTTTCCTCTACCTAACATAGATAAACTGGTCGACAATTATGCAGGTTTCAAACTCTTGTCCTTTATGGACGCATATAGTGGATAGAATCAAATCCCTATGTTGGACACAGACAAAAGGAACACGACCTTCATGACCCCGATGGGAAATTACTACTACAACGTAATGCCCTTCGGATTGAAGAACGCTGAGGCCACATACCAACGAATGATAAACAAGGTCTTTTGAGGAGAGATTGGAGACATGCTCGAAGTATACATGGATGACATGATCGTGAAATTGCACGAAGAGGTCGACCACGCACATCATCTCCGAAAGGTTTTCGAGCAAGCAAGACAATGCAAAATGAGGTTCAACCCTGAAAAATTCACCATCGGTGTTCGGGCAGGGAAATTCATCGGCTTCTACCTAACCAAACGCGGGATTGAAGCCAACCTCAACAAATGACGGGCTTTTTCGGAGTTCCCAACCCCAAACTCGAAGAAATCCATCCAATCCCTCAATGGCATGCTCTCCTATTTGTCCCGCTTCGTCGCCAAGTCCGCTTAACACATCCTCCCTTTCTTCAAACTATTACGGAAAGAAGCCACCTTCGAGTGGACCGAAGAGTGCAAATAGGCATTGCTCCACCTAAAAAAGGCACTCTCTGAACCACCGGTCCTATCCCGTCCATTAGAGAAAGAGACTCTATATCTATACATATTCGTAGGAACGGAGGCCGTCAGTGTCGTCCTCATACGAGAAACCACTTACGGGAAAAAACCTATTTACTTCACGAGCAAAGACCTTCAGAGCCCCGAGCTCAGGTATCAACAGATCGAGAAAGTTGCCTTAGCCTTAATAAACGCCGCGAGGAGACTACAACATTACTTCCTTTCCAATACGATCAAAGTCCGAACAGACCAACCCGTCAAACAACTGCTCGGCCGACCAGACATGGCCGACTGAATGCTGAAATGGACGCTAGAACTATCGGAGTTCGACATCCAATATGAGAGCAGGAAATCTCTAATGTCTCAGGTCCTGGCTGACTTTGTCTCCGAAATGACGCATAGCCCGGTACCAGCTAGTGGCACCCACAAATGGATAATCTTTGTGGACGGTGCTTCCAGCTCGACAGGCAGCGGCGCAGGTATCATCCTCGAGAACGAAGATGGTATTCTGATCGAGGTATCCCTGGCATTGGCCTTCCCGAACTCTAATAACCAGGCCGAATATGAAGCATTCCTCGCGTGTCTAAGATTAGCCAAAGACTTGGGAGTGAAAGAAATGAAGATATTAACCGACTCTCAACTCGTGGCGTCGCATGTACGAGGAGAATACCAGGCTAAGAACGAAAATATCATTGAATACTTAGCTCTAGTGAAAGATAAACTCGAAAAATTCGACGCGTGGGAGGTCCAACACATCCCCCACGAACACAACATGCGAGCAGACGTCCTATCTAAGTTGGCAAGTACGCGAAAGAATGGCGAGGACAAGTCCGTTATTCAAGAAATCCTTCCCCTACCTAGCATCGAGAAGTCACCTCCTCCGCCCGAAGTAAACGCCATTGGCGACACTCATTGTTGGATGACGCCCATCCCCAACTACCTCACGAGAGATGAACTCCCTATGGACCCTAAAGAAGCGGCCGCGACCAAAAGAAGGGCATGCTCGTACGTCCTCCTCGAAGGAAAACTCTATCGGCGTGGCTTCTCCATTTCATTACTCAAATGCGTCGAAGAGGAAAAATTCCCGGACATCCTGGGCAAAATCCATAGGGGGATCAACGCTCAACATCTCGGCAGGAGGTCACTCGCATGTAAAGCTTTGCGAGCAGGCTATTACTGGCCGACAATGCAACATGATGCCAAAGAACATGTCAAGAAATGTGACAAGTGCCAAAGACTTGTCGTTATGCACCTCGCTCCCCCAACGAGCTGAAAACGCTCACCTCCCCGTGGCCATTTACGTGGTGGGGAATGGATATCCTCGGACCTTTCGTGACCGGCTCTTTCCAAAACAAATACCTCATCGTATGGATGGAATATTTTACAAAGTGGATCGAAGCTGAGGCCCTGGCCAAAATCACAGCTGAGGCCCTGGCCAAGATTCTAGGATGGGCAACCCATCCTCGCCTTGGTAGGGGTTTCTCGATCTATCTACGTATATAGATGTAGGGAAACTATGGACATAATACACCAGTATTTTATAAGACAACCCATCCTCAGTCCCCAAGCTCGCATGCCTGACACAGTAATGGCTGGTCGGTAGATCGAAATGATCGGGCTGCCATCTGAGGGGGATCCTCGACATCAATTGCTCATCGCCATTGGCATCCCGCTTCAAGAAATATAAAGTGTCGAAAGCATCTTGGGTGATAGGTTTCACCGCGTACCACCTGTCATTGAAGTTGCGGAAAGAGTCAACATACGTTTTGAACAACCTTGAAGGCTGCTTGAAGGACACCTAGTTGTGTCGCCCATCTCCACCCGAGCGTTACATATGAAAGACGCGGAAGAAGAGGGGTAGCGTGCAGCCAATCTCGAGATACCGGTAGACTAGCTCGAACGCCTGAATAAATGAGATCGCATCGGGATGAAGTTGCGAAGGCGTCAGCCCTAGCCATTTGAAGACCCCCATCTGGAAGTCATTGAAAGGGAGTCTCATCCCCGCCTCCCGGAAGGCGAATTCATACATTGCGAAGCGTTTCCCCGTAAAACGCGAGCATATTCTATCTTCCTCTCGGGGAGCATAACACAACTAGTTGGGAGGACCCTCGGGGTCCAATTCCTCGACTACCGTAAAAGCGGGGACGTTTTCGTCCACGAAGCACGACTCTGCTTCCAATGGCTCGTCGACAACCCACGAGAATTCACCTTGCTCAGTCGAGGAAGTGACCGAGTCCCCTTCTTCAAAATGCCTCTGGTTAGCAATACTTGAAAAGTAGAAGGAACAAGTGAATTTGACGTTGCATCAAATCCACCCTTCCACCGCAATTCAAGTGAAAGGGCGAAGGGTCCGAACACCCGAAGTGCTCATATTAAAATTTCCTTAACCAACGAGGGGACCTGTAAAGATCCCACCCGGGCACTCGTAGAACGCCCAAAATTCCTAAGAAAATTAAGAAACTCTCGCTCGTCTTATTCATAAGACGCTCGCAATATTCATCTAATCATGCTAGTTCTGACCGGTTCACTCATCAAAATACACTAGTTCTGCCCGACGTATTCAACTTGTGCCTGAGGCATTCATACACAAACCCTAGAAACACACCTAAAATAGAAATCTACCTACTTTAAGCAAGAAAACCGCCACTACAATTGCCTAATAAGCATAGAAATTGCCAGAAAAAGGGAATTAAAGGGTTACCTGACATGGTGATGGCGGGCAGACAACGGTAGTAAACGGCGGCGACGGCGGTGGTTACTTTGAGAAGTGGGAATTACTCGCTGGAGGTCCGGTTAATCGTAGGAGCGAAAAAGTGAAATGAACTGCTCCCCCCGCTTTATATGCAAGAAAAGCGCGTGAAAGAACGCACCTAGACAATCATTACTTTGGTTCCCTAGGTCGATTGGAATTCAATGCGCAGTGGCACGGAAAACGAAGCGACACACATTGAATTCTTTAACACGTCACCTTGAGGAATTCTGAACGACGTCGAGCATCCACAAGGATCCCCGACATCTACAGATGTCGTGCGCTGACAACATTTCACGACAAGGAAAGATACTCGTGCGAACTCCAGTGCAATCACACGCTCGTCACGACCCACCGAGTCTATTCCTCGACAACCCAAATCCTTTTTGGGCGCACGTTCGATCCGGACTACCTACGTTGCGCGGGCTTGCCCCCGACATATTGGTTATGCCCGACTAGATTTTTCCTTAAAGGGTCTGATATTCTAATTCATTCTCTCTTTACCAGTATTCTGTACCCAGTCTCACTTAAGTTTCAAAGTGTATTGCATGTACACCCTTTTTCTCTCTCCCATCTCACTTTGTTCCTACTCAACCCCTGGAAGGCCTTTCTGATCAGGTAAGACCACTTTTCATTTAGAGAGGACTAAAACAAATTATCATATTTTATTGGTGAATGTAAATTATTATTATTTTATAATCTCTTTGAAAAATTGAACTTAAATGTAAGTTTAAATACAAATTATTAAATACATTTATTATTATATTAAAGGGTTTTGCTAACCAATGCTTCCAGGACACTCTTTAAGGTTTCTAAATAAAGAAATGTTTTATCATTTAAATTTTCAATGCATTAAATACACATATTTCCAAGAAAAATTTATTTCTTTAAGGTTTTTAAAAGTACTCTAAGGAGACTGATTATCATTTCTCTATATTAAAATACATATTAAATTAATAATTTTATTTTATCTTTCAATAGAAAAAATAAAAATTAAATAAATTTATACATAAATAATATTTAATAATTTCTTAATTACACTATTACTTTTTAAAATTTAATATATAATATTTTGGTAAATATAAATTATTATATGATATAAATCTCCATTTTAGGGAGGAGACACATTCGTATTATTAGAGAAAGACATGCAATAAATCTCGAATGTTTTATGAAATAAATAAAAGATATTATTATATAAACATATATTAAAAACAATTTAAAGAGTGCAATAAAAAAAACTTCATGTGCAACAAATTCTCGTATTTTTTTATGAACTTTTCAAATTAAGCCGTTTAAACAATTTAAGTTTTTTAATTTAATAATTTAATTGTCAAATAGATAAATATGATGTGACATAAATTGTCTGACTTTAAATATTTTAAATAATATAGAACGATTTCCAAGGAAAAAAAATTGAACCGCCTCTCACTCAACCAAAGAAATAGGATATTATAAAAAAAAAACAACAAAAAAAAAAACTAACTAAAACTAATATAGTAAGTAAACGCGTAAATAATAAAAAAACTGTATCAACCAGGAAGTTTCTTCTCTGATTATTTTCTCAAATATAAATACCTTAGGTTACATCGTATAAACATCTAAATATCATAAGTTTTATTTTACACACAAATCATTCATCACAATCTCTAAAATCTCTTTCTGTTGATGACCATGGAGTATAGAACCCTAGAACTCAACATAATTTCTGCAAAAGATCTCAAAGATGTTAATCTCTTCTCCAAGATGGACGTATTCGCCGTCGTTTCAATCTCCGGCGATCCTATCAATCCACAAACTGCCACCACTCATATCCACCGCAACGGTGGAACAAACCCTACCTGGAATTTCCAGATCAAATTCACCTTCAATGAATCTCTTGCCAATCAGAATCGTCTCTCTCTTGAGGTCAAACTTATCTCAAATCGCACCGTCGCTGGAGATTCCGTGATCGGTACCGTTCATATGCCTCTCAAGGAACTTCTGGATAACCCTGGTGGAGATTCATTAAGGCAAGTTAGTTATCAGGTTAGGACAACCTCAGGGAAATCTAAGGGGACGTTGAATCTCTCCTACAAATTCGGCGATCACGTCGGAGCTCCGGCGATGAAGTCAGAGGTAAAAAACGAAAAGGTGAAAGGGAAAGTTGAATCAGAGATGGGGAAACATGAACCAGTGATGGCTTATCCTCCACCGGGAGTGGCGGCTGGGTCTAGTTCTGTTCCGTACGGTACACCGTATCCTCCACCGCAACAACCTGCTGGATATGGATATCCACCACCGGCAGCGGCGGCTCACGGTGGTTACCCACCTGCTCAACCTGGTTACGGCTATCCACCACAACAACAGGGTTATGGATATCCACCACAACAACAAGGTTATGGATATCCTCCGCAACAACCAGGTTATGGGTATCCACCACAACAACAACCGGGTTATGGATATCCAGGGGCACAAAAGCCTAAGAAGAATAAATTTGGAATGGGTTTGGGAGCAGGGTTGCTTGGAGGAGCATTAGGTGGGATGTTGATTGGTGATATGGTCTCTGATGCTGGTGCTTATGATGCTGGATATGATGATGGCTTTGATGCTGGTGGTTTTGATTTTTAATTTCACTTGTTTAAAGAATATTTTGTTTTTGTTTTTATTTTGACATTGCTTCTTGGTGTTTTAAATTGAAGCTAACTTGATGAATATTTAGATTTTGAAATATAAATATAGTTTCATGTTTGTGACATCTATTTTGGTCTTTTTTTTATATGTTCCATATGTTTTATCTTTTTTTATATGTGACATATGTTCCATTGGCAAAAAAAGAAATGTTTTGTGATATCAAATAGATTTAGTTGAAGTATAAGCCCTTTCAAAATTAAAACAACTATTAGAAAGATCAAATCTTATTGATCAAAGCTCTACCCATGGGACTGCCATTACAAAGATCAAATCTTATTGATCAAAGCTCTACCCATGGGACTGCCAGTTTTCTTGTAACAACTAAAAGTGAATCAACATATAGCGTGATACCAAGTCCCATTCAACTCTTGTTCAAATTGGAAAGCATCCTATCATAGTACAACAACCAGACGAAATAACGGACCCCTTCCGAATCTGCTTCCAATAATCACCTACATCTTTGCACGGGAAATCAGCAAGCAACATGTACATATTCGACACAGAGAGTTCATGTTTGCCATCTGAAAATCCAACTATAGCAGCTTGACCTGCATCTTCATACGGAGGAAGAATGCATGCAATGCGTTTCAAAATATCATCAAGGAGCCATTGCACCAGGAACAATTCCTAGCGTTTCAAAACATCCTCAAGGAGCCATTGCACCAATAAGGACCAATTCCTATCTCCATCTGCATTCAACATTTCTGAGACCTTAGATCATCTTTATCGCAGGTGAACTAACGAAAATATATGTTAATAGTTTACGTTCTGCACAAAATTTATGTGGCAATTATTATAGTTGCCATATAGCCAACGTTAACTATACTTAAAGACTCATAAAATAGGAATTTTATATTATTAAAATGATAAATAATGGTAATTAAAATATACTATCAAGTCAAATGGCATCACATATTTAACAAACCAAGACATCTTCTTTTTATTTTATATGGGATCAAGTTTTAATTTTTTTTTTTATAAACAATCACCATTAAAATAAAAATTCCTTACATCAATCCTACGTGTCAACTTGGTCCCACATAAAATAATTTAGTTTACTCTTTTTCTTTTAAAAGGGAGAGGGCTCACGCCAAAAAAAAAAAAAAAACTAAACAACAATAAGTCTAGGAGTGACCATTTCAGCCAAGTCCTTATCGAACATGTTGATCACAAAAAAGACGGACAATTCCGAAAAGTACAAATTTCTTGGACAGGTGAGAATTCATTCCTCGCAAGAGCATCCGCACAAAAATTAGCCTATATATATATATATATATATATATATATATATATATATATATATATATATATATATATATATATATATATATATATATATATATATATATATATATATATATATATATATATATATATATATATAAGAGATTGAAATATCTTTGAATTGATCAAGATAGGCTCGAATTTTGAAAATTAACTTTCGATTCCATATCTTACTCGAATTATTGTTACAAATATCCTGGACAACGTTCTTGGCATCCAAGTTCACATCAATATTGGTGAACCCCATGCTAATAGCAAGCTTCAATCCTTCATACACTCCCCAAAACTCAGCAGTATAGTTATCACAAACTCCAATGTATTTCGATAAACCATTGAGCCATTCACCACCATTTCCTCTTATAATACCCCCACAACCCGCATTGCCGAACTTATCTTGAGCACCGTCCGTATTCAACTTCACCCTCCCTGAAAGAGGAACCTCCCAATTAATGAATTTCAACTCCTTTTGATGATGTCTATTAGAGCCAGTCACAACTTTGTATTCAAACATTAGCCTCCTAATGTAGGTCACCATATCCATGGGTCTAATGTAGTTATCTTCATGGATTTCTTTATTATGCCAAAGCCAAAGATTATGACAAGCTTGAGCCCAAAAAACTTTCCAATCCTCTCCATCATTCCAACCCATATTAACATTAAAATTATTATGGATCCAATGTTGGAGATCACCTGCAAAAAATAAACTTCTTTTGTTAGTATTAACTTGCTTAGTTTACTCATTTTAGTTGCTATTATTAAAGATGCTTTAGCATGTTGAATATGTGATATTTCAAATTTCGTAAATCCTTTGGTTAATTGCAAAGTTCGTTGTAGATACTTGAGTAATAATGTATCCTTTGTTTGATAATCTTTTTTGATTTGACTAGCAATTAATTATGAATTAGTACGAACGAAAACTCCGACTTCTTTAGCTAACTTCAAAATGACAATCACGACTTCGTACTCTGCTTCATTATTGCTAGTCTGAAATTGAAATAGAGAGACCGTTCTAGTACCAATTCCCCTGGTCCCTCTAATATTATCTCTGTTTTGCTATCTTTGAGCTTGGATGAGTCGTTTACTTGTAGGATTCAGTGCTCGGGCGATCCCTCCGGGGTGGGTGAACTCAACTCTATTAGAAAATTTGGCCGCACTTGTGATTTAATGACGTTCCTTGGTATGTGTGATGTTATACTCTAACAATTCTACATCCCAGGCCACCATCCTGTCTACCAAATCTGGCTTTTTCAGAATTAGTTTTATGGGATAGTTTGTCATTACAATTATAAGGTGGCCCTGATAATACTGTCTGAGTTTCCAGGCGGTAATTACTACTAGCAAAGCTAATCGTTCGATCTTTTGATAACAGACTTATGCTCCTTTGAGAACCTTACTGACAAAATAAACCGACCTCTTATCTCTGGAGCATTGAAAGTCGGTCTTCCGATGATGATGACATGCATTTACTATTAAGTATCTCACTTTGATGCCTTTGGTGCTGCTTCCACTTCCAAAGACGGTCATGATATGTAAATTCCCGAGTACCTGGACTTGTTCCCTAGAAAAACCGACCAGGGTACCTTTGAAGGGTAGCAACTCGGACGTATCCATGTTCATGCCTTTGAAAGCATCCCGATATAATATATCAGTTGAGCTGCCCGGGTCGATCAACACCCGCTTGGCACTTCAATCATGAATCTGTAATTTTGTAACCATTAGGTAATTCTCATGTGCCATCACACCTTCTGAATTTGTCTTGAAAAACTGACAATTACATGACTTTCTTCTTTTTCTAAAAATAGGTTTTGTGACACATGCATTACTGATCAGACATATCTCTTTTTGGTCGAGCTTATTTCTCCTCCACCAGCAAAATCTCCAAAGATAGCGTTAAACGTGTGGCAACCTATAGGGGTCTCTCCTAGAAGGACATCTTTTTCCTACTGACCCTTCTACCTCTTTTACGTACAACAACCATCGGCCTCTTTGGATCAAGATTTCAGTTTCCCTTTTTAACTTATGAAAATCCTTACTATTGTGGCCTCAAACGATGATAAGTGAAATTATAGTATCAGATATGAGTTGTCGAATGAGATGTCACGACATTAATATCCGAGTTAAACCACTCAGTTTACACTAATCACTTAATCACTACCCAATGAAACTTCTATCTAAGAACTTCTTAGATAAGAGACACCTCTCACCCCCTCAATCACACACAATGATAAAATCACAAAGTACAAAGAATAGAAGACACACTTCAAGAACACATAACCATCATTGCTTCAAAGTTTATGGATGATTAACAAATTATAACTAAAAAAAAATTCAACCCTAATATCAGAATGATAAAAAAAATGGCTCATAATTAACACAAACCCTAACACTCAAAAGCATAATGCTTCACAAAGCTCTATTATTTGCAAAATACAATTAGGTTTTGTATCCTATAAATAGAAACATTCTAAATGGGCTTGGATCAGATCAAATATATGAAAATATATGCTTCCATGATTTTATCCAAAAATACAAACTTAATAATTCAAAAAGATCTTCAAATATTTGAAACAAAATAGCTTCTGTTAGACAAACAATTCCTCCTTGATTTTCGCAACCTATTGAACCAATCACAGAAATAAACACCTGCTGAAAATATGCAAGAATCAAATCAAATCTTTATGCATATAGATGTCCCAGAACTGACAAACAGATGTTAAGACATTTGATTTGACATTATAAATACACCTGCACAAATGTTCTTCAAACATGTCAAAGACATCCTATATGACATCAGAAGTCAACATAATGTTTTACTACAAATGCAACCAATATAAGAACCTTCAATCTCCCCCTTGGAAAATTTTGGCTAAAACATTCACAGAACCAGATAACACAGAAAAACAGAGAACAATGCAGCAGAAGAATTACTCACTCATATTACAAAACCTGGTTAGCATATCTTAGAACATCTAGTTAGACATCACCCAAACAGAACAGTCAGCTATCCCCCTCAAACAGAAACTAGTCTGAACTTTTAATTCTGATAAGATTTAAGCTCTCCAAGTTAGCTCAGTTTAGGTTAGCTCCAGATTAAATTAGTAGTCCCCTTTTTTTAGCCATAATATGTCAAACACACAAAAGTAAGAAAGATGAAATAAACATCATATCAGAATATCAGGTGCATACCATGCACTCAAGGTGCCAAAATTCAGGGCAAAGCCCAAAAGAGAAAAAAGAAACAAAAAAAAAAGAATAAAATCAGTCTTCACCAGCAGAAGCACCATCATCAGAAGCAACAGATTTAGAATTCCCAGAAGCAGAATCATCATTATCAGAACCAGACCTGTCATCACTATAATGCCCCAAAAATCTAAATTAATCATTTATTTATTTGTTTAATTTAGAAAGGATTAAGAGGTTTCAATGATTTTTTTTGGAGAATTTTGGGATCAAAAGGGTATTTTTAAATAATATAGATAATTAGTGTATTTTTAATAATAATACTAGTATAAAAAATATTAAGAGAAGGGAAAAATAGTCATAAAAGAAAAATAGTAAGGATAAGTTGGGAGAATCATAAACTAGGATAATTGTCAAAAGAAGGAAGACCGATCTCTTTTCCTGACTTATCGTATTTTGTGAAGATTTTGGAGGAAGAGAAGAAGAGGAAGCTTAGGGTCTTGAAGGATTGCTAAGAATCTTGGAGAAAAGTGTTAAGCTACAAAATTCTCTAAGGTATGGGGAATTTTCATGTTTTATTATAGTTTTATAGGGTTGGTTTGTGAATAGACTAAGTATTTGTAGATTGTTGAGTAATTATTGTGTTTGATAATTTAGAATGAGTCAGGAGTATATGAAATGATGAATTAAAGTGATTTGGATTGTTATGTGTTGATGTATGTGTGTTTTTTGATCAATTTGATGCATTTTCGTTTTTAGAAAAACTAAATTTTGAGGTATTTGAGAGAAAAATCGCAGCAGGAAAATATTTGGAAAAAATGTGTTTTGTCGCATCCTGACACGGGTCGTGTCACGCAACACGGGCGCCCGTGTCAGCCATCTGTGTGGAAAAAGAAAATTTTGGGGCTACAGTAAGCCTGACACGGGTCGTGTCATAGGACACAGGCGACCGTGTCAGACTACTGTATTGGTTGTTTGTTTTCTGTTTGAAGTTGGAATGCATGCCTTCTGACACGGGTCGTCTCATAGGACACAGTTGGCTGTGTCAGGTGATTGTATATGTTGTTTTTGATGATTTTTGAGGCTTTCTCGTGCCGAATTTTGTTGTCGAGTTGTTTGTTGATGTATAGATGATAAAACATGATTGTATAATAAATACTTGTCGAATATGAAATGAATGATGCACATGTTTATTTTTGACGAATATAGGAGAATTAACATCATTTCATTTTATAACATTCTATGTTGGGGCTTTAGCCTATTAGTAGCTTCAATCCCATTGTGAGAATTGAAGTGATTTGGTGATATGTTATACTCCCTTGTGGAGGGTTGATGGTCAGTCTCCATCACATGGAGAAAATTGGTACCACATGCATTCTTTGCATTTCATTATAGTTGACATCACATATAAAAGATGTATTTGTGATTGTGTTGTGCAGAATTTTGTTGGTGATGCTAAGATGTTGTTGTGCTTATTCTATTTATTTCCATGTACTTATATTTCTATAATGAATTGTGAATTCTCACCCTGCCTGCTTGAAAATGTTGCCTCTTATATGGGTAACTTGCAGATGATCAAAAGTAGTCCCGCAGTGCTGGATTGAGTCGTGAAGCATTTTTGTTGTTGTTTTAGTCGTGTATTGGAGTTTTGTCCTGCTCTATGTCATGTAACATCGAGTTGGGATTAGTTGCGTACTTGGTGTTTCCCTTTTGATTTTATGTTGAAAGTTTTCTGATTGTTGATGTTATTTTGAATTGAATACTTTTATTTAAGAAGTATAACATTGATGTGGATTAAAAAGTATGATTAGGTTGTATAATGCCTATTTATGCTAATATTGAATGAGTAACCTGTGTTACGGACATGACAATAATTTTGAATGTTGTGTTGGAATATATGTGAAACCTTTCATGTCAATTTTTACTCTGATATTATGAATTATTTTCTTATAAGTGTATATGGGGTAGAAGGGTGTTACATTAGTGGTATCAAAAAAGGTCGGTCTGTCCGGCTAAGTTTTGTTGTTGTCAGTCTGTTGTCGGTCGTTACTTGTTAACAATTATTCTTTTCTGATGTGGTGAGTGTTGTACAGAATGGATGGAAACAACATGCGTGCTTTTGCTGAGGATATTGCAGCTTTTGTTTATACTACTGCTTGAAACAATGCTCATGATGAGTTTCGTGTTTTGGAGAAGTTTCAGAGGAATAACCCACCTGTTTTTGAAGTAACTCATGATCCGGTGAGCGCACAGAAGTGGCTCAAAGCAATTGAGAAGATTTTTAGGGTGATGGCATGTGATGATGCATAGAAGGTGAAATTTGGTACCCATATGTTGTCTGAAGAGGCTGAGAACTGGTGGGATAATAGTCGTCAATGTTTGAAGGATGGTGGTATTATGGTGACTTGGACTGTGTTTAAGACAGAGTTCCTTAAGAAGTATTTTCCTGAAGATGCTCGTGGTAAGATGGAGTTCCTTGAATTGAAGACATGGAATATGACTGTAGTATAGTATGCTGCTAAGTTTGAAAGGCTTGTGAAGTTTTGTCCTTATTACAATCGTGCGGATGCTGAACTTCCTAAGTGTCTCAAGTTTGAGAATAGGATGAGACCAGAGATTAAGCAGGGAATTGGATGCCAAAAAATTTGTAGGTATGCAGAACTTGTGGAAACGAGTCGAATTTACGATGAGGATAGTCGAGCTCGATCTGCTCACTACAAACAGCTGAGTGAGAAGAAAGATGAAGGCCAATTTAGAGGGAAACCTTATGTGACTCCAGGTGACAATGGGAAACAGAAGGTATCAGATGAGAAAAAGCCAAGTAGGGGAGCCGCTAACGCACCTATTAAGTGCTATAGGTGTGGAGAGTTGGGTCAAAAGGCTGATGTGTGTACAAACAAGGTTCTGAAATGTTACCGTTGTGGTAAAACTAGGCATATAATTAGTGACTGTCTGAATGAGGGTCCGACCTGTTTCAATTGTGGTGAACATGGGTATATCAGTGCTCAATGCCAAAAACCAAAGAAGACTGCTACTGCTACCCAGACTACTGGAAGAGTGTTTGCTTTGGTGGGTTCGGAAGTTCCCAAGAAGGACAACTTGATTCGAGGTACTTGTCTTATTAACAAAGTTGAGTTGATTGCTATTATTGATATTGGGGATACACATTCATTTATCTTACTTGAGTGTGATACTAGATTAGGTTTGAATTTGTCTAATATGGATGGTAGTATGATCATAGAGACTCATGCTAATGGATTTGTGATTACTATGCTTGTTTGTTTGAAGTGTCCTTTGACAATCTTTGAGAATAATTTTGTGATGGATTTGGTGTGCTTACCCTTGCACCAAATCGATGTTATCCTTGGTATGATATGGTTGGAATTCAATTATGTTCATATTAATTGTTATAGTAAGACTGTGAGGTTTCCTGAGCTAGGTGAGAATGGTGAGCTGATGTTCTTATCTGCTAAGCAAGTGGATGAATTGTTATCGGATGAAGCATTGATGTTTGCGGTGTTTGCATCATTGCAAGTTGATGGTGAAGCCGTCAGTGTTGAGTTCTCAGTGGTTTGTGAGTTTCCAGATCTGTTTCCGGATGATATAAGTGATTTACCTTCGAAACATGAAATTACGTTTGTTGTGGATTTAATACCAGGTACGAGTTCGGTGTCGATGGCTCCTTATCGGATGTCTGCTTCTGAGTTGAGTGAGTTGAAGAAACAAAGAAGAATTGTTAGAGAATAGATTAATTCGACCTAGTGTTTCGCTATGGGGTGCTCCAATGTTACTTATAAAGAAGAAAGATGGTAACATGAGATTATGTGTTGATTATCGTCAGTTGAATAAGGTGACTATCAAGAATAAGTATCCACTTCCGAGGATTGATGACTTGATGGATCAACTTGTAGGTGCTTGTGTGTTCAGTAAAATTGACATGAGGTATGGTTATTATCAGATTCAAGTTAAGGCTGATGATATTTCGAAGACAACTTTCAGGACGAGGTATGGTCATTATGAGTACACAATGATGTCGTTTGGAGTTTCTAATGCGCCCGGTGTGTTCATGGAATATATGAACAAAATCTTTCATGAATATCTTGATAAATTTGTGGTGGTTTTTATAGATGATATCTTGATATATTCTAAATCAAAAGAAGAACATTTTGAGCATTTGAAGATTGTGTTACAAATATTGAGGGAAAAGAAATTGTATGCTAAGTTGTCAACGTGTAAGTTCTGGTTGAAGGAAGTGAGTTTCCTTGGCCATGGATTTCAAGTGATGGAATTTCCGTAGATCCTTCGAGGATTGATGCGGTGTTGTAGTGGGAGACTTCGAAGTCTGCTACTGAGATTCATAGTTTTCTTGGATTGACTGGTTATTATCGTAAGTTTATTGAGGGCTTTTCTAAGTTGGTGTTGCCGTTGACGCAATTGACTCGAAGGGGTCCAGCGTATGTGTGGGATGTTGCTTGTTAGGAAATTTTTGTAGAACTAAAGAAAAAGTTGACGAATGCTTTGGTGTTAGTTTTTCCAGATCCAAATGATTCCTTTATGGTTTATTGTGATGCTTCGAAGATGGGTCTTGGTGGAGTTTTGATGCATAATGATAAGGTAGTTGCTTATGTTTCAAGACAGTTAAGAGTTCATGAGAGGAATTACCCTACTCACGACTTAGAGTTGGTTGTTGTGGTATTTGTGCTGAAGATTTAGAGAAATTATTTGTTTGGTTCAAAATTTGAGGTATTCAGTGATCATGAAAGTTTGAAATAATTGTTTGATCGGAAAGAGTTAATTATGAGGCAAAGAAGGTGGCTAGAATTGTTAAAGGATTATGAGTTTGATTTGAATTACCATCCTGGTAAGTCAAATGTAGTGGTCGATGCTTTGAGCAGAAAGTCATTGCATATTTTGATGCTTATGGTGAGAGAAATTGAAATGATTGAGAAGTTCAGAGACATAAGTTTGTTGTGCGAGGCGACTGCAAATAGTGTTAAATTGGGTATGTTAAAGCTGGCTAGTGGAATTTTGGAAGAAATTCACGAGGGTCATAAATCTAATTTGAAATTGGTTGACCAGTTGATGTTGGTTAATCAAGGTAATGGAGGTGAGTTCCGAATTGATGAAGACGGAGTTTTGAGGTTTCGAGATAGAGTATGTATTTCGGATATGCCTGGAATTAAAAAGAGTATTTTGGAGGAAGGACATCGAAGTCGATTGAGTATTCATCCTGGTGCCACGAAGATGTATCAAGATCTGCGTAATTTGTTTTGGTGGCCAGTTATGAAAAGAGATATTGTTGAATTTGTATATGCCTGTCTTACTTTCCAGAAGTCAAAGATTGAACATAAGAAGCCTTTGGGTATGATGCAACCGTTTAATGTTCTTGAAAGGAAATGGGATAACATTTCCATGGACTTTGTGACTGGGTTACCGAAGACTGCAAAAGGTAATGATTCAATTTGGGTGATTGTGGATAGATTAACTAAGTTGGCGCATTTCTTGTCGATGAAGATTACTCATTCTATGCAGAGGCTAGCTGAGATGTATATTGAGGAGATTGTGAGGCTGCATGGAATTCCTTCGAGTATCGTGTCAGATAGAGATCCGCGGTTTACATCGAGGTTTTGGAAGAGTTCACAAGATGCTTTGGGTACTAAGTTGAGGATGAGTTCTGCTTATCATCCGTAGGCAGATGGTCAGACTGAAAGAACAATCCAATCTTTAGAAGATTTGCTGAGGGATTATGTGCTAGACCAAATAGGATCTTGGGATAGTCACTTGCTGTTGATTGAGTTTACATACAACAACAGTTTTCATGCTAGTATTGGAATGGCTCCATATGAAGCGTTGTGTGGTAGACGATGTCGAACTCCACTATGTTAGTATGAGCTGGGAGAAAGTTTTGTACTTGGACCTGAGATTGTTCAAGAGACAACCAAGAAGATTAAGATGACTCAGGAAAAGATGAAGGCGTCGCAGAGTCGTCAGAAGAGTTACCATGATAAAAGGAGAAAAGCACTTGAATTCCAAGAGGAAGATCGCGTGTCATAAGAGTTACTCCTATGAATGGTGTGGGACGAGTTTTTGGTACATATCAGATTATGCAGAGGATATGAGAGGTTGCCTATCGAATGGCTTTACCATCGTCACCTGAGAATTTACATGATGTGTTTCAAGTGTCGCAGTTGAGGAAGTATATTCCAGATCCGTCGCATGTGATTCAAATGGATGATTTTCAGGTGAGGGATAACCTAACAGTTTAAGCTTTTCATGTGAGGGTTGATGGTCGAGAATTGAAGCAACTGCGAGGTGAAAAGATTGCCTTAGTGAAGGTGTTGTGATTTATTGTGATGCTTTTAAAAATGTTGCCTAAAGTGGAACTAAAGAAATCGCTTTTCCATAAAAATGTTGCTTAAGGTATTAAGCAGAGAAGCATTAGGCAGCACTTTTAAAGTAGGGGAAAAGACAACATTTTTTTTAACAAAAAACGCTCCCTAAAGTTGGAAAATAATACACATTAGGCAACGCTTTTTAAAGCGCATCTTAAAGGGGAACAAAAGACACCGCTTTTAGTGAAAAACATTGTCTAAAGGCTAAAAAAAGCGTTGTTAAAAGGACTTGTTTGGCGTAGTGTCTCCATGATTGTGGTTTTCAAGTTCATAATTGATCTCCTCCAAGTGAATTTCTTGGTTTTTTGGAATGTCATTATTGTTTGAGGCTCATCCATAATATGGTTAGAGGTGCTAACTTTATTGAATATTCTTTTTTGGAGGGCTAATAGTCTGATATGTTTTTGTTGTTTTTGGTGTTATTGTCGTTGTTTTTAACAACCTGATAAAAAGGCTTAGTTGGTTGGTTGGTTTGTGGTCTACATGTTCCACATGTTTGGGAACATTTGTGTTTTGGTTTCTAAAAACATTTAAATTATTTCCAATATAGTTGCAAAATGTGCAATAGTCAGACATGTTTTCATAATCAATGTCAACAAAAAAGAGAAAATAGTCCTTTCAACTAACACTTTGTAGATATGTGTTTTTCCTCGTATCAATGTCCATAATGTTGGAACAAAATTAGTTTGTCCAATATCCCTTGAGTTTTGATGATAACAAAGTATTTAGTGAACAATTGGATATACTAATGTTTGTTCAAGTGTGCAGGGCCATAAACTAAAATTTCATATAGAATCCAAGTAATGGTTTTGACTATGAACATTCAATGAGAAACTTAAAGATCAAAATCTGATAGATTAAAAGTTGAAGAATAGAAACTTAAAAACCAAAATCTGATAACGACTAGTTATGGGTAGATTTCAACTGATGCCACCATTGATACAATACGATTTGAACTTATGATGAAGGTTTATGAACCGTGCGATTTTAGGTTTTTTAAAATCGCTAGAGAGAGACTTTTATTATGTCTTCGTGTTGTCATGGTTGATTTCATGAGTACTTGTAAAGAATGCTAATATAAGATATTTTATTAAATTTTAATATTTATTTCTTGTTTTATCTATTTTTAAATCTATATTGTAAAATTCAATTTAAGAAGACGCGTTTTATAAATTTTGATAATCAAATGGTCAAGGGATAATAAACCCTTTTAGAAAAAGTGTTATTATTATTATTCTAAAAAGAAATATCTTGTGGAAGTAACGAAATCTTGCTGATGCAAATCACATTTGCTTAATCTCTTTCTCTTAATACTTGATGCTAATTCATAAAACAAACTAGACATGGTAGGTAGGAACAATCTATTACAATGTATATTGGATTACAACGATTTCAAATTGAATTATTCTCGTATGGGCTAAGAAGAGGGCCCCAAAAGCCCAAAAGCCCAAAAACAGCAAATTCAACCATTTTGCACTCAAGTTGAAAATGAGTTATCTGTAGTTTAACATAATAAAAATGCGCATCCAGGGAATCGAACCCTGGTCAGTACCGTGGGAGGGTACTATGATACCACTACACCAGATGCGCTTGTTTTTAAATTCTTTAGATTTTAAATATATATTATATGTTAAATGTGAAAATAGGATACAATGGATTTGCATCTTATGTGCAAATTATAACCATACCATCTTTTCTATTTAAGCAGTTTCTTTTAAATTTTAATGTAACATTATACATAAATGGCAATGTAAACTAATCACTATAAAAATTTCAGCCCAAAATAATAAGTACCACTATAGGATGGAATCTACTAATATTAACATTGCGAGTTATTTTTGTAAAAAAAATAAAAATTGCAAGTCATTCTATATCAATCGACAAATTACAATTTTTTGATAGATAAATATTGTAAGTATAACAGATAAAAATAAAATAATTTTTAAATTTTGTAACAATAATGCATGGTAATTTTTAAAAATATTTTTGCCTTGTAGTATTTTGGAATTAGGTTAGAAATACTTTAGGGTAAAAACTTTATAAAAAGAATAATATTGACCCTTAAATATTTAAACGTATCCAATTTAAAAAGTATCTTTCAGGAGCATTTATATAATATGAGAAAATCCCACTTCTCCCATTTTCATAATCTATTAGAGAAGTATTTAAAAATCCCAAAATGTTCAAAATCACAATAAACTCAATTTTCATCCAAATTAAGTGTTGTAAGTTGTAATTCCTCTTTCACAAATCAGACAACACAATAATGTATGTTAAAGTTTATAATGTATTTTGTTGTCCATATATTTTATTTGAGTATCCAAATCCAAAGATTCCACTTTGGTCCTTTAAATGAGTCCTATTAATTTTTTTATATTTTTTTTATATTTTTTTATATTTTTTAATTATTTAAACAATTCACCTACATTTTTCAAATATCCTATTATATGCTAATTATCTAAAGAATTCTAACATAATGTTGCGGGAACAGTGAAGACACGACAAAAAAAAAAAAAAACTGCTGATATCCATGCTTTTAGGAGATTGCTATTATTAGATTATGTTATTATTGTTTGTGCAAATTCTTAATGAAATTCCCAAAGACAACTTTCGAGTTACTTCCAAACCATGATAAAAAGTTTGGTTTTTTGGTTATGTTATGTTTTTTTCCTTCACTAGGTATTCTATACCTAGAAAAATTATGATGTTCATTAAATAACTTAAACAATCGATGCATCAAGTGTGATTTTGAATCGATCAATATCATCCAGAGTTTCCAGCTAGTATAATATAATCTACGTACACTACAAATGCAATAAAATGTGAATCATTATGGAGTGTGAAGAGTGAGTGATTTGAACTAGATTGTTTATATCCTTGATTAGCCAAGAATCATGCAAAACTTTCATACATTTTCTGCTATCCGACCTTAAAACATAGATAAATTTTAACAATTTTCATACATGGTTTGACTTTGGACTATTAACACCTTGCGGCACTGACATGTACACATTTACGTAAATCTCCATGAAAAAATGTATCTTTTATGTCTAATTGGTGCAAATGCCACGAGGTTATAAAATCCAATGCAAGTAATATCCTTATAGTGGTTATTTTTTCCACATGTGAAAAGGCATCAAAGAAGTCAAGCCCCTCTATGTGATTGTAACCTCTGGCTACTAGTCTAGCCTTATATCTCTCTATAGTTCCATCTCATTTATACTTCACCATATAAACCCATATGCTACCAATAGGCTTGATGTTTGGTAGATAATAAACAAAAATCTAAGTTTTGTTGTGTTTCAAAGCATCTAGTTGATAATTCATTTCCTTGATTCTTGATCCAACAATCATATTTGCTTGCTTCTTGATAACTATCTGGCTCAGAAACATTGGTAATGGATGAATAAAACTTCTTGTTATAAAGATCTTTTTAATGTTTGGGTTTCAAATATATGTTCATTTGGTGATTCAATCTCATTTGTGTCAAGTATTGAAAAGTGCTCCTCATTGTTTTGGTTTGAAGTATTATTGGTTTGGATCTGGTCATGTTTAACTATTATGACAGGCTCAGGTGTAACATTATTATCAGAGTGATATGTCCAAGAAAAATACTAATTTGGATTACAATATGGAACAACATGATCATGATGACTAACATGTCTAGATATGAATATGATTTTGGTGTTTAGGTCTACAATCACAACACCCTTGATATTTTGCTTGTATTCCAATAAAATGCCCTTTCTAGGTCTAGAATCCAACCCAATTCTATGCTTTTTAAGAGTAGAAGCATATCATAATGATCCAAATACTTTTAACTCATTTTTGTCAGGACCATTCCCCAATTTATGAAAACATGAAGAACTATTTTGAAGTAAGGGACTAGCAACTCGATTTATGAGATAAATGTATGAAAGGTTGCATTAGACCAAAATTATTTTGGTAGTTTTGACTGGAAAAGTAAAGCTCTCCCCACATTTAATATGTGTTTATACTTCCTTTCTACTCTCCTTTTTTTTAGTCTCAAGACAAATAGTTTGATTTTATATGCCTTTAGATGAGTAGAAATCAGTCATTAAAAACTCAGGACCATTATTAGTCCTAACAATCTTAACTTTGCAGGTGTGTTGGATCTCTATCATGATTATGAATTTTTGAACAAGATTAGTGACTTCACACTTGGATTTGCAAAGGATTATCCAGGTGAGTTGAATGTAATCATCTACTACAGTAATAAAATATTTATGACCATGAATAGATTAAATGGATAATGGACCCCAAATGTCAAAATGAATCAATTCATAACATTGATTAACTTTTTTATTACTAAGCTGAAATGGAACTTTTCTATGCTTGACATAGTGATATATGTCACAAAAAACATTTTTAAATACATTTACAAAAGGAAAATATTTGTGTAAGTTAAGTAATCTTATATTGGTCAAGTTGCTTAATATGAAATTCCATAAGGCTTTTTGAAGAATGGGGTTGGATTTGAGTTGAGCTTAAATATGAAATTCCATAACAATATAGTTTGAAACAAGATTAACATTAGTAATAAGAATGATGCATAACAATGATGTTGAAAGCTTCAGACTCTTCCCAAAGAATTCAGAAAAAGAATGTGAATCTTGTTTCAAACCAAAAATTTCACATTGTAACTATGAACTATGAATGTAATCTCCTTGTGAAAATATTTCCTTGAGTTTATTCCATACATCGATGGCATTAAAAAAACGATACTTTATGCAATCGATTCTTCAATAAAGTTCATGATTCATTAATGAGCAAGCATGTTACAATTATTCCAAGCCTTGTAACTCGAATAAAACTCGACCGATACAGGTAAGAAACCATCAACAAAATCAAATTTGTTCTTCCCACCAAAAGCACATCGCATGGATCTCTCCCATGCATAGTAGTTAGAATGAGTTAAAAATTGTGTAATTTAAATTGAAGAAGTACCATATGAATGATTAACATAATACACATTTTTAGGTTGTTGTGAAGGATCTTGAACCAGAGCAACCAGAGCTACGACATTATCGACACCATTGATAACAACATTAACACCCTAAACTCTTTTGAATGGTAGAAAACAAGAACAAGATAAAGAAAGAAAAGTGTAACAGAGCTCAAAACAACCATGATACCATCGTGGAATTTCTCATTATCATGATGGAATTGAAAGAAAACTTGAAAGTATAAAGAAAAGTAGATAGACAACAATATGAATGAATTTATCTCATTGATTGGAGTTAGTTACAAGGTGAGTATTTATATATAAGTTAGTTTCTAACAAATTTTAACTAACCAATGATAACTCGTAACTAAATCTCTAATGAGTAAAAACTCTTATACATATGATACATGCTTAACAATGGTAGACTGCATGATCTATAAAGTCGTTTGTTTGTAGTGCAAGGTTTCTATCTTTGTGTACTTTAACACTATCAATATCAGAATTAGCCAGCTTAATAACCATCCCAAAATCTAACTTAGCATATACCACACCAGGGGTGGCAAAATGGGTCGCCTGTCCCGCTCCACCCCACTTTAAGCCCGCAAAAAAAAAAGACGGGACGGGCAAGCTCGATAAGTGGAAATGGGCATAAAAATCAAGCTCGCCCCACCAAGGTGGCGGGTTGGCGGGCGACGGACTTTCCCGCTAGTTTATTTATTTATTTATTTTTCATTTTTTAAATAGATTAATAGACTTATTTTTACATTTCAATTAGATTTTTCACTTATTTTTTAGAACAATGTTTATAAAGAATCTTTTTAACAAATTTTACTTAAAAAATATTGCATATATTCTCAAATAAATGTATAAAATAAAACAATCAATTATTGTAATTACTAGAATTAACTAAAAAATGACAGGTTTAAGGTGGGACAAGCTAAACGAATAGGTGTTGCGGGCTTTCACATCAGCGGGTTTTGACGGGATGGGCTTTAGCGGATGGTTGTCTTTAGCTGAGCAGGCTTTGGTGGGCGGCGGGTCCAAAATCCCAATCCAACCCTTCATTTTTTTACTGGTTCGTGGGCCGGCCTGATTGGCCACGACCCTCTTTTCCACTCATATACCACACATACCCCTTAAGTATATGATCATATAATGTAAATTTGTGTTTTGTGATAGTGTTCATCGATGGTAAGAAGATTCATGCGAATCCTCCACGTTTCGGGAGAAGCTTAGGTATAACTCAGGGTGTTAAGGGTGGAATGGATTATAAAGACAACATTGCATCTAAACCTTTCTTGGAGAGGATTGATGAGGATGATGGTTGAAGGATGGAGTTTGATAAAGGATGATGAAGAAGAGATTGGAGGGGATCTGTTATGGAGTTTCCATTAGAAATCTCCGAGAAAAAAAATTATGTTATTAGTTTCTGTTAGCCATTTTTCATAATTGTTTCTGATAAAATTCTCTTCTCCCTAATCTGTTCACTCTGCTAAATTATTAGTCTTTTTGTGAGCTTTTGTAACTGAATTTTCTTCAAGTGATATGATTTTTCTTTTCCATTTTTCTGGTGTCTGCTACATAGAAACTGAACTTCAAGCTTGTTATTTCAACCTCTTTTTTACATTCATTTACTGACTGTTATGAGTTTGTTATCAGAACAAAAAACCAATATGAATTTCCTCTATAGTCCTTTTTCAATTGAAACTTTTTGGTTCTCACATGCTCTACGCTTCATGTATTCAAGAGATACTTAATTGGACAATAAAAATGAGTTTTATTTTAAAAATGGATATTGTATCATTTGGTTTATTTAATGGTTAAGAAAGAAAGTTTATGGAAAAAAAGTTTGGACTTTTTTAATGATAGAGTGGATTTTAGAATTAAATGAATATTAAGAAGGAAATTCAAAATGAATGATGGATTGATTTAGAAACAAATATGGATAAAATGGACATATAGAATATGGACTTGGTTTTGAAATATATGGTTGAATAATGAAAAAGGTTTATGGCTTAGAAAACATATGGGCTTAAACAATCAGGTGTAAAATGTTAACTATTATTTGCCTTGATAACTTGAACTCAAACGATCCACATGAACACTTTTAATCTCACTTGAATCCATAAACCAAAGTTAATTTCTTCGAAATCCCTGTTTTCCATGCAACTTTCTAATCCATATTGAACTTTCATGATAATCAACAAACATCGCCAATGGCCTTGATCACCCCTATCACTGCTTCGAATCCTTGGACATGATAAGGATGGAGACACGGAAGAACACCTTGATACCCAACGATCCTCAGTTGATGAAATGCCAACCTTGGTTGAAAACGTATACGCCAATACTTCTTTTGTAATTTTCACTTTAAACAACGATGGAATCCATTGAGTGATAAGATGCACTGATGTCATACTTCACAAGGAGAACTCTTGATGGCCAAATAATCGGGGAAATAAACCCTAATAAAATGTTGATGGTGAGTACCAAAGAATAATACCCTTGATTATTATGCTGGCCAAACCTTGAGGATTCACCTGATAAGCATAAGTAGGGTGCGAAACCCTAATTCCATAACCTGAAACAAAACTCCGGTGAAGTAGAAACCACAAACCAATGGAATAACCCGGTTTTTCAGAGGGCACTGATCTCATGCCTTAAGAGCTTATTGAAAATGCATGATTGTGATTATTATGACCTAGTAGAGAATGCATATGAATGTGAAGCATAAAGTCAGCTAGTGGTAATAAATAAGAGTGAAAATTTTAGGGTGTTACAGATGGCAATGAGTGTTTCGAAATTTTGTAGAAATCCTTGGTTCCGTTTAAAGTAAGGACTTTCGGTTGGGGATGCCTCTTGAATCGTCTTCCTTCAAATGATCTTCTCTTGCATAGAGACGTACTTCCTTCGAATCAAGTCTTTTGTTCATTTTGCACGGATGAGGTTGAATACATTTGTCATCTTATTTTTCTTTGTGTGATTTTGCGAAAAAGGTATGGATGGAGGTTTCAGTGTGGGTGAGGTTTAATGATTTTGTTGCTGTGGATGTTTGTGGTGTGGATGTTTGTGGCAGTTTTCTATCTTGGGAAACATTCTTTAAGGACAAGAAAATCAAGGCAGGTAATCTAGGGAACATTTGGCTAGCAATCTCTTGGAATCTTTGGAAATTGAGGAATGACATGTTATTTAGGAGCGAACTTTGCAATTTTAATGATCTGGTTTGGAAAATCAAAATACGGCTTGGAGGTGGTCGTACATAGAAGATATATTCATTCTAATTATAGTTTTTATGAGTTATACAAAGACCCTTTGTATCATTTAAGTTAGACTTTAATTAATTTAATCTCTCTTATCGTTTTTAGGAGTTGTATCAATTTCTTTTTGTAATTGGGTAAGAATATCCATAATACTCGGTTAATGAAATCCTTACTTAATTTAAAAGTCACACGTACAAATTTTTTACATCAATATTATTTTTTACATCAATATTATTCTCATTTATTTATTTAATTCAGACACCAATGTTGAGGCACCAATGTTAAATGGTGTCATTCCATAAAGCCATTCCCAAGTAGAGAATTGATCCTACATTCCTTATGTTTAGTACTTTATTCTCAAAATAAATATCTCAATCCCCAAATTAATATTTTTTAAGCAAAGTTTGGTACGAATCTTACAAATACATAAACAAGCAAATCATTTTTGGTTAGCGTTAATCACACTTTTCTTGCGCTTACTTTAACTACTAATAGAATGCAGAATAAATTCATATGTAGAAACTGTTGGCAGCCATTAAAAGTATCATAATTAATGGTAGAATTGAATTATTTTACTTCATGCCAGCTTAGGATTCTCATTCCAAAGGAATGATTGAATATATCATGACAAGGCATCACATATGACAGATCTCCAAACATGCACTCTTCTTTATAAAAATAAGATGAATAAATAAAATGGCATTCTCTTGAGGATAATAATTAAATCAAATGGGTACTAATCTCTCTCTCTCTAAACTATATAAAAATTTATGTAGTGGTTATAAAAAAAGTTAGACATGGCATTCTTATAACCATAGTACAAAAGCATAAGTATAAATAAATAATCACAAAAATTGGGAATCTTAAAACATGATACAATTTAAATAGTGAATAAAATAAATTATGAGTTGGCATTCTTAAAATTGAGAGCACTATTTCTTACGGATGATAAAATTTACCCTTTAAACAATGATAAACTTAAATCTAATGTTAATGTTAGTGATGGTAATAATTAAGTCCCTTTAGCTTCGAAGCGTATGGGATTATGCATGATAATTTTAGTTCTTGGATGTGTGAAAAATTTACTTATAGAGGATAGTTCATCTCGTTGTTAGATGGTGAAACAAGAACATATTTGGAAACATGTTCACATCTAAGAAGAATATCATATCTAGGTTGATTTATATACTGATTATTCTCGAAAAGTATATCGATAATATCGTAGTAATAAAAAGATCGAATCTACGGGGACTGTTATTTAATAAGACAAAATTATGCAATGCGTATAAAATACTAAATTGGGGTTTTCGAGTTTGAATTGCGAAAATAAAATAAAGTGTTCTAGCAATTTTACTAAAGCGGCCAAGTTGTGTATAGAATCTCATTTTTCTCTATTATTGATGTTCGATGCATTACATGAATGATATTGTCACTATAATCCCACAACGAATTAACAAAACCGTTATACTCAATCCCTTACGATATATCTTACTGATAATTAGTTGGATTTTTTTATCCATAGTCCACCAGCGTAGGCATGATTATGCAATGCAACAAATAATTAATTTCTAAGACACTGTTCGCGGTCTCTTATCCTTATTCAACCAGCGTAAGCACATGAATTGTCATAGGTCCAACACATAGACTAATGGCCAGTATTTCCTATGTGCTTAAAATCAAATTAAAAGAGTATATAACATATAAAGCATTAAGAACAAGGTGCAGATGAATAGAATTATAGATTAAATTACTCATGCAGTATCAAATCAAACATATGTCCCAACAATATCAAAATAGGTTCATCAAACACAACCTAACCTAGAGAGAATTAGCTACTCATAATTCAAATTACAATACCAAATAATAATAAGAGGTTTGCATAAGAATTCCCTTGAAGAATTGTCCTTCAATGGCTTTAAATGCTCTCCAAATATGCCTTTTGATGTTGAAAATCGTCAATTTTCATGTAAAGTTTCGTAACCCTTGAAAAAGTGTCAAAAGTACCCTTAAAAAGCCTCTAAAATAGATCATAACACGTCAGAAAAGCCCATATAAAGGGATCATCGCACGCGTGATGACCTACATCACGCGCGTTGTAGTTGTTACTTCCCTATTGCACGCGCGGTGTTGCGTATGATTATTCCAGTAGTTGAACGTTTTTTCTCCCTTTTTCATCTGATTTTCACTAAGTCCCTATTTCTCCACACTTAAATTTTTTTTCTCATTCTTTGGTATGCATTATTAATTTTTGATCCTCTTTAACTTGTTTTGATCTGTTACTTCGACCGAAATCTTATAATGACGAAATGCCATCACATACAAAATAGTTTGCACTATGGCTATGATATTTATCTTGAGGCTTTGGAGTGTGATCTTAAATATCAATTAATTCAAACTATTTATCAGGAAACAATTATTTTATTTTAGAAGATGGGAGATAAATGGATTACATATGGAGATAAGAATACTAAGTATTACCACTCAAAGACTATTGTGCATAAAAGTAAGAAAAAATCTACGCCCTTAGAGATGAGAATAGAGACTAAGAATTGTAGTTGCATGTCCCTACAATCCGGTTAATTTTTTGTTTGTCTTATTGCTTTCATCTTTATTTTATTTCGATTCATTGAGTCTCCTTCATGATTACATTTCTCAGAATCGAGTTTGATTTGATTCGTTTTTAGCATGCATAAAACTTTGGTTAGATTTGATCTTAATCTAAATAATATTTGATCAATAGCATATGTTAGTGGAATAGAATATTTTTGTGTTTTTTGGTTAAACTTTTATTCAATAGTAAAATCTCAAAATGATTTTGAAAATTTGAAAATTTGAGATTTTACAAGATTGGTTAGAATCATTTCGTCTTACATTGATCAAAATCAAATTTTGAACATGATTAGAATAAAATCCATTTTTCGAAATTCCTTGTCAGTTCCGTGTCATTTAATCTGAATCAAATTTTGAACATGATTCAAATCATATGGCATTTTATTCAAATCATGAATTTCTTGATCTAAATCAACTGGAAATATTTTAAATTTTTTGGTTATTTCTTTCATTCCACCTCATTTTGTTCATTTGATCCAAATCATATTTTTCTTGATTCAAATCTAACCACCTTTTTCAGTCATTTTGTAATATCCATATCAAACACATATAAAAAGATTTTTCTCATCATTCTTCACATAACATCAATCATTCTATTAATATTTTTCAGTGTGATTTTGTGTGAAAATCAATTTCCTCTATTTCGAGTGTTTAAAGTCTTGCAATGAAATTCTTTCGATCTTTAACTTCATTTGAGTCCATATCTTTTATAACGAGAGTTATGAGATTGATTGAAGTATGTGTGTACTTGAAACTGATTATTTTTGGAGATTGTAACACCCTAATTGTTGTCCCTAAGATTGTGTTTTGCATTCACATCATTTGCATACAAACAAGATCACACACTGGTCTTTGGTCTTTTCTGGTTGCAGGTTTAGACCTCACAAGGGATCACCTTTGCTTTTGTGTGCTTTTATTTGTTTATTATACTAACATCTGATCAAAATCCAAAAATATTTTATTTTCTTTTATTAACCTTTTCAGGGGAAGAACGAGTCAAAACTACCAAAAAATAGTAATTCCTCAGCTCGAACGAATCTCATCTGAACAAAGTCGAAGTTGATCCCCAATCATGTCAACTTATTTGATCAAGGATTCCTCAAATTTTTAATTGATTTATTCAAGGAATTCCAAGGTTCATGTGTTTATTTCCATTCCTTCTTCGACAAGCAAAAGAATCGAGCCGAAGCAATAAACAATGCATTCAAAAAAGAACAAAAATTTAAATTTTGATTTGTTAATTGATTAACCAATGTGTTAATTGATTAACCTAGGCGAAATTTTGAATATTTGTTTGAATTCATCATCATCTCAGCCCTTGATCTAATTTGGAATATTCTAGATCACATCATTTTAATTCTCCTATATCACTTTGATAATTTCCCACCATATACCTTCACTAATCACCAATCCCTTATGAATTTCCCTCCAAATTTGGATTTTAAGCCTAATTTTGATTTTCCAAAGCAAACTCCATTCCACCAAATTTCCAAGCCTAAACTCTTTAAGTATATGCATCATTTCACGCATTTTCTCAAGCTTTAGAGAGAAAAAAACCCCTTGCAAAGTATCTCCTCAAACCACAAAATTCAGCAAAGCACATTTTCTTCTTTTGAAAGTTTTCAAGAATTTGCATTGAATTCTTGACAAACTTTGAGCTAAACCTTCATCCTTTTCATTTTTCTTCATCAATATCACTAGATCAAGCTTGCTTGTAGAGTGATTTGAAGTTTGTTCTTGGTAATTCAGCTACCTCCATTGTTACACCTTCACCATCATCATCATCCAAGATGTAAATCCTTGGTACTCTTTGTTGTTGATACTTTGGATCATATATTGTTGTTTGATTGTAGGTTTCCATTGTATTTTTCATTTTAAAATTCATGCTAATTCAGTTCATGATCATAAGGTGTTTGGAAAATGTTTTGAATGTGGACCATGCTGAATTTTAGCCAATTTTCCGCCTCTGATTTAGTGTTAATCGATTAACCAATTGCAGTACAAATTGGTTAATCGATTAACCAGTGTATTTTTACGCATGATTTCAAAATTTGAACGTGTTAACTGATTAACCAAAGTGTTAATGAATTAACACTAATCCATAAGTGGTTTTTGGCTCTATTTTGGGACTGTTTTGCTTCCTTTTCCCCCCTTTTCCCATCTCTTCTTATTTTTACCTTGGGAGACATTTTTGGGACTGATTTCTCTTTAATTTCAATAGAATTTAGGTGTATATTATAGGTGATAATATTCATTAGTTCAAATTTATCTTCAAGTGAATTATTTAATTCACTTTAGGTGCTTTGAATTAGTGATATATTTTCACACTTGAATCCACCAAAATGAGTGATTGAACTTAAAGATGAAAGAATACCATAAGTGTAACTCAATTTGGTATTCACCTTTATTTTCATGCGGCATTGCGTTTGGTTGACGATTTACATATCATTCATATTGCATTTATTAACAAACACATTATATTAGTTGACCTTGTAGGGTAATTACTCCGTAAATTACTCGGTGATTTCTTAACATATACCTAAATGTGTCTCTACTTTGGAATAAAAATCCAATTTGATACTTGCACTTTTATGGACCGGACCTAAATTGGTCGCTCCACCCCAATGTTGGTTAATCATTTGCATTAGATCCACGACTTTTGAAGCTTGATGCATAATTGCTTTGGATATCCCAATCTTCTTTCAAGTCTAAATCGAATTTGGGTTTAATTTATAGTGTAAGATACTAAGCAGAATCAATTTCCTTTTCGGTTTTGGCACTAGGTGTCTTGTTACTCTCTTTTGGTTGGGGATGATTAAGTTCACCATATCATTATTATGTATATATTATTATTATTACTATTATATTACTATTTTACTCTCCTTCTTGCCTCCTATCCTCTTTAATTTCCTTCTTGCTCCCTTATCTCTTTTACTTTTATTATGCTTTATCATCCATTATCATGTTGATGTTTATGTTACTTTTATTTTGTGCTTTTCTTTTCCTTTGTCCATTTGGACACCAAAAATATTAATAAAGGATTAAACCTCTAAAAAAACTTGTGATCTTGATTTTGGACTATGGCTACTATCCTTTGCATTGGAATTGGAGTATTGGACTTAGATTCTAGGACACCTTCCCTTTGCTTTGATCATCATGGAGTTGGTACTTTAGCCTTTATTTGGCCATTTGCTAGATTATGCTTATAAGGATGGAACTCTAATGCTTATGCTGGGAAGTATCATCAAGTTTGGTTAGATCTTTTCTCCTTTATCTATTTTATTTTATTTTTTAAGATAGCCTCTTCATCTCATCCCCTTCTCAATTTTCAAAAAATTCTCTCTTTTTCAAAGGATTCTTGTTTTAAAAACCTTCACCACTTTAATAATCAAACCTTGACTTTTTTCAAGTTACTTTTACTTCTTCTTTTCTTTAAATAAATGTGAATGAACTTAATCATTTTAATTTCAATTCAAAAATTAAAAAGAACCAAACTCATTCAAGTTGTTTTATGCCTTTTTGCACATTTTTTTTGTTATCTTTGCAAGTTTAAACTATGAGTCATTTTTTTCTAGACGGGTGCAAGTCTCTCAATCTCCATGGTTGTAGTTTGATGTAATTGAGTCTCTTGACATTTGTGGGGATTTAGTGGCATACTCGTCGATTTTATCTGATTTGACGCCCTCCCCATAATGATGTATGAGTCCATGCCCTCATTTTCATGGTAGATTTGTGGGGGATTATCCACTTGAAAATGGAAAATTGTCTTCACTTATTAAAATCAATCAAAACCAACCAATTTTCACTATATGTACCACGAACTACGGAGTTTTGATCTTACATTGCACATTGTGGATACATAGGCATGAGGTGGTAAACCTCTCCAAACACAAAAACATTAAAAATTAATTCTTTTCTCATCCCCCACTCTCATTTAACAAACCATTTTCAAACCAAAAGCAATAAATTTTTCAAAGGGCTCCCGTGGAGTACCACAAATATTTTGGGTGCTAACACCTTCCCATTTTGTAACCAACTCCCTTACCCCTTCTCTGCTTGTTTCTTTATCTTTTTGCTTTTAGATTCATTTTAGGATTTATTCGCTCTTTTTTCCTTTTCCTTTTGGAATAAAATAAAAGCGTGGTGACGAATTTATTTATCTTGAGTTAAGTTAATCAATAACTTACACTCACGATTTTTGTCGCTATAGAAAAGTGACGACTCAACTGGGGAGTATTCTCTAAGTGGGTTCGACCTACTTTGATTTATTTATTGCTTTGGTTTTATTTGTTTGTTATTGCTTGTTCTATTTTGGTTTGGTGATCCTCTGTGAGTGAGATATATCTTATACTCGAATTAGAGTGAACTAATGATAGGACGATGATATATTCGAGGAGATATGCGTGGAGTAGTCCTATGAGATATCAATACGAGAATCACGACTCATTTAGGCTTCTTTGGATTACTGATGTCACAGCGAGTAGTCGTATCATGGCATTACTTTTCTGATTCGAACTTATCATACTGAGGACCTTAGAACCCTTAATCCATCCAGGCCATTTTAGGAACATAGTGCGGAAGTCATCCAGGTGTAGTCCTAGGGTAATTGTCACACGATACTACACTCGGACGAGGTCCTCTTGAGGAAATTATCGGTTGCAGAGTAGTCCAACATACCAATGATATCTGAAGGATGACTGCTAACTCTGGGAATCTCTGTTATAACCCTTTTGGTTTTCTGTAGGTACAATGAAGAAAAAACCTTAGTACATACCTTTACGGGTTGGTGTTCTTATCCCTTGACTCCATGCTCGTGACTCGGAACCTTGACCTGTGTGCTTTGTGTGATCTTGTTTGTGTTTGTTGTATACATGCACTCATGCATTCATGACCATTGTTCTCAAGATTTCAAGGGACTTATAGGAACTTTTGAAAATATTCCAGATGTCTTTGGTTTTGAATATTGAAAAGAGGAATACTCAAAAGTACCGTTTCAAGAGTCCTAATTTAGGAGAGTTGAGAAAGCTCTGAACTTTGGTGGTTTATAATGATGATTTCTTGAAATGTTATGGTAGACTTTTGTTCATTCTGAAGACCGATGTACCGGAGGGAATTCTTAATACCTTGATTCAGTTTTATAATCTATTGCATCATTGTTTCACCTTTCCCAATTATCAGCCTGTGCCGACCTTAGAGGAGTATTCCCATTGGATGGGTTTGCCGATTTTGGATAAGAAGTTTCTTTGTAGTGTTTAGAGGAGGAGTTTACAACCAAAGTTATTGCCAAGGCTCTTTGTCTTAAGGAATCTGATTTTAAGGGAAGGTTTGTTTCTAAAGGGGATGTTCATGGAATAAATGATAAGTTCTTAATGGGGGAAAGCTTCTACTTATCTCACTATGGGTAATAGAGATGCATTTGAGGCCATTCTCTCTTTTCTCATCTATGGTATTGTGTTGTTTCCTAATCTAGATAGTGTTATTGACGAGCATGCTATTCAGATTTTCTTGAAGAGAAATCCTGTGCCTATTTTGGTTGGAGATATTTATCATTCCATTCACCATAGGACTTCCAAATGTGATGGAAAGATTATTTGTTGTGCGCATCTTCTATATAGGTGGTTTATTTTGCACCTACCAAAGTCTAGCGTCTTCATTGAAAATAGAGAAAAACGAAGATGGTCTCAAAGGCTTATGTCTCTTACTCATGCGGATATGAATTGGTATTACTCATATTATGATACTGGAGTGCTTATTGATGGTTGTGGAGAGTTTCCCAATGTGCCTCTTCTTGGTACACATGGTGGAATTAGTTACAACCTTATTCTTGCTAGACGACAGTTTGGGTATTACTTGAAGGAGATACTAAGCAATCTTTCATTATCGAGTTTCTTCTTTCTTAATGATGTGGATCATTTAGAGATAAAGAAAAGGACCACTCATTCTTGGCATTCTGTTCATAAGAAAGAAAAATATCAGTTGGGAAGGAAACATTATGCTCCTTCCGAGTGTTATATTCAGTGGGCTCAATTAGAGCTTGCAAGCTTAAGATGCCTTACCCGCCCGAGGAACCTTTGTTTCCTATTTTTCCTTTATCAACTTTTCTTCCTCCTGTTGATAAGAAGGCTACGCTTCAAGAAGAGTTAGACCAAATGAAGCAAGAGAAAGAAGCTTGGTTACTCGAGAAGTTAGATATGCAAGAGCAATTGAAAGAGAAAGATGATCTTATTGAGCTACTTGAGTGATGTGTTACAAAGAAGCCGAGAGTGCAAGAGGATTTATTTTCCTTTAGTACTTCATCTATTATTCCTCCCGCTTCTGGTGCATAGAAAGTTGTTGTCGATTAGATTGTGAAGGATAAGGAAGACATGGAGATTCATTACAAGAAAGAGATCAGAAGGATCCATATGAAGTACCATCTTGGTTTTGGGATTTCTTCAGATATGATCTCATATGCTTAGTATTCTCTTCTCTTATGTATTAGAATTGTTGAGACTTGTACTTCAAAGTTGTAATCTTCTCTTTCGATATTAATGAGAATGCATTTTTCAATATTTCAAAATGTGTTATCCTTTTATAAATATTACAATTTTCCTTATAGTCCTTTGAAAGTTTTGCATTTTCATTTGCATATCATGCATCATTATTGCATTGGTATTACATCCTGAGAGTTCTACATGGTTCATATGTGTTTCTTGGTCTTCATCCAGTTTCCTTAGCAAGATGACTCGTTGTTACGGTACTCGGGTTAATCAAAGGAAGATGTTAGAATATCTACAACAAGAGAATTGCGAGCTTCGCGAAGAAGTCACAACTCTGAAGGATAGTCTGGAAAGGTTAACTACTATGATGGAAAGTCTGGTGGCTGCACGATATGTAAATCATCATCCAAGCGCAATGCCACATGAAAATAAATATGAATACCAAATTGAGTTACACTTATGGTATTCTTTCATCTTTAAGTTCAATCACTCATTTTGGTGGATTCAAGTATGAAAATATATCACTAATTGAAAGCACCTAAAGTGAATTAAATAATTCACTTAAAGATCGATTTTAACTAATGAATATTATCTACTCTAATCTACACGAAAAGTCCATTGAAATTAAAGAGATATCAGTCCCAAAAATGCCTCCCAAGGTAAAAATAAGGAGAGGCGAAGAAGGGAAAAAAGGAAGCAAAACAGTCCCTAAACAGAGCCAAAAACCACCTCTCGATCAGTGTTAATCGATTAACACTTTGGTTAATTGGTTAACACATTCAAATTTTGAAATCCTACACAAAAATAAACTGGTTAATTGATTAACCGGTTTGTACTGCAATTGGTTAATTGATTAACACTGAACCAGAGGCAGAAAATTGGCTAAAATTCAGCATGATCCTCATTCAAAATATTTTCCAAACACCTTATAATCATGAACTGAATGTGCACAAATTTTAAAGTGAAAAATACAGTGGAAACCTGCAATTAAACAACAATATATGATCCAAAGGATCAACAACAAAGAGCACCAAGGATCTACATCTTGTATGATGATGATGAAGGTATAACAATAGAGGAAGGCATGGAAATAAACACATGAACCTTGTTGCTTTGCTTATTGCTTCGGCTCGATTCTACACAAGAAGTCAAAATTTGAATTTTTGTTCTTTTTTTATTGCATTACTTGTTGCTTCGGCTCGATTCTTTTGCTTGTCGAAGAAGGCATGGAAATAAACACATGAACCTTGGAAATCCTTGAATAAATCAATTAAAACTTGAGGAATCCTTGATCGGATAAATTGACATGATTTCATATCAACTTCGACTTTGTTCAGATGAAATTCATTCGAGCTGAGGAACTGCTATTTTTTGGTATTTTTGACCCATTCTTCCCCTGAAAATGTTAATAAAAGAAAACAAAATATTTTTGGATTTTGGTTAGATGTTAGTAAAAATAAACAAATAAAAGCATACAAAAGAAAAGGTGATCCCCCGTGAGTGAGGCATAAACCTGAAACAAAAAAGGACCAAGGATCAGTGTGTGATCTAATTTGTATGTAAATGATACGAATGCAGAACAAAATCTTAGGGGAAAAAATTAGGGTGTTACAGAGATCTTATTTAGTTTTTTCAAACTGTTATCAAGATTGATAGAATGTCAATGGTGGTGACAAATTCCATTGAAATTAAGTAGGTTCTTCTCTCTAGAATTTCCTTAGTAATGACTATGTATAAAGCTATAGATAAGGCATAGTTCTTCTCGGATCTTCAGATAATGGTGATTGTATGAACTCTTGGAAATATTTGTCAAATAACAAAGAACTCTGCAGGTTCCAATGGGAAACCATTGAAGAATGCACGTAGACAAAACAAGGACGAACGCCGAAGCACTATAATCTTTGTGTCATATCTCTTTCTTTCTCTCTCTCTCCCCCCCTCTCTCTCAATCTCTCTCTTACTTTTGCATCTAAATTTATAGTGATTGTATGCTTAGGTTTTTCAATTCCTTTGTATTATATCTTTTTGTTCTTAATAGTGATTTATTACATAAAGATTTAAGTTTTGTTGGAATTGGACAACTAGTCAAGTTAGTATTGTAATTGATAAAATTAAAAACAAATTGAATATTAGTATTCCACACATTGAATCAATTACGTACATTCCTTGTGATTATAAAATTTGAATCAATTCATGCCAAGCATTTCATTATTATAATCTTGGATATTTATGAAATGAATTATGTAAGCTTGATCATATTCAACTATATAATTTTCATTATCACATCAAACCTTTTGCTTGCAAATCATTTTTGAAAACACTCTAATTTTGGAAAACGACGATTGAATATTTTAATTTGGGTTTGTTCACCCCCTCTAGACCATTTTTCTATTTCCATATTCACACCCAACAACTGGCATCAAGGGCTATTATTTTTATTGTGTCTAATCGACATCCAAGAGTTTGTGAACATGTCGGAAGATAATGATCCTAATGGAAGGTATAATATGTGAGAATAAGATTTGGTTCTGCTCAATATTTTTATGTTTTGATAATAACAACGAAGTATTTAAGTGAAGGCAATTTTGATACACTAACATTTGTTATTGTGTAAGAATGACAAATAGGTTCTGACTCTGAGGGAGTTCTTGGAAACCAAAGGTTCTTATAAGAAAATAACCTCTTATGAACAAATTAGAAGCAAGTCTGCTCAAGTGATAACTCATCAGAAAGGTCTTGAGAAAACGGATGTTGTTGTTGCAATATTTTCTAGGATTCTGACTCTGAATGAGTAAGACTATGATATTACAATGTTCTGAAGACCAAGTGCTGAAGACTCTAAAGACTTGAGGTTCTGACGACAGGATGATCTAAAGACCAAGTGCAGAAAGACTCTGAAGACTTGAAGTTCTGAAGAACAAGGGTTTCAAAGACAAGTGCTGAAGTTCTAAAGACTGAAGACTTGAAGATTCTGAAGAACCCACCATTCTTATCTCAACTCATGCTTCAATACAATTATCAACTAGGAGCCCCTGAAATTTTGAATATAAGAATCAAGATCAAGAGACATCCTTTTATCAACTCATGCTTCAATACATCTCTCAACCAGAAGCCTCTGATGTTCTGATAAATAGGATCAATTGTTACTCTTCTCTCTACTCATGCTTTAATCATCTATCAACCAAAAGCCTCCGAAGTTTTGAAGAAAAAGAAGCAACAGTCAAGAAATGTTAATTTATCTCTGCTCACACTTCACATATTTATCAACCTGAAGTCGCTGAAGATCAGAAGATAAGAATTAATGGATAAGAGGGAATAGTACAATAATACAAAGACAATTTGTTCCACTACTCCATTATCCTGATTCGGTATTACAAGAAGGACGATTGTGTGTACTAATTTTAACCCTCAATAACGACATTCCTTTGGCCAACTGTAACATAACAAATATATTTCTCAAGCGCGTATATAAGGATTTTCAAGTGAAGAAGCAAATTGACGAACATTGCCATATCTTTATCCAAGACTACAAAACTCAAATGTTAAAAATTCATTTGTAGTATCAAGCTTCAAAAGCTCTTTATTTGTGTTTACACTTGCTTATTTTAGAAGCACTTCTTTGTAAACAAACCTTGTAGCAAATTGTGTTTGCATTCCCTAATGTACCTAGTTTAGGTCAGGAGCTTTGGGAAGACTAAGGTTGCGGGTCTTAATGGTTGTTAGTCACAGAGTTGTTGTCCCGTTGTAATCTGTTGAGGATTAAGTCCTTGTTGAAGGAAAAATCACCTTGGTAGGGTGGACTGGAGGTAGCTTGTGGTTGACAAGTGAACTATGATTGATTATTGTGTTCTCTCTTTCATTGTCTATTCTTTATTTGATTGTGTTTACTCTTATAGCGATTATTTTTCAAAACACTATTAAACCCCCCTTTCTAGTGTTTTCTCACACCTTCATAGTAGTGCACTAATTTTCAAAAGAGAAAATTATAGATATTGGAAATCGATCATGGATGTACACTTATTTTAGGTTGATAAAAATTTGTGGTGTGCGGTCACCGAGGGATCATATATTCTCAAGGACGATGACAACATTGATAAACATCCAAAAGATTGGGATGATGATGAAACCAAAAAGGCTTCATAGGATTTGAAAGTGAGGAACATAATTATTTCAACACTAAATGCTTAAGTGTTCTATTATATTTCACATCATACAAGTACTAAAGGTATGCCAGATGCTCTCCAAACTCTCTATGAGGGAACATAGGACGTCAAGGATTCTAAAATCAATATGTTTACATAGGAGTTTGAACTATTTTGTATGGAACTCGGAGAATCTGTGGACTTCATACAACTTGGTTCCTCAATTTAATAAACAAATTGTGAGACTTGGGTAAAATCTTTTCCAACAAAGATTCTACTAACAAAATATTGAGATCTATGTGCATGGAGTTGAAATTAAAAGTCACCGCAATAAAAGAATGAGCTGAAACGGCTCGCCAATAGCTATGTAAAGTATATAAAAAAAGAGAAACAAGATCTTTCATTGAAAGTTTCATCTTCTAAAGGGAAAAAATCAAAGGAAGAAAGTGACAAATCTAACGAAGAAGTTTCCAAAAAGGAAGATATGGGTTTATTCGTCAGACACTACAATATATATCTTAAGGGAAACAGGCTCAAGCATACCAACAAAGGTCTAGTGAATTTCATAAATAGTCATCCTCCAAAGAAGGACCGCAAGAAAGATGATGATGAGATCACATGTTATGAATATGGTAAATTGGGACATATAGAACTACATGTCCAAATCTCACCAAACATCATAAAAGAAAAGACAAATCTTTCTATAAGACGAAGGGAAAATCTTCCAAAGGTCGTAGAGCCTACATAGAGTTGGAAGAAGAGGTTGAGAGTTTCTCCTTCGATTCATGCTCGATTTCAGATGATGAAAAGTAGAACTTTAAATGTATATAATTATGATTAAGAAAATGAGTATACTTATATGAATTGACTAATCTGTTAAAATGACATGTATGTTGATTCCATTAAAGCGTTTAAGAAAAATTCTCTCAAAAAAGAAATCATTGATACACTTACATAAGAGATAAATAATCTTAATTGTTCTTTATATTGTTTAAAGGAATCTCATGTATCTCTTATGGATGAGCATTGTGTTATTTCGATTACTTTAGCTGAAAAGATAGAAGTTGCTGAATGTGTTGATTATCCAATTTTAAAACTTTAAATTAAAACTCTTAAGGGACATTTAACACACGTTTCCTCACTATTTAATGCTTGTTCTAGTTCTTCAAGTGAAAGAGGGAAGGATTTTAAGAAAATCCCTCATGTCACTAGGAGAAATATAAGGAGTGTTTCATCTAAAGTTATTTTCCATTATTGTGGAGATAAGGGTCACATTAAATATCTTTGTCATGTTAGAAACATTCAAGTTCCCAATGGTAAAATGAAAAGGATACCTAAATGTAACTCAACTAACCCTGAACGACACAATAGTTGGGGACCTAAATTACCTTTTTGATTTTGCATAAGAAAGTCTTACCTCTGAAAAAGATTGTCTTTCTAGATAATAAATGTTCAAGACATATGATAAGAGATGCTTCCATGTTCATCAAGTTAGATGAGAAGGAAAGTGATCACGTCACTTATGGAGACAATACGAAAGGTAAAGTTCTTGGTTAAGGTGTTGTGGGAATTCACTCCATAATTACCATTGAAAATGTGTTGTTAGTGAAATGGCTTAAACACAACCTGCTAAATATTAGCCAATTATGTGACAAAGGGTATTAAGTTTTATTTTTGATACTCTTAGTTGTATAATTGAGAATAAGACTCGTAAGGACCTTATGTTTAAGGATTCTAATTTCTAGGATTAAAAATGTATATATTCTTGATATATATGATGTCCCAATGCATGGACTAAGTGTAAAACAAATACCTGTTTGGAGTTTCCTTGCAGTGAAACATCCTCTCAATGATAAACTTCACCTAATTGATGTCTTTGCAATGCAGAAGTGTCTGCGACAAATATATATCAAAATTGTCGGCCCAATTTAGTGCCTTCCATTAGAAGATTTTGATAATAATCCAATGAAAGATCCTCATTTCGAATTTGACTTGGCTTATGTGAAATTTAGCCATGTCAAGACGATCACCAAAAATAGACTTAGAAATCGATATCACAAAATATATCCTATCATAATCTAGTGATTGTTCAACGCAAACATTCATACCAACATACTTCACACCAAAGAGAGCTGTAAAATTAGTGTATTCAAATTTAATGATACGGTCCTTGACTTTACTTAATAAACTAGTAATAGTAAATTATAGATTGTAGCAGAAAGCTTTGACTTGATGTGGATCGAATTTCTTGTTCAACCTGAGGTACTTAAATAACTTGTGCTTAGTGAAGATTTGAAGAAACTTCACTTTTAAATCAGATTCAACACGCTTGTTAACAAAATACTCTAAATCAACCGGCTTGTTCAATAATTCTCTTCATGTAGTAAATGGCTAACCTTATGACAAATTGCATTTAGAGTTTGATTCTAAGCAACGAGCCTCTTGCAAGCAATGAAAGCATCTGAAGTTTCTTTGGATGCTTCCATCTTTGTTCTATGATTCTTTGGATAAGGAGTGTATCACACCCTAAATTTTAACCGAACATTTTTTTTAAACCTGCGTTCATCAAATGTATCGTTGTCACGTATAGATAGGTCAGTTTGGCATTTTTATCCATTAATCATTAATCTTCGCTTTTATCATTCAATGTCATTCTAGATTTTGTATTGTTTAACTTTTTTTATATTTTTTTTGGGTTTGTTAGATGATTATTATTATTTTCTGTCTATATACAAATTTAACTTATTAGTCGGGTGTTTTAACTTAGTTTAGGAATCAATCTAATCTAATGTTGATTTTAATTTAGCTTTGTTTTTTTTATTCTAATCACTTCCTTTTATTTTATTTCGTATTTCAATTTCGATTTTATTTATTTTTTTCTAATTCTTATTTAACTAGTTAATTTTAAAATTTAATTTAATTTAGATGTTATAATTCAAATTATTTTATTTGATTTGTTTCTTTGTTTAAAATAGTTAAAAAAAAGAGAAATATGTTTAATTTGGTTTAATTTTTTTTTTTCAGTTTAAGGATTAATCTTAATTTTAATGTAATGATTAGCTCAAATCAATTGTGAGTTTAATATAATTTTAATTTTGTAATTAGATTTTAAGATTTTATTTTCTAGTTATAATTAGGCTTATTCATCTATTATTATTATTATTATTATTATTATTATTATTATCATTATTATTATCATTATTATTATTATTAATTTGTTTAGTTTGTATCATCTATACACAAGCCCAATTTGTTAATCAAATTCTAACTAAGTCACTCAATTTGTTCTGCTATACACCACAAACCAATGTTACACTCCACACCTTTTACAGTCTGCACCAACAGTCCAAATAACAATCCCATAACCAGCTCACATTGCCATTTACCCTCCCACACCATTGACCAAACATTAATATTACACTCCATATCTAAGTATCAAAACAGGGCCTGTTCAAACCTGCATTCAAAAGTGAAAAAAGGACTTTCATGAAAATGTCAAGGAAAGTTTAAAAAATAGAACAAGACCAGCAAAAAATTCACAAAGAAATTAAAGAGAATAGTATAACAAGGGGGGGGGGGGGTCTTCTTCAAAAATTTTGACACCAAAATCTCAGAAAAATAAGCAACAAAAAAAAGAAAGAGCCCCTTTCACAAACAAAAACTTTTTCCAATTTTTTTACAAACCTCTTGACCCATAACCCGTAGAAAAAAATAAAGGAGATGCAGAGGAGCCTTTTTTTTTGGGTTCAAAAACGTAAACTATCACAAACATTGCCACCCTCTGGGACCACCACCGCGTCGATCCTCTACCACCAACTTTAAACCAGAAACCAAACCTGTATTCGAAACACACAGAAACACAACCAAAGCCGCTCTGAAAACCTAAATCGAAACCCATCCTCCCACCGAACCACCAAAGACAGTAACAACGCGTTTGACTCAAGTTAAAACTAAGGTCGAAGAAAAGAGGAAAGGTCCATTGAAGGAGGAATCGAAAAGATTACCTCAAAGTCAACTACTGAAGCTTGAAAGAGTCGTCGTCGTAGGTCCAATTTCTGAAGAAAAAAAAACCTTATTGACTATTTGTCTTCTTCTTTGAATATTTGCTGAGTTTGTATGTTGCTTACATTTGATTTTCGCGATATACGAATTCTAGTTTAAGTTTTCTGCTTTCGGTTTGTGAGTGCAAGTTTGCGTTGAGGTTTGATTTGATAAAAGCTTTGACTGAGTTTTAAAACGAGAAAAATGGCGAGTTTTGAGAGGCGAGCGACGTGAGCTTGTCGTTGTTGTTTTTGGTTAACTGAGAGAAAGGGATGATGTCGAGTGAGAGATAGCAAGAGGGTCGGCGATGAGAGTAAGGATTAGCATTCATGTTGTTGTTGTGTGTGTCTTTGTGTTTTCGTTTCTTTAGAAAAATAAAATAGGGCTACCACAAAACCCTAACATTTTTCCCTTTTAGGAAACAACAAATCCGAACCGGACCCGGGTCAAACCCGACTCGGCCGGCCCCCAATCCACTAGGCCTGTTGGGCCTTTGCTCTCTACACCCTCCATTCGTTTTCAAATACCCTGGCCCATCTACCTTTGTTTTTTTTATGTTCTTTTGATATTTGTTTCCTTTAAGTTCTATTTCTTTCTTCCATTTATTTGTTTTTTTTCTTCTTTTAAGCATTTTATATATTGTCCTTAATACATGAAAATATATAATTATTTATTTTATGTAATTTATTTAATTGATTTATTTAGTAATTGTATAATTCTATTTAATTTAATTAGTTAATTAGTTACCTCCCGATCAATTTTATTAGTGTGATATGTGGTTTTATTTCTTGCCCACCATTTAATTAATTGGTGATGATGCACGAATTGTACAAATGCAAATCCTATTCTCGATTCTCTATCGTAAATTGTTAAGAAAGACGTGAAAATAATACTTCAAAATAATAATTAAAATCATTTCAAAATAATATTTTCTTGGTCCAACACCAAGTAAATTCAATCGTCTACACTCTGCACACACGTAAGTCGGTCACTAAGTGATTGCCATCTGCATGATCTTTATCGCATCGCAATTAATTAACGAGGATCTGAGCTTCGAAATCTAGCATTCCGCGGGAACCACACATGGGCTAGCCCCACGTGTAGTGTTTCATTTACTCATTCTTTATTAAAATGCGTTAAACCTAAAACATCTAAAAAACAAAATATCTATTTATTAAAATTAATTGCAAAAGAACAGAACTCTGGAATCTAGCATTCCACACATTTTGGAATGAATCACTCCTGGGCTTGCCCCACGTGACGTGGTTCATTCGCCTTTTCGTATTCAAAATACTTAATTCATGTCAAATAAACGGAGGAACTGGATTCTGGAGTCTAGCACTCTACATAATTCTTGAATTTAATCACTCCTGGGCTAGCCCCACGCGATGTGGTTTATTCGCCCTCTCGTTCCTAAAATATCTAATCGTACAAATTAATTCGCGGAAGAACAGAGCTCTGGAGTCTAGCACTCCACACGTTCTGGAATGAATCACTCCTGGGCTAGCCCCACGCGATGTGGTTCATTCGCTCATTCATACATAAAACAATTTAAAACTTACCCACCAATTCAAATCATTTTCATAATTAATCAGCGGAGGAACTGAATTCTGAAGTCTAGCACTCCACATAATTCTTGAATGAAAAACTCATGGGCTAGCCCCACGCGACGTGGTCCATTCGCCCTTTCGTTTAAAACACCTTAACAAAGGTCAAACATTTTCTCTAAACGAACATCGTTTAAAATCTTTCTATCTTGCAAACAAGCTGTCGCTCCAGATAAAATGGGACTGGCCCGAATAAAGGTACAGACGCGAACGGTCGGCGAGAGGGGGATGCGAGGACACACAGCCGTGAACTCACTGGATATGAATAGAGTCGCCAGCTAGGCATTTTTATCCCGGAGGAAAGGCAATGCTGCATAGACCTAGAAAGAGATGGATAAGACGGTTTGCGAACCAGAGAGACTGAGAAAGGGGGTTGGTTACAACCTGGGAAGGTATTAGCACCCAGATTGTCCGCCGTACTCGACGGGATCCACGCTTGAAAGATTTGTGTTTTAAAGGGGTAGTGTCAGTGCAATTTGTGTATAAAAGAGCTGGAAAAGGATGTACAGGTGTCAGTGTAAAAGAAGTGTGAAGTGTGATATATACAGTGTCAGTGCAAGAATGAGAATGAGTTGCTCAAGATTATGAGGCTAAAAGAATAAAGCTGGAAAGAGGGGGAATATACAGAGACTTTTGTTCGATAACTGTTAAGTTATGCCTACGTATCCTCTCGTGCAATGAGGAAGTCAGAACACCGTAGTTCGACCCAAAGAGACTGAAAGATGAATTGACTTGTGAACTGCTTACTTGTCTATGCTCAAGTGTATGACCTGTCTGGCTCAGGTGCAAACTGTCTTGCATTAGACGGAAGAAGCAAGTTCTCGTTTGTGAGTGAATGAGATGAGAAAAGAATCCCGAAGGAGACGATTATTGTTTGTTTTTGAGTTTTCAGTCTTTTATTGTTTTTGGATTTTTGTCATAGATTAATGAGCTTAAGTCTAAACCAATGGATTTAGTAAACTCATCACATCTTCCCTCTGATTAGGGGTAATGAGAATACCTTAAGTGTGAAGTCAGCTTCTCACACTTAATCACCTTTGGTATAGGATTAAGATCATTAACCTACTTGTGATTATTTAGATGTTTTTGGTGTTTTTGTTTAGTGTTAAGTAATGAGTTTAAGCCATAATCAAGGGTTTAAACAGACTCATTACACCATCCTAATAGAAGGATAATAGATGAGAATGTTTAAGCTGAGGAAAGCTCCTCAACTTAATCCATGATTAAGGATTAAACTTATGACAAAACAAAGCCTTTATTAAGTGGATTTTATTTAATGATAAGATGATGAAGTGAATTTTAGGGTTTGTAAGACAACTTGAGGGGGACTTGTCCATTAACATTAGGGTTAGTCCTTCTTAACCAATTAAGGAAGAATTAGAACCCTAATGCAAGGCCCAAGTTACAAGCTTGATGTCTTGATTATTATTAGATGGATTGATTAAAGGATTTAAACACATTAAGGGTTTAACACTTAGGATTAAAGTTATACACTCCATCCTAATAGAAGGATGCAGGCATAAGCTTAATCACAAAGCCTTAAAGCCTTTAGGGTTTAGTCCCTGATTATGAGATGAGAAGAGAAGACTCAAAGAGACACAAAGGTGAAAACTAAATGGGGAGACTAATCAAAACCCTAATCATTGTCATGCTTGGGTGTCCCTAAGGTTTGTGAGGTTTAACAAGAAAGATCTTCAAAGGAGCCACCAGGAAGCAGATGAAAGGATCAAGAGAAGCAAAGCAACTTGCTTCATTTAAGAAGTCAAGTCACTTGAAGAAATAAAGTGGGAAGAAGAAGGATGAGCAAGCTCAAACTCAAACACAAGATAAAATGCAGCATGGATGCAAGAGAGAGATGAGAAGAAAGTATGAGAAGTGAAGGCAAATCCACTTCTCAAATCCACTTACCACCTGAAAGATTAGAAAAGAAATGCAATGCAATGCAAAATGGGATGGAATGACATGATGCAAACCAAAACCAGAAGCATATTTATGATGTTAATGATGCTATGGGATGCTACCAACATGAGACAACAAATGGAGATGAGCATACAAGCTCATGAATGCAAATGAAGCAAGTTAAGACACATGAACACACATGAAAGGTTATGAGATGCATATGGCATACAACATGGCAAATGAAAGATGCAATGATTAAACATGCTTTCAATATGTCTTATGATGCTAAATGAAAAACATGGATGCATAAAATATCATGGCAAGTCAAGGCAAGAATGCAAATGCAAGATGGATGCATATGGAAGCCCAAATTAGGGTTTATGATCAAAGCATCAAACACAAACCAAAATCAGAAGCAAACAACATTATAAAAAATTGAAAATGCACTCAAAGGACCCCTAATCCTATACTAACCCACTGCCCAAAGGAGAGGTCTCAACTCTTAACCAAATTCAAGTTATGATTTTTCTAAGTTTTCTAGGGTTTTAGGGTTCCTTAACAAGAAAATTACCAAACAAATGGAAAATGAAAGATCAAATCATGGCCATTTAATCTCACAAACTAAATGCCAAACACAATGCAGTGCAAAGAGAATCAAGGTCCAACTCTTTAGGGTTAGGCATAAATGATTTTTGGAAGTTTGGATCAAAATAATGCATAAAAATGATTTTAATTAAATGAAAAATTCTCAAAATGCATCAAGATCAAAAAAGAAATTGGGTTTGAGGGTTGGACAATGTTTCTAAATGCTTTTAAAAGTTTCATGAATTTTTTGGTGATTTTTAAATACCTAAAAGTATTTTTAATTAATTAATTCTCATTAATTAATTAAAAATAAACTTTTAAATGATTTAAAAATATTTTTTAATGCTAAAAATGAAAATAAAAATATTTTTGTGTCTTAAAAATTAATGAAACTCTTGGTAAAAAATTTCATAATTTTTAAAGCCTTTTTACTATTTTTAATAAATGGTAGAAAATAAATATGAAACAAATGAATTAAAAACAAAGAAAAAGAAAAGTCAACTGAATGGAGGGCCAAGATGAATCCTGGGAGAAGAAAGATTTATCACGCGCGCAATCCAGTGGCCCATATTCAAACTGAGTTAAACATAATTATGAATTAATTAATTAAGGTTAGGGTTTCTAATGGTGAATCTCAGCCATACACACGCGCGCGAAGTCAACCAGGTCAAAGCATCTAACGCTCCAGATTCAAATGTCCATTAATGACCTGATTAAAACCCTAATGATTTTCAGGTGGCCGGAGAAGACCTCCGGTCGTCTTCTCCGGTGGGAACTCCACCTGAAAATCCCTAAAATCCTCAAAACGCAACTAAAATGAAATCTAAAAACACAGAAATGATTCCCACACTTCACTGAATCAAAACCCCAAGCTAAAACTCATTTATCTTTCCTTAATCACATGAATCGAAACCAAACATTTTTTAGGTCAGGGAGTTTCAGAACATGATTAAACTCTTATTTCTTCACCATTTTCAAAACTAAAGACATCAGAGCAATCAGTGAATCATGAAGAACAACTTAAGAACTTTAAAAATGATTTCTGGAAAAAAATGTTCTTGAGCTACCTGAGTTTCGAAGCTTTCAATCTTGCAACTTTCTGCCCCCTTCCTTTGATGCAAACCACTCCCTTTGGTCCCTTGATGATGTCTGGATGCTTAGCAAGAGTTTATGTTGGCTAGTTTGGGAGATTGAACAAGTTCTGTTCAAGCTCAGGTGAGAACTGTGTTTGTGATTCAGGCAGTTTCAGGCAAGGGTGAGGGGTTCTTTGTGATCAGGATGATGATTTGAGAAGGTTTGTGAAGTTTGTTCAAGTGTTTGTGGCCTGTGGAATGAGTTTCGAAGGCTTTGGCTTTGAGAGTGAAAAATGGGGGAGTTGAGTTCTTGCTTGTTTCAGGCTTATGTCTTGCTGGTTTGGGTTCAGTGAGGCATGGTGAGAAGATTAGTGGAGTTTGTTTGAGTGTTTATGGCTTGTGAGATAAGATTCGAAGGCTTTTGCTTGAGGGAGTGAAAATGGGAATGTGATCTTAGGGCTTGTTTCAGGCTTGCCTTTTGTTATGTTTTGCTAGCATTTGATCCACATAAAAAAATCTCATTGGTCAGATGATGTGACTTGGCCTTTTGTGATAGGTGTGCTAGCTTTTGCAAAAAGTCCACTCTTGTGTAAGAGAAAGCATGGGCAACTTCTAGCCAAGTACAAGGGCTGTGGGCTGCGCAACATGGTGAGGGGAAAGGCTAGGGCTGGTTCAGCATTGTAGGCAGCAAGTGGATGGAAGTGTGATGATGGTTTTGCAACTTGCTCACTTTTGGTTCTTATGGAAAGATCTTGCTTTACAAACCATGAAACATGTGATCTTTTGGTTCAAATCTGATTTTTAGAACTTGTATGATGCTTGCATATTGGTTTGATATCAACTAGAAGTCACAAATGCCTTGGTACAAAGTTTTTGCAAGTTTTCCATTTGGTGCATAACTTGAAATTCAATGATTTTAGCCAACTTTGATGCACCATAACTTTTGATCCAAAATGAATTAGGTCATGTTCTTGTACTTTTTGAAAAGGGAAAGATCTAATCTACAACTTTCATGACCAAAGTTTTTCCATTTGAAGCATTTTTGGATCAAAAAGCAAGGGTTGAAAAAGTTGCATAAAATGACATTTCATTAAAAGTCAACCATGCCCTAAAAAGTCAACTTTGCAAAAACTTGTAATTCTTGAATTTTGTGAACTTCAACCTTCTTCCATGATCAAATAAAGATCAAATACACTCAAAATGATGAAGATCACCCCTTGGTTGGGTCATTGGGGGCCTCAGATGCCCTGATTTTGCACTGACTTGTCTGAAAAGTCAACTCTTGATCAGATGACTTCCCCATGGAATTTCTTCATGAAAATTGATATGCATACTCCCTATACCATATAGAGACCAATAGAAACAAGAATGACCAAAAAATTTGGAGTTATGGCCTCTGAAACCAAAACCCTAATTTTAGGTCAACTGTGCAGTCAAACTTGGCTCTGCCTCCATACCAATCCCAGTTCTTGTGATTCTTTGGCATTCTTGACTTTGAGAGGATATAATATGATGCTTGAACACACATAGACCCCTTTGAAGTGATTGATGACCTTTGGAGTGGCTCCAAAAAAGCTCTTGGATTGCTCAGATCACAAACCCTGGATGCAGATGACCTAGAATCAATGCAGTGAATCAAAAATGTGATATGAGATGCTATGATTGAGTTTATGAATATGAAATGATCACAAGCCATGGTGTGAATGGGTGAGGGAAAATTTGGGGTGTTTACAGCTGCCCCTATTCAAACATGAGTTAGCTGTGCAGGTTGTAAGCAACGGCTTAACAGGCAAACAAGATAACTTGTGGTTGAATACCAAAGACAGTCCAAAATTTGCACTCACAGAATGAAGAAGAAAAGGGATATAGACTGTAAAGGAAAATAAAGTATATTGTAAAGTGTGGGCGACGGAGGACGACCGTCGAGCAGAGGACGACTGCGGGGTAAAGAGCAATGACGGGGACGGCCGACATGCTGGGAAAAGTGCGGAAAATAAAGCAATGACGGGGACAACCGACATGCTGGGGATAAAAGAATATGACGGGGACGGCCATCAAGATAAAGCTGTAAAATTCTCTGGGGATTAATGAAACATGACGGGGACGGCCATCAAGTTCATAAAGTAAAGTAAACAACGATGGGGACGGCCATCGGGTTAAAAAGAAAAGGGACCACGGTGGGTACGGCCATCGGGCTAAAGAATAAATGAAATAAACAGATGATGAGGTACGGTCATCAAAGGTGAAGGACGATCACCTAGCAGGGGACGGCTGCTCTATTGGGGATAAGATGAGGGACGGTCATCTAAGGTGGAGGACGACCACCTGGCAGGGTACGGCTGCCGGAAATATCGCGACATAGGACGAATGCCGGATAAAGGGTCAACGATGGGGACGGCCATCGGACGAGCATGATGGAGGACGACCATCAAGAGGTGGACGACGACCACCTAGCAGGGGACGGCTGCTCTCGAGGTTTATCATGACATAGGACGAATGTCAGATAACCAAAGTCAACAATGGGGACGGCCATTGGATAAAATGATGAAGGACGATCATCAAAAGGTGGAGGACGACCACCTAGCAGGGGACGGCTGCTGAATATCAACGATGGGGACGGCCATCGGATGAGCATGATGGAGGACGACCATCAAGAGGTGGAGGGCGACCACCTAGCAGGGTACGGCTGCTCTCAGGGTTTATCATGACACAGGACGAGTGCCAGATAAAAAAGAAAAATTTGCTTGTTGGCGATCTACTGGGGAATAATAAACACGGACGAGTATTTACATCCAAGAAACAAAAGGTATAAGTGTTTAGATGTTTGTGTATAGATTAAAGATGCGGACGAGCATCCTTAAGACTACGATACGGACGAGTATCGGGTAGAAACAAGTACTGTCACGTGTTCAGAGATGATGATACGGACGAGTATCAACTGGTTAACAGAGAACACGGACGAGTGTTGAATCTAAGGGGACTCTTCTGGGGAAAATTAGACACAGGCGAGTGTCTAGATTCAAGAAGACATGAGTGTCTGACACGGTGTATGGATTAAAGATGCGGACGAGCATCCTTAAGACTATGATACGGACGAGTATCATGTAGAAACAAACTCTCGACGTATGTTCTGAGATGATGGTACGGACGAGTACCAACTAGTTAACAAAGAACAAGGACCAGTGTTGAATCTGTGGGGATATATAAGTGGTATGTATAAGATACGGACGAGTATCTGTACGAGAGTGAGTGGTGTATATATGAGTGTTTAACTGCTGGGGAGAGTGACACGGACGAGTGTCAAAGGGAGCATATATGAGTGTAGTATGAACAAATATTTGGTATACAAAATATAAGCGACTGCGCTGGGGATATGACACGGACGGGTGTCAAAGCATATGTAAGTAAATGAGTATATGTGAGTGCAAAGAGGACGTCTTGGCTTTCTGCTGGGTTATGACACAGATGGGTGTCAAAAGGTATCTGTAATACGAGTGCTATTGTTTGCACAGAGTGTTCAGGCGACTTTATTGGGGAGCGATGACACGGACGGGTGCCAAAGAGAGTATATATACTGGTGTTCGTGAATGCGAGGCAACTGATTTTGCTGGGGAATCTCCGCTGGGGATTTGGGGGGAGTATTCTGTATACTGACGGATTGTCATTATTCACAAGTGTTGATTCAGAACATGGCTTATGATTATGCTATATGCTTGATTTTTGCCATGATGCTCCGTTTTAGACGGAATGCTACGCTTTGTGGGTGAATATGATGCGAATGCTATGATTATGCAAAGGGTACCAAACCGGGACTCGGATCCCGCTGCTACGAAGATCTTCGGTCGATCTGCTTGAAATGAACATCCCAGCTGGGGGTGAGATCATTGGTAGATCTGGTGAGATACTAATGCTTGGGGATGCAGGTCATTGATAGGCCTATCCTGGTAGTGAGGGGACCCAGCTGGGTTTTGAAGAAGCTTTCTTCACTCTGTTGTGATTCTTCATGCGCTGCTCTTCTGGATAGAGGCTGGAGCTCTGTGGGGAGATGGTTCCTTGACTTCGTATTTGGCTGAGGATGAAATGTCAACTCGGCTGGGGAGAAAAAGAGACCACTGAAAGACCTCCCTAAGGATTCTGTTGAGGAGGATTTTTGACTCAGCCGGGGATATGGGCGTCTTCTGGCACTGCCCTATTGGAGAAGTGATGCCTGGCAACTCTGATGGGGAAAAGTGATAAGTGGCAACTCAGCTGGGGAGAAGACACTTCGGGTGCTAAGGCTGAGTGTTGATTTGTCAGCTTGCCGGGATGAAGCTTCCATGCCCCAAGTTGCGTTCTGGATACCTGCAATCCTGAAAAGATAGAGAAACGCACAAGTAGTCCCGAGGTATCCTTTACTGGATTCCGTCATAGGAGTTTAGACACTTCTGAGAGTAAGTATATTTCCTGCAAGCACGTTTTCATTTGAAGATAAACATCTGTATTCTATGCAATCAGTTTTTTTTTCTTTAAGACATCAGACATTTTTGCAAATAAAAATATACAAGACGAGACATGACTGAAAATCTGATTTTATTAATTCATATGCCCTGAATTGGCGAGATACAGTCGAAGAAACATATCCCCTGGAATGAGGAGATTGTTACAAATTGAGAAACAAAATGCTGGCAATGTTGATGACGCTTTAAGGAGCTTCCTCTTTACTATAACTCGTATGACTTTTGACGTTCTTCTCATCTTGCTTTCTGAAGAATGTTGATTCTGATTGAAGCTTGACCCTTTCAGAGCTTACCAAGTTGTAAACGATACAGACGAATTCGAAATGCAGTTGTTCGCTTATTCCCTTATTTTGCATGGATCGCCCTTTCGGGTTTTCAATCCATCGGGATACCCATTTTTGCCTGAGCTGTCCAATGCGGCTTTTCAACTCAGCGGGTGTACACATTTTTTATTTTCCCTTATTTTTGCCCGAGTCTTTTATTCTGTTTTTGACTCGCCGGGATGCCCTATTTTTGCCTGGACTTACATTCTGTTTTTATGTCCAGCGGGTCATTTTTATGCGAAGTATTTTTTAACTGCATCTGAATTCACAGGGGACGGGAAATCTTCACCATCCATGGTGCCGAGCATCAGTGCTCCACCAGAGAAAACTTTCTTTACCACAAATGGTCCTTCATAGTTCGGAGTCCACTTGCCCCTGTGGTCTGTATGAGGAGGGAGGATTCTTTTCAGCACAAGATCTCCTACTTGGTACTCTCGGTGCCTGACTTTCTGATCGAAGGCTTTCTTCATTCTTTTCTGATACAACTGCCCATGACAAATTGCGGCCAATCTTTTCTCTTCAATCAGACTCAGCTGTTCATATCGGGACCGGACCCATTCTGCTTCGTTCAGCTTAACATCCATTAGTACCCGTAGGGAGGGTAGCTCAACTTCAACAGGTAGGACTGCCTCCATACCATAGACAAGCTGATATGGTGTTGCCCTAGTGGATGTTCCGATTGACGTGCGGTACCCATGCAAGGCAAATGGTAGCATTTCATGCCAGTCTTTGTAGGTGACTACCATCTTCTGCACAATCTTCTTGATATTCTTGTTAGCTGCCTCAACAGCGCCATTCATCTTGGGCCTGTAAGGAGAAGAATTGTGATGTTGGATCTTGAAGTCCCGACACAGCTCTGCCATCATTTTGTTGTTTAAATTGGAACCATTATCAGTAATGATTCGCTCGGGCACTCCATACCGACAGATGATATCTCTTTTCAGAAATCTGGCTACCACTTGTCTTGTAACATTGGCATAGGAGGCTGCTTCGACCCACTTGGTGAAATAGTCAATGGCAACCAGGATGAATCTGTGGCCATTCGAAGCAGTCGGTTCAATCTTTCCAATCATGTCAATGCCCCACATAGCAAAGGGCCAGGGTGAAGACATCACATTCAGAGGATTGGGAGGCACATGCACCTTATCTGCGTAGATCTGGCATTTATGGCATTTTCTGGCGTAGGCACAACAGTCGGCATCTATTGTGATCCAGTAATAACCTGATCTTAGCAACTTTTTAGCCATGGCATGCCCTCCCGCATGGGTACCAAAGGATCCTTCATGCACTTCGTGCATCAACGAGTCCGCTTCTGTCTTATCAACGCATCTGAGGAGTATCATATCAAAGTTTCTCTTGTACAGGGAACCATCAGTGTTCAGAAAGAAACTACCAGCAAGCCTTCTCAAAGTCTTCTTATCATTGGAAGATGCCCCAGGTGGGTATGTTTGATCCTCCAAGAAGCACTTAATGTCATGGAACCAAGGCTTATCATCTTTAACAACATCTGCTGCAAATACATATGCTGGTCTGTCAAGTCTGGACACTGAGATCTGAGGTACAAAGTTGGCAGCCTGAACTTTGATCATGGATGAAATGGTAGCCAGAGCATCCGCAAACTGGTTCTCGTCCCGAGGGATATACTCAAGCTTGACTGTTGTAAAGAAAGTCAATAACCTCCTTGTATAATCCCTGTAAGGTATCAGATGATCCTGGTGGGTGTACCATTTGCCATTGGTTTGATTGATTACCAAAGCTGAATCTCCGAACACGGTCAATGTCTTGATCCTGAGGTCAATGGCTTCCTCAAGACCCATAATGCAAGCTTCGTATTCAGCTTCGTTGTTAGTGCAGTTGAAAGTGAGCTTTGTCGAGAAAGGCATGTGAATTCCTTTAGGTGTAATGAGTACTGCACCAACGCCACGACCATTCATATTAACAGCCCCATCAAACATCATAGTCCATTCTTCTTCCGGGTCAGGCCCTTCAGTGTGAACAGGCTCTTCATGATCTTTTGCTTTTATGAACATGATGTCTTCATCAGGGAAGTCAAATCTCATAGGCTGGTAATCATCAATGGGTTGCTCAGCAAGATATTCAGACAATACACTGCCCTTGATGGCCTTCTGAGAGGTGTACTGAATGTCATATTCTGTAAGGATCATTTGCCATCTTGCAACCCGTCCGGTAAGAGCTGGCTTCTCAAATACGTACTTGACTGGGTCCATTTTTGAGATCAATAAAGTAGTGTGGGTCAACATATACTGTCTTAGTCGGCGAGCAGCCCACGCTAAAGCACAACAAGTTTTCTCGAGCAGTGAATAACGTTGTTCACAGTCGGTAAACTTTTTGCTTAGGTAGTATATTGCATACTCTTTTCGACCAGACTCGTCATGTTGGCCCAGCACACACCCCATTGACTCTTCTAATACTGTCAGGTACATTATCAGAGGTCTTCCTTCAACTGGAGGCATAAGGATTGGAGGTTCTTGCAGGTACTCTTTGATCTTGTCAAAAGCCTTCTGGCAGTCTTCATTCCACCTGACCGTTTGTTCCTTTCTCAACAATTTGAACAAAGGTTCACAGGTTGCTGTAAGGTGAGATATGAACCGTGAAATGTAGTTCAAACGACCTAAGAACCCTCGAACTTCTTTCTCTGTCTTCGGTGCAGGCATTTCTTGAATGGCTTTGACTTTATCAGGGTCAACTTCAATCCCTTTCTCACTTACAATAAATCCCAGCAGCTTACCGGATCGCACCCCGAATGTGCATTTGTTGGGGTTCAACTTCAATTGGTACTTCCTCAGACGCTTGAATAGCTTCAGCAGATTCACCAGGTGATCTTCTTCAGTGAGGGACTTGGCAATCATGTCATCCACATAACATTCAATTTCTTTATGGATCATATCGTGGAATAATGTCACCATAGCCCGTTGATATGTTGCACCAGCGTTCTTTAGTCCGAACGACATCACCTTGTAACAGAACGTGCCCCAGGGTGTGATGAAGGTTGTCTTCTCCATGTCTTCAGGTGACATTTTAATCTGATTGTATCCTGAAAATCCATCCATGAAGGAGAATACCGAGAACTGAGCCGTGTTATCCACCAATACATCAATGTGAGGTAATGGGAAATCATCTTTCGGGCTAGCTCTGTTCAGATCCCGGTAGTCAACACACATTCTTACTTTGCCGTCTTTCTTAGGCACAGGTACTATATTAGCAACCCACGGTGGATAGCTAGTCACAGCAAGGAACCCGGCGTCCCACTGCTTCTGTACCTCTTCTTTGATTTTCATAGCCATGTCCGGGCGAGTACGACGCAGTTTCTGTTTAACCGGTGGGCATTCTTCTCTCAAAGGCAGCTTGTGCACAACAATGTCGGTATCCAACCCTGGCATGTCTTGGTAAGACCAAGCAAACACATCCACATACTCTTGAAGCAGGTCAATCAGTTGTCTCTTCACTGAGTCTTGTAAACAGGCCCCGATTTTAACTTCTTTCACATCTTCGTCTGTACCAAGATTGATCGTTTCAACCTCCTCCTGGTAAGGAGTGATAACCTTTTCCTCTTGTCTTAACAACCTGGCTAGCTCTTCAGGAAGCTCATACTCTTCTTCAACCCCTTCATCAGCTTGATTGATTGGATTGTCAAAGTCATACGAAGTCATAGCCGTGCTGTTGTCGGTGCTGTCTGGAAGGCACACTCTACAAGGGTTCAGTTTGTTCATTTTAGTGATTTGATTTTAATCTTGTTTAGAAAAGTGAAATAAAGTTGTCATTTTGAAAACACTGCCATTTATTTTTTTGTACAAAAAGAAAAATGGGAAAACAGTGAGCGGAAAAGAAAAAAGACTCATTTGCAAAAAGATGTCTGATATTTCATTGATTAATCTTGTTGCACAAAAAGTACAGATGGCCCGATTACAAAATGAGTCTTGTCATCTTGGGCAAGATGCAAGACTTTGATGCATGCTACAAAATACAGGAAATAATAATTACTCTACATGAGTAACTCTTATAATTTCCTAGGAAGACCAGTTCGAGATACTGCTCCCCGGGATCTTTGGACGGATCCATCTTTCCAGGTTGCGGTCGCTTTCATCCTCGTCTTCCACATTGTTGACAGCATCAGGGGTGAGCATCCCCCCACTAACAAAGTTGGGCTCCTTTGCAGCCTCTGCTTGATCTCGTTGAGTTGGTCTGTAACCCAACCCAAATCTATCCTCTTTCTTTTCCACCGGTAACAACTTGCCCCAGCCTTGGGCACTTCCTTCTTCAACTACCTTCCGGGCTTGTTGATAAGATGTCATTAAGGTTCCAGGTACAGCAGATGTTTCATTTATGTTCAAGGCCTCAAACCCTTGACTCATTGTCTCGTGGATCTCCCCATCCATCTCAATGTATTTATAGGTAGCCAGGTGGCTAACAAAAATATCCTCCTCTCCACAGATAGTAACGACTTGACCCTCCCACTCGAATTTTAACTTCTGGTGAAGGGTTGAGGTCACGGCGCCAGCGGCGTGAATCCATGGCCTACCCAATAGACAGCTGTAGGCAGGCTGTATATCCATCACGTAGAAGGTCGTTTTGAAAGTTTGTGGGCCAATCGTTATGGGAAACTCAATCTCTCCCAGAACCGATCTCTTAGAACCATCAAAGGCTCTCACCACCAGGTTGCTGGGACGCAATGCCAATCCGTCATACTCTAGCTTCACAAGGGCTTTTTTAGGTAAGACATTAAGGGATGACCCCGTGTCTACCAGCACATGGGAAAGGACTGCACCTTTACATTCCATGGTTATGTGCAAATCCTTGTTATGGTTGCGGCCTTCCGTAGTCAAATCAGTGTTGGTGAACCCTAGTCCATGACTAGCATTAACATTTCCAACCACAGCTTCCAACTGATTGACGGTGATCTCTTCAGGCACATAAGCTGCGTGCAAGACTTTTAGTAGTGCATTCCGATGAGCTTCGGAGCACATAAGCAATGATAGGATTGAGATCTTGGAAGGCGTCTGGTGAAGCTGATCCACTATTTTGTAATCACTTTTCTTGATGATTCTCATGAACTCATCAACTTCTTGATCAAAGGGTGTTTTCAAAGCTTCTTTAACAATCTGCTCCTCCTGCACCAAGCTTTTCCCTTTTGCCTTGGCAGCAGCTTCTGCTTCGGCAGTGGGTCTCTGAATTTGTGGAGCAAAAAGACGTCCACTTCGAGTGAAGCCTCCGCCTCCTCCCATATTGTCTATTTGTGGTGCAGGGGTTGATGATTCAAAAGTGATTTTTTGTCCTTCGCAGTATAAATCAGAGCCGTAATGCCAGGGAATGGCATTACTGCTTTCATAAGGTACTGGCCCGGGCACTGTGATAGTGACTGGGCTGATTGCAGCTGCGGAAGGAATTGTGATAGTCTGTGGATCGTAGTATATCGTGACTGGTGCTCTGATGGGAGTAGCACTTTGTGAGTTGTAGGCAGAATTATTTTCTGGATCGTAATAAATTGTAACGGTTGAGACATCTTCATTGTTTGTTGCTGATGTTGTAGGAGACATTGTTGGAAGGATGGGTGGTGTTGTTGTAGGAGTTTCAAAATGAAGTGGTGCTGAAGTTGTAGAAGGAATGTAGGTTGATATCTGGTCAGTTGAGATGACAGATGAAACATTTGTTGATGAAGCTGAGGAGTTGTCGGGAACAATGGTTGTTGCAGTTGTAGGAGATACTGGAATTGTTGCTGATGGGATTGCTGGATTTGTTGGAATTGATGTTGTAATTTGCAGTAGGCCACTCTGGATGAGACCATCTATGCCATCCCTCAAGTTATCACACCCATTTACTGAGATATTGCAGTAAGCACACCCTAACTCACACCCCGGGAACATTTGACATTCGAGGAGTTGAGCCTTGATCTCTACCAACGGTGTCCGAATCTGACCCACACTGGTTATTAAATAAGACGGCTTGTCTTCTTCAATAGCATTGATTCTGGGACCTCCGTGGTGTGGCATAGGATTTTTGTTAACATTGGGTGGTGGTGCGAAATTCAGGGCCTTAGAGTCTACCAGGTCCTGTACCTTCATGTGTAAGGCTCTGCACTTTTCTGTACTGTGGCCAGGTGCATTTGAATGAAAAGCACATCTGGCGTTGGAGTCATAATTTCTGGGTAGACTATTAGGATCTGGAGGTGCCAACGTCCTTAGCTCAACCAGGTTGAGTTTCAGGAGTTGTGGCAATAATGTTGCATAGGGCATAGGGATCGGATCGATCACCCTATTGGCCTGAGAAGGTCTCTGTTGGAACGGTCTTTGCTGATTGTTGTTGTTGGTGTTGTTGTAGTTTCTCGGAGGATACTGAGCTTGTTGATGGTACTGAGGTTGTGGCTGATAGTTTTGTTGCGGAGGTTGATAAGCTGGTTGTGGATGAGCTGGAGCGGGAATGGTGACTGCTGCCACAGACCTATGGACATATTGGGGTCTGCCCCTGTTGGTGTGGATGGCATTGGTCTCGCCAGTTCTTCTTGGGCCTGCAAAAGGCTTCCTTGTATTGCTGGACGAGCTGGCACCGTTGTCAGAAATCTTGCCCATCTTTAACAAGCTCTCAATTCTCTCTCCAGCTATGACAACATCTGCAAAGCTAGTGGAAGAGAAAGCAGCTAGCCTGTCAATGTATGTTCCTTGGAGGGTGTTCATAAACATATCTGCCATCTCCCTCTCTGACATAGGTGGCTGGACAGCAGCAGCCAATTGCCTCCATCTCTGGGCATACTCTCGGAAACTTTCTCTTGATGACTGTGACATTCCCATTAGGAGGGTCCTGTTGGGTGCCATATCTAAGTTGTACTGATACTGTCTGATAAAGGCCTCTGCCAGGTCCTTCCAACACCTGATAGTTGCTCTTGTCAGATGAGAGTACCATTCCCTCGACGCTCCAGTTAAGCTATCCTCAAAATAAAACATCCAAAGCTTCTCGTCCATGGTATAGGCCTTCAGCCTCCCCAGAAATGATTGTAAGTGGGTCCGTGGGCAAGAAGTCCCGTTGTACTTTTCAAAACAAGGAGGCTTAAACTTATGGGGAATCCTGACCCCGTCTACCAAGCCCATGTCCATAACATCAAAACCCAAAGAGTTTTGAGACTCTAAGGATCTTAATTTCTCAGCTATCTCATCCAGCCTTCTATCATAAGCTTCCTCCCCAGCACCCATTACTGTGAACTGATCCTCCTGGGGGTCTTCTTGCAGTACCCTGCCTGCAGTGGCAGTCCCTTGAACATTGGCCGGGATGTTGATCTCCGGATGAAGATGGGGGCCAAATACAGGGGGGTTGACATGAGGTTGGACCCTCTCATTGTTACTTGTGCCAGCAGTCCCTATATGTGGGTCTTCTTGATTCTGCCTTTCCACCATGGCTCTCAATCTTTCTTGGCTCTGAGCCATGTTGTTCATCACTTCCATAAACTGCGTCATCTGTGTTCTCATTTCCAATCTTTCGTTTGCCATTTGATTTCTGACCTCTGCAAGGTCCTGTTGTACCTGATCCATTTGTATGCCCGGAAGGTTGTTACGGGTTGGATATCGGTGTGGACGGTTGAGGGGAAATACTCGGCGTCGAGCAATAGTTCCTGAACATCACAACAGAGTTAGCAACGATAAAACAAAAACCTACAAAACAAACAAAGGGTTAGCATGCAATGCAGTATGCTTATTTGTTTTCAAGGTATCCGGCTTGGCATTCAGTTTTGACCCTTCCAGACCCTTGAAGATGCTGTTGATGCTGCTTTTGAAGTGGAACAAACTAATACATATATTACAAAAGGCAAATGGTACATAGTTTGTTTACAAATACAAGCCCTCTGAGGGGTCAAAATACATTACAAGAAAACAAAAGTACATGGAATGAAAGCAACAACAAGCAAATGGTCAAACACCAAGACCAAACTCATCCTCCCGAACTTCCTTGAGAAGTGCTTCGGTCACAGGATCAGCTGGACGCTCTGTGAGATTCCTAATAAGGAGATTCCGGGTAGTAACAGCTGCAGTTAACTTCTTGTGCTGACCTTGGTCCTTTGACTTCTTCACTCCTGCTCTGATCTTCAGCTCTGATATCTCCCTCTGGGCTGCTGCCAGGGCTTCCTGCTGCTCTTTTGCACTAGCTTCCAGCTGCTCTATCTTGTCTTGGGTCCTCTTATCTTCCAGAGTACGAGCTTCGGTGATCCTGACCCACCTAGCTTGACTCTCCTTCAGATACAAGTCTGTCCTGGCTCTCTGGAATTGGGCTTCCTTGCAAGCATTCTTCAGAATTTGTTGTCCAGCCCTAGACTTCTTGATGTAGTCCTCAGACCTTTCAGTTTTAGCCAGATGCTCTACTCTCAGCTTCTCTAATCTCTCAATATCCATCCTACCATCACTCCTCTCCCGGAGGGTCTTCTGCAAAGCCTGAGTCAACTTCTCATTCCTCTCTTTCAAACCCTCAAACTCCTCCAAACTGACAGTGGCAGGGGGTGGTGCTGAGGATGGTCCAGGCATATCCTCCATGGTAAAGGGCATTCCAGAGAATTGAGCCCTGGCATGGGACCATTCATAGTATTGTGTTGATGCTACATTGCTGCACTTCCCCAGAATGGTTACTCCCTTAGTTTGAACATTATCCCAGGCCCAGGCTGCCTGCCTAACAATAGCCAAATTAGGCTTGTTCTCACAATAAAGAGTCTCAGCCAAGTCTTGTGCCTTGGGAGTGTGGACCAGTGCATAGCCCAGTTGCCTTTTGAACAGCAGAGGGTTGTAATTAATGCTACCCTTAACTCCTATCAGGGGCACATTGGGAAAATGCCCACAACTGGTGATGATATCCCTGCCCTTTGTGCTTTGAGTGCACCATCTGATATCAGCTGAAGTCAGAGCAGTGAGTCTTCTAGCCCAGTTTCTCTGCTGATGAGGATTTAAAAATGCATCTGTCTTGGGCAAATTCCTGAGAAGCCAAGTATGGAGCAAAGGAGCACAACACCTCACTAATCTTCCCCTCTGCTTTTCATTCCTCTGATGTACTGAATAGTAGAGATCTCCCAATAAAGTGGGCACTGGGTTCCTCAGGATGAACAGATGGATTGCATTCTTGCTAATGAATCTGGGCTCATCTGCAAATAATATTATCCCATATATGCTCAGGGCCAATAAAGCACAGACTGCTTTCCACTCTCCCAAAGAAGCTTTCAGGGTAGCTTGAGAGATCAAGAAATCCAGATGCAGGCCAAGGATTCCAGCCTTAGAAGTCATATGCTGCCCAATCAGAACTGGTTCCAGATGCAGTGCCTTTGCTACTTCTTCATTACCAGGAAAGACCATCTCAGGGTTGAAAGGGATTCCACCCCTGATAGGTATACCAACCAATGATGAGTATTCTTCCAATAAAGGGCCCAGCTGAAAGTCCTGAAAAGTGAAACACCTCAGCGGGGGATCATAAAACTGAAGGCAAGTGTGAATCAGGCTCCTCTGTGAAGGGTCCAAATCCATAACCACCTCAAGTATATCTCCATAGTGTTCCCTGAACAGTGGTATATGGTCTGGAGTGATCAGGGTCTGAATCCTCCTGATGTCAGCTAGCTCTGGCTGGAAGAAGTGGTAGGTAATATTACTCTTTTTAGGTGCCATGATGTTGAGGATGAGTTGAGATAGGTGCTGATGATAACCCTGAAAGATGGGCCACTGACTGGCTGATGCAGGTGACTGAAGCAGATAGCTGATAGCTGAAGCAGATGCTGATGAAGATAGGTCAATACTGATGATGGGGTCAAAACCAAGCCAAAAATGAAAATGGATACCCTGAAACAAATAAACAAATGTCAAAATGATGCAATGAGGATGTATGCAAATGATATGCAAGGGTTTGTGACTGAGCTGGATCTGATCAAGTGCTCTGATATAAGCCCAGGTATATTCAAGAAATCCAGATGGAGGTCTATAGGTCCAGTAACCAAGGTGGGGGACTCAAATAAAGAGTCACATGTCCAGGGTTTAGAATCACAAGAACTGTTCCAACATGGAGTACTCTTAATCAAATCAAAGTAACAGGGTATGCTGAGGCTAAGGGTACCTGCAAACCTGTAAACAGCCCAACCCCCTCACAGGTGGTGTTCTAAAACAAGGATCCTCAGACTTGGATTAGTTATGAGAAGTGTAAACACTTCTAACCCGGAGGTACAGTGTTTACAATAACCATAAAAGTTCCTCCTCTAATTCACCTCAGTTTCTGAAGGTCAATACTAAAGGTCATCCAGACTTAGCAGGCTTCCCAGATAGCCCTAGCATTGCAGGAAATCTGCAACACAGAGTTCTCAAGAAGAAACCCATATCTGAACTGTGTTTCATATTCCCGCACCAGACCGAGATGGAATGGGAAAGAATATGAACCACTCTAGCCTAGGTGTCACTCAGGTCCCAGGTATAGGACCTTAACTCTCAATGGAACACCCACCCACCAAAGCAAACAAACAGATCCAGCCAGCAGCACAGTATGACAATATGATATAATGCAAAGCTATAAAGAAAGCAGTAAACAACTGTACATAAAGCAAAAATAAATACAAATATACAAACACAAATAACACATAACACCCCAGTAAACACAAATCAATCAAGCGCTAGGAGGAACCCACAAAAAGAACCAGAAGCCCTGGTTGCAGTATAAGGGTCCCCCGCAGAGTCGCCAAGCTGTCGCTCCCGATAAAATGGGACTGGCCCAAATAAAGGTACAGACGCGAACGGTCGGCGAGAGGGGGATGCGAGGACACACAGCCGTGAACTCACTGGATATGAATAGAGTCGCCAGCTAGGCATTTTTATCCCGGAGGAAAGGCAATGCTGCATAGACCTAGAAAGAGATGGATAAGACGGTTTGCGAACCAGAGAGACTGAGAAAGGGGGTTGGTTACAACCTGGGAAGGTATTAGCACCTAGATTGTCCGCCGTACTCGACGGGATCCACGCTTGAAAGATTTGTGTTTTAAAGGGGTAGTGTCAGTGCAATTTGTGTATAAAAGAGCTGGAAAAGGATGTACAGGTGTCAGTGTAAAAGAAGTGTGAAGTGTGATATATACAGTGTCAGTGCAAGAATGAGAATGAGTTGCTCAAGATTATGAGGCTAAAAGAATAAAGCTGGAAAGAGGGGGAATATACAGAGACTTTTGTTCGATAACTGTTAAGTTATGCCTACGTATCCTCTCGTGCAATGAGGAAGTCAGAACACCGTAGTTCGACCCAAAGAGACTGAAAGATGAATTGACTTGTGAACTGCTTACTTGTCTATGCTCAAGTGTATGACCTGTCTGGCTCAGGTGCAAACTGTCTTGCATTAGACGGAAGAAGCAAGTTCTCGTTTGTGAGTGAATGAGATGAGAAAAGAATCCCGAAGGAGACGATTATTGTTTGTTTTTGAGTTTTCAGTCTTTTATTGTTTTTGGATTTTTGTCATAGATTAATGAGCTTAAGTCTAAACCAATGGATTTAGTAAACTCATCACATCTTCCCTCTGATTAGGGGTAATGAGAATACCTTAAGTGTGAAGTCAGCTTCTCACACTTAATCACCTTTGGTATATGATTAAGATCATTAACCTACTTGTGATTATTTAGATGTTTTTGGTGTTTTTGTTTAGTGTTAAGTAATGAGTTTAAGCCATAATCAAGGGTTTAAACAGACTCATTACACCATCCTAATAGAAGGATAATAGATGAGAATGTTTAAGCTGAGGAAAGCTCCTCAACTTAATCCATGATTAGGGATTAAACTTATGAGAAAACAAAGCCTTTATTAAGTGGATTTTATTTAATGATAAGATGATGAAGTGAATTTTAGGGTTTGTAAGACAACTTGAGGGGGACTTGTCCATTAACATTAGGGTTAGTCCTTCTTAACCAATTAAGGAAGAATCAGAACCCTAATGCAAGGCCCAAGTTACAAGCTTGATGTCTTGATGATTATTAGATGGATTGATTAAAGGATTTAAACACATTAAGGGTTTAACACTTAGGATTAAAGTTATACACTCCATCCTAATAGAAGGATGCAGGCATAAGCTTAATCACAAAGCCTTAAAGCCTTTAGGGTTTAGTCCCTGATTATGAGATGAGAAGAGAAGACTCAAAGAGACACAAAGGTGAAAACTAAATGGGGAGACTAATCAAAACCCTAATCATTGTCATGCTTGGGTGTCCCTAAGGTTTGTGAGGTTTAACAAGAAAGATCTTCAAAGGAGCCACCAGGAAGCAAATGAAAGGATCAAGAGAAGCAAAGCAACTTGCTTCATTTAAGAAGTCAAGTCACTTGAAGAAAGAAAGTGGGAAGAAGAAGGATGAGCAAGCTCAAACTCAAACACAAGATAAAATGCAGCATGGATGCAAGAGAGAGATGAGAAGAAAGTATGAGAAGTGAAGGCAAATCCACTTCTCAAATCCACTTACCACCTGAAAGATTAGAAAAGAAATGCAATGCAATGCAAAATGGGATGGAATGACATGATGCAAACCAAAACCAGAAGCATATTTATGATGTTAATGATGCTATGGGATGCTACCAACATGAGACAACAAATGGAGATGAGCATACAAGCTCATGAATGCAAATGAAGCAAGTTAAGACACATGAACACACATGAAAGGTTATGAGATGCATATGGCATACAACATGGCAAATGAAAGATGCAATGATTAAACATGCTTTCAATATGTCTTATGATGCTAAATGAAAAACATGGATGCATAAAATATCATGGCAAGTCAAGGCAAGAATGCAAATGCAAGATGGATGCATATGGAAGCCCAAATTAGGGTTTATGATCAAAGCATCAAACAAAAACCAAAATCAGAAGCAAACAACATTATAAAAAATTGAAAATGCACTCAAAGGACCCCTAATCCTATACTAACCCACTGCCCAAAGGAGAGGTCTCAACTCTTAACCAAATTCAAGTTATGATTTTTCTAAGTTTTCTAGGGTTTTAGGGTTCCTTAACAAGAAAATTACCAAACAAATGGAAAATGAAAGATCAAATCATGGCCATTTAATCTCACAAACTAAATGCCAAACACAATGCAGTGCAAAGAGAATCAAGGTCCAACTCTTTAGGGTTAGGCATAAATGATTTTTGGAAGTTTGGATCAAAATAATGCATAAAAATGATTTTAATTAAATGAAAAATTCTCAAAATGCATCAAGATCAAAAAAGAAATTGGGTTTGAGGGTTGGACAATGTTTCTAAATGCTTTTAAAAGTTTCATGAATTTTTTGGTGATTTTTAAATACCTAAAAGTATTTTTAATTAATTAATTCTCATTAATTAATTAAAAATAAACTTTTAAATGATTTAAAAATATTTTTTAATGCTAAAAATGAAAATAAAAATATTTTTGTGTCTTAAAAATTAATGAAACTCTTGGTAAAAAATTTCATAATTTTTAAAGCCTTTTTACTATTTTTAATAAATGGTAGAAAATAAATATGAAACAAATGAATTAAAAACAAAGAAAAAGAAAAGTCAACTGAATGGAGGGCCAAGATGAATCCTGGGAGAAGAAAGATTTATCACGCGCGCAATCCAGTGGCCCATATTCAAACTGAGTTAAACATAATTATGAATTAATTAATTAAGGTTAGGGTTTCTAATGGTGAATCTCAGCCATACACACGCGCGCGAAGTCAACCAGGTCAAAGCATCTAACGCTCCAGATTCAAATGTCCATTAATGACCTGATTAAAACCCTAATGATTTTCAGGTGGCCGGAGAAGACCTCCGGTCGTCTTCTCCGGTGGGAACTCCACCTGAAAATCCCTAAAATCCTCAAAACGCAACTAAAATGAAATCTAAAAACACAGAAATGATTCCCACACTTCACTGAATCAAAACCCCAAGCTAAAACTCATTTATCTTTCCTTAATCACATGAATCGAAACCAAACATTTTTTAGGTCAGGGAGTTTCAGAACATGATTAAACTCTTATTTCTTCACCATTTTCAAAACTAAAGACATCAGAGCAATCAGTGAATCATGAAGAACAACTTAAGAACTTTAAAAATGATTTCTGGAAAAAAATGTTCTTGAGCTACCTGAGTTTCGAAGCTTTCAATCTTGCAACTTTCTGCCCCCTTCCTTTGATGCAAACCACTCCCTTTGGTCCCTTGATGATGTCTGGATGCTTAGCAAGAGTTTATGTTGGCTAGTTTGGGAGATTGAACAAGTTCTGTTCAAGCTCAGGTGAGAACTGTGTTTGTGATTCAGGCAGTTTCAGGCAAGGGTGAGGGGTTCTTTGTGATCAGGATGATGATTTGAGAAGGTTTGTGAAGTTTGTTCAAGTGTTTGTGGCCTGTGGAATGAGTTTCGAAGGCTTTGGCTTTGAGAGTGAAAAATGGGGGAGTTGAGTTCTTGCTTGTTTCAGGCTTATGTCTTGCTGGTTTGGGTTCAGTGAGGCATGGTGAGAAGATTAGTGGAGTTTGTTTGAGTGTTTATGGCTTGTGAGATAAGATTCGAAGGCTTTTGCTTGAGGGAGTGAAAATGGGAATGTGATCTTAGGGCTTGTTTCAGGCTTGCCTTTTGTTATGTTTTGCTAGCATTTGATCCACATAAAAAAATCTCATTGGTCAGATGATGTGACTTGGCCTTTTGTGATAGGTGTGCTAGCTTTTGCAAAAAGTCCACTCTTGTGTAAGAGAAAGCATGGGCAACTTCTAGCCAAGTACAAGGGCTGTGGGCTGCGCAACATGGTGAGGGGAAAGGCTAGGGCTGGTTCAGCATTGTAGGCAGCAAGTGGATGGAAGTGTGATGATGGTTTTGCAACTTGCTCACTTTTGGTTCTTATGGAAAGATCTTGCTTTACAAACCATGAAACATGTGATCTTTTGGTTCAAATCTGATTTTTAGAACTTGTATGATGCTTGCATATTGGTTTGATATCAACTAGAAGTCACAAATGCCTTGGTACAAAGTTTTTGCAAGTTTTCCATTTGGTGCATAACTTGAAATTCAATGATTTTAGCCAACTTTGATGCACCATAACTTTTGATCCAAAATGAATTAGGTCATGTTCTTGTACTTTTTGAAAAGGGAAAGATCTAATCTACAACTTTCATGACCAAAGTTTTTCCATTTGAAGCATTTTTGGATCAAAAAGCAAGGGTTGAAAAAGTTGCATAAAATGACATTTCATTAAAAGTCAACCATGCCCTAAAAAGTCAACTTTGCAAAAACTTGTAATTCTTGAATTTTGTGAACTTCAACCTTCTTCCATGATCAAATAAAGATCAAATACACTCAAAATGATGAAGATCACCCCTTGGTTGGGTCATTGGGGGCCTCAGATGCCCTGATTTTGCACTGACTTGTCTGAAAAGTCAACTCTTGATCAGATGACTTCCCCATGGAATTTCTTCATGAAAATTGATATGCATACTCCCTATACCATATAGAGACCAATAGAAACAATAATGACCAAAAAATTTGGAGTTATGGCCTCTGAAACCAAAACCCTAATTTTAGGTCAACTGTGCAGTCAAACTTGGCTCTGCCTCCATACCAATCCCAGTTCTTGTGATTCTTTGGCATTATTGACTTTGAGAGGATATAATATGATGCTTGAACACACATAGACCCCTTTGAAGTGATTGATGACCTTTGGAGTGGCTCCAAAAAAGCTCTTGGATTGCTCAGATCACAAACCCTGGATGCAGATGACCTAGAATCAATGCAGTGAATCAAAAATGTGATATGAGATGCTATGATTGAGTTTATGCATATGAAATGATCACAAGCCATGGTGTGAATGGGTGAGGGCAAATTTGGGGTGTTTACACAAGCTAGCGCTTCAGCCTCCGCCGCGAGTATAAGCCAACGCTTAACAGATTAGAAAGCATTTTCAAACAATCGTTCAATAAAAAACACAAACCGTAGTCGCACGAACTACGAAGCTCTGACTTTCCCATTGCACAAGGGAATATGTAGGCACATGGATTTTAATCCTTCGCGAGCACAATAATAAAAAATTAACTATCTCTCCGTCACAATAATAAAAAATTAACTATCTCTCTGTCAATAATAAAAATTAACTATCTCCCCGTCACAATAATAAAAAATTAACTATCTCTCCATCACAATAATAAAAAACTTTAATCTTTCCCCTATAATATTAATAATAATTTAAAAATTTCTTTTCCTTTTAAAACAAACATATTAACAAACATTTAGAAGACAAAGACATTAATCAACTTTTAATCGCATAGTTAGACTAAGAGGTTCCTGTTGAGTACAACAGACGAGAGGGGTGCTAATACCTTCCCTTGCGTAACCGACTCCCGAACTTAGAATTTGGTTTCGTTGACCATTTCTTATCCTTTATTAGGTTGTATCTATATCTCCCTTTTCTCTCGTAGAATAAATAGAATTAGGTGGCGACTCTGTTGTTTATCTTTTCGCATCCCATCGCGAGGATCATATTTTTCGAGGTACGACAGATTGGAGACTCTGCTGGGGATCTAGCTCCATGCTAGAGAGGGCGAGCCTAACTTAGCTTTGTGTGTTTATTTGTTTTATCTTGTCTTTTGTCTTCTCTATGTATTTATGTTTTGCCTATTGTTTCTTTTATTTGCTTTTCTTACTGCTTATTATTATACTTGTCTGTGGGATCTGGGGGTACATTGCAAGTAAAAGATGAGTTGTAGAAAAAGAAGAGGGAACACCTAAGTTAGAATTGGATATTATTAGTGTTAGTATCCAAGGACTCACTCCTTGCAAGCCTAGCATGAAAGCTTCCCCGAATAGTTATACTTTTCGTAGATCTTTTTGCAACGCAGCTAGCCTGTCGCGTGACTGGATTCACGAAAGGGATGTTATCCTGGGACCCCCTAAAACTTGTTTCAATTTTGGTAGTTGTGTAATGTTAGGCTCCGAGGGCTCGCCCCTTTGTCGGCCTATCATGAGAACTCCACTCAAGGTAGACCTTATCGTCATTATCGTCACAATGCAGCTAGCCTGCGGCGGGGTGTTAGTACGATAGACGTCCGTGACCTTGAGTTTCCTTAAACCATCACCGTAGAAACCATCCTGTGAGTGGGATTTATGGGCAGAGAAACGTAGAACCAATCTCTTACAGCCCACCTATTAAGAAGGTTTCAGATTTGCTCGTGACACCTTGCATCCCTACATCCTTGCATCCCTGCATCTTTGCATTTCAGCATCATATGTGTTGTACCCCAAAATTTTCCTCCCACAATCAAGACAATCTCTCTCAAGACTTCTAAATGATCATAAGGTCCTCAAGACTCCTAATTGGTCAAGAAGTGTGGAAGTTTCCTTAGACAATGCCTCCTCCTAAGCCAAGTGTCCAAAGCTAGGGTTTTGTGTTTCTTCAGGTTAAAATGAGTTTCAAGGCCTCAATTGAGCTTCATAATATCCCACATGTATTCAAAAATCAATAATTGACTGGTCCTTTCTATAGTCATCTCATTGGAAGCTCATCATCTGGCTTCACTGAGCTGATAATGACTGGAGAACGTGTGGAAAGTGGGATACGAAGTGGAAAGATTCAGATAGTTGCTTCTTCAAGTATCACCAAGAAGCCCCCTCCTGGGAAGAAGGAATCCAATGTCGTGTATAGCCAGCGTGGTCGTAATGATCGTAACCAATATGTGGGAACTTTTTTGATTTCTAATCCTACACCTCCACCACAAGAGCAACAACAGAATAATCATCCCAAGCCTAGGAGGCAGTTTACCAAGCTCAATATGTCATTGGCTCAGGCTTTGCAGCATATGTTGAAAAGAGAATTGATTACTTTGAAGGACCCACCACAGAATATCAATACCTCCTCTTCTTGTTACAATCCCAATGCAAGGTGTGCATACCATTCTAATAGCCCTGGCCATGATACTAACAGTTGCTAGTCGTTGAAGAACAAAATCTAGGATATGATTGAGAATGGAGCAATTGAGTTTGACCCTCCGGAAACTCCTAATGTGATTATTTCTCCCATGCCCAAACATGAGAAGACTGTTAATGCTGTTGATGAGGTTGTTTATGTTCGTACTGTGGCTGAAATAACTACTCCTCTAGCTATTGTCAAGAAGAAACTTGTGCAAGCCGGTTTATTTCCGGGTTGCAGGGAAGATTGTTTTAAATGTGCCTATAAGCCTGATAGTTGTTGGAGGTTGAGGTCAGGTATTCAACGCCTGATAGATAACTATACTATACTATTTGAAAGAACCCCTTCTATAGAGAGTCTATGTGGAGGTTTGGCTCAAGATGTAAGGATTGCAGATGTGGCTATGGTTAACAGGATTCCTGTGAAGATTACTTCCAGTGGTCCAGTAAGGATCACTTCTAAAGGTCCTGTTAAGATTACTACTGAGCCAAAGGTGGCTCCAATGATTATTACTACTCCTGGTCCTATCCCATACACTTCTGACAAAGCTATACCCTGGAATTATGGTTCTGATGTTTATATCCATGGTGTCAAACAAGAACCTTTAACTGATGCACCTGTTACTGATATTAATCTTGATGTGGATAATATTGCTGGATCCAGTAAGGTTACCAGGAGTGGAAGAATTTTCTCTCCAGAAGACACCTCAAAAGCTGCTGCTACTCCAGTTCATATCTCTAACTCTGGGCCAAATACTGAGGCTCGAGGCAAAGGACCATTGATTGAACATATTCCAGCAGAAGCATTAGATAGTGAAGATCTCTCTAAACAGATGGAAGAAGTACTGAAGATCATCCGCAAAAGTGATTATGATGTTGTTGACCAGTTGGGGCATACTCCCTCCAAAATCTCCATGTTATCTTTGCTATTATGTTTTGAAGCCCATGCCAAGGCTTTAATCAAATTCCTGAAGACTGCTCATGTACCACATGAAATCTCTGTGGACCAATTTGAAAATTGTGTTGCTCATCTAACTAGTGACAATGGCTTGGGTTTTAATGATGCTGATTTGACTCCTGCCGGGAGAAACCATAATAAAGCTCTGCACGTCTCCGTCGAGTGTTGGGGCACTACTTTGTCTCATGTATTGGTGGATAATGGTTCTTCATTAAATGTGTTACCTAAGGAGGTTCTAGACAAACTCAATTTGAATGATGTAGTGTTAAGGCCAAGTAATGTGGTGGTAAAGGCCTTTGATGGTTCAAGAAGAATGGTGCATGGAGAGGTGGATCTTCCAGTTAAAGTAGGCTCTCAAGTTTTTGATTCCACTTTCTATGTGATGGATATTCGTCCTGCATACTCCTGTTTGCTTGGGCGCCCCTGGATCCATGGGGCAGGTGCTGTGACTTCCACTTTACAACAGAAGTTGAAATATCCAGTGAAAGGAAAGGTTGTCACTGTTTATGGTGAAGAAGAATACATGGTCAGTCATGTGAACACTTTTAAATATGTTGAGATGGAAGGTGAATTTGTTGAGACTCCTTGCCAGATATTTGAAGTGGTTCCTTGGGTCGTTCCTGCTACTAAAGCTCCCCCTGTTGTCAAAAGAGTTCATGTGATTACTAGAGTGCCTCATACAATGGCTTCCCTCAAAGATGCTAGTGATGTGGTTGAAGAAGGTGGTTGTACTATTTGGGGTCAGCTTCCTGACATTCCTTACAAGTCTGACAAGTTTGGTTTGGGTTTTATTGCAGAATCTCAGAAGGCTGTTCGTCGTGCTCGTGCTACTCGTATCACTTATGGAGGAATTATAAGGGACCAAGTCAATGCTGTGGAAGACTATGATGAAGGTTACAACCTGGACGATTGGATTTTTCCTACCATGGTGGATGGACTCAACAATTGGAAGGCTGAAGACGTTATTCCTATCTCCTTTAGTCAGGAGTAAATGCTATTTCATTTTTCTAAATTTATTTTTGTAACTATGAATAATTAAAATACTTTTAAGTTTTATGCCTTGCCCAGGGGCACAATGATATGCTTGCTAGGGTTGTCATTTTATTTTCATATTTTCATTCAATAAAATCAATGGGCGTTTTTCGATTTCGTAAAAATTGTGCTCTTTTGTCTTTCTTTTATTGTTTCCTTTTTCAAAATAAAATAAAATAAAGCTATGTGTTCTTACACACAGCCACATCCCTAAATGCAGATATTCATCCACTCTGGATTCTATTGATAACAATTATGCTATTGCCAATTATGACTTCGAAAATCCGATCTATCAAGCCGAGGATGGAAAGGATGAAGATTGTGAAGTACCTGTAGAGTTGGCTAGATTGCTACAGCAAGAAGAGAAAAATATACAGCCACATGAAGAACCAATCGAAGTCGTGAACTTAGGCACCGAGGAAAACAGGAAAGAAATCAAGATAGGCGCTGAACTAGAAGATGGTATCAAGAACAGGTTGATTCAGATGTTACATGACTATGTGAAAGTTTTTGCTTGGTCTTACGAAGATATGCCGGGATTGGATACAGATTTTGTGGTTCACCGTCTACCAGTAAAAGAGGATTGTTGTTCGATAAAGCAGAAAGTTCGTCGTATGTGTCCTGATATGTCAGAAAAGATTAAAGCAGAGGTGATGAAACAATTCAATGCAGGGTTTCTAGCTGTTACTTCTTATCCACAATGGGTTGCAAACGTGGTGCCGGTGCCTAAGAAAGATGGTAAAGTACACATGTGTATAGATTACAGGGATTTGAATAGAGCCAGCCCTAAAGATGATTTTCCACTTCCACATATTGATGTTTTGGTAGACAACATTGTTCAGCATAATGTGTTCTCTTTTATGGATGGTTTCTCTGGGTATAATCAGATTAAGATGGCACCTGAAGACATGGAGAAGACTACATTTGTTACACAATGGGGCACTTTCTGCTATAAGGTAATGCCATTTGGTTTGAAGAATGATGGGGCAACATATCAGCGTGCTATGGTAGCTTTGTTCCATGATATGATTCACCATGAGATAGAGGTATATATGGATGATATGATAGCCATATCTCAAAATGAAGAAGAGCACCTTGATCACCTGCACAAGTTGTTTGAGAGGTTGAAGAAATACAAGTTGAGGTTAAATCCAAACAAATGTACCTTCGGAGTTAGATCTGGTAAACTTCTGGGTTTTATTGTTAGTGGTAAAGGTATTGAAGTAGATCCTGCAAAGGTAAAAGCTATACAAGAGATGCCTGCTCCTCGTACTGAGAAAGAAGTTAGAGGTTTTTTGGGACGACTGAATTACATTGCAAGATTTATTTTCCAGTTGACTGCTACTAGTGAACCAATCTTCAAGTTGTTGAAGAAAAATCAAGCATTGGAATGGAATGATGAGTGCCAAACAGCTTTTGATGAAATCAAAAGGTACTTACAGGAACCTCCTATATTGATGCCACCAGTTGAAGGAAGACCCTTGATTATGTACTTGACAGTATTGGATGGCTCAATAGGGTGTGTGTTGGGGCAACATGACGAGTCTGGTCGAAAAGAGCAGGCAATATATTACCTTAGCAAAATATTTATCGACTGTGAAACAAGATACTCACTGCTCGAGAAAACTTGCTACGCTTTGGCATGGGCTACTCGCCGACTAAGACAGTATATGTTGACTCATACCACTTTATTGATTTCAAGAATGGATCCAATCAAATATATATTTGAGAAACCTGCTCTCTCTGGACGAATAACAAGATGGCAAATGATCTTGATAGAATATGATATACAATATACTACTCAGAAAGCAATCAAAGGAAGTGTAGTAGCTAACCATTTGGCTCATCAAGCAGTAGATGACTACCAATCTATGAATTTTGAGTTTCCAGATGAGGACATTATGATTATTACTAAAGAACCTAAACAATATGAAGGACCTGGACAAGGATCCCGATGGACTATGGTTTTTGATGGAGCATCTAATACAATTGGTAATGGTGTTGGTGTTATGATTATCTCTCCTAAAGGTTGTTATACACCAGTTACTGCAAAGCTTTGTTTTAAATGTACCAATAATATGGTTGAGTATGAAGCGTGCATCATGGGTATCAAGGTTGCTATTGAAATGAAGATTCAATTTTTGGATGTGTATGGAGATTCAACCTTAGTAGTCAGTCAGGTTAAAGGGGATTGGGATACCAGGCATCCTAATCTCATCCCTTACAAAGAGCATGTGTTGTCTTTAATCCCGTACTTTGAAGATATTACCTTTGGATATATTCCACGAGAAGAGAATCAGTTGGCCGATGCATTAGCTACCATGGCATCTATGTTTGAAATCAGTTGGGAGGATGAAGCTCCGAGAATTACTATTGATCGATTTGACAAACCTGTATACTGCAATGAAGTGGGTACTGAAGGAGTAGAAGAAAAGCCTTGCTTCCATGAAGTGAAGAGGTATCTTGGAGCTCAGGAGTTCCCAGAAGGGGCATCTGTCAATGATAAGAAGTTTCTAAGGAGGTTTTCTGCTAAATTCTTCCTGAGTAATGGAATTTTGTACAAGAGCAATCACGATTCAAATTTGCTTCGCTGTGTGGATAAGAAAGAAGCAGTAGAGATTATGGAAGACATGCATGATGGGATCTTTGGTACTCACTCTAGTGGGCATACAATGGCTAAGAAGATTCTGAGAGTAGGTTATTATTGGTCTACCATGGAAGCTGACTGCTATCAACACTCCAAAACTTGTCACAAATACCAGATTTATGTTGATAAGGTTCACGTGCCTCCAGTTCCGTTGAATGTTCTAACTGCTCCATGGTCTTTTGCCATGTGGGGCATTTATATGATTGGTGAAATCAAACCTGTTGCCTCTAATGGACATCGTTTCATCCTTGTAGCTATTGATTACTTCACAAAATGGGTAGAGGCATCTTCATTTGCTTCTGTTACTAAGAATGTCGTGGCTCGATTCATCAAATTTAATCTTATATGCAGATATGGCATCCCTGAAAGGATTACCACAGACAATGGTACTAATTTGAACAACACTATGATTACTGATCTCTGCGTGCAATTCAAGATTAAACATCATAATTCTTCTGCATACCGTCCAAAGATGAATGGCGCAGTGGAAGCCGCCAACAAGAATATTAAGAAGATCTTGCAAAAGATGACAGTTACATATAAGGATTGGCATGAGATGTTACCATTTGCTCTTCATGGTTATCGTACCATCATGCGTACTTCAACAAGGGCAACCCCATTTTCCCTTGTCTATGGTATGGAAGCAGTTTTACCCATTGAAGTTCAGATTCCCTCTTTGAGAATTATGAAGGATGCAGGCTTGGATGAAGATGAATGGATTCAGACTCGACTTGACCAGATAAACCTAATTGATGAGAAAAGACTAGCAGCTGTTTGTCAAGGTCAGATGTATCAGAAGCGTATGATCAAAGCCTTCAATAAGAAAGTTAGGTAGCAGGTGTATCATACTGGTGATTTGGTAATCAAGCGTATTATATTACCATAGGGTGATCCTAGGGGCAAATGGACCCCTACCTATGAAAAGCCATTTGTTGTTAAGAGAATATTTTCTGGAGGTGCCATGATGCTTACCACCATGGATGGTGAAGATTTCCCACAGCCTGTGAATGCAGACATAGTTAAAAAATACTACACATGAAAAGAGACCCGCTAGGTTGACTGGCCTAGGAAAAAATAAGGGCATCCCGGCGAACTAAAAGGATTCGGGCAAAAATTAGGGATATATATAAAAAAATGTGTACACCCGACAAGTCGAAAACCTAAAAAGGCGGCTTGGGCAAAAAAGGGTATCCCGGTGGATTGAAAACCTGAAAGGGCAATCCAGGAAAAAATTAGGGATTAAATCGTATGACTATGTCTCGTTAGATCACCCATGCAACCTCTACTAGTTGTGTTATCTACGTCAAGTTCAACAGATACAGATCAGTCCAATCGTTTCCTCTCCAATAGCTGAAGATGAGATAATTGAAGATAATGGCAATAAAAAAGTTGAAACTCAATAGGGTCATATACACATAGCTATTTTTCCTTGTAAAAATTTCTTTGACATGTCTAGTTATAGGTCTAAGAATAAGAAAAAATTCCATTTTTATATTCAGCTTTACTTTTCCTCCTTTATTCTACTTTACTTTTCCTCCTTTATTTAGCTTTACTTTTCCTCCTTTATTCAGCTTTACTTTTCCCTCTTTATTCAGCTTTACTTTTCCCTCTTTATTCAGCTTTACTTTTCCCATTTTACTAAAGCGAAAAACATCCATTGATTATGTTTGAATGAATATATGCTTTTGAATATGATTGATGTTTACCATAAATACATAAAATACAATAATAGCATTTACTAAGAATGAACGGAGGTAGGAATTCAACGAAGCTTCGTCGGTTCATCCCCATAAAGTAATCTCTACAGATATCCATACAGAATACTTCAAGTAATATCTTATACTTCCCACTCGATGAAGTCTTCAAGCAGTTTCATATCCTCCGAAGAATTAAGTCTCTCGGATCTATGTCCATCTCTTTTATCCTCAGTCAGGATTTTCAGGAACTTAATCCTTCAATAAGAAGTACGGAAAACGAAGACGAGAAGGTTCCTAAGTATGATATTCTTAAAATAAGACGGAAACGAAGTCTTCATACTCCTCAGCAACGAATCGGGATTTATTTTCCCCAGTCGGCATTTATTCTACGATGCTACTTATACGCTTCATCTACATAGTTCATACATACATCATATCATATCATATCATATTATATCTTATCATATCATATCATATCATATCATATCATACGCATTCTCATAAAGTATTATCTTGTAGATTGTTATATATATCATTATACTTGCATCAAACTAACCTTGTTTTTCAGGTTAATTCTCCAGCAGACAAACTTCATCAACAACTTACCTTGGGCCGTCGTTCATTCTTCCCAATGGTTATCTTGTTACCTCGGGCCGTCGTTTATTCTTCCCGCAGGTTATCTCATTTTGTGTCGTCGTTTATTCTTCCCAAAAGTCAACTTACCTTGGGCCGTCGTTTATTCTTCCCAATGGTTACCCTGTTACCTCAGGTCGTCGTTTATTCTTCCCGCAGGTTATCTCATTTTGGGTCGTCGTTTATTCTTCCCAAAAGTCAACTTACCTTGGGTCGTCGTTTATTCTTCCCAATGGTCATCTTGTTACCTCGGGCTGTCGTTTATTCTTCCCGCAGGTTATCTCATTTTGGGCCGTCGTTTATTCTTCCCAAAAGTCAACTTACCTTGGGTCGTCGTTTATTCTTCCCAATGGTCATCTTGTTACCTCGGGCCGTCGTTTATTCTTCCCGCAGGTTATCTCATTTTTGGGTCGTCGTTTATTCTTCCCAAAAGTCAACTTACCTTGGGCCATCGTTTATTCTTCCCAATGGTTACCCTGTTACCTCGGGCCGTCGTTTATTCTTCCCGCAGGTTATCTCATTTTTGGGCCGTCGTTTATTCTTCTCAAAAGTCAACTTACCTTGGGCCTTCGTTTATTCTTCCCAATGGTTACCCTGTGACCTCGGGACGTCGTTTATTCTTCCCGCAGGTTATCTCATTTTTGGGCCGTCGTTTATTCTTCTCAAAAATCAACTTACCTTGGGCCGTCGTTTATTCTTCCCAATGGTTACCCTGTTACCTCGGGCCGTCGTTTATTCTTCCCGCAGGTTATCTCATTTTTGGGTCGTCGTTTATTCTTCCCAAAAATATCATCTCCATATTTAAGAAGCATATCAGAAAACTCTTTATTCAAATGGCATCTTTAATCCCATTGAAGCTTCAAGATCAACCAACAACATCATTCTACACACCAGCAAGTGCAAAGTTTTGGGTTTTTATGTTCAATCCTCTTCAATCTTCAAGTCACGAATGACGTACATGCCAATCTAACTCCTCAGATTCCAGAAAATTAAACAGGGGCAGCTGTTGTACCCCAAAATTTGCCCTCCCACAATCAAGACAATCTCTCTCAAGACTTCTAAATGATCATAAGGTCCTCAAGACTCCCAATTGGTCAAGAAGTGTGGAAGTTTCCTCAGACAATGCCTCCTCCTAAGCCAAGTGTCCAAAGCTAGGGTTTGGTGTTTCTTCAGGTTAAAATGAGTTTCAAGGCGTCAAGTGAGCTTCATAATATCCCACATGTATTCAAAAATCCCCATGTCAAGTTTCAAGGCTTTCCCAATAAGTTTGCCCAGACAGATGATCAGATATGCAAAAATCAGTCAAAGCAGTTAAAAAGTCAAACTGAGGTCAACTGTGGTCAAATTAAAGTCAAACTTCAAGATTTTTTTTGCCAAATCAATTTTATAAAGTAAATTTCATCATTTTATCAAGGGTTGATCATGTTTCATCAAGGTAGTTTCAGATCATCAAGAATGTGGAGTTTCTAAATTAGGGTTTTCTTAAGAAAAGTCAACTGAACTTTGACCAGCCATAACTTTCACATGCCTCATCAAAAAATTCCCATCCAAATCTCATTTTGAAGGAAATTGAATTCTCTACAACTTTGTGTCTCACAAGACAAGCCTAAAAATGCTTCATTTGGAAGGTATGAGCTAAAACATTATAGGTCATTTCAAAAGTCAACAAAAAGTCAACATCTTCCAAAGGGCATAATTTCAAAATGGTAAAGGATATGGACATGAGACAAAAGAGGTTGGTTAGAGGACTCTTTAAGATTTCCAAAATGTCCAAGAACACCTTCATAGCCTTAAAATTGAGGGATTTGTGCCTTTGCAAAGTTGGGAAATTTTTTAGGGGTATATTGAGCAAATGAGGTCTTAAAACCAAATCTTTTCAAATGGGCTTGCAATTTTGTAATCCAATCCTTACAATGACATCATGCACGACCCAATGGCAAGGATTTCTGATTTTTTATTATTTATTTACTATTTATTTGGATTTTATATATTAAAATTCAACTTAAATATAAATTAAATATGAAAAATCAAATAAAGGTCAAGATATTTGATTGAAAATCATTGAAGACATATTTAGAATGATTGGAAATCAGTTAAAAACAGATTGAACCTAAAATAGCAAGTTTTCATATGATTTTTGAACTTTTATGGTGATTGGAAACTTCATGATCAAGCTACCCAAAAGCCCATACAAGACATCATTCTTTTGACCTAATTCACTTCTCCTATAAGGATACAAGTTAACCAACACATCCCACACGGACTTTCTGCCTCCAAGGATCAAGAATAAACTTCAACTTTTTCAAAGAAATTTCAAATTCAGATTCTCACTTTTTGTTGTTTTTCAGGAAATTTGAAGGTTTAAACATGATCCTTGAACATCATTGAACATATCTCAACCCTCATTCGCATTCAAATCATGCTAAAATCCATGGACCGATTCTCTCTTGTTCTTACTTTTGCAATTTTCGATTCTCACTATTTATGCATCATACACTAATTTTGATTGTTGATTTGTGTTTAGAATGAAGTATACAAGCTTTCTGGATAATTTTCTTGAAGAACCATAGCCTAAAACACAAACGACCATTGTTAGGGTTTGAGCTTTCGTTTTAGGGCTTCATGCAATAGGCCATATAAATATTGTTTGAGAACATAATTAAGCTAAATGAACCGTGTAGATCATGTTGGCATGATCAATTTGTGGAATCTGTACGTTTTTGTAGAAGTGTGTATTTTATAGGTTTTGTTCGCAGGAAGCTTCGCAGGAAAATTCGCAGGTAAACCTGCGAATTTCAGAGGAAGAAGATGAAGTTCTTGGCGCCATCTGGGAATTCAAATATTTGTTTTAATATTTTATTGTATTGTTTCTGTTTTATTTCAACAAACGTTGGTTGCCCCAGTGGTCAAGGTGTACGCGTGTGGATGGAATGTCCTGAGTTCAAACCTGGGTGAGACCATTCTTTTTCTCATTATTTTCATTATTCAACAAATTTACTATATAATTATTTGTTGCTGTTTATATTCAGACGCGCCCCATGTGGCTTATTGGCAAGGCATTTGGTTTGGTGAGAGTAAGGATGCAGGTTCGAATCTGGCTGGGACCAATTTTTTGGTTATTTCAATTTTCTCAACAAATTTCATATATTATTGGCCAAAGGTGATATCCTATCACCAACGCATGCTGGCCTGGTTGGTTTTGTGCTATGATTTGGAGGTAAGGAACATGGGTTCAATTCCCAGGTCCTATTTTTTTGGTTATTTTTTCTATTTTCTTTATTTTGCTTAATTAATATAATTAAAATTTTTTCTAAATAAATAACCAATAATATTTTTATAAATCTTATATTATTGAAAAACTCATATTTATTTCTTAATACTTATTAATTATTATTTATTCTCTAATTTTTTTTTTGTACATAATTTTCATTATATATATATTTTGTAAATAAAAACTTATTTATTTTAATTTTAATTAATTATGTTAAAAACCCTAATTATTTTCTAAAATCCTAATTTTTCCACTAACCTTAAAATTTAACCTAATTTTTTCTAACCCTAAATATTTCTTTTATAATAACCTTTTTTTTTGTAATGTATTAATCTTTTATTATTATTATTATTATTATCTTTAAAACTTATTATTTTTCTTATAAACTCTAAAAAATTTCTAACTTATTTAACTTACTTAATTTCTTTTAAAATTCTAATTTTCCTTTATTATTTCTTTATTACTTCTAATATCCTAATATTTATTGCTTTATTATTATTATTATTGCTCTATTTATTTGCTTTATTATTATTATTGCTCTATTTATTTGCTTTATTATTTATTGTTATCCGATTATATTGTAATTGTCCCAAAGCCATGTAATAATTCTAGATTTATTTTCCGTCTTTATTTTATTATAGATATTTTATTGTGTGGTTAGTAAATAGGGTGTGGAAATTATTTGTAATTAATTTAATTTAGATAACTAATTTAAAAAAGATAAATATTTGAAAATAAACACTCACACACGTAAGTCGATATTTGATCGCCATCTTGCACTTCCTAGGGTATTCCTCTTTGTTGCCTTAAAATAATATGGTCAAGTCCCTCGAATATAGGAGTGTCTTAAGCAAAGTCCCTTCAAGTATAAATCATCATAGTCCATACAGTTTAAAAGATCAAGTCCCTTCGAGGTTGCCTACAGAATAATGATATTGTCCCTTCGAATAAATGATGATAGTCCCTACGAATTGCTAAAGACATCCCTTAAGTTGCCTTCTATGACCATACGATGACCCTACGCTTGTCCCTTAACACATCCAAGGTAATGACTACCTATTCCTTAATAATAGGGATAATCTTACCATTGAAAGAACATACGAGAACATGAAAGCCTTAATCTAGGGTAGGTACCTTTTAGTTGCTTGCTCACATTTCAAAATACTTTTTACACCTCACTTTCTTAAACATTTTTCAAAACAAGGCTTTGTATACATCCATACGAGGATCATTACAAAGTACTTAGAAAATTTCTAATCACACACTACACTCTTCAAAAACAATTTAAGTGAGCTAAGTAACTAAGAGCCCATGGATAACCATGGATATAAAGGGTGCTAACACCTTCCCTTTATATAACCTACCCCCCGAACTCAAGTCTTTTAAAATAGGTATTTCCTGTTCTTTTATGTCCTTTCCACTTGGATAAAATAAAAGTCGGTGGCGACTCTTGCTATCCGCAACATGACTAAAAGTCAGTTCTCCCACCGTGTTACAATATGCATCATTTTAGTAAGGTCTTCAAGGAACAAAGAGATGTCTGCTGCAAACATCATAATTTTTTCTACCATGAATGGACTTCAGTTTATTACTTCTTGAAAAAATATATAGGAGAGTTTTGTCCATTTTGATGTTTTGCAACAACTTCTTAAGTCCCTTGAAGCATTTGCATTTTTTCTACTCATGAGTGCATCTCCGCATTTCATCTATCAAAAAAATCATTCCCGTCACCTTCTTTCCAGACTGTCAAACTGAGGATCTCACGCAAATACTCCACTCGAGCTCAGGCCAGAAAGAAGATGGCTGGCAGAGACCCAGAGAAGGACAAGGTTAATGAGGAGCTTACTGATCTTCGTGGAAATGTGGGCCAAATTATGGAAATGCTGCAAGTTATTCGAGAAAGATGGATACCCAACAGACTGTGGTTTTTGAGATTGTCACTGCAACGAATGAGACTACACTATCAGTCACTACCCCTATAATCTGGCCTCCTTTTGGGCTTCCTCATGGGTTTGTACCTCCTCCCCAAGGATTTGCTTCTCACAGGTTTATACCTCCTTCTCAAGGATTTGTTTCTCAAGGTTTTATTCCTCCTTCCCAAGGATTTGCTGCTCAAGGTTTCTTCCCTCCTTCCCATGGTTTTGTTTCTCAAGGTTTCTCACCTCCTTCTCAAGGGTTTGCATTTCCTTCCTAAGGTTTTGTGCCTCCCCCTAAAGGATTTACCACTCAGCAAACTATTCCTTTGACTACTGAAGAGAACCAATTGGTTACTAATTTTACACCAGATATTGTGCACACACATGTCCAATCGTACTTTAACGATCCTCAGGTGTACGATGTGCCAGACATGTCTGAAAACGGTAATGAGAAACACGAGAAGATGCAAGAGAATTTTTACACTCTTAAAAAGAGGTTGAGAGCAATTAAAGGTGACCAGATCTTTGGAGCTGCTGCCAGAGAGATGTGCCTTGTGTTTGGACTAGTGATACCTCCCAAGTTCAAAACACCTACCTTTGATATGTATGAAGGCGTAACGTGTCCTAAGAGCCATCTTTTAATGTACTATCGGAGAATGGCAGAGCAAGTTGACAATGACAAACTAATGATCCATTGCTTCCAGGATAGTTTGAAAGGAATTTCCTCCAAGTAGTATCTGACTTTAGATCAGTCAAAGATCCATAGTTTCTAAGATCTGACGGACGCTTTCATTTACCAATACAAGTACAATATGGACCTTGCTCCCAATAGGAGGCAGCTGTTAATCATGTCCCAGAAAGATTTCAAATCTTTTAAAGAATACGCTCAAAGGTGGAGAGGGACCGCTTCTCAAGTAGATCCCCCATTGACTGAGAAAGAATTAGCTAACTGGTTTGTTGACACTGTGCTGTCGCTCCCACCTGATGACACAGGGGCCAAGAGGGGTGCAGACGCGAACGGTCGGCGAAAGGAGAAGAGTACACATAGGGGTGAACTCAGAAGACAAGAGTCGCCAGCTAGGCATTTTTATCCCGGAGGAAAGGTAATGCTGCATAGACCTAGAAAGATATAGATAAGACGGTCGCGAACCAGAGAGACTGAGAAAGGGGGTTGGTTACAACCTGGGAAGGTATTAGCACCCAGATTGTCCGCCGTACTCGACGGGATCCACGCTTAAAAGATTTGTGCTTAAAGGGGTAGTGTTAGTGCAATCTGTGTATCAAAGCTGGAAAGGAATGCAAGTGTCAGTGTAAAAGAAGTGTGAAGTGTATAAGAGAAGTGTCAGTGTAAGGACAGGAGTATGAAGCTCAAGACTATGAGGCTAAAAGAATAATACTGGAGGAGGGGGGAATATATAGAGTCTTTTGTTCGATAACTGTTAAGTTATGCCTACGTATCCTCTCGTGCAATGAGGAAGTCAGAACACCGTAGTTCGACTCAAAGAGACTGAAAGATAAATTGACTTGTGAACTGCTTACTTGCCTATGCTCAAGTGTATGACCTGTCTGGCTCAGGTGCAAACTGTCTTGCATTAGACGGAAGAAGCGAGTTCTCGTTTGTGAGGGAATGAGGTGAGAAAAGAATACCGGAGGAGACGATTATTATTTGTTTTTGGTGTTTTCAATCTTTTATTGCTTTTGGAGTTTGTCATAAATTAATGAGCTTAAGCCTAAACCAGGGGTTAGCAGACTCATCACATCCTCCTTCTGATTAGGGGTAATGAGAATACCTTAAGTATGAAGTATGCACCTCACACTTAATCACCATGGTGTAGGATTAAGATCATTAACCTACTTGCATTTATTTAGATGTTTTTGGTATTTTTGTTTAGTGTTAAGTAATGAGTTTAAGCCATAATCAGGGATTTAATGGACCCATTACACCATCCTAATAGAAGGATAATAGATGAGAACATTTAAGCTGAGAAAGACTCCTCAACTCAATCCATGATTAGGGATTAACCTCATGACAAAACAAAGCCTTTATTAAAGTATATTTTAGTTAATGATGAGATGAAGAAGTGGATTTTATGATTTTTAAGACAACCTTAGGAGGACTTGTCCATTAACACTAGGGTCAGTCCTTCTTAACCAATTAAGGAAGAATTAGAACCCTAATGCAAGGCCCAAGTTACAAGCTTGATGTCTCAATGATTATTAAGTGAATTGATTAAAGGATTTAAACAAATTAAGGGTTTAACACTTAGGATTAAAGTTATACACTCCATCCTAATAGAAGGATGCAGGCATAAGCTTAATCACAAAGCCTTAAAACCTTTAGGGTTTAGTCCTTGATTATGAGATGAGAAGAGAAGACCCAAAGATTGACACAAAGGTAAAACTAATGGGGGGACTAATCAAACCCTAATTGTTATCATGCTTAGTTGTTCCTAGGGTTAATGAGGCTTAAGAGAGAAATATCTTCAAAGAGCCACCAAGGAGAGAAGCAAATGAAAGGAGAAAGAAACAGAGAGAAGCAAGACAACTTGCTTCACTTAAGAAGACAAGTTGCTTGAAGGAAGAAAATAAGAGATGAACATGAATGAGCAAGCTCACTCCAATACACAAGATAAAATGCAGCAATGATGCAAGAGAGATGAGAAGAGATTGTGAGAAGTGAAGGCAAATTCACTTCTCAAAACAACTTACCACCTGAAAAGTTAGCAAAAGAAATGAAATGCAATGCAAATGGGATGAAATGTCATGATGCAAACCAAAGTCAGAAGCATAAACATGATGTTAATGATGCTAAGAGATGATGCAAACACATGACAAGAGATGAGAGTGATCAAACAAGCATAAGGATGCAAATGAAGCATGCTTTGAACCATAAGATTCAAGAATGTTTATGAAGTGAAATGAACATACAACATGGAAAAGGAATGATGAAATGATCAATCATGGTTCTAATATGTATTAAGATGCTTTATGAATCATGTGGATGCACAAGATGTCATGGCAAGTTCTTTAATGCAAGCAAATGAGAGATGGATGCAAAGGAAGGCACAAATTAGGGTTTACATACAACATGCAATGCAAAAATTCAAAACCATAAGCAAATGACATGACAAAAAATTGAAAATGGAATCAAAGGAACCCTAACCCTACACAAGTTCACTGCCCAAAGGAGGGGACTTAATTCTTAACCTAGTGCAAGTTATGAATTTCTCAAGTCAATTAGGGTTTTGGGATATCTCACAATGAAAAATACAAAACAAATGGAAAATGAAATATAAATTCAAACCAATTTTATCCTATAAACTACATGATATGGAGGATGCAATGCAAGAAGAACCATCATCAAACTCTCAATGGTTAGGCAGAATGGATTTTTCCAAGTTTGAACAAAAATATTGCCTTTAAATGAATTTAATTCCAATGAAAATTGTCAAAATGCATCAAGAACCAAAAAGAAATTTGTTTTGAGAGTTTGATAATGTTTCTAAATGTTTTGTAATGCAATGTGAATTTTTTGGTGATTTTTAAATACCTAAATGCATTTTTAATTAATTAATTTTCATTAACTAATTAAAAATAAACATTTAAATAATTTAAAAATGATTTTTAATGCAAAAAATAAAAATAAAAATATTTTTGGGTTCTGCAAATTAATGAAATGTTTGACAAAAATTTTCAGAATTTTTAAATGTTTTTTACTATTTTAAATAATTCGTAGAAGTTTAATACAAAATAAATGAATAAAAAATGAAATTATGAGAAGTATGCAAAATCCATGGCTGAGATTTAAATGGTTTTGGAGGGAGTTGACTGGCGCCAGATCCATTGGCCCATATTCAAACTGGCTGAAATTAAAATTAAACCTAATTAATTATGTTAATGATGTGGATTAAGGCTTAATGGGGTGATCTGAGCCACACAAACGCGCGGGAGTCAACACAAGTCAAACAGATCTATGGCTCATATTCAAACTGAGCCCTAAACAATCATTAATGCGCTAATGACTTTCAGGTGGCCGGAAATGACCTCCGGTCATCTTCTCCGGCCACACCTCTCCCTGAAAATTGCTATCTTCTTCCCTAGGCCTCTAAAATCCAATCTCTTTGCCCAGAAATGATCCCCATACATCATACATTAAGAATCAGCAAACAAACCACATTTAAAACACATCAAAAGAGAGAATCGAATCAAAACAGTTCTAGGTCAAAAAATTTCAGAACATGAATACATACAAATTTCTCAACCATTTTCAAAACAAAACACATCAGCATGATCAGTGAAGCATAAAGAATCATTCAGTAACTTAAAAACAAGTTTCTGGAAAAATTGTTCTTGAGCTCACCTGAAATGGAGCTTTCAATCCAGGAGCTTTCTGACTGCTTCTTTGCTTCAAAATGGCTCCAATGATCTTCTTGAGGAAGCTTTGAGGCTTGGTTGGAGTTTAATGTGGTTGGTTTAAGAGTTTGATGAAGTTCTGTTCAAGGGAAGTGAAAAATCGTGTTTCTATTTGTGGGCTTTTCAGGGCAAATTGATGGTTGGGGAATGATCAGAGGATCATGGTGAATGGTTTTGTGAAGTTTGTTTTGATATTTGAAGCCTGTGTATTGAGATTCGAAGCAAAATGCATAAGAGGTGAGTTTGGAGGATGCTGACTTGTGGGAGAGATTAGGCTGTGTTATGTTATGTGTTGAGTCCCATTTTGTCCATGTATCAAGTTTGGATAGGTTAGAGAGTTGTTGCTGGCCTAGCTTGATTGGTATGGGCCATTTTGCCAAAAGTCAACTTTTGTGTAAGAAGAGGTATGGGCTGGTTCAGTCAAGGTACAAGGGCATGGCTTGGATCAACATGCTTCAAGGAGAACCATGGAAATGAATTTGAGGCAATGCAGCAAGTGGATTAGGGTTTATGTGAGTTTTTGCAATTTCACAAAATTTTGGCCCTTTTGAAGTTTCTTAAAGATCAAGGCATGGAAATGAACAATTCTTTGGTGCATTCTGATTTTTAGGTCATGGTTCATGTTTGTGTAATGCATAGAAGTCCATTTGAAGTCACATTTTGCCTTGGCATGAGGTTTTGCAACTTTGCCTCTTTGGTGTAAAACTTGAAATTATGTGATTTTGTCCAACTTTGACAAGCCATAACTTTTGATCCAAAATGAATTAGAATGAGTTCTTGTACTTTTTGAAAAGGGAATGATCCATTATACAACTTTCATGACCAAAGTTTTCTCATTTGAAGCATTTTTGAATCATAAAGAGGAGGTTGAAAAACTTTCCCAAAATGGCAAGTTTTCATTATAAGTCACTTTCCCAAAAAGGCAATTTTGCAAATGGCTTGAAATTTTCCAATTTTGTGAACTTCTAACACCTTCTATGATCAAATAAAGATCATATACATTCAAAATGATGGAGAAACCCCTTTGGTTGGGTCATTGGGGGCCTCAGATGCCCTGATTTTGCACTGACTTGCTCAAGAAGTCATTTCTTGATCAGATGCCTTCCCCATTGAATTTCTTCATGAAAATTGATATGCATGATCCTTATACCATATAGAGACCAATAGAAACAAGAATAACCAAAAAATTTGGAGTTATGGCCTTTGAAACCAAAACCCTAATTTTAGGTCATCTGTGCAGTTAAACCTGGCTCTGCTTCCATGCCTTTTTCAATTCTTGTGATTCTTTGACTTCCTTGACTTTGTGAGGATATAATATGATGCTTGAACATACATGGACCCCTTTGAAGTGATTGAAGACCTTTGGAGTGGCTCAAATGGCTCAGGGATGGCTCAGATCACAAACCCTAGATGCAGATGACTTAGAATCAATGCATTGAAGCAAATATGCAATATGAGACGCCATGATTGATTTTATGCAAATGAAAAGATCAAAAGCCATGGTGTGAATGGGTGAGGGAAAATTTGGGGTGTTTACAGCTGCCCCTATTCAAGCATGAGTTAGCTGTGCAGAATGTAAGCAACGGCTTAACAGGCAAACAAGATAACTTGTGGTTGAATACCAAAGACAGTCCAGAATTTGCACTCACAGAATGAAGAAGAAAAGGGATATAGATTGTAAAAGAAAATAAAATATATTCATAAAGTGCGGGCGACGGAGGACGACCGTCGAGCAGAGGACGACTGCTGGGGATGAAGCAATGACGGGGACGACCGACATGCTGGGGAAGATGCGGGAAACAAAGCAATGACGGGGACGGCCGACAAGCTGGGGATATAAGAGATTATGATGGGGACGGCCATCAGGTAAAGCTATAAGACTCTATGGAGATTTGAAATAAATGATGAAGTACGGTCATCAAAGGTGAAGGACGATCACCTGGCAGGGTACGGCTGCTCTGTTGGGGATAAGATGAGTGACAGTCATCTAAGGTGAAGGACGATCACCTGGCAAGGTACGGTTGCCGAAAGTATCACGACATAGGATGAATGCCGGATAGAAAAGGTCGACGATGGGGACGACCATCAGATAAGCATGATGAAGGACGATCATCAGGAGGTGAAGGACGATCACCTAGCAGGGGACTGCTGCTCTCGGGATTTATCATGACATAGGACGAATGTCAGATGAGAAGGGGTTCTAATGAATAGAGACTCCACTAGGGGTGATGAAGGACGATCATCAAGAAGGTGAAGGACGATCACCTGGCAGGGTTCGGCTGCCGGAAATATCATGACATAGGACGAATGTCAGATATAAAGGAAATAGTTTAACAAGTTTCGTTGGGGACTCTCCTGGGGAAGGGTAGACACAGACGAGTGCCTAATTCTAAGAAAGAAACGTTATAAGGACTGACACGGTGTATAGATTAAAGATGCGGACGAGCATCCTCAAGGCTATGATGCAGACGAGCATCAGTAGAAACAAACGCTTAACGCATGTTCAGAGATGATGATACGGACGAGTACCAACTAGTTAACAAAGAACACAGACGAGTGTCGAATCTGAGGGGCTATAAGTGGTATATATAAGATACGGATGAGTATCTGTATGAAATAAAATGTGATGAGTGAGACACAGACGAGTGTTTAACTTGCTAGGGAAAGCATGACACGGACGAGTGCCAGAAAAGTGTATTATAAACAAGTATTTGATTTCCAAAGTGTTTAGGCAACTATGCTGGGGGGTGACACGGACGGGTGTCAGGGAATTGTATATAAATGTATTTGTGAGTGCAAAGGGGACGCTTTGACTTTCTCCTGGGGATATGGCACAGATGAGTGTCAAAAAGTATCTGTTTGCTGTATTTGTGGGTGTAAAACTTTGGCTTTCTGGTGAGGAATTTGGGAAATATTTTGTATATTGTTGATGGATGGTCATTTTTACAAGTGTTCAGTTCGACACATGGCTTACGATTATGCAATATGTTTTATTTTTGTCGTAATGCTCCGTATTAGACAGAATGCTACGCTCTGTGGGGAAAGTATGATGCGAATGCTATGATTATGCAAAGATGCTGATCCGGGATTCGGATCCCGTTGCTGTAGAGATCTCTGGCTGATCTGCTTGAAGTGGGTATCCCAGCTGGGGGTGAGATCATTGGTAGATCTGACATATATGACTCTGCACGGGGCAATAGATCACTGATAGATCTTTCTTAGTAACGAGGGACCCAGCTGGGGTTTGTAGAAGCTTTCGTCGCTCTGTGGTGAGATCTTCAGGCATTGCTTCTCCGGATAAAGGCTGAAACTCTGTGGGGAGATGGTTCCCAGTCTTTTGCGCTTGGCTGAGGAGGAATGATGATTGGCAACTCAGCTGGGGAGAAAGCACCTCCGGTGCTAATCGGGAGATAGACTGAGTAGATGATGATTAGACAGTTTGCTGGGGAGAGGCCTTCATGCCCCATGTTGTGCTCTGAACACCTGCAATCCTGTAAAGACAAAGAAACGTACAAGCATCCCGAGATATTCCTTATTGGATTCCGTTATAGGAGTTTAGGCCATCCTAGGAGCAAATATATTTCCTGTAAGCGTGTATTCTTTAGAAAGGAAGCATCTGTATTTATGCGAATCAATATCTTAAAGACATCGGACATTTTTGCAAACGAAAATAAAATGTATGAGACGAAACATGACTGGAAATCTGATTTTATTAATTCATGTGCCCTGAATTGGCAAGATACAGTCAAAGAAACGGATCCCCTGAAATGAGGAAATCGTTACAAATTGAGAAACAACGAGGTGCTGGTGTTGCACCCCAAAATTTGCCCTCACAATACAAGACTTTGTGTGCTAAGAAGGTTCACAAGGTTCACAAGACCTTTCATGAGGTTCATGAAGTTTACAAGACACTTTATGAGGTTCACAAGGTTCACAAGGTTCACAATACTTATAAGACCTTTCATGAGGTTCATGAAGTTTACAAGACACTTTATGAGGTTCACAAGGTTCACAAGACTTTCCACAAGATTCACAAGACATCTTATGAGGTTCACAAGGTTCACAAAGTTCACAAATAGTCAGAAAGTTTGACAATTCCCTCAGACAATGCATCCTCCTAAGCAGTGCAACCAAAACTAGGGTTTTAACTTTAATCAGGCTAAATGGACTTCCAAGACTTCAAGTGAGATTCATAACATCTTATATGTGTCTAAGAATCCCCATGACAAGTTTCAAGACTTTTCTCAAAGGTTTGCTCAGTCAGAGGATCAGATAAGTCAAAATCAGTCAAAGCAGTTAAAAAGTCAAACTGAGGTCAACTGTGATCAAACCAAAGTCAAACTTCATGATTTTTTGCCAACATCAAGAATATGAAGTAAAATTCATCATTTGATCAAGGGTTGATCATGATTCATCAAGGATATCTCAGATCATCAAGAATCAAAGGTTTCTAAATTAGGGTTTCCTCAGGAAAAGTCAACTGAACTTTGACCAGCCATAACTTTCACATGCTTCATCACCAATTTTCCATCCAAAGCTCATTTTGAATGAAATTGAATTCTATACAACTTTGTGTCTCACAAGCCAAGCCCAAAAATGCTTCATTTGGAAGGTATGAGCTAAGACATTATAGGTCCTTTTGAAAGTCAACAAAAAGTCAACAACTTCAAAAGGGCATAACATGAGAATGGTAAATGATATGGACATGAAACCAGTGGGGTTGGTTAGAGGACTCTTCAAGCTTTCCAAAATGTCCAAGAACACCCTCATAGCATTAAAATTGAAGGATGTGTGCCTTTGCAAAGTTGGGAAATTTTTGGTTGGTTTGTGAAGAAAATGGAGGTTTAAAACCAGTTTTTTCTAAATGGGCTTGCCATATGATGATCCAATCCATACCAATACTTCATGCACGACCCAAATCTCTAAAATTCAGATTTTTCATCATTTTATTTTATTTATTTTGATTTTATTCATTTTAAATCATTTTAAATTAAAATAAAATAGAAAAATTAAATATTTAAATGAGATTTTGTTTCTAGAAAGTCATAAAAGTGATTTAGATCAAATTGGTATGAGAATCATGGTGATTGGCTTGAAATAGAAAGGTCTAATTCTCAAATATTTGAAGTTTAAGACTTAATCTTTTTCAATCTTTTTCAATCTTTTTCAATCAAATTTTCCACACAATGATCCATTCTTTTGACCTAAATTCATTACACTATAAGTATACAACACAAACCTAATGCAAGCACACGAAAATTCTGCCTCAAAGAGTAAGTTGCAATTTTCAAAATTCATCACAAAACTCAAATTCGGATTCCAAGCTACAACCACTTTCAAGACAATTTGAAGGTTGCTATGTGTTCCTGGATGTTCATAGAATGATTTTGGATCATAAACAACATCTTAAACACCTCATATTGCATAACCCGAATTCATAATGTTCATCATATCTTGATTTTTCGATTTTGTATATTGACTGGATTTTAATAACTTTTGATCATTGTTTTGTGTTTGTATGAAGTTATTGATTGATTCTGGATGGTTTAATTGTAGTTTCATTGCAGGTTTGAGAAACCACCATTGTTAGGGTTTTCGGCCCCCTTTAGGGTTTTGTTCTTAAGCTAATATAAATCAATTCTAAGAACACAGATCAATGCCAATTCATCTATGGATCATGTTTGTATAATTAATTTGATGAAATTTTGCAGTTTTGATGGTGTATAAGATTCGTAGGTTTTGCTGCAAGTCTAAATTCGCAGGAAAATTGGCAACAGAATTCGCAGCTAAAATCCCAGGGCTGGAGGAAGAAGATGATGCCCTGGCGTGAATTTCAGAGTTTAAATATTTGATATAATATTTTTTTGTTTTGTTTTGATATTGTTTCACAGTTATGTGGTTGGTTCAGTTGGTTAAGGGATGCGCGTGGGGAGGCTTTGGTCCAGGGATCGAATCCTGGCTTCCACATTTTTTCTTGTTTTTCCATTTAAATTATCAAACTTAATATATTATGAATTATAGCCATTATAATATCAGAAGCGCCCTCCCGGCTGGAATGGTAAGTGTATTTGTGTGCTGTGCAAAGGTCCTGGGTTTGATTCCCCCCCATGCCTTTTGTTTTGTTTGCTTTTTTCATGATTTTCCAGGTTAGATAACAAAACCAATTGGAGTGGGCTAGCTACCAGTGCGCGCATGTAGCCCAGTGGCTGGGTCTTCTTCATGTATTGGGGAGGTCCTGGGTTCAAAACCAGGCCTCCCCCTTTTTCTTTTACTTCATTATTTTTCTTGTTTTTGTTTATTTGTTTATTATTATTAATTTAAATTAAAACTATAATCCTAATTAACCCTAAAAATATTTTTTCTAAAACCCTAATTGTAAATACTAGTTTATTTATTTATTTTAATTTTATAGTTCTTGCTTGCATTTTAATAATAAATAAATATTAATGTTTTTCTTAATAATTAAACCCTAATTTTCTTCTATTTTAAAATTTAATCCTATTTTATTTAATCATGTACATATTTTATAATTTGGTAATTTAAATATTGTTTAAAATAATTAAAATTTTGTAAATATAATTATAATTAATTTTATTTTCATAATATGCCTATATTTTATAACTTATTCATAATTTAATTTTTATATGTAAATAAATTTTTAATATATGTTTAAAAATAGTTAAAAATTGCTAATTTAATTTTGTAAATATAATTTTATTTTCATAATATGTTTATAATTTGCATATAACTTAAAATTTCATAATAATTAGTATAATTGTTTATATTTTATTCTTAATCTTAAAAAATGATTGTTCATTAATCTTTTAATATTTTTTGCTTATATTATTAACTATGTTTATTTTTATATTTATTTCATTATTACTAACCCCATTGTGATTTATTATTATTATTATTATTTCACTAACCCAATTATTATTATTATTTATTTTTGCTTATTATATTTAATTTGCTTTAATTATTATTATGTAATTGTTCCTGGGTGTAATATTTTAATAATAGTATTTAAATATTTATTTTGATGCTACGGTTAGTAAAAATAGGGAGTGTAACATGTTTGTATATTTAAAATTAATTTAGCTCATTAAATTTGAAGATAAATAGTAAAATTGTACACTCACACACGTAAGTCGATCTTTGATCACCATCTCACTTCCTTAAGGATACCTCTCATGTTGCCTAATCAAAAGGTCAAGTAGGGTGTATAAAGCAAAGTCCCTCAATTTCACATCATCTAGTCCCTTAACAGATAAAAGATCAAGTCCCTTTCGAATGTTGCCTTCGTAATGATCTTGTCCCTTTCGAATAAAGATGATAGTCCCTTCGAATTGCTTATACACCCCACAGTTGCCTAAATAACAGATGTCCCTTCAGTTGTCCCTTACATCCAAGGTAATGACTACCTATTCCTTAATAATAGGGATAGTCTTACCATTTAAAGGATTCAAGAACATAAAAGACTTAAACTTAGGGTAGGTTCCTCTTAGATACTTGCTCACTCTTCAAAACATTTCAAACATTTCACAATTTCAAACAAATTTTCAAAACAAAGGTTTTATACGCATCCGTACATGGATCATTATAAAACACTTAAGAAAATTTTTATTCACACACTTCATATCTCAAAAACATTTTAAAGTGAGCTAAGTAACTAAGAGCCCATGGATAACCATGGATGTAAAGGGTGCTAACACCTTCCCTTTACATAACCTACCCCCCGGACCCAAAAATCTTTTAAAAGGTCTTTCCTGTTCTTTCATGCCTTTCCTTTGGATAAAATAAAAGTCGGTGGCGACTCTTGCTATCCGCAACATAACTAAAGTCAGTTCTCCCACCGTGTTACAGAACTGGCGACTCTGCTGGGGATTTAATAAAAGAGGGGTACCCTTAGGAATTAAATCACTTTAAATTGTTTGCCTTGTTTGCTTTATACTTACTTGTTGGGCTCTTATGTGTGAAAGGTCCTAACCCGGATCTAGTGTACCTTAGGTAAATGGCAATAGACCAAGGAAACTGTACGGCGTATACCGATATGGTTGATCTGGTGGCCATAGTTAGTGTGACTTCTTGGTTGGTGCTTATGTTCCTTAAGTCAAGTTGAGGATAATATGAGGCTGCCATATGTTGTCAATGCACTAACTAACTTTTAGAACCCTAGTTATCCCATCTTGGCCTTTAGAAAAGTAGTGAGATAACCGGCTTTGGTGCAGACTGAAGTTGGTTGATACTCGATACTACGCTCATTGAGATCTTAAACTTGGAGGGTTTTGGTTGGAAAGTAATTTGCCTACTAAACAACCACCCTTGTGAAGGATCAATGATATTGAGATCCCTTAGAACCTGGTTACTTTTGTAGGACAAGATGAACCAACTAACTTCAAGGGAGGGTAATTACCTTAAACCTCATGCAGGCCTTCAAACCTAGGGCTATTGTGTGACTTGTTTGTGTATGCCACATGTTTGTGATTAATCATAACATCATGACATCATCACGCATCATAAGCATAGCATTTCCACTAACCATTTCAAGGACCAAAGGATTTATCTTTGTTCTTTGTTGCAGGTCATGGCTTCTGCTCGTAGAAACACCATCAGGATCAACTTTGTGGGCATACCTGCTAAGCTTAAAGAGTTGGTTTCTTAAGTGTCTGATCACTCCCAGTTCATCAAGAGACATGGTCACCTACTGGATCTAGTCACCTCAGGGTTCAATGAAGACATGATGAGTGTCCTATTTCAGTTCTTTGATCCTAAGCACCATTGCTTCACATTCCCTGACTATCAGCTGGTTCCTACAATGGAAGAGTTCTCTAAACTTCTGGGTATACCTGTTCTTGATCAAAGACCCTTCACAGGCTTGGAAAAAGAGCTTAAACCAGAGGTTATTGCTGCAGCTCTACATTTGAAGAAGTCAGACATTGTTCTAGAAACGAGAAGCGGAATTAAAGGTATTCTTGCTAAGGTGCTAATGGATAAGGCTCAAGTGTTCTTGAAGGCCATGAGCTATGATGCTTTTGAGGAGATCTTAGCCTTGCTGATTTATGGCTTAGTGTTGTTCCCCAATCCTGATCAGTTCATAGATGTTCATGCCATCAACATATTCCTGAGTCATAATCCAGTGCCTACCTTACTTGGAGACATCCTGCATTCTCTTCACACCCGTACTACAAGGGCAAGAGGAACTTTGATGTGTTGCATACCTTTGCTATCTAGGTGGTTTATTTCTCACCTTCCTCGCTCAGTGATGAAGAATGAACAAGGGTTCAGGTGGTCTAAAAGGATCATGTCACTCTCTCATTCAGATATCCATTGGTGCTCCAGATCTATGGAGAATATCACTATCATTGACCGTTGTGGGGAGTTTCCTAATGTGCCACTTCTAGGCATAAGAGGAGGCATCACCTACAACCCCTCTCTAGCTTTACGACAGTTTGGTTACGCTCGGAGTGATGGCCCACATGACATGTTGATTCAGGGCATTGTGTTTGACTACGACAACGATCTTCAAGGTTACCGTTGTAATACCTCAAAATTTGCCCTCTCATTTTCATGCCATTTAGCATATCCTTTCATACATTGCATTGCATTTAGATCACAATTGCATCATAAACATACATGAACATACATCTCCATTTGAGCTTTCACAGGTTGCGACTGGCCTTTATTTCTTCATGCGGCACGTGCACAATAATCTCAGAAGAAGCCAAAAGTTCTCGGTTGATTCAGAGGAGTTTAAGCTGAATATCAGTTTTATGGTGCAGTTTGCAAAAGTTGTAACTTATGCTCGGAAACTCATTTTGGCTTGAAACTCAATAGTTTATACCGTTTCATTATTCTCTACAACTTTTGTGTTCGGCTCGGAGGCCAATTCATCAAGGAAAATGGCGGGATTTATTTGTTTCTGAAATTTCGGTTTCGCCGATTAACTGTGCTAGCGGTATTCAAGAGTTTGTAACTTCTTATTGGGTCAACATGTCTGAGAGATTCATATGCCAAAAGTTCCGTCTTGATATCCTTTCCAACTTTTGGATTTTGGCCGAGAACTAATTCTTTGAAGAAGATCTCAGAATGTGCGAGTCTTTAGAGTCGACATAGTGAAAAACAGTGCTGAACCGGTGAGTTTTGAACACTAAAAAATTCATAACTCTTGGATCGTTTATCGAATTGATGTCGTTTCGGTGCCTAAAATTCCGTTTAGATGTTATCTTCATTATGTGAATTCAGTTTTGGTTCGGTCCAAGCGGAAGGATCTCGAAAATGCGAATTACCAATAAGGTTCTTTGATGCACTGCATTGTCTGTCAGATTTTGTAAAATTCATAACTCGGTCAATTTTCATCGGATTGCACCCGTTCTTGAAGCGTTGGTTCAAAAATTTTATCCTCTTCAAGTTCAAAGACAAATGCGAGTTTGAACGGTGCTCCAAAGATTATCGTTTTGGTTTATTTCACAAAACTGAAGTGCTGAACCGAAGAAAAAGGCTGAAAGTGGTTTCACGAGAAAATTCATATCTCCCTCGTCGTTTGTCCGGTTGAGCTTAGATTTTAACACCAGGTCACTGACTCATAGATCTACAACTTTGTTGACAAAGTCGAGTCGAGATTATGCTCCGAAGAGGTTGACCTCGTCACATTTTCGAGTAGCGGACACCAAATAAGCCGAAAAAACAACTTATTCAGTGACGTCTTGCAGCTTAAACGTATCGATCGCACTCGATTTTGATCGTATGACGTTCGTTATTTTTGCATTGCAACCGTGATTCAGAGGCAGACGATGTTGTGGAAGGTTCAGAGTCGAAATTTCTTGCCGAAGATATTGTTATTTTCACTTAAGCCGAAATTCTACCTTTTGCCTTTCATTTTACACTCCACTATATATTCTTTTGACCCACAATTTGTCTCATAACTTCAATCATAATTTACAAACACCAAAAAACTCTCACAAACTCTCTCTAAAGGATCAAAGTTCATTCTCTCAACTCTTTCTCAAGAACACAACAACAACTTCATCAAGAACTCAAGAACACAACAATTCCGATCAAGCTTCCGATAGCCGAGCCGCCACGAACCACCACCTTCGGTCAACTTCACCACCGTAACACCACCATCTTCCGCCACCGGCAGCCGCGCGGCCTCTCCTCCTCTCCTCCGTTCATGATCGCATCTCACTTCCTTCGGATTTGCAATTTCTTCGTCGATTCTTCATTCGGTAAGCTTCTTAAACTTTAATTCATGAATAATTGTTGAATTGTTTCTTGAATTGAATTTTGAAGTTGAATTAATCTTGTGGAGATTATGTGCATTGATTCATAATTTTATTATTGATTGATTCTTGATTAATTTATCCTAATAATTGTTGTGGTGCATGATTGAAAAGGCTTGGTAAAGTTGACATAGAATAATCGGTGAATGTTAGGTGTTTGACAAAATTCCTAAGAGAGCTAATTATTATGACTTGATATTGATTGAAGTGCTTGACTTTTGAATTCATGTTTGTTTCATTGTGTAAATTCGGAATAGGATAGGTTGAAGCTTAATTGTTGATGTTGTTCATATGTCGCGTGTCGATAAGTGCGTTTTGGTCATAACTTCCTAACCGTAGCGCGTTTTCGCGAATGTGAATAGTGTAAATTGACTTTGTTGATTATTCCGGAGCCATTGGTAAACTTTTTAGTCGATTTCGGACAATTTTTTTCGGCTATTTCGCTACTGCCAGCCGATAAAATCGGCCAAAAAGTACCACTTCCGAGCGGAATTTTCAAAATCCGATTGCATATTTGAATCCGTTGGCACGTTTGCAAGTTGTCATGCGATTTTCGTTCAATTCCGAGTCGGTGATTTTTGACGCGTTTTTTCGTTTTAAAGCTTTTTAAGTTTGGTTTGGTGCAATTTTGATGCATTGATCTTGTTTTGACTTGTACTTATGTTTGTTGATCATTTGCCATTCATTGCATGTAAATTTGTTCGATTCCGGTTTGAGTTTGAATGTTGTTTATGTTAGAGCATAAGTGCTGCCCCGTTTTGAAACGTAAATTTCAATGCATGTCCATGACTCATATATTCATATTTCTACTTGATTTGGAGTTGTGAGGCATAGGTGCAACTTCCGGTTGCACCTCTTTTTTGTTTCTAATGCGTTTGTTGAGTTCATGCAAGGTTCTCGCAAAGATCTTAACGACGGTCGTTTGGTTGGTATTCCACTTTATTTGTGGGATACCTTTGGATTCAAATGATATTTTGTGCCGTTGTTTTTGTTTCGATTATGGGGAATCTTCACAAAGCAATTATGGAAGATGAGCATTTATTTTGCTCATGGGAGATTACAAGGCTTGGCTTGAAGTTTTTTGGATTTCTTTTATGTGAAAGAATCGGCACTTCGACCAAGTAAGTAATCTCGATTCTCTACTTTAATGCATCATTCTAGTTGTATGCGACTTAGGATCATATAACTTAAGGTGCATATTGAGCCCTCCCACTTGAGGCATTGGATTTATTTGTGATATATATTGATATGTGTCGATTTCGGAGTTTAGGGATTAGGTTACGGATTAGAGAATTCGATTCCTTTCACTTTCCCTTAAAATATCGTTTTTGCCCGTTTCGTCGCAATTATTAAAAATAGTTTTAGGTGTGATAAAATTCTGGAAAAATTCATGAGTGATCCTCATTCTCTTAATTAATTTTTCATATTTTTTGTTTCCAGATTTGGGTGGTTTCAATATTTTATTTGGATTTTAGATCACAAGCTGTCCCAAAAAGGAAGGTTTTGGCATAAGGGACCGAAATCGATTTTTCCCCATAGGTGTGAGACCTATTTTTTGTATATGATTAATCACTGTAATTGGTGGCATTTTGATTCTCATTAGGAATTTTTTTCATAATTTTTAGTGCCCTTTTTGATCCACTTTGTGGAGTTGTTTTTGGGTGATCATTCATTGCTACCTTGCTAGTCAAGTAATTGTTTTGGCATTTTGGTGCATAATTTTGTGGAGTCCTTTTAGACCATGTGAGATAATCACTATATTATTCCAGGGATTTAATTTCATAATTTTTAAAGGCTTTTTGCTATTTTTCCATGTCACCTAGATCTTAGGTTGATTCATGTGTTTATGTGTCGCATAACCTAAATGTTAAGAAGGCATTCATGCCATTTTCTTGAGGGGATTTTTGGTAACTTTTAGGAGTTGATTATAGGTCATTTGTATGTCTTTAATTCCAGTTATAAGTCACTTTTTGAATCATACTCATTTGGTTTGTTTTAGTGTTTTAAAATGCATACTTATGTGAACTAATTTTGCCTTAAACTTGTTTTTCTTCTCCTCTAATTGTTAACATGAATTATGTGGGAATAATTAATGTCTATCCATGCATTCTAATTGCCTCTCATATCTTGTATGCTACTGACCCATAATCATTCCATGCATATTCATATGCCATTCATCTTTAATTTGCATCATGTGCGATCTTATGCGATTTTTGTTTGTTTCTTCTCATACCTTCTTCTCATTGCCCCATATGCCTAATCCATTGCATCCATGATTGTATATTCCTTAATCCATCTTCATAAGTATTCACTACTGACTTTGATGTTCATTTCATGTATTAATTCATGCTTGTAAGCCATATGCATTCATACTTCATCCATAAACCCTAATTTGCATTTATGTGAACTTAGGTGAACTTTTTGTACATAGTTTGACATAGTTTGATCTTGTGAGGTACCCTAGCATACTTAGGGACCTATAACATGTAGCTACTGACTTTAGAAGTCATGTAACCTTTAGGTACCTTCACCTTTAGACTTAGGTCTTATTTTGAACCCTAGTTCCATTCTAGGACGTTTATGGTACTTAATCGCTTTTATGTTTTGATTTTACTTTCAATATGCATTGTCATGCTAACTTTTGTTTTGTAGGGGGGAAGATTGAGGTAAGCATTACTTCATTCCTATCTCTTATGCATTTTAATTGTGTTTGCCTTAGCACTTTGTGCTTTGCTTTTAGGCTTTCCCTTTCTTTAGAAACAACTTAACTTCCTTAGGAAGTAAGTTAGTTTCTAAGCTCTCTTTTCTTCCTTTCCTTTTCTTTCTTAGGATTAGAATACCTCATTAACCATAGGATCTCCCTTGTAAATAAATCAATAAAAATTAGGGTGTGTCTTAGTCCCCTTAGATTTTTCCTTTTCCAACTTGAGTCATTCTTTCTCATCTCAAAAAGAAAAGCAATAAAACACTTAATAAAAACCGAACAATCTTGTACGACACGAGACTTTGTTGCGGAGTGTTTATACGCGTCCTGTTTCGGGGCGAGGTGTAAATGCTTCCCGCGATGGATAGGTCTTAGTACAAGACCGTTCACAAACAAATTCAAAACACTTCTTTTAAAAGACAAAAACCAAATAACAAGCGACTATCCTGCGGGAACTTCTCTTCTCATCTCATTCACTCACAACGCGAACTCGCGGCGACTTGTCATACATGCAAGACGGTAAACGCACTCGTACCAGACGAGCCTGCAACTCCTGAGCATAGACATACGTAGTTCCAGCTGTAAAAAACACAAACAAATAGTTCCCGCCTAGGTTAGGCGAACTACGTCGGCTCTGATCCTCATTATCCTGATGAGGTACGTAGGCAGCGGGGTAGGGCCCGTTCGAGCATATTCTTTATTTTCCCTACATTTCCCATTTTATTCTCATTCTCTTTTTTCCAGTTCCCTTTCTCATTTCATTTCCATTCCAGTTAGCGGTTTTATTCAGCAGCACTCGTGTTTTCTCACCCTTTGAAACAAACAAGCAAGCGTGGATCCCGTCGGGTACGACGGACGATCTGGGGTGCTAATACCTTCCCAGGTCGTAACCGACTCCCGAACTCAGATCTTTGGTTCGCAAGGCCTTGTCCTTTCCTTCTTCCTCAGGTTTGTGCAACATTACCTTTCCCATTCATTCGGGATAAAAATGTCTGGCTGGCGACTCTAACCTTTCCGCGCCACTTTCGCGTTTGTACTAGGATGAAAATCCCGGGAGCGACAGCTGGCGACTCTGCTGGGGACATAACCTGATTCTTCCTGTTTCCCTTGTAGAGTCAATCCTAGCGCATGTTGGCTTTGTTTCTTTGGGTGTTTATCTGTTTGATGTTGAGTGCTTTAGTTTAGCTTTACTGTTTTTATTTATAGTTCTTTACAGCTTTACTTTACCGCATTTATTTACCGCTTTCAGTATTTATTTTCCATGCATCATATTATACTGGACTGTCTGGCTATGTTGGTTTTCATTTTTTCTGTGGGATGGGAGTTACTGTGAGATAAGCCAACTACCCGGCTTGAGTGCACTATAGGATTAGCGTGGACATGTTGTACTCGCATGGTTACATGATGAGTGGCGATGTGTTCCACACCCAGGTTGCGACCGTCTTGGAACTATCTTGTGTGGGGGTTCTTCCCCACTTCGGGATACAACCTTGATGGTTATGTGCAGTTGGGGACCGATCATTGAGAACCTTAGTGGAAACAACCCTCTCTAGTGATGACAGTGGCAGACCACATTTGTTGGCAAACCCACTCGCATCCGAGGGTCCACTGGGAACTCACATAGGATGGCCTGGTTCTCTCATAGGAATCCAGTCAAGGCAAACTGTTCGTATGACGGTAGTATTGTACCCTTCGGGATGAATGTACTATTGTTTCTCGATTCAGTGCTTGAAGCTGGGGACCAATGAGGGATGCTTGTTTCCTTGGACTCATCTGAGGCCTCCCTGATTAGTACATAATGCCAAACCGATTCCCTGATTTGGTCATGAGCCATTTCTCGGAAATGGTGAACGTATTATTGCTATACGGCTTTGAGAGTCCGTGATGTTGACCCGAGTAGCACACCCGTGAGATTGGGAGGGGTTTACAGGTTTGCAGGAACCCTAAACTTCAACATACCCACTTTGCCAGTATTGTTCAGTGTTCTATGGTTCTTTGATTCTGAGATCTGGGATTTCTATTCAGAGAAATTGTTACTGTGATTACCATTATGACCTTGATATTGTGACTCTCCACAGATACTTGGCTCGTTGTTCAACTTCAACACCATCAGTGACTATTCTATTATGTGATCCAGTTCTACAGTTATTGGGTTCTCAGTTATGGGGTTCTATACAGAGATGGTGCCGTTATTGGGGTTCTATACAAAAAGTTGGTTCACTGCTCAACACCAACATCACACCATTGATCACATGTCTGTTACATACATGACATCATAGCATTTCTGCACACATGTTCAGTTATTTCCGAGGATCACATATCTGAATCATGTTGTTGGATTTTTTTCTGTGTCAAAACTTGAATCAAGGCAGATAGATTCCTTAGAAATAATTGAACATGACATTTGCATACATCCTTTCATTCTTGACAGGTGTTCCGAGACAAATTCTTTTCCTGACTTGATTTCTCATCAGAATGGACAACTTGAATCACAATCATCAAGGTATATATTTGAAGCAACTCCGGGCGGAGGTAATCGAAGGAAGACCCAGCTGAGGCCATTCAGGGCAGAGGTATAAGCTTTATTTCAAAACCAGAAACTGCTGAAACAGGAAGTCAACCAGATGAAGACTCAGATGAGCTTGGTTATGGAAATTCTGAACAAAGCTATTTTCATCCCTATTGAGGGGAACTACGCCGCTCTGATTCTCCATTGGTCAATGGAGATACGTAGGCAGGAGATCAAATCAGATCTTTCCGAGCAACCTTATTTATCAACTTTATTATCAACCTCTTCCTTCCAGACGTCGATTGTCAGCATCCAACCTCAGCTTCCCAAGAGAATCCTAGGGGAAGAGCATATGGGTAAAGACCAAAACAACTTGAGAAGAAGTTTGATCATATTCCGAGGCCGTACGTGCAACAAGTTTCCTCATTTACGCAAATTCGGAGTTGTTGAGCTAATTACATCAGGATCATCTCTGACAAAGCTTCCTTTGGGGTTTCAATGCCGAGTATGATTACCATTCTGGGGCACCTGGCTTTTTAATTGAAGATTGCAAGTCTTTCAGAGGTAAAGGTGAAGACAAGGTCCCGAATTTGATCGACTCAAAGGTCATCATGCCAGAAAGTCTGCTCACATATTGAAGTCTCCTCATCAAATTGGCATCCTAGTTTGCAAGGGCATCTTCAGAAGCAATAAGTCCAGACGGAGTCAAGTCTCCTCAATGACGGCAATGTTCAGCTTCTTTACTGCATTTTCATTTGTAGTTTATATTGTTTGTTTAAACATTTGTATGCATGCATGAAACTTATTTGTTTTTGAATGATAACCATAATAAAATGCACATGTTTCTCTTGAAGTAATCCATTCGTATTCACTCATGATTTTGTGTATGTGCATTGCAATACCAACTGTTGTGATTAAACTCTATGAAGGAGGATGACGAAATGAAAACGCAAAAACACTCTAATTGTGTGCTTTTGAGAAAGACCTTGTTGACGATGTACAGGCATTGTTTCAAATCCGAAACACCGGAGATATAAGGGAGATAGAACCTCGCCAACCCATTTGAGCCTTGAAGTAGGAGTTTATTTTCTCATGAAAAAAACCCTTGCATTTAACCCAGGGGCAGGGTAGGCGTCAGTTAGTTTGACCGAGCATTCAAATTTCAAAAAGGAGTGCAAATCTGAGGATCCATTACCTTTCGTTGTACCAAATCAAGAGGTCTAATGACCAGAAACCACAATGGTTATCCTAATCAAGAGGTCCAAAGACCGGAGACCACAATGGTTATTCCTCAACAACCAAGAAGTGAGACAGTCACGACCCTCTCAAAGCATTCAAGACAAACAGTGTCACACGATTTGTTCAAAAAAAAAGAATTGAAAAAAAAATGAATGAGAAAGCCCGCTAAGTCGAAACTTGAAAACAAGCGACTTAGGCAAAAATTAGGGCATCCCGCTGGACTTCACAATCAAAGATTCACAAGAATCAGTCCAGGCAAAAGTTAGGGATAAGAAAAATAATGCAAAAGTGAAAGACGAAAAGGATTACACAAGAAAGATACTTGAACAAGAACAAAGTTGTGTGATACAGACACGGAAGACGAAGGGGTGACTGACTCCAAACAACAACCTGATTGGTGTTTAAAATAGTTAGTGTCATTGGTTCCTCGACCATCACAAAACCCTTTTTGAGAGGTGAGCGCTTGTGAAAGCTAGCTGAACATAAGAATGGAGAACATCACGAAGAGGGGTGAGCACAAATAAATTTCGAGCCTATATCCTTTGTTTCTATAACCGTGAACCAGGCCACGATACAACCCTCAAAAGTCCTAACTGAAACAGGGTTATCTTGAGAGCATACTGCCACGAGACCGTGTTCCTAACTCCTTTGAGTTGTGCTAAAAGATTTGTGTTGGTGTTGCATATGCATGCTTTCTTTTATCAAAAAAACCAATAGCTTAACCAGTGGTTCACTCACAAAGGTTTGCGACATCTTTTACAGTAAAACTTCAAGATTAACATGCGTGTTGCATTAGAATTTTCATTCTCAAAATAAACATTTTCTGCTTGCATATATTTGTTGGGCATCATAAAAATTCACATACGAAACTTCAGTCCAGAAGCTTAATCTTGCCAAGTTGAGAAGTATGAAACTTCCGAAGGACAATCTATCGAGGTGCACTTTTCAAGAAAACTCCATTGAGTAGGGACTTTCCCAACATTCGTGGTAAGAGCCAACTAATCTGGGGCAATCACCTCGAGATTCAAATCTCTCAAAGAGCCGTCAGTCAGAGGCATTCATTCAAATTTCAACCAAACTGGGGCAATCACTTCGAGATCAAATCTCTCATGAGTCTGATGCATACATTCAAATTTCAGCCAAATTGGGGCAATTACTTCGAGATCCAATCTCTTAAAGAATAGTTGATCTGGGTGTTTTTTTTTCAAAGCACAATCAGTCAGAGGTGATCACTTCAAGGCTCGTACCGGGGCAGGCCATCCCAAGAGCATGAGAAGCACTCTTTCCCGAAGACGGTAAATCATAAGCACCTATCCAAGGTTCAAATTACTGGGGCATGATATTTCACGGTGATATGAGATTTTTTCATGAATCCTCGCGAGGCAAATTTCTTTAATAGACCATGCAGTCTGGGGCAGTTATTTCGAGATCCGACGAATCTCTCCAAGAGTTTGAAGACACTGAGGCATCTCGTATGCCATTTTTCTGTAAGATCCTCTTGAGACATTATCTTTTGATAGATCCTAGTAGGAGGCGAGTTGGAAATTGCAAAGAACCATTGTTCACTCAGGATTAGTTGGCAACCTATCAACGCAGGGCTAGGGGCAAAGCCATTGTCAGCACAGTACTTCAAGAGTTATTTCATCAGCAAGCTTCATTGATCAGAATTCCTTAGCAAGTCTCATTAAACAATCCCTTCTCCAGTAGTGCGGCAAATGGAAGGTTACTTCTTGAGCAGAAGGATATCATCGCCTCTCATCCCCAGCATGAGACGCCTTACATCTCTCATTCCTAACATGAGAGGATTTATCTCTTATCCCCAGTAAGTGGAAACTTGAGCTCTTATCTTCAACGAGAAGCTTTATCATTGACATTATCTGTCGTCCCCAGTAAAGTGGAAGCTGAAATTTCTCCCAGCGAGGTAGCAGAAGGTGGGTGTCATCCCCAAGCAGAAGTTTCCCTTCAGACAGGGGCAATTCCCAGCAGTATAAGGAGTATCTTTCCTCCCCAGCAATTGCTTCCTCAGCAGTGTCATGCCTTTGGTTCCCAGCCAAGTCAGGAGGTCCTCACTTCCCCACCAGAGTTCAAGAAGGGTCCATTTCCAGCAGGGTCTTGGCGCTCCGATCTGAAAGTCCCATTTATTTTTGGCAGTGGCGGCTGTTCAGAGCCGGTGAATTATTAACAGTTTTCCCCGCAGAGTTGTTTCCTCCTCACCAGGACGAATCAGATCAATGCAATGATCATCGTTTCTCCCCAGCCAAGCCATCTGGGATACTTGTAGTCTCCTTATCAGGAGATCTCCTTGCATTTTGCATACTCATATTCATCACTACATCTGCATCCTCCAAAGCGTAGCATTTCCATCATCATGGAGCATTACGCCATAAATTCAAACATATGCATGCCAGCATGGGCCAGTTTTGAGGTATATTACGTACAACTTATAATATCTTTTCAACCTAAAGTACTCCGCACAGAGGATACCAACATCACTTCTCAGACATCCTTGTCTTTTCAAGTCAATGTTTGTCACTTATTCCGCGTCTTGTTTGGTACAACAGTCGCGTCACAGGTTCCCGTTTTGTATAACGGTCGTGTTTGCTTGGGCTCTCGTTTATGTACAACGATCCCGTTCCATCTTGTCCTATTTTCTTTGTGTTTGGTTACCGCCTGCGGCCGGTATACCTTTGCGTCTCCATTCGAGGATGGTTTCATGTTAGATCCGAGGATCTTTTGGATTGTCATTCGAGGATGACATTTCTTTTCTTCAAGTCCTTCCGAGGTTGGTCTTGTTGTTTTGTGTGGCTATTATTCGAGGATAGTAGTTCACTTTTCGAGCTTATTGATCGAGGTCAGTTTGTCTCTTTTGCAAAGTCTGTCTGAGGTCAGCTTTGTGTGTGGTTATCAGTCGAGGCTGGTATACCTTTGCGTCTCCATTCGAGGATGGTTTCGTGTTAGATCCGAGGATCTTTTGGATTGTCATTCGAGGATGACATTTCTTTTCTTCAAGTCCTTCCGAGGTTGGTCTTGTTGTTTTGTGTGGCTATTATTCGAGGATAGTAGTTCACTTTTCGAGCTTATTGATCGAGGTCAGTTTGTCTCTTTTGCAAAGTCTGTCTGAGGTCAGCTTTGTGTGTGGTTATCAGTCGAGGCTGGTATACCTTTGCGTCTCCATTCGAGGATGGTTTCGTGTTAGATCCGAGGATCTTTTGGATTGTCATTCGAGGATGACATTTCTTTTCTTCAAGTCCTTCCGAGGTTGGTCTTGTTGTTTTGTGTGGCTATTATCCGAGGATAGTAGTTCACTTTTCGAGCTTATTGATCGAGGTCAGTTTGTCTCTTTTGCAAAGTCTGTCTGAGGTCAGCTTTGTGTGTGGTTATCAGTCGAGGCTAGTATACCTTTACGTCTCCATTCGAGGATGGTTTCGCGTTAGATCCGAGGATCTTTTCGATTTGTCATTCGAGGATGGCATTTCTTTTCTTCAAGTCCTTCCGAGGTTGGTCTTGTTGTTTTGTGTGGCTATTATTCGAGGATAGTAGTTCACTTTTCGAGCTTATTGATCGAGGTCAGTTTGTCTCTTTTGGAAAGTCTGTCTGAGGTCAGCTTTGTGTTTGGTTATCAATCGAGGCTGGTATACCTTTGCGTCTCCATTCGAGAATGGTTTCGTGTTAGATCCGAGGATCTTTTGGATTGTCATTCGAGGATGGCATTCTTTTCTTCAAGTCCTTCCGAGGTTGGTCTTGTTGTTTTGTGTGGCTATTATTCGAGGATAGTAGTTCACTTTTCGAGCTTATTGATCGAGGTCAGTTTGTCTCTTTTGCAAAGTCTGTCTGAGGTCAGCTTTGTGTTTGGTTATCAGTCGAGGCTGGTATACCTTTGCGTCTCCATTCGAGGATGGTTTCGTTTTAGATCCGAGGATCTTTTGGATTGTCATTCGAGGATGGCATTCTTTTCTTCAAGTCCTTCCGAGGTTGGTCTTGTTGTTTTGTGTGGCTATTATTCGAGGATAGTAGTTCACTTTTCGAGCTTATTGATCGAGGTCAGTTTGTCTCTTTTGCAAAGTCTGTCTGAGGTCAGCTTTGTGTTTGGTTATCAGTTGAGGTTGATATACCTTTGCGTCTCCATTCAAGGATGGTTTCGTGTTAGATCCGAGGATCTTTTGGATTGTCATTCGAGGATGGCATTCTTTTCTTCAAGTCCTTCTGCGGTTGGTCTTGTTTTTGTTTTGTGTGGCTATTATTCGAGGATAGTAGTTCACTTTTTGAGCTTATTGATCGAGGTCAGTTTATCTCTTTTGCAAAGTCTGTCCGAGGTCAGTCTTTGTTGTTGATGGATATCGCCTGCGGCCGGTATACCATTGTGTTTCTATTCGAGGAGGGTTTTAGTATTGGATCCGAGGATCCTGTATGAGTGGTCATTCGTGGATGGCATTCTTCCCAGCATATTTCCACCTGGTTCTATTTTCGCTACCTATTCAGAGGTCAAAAACAAAAAAGATATAACTAAATAAATGGGCAAATGGCATTTCCATTACCCTCAGTGTGCAAATTTTCAGGTTTTGTTCGAATATTCAATCACTCCACACCTTGAACGTCTAAAAGCTGTTGCAATTATTCATTCAGGTCTGCAGATGATTGAATAGGGGCAGTTGTAATACCTCAAAATTTGCCCTCTCATTTTCATGCCATTTAGCATATCCTTTCATACATTGCAGTGCATTTAGATCACAATTGCATCATAAACATACATGAACATACATCTCCATTTGAGCTTTCACAGGTTGCGACTGGCCTTTATTTCTTCATGCGGCACGTGCACAATAATCTCAGAAGAAGCCAAAAGTTCTCGGTTGATTCAGAGGAGTTTAAGCTGAATATCAGTTTTATGGTGCAGTTTGCAAAAGTTGTAACTTATGCTCGGAAACTCATTTTGGCTTGAAACTCAATAGTTTATACCGTTTCATTATTCTCTACAACTTTTGTGTTCGGCTCGGAGGCCAATTCATCAAGGAAAATGGCGGGATTTATTTGTTTCTGAAATTTCGGTTTCGCCGATTAACTGTGCTAGCGGTATTCAAGAGTTTGTAACTTCTTATTGGGTCAACATGTCTGAGAGATTCATATGCCAAAAGTTCCGTCTTGATATCCTTTCCAACTTTTGGATTTTGGCCGAGAACTAATTCTTTGAAGAAGATCTCAGAATGTGCGAGTCTTTAGAGTCGACATAGTGAAAAACAGTGCTGAACCGGTGAGTTTTGAACACTAAAAAATTCATAACTCTTGGATCGTTTATCGAATTGATGTCGTTTCGGTGCCTAAAATTCCGTTTAGATGTTATCTTCATTATGTGAATTCAGTTTTGGTTCGGTCCAAGCGGAAGGATCTCGAAAATGCGAATTACCAATAAGGTTCTTTGATGCACTGCATTGTCTGTCAGATTTTGTAAAATTCATAACTCGGTCAATTTTCATCGGATTGCACCCGTTCTTGAAGCGTTGGTTCAAAAATTTTATCCTCTTCAAGTTCAAAGACAAATGCGAGTTTGAACGGTGCTCCAAAGATTATCGTTTTGGTTTATTTCACAAAACTGAAGTGCTGAACCGAAGAAAAAGGCTGAAAGTGGTTTCACGAGAAAATTCATATCTCCCTCGTCGTTTGTCCGGTTGAGCTTAGATTTTAACACCAGGTCACTGACTCATAGATCTACAACTTTGTTGACAAAGTCGAGTCGAGATTATGCTCCGAAGAGGTTGACCTCGTCACATTTTCGAGTAGCGGACACCAAATAAGCCGAAAAAACAACTTATTCAGTGACGTCTTGCAGCTTAAACGTATCGATCGCACTCGATTTTGATCGTATGACGTTCGTTATTTTTGCATTGCAACCGTGATTCAGAGGCAGACGATGTTGTGGAAGGTTCAGAGTCGAAATTTCTTGCCGAAGATATTGTTATTTTCACTTAAGCCGAAATTCTACCTTTTGCCTTTCATTTTACACTCCACTATATATTCTTTTGACCCACAATTTGTCTCATAACTTCAATCATAATTTACAAACACCAAAAAACTCTCACAAACTCTCTCTAAAGGATCAAAGTTCATTCTCTCAACTCTTTCTCAAGAACACAACAACAACTTCATCAAGAACTCAAGAACACAACAATTCCGATCAAGCTTCCGATAGCCGAGCCGCCACGAACCACCACCTTCGGTCAACTTCACCACCGTAAGACCACCATCTTCCGCCACCGGCAGCCGCGCGGCCTCTCCTCCTCTCCTCCGTTCATGATCGCATCTCACTTCCTTCGGATTTGCAATTTCTTCGTCGATTCTTCATTCGGTAAGCTTCTTAAACTTTAATTCATGAATAATTGTTGAATTGTTTCTTGAATTGAATTTTGAAGTTGAATTAATCTTGTGGAGATTATGTGCATTGATTCATAATTTTATTATTGATTGATTCTTGATTAATTTATCCTAATAATTGTTGTGGTGCATGATTGAAAAGGCTTGGTAAAGTTGACATAGAATAATCGGTGAATGTTAGGTGTTTGACAAAATTCCTAAGAGAGCTAATTATTATGACTTGATATTGATTGAAGTGCTTGACTTTTGAATTCATGTTTGTTTCATTGTGTAAATTCGGAATAGGATAGGTTGAAGCTTAATTGTTGATGTTGTTCATATGTCGCGTGTCGATAAGTGCGTTTTGGTCATAACTTCCTAACCGTAGCGCGTTTTCGCGAATGTGAATAGTGTAAATTGACTTTGTTGATTATTCCGGAGCCATTGGTAAACTTTTTAGTCGATTTCGGACAATTTTTTTCGGCTATTTCGCTACTGCCAGCCGATAAAATCGGCCAAAAAGTACCACTTCCGAGCGGAATTTTCAAAATCCGATTGCATATTTGAATCCGTTGGCACGTTTGCAAGTTGTCATGCGATTTTCGTTCAATTCCGAGTCGGTGATTTTTGACGCGTTTTTTCGTTTTAAAGCTTTTTAAGTTTGGTTTGGTGCAATTTTGATGCATTGATCTTGTTTTGACTTGTACTTATGTTTGTTGATCATTTGCCATTCATTGCATGTAAATTTGTTCGATTCCGGTTTGAGTTTGAATGTTGTTTATGTTAGAGCATAAGTGCTGCCCCGTTTTGAAACGTAAATTTCAATGCATGTCCATGACTCATATATTCATATTTCTACTTGATTTGGAGTTGTGAGGCATAGGTGCAACTTCCGGTTGCACCTCTTTTTTGTTTCTAATGCGTTTGTTGAGTTCATGCAAGGTTCTCGCAAAGATCTTAACGACGGTCGTTTGGTTGGTATTCCACTTTATTTGTGGGATACCTTTGGATTCAAATGATATTTTGTGCCGTTGTTTTTGTTTCGATTATGGGGAATCTTCACAAAGCAATTATGGAAGATGAGCATTTATTTTGCTCATGGGAGATTACAAGGCTTGGCTTGAAGTTTTTTGGATTTCTTTTATGTGAAAGAATCGGCACTTCGACCAAGTAAGTAATCTCGATTCTCTACTTTAATGCATCATTCTAGTTGTATGCGACTTAGGATCATATAACTTAAGGTGCATATTGAGCCCTCCCACTTGAGGCATTGGATTTATTTGTGATATATATTGATATGTGTCGATTTCGGAGTTTAGGGATTAGGTTACGGATTAGAGAATTCGATTCCTTTCACTTTCCCTTAAAATATCGTTTTTGCCCGTTTCGTCGCAATTATTAAAAATAGTTTTAGGTGTGATAAAATTCAGGAAAAATTCATGAGTGATCCTCATTCTCTTAATTAATTTTTCATATTTTTTGTTTCCAGATTTGGGTGGTTTCAATATTTTATTTGGATTTTAGATCACAAGCTGTCCCAAAAAGGAAGGTTTTGGCATAAGGGACCGAAATCGATTTTTCCCCATAGGTGTGAGACCTATTTTTTGTATATGATTAATCACTGTAATTGGTGGCATTTTGATTCTCATTAGGAATTTTTTTCATAATTTTTAGTGCCCTTTTTGATCCACTTTGTGGAGTTGTTTTTGGGTGATCATTCATTGCTACCTTGCTAGTCAAGTAATTGTTTTGGCATTTTGGTGCATAATTTTGTGGAGTCCTTTTAGACCATGTGAGATAATCACTATATTATTCCAGGGATTTAATTTCATAATTTTTAAAGGCTTTTTGCTATTTTTCCATGTCACCTAGATCTTAGGTTGATTCATGTGTTTATGTGTCGCATAACCTAAATGTTAAGAAGGCATTCATGCCATTTTCTTGAGGGGATTTTTGGTAACTTTTAGGAGTTGATTATAGGTCATTTGTATGTCTTTAATTCCAGTTATAAGTCACTTTTTGAATCATACTCATTTGGTTTGTTTTAGTGTTTTAAAATGCATACTTATGTGAACTAATTTTGCCTTAAACTTGTTTTTCTTCTCCTCTAATTGTTAACATGAATTATGTGGGAATAATTAATGTCTATCCATGCATTCTAATTGCCTCTCATATCTTGTATGCTACTGACCCATAATCATTCCATGCATATTCATATGCCATTCATCTTTAATTTGCATCATGTGCGATCTTATGCGATTTTTGTTTGTTTCTTCTCATACCTTCTTCTCATTGCCCCATATGCCTAATCCATTGCATCCATGATTGTATATTCCTTAATCCATCTTCATAAGTATTCACTACTGACTTTGATGTTCATTTCATGTATTAATTCATGCTTGTAAGCCATATGCATTCATACTTCATCCATAAACCCTAATTTGCATTTATGTGAACTTAGGTGAACTTTTTGTACATAGTTTGACATAGTTTGATCTTGTGAGGTACCCTAGCATACTTAGGGACCTATAACATGTAGCTACTGACTTTAGAAGTCATGTAACCTTTAGGTACCTTCACCTTTAGACTTAGGTCTTATTTTGAACCCTAGTTCCATTCTAGGACGTTTATGGTACTTAATCGCTTTTATGTTTTGATTTTACTTTCAATATGCATTGTCATGCTAACTTTTGTTTTGTAGGGGGGAAGATTGAGGTAAACATTACTTCATTCCTATCTCTTATGCATTTTAATTGTGTTTGCCTTAGCACTTTGTGCTTTGCTTTTAGGCTTTCCCTTTCTTTAGAAACAACTTAACTTCCTTAGGAAGTAAGTTAGTTTCTAAGCTCTCTTTTCTTCCTTTCCTTTTCTTTCTTAGGATTAGAATACCTCATTAACCATAGGATCTCCCTTGTAAATAAATCAATAAAAATTAGGGTGTGTCTTAGTCCCCTTAGATTTTTCCTTTTCCAACTTGAGTCATTCTTTCTCATCTCAAAAAGAAAAGCAATAAAACACTTAATAAAAACCGAACAATCTTGTACGACACGAGACTTTGTTGCGGAGTGTTTATACGCGTCCTGTTTCGGGGCGAGGTGTAAATGCTTCCCGCGATGGATAGGTCTTAGTACAAGACCGTTCACAAACAAATTCAAAACACTTCTTTTAAAAGACAAAAACCAAATAACAAGCGACTATCCTGCGGGAACTTCTCTTCTCATCTCATTCACTCACAACGCGAACTCGCGGCGACTTGTCATACATGCAAGACGGTAAACGCACTCGTACCAGACGAGCCTGCAACTCCTGAGCATAGACATACGTAGTTCCAGCTGTAAAAAACACAAACAAATAGTTCCCGCCTAGGTTAGGCGAACTACGTCGGCTCTGATCCTCATTATCCTGATGAGGTACGTAGGCAGCGGGGTAGGGCCCGTTCGAGCACATTCTTTATTTTCCCTACATTTCCCATTTTATTCTCATTCTCTTTTTTCCAGTTCCCTTTCTCATTTCATTTCCATTCCAGTTAGCGGTTTTATTCAGCAGCACTCGTGTTTTCTCACCCTTTGAAACAAACAAGCAAGCGTGGATCCCGTCGGGTACGACGGACGATCTGGGGTGCTAATACCTTCCCAGGTCGTAACCGACTCCCGAACTCAGATCTTTGGTTCGCAAGGCCTTGTCCTTTCCTTCTTCCTCAGGTTTGTGCAACATTACCTTTCCCATTCATTCGGGATAAAAATGTCTGGCTGGCGACTCTAACCTTTCCGCGCCACTTTCGCGTTTGTACTAGGATGAAAATCCCGGGAGCGACAACCGTCAGAGATTCATACGAGCATGGGGAAAAGTAAACAAGGTTGACAGCAAGACTCTGGAGCCTAAGTACACTATTCCTATGGAAGCTTATCTCAGATGGGTGCGATCTCGTGCTCAGACTCTCATGATGCCATATCTTGCTATCCTGCCAGTTACTATGGAACCTGTTGCTGAAGGAGATACTTCTTATACCATCCTTCACCCAGACATGCCTACTGACATGGAAGACTTACAGAGATCCTGGATCCAGTTGAAGGAGCAAAGGGATACTTTCGAGGCTCATTACAAAGCAAGCCAAGAAAGAATCCTGGAACTAACAAAGCAACTTCATGAGGAACGAAATCTCAACTCATACCTCAACACAAAGAGGAAACGTCCATGGGAGACTTAAAACCCCATCTGTTGTATTTATTTCATTCCATTTTGTAAGCCCAAGGGGCAAACAAATTTATTACTAATAAAAGTTTACCTTCTTGTTTGTTTAAGCAAATTTAAATCCTGCGGTCCTTGAAAACATTGCATACGCATTCACATATCATGTCATTGCATCACAGGTTTGTTGTGCACAGGTTTCTTATCTTCTCGCTGTTTATTTCAGCAATGGCTCTTGAGCAAACAGTTAAGGATATCCAGGCTCAGAATGCCCGATTCCAAGAGTTGATTCTGAACTTGTCCAAGGGACAAGATGAGTTGAAGACACTGCTGGCTAAGAAGAAGAGTCCTGAGGACAACAAGGATGGTCAGTTGGAACAATTTCAAGCTGAGATAACAGAAATGAGGATCCAGATGAATGGCCAGGTGGCCCTTATCCAAAGTTTAGCTCAGGGGCAAGAAGAGCTGAGAGCCTTTGTCCAAAAACTTCAAAGTAATGGAGTCAGGAATCTAATTGTCAATCAACCTCCGTTAAAACAAGCTGATTTGGTTGAAAGGAAGATGAGGATAAAAGAAGGTAAGAAACCGGTTACCACTGATTGTTCTTCAGTTAAAGAAAAAAGACATGGTAAAGTTAATCCACCTCAACACAAGGGATGTAGAAGACAGTTTATCAAATTCAGCACTCCAATGTCACAAGTTCTGCAATGCTTGTTGGAGATGAAACTAATTTCCTTGAAAAATTCTCCTCAAAATCCTAAAACTTCCTCTCCTCACTATAATCCCAAGGCAAGGTGTGGGTATCACTCCAACTGTCCTGGACATGATACTAATAGTTGTTGGACATTGAAGAAAAAGATCCAAGACCTGATTGACGAAGGAATCCTAGAGGTTACTCCAGAAGGTCAAGTTGAATTCTACTATCACCCATCAAACACCGAAGCTACAAGACAAGTTGCCCAGTGTAGCAAGAAAGGAAGCCTACCTATTCTTGTTGAGATATGGGGCACCTTGGGACATCCAAGTGGTAAATTTGATTTCATGGTGAAGTATACTGCTCCTCAAAGTTCACAGATTGCAATTGAGGACATTCAGCCAACTGGATGGGACAACATTTGAATTTTCATTTGTAATTTCTTTTATTTGTTTGAACACTTACTATTATGTTAAAATTTTGTAGTATGCTTTTGAACAGACTATGCTGACGATGTACAGGCATTGTTTCAATTCCTAAACAGTGGAGATATAAAGAAGTTAATCCCTAGTCAACCCTTTTGAGCCTATGAAGTAGGAGTTTTTATTCTCGCACAAATTAAAACCCTTATTCATAACCTGGGACAGGGTAGTTACTCGGTTAACTCAAATATGCCAATTATCTGTGTTGTACACAACTAATGATGGTTCTCTGTAATCATTAAACCCGACAGTCAATATCCAGCAAAAGAACAGTCTTGCTAAGTCAAAACCTATGAAGGAGACTTAGTAAAACACTAAGACATCCCGCTGACTGTAACCTTGAAATAAGCAGTTCAGGCAAAAAGAAGGGATAAAAAAAAAGAGGTCACTATGAATCCTCAACAAAGAAAGATGACTGAATGTTCAAATAAATTTTTGGTTTCTGAACCATCACAAATGTCAGTGTTACAATTCCAAACTCCTTTGAGCCTCAATGCATAAGTTAACTGAGTATAGGACTGAAGAACATCATGGAGAATGGGTTGGATACAAATAAATTTGAGCTTTTATCTTTTGTTTCTTAAACCACGAACCAGGCCACGTTACAACCCTTTAAAAGTCCTAACTGAAGCATGGTTAGTTTGAAAGCGTACTGTTACAAAAAGGTATCCTGACTCCTTTAGGGCTTATTATAAAACTTGAGTTAATATCACAGTTTTCACAAAAAATGTTTTTTCTAAAATAACTCTTTTTCAAAATTTCAAGACAGACATAAGCATTGCATTTTTGAATATATTTGTTTACATATACTTGAGTGTTTGATAAACAGATGTAGATGTTTAGAATTGGCAAAATTTTTGACCAACAAGAAATATTGAATTCAGTTCAGAATGTCCTATCAGATGTTGGGACATTATCAAACAGAGTATAAGAACTTAATTCAGGATGTCACACCAGATGTTGGGACATTGTGTAAATGATTTAAGTTCAGTTTTTCAGGATGTCCCAACAGATGTTGAGACATCTCAAACCTGCTACCAGAATTAATTAATGACTAACTGATCTGAGATATTTAAGGAAAGTTATCTGGAATTAATTATGGATGGACAAAAACAGAATAAGGCGCATATGTAGGGAGTATTGTTATGAGGCTTCAGCATAATCAGAAGAACTAAATCACCTAGAATCTAGGAAGTAACAAACCCTAATTCAAGGTGGAAGCTGCATGCGTTTTTAGGACTGGTTTAACCTACAGAAAGCCCAAAATACAAACACCTATTTAATCAACAGAAACTCACAGAATTGAGTACGAATTTCAGAAGACAAAATAGGGTGTTGTGTTTTAATAGCAGGTTGTTTTTAATTGTACCACTTTATGAGCTTTTAAGCATAAGTGTATTTGTGACTTGATTGAAACTGTGAAGTAAGATCAAGCTGTTTTGTTTGAAGTATGACTTCAACTTTATTAAACTTGTAAACTAGATCACTGTGTGATTGAGGGGGAGTGAGTTGGTACTCATATCTAAGTTGTGTCTTAGGTAGAAATTGCATTGGGTAGATATTAAGTGAAAGATTAAACTGGGTGGTTTAAGTCTAGAATTAATATTACTTATAGTGGATTTCCTCCTGGCTTGGTAGCCTCCAGATGTAAGTGTGGTTATACACTGAACTGGGTTAGCAAACTATTGTGTTGTTTAATTTTCTTGCACTTTAAGTTTTGGTTAAATCTGTCAAGTGTTGGAACATCTCATAGGACATCTCATACCTGATCACAGAATTTCAATTGGCATCAGAGCAGGCACCCTGCCTGTTTATACTGGGTGAGATCTAGGGAATACAAATTCTGGAAACATGGACAGAGATATAGGATCAGTAAATAGACCACCTATACTGGATGGATCTAATTATGACTACTGGAAGCCAAGAATGATTGCATTCTTAAGATCACTTGACAACAGGGCCTGGAGAGCAGTCAACACTGGATGGGAACATCCTGTCCAAGACACCAAAGATGGATCAAAAGTGTTGAAACCTGAAGAAGAATGGAGTAAGGAGGAAGAAGATTCAGCACTAGGCAACTCCAAGGCCTTAAATGCTTTATTCAATGGCATTGATAGGAACATCTTTAGACTTGTGCATCACTGTGAGCTGGCCAAAGATGTTTGGGACACTCTCAAAACAACTCATGAAGGAACATCAAAGGTAAAAATGTCAAGACTTCAACTTCTCACCACCAAGTTTGAAAACTTGAGAATGAAGGAAGATGAGACAATTCATGAATTCTACATGAACATCTTAGATATAGCCAATACTTCTGGAGCCTTGGGAGAAAAGATGACTGATGAAAAGCTTGTAAGAAAGATTCTCAGATCTTTGCCAAAAAGATTTGACATGAAAGTCACAGCAATAGAAGAAGCTCAAGACATATGCACAATGAAAGTTGAAGAGCTCATTGGTTCCCTTCAAACATTTGAGATGGGAATGAATGACACAAATGTAAAGAAGAACAAAAGCATAGCCTTGGTGACAAATACTGATGAAGAAGAAGATGATAAATCAGAAACTGGTGAAAGCTTATCAGACAACATTGCTATGCTTGGAAAACAATTCAAAAAGATTCTCAGAGGGATGGAAGGCAAATCCAAACCCAGTGGAAGATACACAAACTCTTCTGAGAACAAAAGACCTTATGATGCTAACAGAAGGTCAAATTATGATGAAAAGACCAGTCAAGAAAAAGGAATTAAATGCCATGGATGTGAAGGATATGTACACATCAGGAATGAATGTCCTACCTACTTAAAAAGGCAAAAGAAAGGACTCTCTGTAACCTGGTCTGATGAAGACTCAGGAGGTGATTCAGAAGAAGAATCAGCTAAGCATATCACTGCTCTAGCTGGATTATGTGAATCTGAAAGTGAATCCAGTGATGGGGAGCTTACTTTTGAAGAACTTGAGCAAGCATACAAAGATCTATACAAAAGAAGCACTGAAATATGCAGTGAGGTTATAAAGCTAAAGAAGCAGAATGAGGCACTAAAGGATGAAAAATCAAGTGATCTAGAGATCATTGACACCTTGAAAAGTGAAGTAAGTCTTCTAAACTCCAAGTTGGAACACATGTCCAAGTCTGTTAGAATGCTGAACAGTAGCTCAAGTACACTGGATGTTATTCTAAACAACAATAAGCATTCAGGGGATAAAAGTGGACTGAGATTTAACAGAGTTCATAAGGATGAAGCTAGCTCAAACAAAACTAATTCAAAGTCCATACAGTCAAACAAGATGTCCCAACAGATGCTTCAACATTCTGAAAAGAACAAAATGAAGAAGAAATATCAAAGATGGAGATGTCATCATTGTGGAAGATTTGGACATATCAAACCTCATTGCTATAAGTTGCATGGATATCCAAATCAGATGTATCAGCAACCCCCTAAGCAGAAGATAGAAGTTACCAAGAAAGTGCTGCATAGACATCAAAGAGATCAACAACCTTCTAAGCAGAAGACAAAGGTCATCAAGAAGGTATGGAGACCAAAAGCTAGTCTTCATGCTGATCAAAGCTACATACCCAAGAACAAGATCAACAAACAACCTTGGAGCTCTACTGATGAACAATACACAGGGTAGAGGTATCAAAAGAAATCTCAACTCAAATGGTCAAAGAAAGGTGTTGCATATATAACACATACATCACTAAGAGTATCAGCCAAAGAAGACTGGTACTTTGACAGTGGATGTTCAAGACACATGACTGGATTGAAGAATCTGCTAGTAGACTTAAAGTCACATTCATCCAGATATGTAACCTTTGGAGATGGAGCTAAAGGAGAAATCAAGGGAGTTGGAACCTTGGATTGTCAAGATGTACCAAGACTAAATGATTTGCTACTGGTTAAAGGTTTAACTGCTAACCTGATCAGCATAAGTCAATTATGTGATCAAGGGTACAGTGTAAACTTTACCAAAACTGAATGCATAGTGACTAACAAAGAACAAGAGGTTGTCATGAGAGGAGCCAGATCTAAAGACAACTGTTACATGTGGGAATCTCAAGACTTCAGTCTCATTTCAACTTGCTCTTTAGCTAAAGAAGAAGAAGTGAAACTATGGCACCAAAGACTAGGTCATCTTCATTTCAGAGGCATAAAGAAGATAATATCTATGGATGCTGTAAGAGGTATTCCTAAACTGAAGATTGATGATGGCAAAATATATGGTGAATGTCAAATAGGCAAGCAAACCAAGATGTCCCATCCAAAGCTCCAACATCTGACAACTTCCAAAGTTTTGGAACTATTGCATATGGATCTTATGGGACCTATGCAGGTTGAGAGCCTTGTTGGTAAGAGGTATGCCTATGTGGTGGTTGATGACTTTTCAAGGTATACATGGATAAATTTCATCAAAGAAAAGTCTGATGTATTTGATGTATTCAAAGACTTATGCCAAAGAATACAAAGGGAAAAAGCCAGCTGTGTGATCAGAATAAGAAGTGATCATGGAATTTGAGAACCAAAAATTCTTAGATTTCTGTTCTTCAGAAGGAATCAATCATGAATATTCTTCACCAATCACTCCTCAACAGAATGGGATTGTTGAGAGGAAGAATAGAACTATTCAAGAATCAGCAAGAGCTATGATCCATGCTAAAAAGTTACCTTTGTACTTCTGGGCTGAAGCTATGAACACAGCTTGTTACATCCATAACAGAGTTACTCTAAGGAAAGGAACTTTGTCCACAATCTATGAAGTCTGGAAAGGCATAAAACCCACAGTTAAGTACTTCCATGTGTTTGGAAGTAACTGTTATATTCTGGCAGATAGGGAGCAAAGAAGAAAAATGGATCCTAAAAGTGATGAAGGGATTTTTCTTGGATACTCTATAAACAGCAGGGCATATAGAGTATTTAATTCTAGAACCAAGGTTATCATGGAGTCCATAAATGTGATAATTGATGATGCTCCTACAGATGTCCCAGAAGATGTTGGAACATCTGTTGATATCAAGACTGGAGCTGAAGAAAAGAGTGATCATTCTGACTTCACTCAAACTAATGCAAGGACAGAACAATCCAGCAAACCTCCCTCCATCAGAATCCAAAAGGATCATCCCAAAGATTTGATAATTGGTGATCCCAACAGAGGTGTAAGCACTAGATCAAGAGAAGTGATTTCAGGTTCCTGTTTTGTTTCTAAAATAGAACCTAAAAACATCAAGGAAGCTCTTACTGATGAATACTGGATTTGTGCTATGCAAGAGGAATTAGGTCAATTCACAAGGAATGAAGTGTGGAACCTTGTTCCTAGACCTGATGACATAAATGTGATTGGAACTAAATGGGTGTATAAGAATAAGTCAAATGAGCAAGGAGTTGTTACAAAGAACAAAGCTAGACTCGTAGCTCAAGGATACACACAAATTGAAGGAGTAGACTTTGATGAAACCTTTGCACTAGTAGCAAGGCTTGAATCAATCAGACTACTGTTGGGAATTGCTTGTATCTTAAAGTTCAAGCTATTTCAAATGGATGTGAAAAGTGCCTTTTTAAATTGTTATCTTAATGAAGAGGTATATGTAGAACAGCCTAAAGGATTTGTTGATCCAAGTTGTCCAAATCATGTATACAAACTAAAGAAGGCTCTTTATGGTCTGAAGCAAGCTCCAAGAGCATGGTATGAAAGGCTGACTACTTTTCTTATCAAGCAAGGGTACAGGAAAGGTGGAATTGACAAAACCTTGTTTGTTAAAGATGAAGAAGGAAATGTCATGATTGCTCAAATATATGTAGATGACATTGTCTTTGGTGGGATGTCAGACAGGATGGTCAAAAATTTTGTCAACCAAATGGAATCTGAATTTGAAATGAGCCTAGTAGGAGAATTAACCTACTTTCTTGGACTGCAAATAAAGCAAATGGAGGAATCCATGTTCATTTCCAAAGCAAGTATGCTAAGAACATAGTCAAGAAATTTGGGATGGATAGTGCTACTCATAAGAGAACTCCTTCCCCCACACATTTAAAGCTGACTAAAGATGACAAGGGTGAGAATGTAGATCAAAGCCTATACAGAAGTATGATTGGAAGCTTGTTATATCTAACTGCTAGCAGACCAGACATAGCATTTGCAGTAGGTGTATGTGCAAGATATCAAGTTGATCCAAAAGTTAGTCATCTTAATCAAGTCAAGAGAATTCTAAAATATATTAATGGTACTTGTGACTATGGCATAATGTACTTTCATGGATGCAAACCAATTCTCACTGGCTTCTGTGATGCTGATTGGGCTGGAAGTGCTGATGACAGAAAAAGCACTTTAGGAGGATGCTTCTTTCTAGGAAACAATTTGATTTCTTGGTTCAGTAAGAAACAAAATTGTGTATCCTTATCTACTGCTAAAGCTGAATATATTGCAGCTGGAAGCAGTTGTTCACAGTTGGTTTGGATGAAGCAAATGCTCACTGAGTACAATGTCCCACAAGATGTCATGACATTGTACTGTGACAACTTAAGTGCTATTAACATATCAAAGAATCCTATCCAACATAGCAGGACCAAGCATATTGATATCAGACATCATTTCATCAGAGATCTTGTAGAAGAAAAAGTGATTTCACTGGAACATGTAGCTACAAATCTACAGTTGGCTGATATATTTACCAAAGCCTTGGATGCTACTCAATTTGAAAATCTAAGGGGCAAATTGGGAATCTGTTTATGTGAAATTTAGCAGTTATGGAGATGTGCCAACATGTCATATGACATTGTGTGGCATAAGCACCAGATGGCAACACCAGTCTGGTCAAGGACCTTGAGTATTCCTCTCCTAAAAAGTCTCAAAGTAACGGCTACTTATATTATATCAGCTTGCTTTCAGCTATCCATCTTCTCATCATACTCTCAAAAACGAATTGCATTCTCTAACTGCTTTTCAGAACTCATCAAACCTAAAACTCTTCATCCACCTTCTTCGAAAATGTCTCAAAACCCTAACATTCCTGAAGAAATCCTCAACAAGGAAGATGTGGTTCATGCAACCCCCATTTCCGTGGTACCCATGGATTCAACTCCAATGGACGAAATCAGAGGAAGTGTTCCTCATGCTAAAAAGCCAAGAACTCCAAAAAGAACAAAAGATCAAGTTTGCAGCAAATCCAAAGGCATTCCTTCACCAGCAAACATACCTCCAAAATCTTCTGAATATGTGGATGATTCCATAAAGGAGTTGGTAAACAGGATTCTTTCTGAACAAAGAGTGGTTAGTGGCATTTCTATCCCTATGAGCACCATGCCAGCTGTCGCTCCTGGGATTTTCATCCTAGTACAAACGCGAAAGTGGCGCGGAAAGGTTAGAGTCGTCAGCCAGACATTTTTATCCCGAAAGAATGGGAAAGGTAATGTTGCACGAACCTGAGGAAGAAGGAAAGGACAAGGTCCTGCGAACCAAAGATCTGAGTTCGGGAGTCGGTTACGACCTGGGAAGGTATTAGCACCCCAGATCGTCCGTCGTACCCGACGGGATCCACGCTTGCTTGTTTTGTTTCAAAGGGTGAGAAATATGATGCTGCTGAATAAAACCGCTAACTGGAAATTGGAAATAGAAATGAGAAAAGAACTGAAATAAGAAAATGGAAAGAAAAGAAATAATGGAGAAAATGTAGGGAAAATAAAGATTGTGCTCGAACGGGCCCTACCCCGCTGCCTACGTACCTCATTGGGATAATGAGGATCAGAGTCGACGTAGTTCGCCTAACCTAGGCGGGAACTATTTGTTTGTGTTTTTTACAGCTGGAACTGCGTATGTCTATGCTCAGGTGTTGCAGGCTCGTCTGGTACGAGTGCGTTTACCGTCTTGCATGTGTGACAAGTCGTCGCGAGTTCGCGTTGTGAATGAATGAGATGAGAAGAGAAGTTCCTGCAGGATAGTCGCTTGTTATTTGTTTTTTGCTTTTAAAATAAGTGTTTTGAATTTTGTTTGTGAACGGTCTTGTACTAAGACCTATCCATCGCGGGAAGTATTTACATCTCGCCCCGAAACAGGACGCGTATAAACACTCCGCAACAAAGTCTCGTATCGTACAAGATTGTTCGGTTTTTATTAAGTGTTTTATTGCTTTTCTTTATGAGATGAGAAAGAATGACTCAAGTTGATAAAAGGGAAAAAACTAAGGGACTAAGACTCAATCCTAATTTTGTTGATTTATTTATTTACAAGTGATCCTATGGTTTGTGAAGTATTCTAATCCTAATGGAAACTAGAAACTACTAGAATTCAACTTACTTCCTAATGAAGTTAAGTTGATTCTAAGAACAAATGGGGGAGCCTATACAAGTTATAAGATCAAGTGATAAGGCAAAACAATGAAATTGAATTAAGAAATAAAATTCTAAAAATGCAATTAAAGGCATGAATTAAAAATAGTCCTATTTTATTTATTCTAATTCTAATGAAAAGGGAACTTTAAGCCTAAGTACTAAATCCAAGTCAAGCCTAATATTTTCATTCTAAAATTCAATTTAAACTAACCTAAGTCTATATTAGATTCTAGGATTAAATCTAATCTAAACTACATTTTTTTTTACTTTATTTTCAATGGCCTAAACTAAATGGGAATTATACATAACTAAGCCTAAAAACTAATATTCTAAAAAATACTAAACTTCTGGAAAAATTATGGAATTAAACCTATAGGGTCCTAAAACTACCTATAATATTATACTAAAAGGAATCCTACAAAATCAAATTTTAACTAGGTCTAACAAATGATTATTTTCAGCTATGAACTAATCCTTAATTTCTAAAGAATTGGCCTCTAAAACCTAAGGTAAAATATTCTAAAAAATCTACAAAAAATATCCTAAGTACTTTTATTAGTCTTCTAATTACAGTAAAAAGAATTGGCTAAAAAAGTTAATGGAAGTCACCAAAATAAAATCAACAAAATTCAGCACAATAGAACAAAATCTATTAAAACTACTTACATGAGAAATTCAAAATAAAATAAAAAAATCAAGCAAATTCAGAAAAATAAAATGCCAAATATTTCTAAATTGAATTAATGACCTACTTGATTTTTTTGGGAATTTTTTAATCACTTTTCTATTTTTTAAGGAATTATTTTCTAACTATACAAAACAAAAAAATATAAAATCTAAAGGAAACTATGGGGGGCATTTAGCAATTTTCCTAGTTGTTTTTTTGTGAACTGGGCCCAGCAAGGGGGTACGACTAGCAACTGGGCAAGGACCATACGCTCTGAAACCCAGGGGGTGCAGGGAGTGATATTTTTATGCTGATTTTTGAGTTGGGCCTAAAAAAGGGGAGTGTTGGTAGCGAAAGTGTCTAAGCCCAAACGCAGGCTATGAGGGAGGTGTAGAAATCAATCTTTTTGCTTGTTTTTTCATGATGGGCTTAAAAGAGGAGTATGATTAGCAAAATGAACGAGGCCCAGTTCGCAGGACTGGAGGGTGGTGTATTAAGGAAAAGTTTTTAGTTATTTCCTTTATTGGGCCTATAATTGGGGTGTAATTAGCAAGAGAATTATAAAAGGGTGGGATTAAACGAAATTATTATTGGTGATTAATTCCCTTAATATTCTCTTGGTCTTTATTAATTTATGTTAATCATCTAATATAATTACCAATTATATAAAAATAATAAAAGGGGCAAAAATGGCAAAACTGAAGAACCAAAACAATCAAAACCCTAATCCTCTCTTCTCTCTTTCACCGCCGCAGCCACCCTCATCTTCTACCTTTCTTCCTTCTTCTTCGACTTCACACCACCACCTCCTATCATCTTCACCTCACCCCGTCGTCATCTTCTTTGTCGCCGCATCCCCGGCTTCCGAACCCTAACCACCTTCTTTTCTTCTTCTTCCGCTATCGCTGTTACCTTCACCTCACCCTAACCTTCTTCTTCTTTGCCTTCGCCGCCGAAGCTTCCATCACCATCTCCTTCACCTTTATAATTCCGTCTCCCTCATCCTCACCTCCGACCACTAAACCCCAAGCAAACATCCCTATTATCCAATCCAACCTAAATCCCCTCACTCGACATCAGAGCTCAAACACTCATGAACCATCGCAGTCCAACAACACGTCGTAAATAACTTCACACGAATGAATTCGAATTCGTACCTTGCAGCTTGTAGACGCGTCGACGATACCTTTAAGGATGACTTGTTATGTCGATGCCGTTACGAACTCAGCACCACTTTCGATCCACAACCGATGAGTACGCAAGGACGAAACCGGCTCCGTCGTTCTAACGATACGTGATGTTCAGGTATGCTTGACTTCGCCTTGTTCTTCTTCTGTTTCTTCTGTGTGTTCTTGCTCGCGGCTTTTACTGATGCGCCTTCCTCACTTGATTTATCGTATTGACATCATGTCCTGCTGATTAACGAAAACTTCTTTGAGATTTCCCTGAATCTTGCAGGTGCTGATCTTGTTGATGCTGTGATCAAAAGCTCTTTGCGTGAATGACATTGTTGCAACTCTTATGCAACAATCAGGAGAGAATAACGGTGCTGCTGCTGATGATTTAATGGCGAAGTTGTTGGAGCTCTGAGGGTGTATGGGTGATTCTTGATGACATTGAGGATGAATATCGAATAAGGAGGGTGTATGAATGAGGCAGTTTTGAGAACTCAGGATCAAGGTGAAGATGGAGAAGTGAAAAATGATTCAGAAAAGGTTGAAGAAGGTAGGGAAGAAGAAGATTGAAGGAGAAGAGAATGAGGAAGTTGTGAAGAAGGAGATTGAAATTGAAGGATAGAAGAAAAGGGATGATAAGAATGGAAGAGGATTGAGAAATGGTGAACAGGTTTTGGAAAATCGTGGAAGAACCCAGACTGAAGAGGAAGTTACTGATTTATAAGAGATTTGAGGATGGTTCTGGAAAGTTCTCAGGTATAAGCGGTTATGATTCTGTTATTTTTTTCAGTTATGGATTTTGTTAGGGATTCTGTTTTTGTGACTTTGGTGAATTCAGTTAGATTTGATTTCTGTCATGAATTGCAATCCCTTGTTTTCACTTCTTTTTAGTATTCACTCAAGTCTGATTTTCTTTGTTGATGCAGATAGAAACGCAGGCTTAAAGCAAAATGAAGGGTGGAGATTGGAAATTGTAGAGGATTCAAGGTAGCGGTTTCCATTCCAATTTTTCTGTTTTTTGTGTTAGGGACTCAAGGAAAAGAAATTGGACATTAAAATTGAGGATGAGGGCTTCCTGAACTAACTGTTTTTTTTGGGCTTTCTTTTCTATCGAGTTCGAGGAGAGTTTAGAGTTAATTATTTTTTCAGTTGTTCATTTTTGTTTTTTTTTTGAAATTCTGTTTTAGCTGACTTTCCTCGTAACAGTTCTCCTGTTATTCATGATACTGAACTCCCACCAGATGTCACCAAATTTTCTGCTCCGGCTAGTGCTTGGTGTTTTTTGATGGCTACAATGCTACAGATGTATGCAACATGTCAACAGCTTCAAGCCCAGGCCCAAGCTTATGCATCAGTAGCCAGTAGCCTTCTTGGCCACACAGAACTATGGCTGCATATGCCTCCATCGATAGCACTGGCAAGCCGAGGGCGTTTGCAGGGTCTCAGACTTCAGCTAGCATTTTTTTTGATCGGGAGTTTGATCATCTGAATTATGAAACCTTAAGAGCTCTGGATTCAGACTGCACCTTCTATGACTGAAAAAGTTGATGGAGATTCACTGAGTTTCTGATGAAGGTTGCAGAAACAATTTGAAGGTATTTGAGGTTGGAGATCAAAGATGAAGATGAGGTTCTGGATGCTGTTAAAGGTGAAGATTGATGAAGTTTTGTGCGGATTTAATCATGTATCATTTCTGTTACAATTAGTGATGAAGAGTTGTTAATTGATTGCAGAAGTGTAGAAGGTTTCAAGAATCTGAGATTAAAGGAGTTGTGCTCATAATTAGAGAAAGGGATCCCTGATTGAAGAGTTTCTGAATATCCTCTTTTTTTATTTATTTTGTCCACTAAATTATGGTTATATCTGAGGGTTTTTTTTGTAAAGGAAATTTTCTGTTATGAATATAACTGAATTGTTTTTGCTATGAATTCCTCTAATTTTTCTGGTGTAAGTTTCTGTCGTTAAAAGAAATTGTTATTCTCCTTTTATGTATCGTTTTTTTCCTTTTGCATATATGAAGTTTGGAAGGAATTAATTAAAAATGGCATTTAATTAAATGAAATGTTTCTAGACCTTATAATAGGTAATTGGCTATGATTGGACAAATTGAAATGAATTTGGCAACTTAAGACATGATTAAAAGGGTGGACAAACGGATTTAGGATTAATAAAATGATTTATGGATATGAAGAAAGAAATGTTATTCGGTTTAATTTAAATTTGGAATGGGTACTGGACTTGGGTTTAAAATATGTGGACATTGGTTATTGAATAAAATATGGAATTATAGAAAAGGATATGGTTTGAGAAAATGAATATCGGGAATTAAATATGGTTTAATGTGAATTTAATCGAATCGAAAAAATGGAAAATGGTAATGACTTGGATATTGAACTTGAATGACATCTTCGAAATAAATCCTACTTTCACCTCCCCTCCCTAATTTGAATCGGTTTCTTGGACAAAAAATCTTTGATGCCATGAATTCTAAAACAATACCTCAAACCACGCTCTCTTTTAATCTCTTGGAAACTCCATGCTTGAAACCACTTGCGAGCGCCAATTAAAGGGTTTCAATCACAATGACTCGTTTGATGAAGATATGTGATGCCTGACCAAAATAACTTGGCACGAGAACCCTAATTCACTGTACTTCCGTTGGTAAGATGTCATCGAGCTTAAACATGTATAGAACCCTAATCAACCTTGATGACGAGCTTGGTGAACCAATGGACAGTCGTTGCAAGTAAATTTCTTAAAGACTACTTAATCAAGGAAATAAACCCTAACCAAGTAGCAAGAGCATGAGTGAAATGAAGTTATTGATGGCCACGTAACCGAGATTCTGAATTCATCGGATAACCACACATAGGGTGTGAAACCCTAGTTCCACAATCTGTGAAACAAACCCCAATGAGGTAGGAACCACACACCCATGGAATAATCTGGTTCTTCAAAGGGCACTGATCTCATGCCTGAGGAATACAATGCAAATGCATGATGATGGATATTATGATCTAATAGGAAATGCAGATGAAATGCGAAGTGCAAGCCCGCTAAGGGAATAAATAAGAGGGCAAATTTTGAGGTATTACACCAGCTCCACAAGAAGATCAACAACCTCAGGCTGCAAAGGACACTCCTGCTCAACAGGATGTCCCAATAGATGTTGAAACATCTGAGGATCAGCAAAAGGCCTCATCTGATGCTGCTGTTGAAACATCTGAGGACCAGAAAAAGGCCTCAAATGATAGTGATGAAGAAGCATCTGAGGACCAGACCAAGGCCTCAACTGAAGAGCACATCTCTGTTGATCCACCAGCTGAAGAGGAGACTGCTCAATCCCCTCCTGTTGTGAACCTAGAGCATGATTCTGATACAGAAATCATTGCCTCTGTAAAACCTAGCATAGCCAAAAGGCTCAGAACTAGGAAAGAAAAGATGCATGCATGACATGCAATTCCTGAGAAGAAGCAAGCTACCCCAAAGAAGGACAAAGCTAAAGCTGTCTTTGGTCCTACAAAACAATGGAGCAAGGTGCAAACACAAAAGAGGAAAGCTGTCACTCCTCCAGATTCAGATGTTGAAGCACATGTCCCAACATCTCCTCCAAAGAAGAAATCAGCACCCTCAAGGTCATCAACTGCTGTTCCAGAAGCTCCCTTGGACAACATTTCCTTCCATCATGTTTCAAGTGTGAATAGATGGAAGTTTGTTTTTCAAAGAAGGGTAGCACTTGAAAGAGAGCTGAGCAGTAATGCACTTGAGTGCACAGAGTTAATTGATCTCATCTCTTCTGCTGGCCTCTTCAAAACTGTCTCCAACTTTTCTCCCTGCTATGAGTTGCTTGTCAAGGAATTCATAGTCAACCTTCAAGAAGATTGTGCCAATGGTAAGTCTGCTGAATTTAGAAAAGTATTTGTTAGAGGCAGGTGTGTAGAATTATCTCCTCAGGTCATCAACCAATACCTTGGAAGAGAATCTGATGGTCCAAACGAGTTAGGGAAGACTGATAACCAGGTCTGCAAGGTTATCACTGCTAACCAGGTCAAGACTTGGCCAGTTAAAGGAAAGCTCTCAGTGAGCATGCTGACAAGGAAATATGCCATGCTGAATAGGATTGGTACAGCAAATTGGGTTCCTACTAATCATACATCCTCAATATCCACTGGCCTGGGCAGGTTCATTTATGTTGTAGGCACACAAACAAAGCTGGATTATGGAGCTTACATCTTTGATCAGACTTTGAAGCATGCTAGCTCATCTGCAACAAAGCTGCCAATTGCCTTCCCTTCCTTGCTATGTTGAATAGTGCTAAGTCAGTACCCTGGGATCCTTACTGAAAAGGACACAATGTGCAAAAGAGAAAGCCCTCTGGCCTTCCACTACAAGCTGTTCCTTAGTCATCATGCAGCTGATGTTGAAGCACCCTCTGGGACATCTGCTGGTCCTTCAAATGCAAAGTCTCCAATCTCCAAAGCTGCATTGATTGCTGAACTGAAGAGTACTTGCAAAGAACTGGATGCAAGGAAGCAGAAGCTTGAGGAGATTATCCACAGGCTGGAGATTGAAAGTGATCAGAAAGCTGCTTCTTCTGATGAGGAGACTGAGGAAGATGAAGAAACTGACTGTGAGGAATCTGAGTGAAAATTGTATGTGAGGATTATGTAATGACAGCTTCTGCATTGTATTTTTAAATTAGTCTCTTTGGCCCCAAATTTATGTCTAACAAGGGGGAGAACATCAACAACAACAATGTATAATGTTGTTTGATTAATTAATGAAAAATCTCAGTTTGCTTCTGAACTAAATCTGTAAAATATTTCTGTTGCAACAAGACTGAACACATGAATGTTTGAGGGGGAGTAATCTCACACATGATTCAACAGAAAAGAAATGCTGCACTCTGATAAAAGAACTTCTGCTGCACTCTGAAAATCAGAAAAGGATGTTAGCCAAAAATTAGCCAAAGGGGGAGTTTGTAGATGTTTAGAATTGGCAGAATTTTTGACCAACAAGAAATATTGAATTCAGTTCAGAATGTCCTATCAGATGTTGGGACATTATCAAACAGAGTATAAGAACTTAATTCAGGATGTCACACCAGATGTTGGGACATTGTGTAAATGATTTAAGTTCAGTTTTTCAGGATGTCCCAACAGATGTTGAGACATCTCAAACCTGCTACCAGAATTAATTAATGACTAACTGATCTGAGATATTTAAGGAAAGTTATCTGGAATTAATTATGGATGGACAAAAACAGAATAAGGCGCATATGTAGGGAGTATTGTTATGAGGCTTCAGCATAATCAGAAGAACTAAATCACCTAGAATCTAGGAAGTAACAAACCCTAATTCAAGGTGGAAGTTGCATGCGTTTTTAGGACTGGTTTAACCTACAGAAAGCCCAAAATACAAACACCTATTTAATCAACAGAAACTCACAGAATTGAGTACGAATTTCTGAAGACAAAATAGGGTGTTGTGTTTTAATAGCAGGTTGTTTTTAATTGTACCACTTTATGAGCTTTTAAGCATAAGTGTATTTGTGACTTGATTGAAACTGTGAAGTAAGATCAAGATGTTTTGTTTGAAGTATGACTTCAACTTTATTAAACTTGTAAACTAGATCACTATGTGATTGAGGGGGAGTGAGTTGGTACTCATATCTAAGTTGTGTCTTAGGTAGAAATTGCATTGGGTAGATATTAAGTGAAAGATTAAACTGGGTGGTTTAAGTCTAGAATTAATATTACTTATAGTGGATTTCCTCCTGGCTTGGTAGCCTCCAGATGTAAGTGTGGTTATACACTGAACTGGGTTAACAAACTATTGTGTTGTTTAATTTTCTTGCACTTTAAGTTTTGGTTAAATATGTCAAGTGTTGGAACATCTCATAGGACATCTCATACCTGATCACAGAATTTCAACAGAGAAACTTACAGGATGAATGTTCAAAGTCCTTCCGATAAATAAAGTTGCTTCCTGGATCAAATTCCATGTATACAAAGGGGCATAATCATTATCTCCCAATCAAGGGGGCAGGCCATGATACTGCCTAACTCATTTGGGGCAATCAGGACAAGATTCAACTATGTTTAAGCAGCCAGAGGCAGATCTCCTCATCTATCTGAAGTGCCAAGGGTAACATTATAGAATTCATAATGCCAGGGGCATGGTCATTGTTTCCTAATCAAGGGGGCATACCAAGTTACTGTTCAAATCATTCGGGGCAATCAGTTCCAGATCCAACAGTGCTTAATAGCCAGGGGCAGCTCTTCTCATATATTTGAATTACCAAGGGTAACACTGCAAAGTTCATGATGTCAAGGGCATATTATTATGGGGCATTCTGCTTAGTTCTCCTGAGGTAACTACATTCAGATACTTCCCTTTTGGGACAATTCATCCTCAACCAAGGGGCAATGCTTTCTTTTCAAATCTAGTAGCCGGAGCGTATATGGTCCATTACAATTTGAAGACACATTCCTCTACCTTGATTTGGAGTTCTCAGCAGAAGTCATTGTGGGAATTAATTGTCTACGCCGGTAGTATCAGATGGTGTCAGTATCATATCTTCAGATCCAACCATGAGGATTTCTGGGAAGGTATTCAGGAAAGTTAAGGATCCCAGGAGCTCTAAATCCATTTGGTTATACGCTCTCGAAATTGAAACGATTCTGTTTTCAAGTTCAACTTTACTTTTTCCTCTGGATCCAGATTTACTTTTACCCTATTTACATAAGCGAAACGTCCATTGGTTGGGCTTGAATGTATGTATGCGTTTGAATATGATTAATGTTTACCAAAAATGCATGTATGCTTAATATGATTGATGTTTACCAGAAATGCATGAAAATGTAGTAATAGTATTTACTAAGGATGAACGAGGGAAGGATTTCAACGAAGCTTCACCGGTTCATCCCTACAAGACAGCTACAAATCCCCCGGTAGGGCAAATCTATCTTCATAAGTACTTCAAGTCACATCCCCCCTGGAATTTATATCCATCTCTTTTATCCTCATACGGATAGTCGGGAATTTATTTTTCCAATGGGAGTACGACGAACGAAGACGGAAGGCTATATATACCTTGCTATCAAACGAAGACGGGAGGTTATGTATACCTTACTATCGAACGAAGACGGGAGGTTATGTATACTATATTATCAAACAAGACGGGAACAAGTTCCTCATATTCTTCAGCAACAAATCGGGATTTGTTTTCCCTTGCCAGTAGTTGTTATACAAAGATATTCAGACGCTTCAAGCTACATGATGCATACATACATCATTTACATCATAACATACATATACATAGATACATAATACATTACTTAAGTGCATCATATTATACATGCATACATAATGCATAAACTAATATTGTCCTACAAAATGTTATAATCTTGTTTTTCAGATTAATTCTCCAGCAGACAGACTTCATCAACAACTTGTGACTTTGGGCTGTTGTTTATCTTCCCAAAGGTTACATCATTTCCTCAGGACGTTGTTTATCTTCTTGAAAGCTATCATCATACCTCAGGACGTTGTTTATCCTCCTGAAAGCATATCATGACTATTCGGCCGTTGTTTATCCTCCCAAAAGTTATACCTCAGGACGTTGTTTATCCTCCTGAAAGCATATCACTTCCTCAAGACGTTGTTTATCCTCCTGAAAGCATATCATGACCTAGGGCCGTTGTTTATCTTCCCAAAGGTTACATCATTCCCTCAGGACGTTGTTTATCCTCCTGAAAGCTATCATGACCTTGGGCCGTTGTTTATCTTCCCAAAGGTTACCATTTCCTCAGGACGTTGTTTATCCTCCTGAAAGCATATCATGACTATTGGGCCGTTATTTATCCTCTCAAAAGTTATACTTATACCTCAGAACGTTGTTTATCCTTCTGAAAGCATATCATTTCCTCAGGATGTTGTTTATCCTCCTGAAAGCATATCTTGACCTTGGGCCGTTGTTTATCTTCCCAAAGGTTACATTATTTCCTCAGAACATTGTTTATCCTTCTGAAAGCATATCATTTCCTCGGGACGTTGTTTATCTTCCTGAAAGCTATCACCATTACCTCAGGACGTTGTTTATCTTCCTGAAAGCTATCATTATATCTTCATATTTTGGACTGCTTTATCCTCCAAGAAATGTACCTGAAGAATTTTTCTCCAAGTGGCATCTTTAAGCCCACTCAAGCATATTCAACTAGTCATCAGTATTACTCTACGCACCGGTGAGTGCAAATTTTTGGGCTTTTGTGTTCAATCCCCTTCAACCTTCCAGGTCACGACTGGCAAATGTACCAATCTAACCCCTCAGGTTTCAGAAAATTGAACAGAGGCAGCTGTTGCACCCCAAAATTTGCCCTCACAATACAAGACTTTGTGTGCTAAGAAGGTTCACAAGGTTCACAAGACCTTTCATGAGGTTCATGAAGTTTACAAGACACTTTATGAGGTTCACAAGGTTCACAATACTTATAAGACCTTTCATGAGGTTCATGAAGTTTACAAGACACTTTATGAGGTTCACAAGGTTCACAAGACTTTCCACAAGATTCACAAGACATCTTATGAGGTTCACAAGGTTCACAAAGTTCACAAATAGTCAGAAAGTTTGACAATTCCCACAGACAATGCATCCTCCTAAGCAGTGCAACCAAAACTAGGGTTTTAACTTTAATCAGGATAAATGGACTTCCAAGACTTCAAGTGAGCTTCATAATATCTTATATGTGTCTAAGAATCCCCATGACAAGTTTCAAGACTTTTCTCAAAGGTTTGCTCAGTCAGAGGATCAGATAAGTCAAAATCAGTCAAAGCAGTTAAAAAGTCAAACTGAGGTCAACTGTGATCAAACCAAAGTCAAACTTCATTATTTTTTGCCAACATCAAGCATATGAAGTAAAATTCATCATTTGATCAAGTTTTGATCATGATTCATCAAGGATATCTCAGATCATCAAGAATCAAAGGTTTCTAAATTAGGGTTTCCTCAGGAAAAGTCAACTGAACTTTGACCAGCCATAACTTTCACATGCTTCATCACCAATTTTCCATCCAAAGCTCATTTTGAAGGAAATTGAATTCTATACAACTTTGTGTCTCACAAGCCAAGCCCAAAAATGCTTCATTTGGAAGGTATGAGCTAAGACATTATAGGTCCTTTTGAAAGTCAACAAAAAGTCAACAACTTCAAAAGGGCATAACTTGAGAATGGTAAATGATATGGACATGAAACCAGTGGGGTTGGTTATAGGACTCTTCAAGCTTTCCAAAATGTCCAAGAACACCCTCATAGCATTAAAATTGAAGTATGTGTGACTTTGCAAAGTTGGGAAATTTTTGGTTGGTTTATGAAGAAAATGGAGGTTTAAAACCAATTTTTTCTAAATGGGCTTGCCATATGATGATCCAATCCATACCAATACTTCATGCACGACCCAAATCTCTAAAATTCAGATTTTTCATCATTTTATTTTATTTATTTTGATTTTATTCATTTAAAATCATTTTAAATTAAAATAAAATAGAAAAATTAAATATTTAAATGAGATTTTGTTTCTAGAAAGTCATAAAAGTGATTTAGATCAAATTGGTATGAGAATCATGGTGATTGGCTTGAAATAGAAATGTCTAATTCTCAAATATTTGAAGTTTAAGACTTAATCTTTTTCAATCTTTTTCAATCAAATTTTCCACACAATGATCCATTCTTTTGACCTAAATTCATTACACTATAAGTATACAACACAAACCTAATGCAAGCACACGAAAATTCTGCCTCAAAGAGTAAGTTGCAATTTTCAAAATTCATCACAAAACTCAAATTCGGATTCCAAGCTACAACCACTTTCAAGACAATTTGAAAGTTGCTATGTGTTCCTGGATGTTCATAGAATGATTTTGGATCATAAACAACATCTTAAACACCTCATATTGCATAACCCGAATTCATAATGTTCATCATATCTTGATTTTTCGATTTTGTATATTGACTGGATTTTAATAACTTTTGATCATTGCTTTGTGTTTGTATGAAGTTATTGATTGATTCTGGATGGTTTAATTGTAGTTTCATTGCAGGTTTGAGAAACCACCATTGTTAGGGTTTTCGGCCCCCTTTAGGGTTTTGTTCTTAAGCTAATATAAATCAATTCTAAGAACACAGATCAATGCCAATTCATCTATGGATCATGTTTGTATAATTAATTTGATGAAATTTTGCAGTTTTGATGGTGTATAAGATTCGTAGGTTTTGCTGCAAGTCTAAATTCGCAGGAAAATTGGCAACATAATTCGCAGCTAAAATCCCAGGGCTGGAGGAAGAAGATGATGTCCTGGCGCGAATTTCAGAGTTTAAATATTTGATATAATATTTTTTTGTTTTGTTTTGATATTGTTTCACAGTTATGTGGTTGGTTCAGTTGGTTAAGGGATGCGCGTGGGGAGGCTTTGGTCCAGGGATCGAATCCTGGCTTCCACATTTTTTCTTGTTTTTCCATTTAAATTATCAAACTTAATATATTATGAATTATAGCCATTATAATATCAGAAGCGCCCTCCCGGCTGGAATGGTAAGTGTATTTGTGTGCTGTGCAAAGGTCCTGGGTTCGATTCCCCCCCAGGCCTTTTGTTTTGTTTGCTTTTTTCATGATTTTCCAGGTTAGATAACAAAACCAATTGGAGTGGGCTAGCTACTAGCGCGCGCATGTAGCCCAGTGGCTGGGTCTTCTTCAGGTATTGGGGAGGTCCTGGGTTCAAAACCAGGCCTCCCCCTTTTTCTTTTACTTCATTATTTTTCTTGTTTTTGTTTATTTGTTTATTATTATTAATTTAAATTAAAACTATAATCCTAATTAACCCTAAAAATATTTTTTCTAAAACCCTAATTGTAAATACTAGTTTATTTATTTATTTTAATTTTATAGTTCTTGCTTGCATTTTAATAATAAATAAATATTAATGTTTTTCTTAATAATTAAACCCTAATTTTCTTCTATTTTAAAATTTAATCCTATTTTATTTAATCATGTACATATTTTATAATTTGGTAATTTAAATATTGTTTAAAATAATTAAAATTTTGTAAATATAATTATAATTAATTTTATTTTCATAATATGCCTATATTTTATAACTTATTCATAATTTAATTTTTATATGTAAATAAATTTTTAATATATGTTTAAAAATAGTTAAAAATTGCTAATTTAATTTTGTAATTATAATTTTATTTTCATAATATGTTTATAATTTGCATATAATTTAAAATTTCATAATAATTAGTATAATTGTTTATATTTTATTCTTAATCTTAAAAAATGATTGTTCATTAATCTTTTAATATTTTTTGCTTATATTATTAAACTATGTTTATTTTTATATTTATTTCATTATTACTAACCCCATTGTGATTTATTATTATTATTATTATTATTATTTCACTAACCCAATTATTATTATTATTATTTATTTTTGCTTATTATATTTAATTTGCTTTAATTATTATTATGTAATTGTTCCTGGGTGTAATATTTTAATAATAGTATTTAAATATTTATTTTTATGCTACGGTTAGTAAAAATAGGGAGTGTAACTGTCGCTCCCACTAAATGAAGCTAAGTCAGATAGGGTGCAGACGCGAACGGTCGGCGAAGGGAACAATGAGAACACACAGCCGTGAACTCACTGGAGATGAATAGAGTCGCCAGCTAGGCATTTTTATCCCGGAGGAAAGGCAATGCTGCATAGACCTAGAAAAAGATGGATAAGACGGTTGCGAACCAGAGAGACTGAGAAAGGGGGTTGGTTACAACCTGGGAAGGTATTAGCACCCAGATTGTCCGCCGTACTCGACGGGATCCACGCTTAAAAGATTTGTGTTTTAAAGGGGTAGTGTCAGTGCAATTTGTGTATAAAAGAGCTGGAAGAAAATGTACAGGTGTCAGTGTAAAGTGTATAAGTGATGTGAAGTATGAAAGTGTCAGTGTAAGGAAAAGAGTATGCTCAAGATCATGAGGCTAAAAGAATAAAGCTGGAAGGAGGGGGAATATACAGAGACTTTTGTTCGATAACTGTTAAGTTATGCCTACGTATCCTCTCGTGCAATGAGGAAGTCAGAACACCGTAGTTCGACCCAAAGAGACTGAAAGGTGAATTGACTTGGGAACTACTTACTTGTCTATGCTCAAGTGTATGACCTGTCTGGCTCAGGTGCAAACTGTCTTGCATTAGACGGAAGAAGCAAGTTCTCGTTTATGAGTGAATGAGATGAGAAAAGAATCCCGAAGGAGACGATTATTGTTTGTTTTTGAGTTTTCAGTCTTTTATTGCTTTTGAAAGTTTGTCATAAGTTAATGAGCTTAAGCCTAAACCAATGGGTTAGTAAACTCATCACATCTTCCCTCTGATTAGGGGTAATGAGAATATCTTAAGTGTGAAGTCAGATTCTCACACTTAATCACCTTTGATGAAGGATTAAGATCATTAACCTACTTGTGGTTATTTAGATGTTTTTGGTGTTTTTGTTTAGTGTTAAGTAATGAGGTTAAGCCATAATCAAGGATTAAACAGACTCATTACACCATCCTAATAGAAGGATAATAGATGAGAATGTTTAAGCTGAGGAAAGCTCCTCAACTTAATCCATGATTAGGGATTAAACTCATGACCAAACAAAGCCTTTATTAAGTGGATTTTAATTAATGGTAAGATGATGAAGTGTTTTTTAGGGTTTGTAAGACAACTTGAGGGGGACTTGTCCATTAACACTAGGGTTAGTCCTTCTTAACCAATTAAGGAAGAATTAGAACCCTAATGCAAGGCCCTAGTTACAAGTGTGATGTCTTGATAATTATTAAGTGGATTGATTAAGAGATTTAAACACATTAAGGGTTTAACACTTAGGATTAAAGTTATACACTCCATCCTAAGAGAAGGATGCAGGCATAAGCTTAATCACAAAGCCTTAAAGCCTTTAGGGTTTAGTCCCTGATTATGAGGTGAGGAGAGAAGACTCAAGAGAGACACAAAGGTAAAACTAGGAGGGGAGACTAATCAAAACCCTAATCATTGTCATGCTTGGTTGTTCCTAAGGTTTATGAGGTTTATCAAGAAAAATCTTCAATGGAACCACCAGGAAGCAGATGAAAGGATCAAGAGAAGCAAAGTGACTTGCTTCATTCAAGAAGTCAAGTCACTTGAAGAAAGAAAGTGGGGAGAAGAAGAATGAGCAAGCTCAAACTCAAACACATATAGAAAATGCAGCAATGGATGTAAGAGAGATGAAAAGAAAGGTTATGAGAAGTGAAGGCAAATTCACTTCTCAAGTTCACTTACCACCTGAAATGTTAGAAAAGGAATGCAATGCAATGCAGAATGGGATGAGATGACATGATGAGAAACAAAACCAGAAGCACATACATGATGCTAATGATGTTATGAGATGCTACAAACATGAGGCAGCACATGGAAATGATCATACAAGCTTATGAATGCAAATGAAGCAAGTTAGGAACCATGAAAACACATGAAAAGTTATGAAGTGCACATGACATACAACATGGCAAATACATGATGCAATGATCAAACATGTTTTCTATATGTCTTATGATGTCAAATGAATCACATGGAAGCATGGAATGTCATGGCAAGTCATGTTATGCAAGAGAATGCAAGATGGATGCATATGGAAGCCCAAATTAGGGTTTATGAATCAAACATCAAACACAAACCAAAACCAGAAGCAAACCCTAAGATAAAAAATGGAAAATGCCACACAAAGGACCCCTAATCCCATACTAAACCACTGCCCAAAGGAGAGGTCTCAACTCTTAACCAATCTTAAGTTATGATTTTCACAAGTTTTTAGGGTTTTTAGGGTTTCCAAACAAAAGAAATGTCAAACAATTTGAAAATGCAAGATCAATTCATGGCCATTTTATCTCAAAAACTACATGCTAAACATAATTCAATGCAAGAAGAATCAATGTCCAACTCTTCATGGATAGGCAGAAATGATTTTTTAAACTTTGGATCAAATTAATGCATAAAAATGATTTTTATTCAATGAAAAATTCTCAAAATGCATCAAGATCAAAAAAGAAATTTGGTTTGAAGGTTGGACAATGTTTCTAAATGTCTTAGAACATTTCATGAATTTTTTGGTGATTTTTAGATGCTTAAAAGTATTTTTAATAAATTAATTCTAATTAATCAATTAAAAATAATCTTTTAATTATTTAAAAATACATTTTAAATGCTAAAAATGAAAATAAAAATATTTTTGTGTCATAAAAATTAATAAAACTCTTGAGAAAAAGTTTCATAATTTTTAAGATATTTTTGCTATTTTAAATAAATTATGCAAAACAAATGAGAAAAATATGAAAATAAAATGAAAAATAAATGAATTAAAGAGAAGTCAGCTAATCCAAGGGCCTGGATTCAAAGTTACACGCGCGGGAGTTGACTGCGCGCCACATCCTACGGCTCAAATTCAAAAATGACTAATTAATGCTTAAACCCTAATTGCGCCGTTAAACACTTTCAGATGACCGGAACAGTGTTCCGGTCATCTTCTCCGTTCACCCCAAACCTCAAACTCACTCCATACGTTATGAAAATGAAATCTAATTGAACAGAAATGTTTCCCACTCACTCACGAATCATAACCCTCACTCAAAACAAATTTATTTTTCCAGGAAAGGCTGAATCGAAACAAACAAGAACTAGGGCAAAAAAGTTTCAGAGATCAATTAAATTCTCATTTCATCACCATTTTCAAAACTAAAAGCACCAGGACAATCAATGAAGCATAAAGAACAAGTTTAGAACATAAAAAATGATTTCTGGAAAAATATTTCTTGAGCTACCTGAGATTCGAAGCTTTCACTCCAGCAACTTTCAGACCTCCCCTCCTTGTGAAATCCACTCCTTATGACCTCTTGATGATGCTTGAATGCTTTGGAGAAGTTTATGTTGGCTAGATGAAGAGTTTTAACAGCTTCTGCTCAAGCTCAGTTGAAAATGGCAATGGTGATGCAGGCAGTTTCAGGCCAATGTGAGTGGTTCTTTGTGATCAGGGTGATGTTTTAAGAAGGTTTGTGGAGTTTGTTTGGATGTTTATGGCCTGTGGAGTGAGTTTCGAAAGAAACTGCAAGTTGGAGTGAAAATGGAGAAGCAATGTTTTTTGTTTGATTCAGGCTTGGTTCTTTGTTGGTTTAGGCTTAATGGAGTATGGTGAGATGATTAGTGAAGCTGGTTTGAATGTTTGTGAGTTGGGCAGAGAGATTCGAAGAACAATGCAAATGGGGTGAGTTTTGTGTATGTGATGCTCTGGTGTGTTTCAGCTTGGCTTCTTCATATGTTTTGCTTGCTAGAGGATAGTATAAACAATTCCAAGTGGCCAGAGGATGTGACATGGCCTGCTGTGATTGGGATGTTTGCTTTTGCCAAAAGTCAACTTTTTTGTAAGAGAGGTATGGCTTGGTTCTAGGCTTGGTACAAGGGCTAGGGCTGGCGCAGCATGGTGAGGTGAGATGCTATGGCTGGTTCAGCATCCAAGAAATCAAGTGGGTGAGATGTGATGATAGTTTTTGCAAGTTGCTTACTTTTGATACTTCATGAAAATGCCTTGTTATACAAACCATGAACATGTGATCTTTGGTCCAATTCTGATTTTTAGAACTCATGTGATGTTTGTACATTGGTTTGAAGTGAATTAGAAGTTACAAATAGCCTTGGTTCATGATTTTGCAAATTTCTCATTTGAGGCATGTCTTGAAAATTAGTGATTTTGGCCAACTTTGTCACACCATAACTTTTGATCCAAGAAGAATTAGATCATGTTCTTGTACTTTTTGAAAAGTGAAAAATGTATTCTACAACTTTCATGACCAAAGTTTTTCCATTTGAAGCTTTTTTGGATCAAAAATCAAGGCTTGAAAAATGACCTAAAATGACATATTCTTGAAAAGTCAACTATGCCCAAAAAGTCAACTTTGCAAAATCTTCAAATTCTTGATTTTTGTGAATTTCAAACTTCTTCCATGATCAAATAAAGATCATATACACTCAAATTGATGAAGAATGCCCATTGGTTGGGTCATTGGGGGCCTCAGATGCCCTGATTTTGCACTGACTTGTCTGAAAAGTCAACCCTTGACCAGATGACTTCCCCATGGAATTTCTTCATGAAAATTGATATGCATACTCCCTATACCATATAGAGACCAATGGAAACAAGAATGACCAAAAAAATTGGAGTTATGGCCTCTGAAACCAAAACCCTAATTTTAGGTCAACTGTGCAGTCAAACTTGGCTCTGCATCCACACCAATCCCAGTTCTTGTGATTCTTTTGCATTCTTGACTTTGAGGGGATGTAATAAGATATAAGAACACACATGAACCCCTTTGAAGTGAATGATGGCCTTTGGAGTGGCTCAGGAGGCTCTTGGATTGCTCAGATCACAAACCCTAGGTGCAGATGACTTTGAAACAATGCAGTGAATCCAAAATGAGGTATGAGATGATATGAGTGTGTTTATGCACATGAGATGATCACAAGCCATGGTGTGAATGGGTGAGGGCAAATTTGGGGTGTTTACAGCTGCCCCTATTCAAACATGAGTTAGCTGTGCAGGTTGTAAGCAAAGGCTTAACAGGCAAACAAGATAACTTGTGGTTGAATACCAAAGACAGACCAAAATTTGCACTCACAGAATGAAGAAGAAAAGGGATATAGATTGTAAGAGGAAAATAATGTATGTTGTAAAGTGCGGGAAACAAAGCAATGACGGGGACGGCCGACATGCTGGGGATAAAAGGTAAAGCCAAGACGGGGACGACCGACTAGCTGGGAAAAATAAGATTATGATGGGGAAGGCCATCAAGATAAAGCTGTAAAATTCTCTGGGGATCAATGAAGCATGACGGGGACGGCCATCAAGTTCATAAAGCAAAGTAACCAACGATGGGGACGGCCATCGGGCTAAGAGAAAAAGGGACCACGACGGGGACGGCCATCGGGTTAAAGAAATAAATGAAATAAACAGATGATGGGGTACGGCCATCAAAGGTGAAAGACGATCACCTAGCAGGGGACGGCTGCTCTGTTGGGGAATGAAAGAGTTATGATGGGGACGGTCATCAAAGGTGGAGGACGACCACCTGGCAGGGTACGGCTGCCGAAAATATCAACGATGGGGACGGCCATCGGATGAGCATGATGGAGGACGACCATCAAGAGGTGGAGGACGACCACCTAGCAGGGGACGGCTGCTCTCAGGGTTTATCACGACATAGGACGAATGCCAGATAACCGAAATCAACAATGGGGACGGCCATTGGATAAAATGATGAAGGACGATCATCAAGAGGTGGAGGACGACCACCTAGCAGGGGAAGGCTGCTAGAAATCAACGATGGGGACGGCCATCGGATGAGCATGATGGAGGACGACCATCAAGAGGTGGAGGACGACCACTTAGCAGGGTACGGCTGCTCTCAGGTTTTATCATAACACATGACGAGTGTCAGATAAAGAAGAAAATTGCTTTGTTGGTGATCTACTGGGGAAAAGTAAACACGGACGAGTATTTACATCCAAGAAACAGAAGGTACAAGTGTTTGGTATTGTGTATAGATTAAAGATGCGGACGAGCATCCCTAAGACTACGATACGGACGAGTATCGGGTAGAAACAAATACTGACGCGTGTTCAAAGATGATGATACGGACGAGTATCAACTGGTTAACAGAGAACACAGACAAGTGTTGAATCTGAGGGGATTTTTCTGGGGAATAGTAGGCACAGACGAGTGTCTATATTCAAGAGGACATAAGTGTTTGACACGGTGTATGGATTAAAGATGCGGACGAGCATCCTTAAGACTATGATACGGACGAGTATCATGTAGAAACAAACGCTTGACGCATGTTCTGAGATGATGGTACGGACGAGTACCAACTGGTTAACAAAGAACAAGGACTAGTGTTGAATCTGTGGGGATATGAATGGTATATACAAGATACGGACGAGTATCTGTATGGGTGTGACACGAGTAGTGAGTATGAGTATTGTATAGATGAGTGTTTAATCTGCTGGGGAGGGCGACACGGACGAGTGTCAAGAGAGAAAAGTATAATAATATCAACAAGTATATGGGTTGTAAAAGTGTAGGCGACCGCGCTGGGGATACGACACGGACGGGTGTCAAGAAAGTGTATATAGGTATATGTGAGTGCAAAGAGGATGTCTTTGGCTTTCTGCTGGTGATATGACACGGACGGGTGTCAGGACGTACCTGTAATACGGGTGATTTTGTTTGCAAGGAGTGTTTAGGCGACTTTACTGGGGAGTGATGACACGGACGGGTGTCGGAAAAGAGTATATACTAGTGTTTGTGATTTGTGAGGCAGCTGCTTTTGCTGGGGAACCTGGTGGGGATTTTTGTACATTGATGAGCTGTCATTATTCACAAGTGCTGATTCAAAACATGGCTTATGATTATGCTATGTGTCAGATTTTGCCATAATGCTCCGTGTTAAAACTGAATGCTACGCTTTGTGGGTAAATATGATGCGAATGCTATGATCGTGTAAAGATACCAAACCGGGCTCCGGGTCCCGTTGCTGCGAAGATCTTTGATCGATCTGTTGAAGTAGGCATCCCAGCTGGGGATGAGATCATTGGTAGATCTGATGAGATGTATCTGCTTGGGGATTCGGGTCATTGAGACCTATTCCGATAAATATAGGACCCAGCTGGGGTTTGTAGAAGCTTTCTTCACTCTGTTGTGATTCTTCATGCGTTGCTTTTCTGGATAGAGGCTGAGGATTCTGTGGGGAGATGATTCCCTGACTTTTGTACTCCGGCTGAGGACGAGATGGCAACTCGGCTGGGGAGGAGAGAGCACTTCGGGTGCTAAAATTGAGTGTTGATTTGTCAGTTTGCTGGGATGAAGCTTACATGCCCCAAGTTGCATTCTGGATACCTGCAATCCTGAAAAAGATAGAGAAACGCACAAGATAATCCCGAGGTATCCTTTACTGGATTCCGTCATAGGAGTTAGAATACTTATGAGAGTAAGCATTTTTCCTGCAAGCATGCTTTTATTTGAAGATAAGCATCTGTACTCTTATGCAATTAGTTTTTTTCCTTTTAAGACATCAGACATTTTTGCAAATAAAATGTACAAGACGAGACATGACTGAAAATCTGATTTTATTAATTCATATGCCCTGAATTGGCGAGATACAGTCAAAGAAACATATCCCCTGGAATGAGGAGATTGTTACAAATCGAAAAACAAAAAGCTGGCAGTGTTGATGACGCTTTAAGGAGCTTCCTCTTCACTATGACCCGTATGACTTTTGACGTTCTTCTCTTCTTGCTTTCTGAAGAATGTTGATTCTGACTGAAGCTTGATCCTTTCGAGGCTTACCAAGTTGTAGATGATACGGACGAATTCAGAATGCAGTTGTTCGCTTATTCCCTTATTTTGCATGGATCGCCCTTCCGGGTTTTCAATCCATCGGGATACCCATTTTTGCCTGAGCTGTCCAATGCGGCTTTTCAACTCAGCGGGTGTACATTTTTATTTATTTTCCCTTATTTTTGCCCGAGCCTTTTATTCTGTTTTTGACTCGCCGGGATGCCCTATTTTTGCCTGGACTTACATTCTGTTTTTATGTCCAGCGGGTCATTTTATGCGAAGTATTTTTTAACTGCATCTGAATTCACAGGGGACGGGAAATCTTCACCATCCATGGTGCTGAGCATCAGTGCTCCACCGGAAAAAACTTTCTTAACCACAAATGGTCCTTCATAGTTTGGAGTCCATTTGCCCCTGTGGTCTGTATGAGGAGGGAGGATTCTTTTCAGCACAAGATCTCCTACTTGGTACTCTCGGTGCCTGACTTTCTGATCGAAGGCTTTCTTCATTCTTTTCTGATATAACTGCCCATGACAGATTGCAGCCAATCTTTTCTCTTCAATCAGACTCAGTTGTTCGTATCGGGCTCGAACCCATTCTGCTTCACTCAGTTTAACATCCATTAGTACCCGTAGGGAGGGTAACTCAACTTCAACAGGTAGGACTGCCTCCATACCATATACAAGTTGATACGGTGTTGCCCCAGTGGATGTCCTGATTGACGTGCGGTACCCATGCAAGGCAAATGGTAGCATTTCATGCCAGTCTTTGTAAGTGACTACCATCTTCTGCACAATCTTCTTGATATTTTTATTTGCTGCCTCAACAGCGCCATTCATCTTTGGCCTGTAAGGAGAAGAATTGTGATGTTGAATCTTGAAGTCCCGGCATAGCTCTGCCATCATTTTGTTATTTAGATTGGAACCATTATCAATAATGATTCGCTCGGGCACTCCGTATCGACAGATGATATCTCTTTTCAGAAATCTGGCTACCACTTGCCTTGTAACGTTTGCATATGAGGCTGCTTCAACCCACTTGGTGAAATAGTCAATGGCGACCAGGATGAATCTGTGGCCATTTGAAGCAGTTGGCTCGATCTTGCCAATCATATCAATGCCCCACATAGCAAAGGGCCAGGGTGAAGACATCACATTCAAAGGATTGGGAGGCACATGCACCTTATCTGCATAGATCTGGCATTTATGGCATTTCCTGGCATAAGCACAACAGTCTGCATCCATTGTGATCCAGTAATATCCTGCTCTTAACAATTTCTTAGCCATGGCATGCCCTCCGGCATGGGTACCAAAAGATCCTTCGTGCACTTCATGCATCAACAAGTCTGCTTCTGTCTTATCAATACATCTGAGGAGTACCATATCAAAGTTCCTTTTGTATAAAGACCCATCAGCGTTCAGAAAGAAACTACCAGCAAGCCTTCTCAGAGTCTTCTTATCATTGGAAGATGCCCCAGGTGGGTATGTTTGATCCTCCAAGAAGCATTTAATGTCATGGAACCAAGGCTTATCATCTTTGACAATATCTGCTGCGAACACATATGCTGGTCTGTCAAGTCTGGACACTGAAATCTGAGGTACAAAGTTGGTAGCTTGAACTTTGATCATGGATGAAATGGTAGCCAGGGCATCTGCAAACTGATTCTCGTCTCGAGGGATATACTCAAGCTTGACTGTTGTAAAGAAAGTCAATAACCTCCTTGTATAATCCCTGTAAGGTATTAGATGATCCTGGTGTGTGTACCATTTGCCGTTGGTTTGATTGATTACCAAAGCTGAATCTCCGAATACAGTCAATGTCTTGATCCTGAGGTCAATGGCTTCCTCAAGACCCATAATGCAAGCTTCGTATTCAGCTTCGTTGTTAGTGCAGTTGAAAGTGAGTTTTGCCGAGAAAGGCATGTGAACTCCTTTAGGTGTAATGAGTACTGCACCAACACCACGACCATTCATGTTAACAGCCCCATCAAACATCATAGTCCATTCTTCTTTCGGGTCAGGCCCTTCAGTGTGAACAGGCTCTTCATGATCTTTGGCTTTTATGAACATGATGTCTTCATCAGGGAAGTCAAATCTCATAGGCTGGTAATCATCAATGGGTTGCTCAGCAAGATAATCAGACAATACACTGCCCTTGATGGCTTTCTGAGAAGTGTACTGGATGTCATATTCTGTGAGGATCATTTGCCATCTTGCAACCCGTCCGGTAAGAGCTGGCTTCTCAAATATGTACTTGACTGGGTCCATCTTTGAGATCAACAAAGTAGTGTGGGTCAACATGTACTGTCTCAGTCGGCGAGCAGCCCACGCTAAAGCACAGCAAGTTTTCTCGAGCAGTGAATAACGTTGTTCACAGTCGGTAAACTTTTTGCTTAGGTAGTATATTGCATACTCTTTTCGACCAGACTCGTCATGCTGGCCCAGCACACACCCCATTGACTCTTCTAATACTGTCAAGTACATTATCAGAGGTCTTCCTTCCACTGGAGGCATAAGGATTGGAGGTTCCTGTAAGTATTTTTTGATCTTGTCAAAAGCCTTCTAGCAGTCTTCATTCCACCTGACCGTCTGTTCCTTTCTTAACAGCTTGAACAAAGGTTCACAGGTTGCAGTAAGGTGAGATATGAACCGTGAGATGTAGTTCAATCGACCTAAGAACCCTCGAACTTCTTTCTCTGTTTTCGGTGCAGGCATCTCTTGAATAGCTTTGACTTTATCAGGGTCAACTTCAATCCCTTTCTCGCTTACAATAAATCCCAGCAGCTTACCAGATCTCACCCCGAATGTGCACTTGTTGGGGTTCAACTTCAGCTGGTACTTCCTCAGACGCTTGAATAACTTCAGTAGATTCACCAGGTGGTCTTCTTTAGTGAGGGACTTGGCGATCATGTCATCCACATAACATTCTATTTCTTTATGGATCATATCGTGGAATAACGTTACCATAGCCCGTTGATATGTTGCACCAGCATTCTTCAGTCCGAATGGCATTACTTTGTAACAGAACGTGCCCCAAGGTGTGATGAAGGTTGTCTTCTCCATGTCTTCAGGTGACATCTTGATCTGGGTGTATCCTGAAAATCCGTCCATGAAGGAGAATACCGAGAACTGAGCCGTGTTATCCACCAATACATCGATGTGAGGTAAAGGAAAATCATCTTTCGGGCTGGCTCTGTTCAGATCCCGGTAGTCAACACACATTCTTACTTTGCCGTCTTTCTTGGGCACAGGTACTATGTTAGCGACCTACGGTGGATAGCTAGTTACAGCAAGGAACCCGGCGTCCCATTGCTTTTGTACTTCTTCCTTGATTTTCATAGCCATGTCTGGGCGAGTACGGCGCAGTTTCTGCTTAACTGGCGGGCATTCTTCCCTCAAAGGCAGCTTGTGCACAACAATGTCGGTGTCCAACCCTGGCATATCTTGATAATACCAAGCGAACACATCTACATACTCTTGAAGCAGGTCAATCAGTTGTCTCTTCACTGAGTCTCGTAAGCAGGCCCCGATTTTAACTTCTTTCACGTCTTCATCTGTACCAAGATTAATCACTTCAACCTCCTCCTGGTGAGGAGTAATAACCTTTTCCTCCTGTCTTAACAACCTGGCTAGCTCTTCAGGAAGCTCATATTCTTCTTCAACCCCTTCATCAGCTTGATTGATTGGATTGTCAAAGTCATACGAAGTCATAGCCGTGCTGTTGTCGGTGCTGTCTGGAAGGCACTCTCTGCAAGGGTTCAGTTTGTTCATTTTAGTGATTTGATTTTAATCTTGCTTAAAAAAGTGAAATAGAGTTGTCATTTTGAAAATACTGCCATTTATTTTTTGTACAAAAAGAAAAATGGAAAAACAGTGAGCGGAAAAGAAAAAGACTCATTTGCAAAAAGATGTCTGATATTTCATTGATTAATCTTATTTGCACAAAAGGTACAGATGGCCCGATTACAAAATGAGTCTTGTCATCTTGGGCAAGATGCAAGACTTTGATGCATGCTATAAAAATACAGGAAATAATAATTACTCTGCATGAGTAACTCTTATAATTTCCTGGGAAGACCAGTTTGAGATACTGCTCCCCGGGATCTTTGGACGAATCCAGCTTTCCAGGTTGCGTTCTTCTTCCAGCTCGTCTTCCAGACAGTTGACAGCATCAGGGGTAAGCATCCCCCACTCACAAAATTGGGCTCTTTCGCAGCCGCTGTTTGATCTTGTTGAGTTGGTTTGTAACCCAACCCAAATCTGTCATCTTTCTTCTCCACAGATAGCAGTTTGCCCCAGCCTTGGGCGTTTCCTCCCTCAACAACCTTCCGGGCTTGTTGGTATGATGATATTGAAGTACCAGGCACAGCAGATGTCTCATTGATGTTCAAGGCCTCGAACCCCTGACTCATTGTTTCATGGATCTCCCCATACATCTCAATATACTTATAGGTAGCCAGGTGGCTGACAAAAATATCCTCTTCTCCACAGATTGTAACGATTTGACCCTCCCACTCATATTTTAACTTCTGGTGAAGGGTAGAGGTCACGGCGCCAGCGGCGTGAATCCATGGCCTACCCAATAGACAGCTGTAGGCAGGCTGTATATCCATCACGTAGAAGGTCGTTTTGAAGGTCTGCGGGCCAATCGTTATGGGCAACTCAATCTCTCCCAGAACCGATCTCTTTGAACCATCAAAGGCTCTCACCACCAGGTTGCTGGGTCTCAACGCCAATCCGTCATATTCTATCTTCACCAGGGCCTTTTTAGGTAAGACATTGAGGGATGACCCCGTGTCTACCAGCACATGGGAAAGGACAGCACCTTTGCATTCCATGGTTATGTGCAAGGCTTTGTTATGGTTGCGGCCTTCCGTTGTCAAATCAGTATTGGTGAACCCTAGTCCGTGACTAGCATTAACATTTCCAACTACAGCTTCCAGCTGATTGATAGTGATCTCTTCAGGCACGTAAGCTGCGTGCAAGACTTTGAGTAGTGCATTCCGATGGGCTTCGGAGCACATAAGCAATGATAGGATTGAGATCTTGGAAGGCGTCTAATGAAGCTGATCCACTACTTTATAATCACTCTTCTTGATGATTCGCATGAACTCATCAACCTCTTGATCGAAGGGTGTTTTCACAGCTTCTTTAACAACTTGCTCATCCTGCACCAGGCTCTTTCCTTTTGCCTTGGCAGCAGCTTCTGCTTCGGCAGTGGGTCTCTGAATTTGTGGAGCGAAAAGACGTCCGCTTCGAGTGAAGCCTCCGCCTCCTCCCACATTGTCAATTTGTGGTGCAGGGGTTGATGATTCAAAAGTGATTCTTTGTCCTTCGCAGTACAGGTCAGAGCCGTAATGCCAGGGGATGGCATTGCTGCTTTCATAAGGTACTGGTCCAGGCACCGTGATAGTGACTGGACTGACTGCAGCTGCGGAAGGAATTGTGATAGTCTGTGGATCGTAATAAATTGTGACTGGTGCTCTGATGGGAGCAGCACCTTCTGAATTGTAGGCAGAGTTGTTTTCAGGATCATAAAATATTGTGACAGTTGAGACATCTTCATGATTTGTTGCTGGTGTTGTAGGAGACATTGGTGGAAGGATGGATGTTGTTGTTGTAGGAGTTTCAAAATGGAGTGGTGCTGGAGTTGTAGAAGAAAAATTTGTTGATAACTGATCAGTTGAGATAATAGATGAAGTACTTGTTGATGAAGCCGAAGAATTGTCAGGAACAATGGTTGTTGCAGTTGTAGGAGGTTCTGGAGTTGTTGCTGATGAGATTGCTGGATTTGTAGGAAATGATGTGGTGATCTGAAGTTGGCCACTCTGAATGAGACCGTCTATGCCATTTCTCAGGTTATCGCACCCATTGACTGAGATATTGCAGTAAGCACACCCCAACTCACACCCCGGGAACATTTGACATTCGAGGAGTTGGGCCTTGATTTCTACCAATGGTGTCCGGATCTGACCCACACTGGTTATTAAATAAGACGGTTTGTCTTCTTCAATAGCGTTAATTCTGGGACCACCGTGGTTTGGCATGGGGTTCTTATTGACATTGGGTGGCGGTGCGAAATTCAGAGCTTTCGAGTCTACCAGGTCTTGTACCTTCATGTGCAGGGCTCTGCACTTTTCCGTACTGTGGCCAGGTGCGTTGGAATGAAAAGCACACCTAGCGTTGGAGTCATAATTCCTGGGTAGACTGTTGGGATCTGGAGGTGCCAACGTCCTTAGCTCAACTAGGTTGAGTTTCAGGAGTTGTGGCAGCAATGTAGCATATGGCATAGGGATCGGATCGATTACCCTGTTGGCTTGAGAAGGCCTCTGTTGGAAAGGCCTTTGCTGGTTATTGTTGTTGGTGTTGTTGTTGTTGTAATTTCTCGGAGGATACTGATTCTGTTGATGGTACTGAGGTTGTGGCTGATAGTTTTGTTGCGGAGTTTGATAAACTGGTTGAGGATGAGCTGGAGCAGGAATGGTGACTGCTGCCACTGATCTGTGAACATATTGGGGCCTGCCCCTGTTGGTGTGGATGGCATTGGTCTCGCCATTTCTTCTTGGGCCTGCAAAAGGCTTTCTTGTACTACTGGACGAGCTTGCACCGTTGTCTGAGATCTTACCCATCTTTAACAGGCTCTCAATTCTCTCCCCAGCTATGACAACATCTGCAAAGCTAGTGGAAGAGAAAGCAGCCAGCCTGTCAATGTAAGTCCCCTGAAGGGTGTTCATGAACATATCTGCCATTTCCCTTTCAGACATAGGTGGTTGAACAGCAGCAGCCAATTGCCTCCATCTCTGGGCATATTCTCGGAAACTTTCCCTTGACGATTGTGACATTCCCATTAGGAGAGTCCTGTTGGGTGCCATGTCTAAGTTGTACTGATACTGTCTGATGAAGGCCTCTGCCAGGTCCTTCCAGCATCTGATAGTTGCCCTTGTCAAGTGGGAGTACCATTCTCTTGACGCTCCAGTTAAGCTATCCTCGAAATAGAACATCCAGAGCTTCTCATCCATTGTATAGGCCTTCAGCCTTCCCAGAAATGACTGTAAATGAGTCCGGGGGCATGAAGTCCCGTTGTATTTTTCAAAACAGGGAGGCTTAAACTTATGGGGGATCCTGACCCCGTCTACCAAACCCATGTCCATGACATCGAAACCCAGAGAATTTTGAGATTCTAAGGACCTTAATTTCTCAGCTATCTCATCCAACCTTCTATCATAAGCTTCTTCCCCAGCACCCATTACTGTAAACTGATCCTCTTGGGGGTCTTCTTGAAGTACCCTGGCTGCAGTGGCAGTCCCTTGAACATTTGCAGGAATATTGACCTCTGGATGAAGATGGGGGCCAAATACAGGGGGGTTAACATGAGGTTGGACCCTTTCATTGTTGCTAGTGCCGGCAGTTCCTATATGTGGATCTTCTTGATTCTGCCTTTCCACCATGGCCCTCAATCTTTCCTGGCTCTGAGCCATGTTGTTCATCACTTCCATAAACTGAGTCATTTGATTCCTCATCTCTAGCCTTTCATTTGCCATTTGATTTCTGACCTCAGTAAGGTCCTGCTGCATCTGATCCATTTGAATGCCCGGAAGGTTGTTACGGGTCGGATAACGGTGCGGACGATTGAGGGGAAATACCCGGCGCCGAGCAATAGTTCCTGAACATCACAACAGAGTTAGTGGCAATAAAACAAAAACCTACAAAACAAATAAAGGGTTAGCATGCAATGCAGTATGCTTATTTGCTTTTCAAGGTATCCGGTTTGGCATTCGGTTTTGACCCTTCCAGACCCTTGAAGATGTTGTTGATGTTGCTTTTGGAGTAAACTCGGATGGAACAAACTAATACATATATTACAAAAGCAAATGGTACATAGTTTGTTTACAAATACAAGCCCTCTAAGGGGTCAAAATACATTACAGGAAAATAAAAGTACATGGAATGAAAGCAACAACAAACAAATGGTCAAACACCAAGACCAAACTCATCCTCACGAACTTCCTTGAGAAGTGCTTCGGTCACAGGATCAGCCGGACGCTCCGTGAGATTCCTGATGAGGAGATTCCGGGTCGTAACAGCTGCTGTTAGCCTCTTGTGCTGAGTTTGGTCCTTTGACCTCTTCACTCCTGCTTTGATCTTCAGCTCTGATATCTCCCTCTGGGCTGCTGCCAGGGCTTCTTGCTGCACTTTTGCACTAGCTTCCAGTTGCTCCATCTTGTCTTGAACTCTCTTGTCCTCCAGAGTACGGGCCTCGGTGATCCTGACCCACCGGGCCTGACTCTCCTTCAAATACAAGTCTGTCCTTGCTCTCTGGAACTGGGCTTCTTTGCAAGCATTCTTCAGAATTTGTTCTCCAGCTTTGGACTTCTTGATATAATCCCCAGACTTCTCAATCTTAACCAGATGCTCCACTCTCAACTTCTCCAATCTCTCAACCTCCCTCATACCATCACTCCTCTCCCGGAGGGTCTTCTGCAAAGCTTGAGTTAACTTCTCATTTCTTTCTTTCAAACTCTCAAACTCCTCCAAACTGACAGTGGCAGGTGGTGCTGAAGATGATTCAGGCATATCTTCTATAGTAAAGGGCATCCCAGAGAATTGGGCCCTGGCACGGAACCATTCATAATATTGTGTTGATGCCACATTGCTGCACTTCCCCAAAATGGTTACTCCCTTGGTTTGAACATTATCCCAGGCCCAAGCAGCCTGCCTAACAATAGCCAGATTAATCTTGTTCTCGCAATAGAGAGTCTCAACCAAGTCATGTGCCTTAGGAGTGTGGACCAGTGCATAGCCCAGCTGTCTTCTAAACAGTAGAGGGTTGTAATTAATACTGCCCTTAACTCCTATTAGGGGCACATTGGGAAAATGCCCACAGCTGGTGATGATATCCCTGCCCTTGGTGCTTTGGGTGCACCATCTGATATCGGCTGAAGTTAGAGCAGTGAGTCTCTTAGCCCAATTGCTTTGCTGATGAGGATTCAAAAATGCATCTGTCCTGGGTAAATGCTTGAGAAGCCAAGTATGGAATAATGGAGCACAACACCTCACTAATCTTCCCCTCTGCTTTTCATTCCTCTGATGCACTGAATAGTAGAGATCCCCCAATAAAGTGGGCACTGGGTTCTTCAAGATGAACAGATGGATTGCATTCTTGCTAATGAATCGAGGCTCATCTGCAAACAACACAATTCCATATATGCTCAAAGCCAACAAGGCACAAACAACTTTCCACTCTCCTAAAGAAGCTTTCAGGGTAGCTTGAGAGATCAGGAAATCCAGATGGAAGCCAGGGATTCCAGCTTTAGAAGTCATATGCTGCTCAACCAGAATAGGTTCCAAATGCAGAGCCTTTGCTACTTCTCCATTACCAGGAAAGACCATCTCAGGGTTGAAAGGGATTCCACCCCTGATAGGCAAACCAACCAATGATGAGTATTCTTCTAATAGAGGGCCTATCTAAAAGTCCTGAAAAGTGAAGCATCTCAGTGGGGGATCATAGAACTGAATGCAAGTGTGGATCAGGCTTCCCTGCGAAGGGTCCAGATCCATAACCATATCAAGTATATCCCCATAGTGTTCCCTGAACAATGGTATGTGATCTGGAGTGATCAGTGTCTGAATCCTCCTGATGTCAGATAGCTCTGGCTGGAAGAAGTGATAGGTGATGTTGCTCTTTTTAGGAGCCATGATGCTGAAGATGAGCAGATGCTGATGATAATACTGAAGAACTGGCCACTGATTGGCTGGTGCAGGTGATAACTGAAGCAGATGCTGGTGAAGATGGGCCAATGCTGAAGATGGGGTCAAAACCAAAACCAAAGATGAGAGTGGATACCCTGAAACACAAATAAGCAAATGTCAATATGATGCAATGTTTATGTATGCAAATGATATGCAAGGGTTTGTGACTGAGCTGGATCTGATCAAAAACTCTGATATAGGTCCAAACATGTTCAAGAAATCCAGATGGAGGTCTATAAATCCAGTAACCAAGGTGGGGGACTCAAATAAAGAGCCACATGTCCAGGGTTTTAGAATCACAAGAACTGTTCCAACATGGAGTATTCTTAATCAAATCAAAGTAACAGGGTATGTTGAGGCCAAAGGTACCTGCAAACCTGTAAACAGCCCAACCCCCTCACAGGTGGTGTTCTAAAACAAGGATCCTCAGACTTGGATCAGTTATAAGGAAGTGTAAACACTTCTAACCCGGAGGTACAGTGTTTACAATAACCATAACAATTCCTCCTCTAATTCACCTCAGTTTCTGAAGGTCAATACTAAAAGGTCATCCAGACTTAGCAGGCTTCCCAGATAGCCCTAGCATTGCAGGAAATCTGCAACACAGAGTTCTCAAGAAGAAACCCATATCTGAACCGTGTTTCATATTCCCGCACCAGACCGAGATGGAAAGGGAAAGAATATGATTCACTCTAGCCTAGATGTCACTCAGGTCCCAGGTATAGGACCTTTAACTCTCAATGAATCACCCACCCACCAAAGCAAACAACAGATCCAGCCAGCAGCACAGTATGACAATATGATAATATATGCATAAAGCTATAAAGAAAGCAATAAACAAAACTGTACAATACAAGTACACAAACACAAATAAGCACATAACACCCCAGTAAACACAAATCAAACAAGCGCTAGGAGGAACCCACAAAAAGATCCAGAAGCCCCGGTTACAGTATAAGGGTCCCCAGCAGAGTCGCCAAGCTGTCGCTCCCACTAAATGAAGCTAAGTCAGATAGGGTGCAGACGCGAACGGTCGGCGAAGGGAACAATGAGAACACACAGCCGTGAACTCACTGGAGATGAATAGAGTCGCCAGCTAGGCATTTTTATCCCGGAGGAAAGGCAATGCTGCATAGACCTAGAAAAAGATGGATAAGACGGTTGCGAACCAGAGAGACTGAGAAAGGGGGTTGGTTACAACCTGGGAAGGTATTAGCACCCAGATTGTCCGCCGTACTCGACGGGATCCACGCTTAAAAGATTTGTGTTTTAAAGGGGTAGTGTCAGTGCAATTTGTGTATAAAAGAGCTGGAAGAAAATGTACAGGTGTCAGTGTAAAGTGTATAAGTGATGTGAAGTATGAAAGTGTCAGTGTAAGGAAAAGAGTATGCTCAAGATCATGAGGCTAAAAGAATAAAGCTGGAAGGAGGGGGAATATACAGAGACTTTTGTTCGATAACTGTTAAGTTATGCCTACGTATCCTCTCGTGCAATGAGGAAGTCAGAACACCGTAGTTCGACCCAAAGAGACTGAAAGGTGAATTGACTTGGGAACTACTTACTTGTCTATGCTCAAGTGTATGACCTGTCTGGCTCAGGTGCAAACTGTCTTGCATTAGACGGAAGAAGCAAGTTCTCGTTTATGAGTGAATGAGATGAGAAAAGAATCCCGAAGGAGACGATTATTGTTTGTTTTTGAGTTTTCAGTCTTTTATTGCTTTTGAAAGTTTGTCATAAGTTAATGAGCTTAAGCCTAAACTAATGGGTTAGTAAACTCATCACATCTTCCCTCTGATTAGGGCTAATGAGAATATCTTAAGTGTGAAGTCAGATTCTCACACTTAATCACCTTTGATGAAGGATTAAGATCATTAACCTACTTGTGGTTATTTAGATGTTTTTGGTGTTTTTGTTTAGTGTTAAGTAATGAGGTTAAGCCATAATCAAGGATTAAACAGACTCATTACACCATCCTAATAGAAGGATAATAGATGAGAATGTTTAAGCTGAGGAAAGCTCCTCAACTTAATCCATGATTAGGGATTAAACTCATGACCAAACAAAGCCTTTATTAAGTGGATTTTAATTAATGGTAAGATGATGAAGTGTTTTTTAGGGTTTGTAAGACAACTTGAGGGGGACTTGTCCATTAACACTAGGGTTAGTCCTTCTTAACCAATTAAGGAAGAATTAGAACCCTAATGCAAGGCCCTAGTTACAAGTGTGATGTCTTGATAATTATTAAGTGGATTGATTAAGAGATTTAAACACATTAAGGGTTTAACACTTAGGATTAAAGTTATACACTCCATCCTAAGAGAAGGATGCAGGCATAAGCTTAATCACAAAGCCTTAAAGCCTTTAGGGTTTAGTCCCTGATTATGAGGTGAGGAGAGAAGACTCAAGAGAGACACAAAGGTAAAACTAGGAGGGGAGACTAATCAAAACCCTAATCATTGTCATGCTTGGTTGTTCCTAAGGTTTATGAGGTTTATCAAGAAAAATCTTCAATGGAACCACCAGGAAGCAGATGAAAGGATCAAGAGAAGCAAAGTGACTTGCTTCATTCAAGAAGTCAAGTCACTTGAAGAAAGAAAGTGGGGAGAAGAAGAATGAGCAAGCTCAAACTCAAACACATATAGAAAATGCAGCAATGGATGTAAGAGAGATGAAAAGAAAGGTTATGAGAAGTGAAGGCAAATTCACTTCTCAAGTTCACTTACCACCTGAAATGTTAGAAAAGGAATGCAATGCAATGCAGAATGGGATGAGATGAAATGATGAGAAACAAAACCAGAAGCACATACATGATGCTAATGATGTTATGAGATGCTACAAACATGAGGCAGCACATGGAAATGATCATACAAGCTTATGAATGCAAATGAAGCAAGTTAGGAACCATGAAAACACATGAAAAGTTATGAAGTGCACATGACATACAACATGGCAAATACATGATGCAATGATCAAACATGTTTTCTATATGTCTTATGATGTCAAATGAATCACATGGAAGCATGGAATGTCATGGCAAGTCATGTTATGCAAGAGAATGCAAGATGGATGCATATGGAAGCCCAAATTAGGGTTTATGAATCAAACATCAAACACAAACCAAAACCAGAAGCAAACCCTAAGATAAAAAATTGAAAATGCCACACAAAGGACCCCTAATCCCATACTAAACCACTGCCCAAAGGAGAGGTCTCAACTCTTAACCAATCTTAAGTTATGATTTTCACAAGTTTTTAGGGTTTTTAGGGTTTCCAAACAAAAGAAATGTCAAACAATTTGAAAATGCAAGATCAATTCATGGCCATTTTATCTCAAAAACTACATGCTAAACATAATTCAATTCAAGAAGAATCAATGTCCAACTCTTCATGGATAGGCAGAAATGATTTTTTAAACTTTGGATCAAATTAATGCATAAAAATGATTTTTATTCAATGAAAAATTCTCAAAATGCATCAAGATCAAAAAAGAAATTTGGTTTGAAGGTTGGACAATGTTTCTAAATGTCTTAGAACATTTCATGAATTTTTTGGTGATTTTTAGATGCTTAAAAGTATTTTTAATAAATTAATTCTAATTAATCAATTAAAAATAATCTTTTAATTATTTAAAAATACATTTTAAATGCTAAAAATGAAAATAAAAATATTTTTGTGTCATAAAAATTAATAAAACTCTTGAGAAAAAGTTTCATAATTTTTAAGATATTTTTGCTATTTTAAATAAATTATGCAAAACAAATGAGAAAAATATGAAAATAAAATGAAAAATAAATGAATTAAAGAGAAGTCAGCTAATCCAAGGGCCTGGATTCAAAGTTACACGCGCGGGAGTTGACTGCGCGCCACATCCTACGGCTCAAATTCAAAAATGACTAATTAATGCTTAAACCCTAATTGCGCCGTTAAACACTTTCAGATGACCGGAACAGTGTTCCGGTCATCTTCTCCGTTCACCCCAAACCTCAAACTCACTCCATACGTTATGAAAATGAAATCTAATTGAACAGAAATGTTTCCCACTCACTCACGAATCATAACCCTCACTCAAAACAAATTTATTTTTCCAGGAAAGGCTGAATCGAAACAAACAAGAACTAGGGCAAAAAAGTTTCAGAGATCAATTAAATTCTCATTTCATCACCATTTTCAAAACTAAAAGCACCAGGACAATCAATGAAGCATAAAGAACAAGTTTAGAACATAAAAAATGATTTCTGGAAAAATATTTCTTGAGCTACCTGAGATTCGAAGCTTTCACTCCAGCAACTTTCAGACCTCCCCTCCTTGTGAAATCCACTCCTTATGACCTCTTGATGATGCTTGAATGCTTTGGAGAAGTTTATGTTGGCTAGATGAAGAGTTTTAACAGCTTCTGCTCAAGCTCAGTTGAAAATGGCAATGGTGATGCAGGCAGTTTCAGGCCAATGTGAGTGGTTCTTTGTGATCAGGGTGATGTTTTAAGAAGGTTTGTGGAGTTTGTTTGGATGTTTATGGCCTGTGGAGTGAGTTTCGAAAGAAACTGCAAGTTGGAGTGAAAATGGAGAAGCAATGTTTTTTGTTTGATTCAGGCTTGGTTCTTTGTTGGTTTAGGCTTAATGGAGTATGGTGAGATGATTAGTGAAGCTGGTTTGAATGTTTGTGAGTTGGGCAGAGAGATTCGAAGAACAATGCAAATGGGGTGAGTTTTGTGTATGTGATGCTCTGGTGTGTTTCAGCTTGGCTTCTTCATATGTTTTGCTTGCTAGAGGATAGTATAAACAATTCCAAGTGGCCAGAGGATGTGACATGGCCTGCTGTGATTGGGATGTTTGCTTTTGCCAAAAGTCAACTTTTTTGTAAGAGAGGTATGGCTTGGTTCTAGGCTTGGTACAAGGGCTAGGGCTGGCGCAGCATGGTGAGGTGAGATGCTATGGCTGGTTCAGCATCCAAGAAATCAAGTGGGTGAGATGTGATGATAGTTTTTGCAAGTTGCTTACTTTTGATACTTCATGAAAATGCCTTGTTATACAAACCATGAACATGTGATCTTTGGTCCAATTCTGATTTTTAGAACTCATGTGATGTTTGTACATTGGTTTGAAGTGAATTAGAAGTTACAAATAGCCTTGGTTCATGATTTTGCAAATTTCTCATTTGAGGCATGTCTTGAAAATTAGTGATTTTGGCCAACTTTGTCACACCATAACTTTTGATCCAAGAAGAATTAGATCATGTTCTTGTACTTTTTGAAAAGGGAAAAATGTATTCTACAACTTTCATGACCAAAGTTTTTCCATTTGAAGCTTTTTTGGATCAAAAATCAAGGCTTGAAAAATGACCTAAAATGACATATTCTTGAAAAGTCAACTATGCCCAAAAAGTCAACTTTGCAAAATCTTCAAATTCTTGATTTTTGTGAATTTCAAACTTCTTCCATGATCAAATAAAGATCATATACACTCAAATTGATGAAGAATGCCCATTGGTTGGGTCATTGGGGGCCTCAGATGCCCTGATTTTGCACTGACTTGTCTGAAAAGTCAACCCTTGACCAGATGACTTCCCCATGGAATTTCTTCATGAAAATTGATATGCATACTCCCTATAACATATAGAGACCAATGGAAACAAGAATGACCAAAAAAATTGGAGTTATGGCCTCTGAAACCAAAACCCTAATTTTAGGTCAACTGTGCAGTCAAACTTGGCTCTGCATCCACACCAATCCCAGTTCTTGTGATTCTTTTGCATTCTTGACTTTGAGGGGATGTAATAAGATATAAGAACACACATGAACCCCTTTGAAGTGAATGATGGCCTTTGGAGTGGCTCAGGAGGCTCTTGGATTGCTCAGATCACAAACCCTAGGTGCAGATGACTTTGAAACAATGCAATGAATCCAAAATGAGGTATGAGATGATATGAGTGTGTTTATGCACATGAGATGATCACAAGCCATGGTGTGAATGGGTGAGGGCAAATTTGGGGTGTTTACAGTAACATGTTTGTATATTTAAAATTAATTTAGCTCATTAAATTTGAAGATAAATAGTAAAATTGTACACTCACACACGTAAGTCGATCTTTGATCACCATCTCACTTCCTTAAGGATACCTCTCATGTTGCCTAATCAAAAGGTCAAGTAGGGTGTATAAAGCAAAGTCCCTCAATTTCACATCATCTAGTCCCTTAACAAATAAAAGATCAAGTCCCTTTCGAATGTTGCCTTCGTAATGATCTTGTCCCTTTCGAATAAAGATGATAGTCCCTTCGAATTGCTTATACACCCCACAGTTGCCTAAATAACAGATGTCCCTTCAGTTGTCCCTTACATCCAAGGTAATGACTACCTATTCCTTAATAATAGGGATAGTCTTACCATTTAAAGGATTCAAGAACAGAAAAGACTTAAACTTAGGGTAGGTTCCTCTTAGATACTTGCTCACTCTTCAAAACATTTCAAACATTTCACAATTTCAAACAAATTTTCAAAACAAAGGTTTTATACGCATCCGTACATGGATCATTATAAAACACTTAAGAAAATTTTTATTCACACACTTCACATCTCAAAAACATTTTAAAGTGAGCTAAGTAACTAAGAGCCCATGGATAACCATGGATGTAAAGGGTGCTAACACCTTCCCTTTACATAACCTACCCCCCGGACCCAAAAATCTTTTAAAAGGTCTTTCCTATTCTTTTATGTCTTTCCTTTGGATAAAATAAAAGTCGGTGGCGACTCTTGCTATCCGCAACATAACTAAAGTCAGTTCTCCCACCGTGTTACAGCTGGCAATGTTGGCGACGCTTCGAGGAGCTTCCCTTTTGTTGTGACTCGTATGACATTGACGTTCTTCTCATCTTGCTTTCTGAAGAAGGCTGATTCTGAACGAAGCTTGACCCTTTCGGATTTTGACATGTTGTAAGTGATACAGATGAATTCAGAGTGCAGTTGTTCGCTTATTCCCTTATTTTGCATGGATCACCCTTTCGGGTTTTCAATCCACCGGGATACCCTTTTTTGCCTGAGTTGTCCAATGCGGCTTTTCAACTCAGCGGGTGTACATTTTTTAAATTTTCCCTTATTTTTGCCCGAGTCTTTTATTCCGTTTTTGACTCGCCGGGATGCCCTATTTTTGCCTGGACTTACATTCTGTTTTTATGTCCAGCGGGTCATTTTTTACGCGAAGTATTTTTTAACTGCATCTGAATTCACAAGGGACATGAAGTCTTCACCGTCCATAGTACTGAGCATCAGTGCTCCACCTGAGAAAACTTTCTTTACTATGAATGGACCATCATAATTCGGAGTCCACTTGCCCCTGTGGTCTGTATGAGGAGGGAGGAGTCTTTTCAGCACAAGGTCTCCTACTTGGTACTCTCGGAGCCTGACTTTCTGATCGAAGGCTTTCTTCATTCTTTTCTGATACAACTGCCCATGACAAATTGCAGCTAATCTCTTTTCTTCGATCAGACTCAGTTGTTCGTATCGGGATCGGACCCATTCTGCTTCACTTAGTTTAACATCCATTAGTACTCGTAGGGAGGGTAATTCAACTTCAACAGGTAGGACCGCCTCCATACCATAAACAAGCTGATACGGTGTTGCCCCAGTGGATGTTCTGATTGACGTACGGTACCCATGTAAGGCAAACGGTATCATTTCATGCCAGTCTTTGTAGGTAACTACCATCTTCTGCACAATCTTCTTAATATTCTTGTTGGCTGCCTCAACAGCGCCATTCATCTTTGGCCTGTAAGGATAAGAATTGTGGTGTTGGATCTTGAAGTCCCGGCATAGCTCTGCCATCATTTTGTTGTTCAAGTTGGAACCATTATCAGTAATGATTCGCTCGGGCACTCCATACCGACAAATGATATCTCTCTTTAGAAATCGGGCTACTACCTGCCTTGTAACATTTGCATATGAAGCCGCTTCAACCCACTTGGTAAAATAGTCAATAGCAACCAGGATGAATCTGTGGCCGTTTGAAGCAGTTGGTTCAATCTTGCCGATCGTATCAATGCCCCACATGGAAAAGGGCCAGGGTGAAGACATCACATTCAAAAGATTCGGAGGCACATGCACTTTATCCACATAAATCTGGCATTTATGACATTTTCTGGCATAAGCACAACAGTCTGCATCCATCGTGATCTAGTAATAGCCTGATCTTAGCAACTTTTTAGCCATTGCATGCCCTCCTGCATGGGTACCAAAGGATCCTTCGTGCACCTCGTGCATCAACAAGTCTGCCTCTGTCCTATCAACGCATCTGAGGAGTACCATATCAAAGTTTCTCTTGTACAAGGAACCATCAGTATTCAAGAAGAAACTACCAGCTAGCCTTCTTAAAGTCTTCTTGTCATTGGATGATGCCCCCGGTGGGTATTTTTGATCCTCCAAGAAGCATTTGATATCATGGAACCAAGGCTTATGATCTTTAACAACATCTGCTGAGAACACGTATGCTGGTCTGTCAAGTCTGGATACTGATATCCGAGGCACAAAGTTGGCAGCTTGAACTTTGATCATGGATGAAATGGTAGCCAGAGCATCTGCAAACTGATTTTCATCTCGAGGGATATACTCAAGCTTGACCGTTGTGAAGAAAGTCAACAACCTTCTTGTATAATCCCGGTAAGGTATCAGATGATCTTGGTGGGTGTACCATTTGCCGATGGTTTGATTAATTACCAGAGCTGAATCTCCGAACACAGTCAAAGTCTTGATCCTGAGGTCAATGGCTTCCTCAAGACCCATAATACAAGCTTCGTATTCAGCTTCGTTGTTAGTGTAGTTAAAGGTGAGTTTTACCGAGAAAGGCATGTGAACTCCTTTAGGTGTAATGAGTACTGCACCAACACCACGACCATTCATATTGACAGCCCCATCAAACATCATAGTCCATTCTTCTTCCAGGTCAGGCCCTTCAGTGTGAACAGGCTCTTCATGATCTTTTGCTTTTATAAACATGATGTCTTCGTCAGGGAAGTCAAATCTCATAGGCTGGTAATCATCAATGGGTTGCTCAGCGAGATAATCAGACAATACACTGCCTTTGATGGCCTTTTGGGATGTGTATTGAATGTCATATTCTGTGAGAATCATTTGCCATCTTGCAACCCGTCCGGTAAGTGCTGGCTTCTCAAATATGTACTTGACTGGGTCCATCTTCGAGATCAATAAGGTAGTATGGGTCAACATATACTACCTTAGTCGGCGAGCAGCCCACGCTAAAGCACAACAAGTTTTCTCGAGCAGTGAATAACGTTGTTCACAATCGGTAAAATTTTTGCTTAGGTAGTATATTACATACTCTTTTCGACCAGACTCGTCATGCTGGCCCAGCACACACCCCATTGACTCTTCTAATACTGTCAAGTACATGATTAGAGGTCTTCCTTCAACTGGAGGCATAAGGATTGGAGGCTCTTGTAAGTATTCCTTGATTTTGTCAAAAGCCCTCTGGCAGTCTTCATTCCACCTGACCGTTTGTTCTTTTCTTAACAGCTTGAACAAAGGTTCACAGGTTGCTGTAAGATGAGATATGAACCTTGAGATGTAGTTCAATCTACCCAGGAACCCCCGAACTTCTTTTTCAGACTTTGGTGCAGGCATTTCTTGAATGGCTTTGACTTTATCAGGGTCAACTTCAATCCCTTTCTCACTTACAATAAATCCCAGCAGCTTACCGGATCGCACCCCGAATGTACATTTGTTGGGGTTTAACTTCAGTTGGTACTTTCTCAGACGCTTGAATAGCTTCAACAGATTCACCAGGTGGTCTTCTTCCGTGAGGGACTTGGCAATCATGTCATCCACATAACATTCAATTTCTTTATGGATCATGTCATGGAATAATGTTACCATGGCCCGTTGGTAGGTGGCACCAACATTCTTCAGTCCGAATGGCATTACCTTATAATAGAATGTGCCCCAGGGTGTGATGAAGGTTGTCTTCTCCATGTCTTCAGGTGACATCTTGATCTGATTGTATCCTAAAAATCCATCCATGAAGGAGAATACCGAGAACTGAGCCGTATTATCAATCAATACATCAATGCAAGGTAAAGGGAAGTCATCTTTCGGGCTGGCTCTGTTCAGGTCCCGATAATCCACACACATTCTCACCTTGCCGTCCTTCTTAGGCACAGGTACAATATTAGCAACCCATGGCGGATAGCTAGTCACAGCAAGGAAACCGGCGTCCCACTGTTTTTGTACCTCTTCCTTTATCTTCATTGCCATATCTGGGCGAGTACGACGCAACTTCTGCTTTACTGGTGGGCAATCTTCTTTTAGAGGCAGCTTGTGCATAACAATATCGGTGTCCAATCCTGGCATATCTTGATAAGACCAAGCAAAAACATCCACATACTCCCGAAGCATGTCAATTAGTTGCTCTTTTACTGAATCTTGCAGGCAGGCCCCGATCTTGACCTCTTTCACATCTTCTTCCGTACCAAGATTAACTGTTTCAATCTCCTCCTGATGAGGAGTGATAACCTTCTCCTCTTGCCTTAACAGCCTGGATAGCTCTTCAGGTAGCTCATAATCTTCTTCAACCCCTTCATCGGCTTGATTGATTGGATTGTCAAAGTCATACGAAGTCATAGCTGTGTTGTTGTCGGTGCAGTCTGAAAGGCACTCTCTGCAAGGGTTTAAATTGGTTTATTTTAGTGATCAGTTTTTATCTTATTTAGAAAAAAATGAAAATGAAGTTATTTATTTTGAAAATATTGCCATTTTATTTTTGTACAAAAAGAAAAATGAAAAGACAGTGAGCGAAAAAGAGACTTGTTTGCAAAAGATGTCCGATATTCATTGATTAATCCATTTGCACAAAATTACAAGATGGCCCGATTACAAAATGAGTCTTGTCATCTTGGGCAAGATGCAAGACTTGATGCATGCTTAAAAATACAGGAAATAATAATTACTCTGCAGGAGTAACCCTTATAATTTCCTGGGAAGACCAGTTAAGGACTTGGCTCCCTGGGATCCTTGTACGTATCCAGCTCTCCAGGTTGCGGTCGCTTTCTTCCTCGTCTTCCAAGTTGTTCACAACATCCAGGGTGAGCATTCCCCCGCTGACAAAATTGGGCTCTTTGGCAGCCTCTAATTGATCTTGTTGAGTTGGTTTGTAACCCAACCCAAATCTGTCTTCTTTCTTCTCCACGGGCAAAAGCTTGCCCCAGCCTTGGGCAGTACCCTCTTCAACAACCTTCCGGGCTTGCTGATATGACGTTATGGAGGTTCCCAGTACAACAGATGCTTCATTAATGTTTAGGGCCTCAAACCCTTGGCTCATAGTTTCATGGATTTCTCCATCCATTTCTATGTACTTGTATGTAGCCAGATGGCTAACAAAGATGTCTTCTTCCCCACAGATGGTGATGATCTGACCTTCCCACTCGAATTTCAGCTTCTGGTGAAGGGTAGACGTAACAGCGCCAGCGGCGTGAATCCATGGTCTACCCAACAAACAGCTGTAGGCCGGCTGAATGTCCATCACATAGAAGGTAATTTTGAAGGTCTGCGGGCCAATCATCACAGGCAGATCAATCTCTCCAAGCACTGATCTCTTAGAGCCATCAAATGCTCTCACCACCAAATTACTTGGACGCAGTGCCAAGCCATCATACTCCAGCTTCACCAAGGCTTTCTTTGGTAGGACATTGAGTGACGACCCAGTGTCCACCAGTACATGAGATAGAACAGCACCCTTGCATTCCAGGGTGATATGTAAAGCCTTGTTGTGGTTACGTCCCTCAGTTGTTAAGTCAGCATTGGTAAAACCCAGTCCATGACTGGTGTTGACATTTACCACCACAGTTTCTAGCTGATTAACGGTAATCTCCTCTGGCACGTATGCTGCGTGCAGGACTTTCAGTAATGCATTCCTGTGAGCTTCAGAACACATCAACAAGGATAATATGGAGATTTTTGAGGGAGTTTGGTGAAGCTGATCCACCACCTTGTAATCACTTCTCTTTATGATTCTCATAAACTCGTCTACATCTTGTTCAAAAGATGTCTTCTGAGTTTCTTTGACAGCCGGCTCTTCAAATACCACACTCTTTCCTTTTGCTTTGGCAGCAGCTTCTGCTTCAACATTAGGTCTTTGAGTTTGTGAGGCAAAAAGGCGTCCGCTTCTGGTGAAGCCTCCGCCTCCCCCAACATTATCAATCTGCGGAGAAGAGGTTGATGAATCCAGAGTGATTTTCTCCCCGTTGCAGTAAAGATCAGAGCCATAATGCCAAGGTATGGCATTACTGCTTTCATAAGGAACGGGTCCAGGGACCATAATGGTAACTGGACTGACTGCTGCAGAGGAGGGTACTGAAATGGTGTGCGGATCGTAGTAAATTGTGACTGGTGATCTGGCAGGAGGTGCCACTGTTTGTTGCTGAAAGTTTTTATTTGGTGGAACATTCAATGGGTCGTAGTAGATTGTGACTGCTGAGACATCTTCATTAATTTATGTTGGCGTTGTAGAAGATTCTGCTGATAAAATGGATGCTGATGTTGTAGAAGAAAGAGTTGTTGACATTTGATCTGTTGAAGTGATGGACGGAGCCATTGCTGATGATATTGATGAATCGGTAGGAATGATTGTTGCTGCTGTTGTAGAAGAATCAAGAATTGTTGTCAAAGGAATTGCTGGATTTGTAGGCGCCGTTGTTGAGATCTGAAGTATACCATCTTTGATAAGACCATCTATGCCGCTTCTCAAATTATCACACCCATTGACTGCAATGTTGCAATACCCACAATCGAGCTCACACCCGGGGAACACCTGGCACTCTAGAAGCTGAGCTTTAATTTCAACCAGAGGTGTTCGAATCTGTGCAACACTGGTGATTAAAGTAGATGGCTTGTCTTCCTCAATGGAATTAATCCTCGGCCCGCCATGATTAGGCATAGGATTCTTGTTGACATTTGGAGGGGGTGCAAAGTTGAGGGCTTTAGAATCCACCAGATCTTGGACTTTCATTTGTAAAGCCCTGCATTTTTCTGTATTGTGGCCAGGTGCATTGGAGTGGAAAGCACACCTGGCGTTGACATCATAATTCCTTGGGAGATTGGAGGGATCTGGTGGTGCCAATGTCCTTAACTCAACCAAGTTAAGCTTCAGGAGTTGTGGCAATAAGGCAGCATAAGGCATAGGGATAGGGTCAATCACCCTGTTTGCCTGTGATGGTCTTTGTTGAAAGGGTCGTTGTTGTTGATTGTTGTTGTTGTTGTAGGTCCTCTGTGGCGGATACTGAACTTGTTGTTGATAATGTGGTTGTTGTTGTGGTTGATATGCTGATTGTTAAGGAATCGGAGCTGGGATGGTGACAGCTGCTACTGATCTGTGAACATACTGAGGTCTGCCCCTGCTGGCATGAATGGAATTTGTCTCACCGGTCCTTCGAGGTCCCACAAAAGGCTTCATGGGGTTACTGGACGAACTTGCACCATTATCAGAAATATTGCCCATTTTTAATAGACTCTCAATTCTTTCACCGACTATAACTATGTCAGTAAAACTGGTGGAAGAAAAGGCAGCTAGCCTATCAATATATGTTCCTTGCAAAGTATTCATGAACATGTCGGCCATTTCTCTTTCCGACATGGGTGGTTGGACAGCAGCAGCAAGCTGTCTCCACCTCTGGGCATACTCTCTGAAGCTTTCTCTGGAAGATTGAGACATTCCCATCAGGAGGGTCCTGTTAGGAGCCATGTCCAGGTTATATTGGTATTGTCTGATGAAGGCTTCAGCTAAGTCCTTCCAGCATCTGATAGTAGCTCTGGTCAAGTGTGAATACCACTCTCTTGAAGCTCCAGTTAAGCTATCTTCAAAGTAGAACATCCACAGTTTTTCATCCATGGTATATGCTTTAAGTCGCCCCAGAAAAGACTGCAGGTGAGTTCGTGGACAGGAGGTTCCATTGTATTTCTCGAAGCATGGGGGTTTGAATTTGTGGGGAATTCTTACCCCATTCACTAACCCCATATCCATTACATCGAAACCCAAGGAGTTTTGAGACTCCAAAGATCTCAATTTCTCAGCAATTTCATCAAACCTTCTATCATAGACTTCATCTCCGGCTCCCATTACAGTAAACTGCTCTTCTTGAGGATCTTCTTGCAAGATCCTGCCTGCAGCAGTGTTGCCCTGTACATTCCTTGGGATGTTGACTTCCGGATCTAAATGAGGTCCAAATACTGGTGGGTTAACATGAGGCTGACCTCCCTCATTATTACTAGTTTCTCCAGTTCCAGGATGAGGTTCCTCGGGAGTTTGTCTTTCTACTAATGCCCTTAACCTTTCTTGGCTCTGTGCCAAGCCAGTCATCACGGTCATGAATTGAGCCATTTGGTTCCTCATCTCCACTCTTTCATTAGCCATCTGAGTTCTGACCTCAGTCAGGTCCTGCTGTACTTGATCCATTTGGATACCAGGAAGGTTGTTGCGAGTAGGGTACCGGTGCGTGCGGTTGACAGGGAACACCCGACGACGAGCAATATTTCCTGAACCACAACAGAGTTAGAAACAAACCAAATAATAACAAAAACCTACAAAACAAAACAAAAGTTAGTATGCAATGCAGTATGCTTATTTGTTTTCCAAGGTATCCGGCTTGGTTCTTGGTTTTGACCTTTCTAGACCCAGAGGAAGATGCTTTTGACTTTGTTGAGAAAAGGAAACCCAAAATGGAAACAAACTAAGGTATATTACAAATACTGAACAATACATAGTTTGTTTTTACAATACATGCCCCTGAGGGGTCAAAATACAATACAAAAGAAAAGTACATAAAATGGGAATGAACAACAAGCAAAGAAAATCAAACATCCAATCCAAACTCATCCTCCTTAACCTCCTTCAGAAGTGCCTCAGTTACTGGACCAGCTGGATGCTCTGTGATAGTCCTGATGAGGAGGTTTCTAGTGGCAATGGCAGTGGTCAGCTTCTTGTGCCTGTCTTGGTCCTTTGATCTCTTTAATCCATCCCTAAGCTTCAACTCTGATATCTCCTTCTGGGCTGCCAGCAAAGCTTCCTGCTGCCTCTTTTCATTGGCCTCCAACTGTTCAATCCTGGCCTGAGTTTTCTGGTCTTCTTGTGTCCGGGCTTCAGTGATCCTGACCCACCTAGCCTGACTTTCCTGCAGATAGAGATCAGTCCTAGCCTTTTGAAGTTTGGCCTCTTTACAGGCATTCTTCAATATTTGTTCCCCAGCTCTTGCTTTTCTGATGTAGTCCTCTGTTTTCTCAATCTTGGCCAGGTGCTCCACCCTAAGCTTCTCCAACCTTTCAATGTCCAGACAACCATCACTCCTCTCCCAAAGGGTCTTCTTCAGAGCTTGAGACAGATTCTCATTCCTTTCCTTCAGTTTCTCAAATTCGTCCAGGCTGACAGTGGCTGCTGGCTGTACTGTAGAGGGTCCAGGCATGTCCTCAATGGTGAAAGGCATCCCAGAAATCTGAGCTCTAGCATGGGACCAGTCATAGTACTGAGCTGAAGCAATATTATTGCACCTTCCAAGAATAGCCATCCCTTTTGTCTGGATGTTATCCCAAGCCCAGGATGCTTGTCTGACAGCAAGCTAGATTAGGTTTTATCTCACAATACAGGGTCTCAGCTAGATCTTGCACTCTGGGAGGGTGAACCAAAGCATAGCCTAGTTGTCTCTTAAACAGCAAAGGATTGTAGTTGATGCAACCCTTCACTCCTATTAGAGGTACATTCGGGTATTGCCCACAGCTGGTGATTATGTCTTTGCCTTTGGTGCTCTGGGTGCACCATCTGATGTCATCTGAAGTCAGAGCAATGAGCCTCTTAGCCCAATTCTTCTGCTGGTGAGGATTTAGGAATGCATCTGACTTAGGCAGGTGTTTGAGCAGCCATGTGTGAAATAGAGGAGCACAACATCTCACTAACTTCCCCATCTGTTTCTCATTCCTCTGATGGATGGAATAATAAAAGTCTCCCAGTAATGTGGGTACTGGGTTCCTCAGAAGAAACAGATGAATGACATTCTTGCTGATAAATTTGGGCTCATCTGCAAACAGTATAACCCCATATATGCTGAGGGCTAATAGTGCACAGACTGCCCTCCATTCTCCCAAGGAGGCCTTCAGGATGGCCTGAGAAATCAAGAAATCCAAGTGCAAACCAAGGATCCCAGCCTTTGTTATCATATTCTGATCAATCAAAGTAGGCTCTAGGTATAGTGCTTTTGCCACTTCTCCATTGCTGGGAGAAGTCATCTCTGGGTTGAAGGGGACACCACCCCTGACAGGTACTCCAATCAATGATGAATACTCTTCCAGCAGAGGTCCTAGCTGAAAGTCTGAAAATGTGAAACATCTCAACGGAGGATCATAAAACTGTAGGCAGGTGTGGATCATGCTCCTCTGAGAAGGGTCCAGGTCCATAACCATATCTAGGATACCTCCATAATGCTCTCTGAATAATGGGATGTGGTCGGGGGTGATAAGTGACTGGACCCGCCTGATGCCAGTCAACACAGGCTCAAAGAAATGGTATGATATGTTGCTCTTCCTGGGAGTAGCCATGATGAAGAGCTGAAGATAAGTGCTGCTGAAGATCAAGACTGATACTGGAGATGAGCCACTGACAGGCTAGTGCTGATGATGATGAAGACAGCTGAAGCAGACAACTGATGAAGATAGTTGAAGAAGATGCCTGATGAAGTAGAGGTCTATGCAGAAGAAGGGGTCAAAACCAAGCCAGATATAATGTGGATACCCTGAAAAACAAATAAACAAATGTTAAATGATGCAATGATGATGTATGCAAATGATATGCAAGGGTTTGTGATCAAGCTGGATCTGATTATCTGTCTTGATATAAGGCCCATGTATGTTCAAGGAGTCCAGATGGAGGTTCAGAAATCCAGTAACCAAGGTGGGGGGCTCAAATAAAGAGTCACATGTCCAGGGTTAATCACAAGAACTATCCAAAATGAGGTACTCTTAAACCAAATAAGTAACAAGGTATGATATGGCCAATGGTTCCTGCAATCCTGTAAACAGCCCAACCCCCTCACAGGTGGTGTTCTAGAACAAGGATCCTCAGACTTGGATCAGTTATGAGAAGTGTAAACACTTCTAACCCAGAGGTACAGTGTTTACAATAACCATAAAAGATCCTCCTCTAATTTACCACAGTTTCTGAAGGTCATAATAAAGGTCATCCAGACTTAGCAGGCTTCCCAGATAGCCCTAGCACTACAGGAAATCTGTAGCACAAAGTTCTCAAGAAGAAACCCACATCTGAACTGTGTTTCATATTCCCGCACCAGACCGAAATGGAATGGGAAAGAACATGAACCACTCTAGCCTAGGTGTCACTCAGGTCCCAGGTATAGGACCTCAAACTCTCAATAGAAAACCCCACCCACCAAAACAACAAACCAGATCCAGCAAGATGACAGTATGGCAGTATGATGTATAAAACTGTAAGGAAAGCAGTAAACAAGACTGTACATAAAGCAATAAACAAAGCAAATAAACACAATTAGCACATAACACCCCAGTAAACACAAATCAAACAAGCGCTAGGAGGAACCCACAAAAAGAACCAGAAGCCCTGATTACAGTATAAGGTTCCCCAACAGAGTCGCCAAGCTGTCGCTCCCACCTGATGACACATGGGCCAAGAGGGGTGCAGACGCGAACGGTCGGCGAAAGGAGAAGAGTACACACAGGGGTGAACTCAGAAGACAAGAGTCGCCAGCTAGGCATTTTTATCCCGGAGGAAAGGTAATGCTGCATAGACCTAGAAAGATATGGATAAGACGGTCGCGAACCAGAGAGACTGAGAAAGGGGGTTGGTTACAACCTGGGAAGGTATTAGCACCCAGATTGTCCGCCGTACTCGACGGGATCCACGCTTAAAAGATTTGTGCTTAAAGGGGTAGTGTCAGTGCAATCTGTGTATCAAAGCTGGAAAGGAATGCAAGTGTCAGTGTAAAAGAAGTGTGAAGTGTATAAGATAAGTGTCAGTGTAAGGACAGGAGTATGAAGCTCAAGACTATGAGGCTAAGAGAATAATACTGGAGGAGGGGGGAATATACAGAGACTTTTGTTCGATAACTGTTAAGTTATGCCTACGTATCCTCTCGTGCAATGAGGGAGTCAGAACACCGTAGTTCGACTCAAAGAGACTGAAAGATAAATTGACTTGTGAACTGCTTACTTGCCTATGCTCAAGTGTATGACCTGTCTGGCTCAGGTGCAAACTGTCTTGCATTAGACGGAAGAAGCGAGTTCTCGTTTGTGAGGGAATGAGGTGAGAAAAGAATCCCGGAGGAGACGATTATTGTTTGTTTTTGGTGTTTTCAATCTTTTATTACTTTTGGAGTTTGTCATAAATTAATGAGCTTAAGCCTAAACCAGGGGTTAGCAGACTCATCACATCCTCCTTCTGATTAGGGGTAATGAGAATACCTTAAGTATGAAGTATGCACCTCACACTTAATCACCATGGTGTAGGATTAAGATCATTAACCTACTTGCATTTATTTAGATGTTTTTGGTATTTTTATTTAGTGTTAAGTAATGAGTTTAAGCCATAATCAGGGATTTAATGGACCCATTACACCATCCTAATAGAAGGATAATAGATGAGAACATTTAAGCTGAGAAAGACTCCTCAACTCAATCCATGATTAAGGATTGACCTCATGACAAAAAAAAAGCCTTTATTAAAGTAGATTTTAGTTAATGATGAGATGAAGAAGTGGATTTTATGATTTGTAAGACAACTTGAGGAAGACTTGTCCATTAACACTAGGGTCAGTCCTTCTTAACCAATTAAGGAAGAATTAGAACCCTAATGCAAGGCCCAAGTTACAAGCTTGATGTCTCAATGATTATTAAGTGAATTGATTAAAGGATTTAAACACATTAAGGGTTTAACACTTAGTATTAAAGTTATACACTCCATCCTAATAGAAGGATGCAGGCATAAGCTTAATCACAAAGCCTTAAAACCTTTAGGGTTTAGTCCTTGATTATGAGATGAGAAGAGAAGACCCAAAGATTGACACAAAGGTAAAACTAATGGGGGGACTAATCAAACCCTAATTGTTATCATGCTTAGTTGTTCCTAGGGTTAATGAGGCTTAAGAGAGAAAGATCTTCAAAGAGCCACCAAGGAGAGAAGCAAATGAAAGGAGAAAGAAACAGAGAGAAGCAAGACAACTTGCTTCACTTAAGAAGACAAGTTGATTGAAGGAAGAAAGTAAGAGATGAACATGAATGAGAAAGCTCACTCCAATACACAAGATAAAATGCAGCAATGATGCAAGAGATATGAGAAGAGATTGTGAGAAGTGAAGGCAAATTCACTTCTCAAAACAACTTACCACCTGAAAAGTTAGCAAAAGAAATGAAATGCAATGCAAATGGGAATAAATGTCATGATGCAAACCAAAGTCAGAAGCATAAACATGATGTTAATGATGCTAAGATATGATGAAAACACATGACAAGAGATGAGAGTGATCAAACAAGCATAAGGATGCAAATGAAGCATGCTTTGAACCATAAGATTCAAGAATGTTTATGAAGTGAAATGAACATACAACATGGAAAAGGAATGATGCAATGATCAATCATGGTTCTAATATGTCTTAAGATGCTTTATGAATCATGTGGATGCACAAGATGTCATGGCAAGTTCTTTAATGCAAGCAAATGAGAGATGGATGCAAAGGAAGGCACAAATTAGGGTTTACATACAACATGCAATGCAAAAATTCAAAACCATAAGCAAATTACATGACAAAAAATTGAAAATGGAATCAAAGGAACCCTAACCCTACACAAGTTCACTGCCCAAAGGAGAGGACTTAACTCTTAACCTAGTGCAAGTTGTGAATTTCTCAAGTCAATTAGGGTTTTGGGATACCTCACAATGAAAAATACAAAACAAATGGAAAATGAAATATAAATTCAAACCAATTTTATCCTATAAACTACATGCTATGGAGGATGCAATGCAAGAAGAACCATCATCAAACTCTCAATGGTTAGGCAGAATGGATTTTTCCAAGTTTGAGCAAAAATATTGCCTTTAAAAGAATTTAATTCCAATGAAAATTGTCAAAATGCATCAAGAACCAAAAGGAAATTTGTTTTGAGAGTTTGATAATGTTTCTAAATGTTTTGAAATGCAATGTGAATTTTTTGGTGATTTTTAAATACCTAAATGCATTTTTAATTAATTAATTTTCATTAACTAATTAAAAATAAACATTTAAATGATTTAAAAATGATTTTTAATGCAAAAAATAAAAATAAAAATATATTTGGGTTCTGAAAATTAATGAAATGTTTGACAAAAAAATTTCAGAATTTTTAAATGTTTTTTACTATTTTAAATAATTCGTAGAAACTTAATACAAAATAAATGAATAAAAAATGAAATTATGAGAAGTATGCAAAATCCATGGCTGAGATTTAAATGGTTTTGGAGGGAGTTGACTGGCGCCAGATCCATTGGCCCAGATTCAAACTGGCTGAAATTAAAATTAAACCTAATTAATTATGTTAATGACGTGGATTAGGGCTTAATGGGGTGATCTGAGCCACACAAACGCGCGGGAGTCAACACAAGTCAAACAGATCTATGGCTCATATTCAAACTGAGCCCTAAACAATCATTAATGCGCTAATGACTTTCAGGTGGCCGGAAATGACCTCCGGTCATCTTCTCCGGCCACACCTCTCCCTGAAAATTGCTATCTTCTTCCCTAGGCCTCTAAAATCCAATCTCTCTGCCCAGAAATGATCCCCATACATCATACATTAAGAATCAGCAAACAAACCACATTTAAAACACATCAAAAGAGAGAATCGAATCAAAATAGTTCTAGGTCAAAAAATTTCAGAACATGAATACATACTCATTTCTCAACCATTTTCAAAACAAAACACATCAGCATGATCAGTGAAGCATAAAGAATCATTTAGTAACTTAAAAACAAGTTTCTGGAAAAATTGTTCTTGAGCTCACCTGAAATGGAGCTTTCAATCCAGGAGCTTTCTGACTGCTTCTTTGCTTCAAAATGGCTCCAATGATCTTCTTGAGGAAGCTTTGAGGCTTGGTTGGAGTTTAATGTGGTTGGTTTAAGAGTTTGATGAAGTTCTATTCAAGGGAAGTGAAAAATCGTGTTTCTGTTTGTGGGCTTTTCATGGCAAATTGATGGTTGGGGAATGATCAGAGGATCATGGTGAATGGTTTTGTGAAGTTTGTTTTGATATTTGAAGCCTGTGTATTGAGATTCGAAGCAAAATGCATAAGAGGTGAGTTTGGAGGATGCTGACTTGTGGGAGAGATTAGGCTGTGTTGTGTTATGTGTTGAGTCCCATTTTGTCCATGTATCAAGTTTGGATAGGTCAGAGAGTTGTTGCTGGCCTAGCTTGATTGGTATGGGCCATTTTGCCAAAAGTCAACTTTTGTGTAAGAAGAGGTATGGGCTGGTTCAGTCAAGGTACAAGGGCATGGCTTGGATCAGCATGCTTCAAGGAGAACCATGGAAATGAATTTGAGGCAATGCAGCAAGTGGATTAGGGTTTATGTGAGTTTTTGCAATTTCACAAAATTTTGGCCCTTTTGAAGTTTCTTAAAGATCAAGGCATGGAAATGAACAATTCTTTGGTGCATTCTGATTTTTAGGTCATGGTTCATGTTTGTGTAATGCATAGAAGTCCATTTGAAGTCACATTTTGCCTTGGCATGAGGTTTTGCAACTTTGCCTCTTTGGTGTAAAACTTGAAATTATGTGATTTTGTCCAACTTTGACAAGCCATAACTTTTGATCCAAAATGAATTAGAATGAGTTCTTGTACTTTTTGAAAAGGGAATGATCCATTCTACAACTTTCATGACCAAAGTTTTCTCATTTGAAGCATTTTTGAATCAAAAAGAGGAGGTTGAAAAACTTTCCCAAAATGGCAAGTTTTCATTATAAGTCACTTTCCCAAAAAGGCAATTTTGCAAATGGCTTGAAATTTTCCAATTTTGTGAACTTCTAACACCTTCTATGATCAAATAAAGATCATATACATTCAAAATGATGGAGAAACCCCTTTGGTTGGGTCATTGGGGGCCTCAGATGCCCTGATTTTGCACTGACTTGCTCAAGAAGTCATCTCTTGATCAGATGCCTTCCCCATTGAATTTCTTCCTGAAAATTGATATGCATGATCCTTATACCATATAGAGACCAATAGAAACAAGAATGACCAAAAAATTTGGAGTTATGGCCTTTGAAACCAAAACCCTAATTTTAGGTCATCTGTGTAGTTAAACCTGGCTCTGCTTCCATGCCTTTTTCAATTCTTGTGATTCTTTGACTTCCTTGACTTTGTGAGGATATAATATGATGCTTGAACATACATGGACCCCTTTGAAGTGATTGAAGACCTTTGGAGTGGCTCAAATGGCTCAGGGATGGCTCAGATCACAAACCCTAGATGCAGATGACTTTGAATCAATGCAGTGAAGCAAATATGCAATATGAGATGCCATGATTGATTTTATGCAAATGAAAAGATCACAAGCCATGGTGTGAATGGGTGAGGGCAAATTTGGGGTGTTTACATGTGCGACCAGAATTCTTTGAGGGAATGGTGGGAAGCATAACTGCTAGCTTCTCTGATCTTGTGGCTGTGGGAATTAAGGTTGAACTCAGTCTGAAGAATGGTAAGATGGGTGGTGCATCCAGCAACTCCAGCAACATTAGTGGGAACAATGCTAGGAAGTTTACCAGCAATTTCCACAAAAAATAAAAAAGGCGAAACAAATGCAGTGATGACGATTCGAGGGAGAAATCAGCTTTGGCAGAGGCCTCCACCTATGGCTCAACATCAGTATGCATATCCACCACATTATGTTCAACATACCTATGTAGCGGCAGTTCAAACATCATATAATCAACAAGTTCCAATGTATCGACCAACTCAAGCAATACCGATGTATCAACAAGTAGCTCCAGTGGTTCCAGTCTATCAACCAATGCTCAACAATCCAGGCTATCAACAAGCAACCATTGCTCCAGCCTACCAACAGAGGACTCCAGCTCCTCATCCAAATTCCAACTTTTAGAATAGAAGACCAGGAGGGAGGCCTCCCAATCCTCGGATCCCTATGACCTATATTGAATTATATCCCTCACTGCTGAAGAGAGGTTTGGTTACCCTAAGGCCTTTAGGTCCTCCACCAGATCCGCTCCCACCAAGTTACAATCCAAGCGCCCACTGTTTATTCCATGAAGGTGCTCCGGGGCACGATTTGGAAATTTGTATTGCTTTGAAGTATGTTGTGAAGGATTTGATGGATAAAAACATTATGTCGTTCGGAAATACTGGTTCGAATGTCAAAGATAATCCTCTACCCAAACATGGGTCCATAAATGCCATTGTTGATGAGTCTGGCGAAGATTTGATTTTCGATGCCGCAGAGATCAAAACCCCGCTTAGAGACTTCCATGCGAAGTTAGTAGAGGTGGTTATGCGGAAGAACTGTCATAAGAATTGTGAAGCTTGTGTTGATAATCCAAAGGGATGTGAACTGGTCTTGAAAGATGTTCAAAGTTTGATTAATCTGGGTGTTTTGCAAGTAAGCGGCCGTGTGAAGAGGAATGAAGTGGAAATGATTGAACCCATCTTCAACTTGCCTGAATCTGATTCTACCATAGCACTAGTGTTGAACATGCTCGAATCCCCAAGAGGTCAACCCATCTTCAATATGCCAGAAGCTGTGGTACCCATTTTCAATTTTCCAGAGCCAAGAATTAAGCAAAGGAGTAACCATTTCCTTTATGAAGATACCAAAGCAGTTCCATGGAAGTATGATACATGGGGAGTTTAACAGGCTGGTCAGAAGGAAAGTTTAAAAGTGGCGAGTGTTGACATAGCAGGTGCAAGTCGATTAACTCGCAGTGGTCGTGTTTACACTCAACAGGTCAATACAGTTCCACCTAAAGAAGTCATTCTTGTTGTTGCCAACAAGGATAAAGGGTTGGTCTTGGAAGAGGAGGATGCAGAATTTCTCAGAATCATCAAAAAGTTGATTATAAGGTTATTGATTAGCTACATCAAACGCCTTCCAAAATATCTATCTTATCACTTCTTATGCATTTGCCGGCCCATCGAGGTGCTCTCCAGAAATTGCTGGCACATGCGCATGTTACGCATGATATAACTGTGAGTCAGTTTGACGGGGCCATTGCCAATATAACCGCTTGTAATAATCTTAGCTTCGATATGGAGGATCTTCCAAAGGATGGCTTGTACCATAATCGTGTTCTTCATATATCTGTGAAATGCCAAGAGGATACTTTAGCAAGAGTTCTTGTGGATACGGGATCTTCATTGAATGTTTTGCCAAAAAGGACGCTTGCTAAGTTATCTTATCAAGGGGCAAATATGAGGCCCAGTGCACTGATTATGAAAGCTTTTGATAGGTCAAGGAGGACTGTTATCAGAGAAGTAGATTTGCCAATCTTGATTGGACCACAGGTGTTCAAAGTCACTTTCCAGGTTATGGACATTAATCCTAATTACAGTTGTTTGCTGGGAAGACCTTGGATTCATGCCGTCGGGGCAGTCACTTCTACCCTACACCAGAAGATGAAGTTTGTGGTCGATAATAAGCTTGTAACTGTGTCTGGGGAAGAAGATCTCATGGTTAGCAACCTGTCCTCCTTTAGCTATATTGAGGCTGATGAAGATGCTTTGGAAACTGCTTTCCAAGCTCTTGAGATAGCCAATGTTGTCCTTATGAAAGTAAAGGAACCAAAGGGGAAAGGTATTCCATCTTTTGCATCGCTGAAGAGTACCATTTCCACTATTGAGGAAGGAAGCCATAAAGGATGGGGTGAGGTCATTGAAGTCAAGAAGAAGCTAGATCGATACGGGTTGGGTTACAAACCAACTCATATGAATGAAAGAGCATCAACCTCCATTAAAAGACGTCCAAAGAACATTCAAGAGGTGTTTTCCAGTGCCGGCTATCAGATCAATGCAATTAATGGGGACGCTGAAGATGAAGATGTGGATCATTTAGTGTATCAGTGTGAAGCAGCTTTGGGCAATTGGGAGGCAGTTGAGATCCCAGAGAGTTTTCCACTGTCAAAGTAATTTATTGTTTTCTTTAAATGTTTTCAAAGTTCCCTAGCTCTTCCCAAGGATATGGGATCATTTTGTAGGGCCCCTTCTCATTTTCAAGTTATTTAATCAATGAAGGCATTTTGTTAAATTCTTGTTTTGTTTTATTTACTGTTTTTTCTCTTTTCACTTTTAAAAGAAAATGGCAATCTTTCAAAACCAATAAAAAGTTTTTCTTGCATCTCTTTGTTTTCACTTTTAATAAAAGCAAATCATTCCCATATGCATAACAAATGAAAACCCTGTTGAATCCAATGACTCTATATTCTCTCCTAACTTTGATTCTCCCATCTACCAAGCGGACGATGAAAGTGAGGAAGATTGTGACATTCCCGAAGAACTGGCAAGATTGGTTGAGTATGAGTACACAGATCTTCAGCCACATAAAGAGCAGGTAGAGACCATCATCCTTGGCACCGATGAAGACAAGAAAGAAGTCAAGGTTGGTACAACACTTGGGGCAGACGTCAGAGAAAGATTGGTCAAGCTTCTCAGAGAATATGTGGATGTGTTTGCATGGTCGTATCAGGATATGCCCGGTTTAGACACAGACATAGTGGTCCATAGGTTGCCTCTTCGACCAGATTGCCCTCCAGTAAAGCAAAAGCTCCGAAGAACAAGACTAAACATGGCTCTGAAGATTCGAGAAGAGGTCAAAAGACAATTTGATGTTGGATTCCTCGCCGTGGCAAAATACCCTAAGTGGGTAGCTAAATCGTGCCAGTCTCCAAGAAGGATGGAAAGGTTAGAATGTGCATGAACTATCGAGATTTGAACAAAGCCACTCCAAAGGACGATTTCCCTCTTCCGCATATTGATACTTTGGTTGACAATACTGCTAAGTTTGCTGTTTTCTCCTTCATGGATGGGTTTTTCAGGATATAACCAGATCAAGATGGATCCTGACGATATGGAAAAGACCACCTTCATCACACCATGGGGCACTTATTGTACAAGGTTATGCCATTTGGTTTCATAAATGCATGAGCCACTTATCAAAGGGAAATGGTCACCCTTTTCCATGATATGATGCATAAAGAGATAGAAGTTTACGTGGATGATATGATTGCCAAATCACAAAGTGAGGAGGATCATTTGAATCATCTCTTGAAGTTATTTGAATGCCTCAGAAATTTCCAATTGCGTCTGAATCCAGCTAAGTGTACCTTTGGTGTCCGATCAGGAAAGTTACTTGGTTTTACTGTTAGTCAGCAAGGAATTGAAGTAGATTCGGACAAGGTCAGAGCAATTCAAGAAATGCCCGCTCCAAAAACAGAAAAGCAAGTAAGAGGCTTCCTCAGAAGATTGAACTACATCTCCAGATTTATCTCCAACATGGCAGCTACCTGTGAGCCTTTATTCAAGTTGCTCCGAAAAGATCAAGCAATTGAATGTAATTCTGATTGTCAACAGGCATTTGAGAAGATTAAGGTTTACCTACAGGAACCTCCTATCTTGATCCCACCTACTCCGGGGAAGCCTATCTTCATGTATCTAACTGTACTTGAGGGATCTATGGGTTGCGTGTTAGGCCAACAAGATGAAACTAGTCGCAAGGAACATGCCATTTATTACTTAAGCAAGAAGTTTACAGATTGTGAAAGCATATATTCACTTTTAGAGAAGACTTGTTGTGCTTTGGCATGGGCTTCCAGACGGCTCAGGCAGTATATGATTTGTCACACTACTTTGTTGATCTCGAAAATGGATCCAATAAAGTACATTTTTGAGAAGCCTGCCTTGACTGGAAGACTTGCCTGTTGGCACATGTTGTTATCCGAATATGACATCCAATATGTAACCCAGAAGTCTATCAAGGGCAATGTTTTGTCTGACTACCTTGCTGATCAACCCGTTGAAGATTATGAACCTTTGAAATTTGATTTCCCAGACGAGGACATTATGTTGGTAAAGGATTGTGAAGTTCCAGGTTCAGATGAGGGTCAAGATCCAGGATATCGTTGGAAGATGATGTTTGATGGTTCCTCTAATTACATGGGGCATGGTGTGGGAGTTGTTTTGATGAATCCTGATGGTGGTTATACTCCCTCCACAGCCAGATTATGTTTTGAATGTACAAACAACATTGCAGAGTATGAAGCATGTGTTTTGGGTATCGAAGCTGCAATTGATACCAGAATCAAGATCCTAGAAATGTATGGATACTCATCTTTGGTAATATACAAAGTCAAAGGTGAATGGGAGACCCGTGATGAGAAGTTGATCCCGTACCGTGCCCACATTGTGGAATTGATCAAATACTTTGATGAAGTCACTTTCCATCACATTACAAGGGCCGAGAATCAAATAGCAAACACCTTGGCTATGGTGGCCTCTATGTTTCAAGTCATATTTCTTAATGAAGCTCCACTCATTACAATCGAGCGAAGAACTACACCAGCCTACTGTCTACTAGTCAAAGAAGAAACTGATGAGAAATCATGGTTCTATGACATCAAGAACTACTTGCAAAATCAAGTATACCCAGCAGATGAAACAACTTTAGATAAGAAGACTCTGAGAAGACAGGCGTCCAAGTTTTTCCTCAGCAACACTATGCTTTACAAGAGAAATCATGATATGGTTCTGCTCAGATGTGTGGACAAGCACGAAGCAGACTTATTGATCAGAGAAATCCATGAAGGATCATTTGGAACACATACCAATGGACATGCCATGTCCAGGAAGATCTTGAGAGTTGGATACTTCTGGTTGACCATGGAATCAGATTGTTTCAAATATGCTAGGAAGTGTCATAAATGCCAGATTTATGCCGACAAGGTGCACGTACCTCTGACCCTTTTGAATGTTCTGTCATCGCCTTGGCCTTTCTCAATGTGGGGAATTGACATGATAGGGGCAATTGAGCCTAAAGCTTCCAATGGTCACGGGTTTATTGTGGTTGCAATTGATTACTTTACCAAGTGGGTAGAAGTAGCTTACTACGCCAATGTGACAAAGAAAGTGGTTGCCCGTTTCATCAAGAATCAAATTATTTGTCGTTATGGAATCCCAAGCCCAATCATCACAGGTAATGGGACCAATTTTAACAACAAGACAATGAAAGAGTTGTGTGAGACATTCAAGATTGAACATCATAACTCTTCTCCTTATCGTCCGAAGATGAATGGAGTTGTTGAAGTTGCGAACAAGAACATCAAGAAGATTCTGCAGAAGATGGTGAAAACTTACAAAGACTGGAATGAGATGTTACCGTATGCCTTACACGGATACAGAACATCAGTTCGCACTTCAACAGGGGCAACCCCTTTCTCTTTGGTGTATGGGATGGATGCAGTTCTCCCTATCGAAGTAGAGATACCGTCTTTGAGAATCTTGATGGAAACCAAACTGGAGGAAGCTGAGTGGGTCCAGAACAGATATAACCAAATAAACCTCATTGATGAAAATAGAATGACCGCCATGTGCCATGTCCAGTTGTACCAAAAGCGCATCAACAGAGCATTTGACAAGAAAGTCCATCTCCGAGAATTCAAGGAAGGAGACCTTGTACTCAAGAAAATCTTGCCAGTCCACAAGGACATGCATGGAAAATGGAGTCCTAACTATGAAGGCCCATATGTTGTGAAGGTGGCATTCTCCGGAGCTTCCCTAATCCTCACAACTATGGATGGTGAACAACTGAAACACCCGGTGAATTCTGATGCAGTCAAAATATATTATGCCTAAAAACCTGATAGGTCGAAAACCAGAATGGCGACCTAGGAAAAAAATGGGTATCCCGGTGGGTCAAAACCTATGAAGGAGATCCAGGCAAAAGTTAGGGATAAAAACAAAAAATAAGAGCTCGCTAAGTTGAAAACCCGAAAGGGCGGCTTAGGCAAAAAAGAGCATCCCGGTGGATTGAAAACCCGAAAGGGTGGTTGTCATACCCTAATTTTTGACCCTAAGATTTTTCGCATCTCATCTGCATCTTGCATACAAACAAGATCTCGCACTGGTTCATTTATCCTTCTCGGGTGCAGGTTTATGCCTTACAGGGGATCACCATTTTTTATTTGCTTTCATTTGTTTATGTTTACTAACCATTAATCAAAAATCCAAAATATTTTTGTTTCCTTTTACTAACCTTTTTCTTTCCGGAAGAGGAACCTTTGAAAATGCCAAAAATAGCAATCCTACAGCTCAAGCGAAATTTCACAGACAAAAAAGTCGAGGACGATCCGCAAATAATTCAAATTATCAGATCAAGGATTTCCCAAGTTAATTGATTCATTCAAAGGATTTCCAAGGTTCATGTGTTCACTTCTTCGACGTACAAAAGAATCGGGCCACAACAACCAAGCAACCTCATTTGAATAAAATATTCAAATTTTGGCTTGGTTAACCGGTTAACCATAACCAGTACGAAATTTAAATTTTTTATTCAAATTCAGCACCCTTAGATCATTAATTTAATTGGAATATTCTAAATCCATTGGTTTCTGATTTCTCTACATCACTTTGATCATTTCCTACCATGAACCCTCACTAATCACCACTCTTTTCCATTTCCCACCAAATTTTCAATTACCAAACCTAATTTGAATTACCAAAGCAAGCTCCATTCCATCAAATTCCCATACCTAAAGTCTTTAAATAAGATCATAATTTCATTCATTCACCAAGCTTTAGAGAGCCAAATTCACCTTGCAAAAATTTCTACAAGCTTTTGATAGCCACAAAACCTCTTGCAAAATACTCCCCCAACACCAAAATTCTTAAAAGCTCACTTTCTTTCTTTTGAAGTTATCAAGAATTCACATTGAATTCTTGATTATCTTGAGCTAAAAGTTCATCCTTTCATTCTTTTGCTTATCAATTTCAGTAGATCTAAGCTTGTGTTGGTCCAATTTGAAGAAAAGCTTGTGGTAATTCATCTTCCTCCATAAACCCATATTCACCATCAACATTCAAGATGTAGATCTTTGGTGCTTTTGTTTCTAGATCCTTTGAATCTTTATTTGTTGTTTGATTTTAGGGATTCCACTGTATTTTAGTTTTAAAATTCGTGAAAATTCAGATCATGATCATCCAATGTTTGAGAAAAGGTTTCAAAATGGATCATGCTGAATTTTCTGCATTTTTCAGCTTCTGGTACAGCGTTAACCGGTTAACCATTTGATTAACCGGTTAACCATCTTCAAAACAACATAAATTATGTAAAATCTGCTTGTGTTAACCGGTTAAACGATTAGTTAACCGGTTAACACAAGTCAGAATGGTGTTTTTGGCTTGTTTCAAGCCCCTTTTTGGTTCCTCTTTCTTCTTCTTCTTCCTCCTTTTTATTTTTACCTTAGGAAGCACTTCTGGGAGTGATTTCTCCTTAATTTTAATAAACTTTGGGTGTAGATTAGAGTAGTTAATGTTCATTAATTCAAAACTATCTTTAAGTGGATTATTCAATTCATTTAAGGTACTTTGCATTAGTGATACATTTTCATGCTTGAATCCACCAAAATGAGTGATTGAACTTAAGGATGGAAGAATACCATAAGTGCGACTCAATTTGGTATTCACCTTTAGTTTTGTGCGGTATCGCGTCCGGATAACGACTTACATATCGTTTATCTCGCATGCATTAACACTAATATTATGCTCCTTAATTGGTGGTGGCCGGCCTCATTTGTAGGGTAATTACTTCGTAAATTACTCGGCGATTGCTTAACATAGACCTAAATTTGTCCCTAAATTCGGAATAAAAATCTAATTGGGTACTTGCACTTTTGTGGACCGGATATCTGTCATACCCCAAATTTGTCCCACTAACTTTTTTCTCTTCATCTGTATTTTTGTCATTGCATTACTAACCCTTATTCAAAATACAACAAAAGTGTACGCATTTGTCTATATTTCTTTGTGTGGATTCCAGGGTTTAGATGTGGATTGATCAAGACTTCAGATCAAGAGTGAATTTACTCGGTGATAGTATTTATAGTACTGGAGTTATTGGTAATCACCTCGGATCTTTTCTTTTGGAACGAGTTGGTTGGATTGGTATTAAAAAAAAAACAAAAAAAAAAACAAAGAAAGATTGCATTTCTTGGGTAGCCTTTAGTTTTCTTCGACTATTTTCATGCGTACAAGGCTTTTGGCATGGATGTCAACTTTGTTTTGTTAAACTTGGTTTTCATGGAAATTGAAATTAATTGATGGCAATAAGAAACTTGAATGTCTAAGCTCAAGTTTTGTGATACTTTGGATCCAAAATTCAAAGGATGTCAAAGCTTTTTTTTTTCTTTCAAATTCAAACTCTATGGTTAGTTTTGTTTCCAGTTTTGTTTCCAATTATTGAAAGTTAAGTGGGGATGTTGCACTGGGATAAGTTCTAACGGTAATAGCACGAAGGTGGCCAAATTATCAAATCTCATGAGTGCTTGCAGTATTACCCAACATGGCTATATCATCTTTGAAATACATGGACTCAAGAAAGTTTACAAAGTTAATAGTAAAGCAAAGTTAATAACTGTTAATCATGTGTATCTATTACAAGACCAGGGATTAAATTTCAAGATGGTTCAAAAAGTCAGGAAATACAGAATTATATGAAGGAATACAAGTCAAATTCTACCAAGAATTAAAGTGGAGCATAGTGCCAAGTTTAAGCAGGATAATGTCATCCTTTGCGCTAAACATTCACTTTAGTCTTCAGGACGTTTCATGTTCAGCAAAATGTTCTTTATGCCAATCATCAATTCAAGCCTTCATGCCAAGCTTAGTCAGCTAAACTTTCAAACTCCCAGTTGTTGCACCAAGCCATGGATATGCCTGTTAAAGAAGAACACCATGACAAATTTATTTTGACTAACCTAGCTACACAATACTTAAGTAAATCACAATTTGAGGGATCTATGCAGTACCAGCTAATTCAGACTTAGTAAGCATAACCTGCCATGAAAGATACCTCAAAGCCTCGCATTCATCCAAGCTCCCAGCCTCCTCCTCAATCTGCACCTCTACAGCAGCCGCCATCATTCGCCACCGCTGACGAAGTTCGGACTCTTTGGATTGGTGATTTGCAATACTGGATGGGCGTGAATTATCTCTACCAATGTTTCTCCCACACCGGCGAGGTTGGATCTGTTAAAGTTATTCGCAATAAGTAGACTAATCAATCTGAAGGTTATGGATTTCTTGAGTTTACTAGTCGTTCTGGGGTTGAAAGAGTACTTCAATAGTTTAAGGGTACCATTATGCCAAATGGTGGGCAGAACTTCAGTTTGAACTGGGTAACTTTTAGTTCTGGTGAGAAGCGTCATGATGATTCTCCTGATCATACCATATTTGTTGGAGACTTGGCTGCTGATGTTACTGGTTATCATCTGACGGAAGTATTTAGAGTTGGGTATAACTCAGTGAAGGGAGCCAAAGCTGTAAGTGATAGGCTCACTGGCAGGACAAAAGGTTATGGTTTTGTTAGGTTTGCAGATGAGAGTGAATAAATGAGGGCTTTGACTGAAATGCTAGGGGTTTCTTTGTTCCACAAGACTCATGCGTATTGAACCAGCTCCTAACAAAAAGCGTTAACACAGATGTCAAAAGCTCCATATCAGAATTCTCAAGAGGGACATAATGTTAGACTTTCATGCTACCCTGCAAAATTCAGAAAAAAAACAAAGATGTAACAATACATTGAGATAGTATAGTCACACAAAGAGGGCGAATGGAAAAGTTCACCTGAAAAAGTCACATTCTTATACATCTGTTGCTCAAATTCCACACCAGTTACAACATGAATATTTGATCAAAGTGCAGACCTGCCAAAGCATTAACAACCATGTCATTTGCTCTCAAACAAAGGGTCAATTTCATTTGCAGGATGTAGTGGCTTATGTTTGCAATAATACAACAGTAAAGATACAAATTCACGACAGTAAAAATCATGATTTTTCACAGTGGCCAGGATTTCAGCAAGAGTCAGCAAGGGGACCACACATTCTAGAAATCTTTCACTACAGACAAAGAATGCAACCTGGTCAGGACCCACACAATTTGGCTCAAAAACTCGCCCAACTGATTGAAATAGACAGCTCATGATTTTCTCTCACGTACCAAATAACAACCTCACACAAATTCCTTTTGGCTCACACGTATGATCCTCATTTTTCCATTATAAAAGTCAATCATTGGCACAGAAAGAGAGGACACCTACAGACTTGAAGAAACCCTAGCAGAAAACGGCGGAAGCAAGAAGAACAATACTCACTAAACCCTAAAAATCACAAAAGCTCATAACCTAGGGCTCATTGAGTCTCACACCGAGACTCATTTGAGCTAAGCTATTGACCAATCTCAAGAGTTCGCAGAATCAGCAATCACTACAACAGCAAAGCAAACAGAGAAAGGATAGTAGAAGACGCAAATATTGAAGGCGAAGAGGGTAAAAGAACTTACACATCGTCGAAGTCTAAAAGGATCGTCGGATAATTTTCTTCGCTCTATTCAGGTAACTTCTCTATTACTTTCATTCCTACCTTGATCTTGTTGTGAAAATCTTTTCCACCTTGATGTTATAAAAATGAGTCTAGGGTTTAGTCGTTCATCTGGTTGTTGAGGTATTTGAGCTATAGCCACAAATTATTGTGTCTCCAACGATGAACACTCCTTCACATCAGCTGATCTCTTCCATGGTTGGAGTTTGAGTCAAAGATTGAAGTTTCAAGTGAGTTGATGAGGGGGCTTGCTTACACGTTGGAGGGTTTTCTTTGATGATTTTGATTTACAATGAAGAAGATGAGAGTCGGGTATAGGAAGAGGAGACTCTGAGGATTTTTGACATCGCTAGGTTAGATTTCAAGATGTGAACATTGGTCTATGTGTAAGCCTTATTGTTTTATTTTTCGCAATTGACTGTTAGAGCATTTATCATGTGCCCTTTTTACACTGCCCAAGGGTAACGTTACACTTTGGCTCTCTGTGTTGTCCATTGTTGATAGCAACACGCAGGGGTCAAGTACAGGTGTTGGTAATAGGGGCGGTGTCCCTTTAACTTCATGTAGGTTTTGCTTTGTTTCTCTAGAATTGTGTTATTTGGACCATATGGGTGGGCCGGGTCCTGCTTGATACGGGTTGAAGTAGTTTATGGGTCTGTTCTGATTTATGCATGGCTAGCCTAGGATCCGTTTCCTTTACCGCATACAACATGATACTCTCTCTGTTTATTTTTCTTGTTTTTATTATTTTATGTTTTGAATATTATTTTTGTTCTATGATTATTATTCTTTTGATTTATCATAAAAATATGTCTCAAAAAATATATTATAGAGAATTATTTGGTTTTCACATAAGGGCCAATGATATATTAAACGGCCAATTTTTCGCCCGATTTTAATCGGTGATTTTTTGTCAATATGAGGCCCTCCTTTGTATTTAATTTTTCATTTTATCATTCCGACAAAACAAACATGTAATCTAATTTAGTTCATTTTATTATCCTTGATATTATTTAATTCAATTATTATTTATATTCATTATTTTATTTTTCTAACAATTCAATTCATTTATTTATTCATTTATTTTCGCATTAGAAAAAATTACGATTCGACTCCTTATAGAATGGTTCCCATTTTGAACCGATTCTAAGGCAGTTCACGAACAAAATTTTGTCGCGTCCCGAAAAGGTCCAACGCCTTCGAATAGTTGCGCTCGAAAAAAGGTCCAACGCCTTCAAATAGTTGCGTCCTGATTAAACAGGCTGAACGCCTTCGAATAGTTCAAACACACTGCACACACGCTTCCTCTTGGGCAAACTACAATGATACCCTTTATTTCTCGCAATCCCCTGTATTTATTTTGTACCCCTCTCCCATTAATTTGTACGCACTTTTATTTCTCGCATTTTAATTCTGAATCCTTGGTCCAACGCCAAGCGATTGCACTTTGCACACTTGCACTTTATTTTCCAGTTATTATTTCGTTTATTAGGATCCTCATATCCTTGCGAGCCGAGCGCTTCGTGCCTCGCTAACAAACCACAAAAATAAACCTCCACTTGCATTTACCCTCTAAACCTCAAAAAACCAAAATATTCCGATTAGATCCAAACCCTTGATCCAACGTCAAGCGGTCATAGGATAATAAAACACTTTAACAAAAACGAGAAGATTTGTACGCCACGAGCCTTAAGCGGTAGAAAGGGGGATAACGAGCTCTCGTTACTCGCTCCGATTATTTCGACGCAGGACGCTCGTCTTGTTGGGCGAGATAAACTATCCATAGTCTTTAGTACATTCGACTCCTAAACCCTTTCATCAACGAAAGGTAATAAAATCAACAACCACTACCCTTAGTAGGCCGAACTACGAGGCTCTGACTTTCCCATTGCACACGGGAGTACGTAGGCACGAGGATCTCAATCCTTGCCGAGCACCTAGGTTCAATCTAACTTATAATTCAACTCATTTCCCTCTAGCAAGCAATTCGTTTAGGCATAGACATCCTTTCTCGCGCGTTAACTTTGATGGTTCCCATCGAGTACGATGGATGTAGGGGGTGCTAATACCTTCCCCCTGCATAACCGACTCCCGAACCCAGGCAATGGTTCCGTTGACCTTTGTCCTATCCTTCTCTTCCCGGGTTTTATCTATATCTCCCCTTTCCCTCTTTGGGAATAAATAGAATTAGGTGGCGACTCTTCAGTCCGTCCGGCGCGCGGCTCCATTCATTCGGATCGCGTAAGGTCGTATTTTTCGGGGTACGACAGCTGGCGACTCTGCTGGGGACTGGTTCACCCATATGCGAGTCAAGCCTAGTCTAAGTTCATGCGCTTGTTTGGATGTTTTCTTTTATGCCTTGCTTGTTTATTTTTATCGCTTTCTTTATCGCATTCCATCTTATATATCTTGTGGCTCCTTGTTACTATAATTTGGATCGATACTTTGCAAAAGAAACTTGAGGGAAAAGCTCTATACCCGGGCTTGCGAGTACAAACTTAAGTTAGCGAGGTTGTGTAGTATGGGCTCCCGAGAGAACCTCTCTCGTGGGTTGTCGATACGAAAACCTCACTCGGAGTATATTTTAATGGAAATACTGACAACCGTCAAGCTCTTGGCGTGTGTGCTCAGTTGTTTTCATTAAAGTCGTTAACTCTGAGGACCTTTTAGAACCTTTTGGTTAAAACATCGGTTGATGGTTGCGTAGTATTGGGCACCAGGGTTCGCCCTCGCGTGGCTCGGTACGAAAACCTCACTTGGAATAGACTTACTCAATGGAGTTGATTGACTGTCAAGAATGTATGAATTTGACACGTGCATCAAACAGTTGAGAAAGTTCCATAACTCCAGGACTTTGTTTTAAACCTTGTGTCGGTGATCACGTAGTATGGACTCCCGAGAAAAATTGCTCTCGTGGGTTGTCGATACGAAGATCTCACCCAAAATAGATTCATATAGTGGAGTCAATCAACCGTCATGCTTATGGCGCGTGTGATGAACAGCCATATGAATTGATAACTTTGGGATCCCTAAAACTTTAGAGTCTACCCAGTGAGTTCTTGATCAGAGTATCCTCCATCTGTACCTTGGACTCGTGAGACCTGATCTTGTGATCCCGGATTCTGACATTGCATATCATCTCATTTGCATTATTTGTTCATCTTGCATTTCATTCCAAAACCAAGAACTTATTTCCATGTTCCTCCATCTTCAGTAAATCAAGCTGGTTTCCCGACGCCCGTATCGAGCTAGACGACCGTATCTAACTAGAGCCAACACTAGAAGACTGATGGACGTAATTCAAGAAGAGCAAGCTGCTATGAGGGAAGAGATTGACTCGGTCAAGAGCAAGATTGACCAGATTTATGAGACTTTGCAATCTTTGGCAAGAATGGAAGAACGTCGCGAAGCTGCTGCCGCAATGAACAATGCTCAAGTGCAAGGATCTACCTCACGAGCAATTCCTTCAGTTACAGTTCCAAATCCTTTGGTCTATAGTTTGCCTCCAGGTTTCACTCCTGCTGTTGAAGAGGTCACTTCTCAACCAATACCTGCTTCTGGTGTTACTATTGGTGCTATTCCTCAAGCTCAACCTATCCCAACTCAAGTCCAGTTTCCTCAAACTGAAGAGAATCATCAAGTTGAGTATGAGATGCATACTGCTGTTCCAATCACCAATCCTCATGCTGTTCAAGAATCTGAAGCTATGAAGATGTTCCGCGAGTTAGCTGAAAAACTCCGAATCATGGAAGGACACAACTCAACTTCTTTGAGTGCCTCAGACATGTGCTTAGTTCCAGATGTTGTGATTCCTGCTAAATTCAAACTTCCAGAATTCGAGAAATACAAAGGCCTCAAAGGTCCTGAGCTTCATTTGAGGATGTACTGCAGGAAAATGGCTGCTCATGCCAAAGATGATAAGCTTACGATCCATTGCTTCCAAGACAGCCTGTCTGGAGCGTCTCTAGAATGGTACATGCAACTCGAACGCAACAATGTTCGTACTTGGCTTGATTTATCTGACGCATTCAAAAAGCAGTACAAGTACAACACTGACCTTGCTCCTAACCGTACTCAACTTCAGAGTATGTCTCAAAAGGAAAGTGAATCCTTTAAGGAGTACGCCCAACGCTGGAGAGAGCTAGCCGCCAGAGTGCATCCTCCATTGGTTGACCGTGAATTGATCGATATCTTCATGGGTACCCTACAGGGGCAATACTACGAGAAGCTGATCAGCAGCGTATCTTCTGGATTTTCTGACATGGTGATGGTAGGAGAAAGAATTGAAGAGGGTCTGAAAAGCGGAAAGATCCAAGGAGGCTCTAGCAGCCAGATCAATGCCAAGAAACCTTTCAACGGGTACAAAAAGGGCGAAACAAATGCCATTTCCGCTGCAAATGGGAATTTCCAACAGAGTACACCTGCGCCAGTTCCCTACTACCAGTATCCTTATGTTGCTGCTGCACAATATGCTCCTATGCCATATCAGCCAGCTCCTCCAATGCCTTATCAGCAGGCCTTTCAAGCTTTATTTCCACCTCAGATGGCTCATCAACCACGTCCACCTCCAATGGTTGCAGCTGCGCAGTATGCGCCCAATCCATACCAGCAACATGCTTATCAACCACGGCCTGGTCAGCAACAACAACACGCTCCTCAACAGCGTCCCCCATATCAGCAAAGAGGATATGATAGGCACATTGATCCCTTGCCTATGATGTATACCGAAATCTTTAAGGGGCTAATGGCAAAAGGAACTCTTGTGTTGAAAGATATGCCACCTCAGACTGTTAATTCCCGGAACTATGATGCCAATGCTCGCTATGAGTATCACAAAGGCGCTCCAGGTCACACCATCGAGAATTGCCATGCCTTCAAACACTTGATTCAGGATATGATCAACTCTAAGGACCTCACTCTCACTCCGAGAAATCCAAATGTCCAAAATGATCCAATACCGTCACATGGTGCCAACAAGTGAAGACATGTGAAGGGGTTGTTGAATACTAAGCTGAGTAGTCTCCAACTTTGAAGCATTCAATCAAGAGAAGTTCATTCCTCAAATCAAGGCAGCCATAGCCATTTATAATTTTCGCATTCCTGTTGTTTTGTATTGTTTGTTTAAGTATTATTTGCTTTGAACATTGTCATTTGTACTTGGTTTTGTTAATGTTATGTTTATGCATGTTTTGAATCAGTTTATTCGCATTCGCTCATATTTATCATTTATCACAAAAATCACAAAAATATTCCCTCACTTCACTTTAGCAAATATTTGAGGGAGGATGATGAAAACGAAATACCCATAACTGTTGCGGTATGCTTTCGGATAAAACCTCGTCAATGATGTACAGGCATTCTTTCAAATCCCCAAACACTGGAGATATAAGGAGTTAATCACTAGTCAACCACTTCGAGCCTAGAAGTAGGAGTTTCTTTCAGATACAACCCTTACATCTAACTCGGGGCAGGGTAGTGTTCAGTTAACCTGGCTACACCTTCGAATCGCAAGATGAGACATCCCGTCAGAGGACCATCAACAAATGACTTGGCAGTCACAACATTCAACAAAATACGAAGAAAGGAAAAACACTAAGTTGAGCACCCGAAGGGAGACTTAGTCGAAAAAAACAAATCAAAAAGAGGAACTCAAATCCTCAGCAAAAGCAAAACAAATATCAGTGACCACCAAATCAAGAATCAAAGGGTCACCCGCAAAACAAAATGACTGTCATTTTCAAGCAAACTTTAAAGCTTAATCTTCATTCGTGCAAAGTCAAAACAAATGCATGTGTAGAGTTAACTGAATATAGGACAGGAGAACATCACGACGAAAGGTTGGGTACAAATCAAACTTTGAGCCTAATATCCTTTGTTTCTCAAACCATTAACCAGACCATGTTACAACCCTTGAAAGACCTAATTGAGGCGCGATTTATTCTGAAAGCATGCTACCAATAGGGTTGCGTAAATTGACTCCCATATATTTGCTAATCTTCAATCTCGATTGCACATTATTCTTGCTGCATATTTCACGCAATTTCTAAATCAACACCTCGTTTGGGCTAACGGTCCATTCGTCACACTTTCACAACATTCAAATAAATTGACTTTTTCAAAACTTACATGAACGTTGCATTAACATTACCATTTGTGTATGAACAATTTAATTGCAATTCAGTGCTTGACATCAGTGCAATCCCAACAAGGGGCAATCAAAAGAGGAATTTGAATCAACATTTCTTCAACAGTCCAATCAGGGACAAATCATCTTCAACAGCCCAATAAGGGGCAATTCATTTCAAAATTAGTCCAATCAGGGACAAAGCATCTTCAATAGCCCAATCAGGGGCAAGTCACCTTCAAAAGCTCAATCAGGGGCAGGTCATGTCGTGGCCGTTGTCAAAGCTTCCCCATCAAATTTATTTCAAATACCCTACAGGCAGGGGCAAGCAGACAAGGAGCAAATCTTCCTCTCTCTTCTCCCCAGCTGAGCAAACAGACCTTGCCAGACATTGGCAATCATTCAAAGCAAAATCAGTCTTCATGTGTCAATTAAGTCGCTTCGCTCATCAGCTTAGAGCATTCAGATACATCTTCTGACCAAACGACGTCAAAGATCGAGTGTCGGGAAATCAGTCCCTCCACCCACCCAAAAGTCCAATTACCATTGGCAACTACCAGACCAAAAGTCCACCAAGCTGGCACCTTTCTTTTTTCAATCACTCATATGCATCATTATGCATCATATGCAGTCATACGCATCATTTGCATCAATCATTTACAACATGTGCATCATATGCATGCCCAAACAAAAACAAACCTTTTATTTTCCCCAACAGTTTCAACCTACATCTCAGCGCATAAACATTTGCATCGTATCTCCATCTTTATGGAATACCATTTCAAAACAATCAAGCATAATTGCATAATTCAGGATCCAGGATCATACAAGTTTCCAGTCCTTTCCCCAGCGGAGGATCACATCAATCAGATTCCGGGCATCCTCTTGACGGATTCAATAGCCGTGTTGAAATTTCAGTCCATTTGCCTTATCATCCTCTGTTGATAAGTGATTTTATTTTTCTGTTTATTGCCTTATCATCCTCTGTTGATAAGTGAGTTTATTTTTCTGTCTATTGCCTTATCTTCCTCTGTTGATAAGTGAGTTTATTTTTCTGTCTATTGCCTTATCTTCCTCTGTTGATAAGTGATTTTATTTTCAGTCATTTGCCTTATCTTCCTCTGTTGATAAGTGAGTTTATTTTTCTGTCTATTGCCTTATCTTCCTCTGTTGATAAGTGAGTTTATTTTTCTGTCTATTGCCTTATCTTCCTCTGTTGATAAGTGAGTTTATTTTCAGTTTATTTGCCTTATCTTCCTCTGTTGATAAGTGAGTTTATTTTTCTGTATATTGCCTTATCTTCCTCTGTTGATAAGTGAGTTTGTTTTTCTGTTTATTGCCTTATCATCCTCTGTTGATAAGTGAGTTTATTTTTCTGTTTATTGCCTTATCATCCTCTGTTGATAAGTGAGTTTATTTTTCTGTTTATTGCCTTATCTTTCTCTGTTGATAAGTGGGTTTATTTTCAGTTATTTGCCTTATCTTCCTCTGTTGATAAGTGATTTTATTTTCAATCTGTTGCCTTGTCATCCTCTGGCGACAAGTGATTTTATTTTCCGTTTATTGCCTTATCATCCTCTGTTGATAAGTGATTTTATTTTCCGTTTATTGCCTTATCATCCTATGTTGATAAGTGATTTTATTTTCCGTTTATTGCCTTATCATCCTCTGTTGATAAGTGATTTTATTTTCCGTTTATTGCCTTATCATCCTATGTTGATAAGTGATTTTATTTTCCGTTTATTGCCTTATCATCCTCTGTTGATAAGTGGGTTTATTTTCAGTTATTTGCCTTATCTTCCTCTGTTGATAAGTGATTTTATTTTTTCTGTCTATTGCCTTATCATCCTCTGTTGATAAGTGAGTTTATTTTCAGTTATTTGCCTTATCATCCTCTGGTGATAAGTGATTTATTTTGTTAATTTGTTCTTGCTGTGTCACCCATTATTTACAGTTTTAATCATCTGCAATTTTCACAATTTCTTTCTTTTTCGGACAAATTTGGAGTCTGTTAATATCTAATTATCTTATACCTTGAAAGATTGAACGCGAATCAGTTCATCTTACTCGGTCTAAGCCAATTCGATAGGGGCATCTGTCATACCCCAAATTTGTCCCACCAACTTTTTTCTCTTCATCTGTATTTTTGTCATTGCATTACTAACCCTTATTCAAAATACAGCAAAAGTGTACGCATTTGTCTATATTTCTTTGTGTGGATTCCAGGGTTTAGATGTGGATTGATCAAGACTTCAGATCAAGAGTGAATTTACTCGGTGATAGTATTTACAGTACTGGAGTTATTGGTAATCACCTCGGATCTTTTCTTTTGGAACGAGTTGGTTGGATTGGTATTCAAAAAACAAAAAAAAACAAAGAAAGATTGCATTTCTTGGGTAGCCTTTAGTTTTCTTCGACTATTTTCATGCGTACAAGGCTTTTGGCATGGATGTCAACTTTGTTTTGTTAAACTTGGTTTTCATGGCAATTGAAATTAATTGATGGCAATAAGAAACTTGAATGTCTAAGCTCAAGTTTTGTGATACTTTGGATCCAAAATTCAAAGGATATCAAAGCTTTTTTTTTTTTTCAAATTCAAACTCTATGGTTAGTTTTGTTTCCAGTTTTGTTTCCAATTATTGAAAGTTAAGTGGGGATGTTGCACTGGGATAAGTTCTAACGGTAATAGCACGAAGGTGGCCAAATTATCAAATCTCATGAGTGCTTGCAGTATTACCCAACATGGCTATATCATCTTTGAAATACATGGACTCAAGAAAGTTTACAAAGTTAATAGTAAAGCAAAGTTAATAACTGTTAATCATGTGTATCTATTACAAGACCAGGGATTAAATTTCAAGATGGTTCAAAAAGTCAGGAAATACAGAATTATATGAAGGAATACAAGTCAAATTCTACCAAGAATTAAAGTGGAGCATAGTGCCAAGTTTAAGCAGGATAATGTCATCCTTTGCGCTAAACATTCACTTTAGTCTTCAGGACGTTTCATGTTCAGCAAAATGTTCTTTATGCCAATCATCAATTCAAGCCTTCATGCCAAGCTTAGTCAGCTAAACTTTCAAACTCCCAGTTGTTGCACCAAGCCATGGATATGCCTGTTAAAGAAGAACACCATGACAAATTTATTTTGACTAACCTAGCTACACAATACTTAAGTAAATCACAATTTGAGGGATCTATGCAGTACCAGCTAATTCAGACTCAGTAAGCATAACCTGCCATGAAAGATACCTCAAAGCCTCGCATTCATCCAAGCTCCCAGCCTCCTCCTCAATCTGCACCTCTACAGCAGCCGCCATCATTCGCCACCGCTGACGAAGTTCGGACTCTCTGGATTGGTGATTTGCAATACTGGATGGGCGTGAATTATCTCTACCAATGTTTCTCCCACACCGGCGAGGTTGGATCTGTTAAAGTTATTCGCAATAAGTAGACTAATCAATCTGAAGGTTATGGATTTCTTGAGTTTACTAGTCGTTCTGGGGTTGAAAGAGTACTTCAATAGTTTAAGGGTACCATTATGCCAAATGGTGGGCAAAACTTCAGTTTGAACTGGGTAACTTTTAGTTCTGGTGAGAAGCGTCATGATGATTCTCCTGATCATACCATATTTGTTGGAGACTTGGCTGCTGATGTTACTGGTTATCATCTGACAGAAGTATTTAGAGCTGGGTATAACTCAGTGAAGGGAGCCAAAGCTGTAAGTGATAGGCTCACTGGCAGGACAAAAGGTTATGGTTTTGTTAGGTTTGCAGATGAGAGTGAATAAATGAGGGCTTTGACTGAAATGCTAGGGGTTTCTTTGTTCCACAAGACTCATGCGTATTGAACCAGCTCCTAACAAAAAGCGTTAACACAGATGTCAAAAGCTCCATATCAGAATTCTCAAGAGGGACATAATGTTAGACTTTCATGCTACCCTGCAAAATTTAGAAAAAAAACAAAGCTGTAACAATACATTGAGATAGTATAGTCACACAAAGAGGGCGAATGGAAAAGTTCACCTGAAAAAGTCACATTCTTAGACATCTGTTGCTCAAATTCCACACCAGTTACAACATGAATATTTGATCAAAGTGCAGACCTGCCAAAGCATTAACAACCATCTCATTTGCTCTCAAACAAAGGGTCAATTTCATTTGCAGGATGTAGTGGCTTATGTTTGCAATAATACAACAGTAAAGATACAAATTCACGACAGTAAAAATCATGATTTTTCACAGTGGCCAGGATTTCAGCAAGAGTCAGCAAGGGGACCACACATTCTAGAAATCTTTCACTACAGACAAAGAATGCAACCTGGTCAGGACCCACACAATTTGGCTCAAAAACTCGCCCAAATGATTGAAATAGACAGCTCATGATTTTCTCTCACGTACCAAATAACAACCTCACACAAATTCCTTTTGGCTCACACGTATGATCCTCATTTTTCCATTATAAAAGTCAATCATTGGCACAGAAAGAGAGGACACCTACAGACCTGAAGAAACCCTAGCAGAAAACGGCGGAAGCAAGAAGAACAATACTCACTAAACCCTAAAAATCACAAAAGCTCATAACCTAGGGCTCATTGAGTCTCACACCGAGACTCATTTGAGCTAAGCTATTGACCAATCTCAAGAGTTCGCAGAATCAGCAATCACTACAACAGCAAATCAAACAGAGAAAGGATAGTAGAAGACGTAAATATTGAAGGCGAAGAGGGTAAAAGAACTTACACATCGTCGAAGTCTAAAAGGATCGTCGGATAATTTTCTTCGCTCTATTCAGGTAACTTCTCTATTACTTTCATTCATACCTTGATCTTGTTGTGAAAATCTTTTCCACCTTGATGTTATAAAAATGAGTCTAGGGTTTAGTCGTTCATCTGGTTGTTGAGGTATTTGAGCTATAGCCACAAATTATTGTGTCTCCAACGATGAACACTCCTTCACATCAGCTGATCTCTTCCATGGTTGGAGTTTGAGTCAAAGATTGAAGTTTCAAGTGAGTTGATGAGGGGGCTTGCTTACACGTTGGAGGGTTTTCTTTGATGATTTTGATTTACAATGAAGAAGATGAGAGTCGGGTATAGGAAGAGGAGACTCTGAGGATTTTTGACATCGCTAGGTTAGATTTCAAGATGTGAACATTGGTCTATGTGTAAGCCTTATTGTTTTATTTTTCGCAATTGACTGTTAGAGCATTTATCATGTGCCCTTTTTACACTGCCCAAGGGTAACGTTACACTTTGGCTCTCTGTGTTGTCCATTGTTGATAGCAACACGCAGGGGTCAAGTACAGGTGTTGGTAATAGGGGCGGTGTCCCTTTAACTTCATGTAGGTTTTGCTTTGTTTCTCTAGAATTGTGTTATTTGGACCATATGGGTGGGCCGGGTCCTGCTTGATACGGGTTGAAGTAGTTTATGGGTCTGTTCTGATTTATGCATGGCTAGCCTAGGATCCGTTTCCTTTACCGCATACAACATGATACTCTCTCTGTTTATTTTTCTTGTTTTTATTATTTTATGTTTTGAATATTATTTTTGTTCTATGATTATTATTCTTTTGATTTATCATAAAAATATGTCTCAAAAAATATATTATAGAGAATTATTTGGTTTTCACATAAGGGCCAATGATATATTAAACGGCCAATTTTTCGCCCGATTTTAATCGGTGATTTTTTGTCAATATGAGGCCCTCCTTTGTATTTAATTTTTCATTTTATCATTCCGACAAAACAAACATGTAATCTAATTTAGTTCATTTTATTATCCTTGATATTATTTAATTCAATTATTATTTATATTCATTATTTTATTTTTCTAACAATTCAATTCATTTATTTATTCATTTATTTTCGCATTAGAAAAAATTACGATTCGACTCCTTATAGAATGGTTCCCATTTTGAACCGATTCTAAGGCAGTTCACGAACAAAATTTTGTCGCGTCCCGAAAAGGTCCAACGCCTTCGAATAGTTGCGCTCGAAAAAAGGTCCAACGCCTTCAAATAGTTGCGTCCTGATTAAACAGGCTGAACGCCTTCGAATAGTTCAAACACACTGCACACACGCTTCCTCTTGGGCAAACTACAATGATACCCTTTATTTCTCGCAATCCCCTGTATTTATTTTGTACCCCTCTCCCATTAATTTGTACGCACTTTTATTTCTCGCATTTTAATTCTGAATCCTTGGTCCAACGCCAAGCGATTGCACTTTGCACACTTGCACTTTATTTTCCAGTTATTATTTCGTTTATTAGGATCCTCATATCCTTGCGAGCCGAGCGCTTCGTGCCTCGCTAACAAACCACAAAAATAAACCTCCACTTGCATTTACCCTCTAAACCTCAAAAAACCAAAATATTCCGATTAGATCCAAACCCTTGATCCAACGTCAAGCGGTCATAGGATAATAAAACACTTTAACAAAAATGAGAAGATTTGTACGCCACGAGCCTTAAGCGGTAGAAAGGGGGATAACGAGCTCTCGTTACTCGCTCCGATTATTTCGACGCAGGACGCTCGTCTTGTTGGGCGAGATAAACTATCCATAGTCTTTAGTACATTCGACTCCTAAACCCTTTCATCAACGAAAGGTAATAAAATCAACAACCACTACCCTTAGTAGGCCGAACTACGAGGCTCTGACTTTCCCATTACACACGGGAGTACGTAGGCACGAGGATCTCAATCCTTGCCGAGCACCTAGGTTCAATCTAACTTATAATTCAACTCATTTCCCTCTAGCAAGCAATTCGTTTAGGCATAGACATCCTTTCTCGCGCGTTAACTTAGATGGTTCCCATCGAGTACGATGGATGTAGGGGGTGCTAATACCTTCCCCCTGCATAACCGACTCCCGAACCCAGGCAATGGTTCCGTTGACCTTTGTCCTATCCTTCTCTTCCCGGGTTTTATCTATATCTCCCCTTTCCCTCTTTGGGAATAAATAGAATTAGGTGGCGACTCTTCAGTCCGTCCGGCGCGCGGCTCCGTTCATTCGGATTGCGTAAGGTCGTATTTTTCGGGGTACGGCAATATCTTGTTGATCGCGTAATCCCAAAGTGGTTAATCATATTGCATTAAGAATCGAGACTTATAAATGTTTGATGCGTAGGTGCTTTGGGTCTCCCAATCGCCTTTCAAATTTCATTGAATTCGGTTCGATTTGCCTTGATTAATCACTATAGTGTAAGATGCTAAGCGGATCCGGTTGCCTTATGATTTTGGTTATCTCTTTTTGGTTGTGGTTTATTAAGTTCAACATACCATTATTATGTAAATATTATTATACTATTAATATACTAACCTTTTAATTCATTCTCGCACCTTATCCTCTTTATTTCTATCTCTTGCTCCTTATCTCTTTTATTATGATTTTATTATTTTATATCATTCATCATATTGTTTATGTTTATATTCGTATTTTTCTTGTGATTTTTCCTTTGTCCATTTGGACACAAAAACATTAGTAAAGAATTAAACATCTAAAAACTTGTGACTTTAACTTTGGACTATGGCCACTATCCTTAGCATTGGACTTGGAGTTTTGGACTTAGATTTTACGATCTTGCCCTTTGCTTGAGTTATTATGGATTGAAGACCTTAGCCGATTTGGTTCACTTGTTTATGAAGATGGAAGTCTTATTGTTTCAAAGAATGTTCACCACACGGTTTGATCGTTCTTCCTTTAACGTTTACTTTCAAGTCTTAGGATAGTCTCTTCATCTCCTCCCACTTCTTAAATTTTCAAATCTTCTTCCTATTTTCAAAAACTTTCTTTGTTTTCAAACTTCAAACATTTTTCACAATCAAACCTTGACTTAGGTCAAGCGGTTTTTACCTTTTTGTTTTCATTTCTTAATAAATGCTAAACCACATAAGCATATCAAAACTTTCTTTTCAAAAACACTTTAAAAAATTCAAACTCATTCAATTGTTTTTGTGCCCTTGTGCACTTTCCTTTTTCATGTTTAGATATGATTCATTCTTTCTAGCGGAATTATTCGCTAAAGAATGACGACTTATCTCTACATTTTGAAATCAATTCCACTTATTGTTTCTTTTCACATTTTGTACCACAAACTACGAGGTTTTGATCTCGCATTGCACTTCGTGGGTACGTAGGCATGAGACAATCGTCTCTTCAAACACAAAAATATAAAAAAATAATTCTTTTCTCATCCCTCCACTCATATTTTACAAACCAATTTCAAACCAAAAAAAAGCGATAAATATTTCAAAGGGCTCCCGTGGAGTACCACAGACATTTTGGGTGCGTACAACCTTCCCATTGTGTAACCTATCCCCTTACCCGTTCTCTGCTTGTTTCATTTAGCTTTTGCTTTTAGATTCATTAGGTTTTATTCGCTCTTTTTCCCTTTTCCATTTGGAATAAAATAAAAGCGTGGTGGCGACTCTATTTACCTTGAGTTAAGTTAATCAATAGCTTACACTCATGATTTTACCGCTACAGAAAAGTGGCGACTCTGCTTGGGAGTCAATCTCTAAGTGGATTCGGCCTACTTTGATTTATTTACTGCTTTGGTTTGATTTGTTTGTTATTTGTTTGTTCTGTTTCGGTTTTGGTGATCTTCTGTGAGTGAGATAGATTCTAACCCGGATCTGAGTTGAACTTATAATAGGACGACGATATTCGAAGCGATACGCGATGGAGTAGTCCAAAGCGATATCAATTTGATAATCTCCACTCGGTTAGGCTCTCTTGGATTATCAATGTCATGATGAGTAATCATACGTGGCATTATTTTCTGACCTTGAGCTGATAATACTGAAAACCGTAGAACCCTTAACCAATCCAAGCCAATTTAGGAACGTAGTGCAGAAACTATCCGGGTGTAAACCTAAGGTGGTTGTTACGCGATACTACACTCAGACGAGGTCTATTTTAAGAATGTTATCGGTTGGGGAGTAATCCAATCTACCGATAATATTCTAAAGATGGCTGTTAACTCCGGGAACCTCTGTTAGCACCCTTTTGGTTTTTTGCAGGTACAATAAAGACAAACCTTAGTACATGCCTTTGTGGGTTGTTGGTTCTTATCCCTTGACTCCATGCTCGTGATCCGAACCTTTGAACCTGTGTGCTTTGCGTGATCTTGTTTGTGGTTGTTGCATCTACATATTCATCATTATCATCATCACAACCATTTTTCAAGGAAAACAATTCCGATTATTGCAAATATTGGAAAAAAGCAAATATTCCTTTTTGTCAAGATTTTTCATGACCGTATTCTCGATGTTGACCATGTCTGCAATAATCGAGTTATTTTTCTGAAAATGGAAGTGAACATTGCATATCATTGCATCCTCGCATATTCTTGCGTTCATTCGAGTTGTGTGGGAACTCATCCCGGTTGTTTCTTTCTTCAGTTGTTTGTTGATCCGTCAAGCTGTCTCCTCACCACAGATACGGTACTAGAGCTGCTAACAGATTGAGAGCTATTAGATTGAGAATGGAAAACCAAGAACAACATAACTTGGAAGTTCGGATGGAGATTGATGAGTTGAAGGTCAGTATGACCAGGCTCACTGAAATGATGCAAGTTCTGATTGCTTGAGGTGAACCACCTCAAAGGACTGTTATCTCTGAAGTTTCTACTATTGTTGTTGACCCTCCTGTGATTCAGCAACCGGCTTCTACTTGGCCAGAATTTGGGTTACCTCCGGATTATGTGCCAGTTTCTGCTAATACTGAAATGGGTGGTCCATCTGTTGTCCCAGTCTTTTCAGCTCTGACTTTTGTCGAACCTCAACCTGTTGTGCACACTACTGCTCAGACTACTTATTAGAATTCTCCTTTTTTGTACCAGACTGCTGGTCCACAAGCTGAAAGGGTGAATCTGTATATATGGATGAAGTTAGAGAGCAATGTTTGACTCTTGAGAAGAGGATAAGAGGTTTATAAGGAATATATGTCTTTGGTTCTGCTGCAATAGACATATGTTGGTCTTTGACCTAGTTTTGCCTGATAAGTTCAAGGTTCCTATATTCGAGAAATACAATGGGAATACTTGTCCAAAGATTCATTTGCTGATGTATTGTCGCAAAATGGTTGCACATGCCAAAGATGACAAGCTGCTTATTCACTTTCAAGATAGTCTGAGTGGTGCTTCTATGAAGTGGTATGTGGGACTTGAGAAGAGTCACATCCGAAGCTGGAAGGATTTGTCTGATGCTTTTGTAAGGCAATATAAGTACAATCTGGACATGGCGCCTGACCGTCGTCAACTTCAAAACATGTCACAAAAGGAGAAAGAATCATTCAAAGAGTACGCTCAGCGTTGGAGAGAGCTAGCTGCTCAAGTGGAGCCACCTTTGGTCGAGAAAGAATTAACTGGTTTGTTCATGGACACTCTTCAACCATTCATTTGGGAGAAAATGGTAGGAAGTGTTTCATCTGGTTTTTCTGATCTAGTCACTATTGGAGAAAGACTAGAGGAAGGTATTAAGAAGTGTAAGATTACCAATGTTGAATCTTCTAATGCTGCAAGAAAGTCTCTTGGGAATTTTCAAAAGAGAAGAGATGGCGATGCTTATGCTGTTTCAACTGATAGGAGGCCTTATCACCCGCAACAACGATATGTTCAACCATATGTAGCTGCAGTAGCTCCTGTTGTCAAAGCTCAACCAGCTCAAGCTCAAGTTCAAGTTCGAGCTCAACCAGTTCAAGCTCAAGTTCAAGTTCAAGCTCAAGCTCAGGCTCCTCATCCGGCTGCTGGACAAAATCAGTATCGCAATAGGCCAAACTTTGATCCTATCCCGATGACTTAAACTGATTTGTATCCTTCCTTGATTAAGAGTGGTATAATTACTACTAGACCTCCGCCTGCTGTTCCAGATCCTCTTCCAGCTAACCATAGATCGGATCTTCGCTGCAAGTTTCATCAATGTGGATCTGGTCACGACTTGGAACATTGCTTTGCACTAAAAGCTAAAGTGCAAGAACTTATTAGGAACAACATCCTTTCCTTTCATGACACAAATCCTAATGTTGTCAACAATCCTTTGTCGAAGCATGAGAAGTGAATCTTCTAGAAGAATTCAACAGTCAATTTTTTTTCAAGGCCAGAATCTCAGACATGACCGTTCATCCTTATTGCTGATGGATCACTAGGCCATTGTTTCTTTATGTTTGCATGTTTCTTCAATTGTATTAAGTTGTTTTCTCTTAAGCTTGTTTGTAATTTCATGTTGATTTTAATGAAATGAGCATTGCTTTGTTTTGATTCAATTTCATTTACTATTTGCATCTTTATGCTTTACATTTCAAGTTCATTTATCTTTTCTCAAGCTTTTACAATGTTTGGAGGGAGGATGATGAAAACAAGATACCCATAATTGTTGTTAGTATGCTTTCAATTGAGACATGGCTGATGATATGCAGGCATTGTTTCAAATCCCAAACACTGGAGAAATAAGGAAGTTAATCCCTTGTCAATCCCTTCGAGCCTTTAAGTTGGAGTTTCTTTCTATTCGAAAACCCCGCAATTTTAACCTGGGGATGTGTAGTTCTCAATTAATTCGAATGTGCATTCAAGTACAAGAGAATCATTCAAGACGCCTTTCAATAAAGGTTGCAACCTCAAGCTTTCCTTCATACACATCAAGAAGTGTCGAAGATGTCTCTCAATTCAAAATCCAATGACGATTCATCGTAATCATTAGGCCAGGCAGTCATTATCTTTCAAAAAAAATTATATTGAAAAAATGATGAAAAAAATCAAAGCCCGCTAAGTCAATACCTATGAAGGAGACTTAGGCAAAAAAAAATTGGGGCATCCTGCTGGCTGTAAGTTCAAATGACACAGTTCAGGCAAACGTTAGGGATAATAAAAGAAAGATCAATCAAGAGGTTCTCAAAATCCTCAACAAAAACTAGATGAGTGGACCAAAGTCCTCACCAGAAATAACAAAAAGGAAGAAGTGACTGTTATCTCAAAACCCTTGTCTTATGAACCATTTTCATCTGTGCAATCCCAAATTTCTTGGAGCTTGAATGCATAAGTTGATTTAATTGAATGTAGGACTGGAGTTCATTACGAAGTTGGGTTGGGTACAAATAAACTTTGAGCCTATATCCTTTGTTTTATAAACCGTGAATCAGACCACGTTACAACCTTCAAAAGTCCTAATTGAATCCATGTTTCTTTTGAAAAGCATACTACAACGAGGTTGCGTAAAATGACTCCCGAGTTTGTTACCAATCATTTGTTTCTTACTTTTCTTTATCTTTCATTTTGTCTCAACCTCCGTGTTTTGACAATGTTTTCATTTACTTTACCTCAATAAATTTCATTCCAAAAATGAATTTTGATTTCAAACTTTGCATTAAAATTACCAAGTTTGTACAAACATTTTTTATTTGCAAATAAACTTTCTTCATCAAGGAATTTTCAAACAGTTGAGAAACTTGGTCAGTGATCTTATCAGGGGCAAGTCCTTCCTAGGTCCTATGATTCAAGGGTTGTAGATCAGTACAAGTGGTTCTCAAATTTGGTTAATCATAAGATCTCTGCAAGATTCATACTTGGTTTATCTTCTCAACATTCATTTCAAGAACTGAAGCCATGATCAATTTATTTTCTCAACAGTCATTTCAAAGACTTGATCATATTTTCTCCGACAGTAGTCAAGAACTGAATCCATTATCAGTTCACCTTCATCAGTCATTGAACTTGGGGCAACTTTCTTCAAGAATCTTCAAGCAGCTTTGCATGATTTCTCTCAAAAGATTTTCAACTTGATATAGTTTACTGGTGTGACAAAGATATTGTTCAAGAGCATTAGCATCTCTAATCTCCGAGCAGAATGGCAGTGATCTCCGTGTCGAGGAACCAGTCTTTCATCCTTTTCCACTCCTCTAAGAGTCTAAACTGGTTGTCAGCATTTTCTCTCATATTATGTTCTTGGGTGTGTTATTCCCCATTTTCGTTAACCTTTGCATATTTGAGTGCATTATTCCTCATTATGCGTTTTCTTGGGTGTGTTATTCCCCATTCTTATTAAAGTTTGTGTATTTGAGTGTGTTATCCTCATTATGCATTATCTTGGGTGTGTTATTCTCCAGTTTTGTTTACGTTTGCATATTTGAGTGTGTTAGTCCTCATTATGCATGTTCTTGGGTGGGTTAGTCCCCATTTTTGTAAGTGTCCGCATATTGAGTGTTTTAGTCCTCATATGCATTTCTCGAGGTCCTGTTGTTTTCAACATCTTACCTTGTGATCAAAGTCCAACTTACTTGGCATTTATCTTTGTCTCTCCAGAACTTTTTCTTCATATACCTGTTGTTTCTCTCAGATATTGCACCTTTTATCTGATGCCATTCTCGGATGTCCATAGTGAAGTCATCATTGATTTGATATACTGTCCCGGACTTTTTCCCATTTCATTCAGTTTTGTCCCTGAATGTTGTGACTCACATTTTATCTGATTGCTATTCTCAGATGTTGTGATTACCTTTTTCCGATTTTCATTCTCGGATATCCCTTGTAAAGTCATTAATGCCATTCTTGGATGCTTCTGATGAATTTTTTATTATTTTTTTATTATTATTATTTTTTTATTTTTTATTTTTTTATTTTTTTTTATTTTTTTTATTTTTTTTTATTTTTTTTTTCCGGGACTTTTCTCACTTCATTCAGTGTCATTCTTGGATGTTGTGATCCCTTTTGTCCAATTGCCATTCTTGGACATTTTTCGCCTCAGCTGAGCCATGTGGTGGTCTCTAGCATGTTGGTTTTCCCCGTCGGAGTCTTATGCTCCTTATCCCTAGCGTTTTTTCTTTTTCATGTGCCGTTTTGTTCCTCACAGAGTTCTCTGCATACATCTCATATGCTTTCATAACATTTTCATAGCATTTCATATCATCTTCATATTATGTCATATCGTATCGTTTCATTTCATTTCACTTCATTCCATTTTTTGGCATCTTAGGATCAAAAATTTGGGTTTTTGATATTTAAGTATCTTCCATCTTGTCAAAACGAATATTTCAATCTTCATTGTCTCTGGATTGAAGAAACTTAAATAGGGGCATCTGTCATACCCTAATTTTTGACCCTAAGATTTTTCGCATCTCATCTACATCTTGCATACAAACAAGATCTCGCACTGGTTCATTTATCCTTCTCGGGTGCAGGTTTATGCCTTATTGGGGATCACCATTTTTTATTTGCTTTCATGTGTTTATGTTTACTAACCATTAATCAAAATCCAAAATATTTTTGTTTCCTTTTACTAACTTTTTTCTTTCAGGAAGAGGAACCTTTGAAAATGCCAAAAATAGCAATCCTGCAGCTCAAGCGAAATTTCACAAACAAAAAAGTCGAGGACGATCCGCAAATAATTCAAATTATCAGATCAAGGATTTCCCAAGTTAATTGATTCATTCAAAGGATTTCCAAGGTTCATGTGTTCACTTCTTCGACGTACAAAAGAATCGGGCCACGACAACCAAGCAACCTCATTTGAATAAAATATTCAAATTTTGGCTTGGTTAACCGGTTAACCAGTACGAAATTTGAATTTTTTATTCAAATTCAGCACCCTTAGATCATTAATTTAATTGGAATATTCTAAATCCATTGGTTTCTGATTTCTCTACATCACTTTGATCATTTCCTACCATGAACCCTCACTAATCACCACTCTTTTCCATTTCCCACCAAATTTTCAATTACCAAACCTAATTTGAATTACCAAAGCAAGCTCCATTCCATCAAATTCCCATACCTAAAGTCTTTAAATAGGACCATAATTTCATTCATTCACCAAGCTTTAGAGAGCCAAATTCACCTTGCAAACATTTCTACAAGCTTTTGATAGCCACAAAACCTCTTGCAAAATACTCCCCCAACACCAAAATTCTCAAAAGCTCACTTTCTTTCTTTTGAAGTTATCAAGAATTCACATTGAATTCTTGATTAACTTGAGCTAAACCTTCATCCTTTCATTCGTTTGCTTATCAATTACAGTAGATCTAAGCTTGTGTTGGTCCAATTTGAAGAAAAGCTTGTGGCAATTCATCTTCCTCCATAAACCCATATTCACCATCAACATTCAAGATGTAGATCTTTGGTGCTTTTGTTTCTAGATCCTTTGAATCTTTATTTGTTGTTTGATTGTAGGGATTCCACTGTATTTTAGTTTTAAAATTCGTGAAAATTCAGAGCATGATCATCCAATGTTTGAGAAAAGGTTTCAAAATGGATCATGCTGAATTTTCTGCATTTTTCAGCTTCTTGTAAACACCCCAAATTTGCCCTCACCCATTCACCATGGCTTGTGATCATTTCATATGCATAAACACAATCATATCACCTCATATCTCACTTTTGATTCACTACATAGTTTCTAAGTCATCTGCACCCAGGGTTTGTGATCTGAGCAATCCAAGAGCCCCTTGAGCCACTCCAGAGGCAACCAATCACTTCAAAGGGGTCCATGTGTGTTCTTATATCATATTACATCCTCTCAAAGTCAAAAATGCAAAAGAATCACAAGAACTGGGATTGGTGTGGATGCAGAGCCAAGTTTGACTGCATAGTTAACCTAAAATTAGGGTTTTGGTTTCAGAGGCCATAGCTCCAATTTCTTTGGTCATTTTTGTTTCCATTGGTCTCTATATGGTATAGGGAGTATGCATATCAATTTTCATGAAGAAATTCCATGGGGAAGTCATCTGATCAAGAGTTGACTTTTCAGACAAGTCAGTGTAAAATCAGGGCATCTGAGACCCCCAATGACCCAACCAATGGGTGATCTTCATCATTTTGAGTGTATATGATCTTTATTTGATCATGGAAGAAGTTTGAAGTTCATAAAAATCAAGAATTTAGGGTTTTTGCAAATGTTGACTTTTTGGGCATAGTTGACTTTTCAAGAATGCTTCATTTTAGGTCATTTTTCAAGCCTTGATTATTGATCCAAAAAAGCTTCAAATGGAAAAACTTTGGTCATGAAATTTGTAGATCTCATCTTTCCCTTTTCAAAAAGTACAAGAACATGATCAAATTCTTTTTGGATCAAAAGTTATGGTGTGACAAAGTTAGCAAAAATCATTTATTTTCAAGATATGCACCAAGTGTGAAAGTTGCAAAATCATGTACCAAGGCAAAATGCAACTTCTAATTGGCATCAAACCATCACATAAACATCATGTAAGTCCTAAAATTCAGAATGAACTAGGCATTGCTCATGTTTCATGACTTTTGGGACAAGGTCTTTCCATATGAACCAAAAAGCCAACAACTTGCAAAATCATCATGATCACTTCACCCACTTGATGCATTGGATGCTGCACTTTGGATAGCCTCTCACCTCACCTTGCTGCACCAGAACCAGCCCATGTACTAGCTATAGATCAACCCATACTTTCCTTACACAAAATTTGACTTTTTGCAAAAGGTGACTTACCAATCAATAAAGCACATGTCCAATCATCTGACCAATGAGAGAGGTTTATGTGGACAAAGAGCAAGCCATTCCATACATCTAGCAAGGATGAAACTCACTCATCCAAGACATTCACAAAAACACTCCTTTTTGCATAAGCCTTCGAATCTGCCTCCACAAGCTCAGAACACTCAAACCATTTCCACACTTCAACTCACCATACTTCATAGACCTCAAAGCACCAAGAGCCAGGCTTGATTTGAGCAAGAACACCCCATTGCCATTCTTCACCTCAGCCTGCATTTTCCTTCGAATCTCTCTCCACAAACCTCAAACACAAGAACAAACTCCACCAACAATCTCTACTCACCTCACTGACCAGAAACCAATCATTGTTTTGGCCTGAAACACCCCATGTCTCAAATACGATTTTCACATGCCCTTGGTCAGAGCTTCTGCAAACTCACTCCAGAGGTTGTTTAAACTCCAACTAAGCATCCAAAGCTTCAAAGGTGGATCATTGGGACCTGATTGAGCCAAAGAATCATCCAGAAAGCTCCTAAATCAAAAGCTCCATCTCAGGTGACACCATGAACTTTTTTCCAGAACTCCATTTTCTCGTTAGAATCTTGTTTAGCATGTTGCACTGATCATTGGGATCTATTTACTTTTGAAAATAAGCCAGAAATGAGTATGTTATGGTGTTCTGAAAGTTTGACCTAGAAATTTCATTGCTTCGATTCTTGTTTGTGTGTGAGTTTAAACATGATTTGATGTTGGATTCGTGCTTAGGGTAGTTGGTAGATGGTTTCTGGAGGTTTGGAGCTTCTGATTTGGCCTGGGGAGAGAGATGGCATTTTGAGGTGAACGGAGAAGATGACCGGAACACTGTTCCGGTCATCTGAGAGTGATTAACGGCAGGGTTAGGGTTTTAAGCATTAATTAGCGAATTTGAATTTGGACCGTGAGATCTGGCGCCAAGTCAATTCCCGCCCTGGCCACTTTAAATCTCACGCGTTGGATCAGCATACTTTCACTTAATTCATTTAAAATTCATTTATTTTCATATTTATTTCATTTGTTTTGCATAATTATTTAAAAATAGTAAAAAATGCATAAAAATTATGAAACTTTTTCTTCTGAGTTTTATTAATTTTTATGACCCAAAAATATTTTTATTTTATTTTTTATCATTAAAAAAGTATTTTTAAATATTTAAAAGATTATTTTTAATTGATTAATGGAAATTAATTAATTAAAAATACTTTTAGGTATTTAAAAATCACCAAAAAATTCATGAAATGTTCTAAGACATTTAGAAACATTGTCCAACCTTCAAACCAAATTTCTTTTTTGATCTTGATGCATTTTAAGAATTTTTCATTGAATTAAATCATATTTTGTGCATTATTTTGATCATAAGTTCAAAAATCATTTCTGCCTATTTGAGAAGAGTTGGACATTGATTCTTTTTGCTTTGTTTTGTGTTTGGCATGTAGTTTCTAGGGTAAAATGGCCATGATTTGTTTCCTCATTTTCAATTTGTTTGGTATTTCTTTTGTTTAAGAGCCCTAAAAACCCTAATAACTTAGAAAATTCATATCTTGAGATTGGTTGAGAGTTGAGACCTCCCCTTTGGACTTTGGTTTGGTATAGGTTTAGGGTTTCTTTGGGTGGCATTTTCCATTTTTTAAATTAGGTTTTGCTTCTGTTTTTGGTTTTTGTTTGTTGTTTGATCCATAAACCCTAATTTGGGCTTTCATTTGCATACCTCTTGCATTCTCTTGCATAACATGACTTGCCATGCTATTCCATGCCTCCATTTGATTCATTTGACATCATAAGACATGTAGAAAGTATGTTTGATCATTGCATTACATATTTGCCATGTTGTATGCTTTGTATGCTTCCTAACTTGTCATGTGTATCCATGCTTCCTAACTTGCTTCATTTGCATTCATGAACTTGTATGAGCATATCCATGCCTTGCCTCATGTTTGTAGCACTCCATAGCATCATTATCATCATCAACATGCTTCTGGTTTTGTTTTTTTTCATACCCTTTCATCCCATTTAGCATTGCATTGTATTTCTTTCTAACATTTCAGGTGGTAAGTAAACTTGAGAAGTGAATTTGCCTTCACTTCTCATAACTTTTCTTTTCATCTCTCTTGCATCCATTGATGCATTCCTATATGTGTTTGAGATTGAGCTTGCTCATTCTTGTTCTTCCCACTTTCTTTCTCCAAGTGACTTGACTTCTTAAATGAAGCAAGTCACTTTGCTTCTCTTGATCCTGTTCATCTGCTTCCTGGTGGTTCCATTGAAGATCTTCTTGGTGAAACCTCACAAACCTTAGGAACAACCAAGCATGACAATGATTAGGGTTTTGATTAGTCCCCCCTTCTTAGTTTTACCTTTGTGTCTCTTTTGAGTCTTCTCCTCTCATCTCATAATCAGGGACTAAACCCTAAAGGCTTTAAGGCTTTGTGATTAAGCTTATGCCTGCATCCTTCTCTTAGGATGGAGTGTATAACTTTAATCCTAAGTGTTAAACCCTTAATGTGTTTAAGTCTTTTAATCAATTCACTTAATAAGTATCAAGACATCACACTTGTAACTTGGGCCTTGCATTAGGGTTCTAATTCTTCCTTAATTGGTTAAGAAGGACTAACCCTAGTATTAATGGACAAGTCCCCCTCAAGTTGTCTTACAAATCATAAAACTCACTTCATCATCATATCATTAAATAAAATCCACTTAATCAAAGGCTTGTTTTGTCATGAGTTTAATCCCTAATCATGGATTAAGTTGAGGAGCTTTCCTCAGCTTAAACACTCTCATCTATTATCCTTCTATTAGGATGGTGTAATGAGTCTGTTTAATCTTTGATTATGGCTTAACCTCATCACTTAACACTAAAAAAAAAAACCACAAAAACATCTAAATAATCACAAGTAGGTTAATGATCTTAATCCTACATCAAAGGCGATTAAGTGTGAGAATCTGACTTCACACTTAAGGTAATTCTCATTACCCCTAATCATAGGGATGATGTGATGAGTTTACCAAATCCATTGGTTTAGGCTTAAGCTCATTAACTTATGACAAACTTTCAAAAGCAATAAAAGACTGAAAACACAAAAACAAACAATAATCGTCTCCTTCGGGATTCTTTTCTCATCTCATTCACTCACAAACGAGAACTCGCTTCTTCCGTCTAATGCAAGACAGTAAGCACCTGAGCCAGACAGGTCATACACTTGAGCATAGACAAGTAAGCAGTTCACAGGTCAATTCATCTTTCAGTCTCTTTGGGTCGAACTACGGTGTTCTGACTTCCTCATTGCACGAGAGGATACGTAGGCATAACTTAACAGTTATCGAACAAAAGTCTCTGTACATTCCCCCTCCTTCTAGCTTCATTCTTTTAGCCTCATGATCATGAGCAGTTCTTTTTCATTCTCACACTGACACTTTCATACTTCATATCACTTATACACTTTACACTGACACCTGTACATTCTTTTCCAGCTATTTTATACACAGATTGCACTGACACTACCCCTTTAAAACACAAATCTTTTAAGCGTGGATCCCGTCGAGTACGACGGACAATCTGGGTGCTAATACCTTCCCAGGTTGTAACCAACCCCCTTTCTCAGTCTCTCTGGTTCGCAAACCGTCTTATCCATCTTTTTCTAGGTCTATGCAGCATTACCTTTCCTCCGGGATAAAAATGCCTAGCTGGCGACTCTATTCATTCTCCAGTGAGTTCACGGCTGTGTGTTCTCATTGTCCCTCTCGCCGACCGTTCGCGTCTGTACCTTCATATGATCCATTTTCATTTGTCGGGAGCGACAGCTTGGCGACAGCTTGGCGACTCTGCTGGGGACCCTTATACTGCAACCAGGGCTTCTGGTTCTTTTTGTGGGTTCCTCCTAGCGTTTGATTGATTTGTGTTTACTGGGGTGTTATGTGTTATTTGTGTTTGTATATTTGTATTTATTTTTGCTTTATGTACAGTTTTGCTTACTGCTTTCTTTATAGCTTTGCATATATCATACTGTCATATTGTGTTGGCTGGATCTGTTGTTTCTGTTTTGGTGGGTGGGGTTCTATTGAGAGTTGAGGTCCTATACCTGGGACCTGAGTGACACCTAGGCTAGAGTGAATCATATTCTTTCCCATTCCATTTCGGTCTGGTGCGGGAATATGAAACACGGTTCAGATGTGGGTTTCTTCTTGAGAACTCTGTGTTACAGATTTCCTGCAATGCTAGGGCTATCTGGGAAGCCTGCTAAGTCTGGATGACCTTTAGTATTGACCTTCAGAAACTGAGGTGAATTAGAGGAGGAATTGTTATGGTTATTGTAAACACTGTACCTCCGGGTTGGAAATGTTTACACTTCTCATAACTGATCCAAGTCTGAGGATCCTTGTTCTAGAACACCACCTGTGAGGGGGTTGGGCTGTTTACAGGTTTGCAGGTACCTTGACCTCAGAATACCCTGTTACTTTGATTTGTTAAGAGTACTCCATGTTGGACAGTTCTTGTGATTCTAAAACCCTGGACATATGGCTCTTTATTTGAGCCCCCTACCTTGGTTACTGGATCTATAGACCTCCATCTGGAATTCTTGAACACACTTGGACCTATATCAGGGCATTTTGATCAGATCCAGCTCAGTCACAGACCCTTTGCATATCATTTGCATACATAATCATTGCATCATATTGACATTTGCTTATTTGTTTCAGGGTATCCATCTTCATTTGGTTTTGGTTTTGACCCCATCTTCAGTATTGACCTATCTTCACCAGCACCTGCTTTAGTTATCAACACCTGCTTCAGTTATCACCAGCACCAGCCAGTCAGTGGCCCTCTTCTTCAGCATCAACATCAGTACCTGTCTCTACTCAGTCTCAGCATCATGGCTCCTAAAAAGAGCAACATCACCTATCACTTCTTCCAACCAGAGTTATCAGACATCAGGAGGATTCAGACCCTGATCACTCCAGATCACATACCCTTGTTCAGGGAGCATTATGGGGATATACTTGACATGGTTATGGATCTGGACCCATCACAAAGAAGCCTCATCCACACCTGCATTCAGTTCTATGATCCCCCACTGAGATGTTTCACCTTTCAAGACTTTCAGTTGGGCCCTCTGTTAGAAGAATACTCATCGTTGGTTGGTTTGCCTATCAGGGGTGGAATCCCTTTCAACCCTGAGATGGTCTTTCCTGCTAATGGAGAAGTAGCAAAAGCTTTGCATCTGGAACCTGTTTTGGTTGAGCAGCATATGACCTCTAAAGCTGGAATCCCTGGTTTTCATCTGGACTTCTTAATTTCTCAAGCTAGTCTAAAGGCTTCCCTGGGGGAGTGGAAAGTTGTTTGTGCTTTGTTGGCCCTAAGTGTATATGGAATTGTGTTGTTTGCAGATGAGCCTCGATTCATTAGCAAGAATGCAATCCATCTGTTCATCTTGAAGAACCCAGTGCCAACTTTATTGGGGGATCTTTACTATTCAGTGCATCAGAGGAATGAGAAGCAGAGGGGAAGGTTAGTGAGGTGTTGTGCTCCATTGTTCCACACTTGGCTTCTCAGGCATCTACCCAGGACAGATGCATTTTTAAACCCTCATCAGCAAAGCAACTGGGCTAAGAGACTCACTGTCCTAACTTCAGCCGATATCAGATGGTGCACTCAAAGCACCAAGGGTAGGGATATCATCACCAGCTGTGGACATTTTCCCAATGTGCCTTTAATAGGAGTTAAGGGAAGTATCAATTACAACCCTCTGCTGTTCAGGAGGCAATTGGGCTATGCACTGGTCCACACTCCTAGGGCACAGGACTTGGTGGAGACCCTTTATTGTGAGAACAAGATTAGTTTGGCTGTTGTTAGGCAGGCTGCCTGGGCCTGGGATAATGTTCAAACCAAGGGAGTCACCATTCTAGGGAAGTGTAATAATGTGGCATCAGCACAATATTATGAGTGGTCCCGTGCCAGGGCCCAATTCTCTGGAATGCCCTTTACCATAGAAGACATGCCTGAGTCATCTTCAGCACCACCCCCTGCCACCATCAGTTTGGAGGAGTTTGAGAGCTTGAAGGAAAGAAATGAGAAGCTAACCCAGGCTTTGCAGAAGACCCTCCGGGAGAGGAGTGAAGGTATGAGGGAGATTGAGAGATTGGAGAAGTTGAGAGTGGAGCATTTGACTAAGATTGAAAAGTCTGGGGATTATATCAAAAAGTCTAAGGCTGGTGAACAAATTCTGAAGAATGCTTGCAAAGAAGCCCAGTTCCAGAGAGCAAGAACAGACTTGTACTTGAAGGAGAGTCAAGCCCGGTGGGTCAGGATCACCGAGGCTCGTACCCTGGAAGACAAGAGAGTTCAAGACAAGATGGAGCAACTAGAAGCAAGTGCAAAAGAACAACAAGAAGCCCTGGCAGCAGCCCAGAGGGAGATATCAGAATTGAAGATCAAAGCAGGGGTGAAGAGGTCCAAGGACCAAACTCAGCACAAGAAACTAGCAGCAGCTATTGCAACCCGGAATCTCCTCATCAGGAATCTCACGGAGCGTCCGACCGATCCTGTGACCGAAGCACTTCTCAAGGAAGTTCGTGAGGATGAGTTTGGTCTTGGTGTTTGACCATTTGTTTGTTGTTGCCTTCTTTCCGTGTACTTTTATTTTCTTGTAATGTATTTTGACCCCTTAGAGAGCTTGTGTTGTAAAATGAACAAATTGTATCATTTCACCTTCTGTAATATATTTATGTTAGTTTGCGTCACCTGAGTTTTCTTCAAGCAACAACGACAATATCTTCAAAGGGTCTGGAAGGGTCAAAACTGAAGACCAAACCGGATACCTTGAGAGCAAATAAGCATAACTGCATTGCATGCTAACCCTTTGTTTGTTTTGTAGGTTTTGTTTTATTGTTGCTAACCTCTGTTGTGATATCTCAGGAACTATTGCTAGGCGCCGAGTATTTCCCCTCAACCGTCCGCACCGTTATCCAACCCGAAACAACCTTCCGGGAATTCAAATGGATCAGATGCAGCAGGACCTCACTGAGGTCAGAAATCAAATGGCAAATGAAAGGCTAGAAATGAGGAACCAAATGACTCAGTTTATGGAAGTTATGAACAACATGGCTCAGAGCCAGGAAAGATTGAGAGCCATGGTGGAAAGGCAAAATCAAGAGGATCCACATATAGGGACTGCCGGTACCAGTAACAATGAAAGGGTACAACCTCACGTCAACCCCCCGGTATTTGGGCCACACCTCCATCCTGAGGTCAATATTCCAGCAAATGTTCAAGGGACTGCCACCGCAGCTAGGGTACTTCAAGAAGACCCCCAAGAGGACCAGTTTACAGTAATGGGTGCTGGGGAAGAAGCTTATGATAGGAGATTGGATGAGATAGCTGAGAAGTTGAGGTCCTTAGAATCTCAAAACTCTTTGGGCTTCGACGTCATGGATATGGGCTTGGTAGACGGGGTTAGGATTCCCCACAAGTTCAAGCCTCCATGTTTTGAAAAGTATAATGGGACTTCTTGTCCTCGAACCCATCTACAATCTTTCCTCGGGAGATTAAAAGCTTATACCATGGACGAGAAATTGTGGATGTTCTATTTTGAAGATAGCTTGACTGGAGCTTCGAGGGAGTGGTATTCCCATCTGACAAGAGCAACTATTAGATGCTGGAAGGACCTGGCAGAGGCCTTCATCAGACAGTATCAGTATAATCTAGACATGGCACCCAACAGGACCCTCCTGATGGGAATGTCACAGTCTTCAAGGGAGAGTTTCCGAGAATATGCCCAGAGATGGAGGCAACTGGCTGCTGCTGTTCAACCACCTATGTCTGAACGGGAAATGGCAGATATGTTCATGAACACCCTTCAGGGAACATATATTGACAGGTTGGCTGCTTTCTCTTCTACTAGCTTTGCAGATGTTGTCATAGCTGGGGAGAGAATTGAAAGCCTGTTGAAAATGGGTAAGATCTCTGATAATGGTGCCAACTCGTCCAGTAATGCAAGAAAGCCTTTTGCAGGCCCGAGAAGAACTGGCGAGACCAATGCCATCCACACCAACAGGGGCAGGCCCCAATATGCTCAAAGGTCAATAGCAGCAGTCACCATCCCTGCTCCAGCTCATCCTCAGCCAGTCTATCAACCTCCTCAACAAAACTATCAGCCGCAACCTCAGTATCATCAGCAAAATCAGTATCCTCCAAGAAATTACAACAACAGCAACAACAACAATAACCAGCAAAGGCCGTTCCAACAAAGGCCATCTCAAGCTAACAGAGTGATTGATCCGATCCCCATGCCATATGCTACTTTGCTGCCACAGCTTCTGAAACTCAACCTGGTTGAGCTAAGAACGTTGGCACCTCCGGATCCCAACAGTCTACCAAGGAATTATGACTCCAATGCTAGGTGTGCTTTTCATTCAAACGCACCTGGCCACAGTACAGAAAAATGCAGGGCTCTGCATATGAAGGTACAAGACCTGGTAGACTCCAAGGCTCTGAATTTCGCACCACCGCCCAATGTCAATAAAAACCCGATGCCAAATCATGGTGGTCCCCGAATTAACGCTATTGAAGAAGACCAACCGTCTTATTTAATAACCAGTGTGGGACAGATCAAGACACCATTGGTAGAAATTAAGGCTCAGCTCTTGGAATGCAACATGTTCCCGGGGTGTGAGTTGGGGTGTGCTTACTGTAATATCTCAGTAAATGGGTGCGATAATTTGAGGAATGGCATAAATGGCCTTATTCAGAGCGACCAGCTCCAGATCACTACATCATTTCCAACAAATCCAACAATATCATCAGCAACGGTTTCAGAACCTCCTACAACTGCAGCAACTATTGTTCCTGACAATTCTTCGGCTTCATCAACAAGTACGTCATCCATCATCTCAACTGATCAGTTTACAACAAATCTTCCTGCTACAACTTCAGCTTCACTCCACTTCGAGACTCCTACAACGACAACATCCATTCTTCCGCCAATATCTCCTACAACTCCAGCAACAAATCATGAAGATGTCTCTACTGTCACCATATTTTATGATCCTGAGAATAACTCTGCCTACCATTCAGAAGGTGCTGCTCCCACCAGAGCGCCAGTTACAATCTTTTATGATCCACAAACAATTACAGTCCCTTCAGCAGCAGTAATCAGTCCAGTCACTGTCACGGTGCCTGGACCAGTACCATATGAAAGCAATAGGGCCATCCCTTGGCACTATGGCTCAGACGTGTACTGCGAGGGAAAAAGAATCACTCTGGAAACATCAACACCTGCACCACAAGTAGATAATGTGGGGGGAGGCGGAGGCTTCACTCGAAGCGGACGTCTCTTTGCTCCACCAATGCAAGGACCTACTGCCGAAGCAGAAGCTGCTGCCAAGGCAAAAGGAAAGAGCCCGGTGCAGGAGGATCAAACTGTTAAAGAAACCTTGAAGACACCGTTCGATCAAGAAGTTGATGAGTTTATGAGAATCATCAAAAAGAGTGATTACAAAATTGTGGATCAGCTTCACCAGACGCCATCCAAGATCTCTATCCTCTCACTGCTGATGTGTTCCGAAGCCCATCGGAATGCATTACTCAAAGTCTTGCACGCAGCTTACGTGCCTGAAGAGATTACTGTCAACCAGTTGGAAACCGTGGTTGGAAATGTTACTGCTAGCAATGGGCTAGGGTTCACCAATACTGACTTGACAGCGGATGGCCGCAACCACAACAAAGCCTTGCACATAACCATGGAATGCAAAGGAGCTGTCCTTTCTCATGTGCTGGTAGACACAGGTTCGTCCCTGAATGTCTTACCAAAGAAGGCTCTGGTGAAGTTAGAATATGATGGACTGGCATTGAGACCCAGCAACCTGGTAGTAAGAGCCTTTGATGGTTCTAAGAGATCGGTTCTGGGAGAGATTGAGCTACCTGTGACAATTGGCCCACAGACCTTTAAAACTATCTTTTATGTGATGGACATTCAGCCCGCCTACAGCTGTTTGTTGGGTAGACCCTGGATTCACGCCGCCGGCGCAATAACGTCTACCCTTCACCAAAAGTTAAAATATGAGTGGGAAGGCCAAGTTGTTACAATCTGTGGGGAGGAGGATATATTTGTTAGCCATCTGGCTACTTATAAGTATATTGAAATGGATGGGGAGATCCATGAAACAATGAGCCAAGGATTTGAAGCCTTGAATGTCAATGAAGCATCTGCTGTATCTGGGATCTCCATGTCATCATACCAACAAGCCCGGAAGGTTGTTGAGGAAGGAACTGCCCTGGGCTGGGGCAAAGTTTTAGCTGTGGAGGAGAAGAAAGACAAATTTGGGTTGGGTTACAAACCAACTCAACATCAAGCAAAGGTTGCTGGAGAGCCTGGTTTTGTCAGTGGGGGGATGCTTACCCCTGATGCTATCAACTGTCTGGAAGACGAGCTGGAAGAGGAGCGCAACCTGGAAAGCTGGATTCGTCCAAAGATCCCGGGGAGCAGTGTCTCGAACTGGTCTTCCCAGGAAATTATAAGAGTTACTCATGCAGAGTAATTATTATTTCCTGTATTTTTATAAGCATGCATCAAAGTCTTGCATCTTGCCCAAGATGACAAGACTCATTTTGTAATCGGGCCATCTGTACTTTTTGTGCAAACAAGATCAATTAATGAAATATCAGACATCTTTTTTGCAAATGAGTCTTTTTCTTTTCGTTCACTGTTTTTCCATTTTTCTTTTTGTACAAAAAATAAATGGCAGTGTTTTCAAAATGACAACTTCATTTCACTTTTCTAAAACAAGATTAAAATCAAATCACTAAAATGAACAACTGAACCCTTGCAGAGTGTGCCTTCCAGACAGCACCGACAACAGCACGACTATGACTTCGTATGACTTTGACAATCCGATCAATCAAGCCGATGAAGGGGTTGAAGAAGAGTATGAGCTTCCTGAAGAGCTAGCCAGGTTGTTAAGACAAGAGGAAAAGGTTATTACTCCTCACCAAGAGGAGGTCGAAGTAATTAATCTTGGTACAGATGAAGACGTGAAAGAGGTTAAGATCGGGGCCTGCCTGCAAGACTCAGTGAAGAAGCAACTGGTTGATCTACTTCAAGAGTATGTGGATGTGTTTGCTTGGTCGTATCAAGACATGCCAGGGTTGGATACCGACATTGTTGTGCACAAGCTGCCTTTGAGAGAAGAATGCCCTCCAGTCAAACAGAAGCTGCGCCGTACTCGTCCAGACATGGCTATGAAAATCAAGGAAGAGGTACAAAAGCAATGGGACGCCGGGTTCCTTGCTGTAACTAGCTACCCGCCGTGGGTTGCTAATATAGTACCTGTGCCTAAGAAGGACGGCAAAGTAAGGATGTGCGTTGACTACCGGGATCTGAACAGAGCTAGCCCGAAAGATGATTTCCCTCTACCTCACATTGATGTATTGGTTGATAACACGGCTCAGTTCTCGGTATTCTCCTTCATGGATGGATTTTCAGGATACAACCAGATTAAAATGTCACCTGAAGACATGGAGAAGACAACATTCATCACACCCTGGGGCACGTTCTGCTACAAAGTAATGCCATTTGGGCTCAAGAATGCCGGTGCAACATATCAACGGGCTATGGTGACATTATTCCACGATATGATCCATAAAGAAATAGAATGTTATGTGGATGATATGATCGCCAAGTCCCTTACGGAAGAAGACCATCTGGTAAATCTGCTCAAATTGTTCAAACGTCTGAGGAAGTATCAACTGAAGTTGAACCCCAACAAATGCACATTCGGGGTGAGATCTGGTAAGCTGCTGGGATTTATTGTAAGCAAGAAAGGGATTGAAGTTGACCCTGATAAAGTCAAAGCTATTCAAGAGATGCCTGCACCGAAAACTGAAAAAGAAGTTCGAGGGTTTCTAGGTCGATTGAACTACATTTCACGGTTCATATCTCACCTTACGGCAACCTGTGAACCTTTGTTCAAACTGTTAAGGAAAGAGCAAACGGTCAGGTGGAATGAAGATTGCCAGAAGGCTTTTGACAAGATCAAAGAATATCTGCAAGAACCTCCAATCCTTATGCCGCCGGTTGAAGGAAGACCTCTGATTATGTACTTGACAGTATTAGAAGAGTCAATGGGGTGTGTGCTGGGCCAGCATGACGAGTCTGGTCGAAAAGAGTATGCAATATACTACCTAAGCAAAAAGTTTACCGACTGTGAACAACGTTATTCACTGCTCGAGAAAACTTGCTGTGCTTTAGCGTGGGCTGCTCGCCGACTAAGGCAGTATATGTTGACCCACACTACCTTGTTAATCTCAAAAATGGACCCAGTCAAGTACATATTTGAGAAGCCAGCTCTTACCGGACGGGTTGCAAGATGGCAAATGATCCTTACAGAGTATGACATCCAATACACATCCCAGAAAGCCATCAAAGGCAGTGTATTGTCTGAATATCTTGCTGAGCAACCCATTGATGATTACCAGCCTATGAGGTTTGACTTCCCTGATGAAGACATCATGTTCATTAAAACAAAAGATCATGAAGAGCCTATTCACACTGAAGGGCCTGACCCGGAGGAAGAATGGATTATGATGTTCGACGGGGCTGTTAACATGAATGGCCGTGGCGTTGGTGCAGTACTTATTACACCCAAAGGAGTTCACATGCCTTTCTCAGCAAAGCTCACTTTCAACTGCACTAACAACGAAGCTGAATACGAAGCTTGCATTATGGGTCTTGAGGAAGCCATTGACCTCAGGATCAAGACATTGACCGTATTCGGAGATTCAGCTTTGGTAGTCAATCAGACCAATGGGAAATGGTATACACACCAGGATCATCTGATACCTTACAGGGATTATACAAGAAGGTTATTGACATTCTTCACAACAGTCAAGCTTGAGTATATCCCTCGGGACGAGAATCAGTTTGCAGATGCTCTTGCTACCATTTCGTCCATGATCAAAGTTCAAGCTGCTAACTTTGTACCTCAGATTTCAGTGTCCAGACTCGACAGGCCAACATATGTATTTGCAGCAGATGTAGTCAAAGATGATAAGCCTTGGTTCCATGACATTAAGTGCTTCTTGGAGGATCAAACATACCCACTTGGGGCATCTTCCAATGATAAGAAGACTTTGAGAAGGCTCGCTGGTAGTTTCTTTCTGAACACTGATGGGTCTTTATACAAAAGGAACTTTGATATGGTACTCCTCAGGTGTGTTGATAAGACAGAAGCAGGCTTGTTGATGCATGAAGTGCACGAAGGATCCTTTGGTACCCATGCAGGAGGGCATGCCATGGCTAAGAAATTGTTAAGATCAGGTTATTACTGGATCACAATGGATGCAGACTGTTGTGCCTATGCCAGGAAGTGCCACAAATGCCAGATCTATGCAGATAAGGTGCATGTGCCTCCCAATCCCTTGAACATAATGTCTTCACCCTGGCCCTTTGCTATGTGGGGCATTGATATGATTGGCAAGATCGAGCCAACTGCTTCAAATGGCCACAGATTCATCCTGGTCGCCATTGATTATTTCACCAAGTGGGTTGAAGCAGCCTCATATGCAAACGTCACAAGACAAGTGGTAGCCAGATTTTTGAAAAGGGATATCATCTGTCGGTATGGAGTGCCCGAGCGAATCATTACTGATAATGGTTCCAACTTAAACAACAAAATGATGGCAGAGCTGTGCCGGGACTTCAAGATCCAACATCACAATTCTTCTCCTTACAGGCCAAAGATGAATGGCGCTGTTGAGGCGGCAAATAAGAATATCAAGAAGATTGTGCAGAAGATGGTAGTCACCTACAAAGACTGGCATGAAATGCTACCGTTCGCCTTGCATGGGTACCGCACGTCAATCAGAACATCCACTGGGGCAACACCGTACCAGCTTGTGTATGGTATGGAAGCAGTCCTACCAGTTGAAGTTGAATTGCCCTCCTTGCGAGTCTTGATGGATGTCAAACTGAGTGAAGCAGAATGGGTTAGGTCCCGATACGAGCAACTGAGTCTGATTGAAGAGAAGAGATTGGCTGCAATCTGTCATGGACAATTGTATCAGAAGAGAATGAAGAAAGCCTTCGATCAGAAAGTCAGGCACCGAGAGTACCAAGTGGGAGATCTTGTGCTGAAAAGAATCCTCCCTCCTCATACAGACCACAGGGGCAAATGGACTCCAAACTATGAAGGACCATTCGTGGTAAAGAAAGTTTTCTCTGGAGGAGCGCTGATGCTCAGCACCATGGATGGTGAAGATTTCCCGTCCCCTGTGAATTCAGATGCAGTTAAAAAATACTTCGCATAAAATGACCCGCTGGACATAAAAACAGAATGTAAGTCCAGGCAAAAATAGGGCATCCCGGCGAGTTAAAAACAGAATAAAAAACTCGGGCAAAAATAAGGGAAATAAATGAAAAATGTACACCCGCTGAGTTGAAAAGCCGCATTGGACAACTCAGGCAAAAATGGGTATCCCGATGGATCAAAAACCCGAAAGGGCGATCCATGCAAAATAAGGAAATAAGCGAACAACTGCACTCTGAATTCGTCTGTATCACTTACAACCTGGTTAAAACTCCAAAGGATCAAGCCTCAATCAGAATCAGTCTTCTTCAGAAAGCAAGACGAGAAGAAAGTCAAAAGTCATACGGGTCATAGCAGCAGAGGAAGCTCCTCAAAGCGTCGTCAACACTGCCAGCACTTTGTTTCTCAATTTGTAACAATCTCCTCATTTCAGGAGGCATGTTTCTTTGACTATATCTTGCCAATTCAGGGCACATGAATTAATAAAATCAGATTTTTTCAGTCATGTTTCGTTTTGTATATTTTTATTTGCAAAGGATGTCTGATGTCTCTAAAAAATCAACTGCATAAGTACAGATGTTTTTCTCCCAAAAATAATAATAATAAAACACATGCTTACAGGGGATATACTTACTCTCGAAAATTCTTAACTCCTATGACGGAATCCAGTAAAGGATACCTCGGGACCTTTTGTGCGTTTCCCTATCTTTGCAGGATCGCAGATATACAGGACGCAACTTGGGGCATGCAAGCTACATCTCATCAAGCTGGCAAATCAACAAAAGATCTCAGCATCCGAAATGCTCTATCCCCAGCTGAGTTGCCTCTTGTTACTCTCCCCAGCTGAGCTACCAACAGCATCCCCCAGCTGTTATACCAATCATTCTTCCTCGGCAAATGCAGGAATCAGAGAATCATCTCCCCACGAGGTCCTCAGCCTCTATCCAGAAGAACAACGCACGAAGAAGTCACAACAGAGTACAGAAGGCTTCTGCAAACCCCAGCTGGGTCCCGTATTACAAGGATATGCCAGTCAGTGACCTATATCCCCAAGTGGATACATCTCTCCGGATCTACCAATGATCTCATCCCCAGCTGGGAGGTTCACCTCAAACAGATCAACCAGAGATCTTCACGGCAACGGGATCCGAATCCCGGTTTGATATCTTTGCATAATCATGGCATTTGCATCATAATACCCCCTCAGAGCGTAGCATTCCGTCTAATACGGAGCATTACGGCAAAAAAATCAAACGCATAGCATAATCATAAGCCATGTTCTGGATTAACACTTGTGAATAATAACCGTTCATCATCATTGTACAGAAATCCTCACCAGAGTCCCAGCAAAAACAGCTGCCCCATATTCACAAATACCAGCATATTTCCTTTTTGATACCCGTCAGTATCATCACTCCCCAGTAAAGTCGTCTGAACACTCTTTATAACAAAATCACCCGTATTACAGATACTTCATGACACCCGTCCGTGTCATATTACCAGCAGAAAGCCAAAGACATCCTCTTTGCACCCACACATACCTATATATACACTTTCCTGACACCCGTCCGTGTCATATCCCCAGCGCAGTCGCCTAGACTTTGTATAGCAGATACTTGTTCATATTACACTTTTCTCTCTTGGCACCCGTCCGTGTCATTCTCCCCAGCAGTTAAAACACTCATCTATATATACTCACTACTCACGATACACTTATACAGATACTCGTCCGTATCTTGTATACACCATCACTTATCTCCCCATAGATTCGACAGTAGTCCTTGTTCTTTGTTAACCAGTTGGTACTCGTCCGTATCATCATCTCAGAACATTGCGTCTAATGTTTGTTTCTACATGATACTCGTCCGTATCATAGTCTTGAGGATGCTCGTTCGCATCTTTAATCCATACACTGTGTAAAACACTTATGTCTTCTTGGATATAGACACTCGTCCGTGTCTACTATTCCCCAGAAGAGTCCCTTCAGATGCAACACTCGTCCGTGTTCTTTGTTAACCAGGTGGTATTCGTCCGTATCATCATCTCTGAACACGTGTCAGTATTTGTTTCTACATGATACTCGTCCGTATCATAGTCTAAGGATGCTCGTCCGCATCTTTAATCTATACACAATACCAAACACTTATACTTTCCTTTCTTGGTTGTGAACACTCGTCCGTGTTCACTATATCCCCAGTAGATCACCAACAAAGCATTTTTCCTTTATCTAACACTCGTCCTGTGTTATGATACCCCGAGAGCAGCCGTACCCTGCTGAGTGGTCGTCCTCCACTTCTTGATGGTCGTCCTCCATCATGCTCATCCGGTGGCCGTCCCCATCGTTGATCTTTTTAGCAGCCGTCCCCTGCTAGGTGGTCGTCCTCCACCTTTTGATGATCGTCCTTCATCATCCAATGGCCGTCCCCCATTGTTGATTTTGGTTATCTGACACTCGTCCTGTGTCGTGATAAGCCTTGAGAGCAGCCGTCCCCTGCTGAGTGGTCGTCCTCCACTTCTTGATGGTCGTCCTCCATCATGCTCATCCGATGGCCGTCCCCATCGTTGACCTTTTATCCGGCATTCGTCCTATGTCGCGATATTTTCGGCAGCCGTACCCCGCCAGGTGGTCGTCCTCCACCTTTGATGGCCGTCCCCATCATATTTCTTTTATCCCCAACAGAGCAGCCGTCCCCTGCTAGGTGATCGTCCTTCACCTTTGATGGCCGTACCCCATCATCTGTTCATTTCATTTATTCTTTAACCCGATGTCCGTCCCCGTCGTGGTCCCTTTTCCTTTTAGCCCGATGGCCGTCCCCATCATTGGTTACTTTACCTTTATGAACTTGATGGCCGTCCCCGTCATGTTTCATTAATCCCCAGAGAATTTTACAGCTTTATCTTGATGGTCGTCCCCATCATAATTTCTTATTTTTCCAGCTAGTCGGCCGTCCCCGTCTTAGCTTTACCTTCTCCCCAGCATGTCGGCCGTCCCCGTCATCGCTTTACTTCACACACTGTTCCCAGCATGTCGGTCGTCCCCGTCATTGCTCCTTGCCCAGCAGTCGTCCTCTGCTCAACGGTCGCCCTCCGTCGCCCGCTTTACAATATACTTTGTTTTCTTTTACAATCTATATCCCTTTTCTTCTTCATTCTGTGAGTGCAAATTTTGGACTGTCTTTGGTATTCAACCACAAGTTATCTTGTTTGCCTGTTAAGCCGTTGCTTACATCCTGCACAGCTAACTCATGTTTGAATAGGGGCAGCTGTAAACACCCCAAATTTGCCCTCACCCATTCACCATGGCTTGTGATCATTTCATATGCATAAACACAATCATATCACCTCATATCTCACTTTTGATTCACTACATAGTTTCTAAGTCATCTGCACCCAGGGTTTGTGATCTGAGTAATCCAAGAGCCCCTTGAGCCACTCCAGAGGCAACCAATCACTTCAAAGGGGTCCATGTGTGTTCTTATATCATATTACATCCTCTCAAAGTCAAAAATGCAAAAGAATCACAAGAACTGGGATTGGTGTGGATGCAGAGCCAAGTTTGACTGCACAGTTAACCTAAAATTAGGGTTTTGGTTTCAGAGGCCATAGCTCCAATTTCTTTGGTCATTTTTGTTTCCATTGGTCTCTATATGGTATAGGGAGTATGCATATCAATTTTCATGAAGAAATTCCATGGGGAAGTCATCTGATCAAGAGTTGACTTTTCAGACAAGTCAGTGTAAAATCAGGGCATCTGAGACCCCCAATGACCCAACCAATGGGTGATCTTCATCATTTTGAGTGTATATGATCTTTATTTGATCATGGAAGAAGTTTGAAGTTCATAAAAATCAAGAATTTAGGGTTTTTGCAAATGTTGACTTTTTGGGCATAGTTGACTTTTCAAGAATGCTTCATTTTAGGTCATTTTTCAAGCCTTGATTATTGATCCAAAAAAGCTTCAAATGGAAAAACTTTGGTCATGAAAGTTGTAGATCTCATCTTTCCCTTTTCAAAAAGTACAAGAACATGATCAAATTCTTTTTGGATCAAAAGTTATGGTGTGACAAAGTTAGCAAAAATCATTTATTTTCAAGATATGCACCAAGTGTGAAAGTTGCAAAATCATGTACCAAGGCAAAATGCAACTTCTAATTGGCATCAAACCATCACATAAACATCATGTAAGTACTAAAATTCAGAATGAACTAGGCATTGCTCATGTTTCATGACTTTTGGGACAAGGTCTTTCCATATGAACCAAAAAGCCAACAACTTGCAAAATCATCATGATCACTTCACCCACTTGATGCATTGGATGCTGCACTTTGGCTAGCCTCTCACCTCACCTTGCTGCACCAGAACCAGCCCATGTACTAGCTATAGATCAACCCATACTTTCCTTACACAAAATTTGAATTTTTGCAAAAGGTGACTTACCAATCAATAAAGCACATGTCCAATCATCTGACCAATGAGAGAGGTTTATGTGGACAAAGAGCAAGCCATTCCATACATCTAGCAAGGCTGAAACTCACTCATCCAAGACATTCACAAAAACACTCCTTTTTGCATAAGCCTTCGAATCTGCCTCCACAAGCTCAGAACACTCAAACCATTTCCACACTTCAACTCACCATACTTCATAGACCTCAAAGCACCAAGAGCCAGGCTTGATTTGAGCAAGAACACCCCATTGCCATTCTTCACCTCAGCCTGCATTTTCCTTCGAATCTCTCTCCACAAACCTCAAACACAAGAACAAACTCCACCAACAATCTCTACTCACCTCACTGACCAGAAACCAACCATTGTTTTGGCCTGAAACACCCCATGTCTCAAATACGATTTTCACATGCCCTTGGTCAGAGCTTCTGCAAACTCACTCCAGAGGTTGTTTAAACTCCAACTAAGCATCCAAAGCTTCAAAGGTGGATCATTGGGACCTGATTGAGCCAAAGAATCATCCAGAAAGCTCCTAAATCAAAAGCTCCATCTCAGGTGACACCATGAACTTTTTTCCAGAACTCCATTTTCTCGTTAGAATTTTGTTTAGCATGTTGCACTGATCATTGGGATCTATTTACTTTTGAAAATAAGCCAGAAATGAGTATGTTATGGTGTTCTGAAAGTTTGACCTAGAAATTTCATTGCTTCGATTCTTGTTTGTGTGTGAGTTTAAACATGATTTGATGCTGGATTCGTGCTTAGGGTAGTTGGTAGATGGTTTCTGGAGGTTTGGAGCTTCTGATTTGGCCTGGGGAGAGAGATGGCATTTTGAGGTGAACGGAGAAGATGACCGGAACACTGTTCCGGTCATCTGAGAGTGATTAACGGCAGGGTTAGGGTTTTAAGCATTAATTAGCGAATTTGAATTTGGACCGTGAGATCTGGCGCCAAGTCAATTCCCGCCCTGGCCACTTTAAATCTCACGCGTTGGATCAGCATACTTTCACTTAATTCATTTAAAATTCATTTATTTTCATATTTATTTCATTTGTTTTGCATAATTATTTAAAAATAGTAAAAAATGCATAAAAATTATGAAACTTTTTCTTCTGAGTTTTATTAATTTTTATGACCCAAAAATATTTTTATTTTATTTTTTATCATTAAAAAAGTATTTTTAAATATTTAAAAGATTATTTTTAATTGATTAATGGAAATTAATTAATTAAAAATACTTTTAGGTATTTAAAAATCACCAAAAAATTCATGAAATGTTCTAAGACATTTAGAAACATTGTCCAACCTTCAAACCAAATTTCTTTTTTGATCTTGATGCATTTTAAGAATTTTTCATTGAATTAAATCATATTTTGTGCATTATTTTGATCATAAGTTCAAAAATCATTTCTGCCTATTTGAGAAGAGTTGGACATTGATTCTTTTTGCTTTGTTTTGTGTTTGGCATGTAGTTTCTAGGGTAAAATGGCCATGATTTGTTTCCTCATTTTCAATTTGTTTGGTATTTCTTTTGTTTAAGAGCCCTAAAAACCCTAATAACTTAGAAAATTCATATCTTGAGATTGGTTGAGAGTTGAGACCTCCCCTTTGGACTTTGGTTTAGTATAGGTTTAGGGTTTCTTTGGGTGGCATTTTCCATTTTTTAAATTAGGTTTTGCTTCTGTTTTTGGTTTTTGTTTGTTGTTTGATCCATAAACCCTAATTTGGGCTTTCATTTGCATACCTCTTGCATTCTCTTGCATAACATGACTTGCCATGCTATTCCATGCCTCCATTTGATTCATTTGACATCATAAGACATGTAGAAAGTATGTTTGATCATTGCATTACATATTTGCCATGTTGTATGCTTTGTATGCTTCCTAACTTGTCATGTGTATCCATGCTTCCTAACTTGCTTCATTTGCATTCATGAACTTGTATGAGCATATCCATGCCTTGCCTCATGTTTGTAGCACTCCATAGCATCATTATCATCATCAACATGCTTCTGGTTTTGTTTTTTTTCATACCCTTTCATCCCATTTAGCATTGCATTGTATTTCTTTCTAACATTTCAGGTGGTAAGTAAACTTGAGAAGTGAATTTGCCTTCACTTCTCATAACTTTTCTTTTCATCTCTCTTGCATCCATTGATGCATTCCTATATGTGTTTGAGATTGAGCTTGCTCATTCTTGTTCTTCCCACTTTCTTTCTCCAAGTGACTTGACTTCTTAAATGAAGCAAGTCACTTTGCTTCTCTTGATCCTGTTCATCTGCTTCCTGGTGGTTCCATTGAAGATCTTCTTGGTGAAACCTCACAAACCTTAGGAACAACCAAGCATGACAATGATTAGGGTTTTGATTAGTCCCCCCTTCTTAGTTTTACCTTTGTGTCTCTTTTGAGTCTTCTCCTCTCATCTCATAATCAGGGACTAAACCCTAAAGGCTTTAAGGCTTTGTGATTAAGCTTATGCCTGCATCCTTCTCTTAGGATGGAGTGTATAACTTTAATCCTAAGTGTTAAACCCTTAATGTGTTTAAGTCTTTTAATCAATTCACTTAATAAGTATCAAGACATCACACTTGTAACTTGGGCCTTGCATTAGGGTTCTAATTCTTCCTTAATTGGTTAAGAAGGACTAACCCTAGTATTAATGGACAAGTCCCCCTCAAGTTGTCTTACAAATCATAAAACTCACTTCATCATCATATCATTAAATAAAATCCACTTAATCAAAGGCTTGTTTTGTCATGAGTTTAATCCCTAATCATGGATTAAGTTGAGGAGCTTTCCTCAGCTTAAACACTCTCATCTATTATCCTTCTATTAGGATGGTGTAATGAGTCTGTTTAATCTTTGATTATGGCTTAACCTCATCACTTAACACTAAAAAAAAACCACAAAAACATCTAAATAATCACAAGTAGGTTAATGATCTTAATCCTACATCAAAGGCGATTAAGTGTGAGAATCTGACTTCACACTTAAGGTAATTCTCATTACCCCTAATCAGAGGGATGATGTGATGAGTTTACCAAATCCATTGGTTTAGGCTTAAGCTCATTAACTTATGACAAACTTTCAAAAGCAATAAAAGACTGAAAACACAAAAACAAACAATAATCGTCTCCTTCGGGATTCTTTTCTCATCTCATTCACTCACAAACGAGAACTCGCTTCTTCCGTCTAATGCAAGACAGTAAGCACCTGAGCCAGACAGGTCATACACTTGAGCATAGACAAGTAAGCAGTTCACAGGTCAATTCATCTTTCAGTCTCTTTGGATCGAACTACGGTGTTCTGACTTCCTCATTGCACGAGAGGATACGTAGGCATAACTTAACAGTTATCGAACAAAAGTCTCTGTACATTCCCCCTCCTTCTAGCTTCATTCTTTTAGCCTCATGATCATGAGCAGTTCTTTTTCATTCTCACACTGACACTTCCATACTTCATATCACTTATACACTTTACACTGACACCTGTACATTCTTTTCCAGCTATTTTATACACAGATTGCACTGACACTACCCCTTTAAAACACAAATCTTTTAAGCGTGGATCCCGTCGAGTACGACGGACAATCTGGGTGCTAATACCTTCCCAGGTTGTAACCAACCCCCTTTCTCAGTCTCTCTGGTTCGCAAACCGTCTTATCCATCTTTTTCTAGGTCTATGCAGCATTACCTTTCCTCCGGGATAAAAATGCCTAGCTGGCGACTCTATTCATTCTCCAGTGAGTTCACGGCTGTGTGTTCTCATTGTCCCTCTCGCCGACCGTTCGCGTCTGTACCTTCATATGATCCATTTTCATTTGTCGGGAGCGACAGCTTGGCGACACTTCTGGTACATCGTTAACCGGTTAACCATTTGATTAATCGGTTAACCATCTTCAAAACAACATAAATTATGTAAAATCTACTTGTGTTAACCGGTTAAACGATTAGTTAACCGGTTAACACAAGTCAAAATGGTGTTTTTGGCTTGTTTCAAGCCCCTTTTTGGTTCCACTTTCTTCTTCTTCTTCCTCCTTTTTATTTTTACCTTAGGAAGCACTTTTGGGAGTGATTTCTCCTTAATTTCAATAAACTTTGGGTGTAGATTAGAGTAGTTAATGTTCATTAATTCAAAACTACCTTTAAGTGGATTATTCAATTCATTTAAGGTACTTTGCATTAGTGATACATTTTCATGCTTGAATCCACCAAGATGAGTGATTGAACTTATGGATGGAAGAATACCATAAGTGCGGCTCAATTTGGTATTCACCTTTAGTTTTGTGCGGTATCGCGTCCGGATAAAGATTTACATATCGTTTATCTCGCATGCATTAGCACTAACATTATGCACCTTAATTTATGGTGGCCGAACTCATTTGTAGGGTAATTAATTCATAAATTACTCGGCGATTGCTTAACATAGACCTAAATTTGTCCCTAAATTCGGAATAAAAATCTAATTGGGTACTTGCACTTTTGTGGACCGGATCTCTTGTTGATCGCGTAATCCCAAAGTGGTTAATCATATTGCATTAAGAATCGAGACTTATGAATGTTTGATGCGTAAGTTCTTTGGGTCTCCCAATCGCCTTTCAAATTTCATTGAATTCGGTTCGATTTACCTTGATTAATCACTATAGTGTAAGATGCTAAGCGAATCTGGTTGCCTTGTGATTTTGGTTATCTCTTTTTGGTTGTGGTTGATTAAGTTCACCATACCATTATTATGTAAATATTATTATACTATTAATATACTAACCTTTTAATTCATTCTCGCACCTTATCCTCTTTATTTCTATCTCTTGCTCCTTATCTCTTTTATTATGATTTTATTATTTTATATCATTCATCATATTGTTTATGTTTATATTCGTATTTTTCTTGTGATTTTTCCTTTGTCCATTTGGACACAAAAACATTAGTAAAGAATTAAACATCTAAAAACTTGTGACTTTAACTTTGGACTATGGCCACTATCCTTAGCATTGGACTTGGAGTTTTGGACTTAGATTTTACGATCTTGCCCTTTGCTTGAGTTATTATGGATTGAAGACCTTAGCCGATTTGGTTCACTTGTTTATGAAGATGGAAGTCTTATTGTTTCAAAGAATGTTCACCACATGGTTTGATCGTTCTTCCTTTAACTTTTACTTTCAAGTCTTAGGATAGTCTCTTCATCTCCTCCCACTTCTTAAATTTTCAAATCTTCTTCCTATTTTCAAAAACTTTCTTTGTTTTCAAACTTCAAACATTTTTCACAATCAAACCTTGACTTAGGTCAAGCGGTTTTTACCTTTTCGTTTTCATTTCTTAATAAATGCTAAACCACATAAGCATATCAAAACTTTCTTTTCAAAAACACTTTAAAAAATTCAAACTCATTCAATTGTTTTTGTGCCCTTGTGCACTTTCCTTTTTCATGTTTAGATATGATTCATTCTTTCTATTAGAATTATTCGCTAAAGAATGACGACTTATCTCTACATTTTAAAATCAATTCAACGCATCGTTTCTTTTCACATTTTGTACCACGAACTACGAGGTTTTGATCTCGCATTGCACTTCGTGGGTACGTAGGCATGAGACAATCGTCTCTTCAAACACAAAAATAAAAAAATGAAAAATTCTTTTCTCATCCCTCCACTCATATTTTACAAACCAATTTCAAACAAAAAAAAGCGATAAATATTTCAAAGGGCTCTCGTGAAGTACCACAGACATTTTGAGTGCGTAAAACCTTCCCATTGTGTAACATATCCCCTTACCCGTTCTCTGCTTGTTTCTTTTAGCTTTTTCTTTTAGATTCATTAGGTTTTATTCGCTCTTTTTCCCTTTTCCATTTGGAATAAAATAAAAGCGCGGTGGCGACTCTGTTTACCTTGACTTAAGTTAATCAATAGCTTACACTCATGATTTTACCATTGGCATAAATCCTTTAAGTTGTCTGCTTAAGATTCAAAGTCGTTTAATTCAACACGCATCTGTGTTTTCCTGATGGTTCCTGAAGGTTTTCTTTGATCTCTTCATTTAGGGATTTTCCAGAGGTTGGGCGTTTATCTTGTTGAAAACTCCAACATTTATTCTAATTTTCCGGCTGGTCGCTTAGAGCTGTTTGATTTATCTTTAAATGCTTCACATTTTACTCCCAACATCAATTGGTTGCACAAAGCCACTGCCCAAACACTGTTTTCGTTTTCTTTATCCTCAGTATCAACATATACACTTGAATTTGTTGGTTCACCACTTTGGATTATTTGTCTGTTATTCATTCCCTCAATCGACGTGTTAAGTTTATTTCCCGACCGCCATGTTGATGTCTGTTTTTTCGTTTTCCCGACCGCCGTGTCGATGTCTGTTTTCATTTCCTCAATTGCCGTGTTGAGTTTTGCTCTCCCGACTGCCGTGTCGATGTCTGTTTTTTATTTCCCGACCGCCGTGTCGATGTCTGTTATTTTGCTTTCCCGACCGTCGTGTCGATGTCTGCCATTCTATTTCCCGACCGCCGTGTCGATGTCTGTTATTATTATTTCCCGACCGCTGTGTTGATGTCTGTTATTTTGCTTTCACGACCGCCGTGTCGATGTCTGCCATTTTATTTCCCGACCGCCGTGTCGACGTCTGCTATTTTATTTCCCGACCGTCGTGTCGATGTCTGTTACTTTGTTTTCCCGACCGCCATGTCGATGTCTACTATTTTATTTCCCGACCGCCGTGTCGATGTCTGTTATTTTATTTCCCGACCGGCGTGTCAATGTCTATTTTTCATTTTCCCGACCTCCGTGTCGATGTCTGTTTTCATTTCCTCAATTGCCATGTTGGGTTTTGTTTTCCCGATCGCCGTGTCGATGTCTGTTATTTATTTCCTCAATTTCCGTGTTGAATTTTCTTTCCCGACCGCCGTGTCGATGTCTGCTATTTTGTTCTCCCGACCGCCGAGTCGATGTCATTTCAACTATTTTTCTCAATTACTGAGTTGCTGTATGGGGATCCCCATCAGTCATCTTTGAACTTGCTAACCCATTACGCCAGATAGTTTGTTCTTGTTCATAGTGTTGGTTGGGCGCATCAAGCCATTGCGTTTTTGCTGCGAACTTTTTTTCTTGCTATCATAGGGTATCAGTCTGTCTTTAATCTTATGTTCGTGATTTCTGTTTTGTTTCCCGTCTTTTGTTATTCTTAGTGCCAACAGTAACACTTGAACCTGTTGACTTATCACTTTGGATATTTCCTGCTTTTGTCTCTTGGTCCCCAGCATATTATTATCCCCAGTGAGTCTTCACCCTCAGTTTCGTTTCTGTGGATCACCATTACCAGTTATCTGCATCGTATCCCGCATACCATATTCAGCATATTCATCATTAAAAAAATCAGCATGCTAGGGTTCATCTCATCTCATATGTTATCCCCAGTAAAAGCAAAAAGGGGTCCCTCATAAATTCATAATTTTACATAATCATTGCATTTCATCTGCATTCGGCCAAAATTGTAGGTATTTTATATTTAATCCTCTTCTACCTCGAATGCCCAAAAACTTTGTTATTTATACATTCAGGTCCAAGAAGATTAAATATGGGCAACTGTCACACCCTAAATTTTGATCGAACCTTTTTTTAAAAATTTGCGTTCATCAGATGTATCGTTGTCACGTATAGAAAGGTCATTTTGGCATTTTTATCCATTAATCATTAATCTTCGCTTTTATCATTCAATGTCATTCTAGATTTTGTATTGTTTAATTTTTTTATATTTTTTTTGGGTTTGTTAGATGATTATTATTATTGTCTGTCTATATACAAATTTAACTTATTAGTCGGGTGTTTTAACTTAGTTTAGGAATCAATCTAATCTAATGTTGATTTTAATTTAGCTTTGGTTTTTTTATTCTAATCACTTCCTTTTATTTTATTTCTTATTTCAATTTCGATTTTATTTAGTTTTTTCTAATTCTCATTTAACTGGTTAATTTTAAAATTTAATTTAATTTAGATGTTATAATTCAAATTATTTTATTTGTTTTGTTTCTTTGTTTAAAATAGTTCAAAAAAAGAGAAATATGTTTAATTTGTTTTTTTTCAGTTTAAGGATTAATCTCAATTTTAATGTAATGATTAGTTCAAATCAATTGTGAGTTTAATATAATTTTAATTTTGTAATTAGATTTTAAGATTTTATTTTCTAGTTATAATTAGGCTTATTCATCTATTATTATTATTATTAATTTGTTTAGTTTGTATCATCTACACACTAGCCCAATTTGTTTATCAGATTCTAACTAAGTCACTCAATTTGTTCTGTTATACACCACAAACCAATGTTACACTCCACACCTTTTACAGTCTGCACCAACAGTCCAAATAACAGTCCCATAACCAGCTCACATTGCCATCTATCCTCCCACACCATTGACCAAACATTAATATTACACTCCAAATCTAAGTATCAAAACAGGGCCTGTTCTAACCTGCATTCAAAAGTGAAAAAAGGACTTTCATGAAAATGTCAAGGAACGTTTAAAAAATAGAACAAGACCAGCAGAAAATTCACAAAGAAATTAAAGAGAATAGTATAACAAGGGGGGGGGGGGTCTTCTTCCAAAATTTCAACACCAAAATCTCATAAAAACAAGCAACAAAAAAAGAAAGAGCCCATTTCACAAACAAAAACTTTTTCCAATTTTTTTTACAAACCTCTTGACCCATAACCCGCAGGAAAAAATAAAGGAGATACAGAGGATCCTTTTTTTTTGGGTTCAAAAACGCAAACTATAACAAACATTGCCACCATCTAGGACCACCATTGCGTCGATCCGCTACCACCAACCTTCACCCAGAAACCGAACCTGTATTCGAAACACACAGAAAAACTACAGAAGCCGCTCTGAAAACCTAAATCAAAATCCATCCTCCCACCGAACCACCAAAGACAGTAACATCGCGTTTGACTCGAGTTAAAATTAAGGTCGAAGAAAGGAGGAAAGGTCCATTGAAGGAGGAAGCGAAAAGTTTACCTCAAAGTCAACTACTGAAGCTTGAAAGAGTCGTCGTCGTAAGTCCAATTTCTGAAGAAAAAAAAACCTTATTGACTATTTGTCTTCTTCTTTGAATATTTGCTGAGTCTGTATGTTGCTTACATTTGATTTTCGCGATTTACGAATTTTGGTTTAAGTTTTCTGCTTTCGGTTTGTGAGTGCAAGTTTGCGTTGAGGTTTGATTTGATAAAAGCTTTGACTGAGTTTTAAAATGAGAAAAATGGCGAGTTTTGAGAGGCAAGCGACGTGAGCTTGTCGTTGTTATTTTTGGTTAACTGAGAGAAAGGGATGACGTCGAGCGAGAGAGAGCAAGAGGGTCGGTGATGAGAGTAAGGATTAGCGTTCATGTTGTTGCTGTGTGTGTCTTTGTGTTTTCGTTTCTTTAGAAAAAAATAGGGCTGCCACAAAACCCTAACATTTTTTCCCTTTTAGGAAACAACAAATCCGAACCGGATCCGGGTCAAACCCGACCCGGCCGACCACCAATCCACTAGGTCTGTTGGGCCTTTGGTCTCTACACCCTCCATTCGTTTTAAAATACCCTGGACCATCTAACTTTGTTTTTTTTTTATGTTCTTTTGATATTTGTTTCCTTTAAGTTATATTTATTTCTTCCATTTCTTTGTTTTTTTTTCTTTTAAGCATTTTATATATTGTCCTTAATACATGAAAATATATAATTATTTATTTTATGTAATTTATTTAATTGATTTATTTAGTAATTGTATAATTCTACTTAATTTAATTAGTTAATTAGTTACCTCCCGATCGATTTTATTAGTGTGATATGTGGTTTTATTTCTTGCCCACCATTTAATTAATTGATGATGATGCACGAATTGTGCAAATGCAAATCCTATTCTCGATCCTATCGTAAATTGTTAAGAAAGACGTGAAAATAATACTTCAAAATAACAATTAAAATCATTTCAAAATAATATTTTCTTGGTCCAACACCAAGTAAATTCAATCGCCTACACTCCGCACACACGTAAGTCGGTCACTAAGTGATTGCCATCTGCACGATCTTTATCGCGTCGCAATTAATTAACGAGGAATTGAGCTTCAGAATCTAGAATTATGCGGGTCTTTAATGAACCACACTTGGGCTAGCCCTACGCGTAGTGTTTCATTTACTCCTTCGTTATTAAAATGCGTTAAACCTAAACCATCTAAAAAACAAAATATCTATTTATTAAAATTAGTTGCGAAATAACAGAACTCTGGAATCTAGCATTCCACACGTTTTAGAATGAATCACTCCTGGGCTAGCCCCACGCGACGTGGTTCATTCGCCTTTTCGTATTCAAAATACTTAATTCATATCAAATAAACGGAGGAATTGGATTCTGGAGTCTAGCACTCCACATAATTCTTGAATTTAATCACTTTTGGGCTAGCCCCATGTGACGTGGTTTATTCGCCCTCTCGTTCCTAAAATATCTAATCGTACAAATTAATTCACGGAAGAACAGAGCTCTGGAATCTAGCACTCCACACGTTCTGGAATGAATCACTCCAAGGCTAGCCCCACGTGACGTGGTTCATTCGCTCATTCATACATAAAACAATTTAAACTTACCCACCAATTCAAATCATTTTCATAATTAATCAGCAGAGGAACTGAATTCTGGAGTCTAGCACTCCACATAATTCTTGAATGAAAAACTCATGGGCTAGCCCCACGCGACGTGGTCCATTCTCCCTTTCATTTAAAACACCTTAACAAAGGTCAAAAAATTTCTCTAAACAAACATCGTTTAAAATCTTTCTATCTCGCAAACAAGCTAGCGCTTCATCCTCCTCCGCGAGTATAAGCCAACGCTTAGTAGATTAGAAAGCATTTTCAAACAATCGTTCAATAAAAATCACAAACCGTAGTCGCACGAACTATGAAGCTCTGACTTTCCCATTGCATAAGGGAATACATAGGCACAACGATTTTAATCCTTCGCGAGCACAATAATAAAAAATTAACTATCTCTCTGTCACAATAATAAAAATTAACTATCTCTCCGTCACAATAATAAAAAATTAACTATCTCTCCGTCACAATAATAAAAAAATTTAATCTTTCCCCTATAATATTAATAATAATTTAAAACTTTTTTTTCCTCTTAAAACAAACATATTAACAGACATTTATAAGACAAAGACATTAATCAACTTTTAATCGCATAGTTAGACTAAGAGGTTCCCGTTGAGTACAACAGACGAGAGGGGTGCTAATACCTTCCCCTTGCGTAACCGACTCCCGAACTTAGAATTTGGTTTTGTTGACCATTTCTTATCCTTTATTAGGTTGTATCTATATATCCATTTTCTCTCGTAGAATAAATAGAATTAGGTGGCGACTCCGTTGTTTATCTTTCTGCGTCCCATCGCGAGGATCATATTTTTTGAGGTACGACAGAGTGATAAGAGATGTAGAACATGCAACTTTCTTTCCTTTTTTAGGTGAACTGATTTTAATGGTTAATGGAAGAGATGATACCAAATTTCATAGGATCATTTCTAAAAAAGTCTAAAAGTTGTGATTCGTATCATGTTGTAACTTTGACTTGAATCATGAAGCAAAAATTTGAGAAATTTTATTGCATGAATAAGGTTCATTGCAAGTATAATGATGATTTTGATGAAAAATATGTTGATGCAAATGCCAAAATATTTTTAATTTTAGAAATAGATGAAAATGCATGCATGAATGAATAATGAGAATGTAGATGCTATTCATGGACATAATAAAAATCAAATTGATGCATGAGACAATTGAATGAATAAAACTTAAAATGCAAAAACATAACATATACACATATTTCAGACAAACAATACACTTACCAACATAAATAATTACAAACACGCATACAACAAAGAGAATAAAGGAAGGTTGGAACGATCATACCTATTCTGACGATCTAGGGTTAACTTTGTTGCACACGAAAACAATTAGTAATCAGCAACAAGAATAACATAAGATAAAATATGATCTATCATAAAAAAAATTGATGCAACTCCTCTTGCACATCTGAAATCCACTATCATACTCTCCTTCATAAGACTTCATTTGATTTTGTACGACCGATGTTCTAGTTATCTTTGATCGAAATATCTTGTCAATCTTAGATAAAAGATTTAACTCTGGTGATTATCAGCCCTTTAAGGAACACTTTGAAACCCTTGACTCTTTGGTATTTGTTGAGAAATAAGAGAACATTGTGAAATATCAAAAATTGCCTTCATCTTGTTTTTACAATAACCTTGGAACAATAGGTAACTAAAAGATGATTTTTGCTTCTTTCTTTAATCTCTCATAAACTTCAAATACGATGACATATGAATGCATGTCCGTATTTAAGTATAATTAATCAAGAAAAAACTTTAAAACATGGTGTCATGTGAGAATATGGATAACTTTTGAGTCACAAGACTTTTATCAAAAGTCCTGCTCTGATACCAATTATTAGGTGAGAATACACTTCTACAAAACACATTAACAACGACGCCATGGTCACCATAGATCATGCCTACACCGTCGTGAAATCTCGAAACTAAGACGTTATTCTATTATTTTTATTTTTTGAATAAATACTATTATAACAACATTTGTTTATTTCAACCGTTCTGACATGTTTTTTTTTTTAAATTCTAAATTAAACTCTGGCGTTTCATTATGAAATTTAATTATAAAAGTAATATATCATGCCGGTTGTGGTATAGACATTCATATTACATTCATAACTTGAAACTTATGACTACGGTTTTTATATCCACCATTGTGATATGTATCAAACTTTGATTCCCAACAACTACATCTTTTTTCCATTTTAAACAAATATTTTAGAATCTGTAGTATCAAACTGATGTGTAATTAAATTTGATTCCCAACAACTACATTTTTTAAATTTAATTTCCATTTTAAACATGTATTTTATTTCATTTTTTAGCATTTTCATATTAATGAGAAGAATTTGATCAAATTAAAAAAATAAAAGACAAGACGTTGGCAAGGATTCAAACCTTATACCAATTAAAGGGGTAACACTACAGTTAATATGGATAATTGTTGTGATATATTTATAATAAATATATAGCTATCATACGGTTATATTCGTTAACTGTTGTGAAATATTTACCATATAAGTGAATTAAGTTTCCCTTATTTACATGTAGCGCCGAGCGAAACTCTAGCACCCATTTTATCTCTACATTTTTGGTAACATACTTCATATGGTTTTAGAACCTGCGAAAAGAAATATAAGAAGTCTGAAGAACCTTTTTATTTAAGCTTCTTCCTCCTTGTATTTATTCTTGTAAAGTCTAAAACTAGATGAACATTAAGATATTCTTCTTCTTCCATATTTTCTTAGATATTTCTCATTATATCTTTTGTTGCATTTTGTTTATTATCATTTTCTTCCATCTTTTGTTTAAGCTTCTTCCTCCTTGTATTTCTTCTCCATTATTTCACAAACTAGATGAACATGGTGATGATACTATGGAAAATAAGGTATTCTTCTACTTTAATCTTTTTGTTAGATAGATCATTATCTAGTTTGCTTCATGTTGATTGTGTTGACTGTGTTGATTGTTCTCATTTTTTTTAGATTCGTCTTCAATGGATTATACTTTGGCTATGAGACATATTGTTTGCTCCATATGCTTACAATGTATCTTGTTTTTTTCAGTCCCGCTTAGGGTTTGGTTTCAACTTTTGCTGGTTTTGTTTTGAATACTAACTAATTTTCCTTTATTTGAAATAGCTGAAGCTGTATAGTAAAGATGATACATGGTTATGATGATGGTGGTAGCAAGCGTATAGTAGGAGTTTATAAGGTATACACACACACACACACACACACACACACACACACACACACACATATATATATATATATATATATATATATGTGTGTGTGTGTGTGTGTGTGTGTGTGTGTGTGTGTGTGTGTGTGTGTGTGTGTATTGTTTGTTTCATTGTCCTTTTGATATTGTATTTGAAATTTAGTTTATTGTATACTATGTATATTGTTTGTTTCACTATCCTTTTATTGAAAATGCAATCATTTAAATTGAAATAGAACCCTATTATCTGAAAATTAAGATGTATTTGAAAACCAACCTAAATCGATCAATGCTTTCCAAATAGCTTCCATCTCATTTTAGCATATTTTATGTTCCTCTTTAACTCATAATATATGGTTCAATGATCTGTTTGCTTCAATTCATCTAGATCTACATTTCTACTTTACCTCATCCTCGTCACTTATCACAATGATGGTTATGATAAGTCATCATAACAATCCTCATGATAAACAGAGATGATGAGGTACTATAATGAAAGATATATATGTATTGAGGGAAACAGATCATCAATACATTTTTGTGTTAAAGAACATAAAATGTGATGAACGAGTTTGATGCAATTCGAAAAACAGTGGTCTGTTTATGTTGGTTTTCAAGAATAGTTTAATTTTTAGATTATACAGTTTACCAATTTAAATGGTTGTAGCTCTTTAATTAGTGTATGGTTAAACATGCAATATATATTTGTTTATAATAAACTAAAGGTACATTCCACAACGATTGAAACTTGTAACACCCCGATTTAATTTATTTATTTAATTAAATTATTTTGAGTAGAATTGTTGTTATTTGCGATGTGTGATGTTTGATAATAAGATAATTATTCGATTTAAGTTGTTTTAAGTTAATTTGTGAGTTAGACTTAGTTTGGGGAGGTTTTAATAGTAATGTCGAGAGGTGCAAATAGAATCCCATTAGTGGATTAATTAGATAATTTTAGTAAATAAATATAATAGTATTATTTTTATGACATTTTAATTAAAATAAGGAAAATAAGATTAGTAAAAGGTTTAGGGAGAAGTTAGGCATAATCAGAATTTTGGAGAGAATAACGATCCTTTGGGAGATCAAGAGCAAGGAGGAGGATTTTCGTAGGAATTTTCACCCATAGATTGGAGATGCCTTCAATCCAAAGGTAAGGGTGGGATTCGTATCTTATAACCGGGAGAAAATAATATGTATGTATGGGACAAGGTTGTTTGATTTTCCTTGTTGTTGTATCATGTTTTGTGTATGATTTCGTATGATGATGATGAATTGATGTTGGTATGTTTGTTATGAATATACTATTGTTGTTGTTATGAATAATTTATATGAATATTTTCTGAGATGTTTGTTGAATCTGTGACGAATTTGGATTTAGATGATGATAATAAGTTGATAATTGGTGTAGTAATAATAAATGAGTGATAAGATGAAGAATTACAAGTCTAAAACATGATAGAAACCCAAATAGGACTGAATCGGAGTGATAGAATGATGAATCCCATAGCAGAAGTTGAATTGAGGAGGTCTCTGGTGGATTACATATTAGATATGAGATACGCGTATGGGGGCAAGTGTTACGCGTATGGCGGAAGGTGTTATGCGTAACATCTGGTGGTTATGCCGCTTGTTACACGTATGAAGAGTGATTTTTATAGACTCTCTGGTCGTTTGCGTATGGTACGCGTATGGGCATACGCTGGTACGCGTATGGGGAAGGGCTATACGCGTTTGGTACGCGTTTGGGCAGCGCTGATGTATTTTTGTGATTTCGTAGCATTTCGCATATCGATTCACGTATGTTCCTTTTTCTGATGTTCTGATAGATGATCTAGGACTAGTAATTGATGATAGATGTAATTAGAGCATAATAATATGATGATTTAACTAATGTTGTTAGAAGAATTTAGATGAAGAATCTAGAGATGATAAACTAAGACGATTAAGATGATTTTATACCGTTGTGGTGATGTATTCTGATGTAGGTCTTATGACCAACGATGTTGTGATGTTACGATGATGTAAGATGATTTAAGATGAGGTGATGAATGATGTTTGATTTTCTTGTATTCCATTTTCATACCGCATACATTTGCATTATTAAGATGGTCTGGAATGGAAAACACGATGTTTAAGATGAAAACTTATGTCTTGCTGATGCCCACCTAAATGGCATGAATTTTAAGATGGGGGTTCACTCTGAATGGTACCACATGCATGCATTGTCGAGTCACATTTGAATTGCATTATTGGATGAGTTGTTGAGATGTTGTGAATGTTGTGACGATGTGATGATAAGATGTTTATGATGATTATGATGTGATCGGGTGATTGAATGACTTTAACTTGTATATGCTGATTATTATATCCTGTTTATAATTGTCGATATCTCACCCCTTATGTTTTAATGTTACCCTCTGTTGGTAGCGTTCAGGTGATCTCGAGTAGCGAAGAGTCTGTTAGATGGTTTGAGTCGTTGGTCGCTCTGATATGTAACACTTCGAGGGGATTAGCGAATGAATTAATTTGATGTAGCTTTCATTTTGTTATGTTTTGGATTTAAGATGTTTACTTGAGAATATGATGTGAGAATTGAGATGATTTATTATGAAGTTGATTTTTATGATGAGTTGTTATGATTTAAATGATTCCGCCGCGTAGTAAAGACATGACTTATTACTTGATATGACTGTGATAAATTGTTTTAAAAGAAGGAAAATGTGATACCCCATTTTTGTTGAACTCTGATTTATTTTTTTCTTAATTGCAGGTAGAAATGGGGTGTTACAAAACTCATAACCATTGTGATATTTTATATATATCACAACGGTTGATAAACATAACCATTGTAATATAACATGTGCTTTCCATAATACTACAATGGTCCTAGGACCGTGAATATAAGTAGCGTACTTATGACAATACTCTACATAACAACATCCTTGCCCATGTCATTATATGTCATTCTCAACCGTTGTTAAATGGGTTTTTCGTAGTAGTGATATGGACACAAAAGGTCTAGAGGGGGGGGGGGTTTAATAGACCGATCCCAAAAATACAATTTAAAAAACATTTAAGGTTCCACAAAATGAAATCAGATATTTTAAAATACGGGGAAGCAAACACGACACAAAGAGAGCTTGGAAGCTTCTCAATGAACTAATTCAATACGAATACTACAAGATATCATTAAAGGCATGATTCTGTCTACTGAAAACCAATTACAAGATAACCAAAGTTGTTTTTAACAAAGCGATTTTAATTCCTTTACACAATAGGTTTGATGCATCACAGACCTAAGTTTAGACATTAAATCACTATAAGAAAGGTCTATCCTAAATGACATACAAATGATGAAATGATGCAATAACTATTGTGATGAATGAAATAAATTAAAGGAGATAAAGGAAGAAAGAATAGTACACAAAGATATATGGTGGTTCGACATTCGTCCTCGCTTTTCCTACTCCATTTTTCAATGGTGTTAAAACCATCAGAAATTAATCACGATTTTCAACTATTTCATCAGTTTTAATACAATTATTTTAATTACAATGAAATATCACACACGATAATTTCCTATGTTGATGGAGATACTCAAACTGCTAACGAAACAAGATCCTCAATTATCTTGATCCAATAACCTTGCTTTCCGCAATAACCTTCTCTAAGCTTCCTTTTCACGACATCTCTCATTGGATCCAACAAATACTTGTCTGAGCAATTTCCATTAGCAAAACATTCAACCGGGCAACTCCTAAATTGTCTTATGAACAATCTTTACACGACTTCACCAAATTTGGATAACTCCAAACTTTGTCTTACAAACAGTGTGTATTTGACTTCATCAAAGTCTTCCATGGAGTATAATAAAACTCTTCTCTTGATAGATAACATAATGTTTAAACCATATTCAAGAAACAATTCTTGCACTTGATACAAACAACAAACTTCACAAAAATATTAGATACCCTAATGTACCATTAGTCTCCCTCAAACGCTCAATATTTAGTGATGAATGTCCACAACATTGGATTAGGACTAAGGTTGAATATGATTAACATTGCCAAAAAAATCACACACACACATTCTCTCTCTCTCCCTCTCTCTCTCTCTCTATATATATATATATATATATATCATTATCTCTCTTTCTTTCTCTCTCTCTCTCTCTCTCACTCTAATTCCCACATTATCAACATTTAAGGAGGTTAATCACAAGGTATCAACAAGGATATAAATATTGGTGAATGAAGAACACAGACAAAGGTTGTCTCAAGTTTCTGAGTAAAATTGGTCTTGGTTCTTGATGGTTATCATGTGATTTATCAAAATTAAATTATTAAAATATTGATAAACTTTATTTCTCTTATTTCTCTCAACAAAAAATTACACACACTAAGGTGTAACTACAAGGAAATGTGATTTGACATGAGTCACACTCAAGAAGTTATTCTCAAAATAAGAAAAAGATACAAAGGTGCTAGGAATAGACACACTAGAGAAAAAAAGACAAATTGACATTTTTTTCTAACAAAATTTTAATCTTTCTTTCATTATGAGAAAGTTCATAGTAAGAGATTTTTTTTATTTAGATCAAAGAAACAACTATTTAAATCTTAGTTGGAAATTTGGAATTTTGAAGTTATGATTCAAATCATTATTTAAACCCATAATTCAAGTCATGAGAAAACTGTGATTCGAGTTATTCAATGTTGTTATTCGAGTCACTTGATATCCATGATTCAAATCAAATCAGGAAACACCTAATTCTAGCTTTCATGGAAAGTTATGATTCAAGTCAAGTTATACTTGTGATTCGAATCATATCACACAATGTTAACATCCTATTTTCACAAATTATATGATTTGATTCACCCAATGTACATGACTTGTGTCGCTCCCGGGATTTTCATCCTAGTACAAACGCGAAAGTGGCGCGGAAAAGGTAGAGTCGCCAGCCAGACATTTTTATCCCGAATGAATGGGAAAGGTAATGTTGCACAAACCTGAGGAAGAAGGAAAGGACAAGGTCCTGCGAACCAAAGATCTGAGTTCGGGAGTCGGTTACGACCTGGGAAGGTATTAGCACCCCAGATCGTCCGTCGTACCCGACGGGATCCACGCTTGCTTGTTTGTTTCAAAGGGTGAGAAAAATATAACTGCTGCTGAACAAAACCGCTAACTGGAATGGGAATGAGAAATGAATAAGAAAATGGAAAGAAAGGGGGAAATGTAGGGAAAATAAAGATTGTGCTCGAACGGGCCCTACCCCGCTGCCTACGTACCTCATCGGGATAATGAGGATTAGAGTCGACGTAGTTCGCCTAACTAAGGCGGGAACTATCTATTTGTGTTTTTTACAGCTGGAACTGCGTATGTCTATGCTCAGGTGTTGCAGGCTCGTCTGGTACGAGTGCGTTTACCGTCTTGCATGTGTGACAAGTCGTCGCGAGTTCGCGTTGTGAGTGAATGAGATGAGAAGAGAAGTTCCCGCAGGATAGTCGCTTGTTATTTGTTTTTTTGTCTTTTATGAGAAGTGTTTTTTTTTAATTTGTTTGTGAACTGTCTTGTACTAAGACCTATCCATTGCGGTGAGTATTTACACCTCGCCCCGAAACAGGACGCGTATAAACACTCCGCAACAAAGTCTCGTGTCGTACAAGATTGTTCGGTTTTTATTAAGTGTTTTATTGCTTTTCTTTATGAGATGAGAAAGAATGACTCAAGTTGGAAAAGGAAAAATCTAATGGGAACTAAGATACAACCCTAATTTTATTTATTTATTCAAAAGTGGTCCTAATGGTTTATGTGGGGTTTTCTAAACCTAATGAAAAAAAGGAAAAGAAGAAAAGAGAACTTAGAAATCAACTTACTTCCTAAGGAAGTTAAGTTGTTCTAAGAAAGGGGAAAGCCTAAAAGCAAACACAAAGTGCTAAAGCAAAGACAATTAAAATGCATAAGAGATAGGAATGAAGTAATGCTTACCTCAATATTTCCCCCTACAAAACAAAAGTTAGCATGACAATGCATATTGAAAGTAAAATCAAAGCATGAAAGCGATTAAGTACCATAAACGTCCTAGAATGAAACTAGGGTTAAAAATAAGACCTAAGTCTAAAGGTGAAGGTACCTAAAGGTTACATGACTTCTAAAGTCATTAGCTACATGTTATAGGTCCCTAAGTATGCTAGGATACCTGACAAGATCAAACTATGTCAAACTATGTACAAAAAGTTCACCTAAGTTCACCTAAATGTAAGTTAGGGCTCATGGATGAAGTATGAATGTGTATGGCTTACAAGCATGAATTAACACATGAAATGAACTTCAAAGTCAGTAATGAATGCTTATGAAGATGGATGAATGAATATACAATCATGAATGCAATGGATTAGGCATATGGAGCAATGAGAAGAAGATATGAGAAGAAACGAACAAAAATCGCATAAGATCGCACATGATGAAAGTTAAGGAAGAATGGCATGTGAATATGAATGAAATTATTATGGGTCAGTAGCATACAAGGTATGAGATGCAATTAGAATGAATGAATAGGCATTAATGATTTCCATATAATTCATGTTATTATTTAGAGGAGAAGAGAAGCTAGTTTAAGTTAAAGTTAATTCACATAAGTATGCACTTTAAAGCACCAAAACAAACCAAATGAGCATGGTTCAAAAAATGACCTATGAATGGAATTAAAGACATAAAAATGACCTATAATCAACTCTTAAAAGCTACCAAAAAGTTCCTCAATCAAATGGCATGAATGTCTTCTTAACATTTAAGTTATGCGACACATAAACACATGAATCAACCTAAGATCTAGGTGACATGGAAAAATAGCAAAAAGCATTTAAAAATTATGAAATTAAATCCATGGAATGATATAGTAATTATCTTACATTGTCCAAAAGTATTCTACAAAATTATGCACCAAAGTGCCAAAACAATTCCTTGATTAGCAAGGTAACAAAGCATGATCACCAAAAACAAACTCCACAAAGTGGATCAAAAAGGGCATCTAAAATTATGAAACAAATGCCTAAGGAGCATCAAAATGTCACAAATTACAGTGATTAATCATATACAAAAAATAGGTTTCACACCTATGAGGAAAAATCGATTTCGGTCCCTTATGCCAACACACTCCCTTTTGGGACAACTTGTAATCTAAAATCCAAATTAATTATTAAAACCACCCAAATCTGGAAACAAAAAAATATGAAAAATTAATTAAGGGGATGAGGATCACTCATTAATTTTTCCAGAATTTTATCTCACCTAAAACTATTTTTAAAAATTGCGACGAAATGGGCAAAAAAGTTAATTTTAAGGGGAAGTGAAAGGAATCGATCCTAATGGTTCGTAACCTAATCCCTAAGTTCCGAAATCGATACATATCATCAATAATCACAAATAAATCCAGTGCCTCAGGTGGGAGGGCTCAATATGCACCTTAAGTTATATGATCCTAAGACGCATACGACTAGAATGATGCTTAAAAGTGGAGAATCGAGGTTACTTACTTGAATGAAGTGCCGATTCTTCCCATAAAAGAAAATCCGAAAAAAAAATCTCAAGCAAGTTCTTGTAGTCTCCTATGAGCAAAATAAATGCTCATCTTCCATAATTGCTTTGTGATGCCTCACCATAATCGAAATCGATTCAAGTCGATTTGAAAAAACTCATGAACATTTGTATTCAAAATTAGCACTAAATATGATTAAAAAACTATGACAAAAAACTCTAATTAATCATCAAGAAAATAAAATAATGGATTAAGTAATAATCCATAAAAATTAATTTGTAAGAAACTAATTAAAAATTTATGTGTAAATTTCTATATATATATATAAAGAAAACAAAACCAAAACGCAGGGGTAAGAAAAGGAATGATGTGGTGCTGATAAGCAAGGAATGATGTGGTGCTGATAAGCATTTCCCTAGGCCCAAACCCAGAATACCCACTCGCAAAGGGGGTGCATAAGTGATTCGGGTGTGCAAATAGTGAATTCTTGGGCGCAAACCCCCGAAGTCATAATTGTAGGGGGCGTGATAACAAAATGGAGGGTGCAGAACGAAATCCATGGATTCTTGAAGCCCAATCCCAATTTTTTGTGAAACCCTAATTTGCTATCAGTGAAATACAAAAGCATAACAGCCAACACTAAGTCTTCATCTTCAATATGTCACCGTTCTTATCACCTCCGCGGTTCACCTGCTTTGATTCACCATCTACCTAACTACCACCACATAAGTGATTCATCACCTCTATCTCCCTCTGAATTCTCCTTAATATCGACACCACAATGCCGCCGCTGAAGATCCTTTTATCTTCAATGTGAATCGCACCGCCGACAATCATGATGTCACCGTTGACCTTACTTCTACTTCTCCTTCGTCGTGGCCGCCTCGGCCTTGGTCACTATGTTCATAATACACTCTTCACAATGTCAGTGACGCAAACCTCTCATCACCTTCGCGTCCCTTTTCGACCTCCAAACTTGCCACGAAACATTCAAAATACCGCCACTGTATCGACGTTTTCCTCAGGTATATTCATCAGATCTTTTAGCTCTTTCTTCATTGTGGTGTCGTTCTGGCGATGTGTACGGACCTTCGTTGTTATTGATTCGTTATGAGATTGAAATCTTGAGGCGTTTCGTGATTTGCAGGTATTCATGGAGTTCGGCTTTGGTTGATGATTGATGATGAATATGCTCGTGAGTTATTGTTGAATGTTGATGTAGATGATGATGATGAAGCTGGTGTCGGTGAAAGAGATGCATCCTCGTTAAGACGTTGAATCCTCAAAATCCATATTTACTCAGGTGTGGTTCAAACTCGATTTCTTCCTTTCTGAAGCTTCTCTTCCTTCACTTGAATTCCCTCTTCTTCTTCTGCAATGCTCTGAATCTGAGTCGTTGTTGCGTCACAATCAAAGATATTGTTGCGCGTTTGTTCTTGAACTTCACATAAGAGGTTTCGTTGAATCGGATTTGATGCAAGTGCTTGATGTTGTTGATTTTGATTGCAGGTTGCTGAAGGTTCTTGGTATTGGTGAAGGTTGAAGAGTGGTGACTGATGTTGATTGAAGGTGATGGAAGAATTGGTGATGATGATGATTCCGTGGAATTGATGACTGATGGAATGGAACGGTTCTTGGTTGAAGTTCACCGCGAGAAGCTATGGCAAAAGTGAGAGCAGAGTGGTGATCTCAGATTAATGAAGGTATGAGGATGGTCGAAGCTTGAAGTGGAAATGCGCGCTTAATCGACAACAGAAATACAACACTAAGGTATGCATTCTTTGATTCATTCTGCTTCTTGGTTTTGAATCTTTTCTGCTTCCACTGATGCGATTGATACGATGCGTAAACATCGTTGTTGAATCGTTGTAGGTGTTCTGGGATCCGCGGCTAAAGGATTGGTGATGATACATGATAACGAAAACACGATAATGATGGCATTGGTGTGAAAGCAGAGTCTTAGAGGTTCAAGATTGCTGTGATAATGAAGTGATGAATGAAGATCGATATTGATGTATTTTGATTAAGAGTGCAGGGTTTGATGGTGAAAAGATGAATGAGATTGAAGCAAATTGAGAGAGGGAGATAAGTTAAGACGAAGGTTTGTTTTTGGCAGAATGATTGAAGGTTGGTTAGAGTTGAAGCTTGATGGAGAGAGGGATGAAGATGTATATTGGTGAGAAATTGTTGAGAGCCTTCTCCTCCATTCTGTTTCTGTTTTCCCTGTTATATCAGTTATGGAACTGATTTTTTTTCCTTTTTTGTTATCAGTTAGAGCCCAACTGATTTTCTGTTATATTTTGTAACAAAATTTTTCTCCTTTTTGTGTAACTGAATTTTGATGGAATTTCTTTTTTTCTCATCATCTTTGGTGCAATTTTATTATAGTTTGTAACTATAACTTTCCGATAATTCCTTTTCCCTTTTTGCCCTTACATGAACATTTGGTTATGTCAATTTATGTGATTTTTCTTTTGACTGAATTTGAAATATGGAAAGCAAAAAATCAGTTACAATTTGGGCTGAACTTGAAATAAGAAAACAAAACCTATGGACATAGTTCTTGACCAAAAAAGTAGAAAGAAATTAATGATGGTAAAGAGGATGAATATTTTTAAATGGACTTAATGGATTGGGCCTAGAATTATGGTTATTGGTTTAGAGAAAAAGCAAAGAAAGAAATGGATATGGTGTTATGGTTATTGTTTTTTTGAGATTGGACAACAAAATGAGGCCAAGAGAAGGATTTTAATTGGGCCCGAAGTATGGTTAAAAAGGATGATGGAAATATAATCAATAGGTTCGGAAACAAGAACAAGTATATGGACTATGAACATCCGTGGATACAAATTTTGGTTATCAACATTGGTAGGCACGACATCATCATTTTGACCGGATACAATTTTCAATAAGCTCGTCTCCTCGAATTCCACTCAATACATCCGACTCAACTTAATCAACTCAAAGACTCAATCCGTATCAAACTCGTATCCTCAACGAATCCCCAAACTCAAACTTCAATCAAAAAACTTCGACTTTATTAACTTGTATCACCAACAACGAAACACAGTGACCTAATCACCATACAAGCTCATAACTTGATCTCTCACACCGCGAACCAATGTCCCTTTGCCATGAACCCTAATCAGCTATGCACGCATCACGATCTTCACTGAATTATGTCTCAAGTAATGATGGAATTCCTCGAACGACATGACCACCTACGAAAATATTCCGCCAATGAACTTTATCGAGTATTACTTAATTAGAGAAATAAACCCTAATCCGGAACTGAGAGTACAAACAGAGGTTATTAGCCACATAACCCAACACCTTGAATTTATCTTATGACTGTAGATAAAGCATGAAGTTCTAATTCCAACTCCAGTAGAGTAGTAACCTCAAACCAAAGGAATAACTTGATTCTTCAGAGTGCATCTATCCCATGCCTTAAGAGCCAATGCAATGCATGATCGTGAACGCTAATGACCTAATGAAAAATGCGGATGAATGCGAAGCGATAAGCCAATTAAGGTAAAAAGAATGAGGGCAAATTTTGAGGTATTACAACTTGAATCAAACAAATCAACACCTTGATTCAAGTGTTCTAACTTGTGATTCAAGCAACACTTAATGAAAAGACATAATTAACTTACTAGGCTAAAAAAAGACACACAACACAATGGACCAACATAGGGGAAAAGTGGAACACTTTCTAGTATTTGTCTCGCCTAATGACATGAGGAGAAAAGTGTCACACTTTTTAGATTCTTGTCTTGTCCATTGACTTAAGGGGAAAAGTGATACACTTAATCTAACACATTATTTTACCTTGGCACCCCAAACGAGATAAAAAACCATACTCCAATTGAGGAAAGCAGTTGTTTTGTAGTAGTGTGGGCAATTGTTATGGGCTGATTGCAAGGTTCATAGCAAAAGGACAACAACAAACATTGAGTTGAAATGCAATTCCACCCTTCAGCGCATCAATCACCGTCCAATTCAACCTGACGGTTGTCTGCACAAAATGCAGCATCACACACACGAGCAATTTCATCATTCTTGATACATAAGGGTGACATGCAACATTTTAGATATTTAAATTCATTTTCACACACACATTAATTTTTTTTTATTTTTCTAAATGAATTAAGTCTTGAAGGATCACTCTTATAGGTCCAACCCACTCTGTTGCATCATAAGTATTACTCCCATTCTTCAATTTTAAAATTTCTCCCTATTCCAAAACTTTCTTATTTTCAAACTTCACACCTTTTTCTTAACAAACCTTGACTTTGTCAAGTGATCCATACAATATTTTTCTCAATAAATTCTAAAACACTTAAAAATATTCAAACACTTTTCAAAACTCCTAAAAAACACAAACCTCATCAAAATCTTTTGTGCCTTGGTGCAATTTTTTATTTAAGAGTGCTTTTTCAAAAGATTAGATATTAGTTCATTCTTGTAGTGATGCAAACGATTATACTTCTACAAAATGCTGAGAAATAATTGACATTTTTCACTTAAATGTTGAGATGTGCTTGTGAGAAAGTCCAAGTAAATTTCTCCATATCAAGATTGATGCAAATGCTCATTTCCTCATACTTGTGGGCAGTAAGTTAAGTTTTCCACTCGAATATGACACAATGTCTTTTCAATTAAAATCTATCAACAAACAACATAGTCGTTTTTAACACAGATAAGCAAAGTGGTTCCTGTGGAGTACCACATATGTGAGGGGTGTTAATATCTCCCCCTTGCATAACCAACCCCATATCCAGATCTCTATTTCTTAACCTTTTCTTTTTCTTTTTTTTTTGGGTTTTGTTCGATATTTTTCCCATTCCATTTAGAAACAATAAAGTTTGGTGGTGAATTTTACTTTTCTGAGTTAAGTTAATCAATGACTTAATCTCAAATTTTCCCGCCGCGACATTCCACAATTCTTCTCAACAGTCCGACATTTTGATTGATATCTGGCATGTTATTGCAAATATACAAGGATATAATAATTTGTTTGTATAGAGTTGCACTCACAAACTTATAATTTGTCTTCTTCCTCGATCTTGCTCTAGTTTCTAATGGCGTAGTAGTTGCATTACAGTTGCTTATCTTGAGCATCTTCAAGATATCTCGGGCATACTTCTTCTGGTGCAGGAACACTTCTTCACTCGTGTCTTTAAATTCCATCCCTAATAAATATGACAAGTTCCCTAGGTTGGACATTTCAAACTCATGCATCGACTTTGACTTGACTCTTCTTATCTTTGTTTCATCTACACATGTAATCAATAAGTCATCTACATACAAACATAAGATGATTTGAATGACTCTGTCTGCATCATTTACATACACTACATGTTCAGAGACACACTTTGTGAAACCTGCTTCAATCAGGAATCTATCTATTATCTTATTACAAGCTCCATATTGAGTGAAGTTGTTGTTATTTTTTTGTAAGCAAGATTATGATTAAGGGAGTAGTAGGGGTACTAAATCCCGATTACAAAAAGCTCTGCCCAACGAAAATATAATGAAGAAACAAAAACCAAATATAACATACGCCAAATAATGTAACGACAAATTATAAAATTCGTAAAAGTTACATTTTGGATTAATGATTTCTTCAATAAAGGACTATCTCCAAGCCAAAGCTTTAATATGTGAAGTTGTTGTAGTAATATCTATTTACATCATAACATGTATTTTATATAGACAACTAAGCACATGCTCGGAATTATACAAATCGACCCAAACCTAAAATATACAAGTTATATTTTATCTTCGACACAACAATTTAAATGTTATATTCGACAAAGTCGATAACATCTGACTCTTACACTTTTGACCAAGGCTGGCCTTAAGCATATGGGAAAGAAGGCCTACATCCCAGGGTCTCCAAAAAATAGGGGCCTCAATTTTTTTTTTTTATAAATTATAAATCTGAAATAAATACATAAATATTAATTATTGAATTAATTTGTAATGTAACATGTTAGTATAATAAAGAAGCTTGTTTCTTACTCAAAGATTAATGGTCCAACCCTTAATATCTACAATTTTATTATTTAAATATATTATTTTAAAAAATATCTTTCTTTTTTTTACAGTGATCCATTTTTAAAATTGGACCTAGGTCTTCGAATTCTCGGGTCCCGGTCCTCCTTTTGACTAGCTATTTTGACATGATTGAATCCTAACTTTTGACATAACATTGAATTACAACTTCTATCCAAACACAAATAATTATAATTTTTCAACAAAATATTCATAGGTGGCATTTTTGTAAAGAAAAAAGAGGGGAAATTTTACCTCATACCCCTACCTTTAGTCCCATACCCTTATATTTTATATAAAATACCAATTTTATCCTTATATATTTTTAATTAATTTTTTATTTTATTTTTTAAATAATTTTAAAATTTTATTTTGTTTACTGGAACTCTTTTGAAAAGTTTTCCGGTACACAAAATAAAAATTAAAAATATATTTTAAAAAATGGCTACCGAAACTCTTTTGCAAAGTCTTTCGGTACACAAAAATTAATTACAGGAACTCTTTTGCAAAGTCTTTCGGTACATAAAATAAAAGTTAAAAAAATATTTTAAGAAATGACTACCAGAACTATTTTGCAAAGTCTTCCGGTACATAAAAATTGACTACCGAAATTCTTATGCAAAGTCTTTCGGTTTAAAAAAAAAATAAAAAAACGTTTTACAAATGGCTACCGGAACTATTTTACATAGTCTTTCGGTACACAAAAATTGACTACCTGAACTCTTTTACAAAGTCTTCCGGTACATAAATTTTTTTTTTTAAAATGAGTAACGGAACTCTTTTACAAAGTCTTCCGGTACGCAAAATAAAATTTTAAAATTATTTTAAAATAATAATAAATTAATTAAAAATATATTAAAGCAAAATTAATATTTTTTATAAAATGTAGGGGTATAATGATAAAGATAAGGATATGATGTAAATTTTCCTTTGACAGGAATAATAAAAATCAAAATAATAAAATAATAATAAGGTTAAAATTGGTATTTTGAAAATTTGGTTGGAGTATAGATATAACTGGATGTATATAAGGTAAAATTTATATCCGGTTTCCAAACCATGCAACGGGCCCATAAGGAGCTGCTATATGGATCGCAGCCTTTTCTTTAAAAAAGGAGAGGCTAATATGGAAAGACAGAAGCGATGGTGATAGGAGAGAAAGTATATTGTTTTGTTAAATACAGGACTATGATTTTGGCTTTTCTATTGAACAATCACATGGGACTTGTTGTATACATGTGATGATGGTGGATGAGGTTCTCAATCCAACTCTAGGTGGAGCCAACTTAATTCGATTCTCAATGTTAGAGAAGATTTTAAAGAAGCGCTTAATTGGAAAGGTTACCATTTTCAGCCTAAGCATATGTTCTATATGAATAACTTTATTTTAACATATAAATATATGGGTAATTCTCACATGGCTTATCAAGAAAGCTCAACATGGGATATTTGGATATTGAGGATTTCAATTTTGAGGTCGACAGTTATTTTGGGCATCGTTGAAATTTTGTGCCTTCATTAGGTCATTGTTTACGTCATTATAGCCTCTGTTGCTTTGGTTTGTTTCAATAATTTATTGAAATTTATTTATTATAATATATTTTATTTATTTTTAAAAAGTGAGTTTAGATTTTTAGAGACCGGATGTATTAATATAAACAACCTTGAGTTTTTTTTTTTTTTTATAAATTAAATATATAGAAAAATAGTTTTCAATTTAATCGTTGAATGTCAAAATTCCGCTTGTTTGAAAATCTTAATCATGTTAGTATTGTTTTTTTTTTTTTTAATATTTGAAACAGGATATAATATAAGGGAGAAAAACTTGGCACAAATTTTTTTTCTTAAACCAATTAGAATTATAAAAGAAATAGTAAAGGGTTTTTATTAAATTTATAAAAACTATAATTGGAATAAGTAATTTTTCTGCAAAAACCACTTTCAAACTAAAGTTTTTATACCACATACAGTATTGTTAAAATTCCAATCATCCATCCGAAAACAAACATCATTCCTTAATAACCATAAACTTCAAGTGATTGCAAGCCAAATAACTCTCAATTTGCCCTCTTTGACTTTTTTTACATGTCAAGACGAGTACCAATCCGTAAATGAAAGACAATCTTCCGATTACCTATCTAAATGGCTATTTTTCTCCATATCGACTTAACCATATTACAAACAAAAAAAGAATGATTCATATTTTCTGGAGCAACCCCACAAAAGACACAATTCAAAGAATCAATATGAAAATTAATACATATATGCCGAAAGGTCCTTAGTATAGGGTTAACCACCCGAAGAATAAAAAACAAGGAAGGAAAAACAAAGAAATAATTCAAAATATGTATTGTGTTGAGAGTAAAAGCAACAAGTGGGAAGTCTTGCACATAAAAGAGTGAGAAAGAGTGATGGTTTCATTTGACTCGAACGAGAGAAGATATGCGATAGAAACACCCATTATGATGGTTTCGTTTGAATCTAACGAGGATACTTTGAAGGATTTGTTTGATTCACACAAGAAATGTGTTTCGTGTTGGAACTAGAGTCAATCAGAAAGAATGAGTTCGCAGTCTGCTGCAGTGGTTCGAAGCTTCTGATGCGGTGGAGAGATGTTGACATGCAAAGTTAGCACTCTAACCCTCAAGTCAGTAAGAGAGTGAAAAATGGAATTTGAATGGAAAATGATTTTAATAGTTATGAAGTCGTTCACTTTCCTCTTTAAAAAGGAAAAGTAGTTGGAAATTGAATACATGCGATGAGGCGTGAGATGCGGCTAGCCATCAAATCAACCTGGACGGTTGGGAGAGCGAATATGTGAGAGATTACCTACTCCTCTAGAAAAAAGAGTCCACTTGTTCTACATTAACACAACTTTGGGTCGCTAAAGGGATTTCACTTTTTTGGGTCTAATGGACGACTAAGAACAATTTTACCCCAAACCCTTATTTCTTCATTGTAGAGTAAAGGATTCTAAGACATATCTTCACTCGGCCACAAAATCCATGGACAAGGAGACCCTTTTGCGAGATGTCACCGCTCTTGGGAATAAACGCCTTTAATGTCTTTCTTGTAAGGGTTAATGCTTTGTTGGAAGTGGCTGACACGCCCCCAGTGCATGTTAGTAATGATGTTTCTCATTCCTTAGAGTACTCAAGTACCACTCTTGGGAATAAGCGCCTTTAAGAATAGGTGGTCAACAACTTTCCCTGGCCATTAGGAATCAATTATCACCCCTTGGGGTTCCCTAACCCTAGGTCCTAGATACCTTTATAAATATCTCCCCTCTAGTGGGAAATGGGAAAAATCTTAAGCCATATAAATCCTAACGCATACCCTTATATACACAAGAAAATAACACATATATAGAGTCTCTCACCTCACATGATCAAGTCCTCTAAATAACTACAAAACACCATTGTATATGGCCTTTTACTATTGTGGGTAAGCCATAACAAACATACAACATAATATACCTACTAAGGCCTTTGAGCATCCTTTTCCTTTGCAAGGGTGACATGTTGTTGCACCCCAAAATTTGCCCTCACAATACAAGACTTTGTGTGCTAAGAAGGTTCACAAAGTTCACAAGATTCACAATGTTTACAAGACCTTTCATGAGGTTCATGAAGTCTACAAGTCACTTTATGGGGTTCACAAGGTTCACAAGATTCACAATGCTTACAAGACCTTTCATGAGGATCATGAAGTCTAAAAGTCACTTTATGAGGTTCAAAAGGTTCACAAGACATCTTATTATGGTTCATAAGGTTCACAAAGTTCACAATTGGTCAGAAGAGTTGACAATTCCCTCAGACAATGCACCTCCTAAGCAGTGCATCCAAAACTAGGGTTTTGACTTTAATCAGGCTAAATGAACTTCCAAGACTTCAAGTGAGCTTCATAACATCTTATATGTGTGTAAGAACCCCCATGACAAGTTTCAAGACTTTTCTCAAAAGTTTGCTCAGTCAGATGATCAGATAAGTCAAAATCAGTCAAAGTAGTTAAAAAGTCAAACTGAGGTCAACTGTGGTCAAACCAAAGTCAAACTTCATGATTTTTTGCCAATATCAAGTATATGAAGTAAAATTCATCATTTGATCAAGGTTTGATCATGATTCATCAAGGAGATTTCAGATCATCAAGAATCAGGAGTTTCTAAATTAGGGTTTCCTCAATAAAAGTCAACTGAACTTTGACCAGCCATAACTTTCACATGCTTCATCACCAAGTCTCCATCCAAAGCTCATTTTTAAGGAAATTGAATTCTCTACAACTTTGTGTCTCACAAGCCAATCCCAAAAATGCTTCATTTGGAAGGTATGAGCTAAGACATTATAGGTCCTTTTGAAAGTCAACAAAAAGTCAACAACTTCAAAAGGGCATAATTTGAGATTGGTATATGATATGGACATGAAACCAGTGGGATTGTTTAGAGGACTCTTTAAGCTTTCCAAAATGTCCAAGAACACCCTCATAGCATTAAAATTGAAGGATGTGTGCCCTTGCAAAGTTGGGAAATTTTGGGTTGGTTTATGATGAAAATGGAGGTCTAAAACCAATTTTTTCTAAATGGGCTTGCCAAATAATGACCCAATCTACATCAAAACATCTTGCACGAAATTAAATTGATTTATTCATAATTTTATTCATTTTGTTTTTATTTATTATGATTTTTATATCAAAAAATCATTTTAAATTCAAATAAAATATAAAGTAATGAAAATTTAATTTGATTTGGTTTCTAGAAGGTCTTAAATTATATTTAGACTTGATTGATACAAGAGTAATGAGAATCATCCTAAAATAGCAATGTGAGTTCAAGAATATTCAAATTTTAAAGCCAATCTTTTTCAATCTTCAAATGATCCAAATATCCATCAAATTGGTGAAGTCTTTGACCTAATTCACTCACTCATATATAATGAACACTTAACAATTCACAAGCAACGATTTTCCAGCCTCTTGCACATTGTTCAACTTCACAAAAAACCATCCAAATTCAATTTTCGGTTTCACTAATTCAAGAGGTTTTAAGGTATTTTGAGGACACAAGAAGGTTCCTGGATCTTCATTGAGTCGAAACCAACTCTTAAATGCATCCAAACCATGCTCATACACACAACCCGAATGCATCTTGTTCATCTTTAAGTTTTTTTCGATTTGAATGATTTGTGCATTTATACTGAAAACTAACTGTGGATTTGTGTTTGTTGTGATGTTTAGAAACTTTCTAGATGATTTAATTCAATTATTATGGCCTGTATCGAAATCCACCATTGTTAGGGTTTGAAGCTCCAATTCGGGAACCAAGCAATTAGGACATCTAAATGAAATCTAAAGACATGGCTGTGACCTATGATACTTGTATAATTGATCTGGGCTCTTAATTTGAATTGATGTTACGGTTTGATTGATGTTTAAAAAAACATAGGATTCTGGTTTTGAAAATTTGCAGGAAAACACGCAGCAAAATCCCTAGCTATTTTCGCAGGAAATTTGAAGAAGATGAAGTTGACTGGCGCGAAATATAATTTCAAATTTCCATCTTTATATTTTATTCATTTGTGTTGCATTATTGTCACCAACGTGCAGGTGCCCTGGTGGTTTTGGCATGTACGCAGCATGGTGTGAGACCTGAGTTCGAATCCTGGAGGCACCATCTTTTTGTTGTTTTTTCATGATGTTCATTGGTTTTAATATATAATTAATCATAGCCATTATACTATCAGATGTGCCCTCCCGGCTGGATGGAAAGAGCGTGTGTGTGTAGTGCAAGGGACCTGGGTTCGAATCCCCCCAAGCCCTTTTGGTTTTTCTTTCTTTTTTTGTGATTTTTCAGGAACAAAGCATAAAACCAAATGAAGGTGGTTGGTCATCAGCTAGCAATGCGCAGCCCAGTGGCAAGGCACTTCTGTATCCAGGTAAAGGACCTGGGTTCAAATCCCAGGTCCTGTTTTTTTTGGTTTATATTTTTTTTTCTTATTTTATTTTCTCATTATTTCTTTATATTATTTTCTAAAACTAATTTAAATACTTTTCTAAAAAAACAATATATGTAAATTATTTTTCTCTTAAAACTTATATTATAATTGTATATTATTTAATAATTTTGTATATTAAATATATAAAACCTAATTACTTTCTTTATAAACCTAATTTATTTCAAAAAAAAACCTAATTATATTACAAACCCAAATTTAATCATAATAATTTCTAAAAAAAAACCTAATTTCTTTTTCTATTCTTGTTTAATATTATTATTTATATTTAATTTAATTTGTACATAAATATGTTTAAAAAATTAAAATGCTTAATTTATTTTTTATAACATGAAAATATTCTATATAATTTAATTTTGCATGTAAATAATTTCTCTTATATGTTTAAAATTGCTAATTTAATTTTTTGTAATTATAATTTACTTTTCATAATATGTTCATAATTGATTTAATTTTTTTTTAATTTTAAATTTCATAATAATTGATATAATTGTTTATAATTTCTTATTAACCATTAAAAATTTTGTTTATTATAATCTTTTTGCTTATTATTATTATTAACCATGTTTATTACTAACCCTATTTATTTTTAAATTGTGATTATTATTATTATTTTCACTAACCCCTATTATAATTATTTATTTATTATTGCTTATTTATTTTATTTTGCTATTTATTTAAATTGCTTTATCATTATTATTGTAATTGCTCCTGGATGTAATTTTCTGTAATATTTAAATTATTTATTTTTATGTCATGGTTAGTAAAAATAGGGAGTGTAAACATGTATGTTATTTAAAATTAATTTAGATCACTTAATTCAAAAGATAAATATTAAATTGAACACTCACACACGTAAGTCGATCTTTGATCGCCATCTCACTTTCTAGGGTTACCTCTCATGTTGCCTAATCACAAGGTCAAGTGGGGTGTATAAAGCAAAAGTCCCTCAAAAGAAAAGTCATCTAGTCCCTTAACAATCAAAGATCAAGTCCCTTAAAAGGTTGCCTTAATAATGATCTTGTCCCTTTTCGAATAATGATGACAGTCCCTCCAAAATGCTTAATACACCCTACAGTTGCCTATCTAAACAGATGTCCCTCACTTGTCCCACACATCCAAGGTAATGACTACCTATTCCTTAATAATAGGGATAGTCTTACCATTTAAAGGATTTAAGAACAGAAAGACTTAAAACTTTAGGGTAGGTTCCTCATAGTTACTTGCTCACTACTCAAAAACTTTTCAAACACTTCATAATTTCAAACAATTTTCAAGCACAAGTTTTTTACGCATCCGTACATGGATCATTATCAAACTCTTATGAAAATTTCTATTCACACACTTCACATTTTCAAAAACATTTTAAAGTGAGCTAAGTAACTAAGAGCCCATGGATAACCATGGATGTAAAGGGTGCTAACACCTTCCCTTTACATAACCTACCCCCCGGACCCAAAAATCTTTTAAAAAGGTCTTTCCTGTTCTTTTATGCCTTTCCTTTGGATAAAATAAAAGTCGGTGGCGACTCTTGCTATCCGCAACATAACTAAAGTCAGTTCTCCCACCGTGTTACAGAACTGGCGACTCTGCTGGGGAATTAATAAAAGAGGGGTACCCTTAGGAATTAGATCACTTTAAATTGTTTGCCTTGTTTGCTTTATACTTATCTGTTGGGTGCTCTTATGTGTGAAAGATCCTAACCCGGATCTAGTGTACCTTAGGTAAATGGCAATAGACCAAGGAAACTGTACGGCGTATACCGATATGGTTGATCTGGTGGCTATAGTTAGTGTGACTTCTTGGTTGGTGCTTATGTTCCTTAAGTCAAGTTGAGGATAATATGAGGCTGCCATATGTTGTCAATGCACTAACTAACTTTTAGAACCCTAGTTATCCCATCTTGGCCTTTAGAAAGTAGTGAGATAACCGGCTTTGGTGCAGACTGAAGTTGGTTGATACTTGATACTACGCTCATTGAGATTCTAAACTTGGAAGGTTTTGGTTGGCAAGTAAGTTGCCTACTGAACAACCACCCTTGTGAAGGATCAATGATATTGAGATCCCTTAGAACCTGGTTACTTTATAGGACAGGATGAACCAATTAACTTCAGGGGAGGGTACTTACCTTTGAACCTCATGCAAGTCTTTAAACCTAGGGCTATTGTGTGACTTGTTTGTGTGTGCCACATGTTTGTGATTGAGCATAACATCATGACATCATCATGCATCATAAGCATAGCATTTTCACTAACCATTTCAAGGACCAAAGGATTTATCTTTGTTCTTTGTTGCAGGTCATGGCTTATGCTCGTAGAAACACTATCAGGATCAACTTTGTAGGGATACCTGCTAAGCTTAAAGAGTTGGTTTCTCAAGTGCCTGATCACTCCCAGTTCATCAAGAGACATGGTCACCTATTGGATCTAGTCACCTCAGGGTTCAATGAAGACATGATGAGTGTCCTGTTTCAGTTCTTTGATCCTAAACACCATTGCTTCACATTCCCCGACTATCAGCTGGTTCCTACAATGGAAGAGTTCTCTAAACTTCTGGGTATAGCTGTTCTCGATCAAAGACCCTTCACAGGCTTGGAAAAAGAGCCTAAACCCGAGGTTATTGCTGCAGCTCTACATCTGAAGAAGTCTGACATTGTTCTAGAAACAAGAAGCGGAGTTAAGGGTATTCTTGCTAAGGTATTAATGGATAAAGCTCAAGTGTTCTTGAAGGCTATGAGCTATGACGCTTTTGAGGAGATCCTAGCCTTGTTGATTTATGGCTTAGTATTGTTTCCTAATCCTGATCAGTTCATAGACGTTCATGCCATCAACATATTCCTGAGTCACAATCCAGTACCTACTTTACTTGGAGACATCCTACATTCTCTTCATACTCGTACTACAAGGGCACGAGGAACTTTGATGTGCTGCATACCTTTGCTGTCTAGGTGGTTTATTTCTCACCTTCCTCGCTCAGTAATGAAGAATGAACAAGGATTCAGGTGGTCCAAGAGGATTATGTCACTCTCTCATTCAGATATCCATTGGTGCTCCAGATCTATGGAGAATATCACTATCATTGACCGTTGTGAGGAATTTCCTAATGTGCCACTTCTAGGCATAAGATGAGGCATTACTTACAACTCTTCCTTAGCTTTACGACAGTTTGGTTACGCTCGGAGTGATGGCCCACATGACATGTTAATTCAGGGTATTGTGTTTGACTACGACAACGATTTGCAAGGTTACCGTCAAAGGTTCATACGAGCATGGGAAAAAGTAAACAGGGTTGACAGCAAGACTCTGGAGCCTAAGTACACTATTCCTATGGAGGCTTATCTCAGATGGGTGCGATCTCGTGCTCAGACTCTCATGATGCCATATCCTGCTATCCTGCCAGTTACCATGGAACCTGTTGCTGAAGGAGACACTGCTTATACCATCCTTCACCCAGACATGCCTACTGACATGGAAGACTTGCAGAGATCCTGGATCCAATTGAAGGAGCAGGGGGATACTTTCGAGGCTCATTACAAAGCAAGCCAAGAAAGAATCCTGGAACTAACAAAGCAACTTCACGAGGAACGGAATCTCAACTCATACCTCAACACAAAGAGGAAACGTCCATGGGAGACTTAAAACCCCATCTCTTGTATTTATTTCATTTTTTGTAAGCCCAAGAGGCAAAACAAATTTATTACTAATGAAAGGTTACCTTCTTGTTTGTTTAAGCAAATTTAAATCCGGCGGTCCTTGAAAACATTGCATATGCATTTACATTCCATATCACTGCATCACAGGTTTCTTGTGCACAGGTTTCTTATCTTCTCGCTGTTTATTTCAGCAATGGCTCTTGAACAAACAGTCAAAGATCTCCAGGCTCAGAATGCCCGATTCCAAGAGTTGATTCTGAACTTGTCCAAGGGACAATATGAGTTGAAGACACTGCTGGCTAAGAAGAAGAGTCCTGAGGACAACAAGGATGGTCAGTTGGAACAATTGCAAGCTGAGATAACAGAAATGAGGATCCAGATGAATGGCCAGGTGGCTCTTATTCAAAGTTTAGCTCAGGGGCAAGAAGAGCTAAGAACCGTTGTCCACAAACTTCAAAGTAATGGAGTCAGGAATCTAATTGTCAGTCAACCTCCATTAAAACAAGTGGATTTGGTTGAAAGGAAGATGAGGATAAAAGAAGGTAAGAAACCGGTTGTCACTGATTGTTCTTCAGTTAAAGAAAAAATACCTGGTAAAGTTAATCCACCTCCACACAAGGGATGTAGAAGACAGTTTATCAAATTCAGCACTCCAATGTCACAAGTTCTGCAATGCTTGTTGGAGATGAAGCTAATTTCCTTGAAAAATTCTCCTCAAAATCCTAAAACTTCCTCTCCTCGCTATAATCCCAAGGCAAGGTGTGGGTATCACTCCAACTGTCCTGGACATGATACTAATAGTTGTTGGACATTGAAGAAAAAGATCCAAGACCTGATTGACGAAGGAATCCTAGAGGTTACTCCAGAAGGTCAAGTTGAATTCTACTATCACCCATCAAACACCGAAGCTGCAAGACAAGTTGCCCAGAGTAGCAAGAAAGGAAGCCTACCTATTCCTGTTGAGATATGGGGCACCTTGGGACATCCAAGTGGTAAATTTGATTTCATGGTGAAGTATACTGCTCCTCAAAGTTCACAGATTGCAATTGAGGACATTCAGCCAACTGGATGGGACAACATTTGAATTTTCATTTGTAATTTCTTTTATTTGTTTGAACACTTACTATTATGTTGAACTTTTGTTTTCATTAATGCATTGCATATGTTTGTCTTGAATCAATCCATTCGTTCCACTATATTTTGAATTATGCTTATTATTTCTATCTTGTGATATTTAACTCCTGATAAAGCTATAAGCCTGTAGAGGGAGGATGACGAAAACAATACCATAATCTTATGCAGTATGCTTTTGAACAGACTATGCTGACGATGTACAGGCATTGTTTCAATTCCTAAACAGTGGAGATATAAGGAAGTTAATCCCTAGTCAACCCTTTTGAGCCTATGAAGTAGGAGTTTTTATTCTCGCACAAATTAAAACCCTTATTCATAACCTGGGGCAGGGTAGTTACTCGGTTAACTCAAATATGCCAATTATCTGTGTTGTACACAACTAATGATGGTTCTCTGTAATCATTAAACCTGACAGTCAATATCCAGCAAAAGAAAAGCTTACTAAGTCAAAACCTATGAAGGAGACTTAGTAAAACATTAAGACATCCCACTGACTGTAACCTTGAGATAAGCAGTTCAGGCAAAAAGAAGGGATAATAAAGTCAAAAGAAAAAAAGAGGTCACTATGAATCCTAAACAAAGAAAGATGACTGAATGTTCAAATAAATATTTGATTCCTGAATCATCACAAATGTCAGTGTTACAATTCCAAACTACTTTGGAACCTCAATGCATAAGTTAACTGAGTATAGGACTGAAGAACATCATGGAGATTGCGTTGGGTACAAATAAAATTTGAGCCTTTATCCTTTGTTTCTTAAACCGTGAACCAGGCCACGTTATAACCCTTTAAAAGTCCTAACTGAAGCATGGTTAGTTCGAAAGCGTACTGTTACAAAAAAGTATCCTGACTCCTTTAGAGCTTATTATAAAACTTGAGTTAATATCACAGTTTTAAAAAAAAAACAGTTTTTCTAAAATAACTTGTTTCAAAACTTCAAGACAGACATAAGCATTGCATTTTTGAATATATTTGTTTACATATACTTGAGTGTTTGATAAACAAAGAAACTTACAGGATGAATGTTCAAAGTCCTTCCGATAAACAAAGTTGCTTCCTGGATCAAAGTCCATGTATACAAAGGGGCATAATCATTATCTCCCAATCAAGGGGGCAGGCCATGATACTGCCTAACTCATTTGAAGCAATCAGGACAAGATTCAACTATGTTTAAGCAGCCAGAGGCAGATCTCCTCATCTATCTGAAGTGCCAAGGGTAACATTGCAGAATTCATAATGCCAGGGGCATGGTCATTGTTTCCTAAGCTAGGGGGCATACCAAGTTACTGTTCAAATCATTCGGGGCAATCAGTTCCAGATTCAACAGTGCTTAATAGCCAGGGGCAGCTCTTCTCATATATTTGAATTACCAAGGGTAACACTGCAAAGTTCATGATGTCAAGGGCATATTATTATGGGGCATTCTGCTTAGTTCTCCTGAGGTAACTACATTTAGATACTTCCCTTTTGGGACAATTCATCCTCAACCAAGGGGCAATGCTTTCTTTTCAAATCTAGTAGCCGGAGCGTATATGGTCCATTACAATTTGAAGACACATTCCTCTCATTGTGTTACCTTGATATTGGATTCTCAGCTGAAACCATGATGGAAATGAATTGTCTACGCCAGTAGTATCAGATAGTGTCAGTATCATGTCTTCAGATCCAGCTATGAGGATTTCTGGGAAGGTATTCAGGAAAGTTAAGAATCTCAGGAGCTCTAAATCCAATTGGTTATACACTCTCGAAGTTGAAACGACCCTGTTTTCAAGTTCAGCTTTACTTTTCCCTCTGAATCCAGATTTACTTTTACCCTATTTACATAAACGGAACGTCCATTGGTATGCTTTTGAATATGATTGATGTTTACCAGAAATGCATGCAAATGCAGTAATAGTATTTACTAAGGACGAACGAGGGAAGGATTTCAACAAAGCTTCACCGGTTCATCTTTACAAGACAGTTACAAATCCCCAGTAGGGCAAATCCATCTTCATAAGTACTTTAAGTCACATCTCCCCTGGAATTTATATCCATCTCTTTTATCCTCATACGGATAGTCGGGAATTTACTTTCCAATAGGAGTACGACGAACGAAGACGGGAGGTTATGTATATCCTACTATCGAACGAAGACGGGAGGTTATGTATACCTTACTATCCCCAGCAGACGGGAGATTGTATATACCATATTATCAGACAAGACGAATAAGTTCCTCATATTCTTCAACAACGAATCGGGATTTATTTTCCCTGGCCAGCAGTTGTTATACGAAGATATCCAGACGCTTCAGGTTGCACCATATCATACATTCATCATTTACATCATACCATACATATACATAGATACATAATACATTACTCAGGTGCATCATATCATATATGCATACATAATACATAAACTAATACTATCATACAGAATGCTACCTTGTTTTCAGGTTAATTATCCAGCAAACAGACTTGTGGTTATCAGGATTGCTTTATCCTCCTGAAAGTTATCATCCCTCAGGATTTCTTTATCCTCCTGAAAGCATATCAGCCATCAGGACTGCTTTATCCTCCTGAAAACTTCATTACCTCAGGATTGCTTCATCCTCCTGAAATTATATTATTACATCAGGATTGCTTTATCCTCCTGAAAACATATTATCAATACCACAGGACTGCTTTATCCTCCTGACAGCTTCTTGTACCTCAGGGCTGCTTTATCCTCCTGACAGCTTATTATTACCTCAGGATTGCTTTATCCTCCTGACAGCTTATTATTACCTCAGGATTGCTTTATCCTCCTGACAGCTTCTTATACCTCAGGATTGCTTTATCCTCCTGACAGCTTCTTATACCTCAGGATTGCTTTATCCTCCTGAAATCATATTATTACCTCAGGGCTGCTTTATCCTCCTGACAGCTATCATCATTACCTCAGGATTGCTTCATCCTCCTGAAAGCATATTATCAATCTCTCAAGACTGCTTCATCCTCTTGAAAACATATTACTACATCAGGACTGCTTTATCCTCCTGAAAGCTATCATTATATCTTGGATTGCTTTATCCTCCAAGAAATGTATCTGAAGAACTTTTCTCCAAGTGGCATCTTTAAGCCCACTCAAATATATTCAACTAGTCATCAATATCAGTTTACGCACCGGTGAGTGCAAATTTTTGGGCTTTTGTGTTCAATCCCCTTCAACCTTCCAGGTCACGACTGGCAAATACACCAATCTAACCCCTCAGGTTTCAGAAAATTGAACAGGGGCAGCTGTTGCACCCCAAAATTTTCCCTCACAATAGAATACTTTGTGTGCTAAGAAGGTTCACAAAGTTCACAAGATTCACAATGTTTACAATACCTTTCATGAGGTTCATGAAGTCTACAAGTCACTTTATGGGGTTCACAAGGTTCACAAGATTCACAATGCTTACAAGACCTTTCATGAGGTTCATGAAGTCTACAAGTCACTTTATGAGGTTCACAAGGTTCACAAGACATCTTATGATGGTTCATAAGGTTCACAAAGTTCACAATTGGTCAGAAGAGTTGACAATTCCCTCAGACAATGCACCTCCTAAGCAGTGCATCCAAAACTAGGGTTTTGACTTTAATCAGGCTAAATGAACTTCCAAGACTTCAAGTGAGCTTCATAACATCTTATATGTGTGTAAGAACCCCCATGACAAGTTTCAAGACTTTTCTCAAAAGTTTGCTCAGTCAGATGATCAGATAAGTCAAAATCAGTCAAAGCAGTTAAAAAGTCAAACTGAGGTCAACTGTGGTCAAACCAAAGTCAAAATTCATGATTTTTTTCCAACATCAAGTATATGAAGTAAAATTCATCATTTGATCAAGGGTTGATCATGATTCATCAAGGAGATTTCAGATCATCAAGAATCAGGAGTTTCTAAATTAGGGTTTCCTTAGTAAAAGTCAACTAAACTTTGACCAGCCATAACTTTCACATGCTTCATCACCAAGTCTCCATCCAAAGCTCATTTTGAAGGAAATTGAATTCTCTACAACTTTGTGTCTCACAAGCCAATCCCAAAAATGCTTCATTTGGAAGGTATGAGCTAAGACATTATAGGTCCTTTTGAAAGTCAACAAAAAGTCAACAACTTCAAAAGGGCATAATTTGAGATTGGTATATGATATGGACATGAAACCAGTGGGGTTGTTTAGAGGACTCTTTAAGCTTTCCAAAATGTCAAAGAACACCCTCATAGCATTAAAATTGAAGGATGTGTGCCCTTGCAAAGTTGGGAAATTTTGGGTTGGTTTATGATGAAAATGGAGGTCTAAAACCAATTTTTTCTAAATGGGCTTGCCAAATAATGACCCAATCTACATCAAAACATCTTGCACGAAATTAAATTAATTTATTCATAATTTTATTCATTTTGTTTTTATTTATTATGATTTTTATATCAAAAAATCATTTTAAATTCAAATAAAATATAAAGTAATGAAAATTTAATTTGATTTGGTTTCTAGAAGGTCTTAAATTATATTTAGACTTGATTGATACAAGAGTAATGAGAATTATCCTAAAATAGCAATGTGAGATCAAGAATATTCAAATTTTAAAGCCAATCTTTTTCAATCTTCAAATGATCCAAATATCCATCAAATTGGTGAAGTCTTTGACCTAATTCACTCACTCATATATAATGAACACTTAACAATTCACAAGCAACGATTTTCCAACCTCTTGCACATTGTTCAACTTCACAAAAAACCATCCAAATTCAATTTTCGGTTTCACTAATTCAAGAGGTTTTAAGGTATTTTGAGGACACAAGAAGGTTCCTGGATCTTCATTGAGTCGAAACCAACTCTTAAATGCATCCAAACCATGCTCATACACACAACCCGAATGCATCTTGTTCATCTTTAAGTTTTTTTCGATTTGAATGATTTGTGCATTTATACTGAAAACTAACTGTGGATTTGTGTTTGTTGTGATGTTTAGAAACTTTCTGGATGATTTAATTCAATTATTATGGCCTGTATCGAAATCCACCATTGTTAGGGTTTGAAGCTCCAATTCGGGAACCAAGCAATTAGGACATCTAAATGAAATCTAAAGACATGGCTGTGACCTATGATACTTGTATAATTGATCTGGGCTCTTAATTTGAATTGATGTTACGGTTTGATTGATGTTTAAAAAAGCATAGGATTATGGTTTTGAAAATTTGCAGGAAAACACGCAGCAAAATCCCTAGCTATTTTCGCAGGAAATTTGAAGAAGATGAAGTTGACTGGCGCGAAATATAATTTCAAATTTCCATCTTTATATTTTATTCATTTGTGTTGCATTATTGTCACCAACGTGCAGGTGCCCTGGTGGTTTTGGCATGTACGCAGCATGGTGTGAGACCTGAGTTCGAATCCTGGAGGCACCATCTTTTTGTTGTTTTTTCATGATGTTCATTGGTTTTAATATATAATTAATCATAGCCATTATACTATCAGATGTGCCCTCCCGGCTGGATGGAAAGAGCGTGTGTGTGTAGTGCAAGGGACCTGGGTTCGAATCCCCCCAAGCCCTTTTGGTTTTTCTTTCTTTTTTTGTGATTTTTCAGGAACAAAGCATAAAACCAAATGAAGGTGGTTGGTCATCAGCTAGCAATGCGCAGCCCAGTGGCAAGGCACTTCTGTATCCAGGTAAAGGACCTGGGTTCAAATCTCAGGTCCTGTTTTTTTTGGTTTATATTTTTTTTCTTATTTTATTTTCTCATTATTTCTTTATATTATTTTCTAAAACTAATTTAAATACTTTTCTAAAAAAACAATATATGTAAATTATTTTTCTCTTAAAACTTATATTATAATTGTATATTATTTAATAATTTTGTATATTAAATATATAAAACCTAATTACTTTCTTTATAAACCTAATTTATTTCAAAAAAAAACCTAATTATATTACAAACCCTAATTTAATCATAATAATTTCTAAAAAAAAAACTAATTTCTTTTTCTATTCTTATTTAATATTATTATTTATATTTAATTTAATTTGTACATAAATATGTTTAAAAAATTAAAATGCTTAATTTATTTTTTATAACATGAAAATATTCTATATAATTTAATTTTGCATGTAAATAATTTCTCTTATATGTTTAAAATTGCTAATTTAATTTTTTGTAATTATAATTTACTTTTCATAATATGTTCATAATTGATTTAAATTTTTTTTTAATTTTAAATTTCATAATAATTGATATAATTGTTTATAATTTCTTATTAACCATTAAAAATTTTGTTTATTATAATCTTTTTGCTTATTATTATTATTAACCATGTTTATTACTAACCCTATTTATTTTTAAATTGTGATTATTATTATTATTTTCACTAACCCCTATTATAATTATTTATTTATTATTGCTTATTTATTTTATTTTGCTATTTATTTAAATTGCTTTATCATTATTATTGTAATTGCTCCTGGATGTAATTTTCTGTAATATTTAAATTATTTATTTTTATGTCATGGTTAGTAAAAATAGGGAGTGTAAACATGTATGTTATTTAAAATTAATTTAGATCACTTAATTCAAAAGATAAATATTAAATTGAACACTCACACACGTAAGTCGATCTTTGATCGCCATCTCACTTTCTAGGGTTACCTCTCATGTTGCCTAATCACAAGGTCAAGTGGGGTGTATAAAGCAAAAGTCCCTCAAAAGAAAAGTCATTTAGTCCCTTAACAATCAAAGATCAAGTCCCTTAAAAGGTTGCCTTAATAATGATCTTGTCCCTTTTCGAATAATGATGGCAGTCCCTCCAAAATGCTTAATACACCCTACAGTTGCCTATCTAAACAGATGTCCCTCACTTGTCCCACACATCCAAGGTAATGACTACCTATTCCTTAATAATAGGGATAGTCTTACCATTTAAAGGATTTAAGAACAGAAAGACTTAAAACTTTAGGGTAGGTTCCTCATAGTTACTTGCTCACTACTCAAAAACTTTTCAAACACTTCATAATTTCAAACAATTTTCAAACACAAGTTTTTTACGCATCCGTACATGGATCATTATCAAACTCTTATGAAAATTTATATTCACACACTTCACATTTTCAAAAACAATTCAAAGTGAGCTAAGTAACTAAGAGCCCATGGATAACCATGGATGTAAAGGGTGCTAACACCTTCCCTTTACATAACCTACCCCCCGGACCCAAAAATCTTTTAAAAAGGTCTTTCCTGTTCTTTTATGCCTTTCCTTTGGATAAAATAAAAGTCGGTGGCGACTCTTGCTATCCGCAACATAACTAAAGTCAGTTCTCCCACCGTGTTACACATGTCCACCTATACTTTTTTACTAGTATAATTTTCGTTCATGTTTTGGACCAAGTTCATACTAGTTTTTTCGTTGGCGTTGGCCTTGCATGTTTGGTGTCTCTTTATTTTGAGTTCCAAAGTTCAATGTCCTCGTTTTGATTTTGTTCAACTTTGTAGGGTTTCAAATATAATGAGTGTTTGAGCTTGTTTGATTACTACATATACCTGCATTTTGTAACAACATATTTCATTTATGGTGATTATGTCTAATTTCACTAAGAAGGTTGACTAGGAAATTTCAGGAAATTAGGTAAATCTAGATATACTGGGGATTGTTTCCGCTTTTATTTGTGAATATGTTTATGACCAAGCTTTGACCGATGTGGGTCTTGTGACTGACTAGGGAGTGTTCCCCTAGAAGAAGATAAGAGGATTTGTAGTCATTATGATGGGTGTGCAATCCTTTTTTCACGAATACACGTTCTCTCTCTTAGGCTACCACCTTTATTTCAATGTATATTAAATTGGTATAATGAACCATCTTCTTATTTCCCATTCATAGGTACATCTAGTGAGTTGGACATTTGTCAAAGTTTTTCAGTATTGGTGCGAGTATAAGGGGAGCAAGCCAATTATGGTGTTGTTCTTTCATCTTTTTAAAACTCAAAATAGCCATCAACTATGCTAACAACTCTGCTTTGCTCTTTATGAGGCATAATATAAGATATTTTGAAGCTTATTCTGATAGCGTGAAGCATTTTAAGGACTAATTTTTCTGGTCACTCCTCCTAGTAAGGAGGCGCATAAAAAGACATGCCACTCAGAGCCTGGTTTTTTCCCGTATGCATGAACATTTTACACAAGTATTAGACTCAAATCCACTACTTGACAATGGCATGAATGTAACACTATAACGAGTGGGAAATGACTTAGGAGGAGATATACTTGTAGAACCAGTTGGTGGCCTTCTTTCAAGAGCTTGGTTACGTTGACAAAGTCATCCCAATAGACTTGGCGTCTAGAAATCAGTTGAAAAGGTGCATTCAGACCCGTTGGGTGGTGGATGCCAGATCAAAGGAGGAAAGGAATAAAATATTTGGTAAGTGGCCTCAATTCCTTGTGTAACTCCCTATTTATTTAATTATTTATTTAATTAAATATCGTTATATTATGTCGGTTTGAATTAAGTCAATTAAGTTGATTTAAGTTGTGTTGTGATTAGTTGGATTAAGTTAAGTTGATTAGTTTGTGGGTTTAATAATAGAATTGTAATATTCTTGATAAGTGGGCCTATTAGGGAGTAGGAGTAGGAATTGTGGGAGGTGTATGGTTTTGGCCCAATAGGAATTATTAAGATTAATAAAACCATTAGTTAATTAGATTATGAGAGATAGGTTATCAGTAAAAAGGAAAACAAGAAGTTGAGGAAGAGGTTACATGAAGTGCTTAGGAGAAGGAAAATCTAGGGTTCCGATCAAAGTGTTACGCCTTCAATCCAAGGAAAGGGTGGGATTCTAACTTTATAATTGGGATTGTATGATGAATATATGTAAGATTGGGTATATGAATTGATTTTGTCAGTTTGTTGTGTTGTTTGGTTGAATAAGTTGTTTTGGTGAATATGTTGTTTTTAGTTGATTAAGAATATGGAACTGTGTTGATGAAATACTCGTAAATTGATTATTCGATGATTGTGTAGAGTATGTTGAGTTTTTGTTGAACTTGTGTGTACTGGGTTAATTGGGAAATTGGCCTGAGATAGAACTGTGAAGAAGTTACAAAGACGAAGAAGAATAAGAGAAAACATAGAATGCAAGGTCTTGGATTTTGGATGACCATCCCATTTTCCAGACGTCTGTTTGGCATAAATGACGCCCGTCACCTCTATAGGACGATCTTCACAAGTGTGACAATGGTCACACAGGGTATGGGGGAAAATTTGTTGTTTTATTCTGCGTGGTGTTTCTTTCTATTATCTGGAAGATTTGCTTATCCAACCTTTAACTCCAGTAACATAATTAATTTGTTTGAAGATGAATCTTAGTGAAGTAGGAGTAGGCATAATAATTATTTGACAGAGAATTGATAAGTAATAATGTGTTCAATCAATAGAAGAAAAATAAGTAATAGTGGAGTAGAATTATTAGCAAGTTGATATGTTAGTTACTGTCATGGATTTGACAAAAGCATAGTAATAGGCTATTAGTAAGTAGCAATAACAGAGTGTAGTATATAATATAATTAAATCGGTTTTAGTCGAAATTCGTGTGAATAGGAATGCGGTATAATTGGTTGTTCTTGTGTTGTGTTTTTTTATTATAAGTTGTAAAGTTGATGGTTGTTGTTTATGTTGCAGTGCCTTATAAATGGCAAGATTATGAGTTGCAAGGCCTTTGGCCACAGTTGAATGTTGTTGTGTTTCTATGTTGCTACAATTGTTGTTGTTGTTGTTGTTTGACATTCATATTGAGTCGCATAACATAACATTATTTAAGTTGGAGCTGTTGCTCGGTAAGTTGGCCTGGATTTGCAAAATAAATTTGAAGGCTTATGTGTTGTTGATGCCTCTATTAATTGGAAAGATTATAAGTTGGGAGTTCTGCTCCAATGGTACCACATGCATTGCATTTGTCTAAGTTGCATTTCCGAGTTGCATAGTATGTTGTTGAGTCATATCTTGTGTTGTTTAAGTTGTTTGTGAATTGTGAAGTGGTGGTTTATATAATATTACTCAATATGTATTTATCATATGCTTAATTATATAGTTCGATATCTCACCGCTTCTGTTTGAATGTTGCCCTCTGTTGGTAACGTGCAGGTAATCCAGAGTAGAGTGGAGTATCTTAGTAGATTCAAGTCGGTGTTGTCTCTCAAATACATAGCACTCGGGGGGATAACACATGTTTTCTGTTGATGTCAAATTTGATTATGTTGCTGAATTTTTAGTTGTCTTTATTAAAGATTGTTGCTTTTAAGTTGTTTTGATGTTGAATACAAGTTGTGCTACTTTATGTTGTTGCTTATTAATTCCCTGCATGATAATGAAGTATTTGTTTTAAAGATTAATCAAGTGTTGAATGTTGTTATTTTAAAGTTGAAAACGTATTATCTCATTTTAATTGTTGGAATTTTGTATTCTGATTTTGTTATTAAGTATCGGGTAGAAATGGGGTGTTACATTAGTGGTATCAGAGAAGGTCGGTCCATTCGGACAAGTTGTCGAGTTGTAGTTGTTTAACAATTGATTATTGTTAGCTAGTTCTAACCTTTGGTTGTGTTGTAGTGATTAATTTGATATGGCTGGAAGGAACGATAATGCGATGGTTGTTGTTATGCAAGCAATGGCTCAAGCTGTGTAGAATTTGCCGAACGCTGGTGATGATGTTGGATCTCGTAGTTTGGCGACTTTTCATAGGGAGAATTCTCCTACCTTCAAGGGTATGTATGATCCTGATGAGGCGTTGGCTTGGTTGAAAGAGATTGAGCGAATATTTTGTGTGATAGATTGCACTCCAGCGCAAAAGGTTCGGTATGGGACTCATATGCTAGCAGTTGAAGCTGACGACTGGTGGTTAGAGACTCGTCAGAGGTTGGATGCTGCAGGTGAAGATATCACTTGGGTTGTGTTCCATAGGGAATTTATGAGGAAGTATTATCTAGAGGATGTTCCTGGAAAGAAGGAAATTGAGTTTCTCGAGCTAAAGCATGGAAACATGTCGTTTACTGATTATGTTGTGAAGTTAGTTGAGTTGTTCAAGTTTTACCCACACTATAATGAGGAAAATGCTGAATTTTCAAAGTGCAACAAGTTTGAGAATGGGTTGCGTCTTGAGATTAAGAAAGTAGTTGGATATCAGAAGATTCATGTCTTCGCTGATTTGGTTGATAATTACAGAATTTATGAAGAGGATAATAATGCTCATTACAAGATTATTAATTAGAGGACGGGAAAGCACCAACAGAGTTGTGGCAAGCCTTATGATGCTCTAGATGGGAAAGGTAAACAGAGAATGATTGATAGTAAGAGAACTAGTGGGGGAGATGATCCCATTGGAATTGTTTGTTTCAAATGTGGGAAACCTGGTCGTAAGAGTAATGTGTGTACTGCTGAAGTGAATAGGTGTTTCCGTTGTGGCAAGACTGGGCATGCAATATCTAAATGCAAGCATAAAGAGATGTTTTGCTTCAATTGGGGTGAAGGGGGACACATTGGTATTCGGTGTGAGAAACCAAAGAAGATGCAGACTGGAAAGGTGTTCACGTTAGCTAGGACTCAGACAACTAATGAGGACAGACTCATCTGAGGTACATGTTTCATTAATAGTACTCCTTTAATTACTATTATTAATACTGGTTCTACGTATTTTCCATCTAAAGTAGAAGTTGTGTTGCAATGGGAACCTCCAAAGTCGGTTACCGAGATTAGGAGCTTTTTGGGTCTAGCTAGTTATTATAGAAGGTTTATTGAAGGTTTTTCTAGGTTGGCACTTCCATTGACTAAGTTGACTTGCAAAAGTAAAGCTTTTGTGTGGGATGTTCAATATGAAGCGAGTTTTACAGAATTGAAGAAAAGGTTGACGTCGGCTCTAGTTTTGACATTACCGAATTCAGGAGAACCGTTTGTGGTATATTGTGATGCTTCTATGATGCGTTTAAGTGCTTATTGTAGAATAATAAGGTGGTTGCTTATGTGTCAAGGAAGTTGAGAACTCATGAAAATAACTATCCTACACAGGATTTAGAACTTGCTGCAGTTGTTTTCATGTTGAAGATTTGGAGACATTATCTTTATGGTTCTATATTTGAAGTATTTAGTGACCATAAGAGTTTAAAGTATTTGTTTGATCAGAAGGAGTTGAATATGAGGCAGCGAAGGTGGTTGGAGTTATTAAAGGATTATGATTTTGGTTTGAACTATCATCCAGGTAAAGCTAATGTTGTAGTTGATGCTTTAAGTCGGAAAACATTGCATATGTCGACAATGATGGTTAATGAGTTAGAACTAATTGAGCAGTTCAGGGATATGAGTTTAGTTTGCAAAGTGACACCGAAGAGTGTTATGTTAAAGATTAATAATGATTTTCTAGACAATATCAGAGAGGCTTAGAAGTTAGATATGAAGTTGGTAGATTCAATGGTAGGAATCGATCAGTCTGAGAATAATGATTTCAAGTTAAATGTGCATGGTATGTTGAGACTTCATGATTGAATTTGTATTCATGATGATGCAAAGATGAAGAAAGTGATTCTTGAAAAGAGTCATAGAAGTAAGTTGAGTATTCATCCAAGAGCTACAAAGATGTATCAAGATTTAAAGAATTTGTTTTGGTGGTCTGGGATGAAGAATGATGTAGTGTGTTTTGTGTATGCATGTTTAACTTAACAAAAGTCGAAACTTGAACATCAGAAACCTGCAGGGTTGATGCAACCGTTAGAAGTTCCAGAATGGAATTGGGACAGCATTTTAATGGACTTTGTGACGGAATTGCCTAATACTTCAAGAGGACATGATTCAATTTGGGTGATTGTTGATAGGCTTACAAAGTCGACTCATTTTATTCATATTAACATCAGTTTTCCAGCATCTAAGTTGGCAGAGATTTATACTAGTGTGATTGTTAAGTTGCATTGTGTTCCTTTGTGTATTGTGTCGGATAGAGATCTGAGGTTTACTTCTGATTTTTGGAAGAGTTTACAAGAGTTGTTGGGTTCTAAGTTGAGTTGAGTTCGACTTATAATCCTCAGGCAGATGGTCAGATAGAGAGAACTATTCAGTCACTAGAGGATTTGTTGAGAGCGTGTGTTCTTGAGTAAGGAGGTTCGTGGGATACTTATCTTTCGTTGATTAAATTCATGTATAATAACAGTTACCATTATAGTATTGGGATGGCACCTTTTGAGACATTGTATGGTCGGAGATGTAGGATTCCTTTGTGTTAGCATGAATTTGGAGAAAGTTGTAGAACCCTAATTTTTACCCTAAGATTCCTTCGCATTTTTAATTTGCATCTTGCAATACAAACAATATCGTATTGGTTTCTCGGTTCTTCTCGGGTGTAGGTTTATGCCTTACAAGGGATCACCATTTGCTTTTATTTGTTTATGGTTACTAATCACTAATTAAAATCCAAAAATATTTTGTCTTCTTTTATTAATCTTTTTTCAGGTAAAAAATGTCAAAATTAGCAGTCCCGCAGCTCGAATGAATTTCACCGATAAAAGTCGAAGTTGATCTGCAAATAATTCAAATTTATCAGGCCAAGGATTTCCCAATTTATTTGATTGATTCAAGGAATTCAAAGGTTCATGTGTTTATTTTTATATCTTCTTTGACGTGCAAGAGAATCGAGCCGGAATCATAGCAATGCAAAAGGAAAACAAATTTTTCAAATTTTGCACTGAGTATCTGGTTACTACCTAGGACGTAACCGGTTACTACCTAGGGCGTAACTGATTACTTGCGTGCAAATTTGAAAATTTTGGCAGCAATCTCGTTTTTTGAATTTTGGCACCAATTTCATTTTTTATCACTCTTGGAATATTCTAATCCATCTCCATTTAATTCACATACATCGTTAAAATTAATTCCCACCATAAACCCTCACTAATCACTACTCTTTTCATGATTCCCTCCAATTTTTGAATTACCAAGCTTAATTTGAATTACCAAAGCAAGTTTCATTCCACCAAATTCTCATACCTAAACTCTTTAAATAGAGGCTTCATTTAATTCATTTTCAAGCTTTTGATAGCCAAATTCACCTTGCAAAAATTTCTTGGAAGCTTTTGATAGCCAACAAATCTCTTGCAAAATATCCTCCCAAACCCAAAATTCACTAAAGCTCTTATTTTCTTTTTGAAAGTTATCAAGAATTCACCTTGAGTTCTTGATCAACTTTGAGCTAAACCTTCATCCTATTCTTTTTTTGTTCATCAATTTTATTAGATCAAGCTTGATATTGGATCAATTTGAAGAGTGTTCTTGGTAATTCACTTTTTTCCATGGTTCTACCTTCATCGTCATCATTCAAGATGTAGATCCTTGATGCTTTTGGTTGTTGATCTTCTAAATCATAAATTTTTGTTTGATTGTAGGTATTTCACTGTGTTTTGATTGTAAAATTCGTTCTAATTCAGTTCATGATCATGAGGTGTTCGAAAAAAGGTTTTAAAAGTTGGATCATGCTGAATTTTAGCTGATTTTTGATTCTGCACGCAGAGTAATCGGTTACTGCCTAGGTAATAACCGGTTACCTGTGATAATTTTTCCAGAAAACTGCTTTTTTTGTTCAGGTAACCAATTACTGCTTAGGTAGTAACCGGTTACTCTGAGTCTGAACTGATTTTTTGGCTTATTTTTGAGCTGTTTTTGATTTATCTTGCTTCTTCTTCTCCCTCCTTCTTATTTTTACATTGGGAGACATTCTTGGGACTGTTTTCTCTTTAATTTCAATGGACTTTGGGTGTATATCAGAGTGGTTAATATTCATTAGTCCAAATCTACCTTTAAGTGAATTATTTAATTCACTTTAGGTACTTTGCATTAGTGAGATATTTTCGTACTTCAATCCACCAAGATGAGTGATTGAACTTAAAGATGAAAGAATGCCATAAATGAAACTCAATTTGATATTCATCATTATTTTCGTGCGGTATTGCTTTCGGATGGTGATTTACATATTGTTTATCTCGTATGCATTAGCACATACATTGTTCACCTTAATTGGTTTTGGCCGACCTCATTTGTAAGGTAATTACTCTGTATATTACGCGGCGATTTCTTAACATAGACCTAAATATGTCCCTAATTCAGAATAAAAATCCAATTGGATACTTGCACTTTCATGGACCGGACCTCGTGTTGGTCGTGTGATTCCAAAGTGATTGATCTTTTTGCATTAAGATCCAAGACTTATGAAGTTTGATGCGTAGTTTCTTTGGGTCTCCCAATCTTCTTTCAAACTTCATTGAATTTGGTTATAATCTCCTTGATTAATCACTATAGTGTAAGATACTAAGTGAAATCGGTTGCCATTTCGGTTTTGGTACTAAGTACCTTAGTTACTCTTTTGGTTGTGTATGATTAAGTTTACCATACCAATATTATGTATATTATTATTACTATTACTATACTAACATTTAATTTTTTTTTCTTGCACCTTTATCTCCTTTACTTTTTTTTACTATGCTTTATATTGCTTTATCATCCATTATCATGTTTACATTCTTGCTATTATATTGTTGTGTTGATTTTCCTTTCGTCCATTTGGACACAAAAATATTAATAAAGAAATAAATCTCTAAAAAACTTGTGATCTTGATCTTGGACTATTGGTTACTATACTTTGCATTGGAATTGGAGTTTTGGACTTAGATTCTAGGATACCTTCCCTTTGCTATGATCTTCATGGAGTTGGTAGTTTGCCTTTATTTTTCCATTTGCTAGCTTATAAGTGTCGCTCCTAGGATTTTCTTCATAGTACAAACGTGAAAGTGGCGCGAAAAAGGTAGAGTCGCTAGCCAGGCATTTTTATCCCGAATGAATGGGAAAGGTAATGTTGCACAAACCGAAGAAAGAAGGAAAGGACAAGGTCCTGCGAACCAAAGATCTGGGTTCGGGAGTCGGTTACGACCTGGGAAGGTATTAACACCCCAGATCGTCCGTCGTACCCGACGGGATCCACACATGTTCGTTTGTTACAAAGGGTGAGAAATAAGGTGCTCCTGAATAAGAAACCGCTAGTGGAACTGGAATGAGAGGAAGGGATTTGGAAAAGAAAGAACGAAAAGAAAGGGGGAAATGTAGGGAAAATAAAGAATGTGCTCGAACGGGCCCTACCCCGCTGCCTACGTATCTCATCGGGAAAATGAGGATCAGGTTCGACGTAGTTCGCTTAACTAAGGCGGAAACTATTTTTGTGTTTTTTATAAGTTGAACTGCGTATGTCTGTGCTTAGGTGTTTCAGGCTCGTCTGGTACGAGTGCATTACCGTCTTGCAAATGAGACAAGTCGTCGCAAGTTGGTGTTGAGAGTGAGTGAGATGAGAAAATAATTCCCGAAGGAAAAGACGAGTGTTGTTTGTTTGGTGTCTTTTAGAGAAGTGTTTTTTGTTTATTGTTTGTGAAACATTCTCATACTAAGACTTGTTCATCATGGTAGATGCCTTACACCTTGCCCCGAAATGGAACGTGCATAAGTAACCCACGACAAAGTCTCATGGCGTACGAGAAAGCTTGACCTTTATTAGGTGTTTTTTACTTTTCTTTGAGATGAGAAATAAAGCAAAGCGGATCAAAGGTAAAAGCCTAAAGGGAGACTAATAATGCTAAGTATTGTCATGCATGGATGAACCTAGGTTAGTGCAGTTTCCTAATCCTAATGAGAAAAAGGGACTAGAAATCAACTTACTTCCTAAGGAAGCTAAGTCATTTCTAAAGTGGATTAGCATGAAGTTGTGAAAACTAAGAATGCTAAAACAAATACACTTTGAAAGCATAAATGATTTAAAAAGGAAGAGGTTATTGTCGCTCCCGACAAATGAGACTAGGATCAGATGAAGGTACAGACGCGAGCGGTCGGCGAAAGGGACAATGAGAACACACAGCCGTGAACTCACTGGAGATGAAAAGAGTCGCCAGCTAGGCATTTTTATCCCGGAGGAAAGGCAATGCTGCATAGACCTAGAAAAAGATGGATAAGACGGTTGCGAACCAGAGAGACTGAGAAAGGGGGTTGGTTACAACCTGGGAAGGTATTAGCACCCAGATTGTCCGCCGTACTCGACGGGATCCACGCTTAAAAGATTTGTGCTTTAAAGGGGTAGTGTCAGTGCAATTTGTGTGTCAAAGAGCTGGAAAAGGATGTGTACAGGTGTCAGTGTAAAAGAAATGAAGTGTATAAGTAATGTGAAGTATGAAAGTGTCAGTGTAAGAAAGGGGTGAAATGCTCAAGATCATGAGGCTAAAGAATGAAGCTGAAAGGGGGGGGGGAATATACGGGGACTTTTGTTCGATAACTGTTAAGTTATGCCTACGTATCCTCTCGTGCAATGAGGAAGTCAGAACACCGTAGTTCGACCCAAAGAGACTGAAAGGTGAATTGACTTGTGAACTGCTTACTTGCCTATGCTCAAGTGTATGACCTGTCTGGCTCAGGTGCAAACTGTCTTGCATTAGACGGAAGAAGCAAGTTCTCGGTTGTGAGTGAAGGTGATGAGAAAAGAATCCCGAAGGAGACGATTATTGTTTGTTTTTGTGTTTTCAATCTTTTATTGCTTTTTGAAGTTTGTCATAAGTTAATGAGCTTAAGCCTAAACCAATGGATTTAGTAAACTCATCACATCTTCCCTCTGATTAGGGGTAATGAGAGTACTTTAAGTGTGAAGTCAGATTCTCACACTTAAACACCTTTGGTGTAGGATTAAGATCATTAACCTACTTGTGATTAATTAGATGTTTTTGGTGTTTTTGTTTAGTGTTGAGTAATGAGGTTAAGCCATAATCAGGGATTAAACAGACTCATTACACCATCCTAAAAGAAGGATAATAGATGGGAATGTTTAAGCTGAGGAAAACTCCTCAACTTAATCCATGATTAGGGATTAAACTCATGACAAAACAAGCCTTTATTAAGTGGATTTTATTTAATGATATGATGATGAAGTGAGTTTTATGATTTGTAAGACAACTTGAGGGGGACTTGTCCATTAACACTAGGGTTAGTCCTTCTTAACCAATTAAGGAAGAATTAGAACCCTAATGCAAGGCCCAAGTTACAAGTGTGATGTCTTGATGATTATTAAGATGGATTGATTAGAGGATTTAAACACATTAAGGGTTTAACACTTAGGATTAAAGTTATACACTCCATCCTAATAGAAGGATGCAGGCATAAGCTTAATCACAAAGCCTTAAAGCCTTTAGGGTTTAATCCCTGATTATGAGGTGAGAAAGAGAAGACTCAAAAGAGACACAAAGGTAAAACTATGAGGGGAGACTAATCAAAACCCTAATTCATTGTCATGCTTGGTTGTTCCTAAAGTTTGTGAGGTTTAACAAGAACAATCTTCAAAGGCCACCAGGAAGCAGATGAACAGAATCAAGAGAAGCAAAGTGACTTGCTTCATTCAAGAAGTCAAGTCACTTGAAGAAAGAAAGTGGGAGAAACAAGAATGAGCAAGCTCAATCTCAAACACATATAGAAATGCAGCAATGGATGCAAGAGAGATGAAAATAAAAGTTATGAGAAGTGAAGGCAAATTCACTTCTCAACCTCACTTACCACCTGAAATGTTAGAAAGAAAAGCAATGCAATGCTAAATGAAATGAAATGACATGATGAAAAACAAAACCAGAAGCATGTTGATGATGATAATGATGTTATGATATGCTAAAAGCATGAGGCAAGGCATGAAGATGTTCATACAAGATCATGGATGCAAATGATGCAAGTTAAGGAGCATGAACAAGCATGGAAAGTTAGGAAGCATACAAAGCATACAACATGGCAAATGCAAGATGCAATGATCACACATGTTTTCTATATGTCTTATGATGTCAAATGAATCAAAATGGAGGCATGGAATGGCATGGCAAGTCATGATATGCAAGAGAATGCAAAAGGGATGCAAAAGAAAGCCCAAATTAGGGTTTATGAATCAAACAACAAACAAAAACCCAAAACAGAAGCAAACCCTAAGATAAAAAATGGAAAATGCCACTCAAAGAATCCCTAACCCTATACTAAACCAAGGTCCAAAGGGGAAGTCTCAACTCTTAACCAATCTCAAGTTATGATTTTTCTAAGATATTAGGGTTTTTAGGGCTCCTAAACAAAAGAAATACCAAACAAATTGAAAATGAGGAAGCAAATCATGGCCATTTTACCCTAGAAACTACATGCCAAACACAAAACAAAGCAAAAAGAATCAATGTCCAACTCTTCTCTAATAGGCAGAAATGATTTTTTGAACTTATGATCAAAATAATGCACAAAATATGATTTAATTCAATGGAAAATTCTCAAAATGCATCAAGATCAAAAAAGAAATTTGGTTTGAAGGTTGGAAAATGTTTCTAAATGTCTTAGAACTTTTCATGAATTTTTTGGTGATTTTTAAATACCTAAAAGTATTTTTAATAAATTAATTTCCATTAATCAATTAAAAATAATCTTTTAAATATTTAAAAATACTTTTTTTAATGATAAAAAATAAAATAAAAATATTTTTGGGTCATAAAAATTTATAAAACTCAGAAGAAAAAGTTTCATAATTTTTAGGAATTTTTAACTATTTTAAATAAATTATGCAAATAAAATGAAAAGAAAATGAATTAAAATTAAATAAAAGGAGAAGTATGCGCAATGGAGGGATGAGATTCACTCTGGATTTGAATCTGTTGACTACGCGCGTCATCCAAGGGTCCAGGTTGACTCTGATTAAATTATTTAAATTATGATTAATTAAGCTAAACACGTGGATTAGGGCATAAATAGGCAGATCTGGACCACTCACTCACGCGCGAAGTCAACAAGTCAAAGGCCATCAACGCTCAGAATTCAAACTTGAGTTAATTACGTGATTAGGGCACAAATCACTTTCAGGTGGCCGGTCGTCTTCTCCGGCCAGCATCTCCCCTGAGAAATCCCCAAACCCCCAAAAAGCCAACTAAAATGAAATCTAAGAATTGGGAAATGTTCTCCAACCACTCACGAATCAAAACCCTCTCTCAAAACAAATTTATTTTCCCTAACAAAGCTGAATCGAAGAAAATAAGAACTAGGGCATGCAAGTTTCAGAAGCTAATTAAATACTCAATTCACCACCATTTGCAAAACCAAAAGCATACTCATGATCAGGAAGACACAAAGAACAAGTTTAGAACAAAAGAAATGATTTCTGGAAAAATATTTTTCAAGCTACCTGAGATTCGAAGCTTTCACTCTGATGACTTTCTGGCCACTTCTCCTTGTGCAATCCACTCCACTTGATCCCCAGATGATGTTTGAATGCTTTGGGAGGAGTTTATATTGGCTGGATGAGGAGTTTGACAAGCTTCTGCTCAAGCTCAGTCAGAAATGGCAATGGAGTTTCAGGCAGTTTCAGGTCATGGTGAATGGTTGTTTGTGGTCCAGATGATGTGTGGAGAAGGTCTGTGGTGTTTGTTTTGATGTTTGTGAGCTAGGGAGAGAGATTCGAATGGAACTGCAAGTTGAGGTGAAGAATGGCAGTGGGGTGTTCTTGCTCAAATCAAGCCTGGCTCTTGGTGCTTTGAGGTCTATGAAGTGTGGTGAGATGAATGATGAAGATGGTTTTGATGTTTGATGGCTGGGCAGAGAGATTCGAAGACTTATGCAAAAGGGAGTGTTTTTGTGAATGTGTTGAATGAGAGTGTTTCAGCCTTGCTAGATGTATGGAATGGCTTGCTCTTTGTCCACATAAACCTCTCTCATTGGTCAGATGATTGGACATGTGCTTTATTGATTGGTAAGTCACCTTTTGCAAAAAAGTCAAATTTTGTAAGAGAGGGCATGGGCTAAGTCTAGCTAAGTACAAGATATGGTTCTGGTGCAGCATGGTGTGGCTTGAGGCTAGCAAAGTGCAGTAACCAATGCAGTAAGTGGAGAGAAGCACAATGATGATTTTGCAAGTTGTTGGCTTTTTGGTTCACATGTGATTTCCTAATCCCACAAGCCATAATTCATGGGCATTCTTGGTTCAATTCTGATTTTTATGACTTATAGAATGTTTGCATACTGGTTTGAAATGAACTAGAAGTTGCAATTGGCTTTGGTTCATGATTTTGTAAAATTTCCATTTGAGGCATGCCTTGAAAATCAATGATTTTGGCCAACTTTGCCACACCATAACTTTTGATCCAAGAAGAGTTTGATCATGTTCTTGTACTTTTTGAAAAGGGAAAGATGAGATCTACAACTTTCATGACCAAAGTTTTTCCATTTGAAGCATTTTTGGATCAAAAATCAAGGCTTGAAAAATGACCTAAAATGATGCATTCTTGAAAAGTCAACTATGCCCAAAAAAGTCAACATTTGCAAAAACCCTAAATTCTTGATTTTTATGAACTTCAACCTTCTTCCATGATCAAATAAAGATCATATACACTCAAAATGATGAAGATCACCCATTGGTTGGGTCATTGGGGGCCTCAGATGCCCTGATTTTACACTGACTTGTCTGAAAAGTCAACCCTTGATCAGATGACTTCCCCATGGAATTTCTTCATGAAAATTGATATGCATACTCCCTATACCATATAGAGACCAATGGAAACAAGAATGGCCAAAAAAATTGGGGTTATGGCCTCTGAAACCAAAACCCTAATTTTAGGTCAACTGTGTAGTCAATCCTGGCTCTGCATCCACTCAAACCCTAGTTCTTGTGATTCTTTTGAAATTTTGACTTTGAAAGGATGTAATATGATACTTGAACACATATGGATCCCTTTGAAGTGATTGGTTGCCTTTGGAGTGGCTCAAGAAGCCCTGAGATTGCTCAGATCACAAACCCTAGATGCAGATGACTTAGAACCAATGCAATGACTCAAAAATGAGATGTGAGATGATATGATTGTGTTTATGCATATGAGAATGATCACAAGCCATGGTGTGAATGGGTGAGGGCAAATTTGGGGTGTTTACAGCTGCCCCTATTCAAACATGAGTTAGCTGTGCAGGTTGTAAGCGACGGCTTAGCAGGCAAACAAGATAACTTGTGGTTGAATACCAAAGACAGTCCAAAATTTGCACTCACAGAATGAAGAAGAAAAGGGATATAGATTGTAAAGGGAAAATAAAGTATATTGTAAAACGTGGGCGACGGAGGACGACCGTCGAGCAGAGGACGACTGTTGGGTAAAAAGCAATGACGGGGACGGCCGACATGCTGGGGATAAAAGGTAAAGCCAAGACGGGGACGACCGTCTAGCTGGGAACAATAAGAAATTATGATGGGGACGGCCATCACTGTAAAAATCTCTGGGGATTAATGAAACATGACGGGGATGGCCGTTTTGTTCACAAAGGTAAAGTAACCAACGATGGGGACGGCCATCGGGCTAAAAAGGAAAAGGGACCACGACGGGGACGGCCATCGGGTTAAAGAATAAATGAAATAAACAGATGATGGGGTACGGCCATCAAAAGTGAAGGACGATCACCTAGCAGGGGACGGCTGCTCTTTTGGGAATAAAAGAAGCATGATGGGGACGGCCATCAAAGGTGGAGGACGACCACCTGGCAGGGTACGGCTGCCGAAAATATCAACGACGGGGACGGCCATCGGATAGAAAAGGTCAACGATGGGGACGGCCATCGGACGAGCATGACGGAGGACGACCATCAAGAAGTGGAGGACGACCACTCAGCAGGGTACGGCTGCTCTCGAGGTTTCTCATGACATAGGACGAATGCCAGATAACCAAAATCAACAATGGGGACGGCCATTGGATAAAGTGATGAAGGACGATCATCAAAAGGTGGAGGACGACCACCTAGCAGGGGACGGCTGCTAAAAAGATCAACGATGGGGACGGCCATCGGGCGAGCATGATGGAGGACGACCATCAAGAAGTGGAGGACGACCACTCAGCAGGGTACGGCTGCTCTCGGGGTATCATAACACAGGACGAGTGTTAGATAAAGGGAAAAAAAAGCTTTGTTGGTGATCTACTGGGGATATAGTGAACACGGACAAGTGTTCACAACCAAGAAAGGAAAGTATAAGTGTTTGGTATTGTGTATAGATTAAAGATGCGGACGAGCATCCTTAAGACTATGATACGGACGAGTACCATGTAGAAACAAATACTGACACGTGTTCAGAGATGATGATACGGACGAGTACCATCTGGTTAACAAAGAACACGGACGAGTGTTGCATCTGAAGGGACTCTTCTGGGGAATAGTAGACACGGACGAGTGTCTATATCCAAGAAGACATAAGTGTTTGACACGGTGTATGGATTGAAGATGCGGAAGAGCATCCTTAAGACTATGATACGGACGAGTACCAAGTAGAAACAAACACTAGACGCAATGTTCTGAGATGATGATACGGACGAGTACCAACTGGTTAACAAAGAACAAGGACTATTGCCGAATCTGTGGGGATATCAACGGTGTATATGAGATACGGACGAGTATCTGTATAAGTGTATCGTGAGTAGTGAGTATATATAGATGAGTGTTTTAACTGCTGGGGAGAATGACACGGACGGGTGCCAAGAGAGAAAAGTGTAATATGAACAAGCATCTGCTATACAAAGTCTAGGCGACTGCGCTGGGGATATGACACGGACGGGTGTCAGGAAAGTGTATATATAGGTATGTGTGGGTGCAAAGAGGATGTCTTTGGCTTTCTGCTGGTAATATGACACGGACGGGTGTCATGAAGTATCTGTAATACGGGTGATTTTGTTATAAAGAGTGTTCAGACGACTTTACTGGGGAGTGATGATACGGACGGGTATCAAAAGGAAATATGCTGGTATTTGTGAATATGAGGCAACTGTTTTTGCTGGGACTCTGGTGAGGATTTCTGTACAATGATGATGAACGGTTATTATTCACAAGTGTTAATTCAGAACATGGCTTATGATTATGCTATGCGTTTGATTTTTTTGCCGTAATGCTCCGTATTAGACGGAATGCTACGCTCTGAGGGGATATTATGATGCAAATGCCATGATTTTGCAAAGATATCAAACCGGGATTCGGATCCCGTTGCCGTGAAGATCTCTTGGTTGATCTGTTTGAGGCGAACCTCCCAGCTGGGGATGAGATCATCGGTAGATCTGATAAGATGATATTTGCTTGGGGATATAGGTCACCGATTGACATATCCTTTGACATGAGAGACCCAGCTGGGGTTTGTAGAGGCTTTCTCCACTCTGTTGTGATCTTCTATGTACTGCTCTTCTGGATAGAGGTTGGAGCTCTGTGGGAAGATGATTCCCTGACTCCTGTACTCAGCTGGGGAATTGTGAGAGGCAACTCAGCTGGGGAGAGCAACAAGAGGCAACTCAGCTGGGGATAGAGCATTTCGGATGCTGAGATCTTTTGTTTATTTGCCAACTTGCTGGGATGAAGCTTACATGCCCCAAGTTGCGTCCTGTATACCTGCGATCCTGCAAAGATAAGGAAACGCACAAAAGGTCCCGAGGTATCCTTTACTGGATTCCGTCATAGGAGTTAGGTACTTTCGAGAGTAAGTATATTCCCTGTAAGCATGTGTTTTATTATTAGTATTTTTGGGAGAAAAGCATCTGTACTTATGCAATTGGGTTTTTTAGAGACACCAGACATCCTTTGCAAATAAAAATATACAAAACGAAACATGACCGAAAAATCTGGTTTTATTAATTCGTGTGCCCTGAATTGGCAAGATACAGTCAAAGAAACATATCTCCTGAAATGAGGAGATTGTTACAAATTGAGAAACAAAGTGCTGGCGGTGTTGACGATGCTTTCAAAGGAGCTTCCTCTCCTGCTATGACTCGTATGACAATGACGTTCTTCTCGTCTTGCTTTCTGAAGAAAGTTGATTCTGATTGAAGCTTGATTCTGTCGAAGCTTTCCAAGTTGTCAGACGAATTCAGAATGCAGTTGTTCGCTTATTCCCTTATTTTGCATGGATCGCCCTTTCGGGTTTTCAATCCATCGGGATACCCATTTTTGCCTGAGTTGTCCAATGCGGCTTTTCAACTCAGCGGGTGTACATTTTTTATTTATTTTCCCTTATTTTTGCCCGAGTCTTTTATTCTGTTTTTGACTCGCCGGGATGCCCTATTTTTGCCTGGACTTACATTCTGTTTTTATGTCCAGCGGGTCATTTTATGCGAAGTATTTTTTAACTGCATCTGAATTCACAGGGGATGGAAAATCTTCACCATCCATGGTGCTGAGCATCAGTGCTCCACCAGAGAAAACTTTCTTTACCACGAATGGCCCTTCATAATTCGGAGTCCATTTGCCCCTGTGGTCTGTATGAGGAGGGAGGATTCTCTTCAGCACAAGATCTCCCACTTGGTACCCTCGGTGCCTGACTTTCTGATCGAAGGCTTTCTTCATTCTTTTCTGATACAACTGTCCATGACAGATTGCAGCCAATCTTTTCTCTTCGATCAGACTCAGTTGTTCGTATCGGGCCCGAACCCATTCTGCTTCACTCAGTTTAACATCCATTAGTACCCGCAGAGAGGGTAATTCAACTTCAACAGGTAGGACTGCCTCCATACCATACACAAGCTGATACGGTGTTGCCCCAGTGGACGTTCTGATTGACGTGCGGTACCCATGCAAGGCAAACGGTAGCATTTCATGCCAGTCTTTGTAAGTGACTACCATCTTCTGCACAATCTTCTTGATATTCTTATTTGCCGCCTCAACAGCGCCATTCATCTTTGGCCTGTAAGGAGAAGAATTGTGATGTTGGATCTTGAGGTCCCGGCACAGTTCTGTCATCATTTTGTTGTTTAGATTGGAACCATTATCAGTAATGATTCGCTCGGGCACTCCGTATCGACAGATGACATCTCTCTTCAGAAATCTGGCTACCACTTGCCTTGTGACATTTGCATATGAGGCTGCTTCAACCCACTTAGTGAAATAGTCGATGGCGACCAGGATGAATCTGTGGCCGTTTGAAGCAGTTGGCTCAATCTTGCCAATCATGTCGATGCCCCACATGGCAAAGGGCCATGGTGAAGACATGATGTTCAAAGGATTCGGAGGTACATGCACTTTATCTGCGTAGATCTGGCATTTGTGGCATTTCCTGGCATAGGCACAACAGTCTGCATCCATTGTGATCCAATAATAGCCTGATCTTAACAACTTCTTAGCCATTGCATGTCCTCCAGCATGGGTACCAAAGGAGCCTTCGTGCACTTCATGCATCAATAAATCTGCTTCTGTCTTGTCAACACATCGGAGGAGTACCATATCAAAGTTCCTTTTATATAAAGACCCATCAGTGTTCAAGAAGAAACTACCAGCAAGCCTTCTCAAAGTCTTCTTATCATTGGAGGATGCCCCAGGTGGGTATGTTTGATCCTCCAAGAAGCATTTAATGTCATGGAACCAAGGCTTATCATCTTTAACAATATCTGCTGCGAACACATATGCCGGTCTATCAAGTCTGGACACTGAAATCTGAGGTACAAAGTTAGCAGCTTGAACTTTGATCATGGACGAAATGGTAGCAAGAGCATCTGCAAACTGATTCTCGTCCCGAGGGATATACTCAAGCTTGACTGTTGTGAAGAAAGTCAATAACCTCCTTGTATAATCCCTGTAAGGTATCAGATGATCCTGGTGTGTATACCATTTGCCGTTGGTTTGATTGACTACCAAAGCTGAATCTCCGAATACGGTCAATGTCTTGATCCTGAGGTCAATGGCTTCCTCAAGACCCATAATGCAAGCTTCGTATTCAGCTTCGTTGTTAGTGCAATTGAAAGTGAGTTTTGCCGAGAAAGGCATGTGAACTCCTTTGGGTGTAATGAGTACTGCACCAACACCACGACCATTCATGTTAACAGCCCCATCAAACATCATAGTCCATTCTTCTTCCGGGTCGGGCCCTTCAGTGTGAATAGGCTCTTCATGATCTTTTGTTTTAATGAACATGATGTCTTCATCAGGGAAGTCAAACCTCATAGGCTGGTAATCATCAATGGGTTGCTCAGCAAGATATTCAGATAGTACACTGCCCTTGATGGCTTTCTGAGATGTGTACTGTATGTCGTACTCTGTAAGGATCATTTGCCATCTTGCAACCCGTCCAGTAAGAGCTGGCTTCTCGAAAATGTACTTGACTGGGTCCATTTTTGAGATCAATAGAGTAGTGTGGGTCAACATGTACTGTCTCAGTCGGCGAGCAGCCCACGCTAAAGCACAGCAAGTTTTCTCGAGCAGTGAATAACGTTGTTCACAGTCGGTAAACTTTTTGCTTAGGTAGTATATTGCATACTCTTTTCGACCAGACTCGTCATGCTGGCCCAACACACACCCCATCGACTCTTCTAATACTGTCAGGTACATTATCAGAGGTCTTCCTTCGACTGGAGGCATGAGGATTGGAGGTTCCTGCAGATATTCCTTGATCTTGTCAAAAGCCTTCTGGCAATCTTCATTCCACCTGACCGTTTGCTCTTTCCTTAGCAGCTTGAACAAGGGTTCACAGGTTGCTGTGAGGTGAGATATGAACCTTGAAATGTAGTTCAATCGACCTAAGAACCCTCGAACTTCTTTCTCAGTTTTCGGTGCAGGCATCTCTTGGATGGCTTTGACTTTATCAGGGTCAACTTCAATCCCTTTCTCGCTTACAATAAATCCCAGCAGCTTACCGGATCGCACCCCGAATGTGCATTTGTTGGGGTTCAACTTCAGTTGGTACCTTCTCAGACGCTTGAACAACTTGAGTAGATTCACCAGATGATCCTCTTCAGTAAGGGACTTGGCAATCATATCATCCACATAACATTCTATTTCTTTGTGGATCATATCGTGGAATAATGTTACCATAGCCCGTTGATACGTTGCACCGGCATTCTTGAGCCCAAATGGCATTACCTTGTAGCAGAACGTGCCCCAGGGTGTGATGAATGTCGTCTTCTCCATGTCTTCAGGTGACATTTTAATCTGGTTGTATCCTGAAAATCCATCCATGAAGGAGAATACCGAGAACTGAGTCGTGTTATCAACCAATACGTCAATGTGAGGTAATGGGAAGTCATCTTTCGGGCTGGCTCTGTTCAGATCCCGGTAATCAACACACATTCTAACTTTGCCGTCCTTCTTAGGCACAGGTACTATGTTAGCAACCCACGGCGGATAGCTAGTCACAGCAAGGAACCCGGCGTCCCATTGCTTCTGTACCTCTTCCTTGATTTTCATAGCCATGTCTGGACGAGTACGGCGCAGCTTCTGTTTGACTGGAGGGCATTCTTCTCTCAAAGGCAGCTTGTGCACAACAATGTCGGTATCCAACCCTGGCATGTCTTGATACGACCAAGCAAACACATCCACATACTCTTGAAGTAGATCAACCAGTTGATTCTTCACTGAGTCTTGCAGGCAGGCCCCGATTTTAACCTCTTTCACGTCTTCCTCTGTACCAAGATTAATCACTTCAACCTCCTCCTGGTGAGGGGTAATAACCTTTTCCTCTTGTCTTAACAACCTGGCTAGCTCTTCAGGAAGCTCATATTCTTCTTCAACCCCTTCATCAGCTTGATTGATCGGATTGTCAAAGTCATACGATGTCATAGCCGTGCTGTTGTCGGTGCTGTCAGGAAGGCACTCTCTGCAAGGGTTAAGTTGTTCATTTTAGTGATCTGATTTTAGTCTTATTTAGAAAAGTGAAATGAAGTCGTCATTTTGAAAACACTGCCATTTATTTTTTGTACAAAAAAGAAAAATGGAAAAACAGTGAACGAAAAGAAAAAGACGCGTTTGCAAAAAGATGTCTGATATTTCATTAATTGATCTTGTTTGCACAAAAAAGTACAGATGGCCCGATTACAAAATGAGTCTTGTCATCTTGGGCAAGATGCAAGACTTTGATGCATGCTTATAAAAATACAGGAAATAATAATTACTCTGCATGAGTAACTCTTATAATTTCCTGGGAAGACCAGTTCGAGACACTGCTCCCCGGGATCTTTGGACGAATCCAGCTTTCCAGGTTGCGTTCTTCTTCCAGCTCGTCTTCCAGACAGTTGATAGCATCGGGGGTAAGCATCCCCCCACTGACAAAACCAGGCCCTCCAGCAGCCTTTGCTTGATGTTGAGTTGGTCTGTAACCCAACCCAAACTTATCCTTCTTCTCCTCCACAGCTAAAACCTTGCCCCAGCCTAGGGCAGTTCCTTCCTCAACAACCTTCCGGGCTTGTTGGTATGATGACATGGAGATCCCAGATACAGCAGATGCTTCATTCACATTCAAGGCTTCAAACCCCTGGCTCATTGTTTCATGGATCTCCCCATCCATTTCAATGTACTTATAGGTTGCCAGGTGGCTGACAAAAATGTCCTCCTCTCCACAGATTGTGACAACTTGGCCTTCCCACTCATATTTTAACTTTTGGTGAAGGGTAGACGTTATTGCGCCGGCGGCGTGAATCCAGGGTCTACCCAACAAACAGCTGTAGGCGGGCTGAATGTCCATCACATAAAAGATAGTTTTAAAGGTCTGTGGGCCAATTGTCACAGGCAGCTCAATCTCTCCCAGAACCGATCTCTTAGAACCATCAAAGGCTCTTACTACCAGGTTGCTGGGTCTCAATGCCAATCCATCATATTCTAACTTCACCAGAGCCTTCTTTGGTAAGACATTCAGGGATGAACCTGTATCTACCAGCACATGAGAAAGGACAGCTCCTTTGCATTCCATGGTTATGTGCAAGGCTTTGTTGTGGTTGCGGCCGTCCGCTGTCAAGTCAGTATTGGTGAACCCTAGCCCATTGCTAGCAGTAACATTTCCAACCACGGTTTCCAACTGGTTGACAGTAATCTCTTCAGGCACGTAAGCTGCGTGCAAGACTTTGAGTAGTGCATTCCGATGGGCTTCGGAGCACATAAGCAGTGAGAGGATAGAGATTTTGGATGGCGTCTGGTGAAGTTGATCCACAATTTTGTAATCACTCTTTTTGATGATTCTCATAAACTCATCAACTTCTTGATCGAACGGTGTCTTCAAGGCTTCTTTAACAGTTTGATCTTCCTGCACCGGGCTCTTTCCTTTTGCCTTGGCAGCAGCTTCTGCTTCGGCAGTAGGTCTTTGCATTGTTGGAGCAAAGAGACGTCCGCTTCGAGTGAAGCCTCCGCCTCCCCCCACATTATCTACTTGTGGTGCAGGTGTTGATGTTTCAAGAGTGATTCTTTTTCCTTCGCAGTATACGTCAGAGCCATAGTGCCAAGGGATGGCCCTATTGCTTTCATATGGCACTGGTCCGGGCACCGTGACAGTGACTGGACTGATTGCTGCTGCTGAAGGGACTGTAATTGTTTGTGGATCATAAAAGATTGTAACTGGTTCTCTGGTGGGAGCAGCACCTTCTGAATGGTAGGCAGAGTTGTTTTCCGGATCATAGAATATCGTGACAGTGGAGACGTCTTCATGATTTGTTGCTGGTGTTGTAGGAGATATTGTCGGAAGAAATGATGTTGTTGTTGTAGGAGGTTCAAAATGGAGTGAAGCTGTAGTTGTAGCAGGAAAATTTGTTGAAAACTGATCGGTTGAGATGATGGATGAAGTACTTGTTGATGAAACCGAAGAATTGACAGGAACAATAGTTGCTGCAGTTGTAGGAGGTTCTGAAACCGTTGCTGATGATATTGCTGGATTTGTTGGAAATGATGTAGTGATCTGAAGTTGGCCACTCTGAATAAGGCCATCTATGCCATTCCTCAAATTATCGCACCCATTTACGGAGATATTGCAGTAAGCACAACCCAATTCACACCCTGGGAACATCCGACATTCCAAGAGCTGAGCCTTGATTTCTACCAATGGTGTCCTGATCTGTCCCACACTGGTTATTAAATAAGACGGCTTGTCTTCTTCAATAGCGTTAATCCGGGGACCACCATGGTTTGGCATCGGGTTCTTATTGACATTGGGTGGTGGTGCGAAATTCAAAGCCTTGGAGTCTACCAGGTCTTGTACCTTCATATGCAGAGCCCTGCATTTTTCTGTGCTGTGGCCAGGTGCGTTTGAATGGAAGGCACACCTAGCATTGGAGTCATAGTTCCTGGGTAGACTGTTGGGATCCGGAGGTGCCAACGTTCTTAGCTCAACCAGGTTGAGTTTCAGAAGTTGTGGCAGCAAGGTAGCATATGGCATTGGGATTGGATCGATCACTCTGTTAGCTTGAGAAGGCCTCTGCTGAAATGGCCTCTGTTGACTGTTGTTGTTGGTGTTGCTATTGTTGTAATTCCTTGGAGGATACTGATTTTGTGGGTGGTACTGAGGTTGTGGCTGATAGTTTTGCTGAGGAGGTTGATAGACTGGTTGTGGATGAGCTGGAGCAGGAATGGTGACTGCTGCTATTGCCCTCTGAACATACTAGGGCCTGCCCCTGCTTGAATGGATGGCATTGGTCTCGCCAGTTCTTCTCGGGCCTGCAAAAGGCTTTCTTGTACTACTGGACGAGCTTGCACCGTTGTCTGAGATCTTTCCCATTTTTAACAAGCTTTCAATTCTCTCCCCGGCTATGACAACATCCGCAAAGCTAGTGGAAGAGAAAGCCGCCAGCCTGTCAATATAAGTTCCCTGAAGGGTGTTCATGAACATATCTGCCATTTCCCGTTCAGACATAGGCGGTTGAACAGCAGCAGCCAGTTGCCTCCATCTCTGGGCATATTCTCGGAAACTCTCCCTTGAAGACTGTGACATTCCCATCAGGAGGGTCCTATTGGGTGCCATGTCCAGATTATACTGATACTGTCTGATGAAGGCCTCTGCCAGGTCCTTCCAGCATCTAATAGTTGCCCTTGTCAAGTGAGAGTACCATTCTCTCGACGCTCCAGTCAAGCTGTCTTCGAAATAGAACATCCAGAGCTTCTCATCCATGGTATAAGCTTTTAATCTCCCGAGGAAAGATTGTAGATGGGTTCGAGGACAAGAAGTCCCATTATACTTTTCAAAACATGGAGGCTTGAACTTGTGGGGAATCCTAACCCCGTCTACCAAGCCCATGTCCATGACGTCGAAGCCCAAAGAGTTTTGAGATTCTAAGGACCTCAACTTCTCAGCTATTTCATCCAATCTTCTATCATATGCTTCTTCACCAGCGCCCATTACTGTGAATTGGTCCTCCTGAGGATCCTCTTGAAGTACCCTAGCTGCGGTGGCAGTCCCTTGAACATTTGCCGGAATATTGACCTCAGGATGGAGGTGTGGTCCAAATACCGGAGGGTTGACGTGAGGTTGGACTCTCTCGTTGTTACTTGTGCCAGCAGTTCCCACATGGGGCTCCTCCTGATTCCTCCCTTCTACCAAAGCTCTGAGCCTCTCCTGGCTTTGAGCTAAGTTGTTCATTACTTCCATGAACTGTGTTATCTGAGTTCTCATCTCCAACCTTTCGTTGGCCATCTGGTTTCTGACCTCCGTAAGGTCCTGCTGCATCTGATCCATTTGAATTCCCGGAAGGTTGTTTCGGGTTGGATAACGGTGCGGACGGTTGAGGGGAAATACCCGGCGCCTAGCAATAATTCCTGAGCATCACAACAGAGGTTAGCAACAACAAAACAAAAACCTACAAAACAAACAAAGGGTTAGCATGCAATGCAGTTATGCTTATTTGCTCTCAAGGTATACAGTTTGGCATTCAGTTTTGACCCTTCCAGACCCTTGGAGATGCTGTTGAATGTTGCTTCCGAAGTAAACTAACATGAATATATTACATAAGGTGAAATAATACAGCTCGTTCATTTTACAACACAAGTCCCCTAAGGGATCAAAATACATCACAAAAAAGTAAAAGTACATGGAATAGAAACAACAACAAGCAAATGATCAAACACCAAGGCTAAACTCATCCTCACGAACTTCCTTGAGAAGTGCTTCGGTCACAGGATCAGCCGGGCGCTCCGTGAGATTCCGGATAAGGAGGTTCCGGGTTGCAATAGCTGCTGCTAGCCTCTTGTGCTGAGTTTGGTCCTTGGACCTCTTCACCCCTGCTTTAATCTTCAATTCTGATATTTCCCTCTGGGCTGCTGCCAAGGCTTCTTGCTGTTCTTTTGCATTAGCTTCAAGTTGCTCCATCTTGTCTTGAACTCTCTTGTCCTCCAGGGTACGAGCCTCGGTGATCCTGACCCACCGGGCTTGACTCTCCTTCAAGTACAAGTCTGTCCTTGCTCTCTGGAACTGGGCTTCTTTGCAAGCATTCTTCAGAATTTGTTCACCAGCCTTAGACTTTTTGATATAATCCCCAGACTTTTCAATCTTAGTCAAATGCTCCACTCTCAACTTCTCCAATCTCTCAATCTCCCTCATACCTTCACTCCTCTCCCGGAGGGTCTTCTGCAAAGCCTGGGTTAGCTTCTCATTTCTTTCCTTCAAGCTCTCAAACTCTTCCAAACTGATAGTGGCAGGGGGTGATGCTGAAGATGACTCAGGCATGTCTTCTATAGTAAAGGGCATCCCAGAGAATTGGGCCCTGGCACGGGACCATTCATAATATTGTGCCGATGCCACATTATTACACTTCCCCAGAATGGTGACTCCCTTGGTTTGAACATTATCCCAGGCCCAGGCAGCCTGCCTAACAACAGCCAAACTAACCTTGTTCTCACAATAGAGAGTCTCCACCAAGTCCTGTGCCCTAGGAGTGTGGACCAGTGCATAGCCCAATTGCCTCCTGAACAGCAGAGGGTTGTAATTGATACTTCCCTTAACTCCTATTAAAGGCACATTGGGAAAATGTCCACAGCTGGTGATGATATCCCTGCCCTTGGTGCTCTGAGTGCACCATCTGATGTCTGCTGAAGTTAGAACAGTGAGTCTCTTAGCCCAGTTGCTTTGCTGATGAGGGTTTAAAAATGCATCTGTCCTGGGTAGGTGCCTGAGAAGCCAAGTGTGAAACAATGGAGCACAAAACCTCACTAATCTCCCCCTCTGCTTTTCATTCCTCTGATGCACTGAATAGTAAAGATCCCCCAATAAAGTTGGCACTGGGTTCTTCAAGATGAACAGATGGACTGCATTCTTGCTAATGAATCGAGGCTCATTTGCAAACAATACAATTCCATATACACTTAGGGCCAACAAAGCACAAACAGCTTTCCACTTCCCCTGGGAAGCCTTCAGACTAGCTTGAGAGATTAAGAAGTCCAGATGAAAACCAGGGATTCCAGCTTTAGAGGTCATATGCTGCTCAATCAGGACAGGTTCCAGGTGCAAAGCCTTTGCTACTTCTCCATTAGCAGGAAAGACCATCTCAGGGTTGAAAGGAATTTCTCTCCTGATAGGCATACCAACTAATGAGGAGTACTCTTCCAATAAGGGGCCCAACTGAAAGTCTTGAAAAGTAAAACATCTCAGTGGAGGATCATAAAACTGAATGCAGGTGTGGATCAGGCTTCTTTGTGAGGGGTCCAGATCCATGACCATGTCCAGTATATCTCCATAACTCTCCCTGAACAAAGGTATGTGATCTGGAGTGACCAGGGTTTGAATCCTCCTGATGTCTGATAGCTCTGGCTGGAAGAAGTGATAGGTGACATTGCTCTTTTTAGGGGCCATGATGTTGAAGACTGAGTAGAGACAGGTGCTGATGATAATACTGAAGAAGTGGGCCACTGACTGGCTGGTGCAGGTGATAACTGAAGCAGATAGCTGATGAAGACAAGTCAAAACTGAAGATGGGGTCAAAACCAAAACCAAATGAAGATGGATACCCTGAAACACAAATAAGCAAATGTCAATATGATGCAATGAGTATGTATGCAAATGAAATGCAAGGGTCTGTGACTGAGCTGGATCTGATCAAAATGCCCTGATATAGGTCCAAGTGTGTTCAAGAATTCCAGATGGAGGCCTATAAATCCAGTAACCAAGGTGGGGGACTCAAATAAAGAGCCACATGTCCAGGGTTTTAGAATCACAAGAACTGTCCAACATGGAGTACTCTTAACAAACAAAGTAACAGGGTGTTCTGAGGTCAAGGTACCTGCAAACCTGCAAACAACCCAACCCCCTCACAGGTGGTGTTCTAAAACAAGGATCCTCAGACTTGGATTAGTTATGAGAAGTGTAAACACTTCTAACCCGGAGGTACAGTGTTTACAATAACCATAACAATTCCTCCTCTAATTCACCTCAGTTTCTGAAGGTCAGTACTAAAGGTCATCCAGACTTAGCAGGCTTCCCAGATAGCCCTAGCATTGCAGGAAATCTGCAACACAGAGTTCTCAAGAAGAAACCCATATCTGAACCGTGTTTCATATTCCCGCACCAGACCGAAATGGAATGGGAAAGAATATGATTCACTCTAGCCTAGGTGTCACTCAGGTCCCAGGTATAGGACCTTAACTCTCTATGAATCACCCACCCACCAAAGCAAACAACAGATCCAGCCAGCAACATGACAGTATGATATATACAAATGCAATAAAGAAAGCAGTGAAGCAACTGTACATAAATCAATAAACAAAATAAATACAAGCACAAATAAGCACATAACACCCCCAATAAACACAAATCAATCAAGCGCTAGGAGGAACCCACAAAAAGAACCAGAAGCCCTGGTTGCAATATAAGGGTCCCCAGCAGAGTCGCCAAGCTGTCGCTCCCGACAAATGAGACTAGGATCAGATGAAGGTACAGACGCGAGCGGTCGGCGAAAGGGACAATGAGAACACACAGCCGTGAACTCACTGGAGATGAAAAGAGTCGCCAGCTAGGCATTTTTATCCCGGAGGAAAGGCAATGCTGCATAGACCTAGAAAAAGATGGATAAGACGGTTGCGAACCAGAGAGACTGAGAAAGGGGGTTGGTTACAACCTGGGAAGGTATTAGCACCCAGATTGTCCGCCGTACTCGACGGGATCCACGCTTAAAAGATTTGTGCTTTAAAGGGGTAGTGTCAGTGCAATTTGTGTGTCAAAGAGCTGGAAAAGGATGTGTACAGGTGTCAGTGTAAAAGAAATGAAGTGTATAAGTAATGTGAAGTATGAAAGTGTCAATGTAAGAAAGGGGTGAAATGCTCAAGATCATGAGGCTAAAGAATGAAGCTGAAAGGGGGGGAATATACGGGGACTTTTGTTCGATAACTGTTAAGTTATGCCTACGTATCCTCTCGTGCAATGAGGAAGTCAGAACACCGTAGTTCGACCCAAAGAGACTGAAAGGTGAATTGACTAGTGAACTGCTTACTTGCCTATGCTCAAGTGTATGACCTGTCTGGCTCAGGTGCAAACTGTCTTGCATTAGACGGAAGAAGCAAGTTCTCGGTTGTGAGTGAAGGTGATGAGAAAAGAATCCCGAAGGAGACGATTATTGTTTGTTTTTGTGTTTTCAATCTTTTATTGCTTTTTGAAGTTTGTCATAAGTTAATGAGCTTAAGCCTAAACCAATGGATTTAGTAAACTCATCACATCTTCCCTCTGATTAGGGGTAATGAGAGTACTTTAAGTGTGAAGTCAGATTCTCACACTTAAACACCTTTGGTGTAGGATTAAGATCATTAACCTACTTGTGATTAATTAGATGTTTTTGGTGTTTTTGTTTAGTGTTGAGTAATGAGGTTAAGCCATAATCAGGGATTAAACAGACTCATTACACCATCCTAAAAGAAGGATAATAGATGGGAATGTTTAAGCTGAGGAAAACTCCTCAACTTAATCCATGATTAGGGATTAAACTCATGACAAAACAAGCCTTTATTAAGTGGATTTTATTTAATGATATGATGATGAAGTGAGTTTTATGATTTGTAAGACAACTTGAGGGGGACTTGTCCATTAACACTAGGGTTAGTCCTTCTTAACCAATTAAGGAAGAATTAGAACCCTAATGCAAGGCCCAAGTTACAAGTGTGATGTCTTGATGATTATTAAGATGGATTGATTAGAGGATTTAAACACATTAAGGGTTTAACACTTAGGATTAAAGTTATACACTCCATCCTAATAGAAGGATGCAGGCATAAGCTTAATCACAAAGCCTTAAAGCCTTTAGGGTTTAATCCCTGATTATGAGGTGAGAAAGAGAAGACTCAAAAGAGACACAAAGGTAAAACTATGAGGGGAGACTAATCAAAACCCTAATTCATTGTCATGCTTGGTTGTTCCTAAAGTTTGTGAGGTTTAACAAGAACAATCTTCAAAGGCCACCAGGAAGCAGATGAACAAAATCAAGAGAAGCAAAGTGACTTGCTTCATTCAAGAAGTCAAGTCACTTGAAGAAAGAAAGTGGGAGAAACAAGAATGAGCAAGCTCAATCTCAAACACATATAGAAATGCAGCAATGGATGCAAGAGAGATGAAAAGAAAAGTTATGAGAAGTGAAGGCAAATTCACTTCTCAACCTCACTTACCACCTGAAATGTTAGAAAGAAAAGCAATGCAATGCTAAATGAAATGAAATGACATGATGAAAAACAAAACCAGAAGCATGTTGATGATGATAATGATGTTATGATATGCTACAAGCATGAGGCAAGGCATGAAGATGTTCATACAAGATCATGGATGCAAATGATGCAAGTTAAGGAGCATGAACAAGCATGGAAAGTTAGGAAGCATACAAAGCATACAACATGGCAAATGCAAGATGCAATGATCACACATGTTTTCTATATGTCTTATGATGTCAAATGAATCAAAATGGAGGCATGGAATGGCATGGCAAGTCATGTTATGCAAGAGAATGCAAAAGGGATGCAAAAGAAAGCCCAAATTAGGGTTTATGAATCAAACAACAAACAAAAACCCAAAACAGAAGCAAACCCTAAGATAAAAAATGGAAAATTCCACTCAAAGAATCCCTAACCCTATACTAAACCAAGGTCCAAAGGGGAAGTCTCAACTCTTAACCAATCTCAAGTTATGATTTTTCTAAGATATTAGGGTTTTTAGGGCTCCTAAACAAAAGAAATACCAAACAAATTGAAAATGAGGAAGCAAATCATGGCCATTTTACCCTAGAAACTACATGCCAAACACAAAACAAAGCAAAAAGAATCAATGTCCAACTCTTCTCTAATAGGCAGAAATGATTTTTTGAACTTATGATCAAAATAATGCACAAAATATGATTTAATTCAATGGAAAATTCTCAAAATGCATCAAGATCAAAAAAGAAATTTGGTTTGAAGGTTGGACAATGTTTCTAAATGTCTTAGAACATTTCATGAATTTTTTGGTGATTTTTAAATACCTAAAAGTATTTTTAATAAATTAATTTCCATTAATCAATTAAAAATAATCTTTTAAATATTTAAAAATACTTTTTTTAATGATAAAAAATAAAATAAAAATATTTTTGGGTCATAAAAATTTATAAAACTCAGAAGAAAAAGTTTCATAATTTTTAGGAATTTTTAACTATTTTAAATAAATTATGCAAATAAAATGAAAAGAAAATGAATTAAAATTAAATAAAAGGAGAAGTATGCGCAATGGAGGGATGAGATTCACTCTGGATTTGAATCTGTTGACTACGCGCGTCATCCAAGGGTCCAGGTTGACTCTGATTAAATTATTTAAATTATGATTAATTAAGCTAAACACGTGGATTAGGGCATAAATAGGCAGATCTGGACCACTCACTCACGCGCGAAGTCAACAAGTCAAAGGCCATCAACGCTCAGAATTCAAACTTGAGTTAATTACGTGATTAGGGCACAAATCACTTTCAGGTGGCCGGTCGTCTTCTCCGGCCAGCATCTCCCCTGAGAAATCCCCAAACCCCCAAAAAGCCAACTAAAATGAAATCTAAGAATTGGGAAATGTTCTCCAACCACTCACGAATCAAAACCCTCTCTCAAAACAAATTTATTTTCCCTAACAAAGCTGAATCGAAGAAAATAAGAACTAGGGCACGCAAGTTTCAGAAGCTAATTAAATACTCAATTCACCACCATTTGCAAAACCAAAAGCATACTCATGATCAGGAAGACACAAAGAACAAGTTTAGAACAAAAGAAATGATTTCTGGAAAAATATTTTTCAAGCTACCTGAGATTCGAAGCTTTCACTCTGATGACTTTCTGGCCACTTCTCCTTGTGCAATCCACTCCACTTGATCCCCAGATGATGTTTGAATGCTTTGGGAGGAGTTTATATTGGCTGGATGAGGAGTTTGACAAGCTTCTGCTCAAGCTCAGTCAGAAATGGCAATGGAGTTTCAGGCAGTTTCAGGTCATGGTGAATGGTTGTTTGTGGTCCAGATGATGTGTGGAGAAGGTCTGTGGTGTTTGTTTTGATGTTTGTGAGCTAGGGAGAGAGATTCGAATGGAACTGCAAGTTGAGGTGAAGAATGGCAGTGGGGTGTTCTTGCTCAAATCAAGCCTGGCTCTTGGTGCTTTGAGGTCTATGAAGTGTGGTGAGATGAATGATGAAGATGGTTTTGATGTTTGATGGCTGGGCAGAGAGATTCGAAGACTTATGCAAAAGGGAGTGTTTTTGTGAATGTGTTGAATGAGAGTGTTTCAGCCTTGCTAGATGTATGGAATGGCTTGCTCTTTGTCCACATAAACCTCTCTCATTGGTCAGATGATTGGACATGTGCTTTATTGATTGGTAAGTCACCTTTTGCAAAAAAGTCAAATTTTGTAAGAGAGGGCATGGGCTAAGCTCTAGCTAAGTACAAGATATGGTTCTGGTGCAGCATGGTGTGGCTTGAGGCTAGCAAAGTTCAGTAACCAATGCAGTAAGTGGAGAGAAGCACAATGATGATTTTGCAAGTTGTTGGCTTTTTGGTTCACATGTGATTTCCTAATCCCACAAGCCATAATTCATGGGCATTCTTGGTTCAATTCTGATTTTTATGACTTATAGAATGTTTTCATACTGGTTTGAAATGAACTAGAAGTTGCAATTGGCTTTGGTTCATGATTTTGCAAAATTTCCATTTGAGGCATGCCTTGAAAATCAATGATTTTGGCCAACTTTGCCACACCATAACTTTTGATCCAAGAAGAGTTTGATCATGTTCTTGTACTTTTTGAAAAGGGAAAGATGAGATCTACAACTTTCATGACCAAAGTTTTTCCATTTGAAGCATTTTTTGATCAAAAATCAAGGCTTGAAAAATGACCTAAAATGATGCATTCTTGAAAAGTCAACTATGCCCAAAAAAGTCAACATTTGCAAAAACCCTAAATTCTTGATTTTTATGAACTTCAACCTTCTTCCATGATCAAATAAAGATCATATACACTCAAAATGATGAAGATCACCCATTGGTTGGGTCATTGGGGGCCTCAGATGCCCTGATTTTACACTGACTTGTCTGAAAAGTCAACCCTTGATCAGATGACTTCCCCATGGAATTTCTTCATGAAAATTGATATGCATACTCCCTATACCATATAGAGACCAATGGAAACAAGAATGGCCAAAAAAATTGGGGTTATGGCCTCTGAAACCAAAACCCTAATTTTAGGTCAACTGTGTAGTCAATCCTGGCTCTGCATCCACTCAAACCCTAGTTCTTGTGATTCTTTTGAAATTTTGACTTTGAAAGGATGTAATATGATACTTGAACACATATGGATCCCTTTGAAGTGATTGGTTGCCTTTGGAGTGGCTCAAGAAGCCCTGAGATTGCTCAGATCACAAACCCTAGATGCAGATGACTTAGAACCAATGCAATGACTCAAAAATGAGATGTGAGATGATATGATTGTGTTTATGCATATGAGAATGATCACAAGCCATGGTGTGAATGGGTGAGGGCAAATTTGGGGTGTTTACAGTTATGTGAAATTACCTCCACCTTCCTACAAAACAAAGGTTAGTAGGATAAACATAATAAAAGGAATGAGGTAAACAAGTACCAAACAAATCCTAATTCATCTAAGACCTAATCTAGACTCAATCCTAAGTCTAAAGGACCTAAAAGATACACAAAGCAAAATTCTAGCAACTATTACAACTCCTATAACACAAACAACTACTAAATGCAATGCAAAATGCAAACAACCTATTACAGCTAACAAACAACATACAAAATAGGTATAAAAAGTCAAAACAGCATGAATGCAATTTGTTTTTACAACTCCTGTTTCAAAATACAGCTATGAAAATAAGACATATTTCAATTATTTTCTTTATGCACAAAATTATGATTTTTAATGCAATCAAACAATGAAAAACTTATTCAAGTTTAGGCAACAATATGCAATGAATTATTTACAATGGAATGCAACATCAATATGCAAACTAAATGATGCAAATTAAATGATTATTATTTTGGATTTGTTAAAACATTATGTGATTTTCTCAATATGCACATGAGTGAATCAAAATGTGAATGGCTTTATGATACAATGCAAAAACCAGAGGTGTACACATTCATACTATGAAGGATGCCAAATTATGCTAACAATGATCACCAAATGTAATGAACATATATGCAACATTTATGCACAAAACGGAAACTAACGAAACACATGTCAAAAGCTACCTAAACTACCTGAACTTACACCTAAATTGATCCTAAAAATTCACTAAAATCATGATCTAACAAGCTAGGATGATTAAAGAAAATAGATATGCACAAAGATGCCATGAAACAAGCAATTTTTCAAAGTTGAACAATGTTAACCGGTTAACGCCCTGGGTTAACCAGTTAACGACTTCAAAAAACTCAAATCCAGGGGCCAAATATAATGTGTTAACCGGTTAACGACTTCAAAAAACTCAAATCCAGGGGCCAAATATAACGTGTTAACCGGTTAACACAGGGTTAACACTGAACAGAATGCAACAAACAACTATGAAATAAGCACTTTTAGCCACCAACCTACTTCCAAAAGCTCCTAATACATTCACGTACATGCTAGCACGAAAATTCCACTTAAACTTAGTCCTCTAACACCTATTAGCACCAAGAACTAGCTACAATTCTAACAACTAACAAGTAAATCGAACAAAACACAAGCAACCTGTAAAGATGATCAAAATGCAGGAAAATCAATGAATCAATCAAAGAATGCCATACGGCGAGATGGAGTGACTAAATTAAAAGAGAAGAAACGGTTTCGGATTCACCAACCTACAAAGCGGAGGCTTGCTTTGGAGATTGTTACGAGTCGATCGATGCACAAAATGAAGAGAAAACGTAGACTCCAAGCTTCGATCTGCTAAGTGCAAAATAAAAGAAAATTGATCTGAAATGCTTCTGATTGGTGAAATAAACATCATAATTGTGTTGAATCTTCGATTAACCACTGAATTGGTGAAAATGATGGAGGCTAAGCTTCCGATCTATCGAGTTTCGATGTGAAACTTGAAAGATCGTGATGAAGATGAAGCTTTTGTGAATGGTTGAAGATGAGAGAAAATTGGGAGAAAAATGAGAGAGATGAAGTGAAATTGTGAAATGAAGTTGAGAAAATGGTGGAACTTGTGATGTTTCGAGTGAATTGAACTTATATAGGAGTTAGGATTAGAGTTAGGCTTAGGTATGGAGTGAGCTTAGGGTTTAGGTTTGGGAAAGGAGGTTAGGACTTAGGCTTGGAGTTACTTAAAGTTAGTTAGGGTTTCTAGAATATTCCTTGGAAGAGTGTGGAAGAGTCTAGAATGTGGTAGAAAATATAAGGTAAAATGGAGTGGAAAAATAAAGTGTAAAGCAAAAGGAAAAATTGGAGTTGAAATTATTTCACAAATTTCGCCTCCGTTAACCGGTTAACCCCAGGCATTAACCGGTTAACGGAAGAAAAATGTGAATTCTTCCTTTCATTGGTAGCACCTCTTGGAAATGGTTTGGATTATTTTTGCGATATCATTTTCCTCTTGAGCTCCAAAGATTAACAAATATCACTTGATCACAAGCCTCATGCACATGCAGATGAGGATGATTTATTTTATTTATTATTTCTTTTGAATGCAATGCTATAAGGACGAATATGCAGGATGACGAAGCATAAACCACTCGAGGGTGATAATAAATTAAGAGGCCAAATTTTAGGGTATTACAATAAGGATGGAACTCTTATGATCATAAATTGGAAGCATCGTCAAGTTTGGTTAAATCTTTCCTACTTTATCTCTTTTATTTTCCTTTTAGGATATTAAAAAGCAAATGGCCAAATAAAGACAAACTATCAACTCCATGAAGATCAAAGCAAAGGGAAGATGTCATAGAATCTAAGTCCAAAACTCCAATTCCAATGCAAAGGATAGCAACCAATAGTCCAAGATCAAGATCACAAGTTTTTTAGAGGTTTAATCCTTTATTAATATTTTTGTGTCCAAATGGACAAAAGGAAAATCAACACAACAATATAATAGCAAGAATGTAAACATGATAATGGATGATAAAGCAATATAAAACATAATAAAAAAATAAAGGAGATAAAGGTTAAAGAAAAAAATTAAAATGTTAGTATAGTAATAGTAATAATAATATATATAATATTGGTATGGTGAACTTAATCATCCACAACCCAAAGAGTAACAAAGGTACTTAGTACCAAAACCAAAAAGGCAACTGATTCCGCTTAGTATATTACCCTATAGTGATTAATCAAGGCGATTAGAACCAAATTCAATGAAGTTTGAAAGAAGATTGGGAGACCCAAAGAAACTACGCAGCAAATTTCATAAGTCTTGGATCTTAACGCAAAAAGATCAATCACTTTGGGATTACGCGACCAACACGAGGTCCGGTCCATAAAAGTGCAAGTATCAATCACTTTGGGATTACTCAGTGCAAAATTTGAAAATTTTGTTTTCCTTTTGCACCGCTATTGTCGCGGCCGGCTTTAAAATTAAGAGTCGCCATCCTATTTTTTAAGGGAAATAAGGATAAACCTAAATCCTAAGGTACGGGAGTTAGTTAAGTGGGAGGAAGGTGTTAGGCACCTCTCACTTCTATTGTATCCAATAGGATCCTTTTTAGGTTTCTTAGGGTTGTTTGTTTGTTTTTATAAATTCCAAATTAATAAATAAAAAAAATCCTAATTTTATCCCTTATTGTACTCGCTAGGGTCTTTGTTCAAAAACTCTATGCCTACGTACCCTCAAAAGAGGGATCAGAGCGTCGTAGTTCAATTCCCCTATCCCTTAAACCCTGTTTATATCCCAAATTTATCCCTTAAATATTGTTTTATGTCAATCCATTATAATATCCCTTATCTCTTGTCCTTTTAATTTATTTAGAAAATATATAAATTATTTATATAATTATTTAAATTAATTATAATAAAAAAATTAAATTTTTATCCCTTATCCCTAGTCCTATATTTATACTCTTGGATCTAAGAGTTTTATACCAAATTTTAATCCTATTAAATCCCCTAATATCCCTTATTATTATTATTATTATTATTATTATTATTATTATTATTATTATTATTATTATTCCAAAATAGAAATTGCCTTAAATACATAAATCCCAAAAAAAAATTTATTTTAATCCCATTATTTCTTAAAAGTATATTAAATGATAATAATAATTTTCCTAAAGGAAACAGATCCTCATTATGTCAAACATTATAATCTAATGTCAGTTATAACCTTTTATTTCCCATAAACTCACATTTTAAATAAAAATAAATTAAATACGTTATAAAATTTAAGTTTATTAAATATCACAAAATATAAATTAAACCCTCAATTTGTTATAGTAACTCAAAATATATATTAACCCAAAATTATATAAATAAAACCCCACTTTATAATAATCCCAAAATATATTAAACTCAAAGTTATATAAACCTTAATTTATTATAATACTCCTAAAATATAAATTAAACCCAAAATATTATTTATAAATTTATAATAAACCCAAAATCCAAATTTATTAATTATAAAAATAAATTATAAATCCCCAAAATAACGAATAATTAAATTACTACTTTTAAAATCCAAATACACCCAAATAGCTTATGATAAAATCCCAAATTAAAGGTTAAATCCAAAAATTTATTATAAATAAATACAAATGAATGAATCCTCATTTATTATTAAAACTACAAATTTAAGAAAATATTGGATTAACCTATTACCCTAAGTTTTAATATATTAAAAACCAATCTTCATAATTAAAATATTTTAATATTATTAATCCTTGAATTAATAATCCTTAAATTATTAACCAATTGTTAATCCCTCAATCATTAAATTCTAATTTCATATATTAATCCTAAATATTAACTCCTAATGATTGGAAAATTAAATAAAAAAATCTCTTATAGCATTAACTAATTCTATATCTTTCTAAAAAATCAACCAAAACCAATAAAATATAAAAATGATAAGAGTCTTTTTTTTTATAAAAAAAAAGAAACAAACTAATTATTGATGATTATTGAAGTCCTGAAGAATCGCTCCCCATTTCCCATTTCCTATTTCCTTTTTCCTTTTTTATTTATTTAAACAAAATTAATAAAATCAAATGAAAATATAAAGTTTAGATTAACTTTTTCAAACCCTTTTTTATTTTCCATAAAAAATGATTTTTTTTTTAAAACACAAACTTTTCCTTTTTTTGTTTCAGTTTTATTTGTTTGAGTTTTTATTACAGTAATGGTGAAATTTGTTGTAAGTGAATAAGTGATAATGTGTAATTGAGTTGTACTTTACAAATAAAACAAAAGATTTGTGATTAATTTTTTTATTTGAATATCATTCTGGTTAATATATTTCCCTTATGTGACTCTGAATCTATATTCTATAAAAATAAACGTTGATTTTATTTTGAGATTATGTTTTTTTATTTGAATATCCTTATTTTTTATTTAAAAATAGTACTACCAACAATAATACCTATCATTCGATAACCTACATACTAATATCCCAACAACAACAATACATATCACAATCATATACCAACAACCACAATACATGTCATTCCAATGATAATAATATATTTCACAATAATAATATGGTAAATATGATAATAATATATTTCACAACAATAATATGGTAAATATGTATGAGCAAGAATTAATAAATTTGGCGATACCAACCTGACCTGCAGTGACCCACTTAAGCTGCTGCCTCCTTTTCGTATTCTTCTTCCTCCTCTTTTTGCGTTCTTCGCATACTCTTTGCTCCTCCCTTTTGATCAACTTGATGTTCGAGGCTAGGGTTTATTTGTTGTTGTTCTTCGATGTGAAGAACAACAACTTTTAGGGTTTTCTGTGAATTGTGGGTTGACCATCAGTGTGTAAAAACGAATAATATTTATAGATAAAATTAGACCAAAGACAATTAAATGTGATTGAACTAATTAGGAAATTTCTTAATTTGATTGATAATTGATATGAATATTATCTAACTTAATTATGACAGTGAGAAGAAAAATATTTAATATTTTTTATATCAAAATAATACTAATTTAGAGTTTAAATAAATTAATGTCAATGATAAAGAAATCACAACCTTAACCAAAATACTTAAATTTCAATCAGAGAAAAAATATTTGCTGCTTTTTATTTTTTTAGAAATAGCATTGTAAATAAAGAGCAAAGAGATTTGATTTTATTTTTGAATGTATGGGGTAAGAATAAAAAGTACCAACTAAATTTTCAAAGATTAAATTTAAAAGTAATATTTCTATACCATAATTTAATTTAAAAATACAGATCTTGATTTATAATATGATTAGATTTTAAAATTTCACTAAGCAACATGATTAAATAAAATGAATATATAAATGTTGTAGAAAAGACAAGTTCAAGAATTTAGAGAATGAAATTGGTGAGGTTATTAATTTTCCTAAAAAACAAGTTTTAAATCATTGTTAATTATTGATGAATAATTAAGATTTTTTTTTTTAATAGTAGTGAGAATTAATTGACACTATGTGTCGTATACTTATGCTGGAGTTATTGTTTTTCTTAATAATTTTTCTTAGTTCATAAGAGTTATTAATAAAAATCAATTAGTAAATAAATGAGTAAATATGTGATGTTTCTATCTCTCAAAATTTGATCTAAGTTAAGACAAATTGTGAAAAGGGAAATAACTTAATTTGGAATTAAGACAAATTTTGTATATAGAATATAAAATGATATGGTTTACTATATGAGATTTGTTATTTATTAAAATTGAAACAAATTTTTTTTTTTTTTAATTTTATATTATTTTTAGCAAAAGTGCATACAAAATTATTTTAAAACAAAAGACCCCAAAAAATAAAATTAAACGTATCCTCTTTTTATCAATAGTTTCATATATATTTTTTATAAAACTAAATAATAATTAAGTTTTCTAATATATTCCCTTTTTTAATAAATAAATAAATAAGAGAACTCTAACCCTATTTTTATATAAATTAATTTTTTATCTATCTTAATAACCTAACAAGTAATTATTATGTTCAAGATACATCTTTCATATACATAACAAACCCCATTTTATATTTACTCTTTTTTCAAACTATATAACAAACTTAATAAAACTTTGACAATACCTTTTTTTTTTTTTATAAATTAAAAGACTATACCCCCTATTTTATAAAGAACCCCCAAAATTAATAAATTATGCCTAAAAAGTCAAAAGAGTCTTTCTTTGGCTTTTTTTAGGTTATAAGAAGAGAAAAAAAATCTCAGATCGAAATTTAGGGTACGACAGCTATGATTCCGGATCGATTCTTTTGTGCGTCAAAGAAGGCATGAAAATAAACACATGAACCTTGGAATTCCTTGAATTAATCAATTAAATCGGGAAATCCTTGGTCAGATAAATTTGAATTATTTGCGGATCAACTTCGAATTTTATCGATGAAATTCATTCGAGCTGCGAGACTGCTAATTTTGGCATTTTTTACCTGAAAAAAGATTAATAAAAGAAAACAAAATATTTTTGGATTTTAATTAATGGTTAGTAACCATAAACAAATAAAAGCAAATGGTGATCCCCTGTGAGGCATAAACCTGCACCCGAGAAAAACTGAAAAAACCAGTATGATCTTGTTTGTATTGCAAGATGCAGATGAGATGCGAAGAAATCTTAGGGAAAAAATTAGGGTGCTACAGCTGCCCTATTTAAGTTTCTTCAATCTGGAGATATGAAGATTGACATCCTCGTCTCTATAAGACGAGAGAGACTTAAGTATAGAAAACCCAATTTTTGTCCTAAGAGACCATGATATGGTATGAATATGATATGTAAACCCAAGATCTCCGTAGGGAAATCACGACCACCAGAGGGAAACAAAAGCTCGGGGACACAAAAGAAAGAATCCCACTAGGGAAAAGCAACAAACAACACGAGAGTTTTCCAGGAAAATAAATCACTAGATAGTTGACTCAACTTGGGAAAAGATTATAAGACATAATCATGATACAATTCAACAGGGAAGAGTAAAACGCCGCCAGGGAAATATCAACCAAACAAACAAAGTATTCAAGGCCAAAAGATGGAGGAATATTGAATTGGGAAAAGGGTCATCAACTACCGGTGCATTTAGTAGGATAAGAATCAATTACCAGTGCATTTAGTAAGAAACAAGTTCTACTACCGGTGCAATTGGTAGAAAATAATAATCAACTATCGGTGCATTTGGTAGGATAATAAGAACAACTACCGGTGTAATCGGTAGGATAAAGGATCAACTACGGGTGCATTTGGTAGGAAATATGATCAACTACCGGTGCATTTGGTAGGAAATAGGATCAACTACCGGTGCATTTGGTAGGAAATAGGATCAACTACGGGTGCATTTGGTAGGAAGTATGATCAACTACCGGTGCATTTGGTAGGAAATAGGATCAACTACCGATGCATTTGGTAGGAAATAGGATCAACTACCGGTGCATTTGGTAGGAAATAGGATCAACCACCGATGCATTTGGTAGGAAATAGGTCAAAAGGGACCAAATCTCAATCCAAGAACAATTTGGAGAGAAAAAATCAAAAAAGACTCATCCCGAGGAGGAAATATCTCAACTGGGGAAAATTCCATCTATATAGTAAGTTAGGGAGGAAACTGAATCAAAATCATCCACGAGGAACAAACTCGGTGGGGAAATAGAAAGGATAAACACTTTATGCTTAATGGTCAACACTCTAAACTTGAGGGAAGACAACACACACTATGTAGGGAAAAATCACACCAAAGAGTGGGGAACAATGATACATCAAAGAATGCAAGAATGAAAACATATGATGCTATGCATAAATTAAATGCATGAATTTATGTATGAATATGCTGACAAAACAGACATAAGGATAAGAAATAGGTGACATAAACACCACAACAACCGGATACTCGGCTAATCCCAAGACGACAAAACTGGGGAATCGTCCTACAGGAGATAATCAAAAACCATCAAAGGAACAAAATCCTACTACAACGCTCAACTAATACTGAGGAAATATTGCTAGGGATTCAATCCACAAAGCAATCTCAATTAATCCGTCAGAAAATCCACTCTGAGAGGATAACATATCGGAGATACAACATCACAAAATCTTCCACTCTTTGGGGAAAGAGGGAAGTATCTCTGTTAAAATGTAATGGGGACAAAATATCATCACAACTCTATTTGGGAAGCTAGATAAAGATCTATCAATGATGCGAATAAAGCATAGCCTATTGGAGTATCAAACATCAAACATCAACTCTGCATAGGGATATCACCTATACTGAGTAAAGGTAGTAATCTGTCGGGAATAGGGAAATGTTTCCACAATCTTTGCTAAGGACATAAATATTCTTGTTAAGAACCAACTCCTGCGGGGAATAACCATCATATCATTCCTTCTCCACTTGGGGAAAGGATGCAAGACTTGCTGAGGATCACATAGGAACCTGCTTGAATTCATCACGTACAGACCTACTGGGGACCTAAGAGAAAGACCTGAGAAGATCATTCCTCACTAGAAATATTTAGGACTTGCCGATCCATGTGGGGATACCAGTAGTTAACATCATAGCCAAAAATACAGTTGCAAGTGATTTTAAATCAATACCTACCACCAGGTAAAATAAAACCTCTAAACTGACTGCTATATCAATACTTATGCTAGGGGATGCAACCAACTCAAGCTGAGGAACAAGAACTCGGCTAAGGATTCCCTATATTACCTCTAAGATAATTTGTTGAGGAAGAGATCAAAACTCAGTTGTGTGATACTCTAGTGACAGGAGTATCACTCTCAACAACTCCTCTGGGGAAGAAAAATTGGAACTCAAACTGGGAACGATCATACAATAACTAATTCCCATTCCTTCTTGCTATTGGGGAGTAAACAATCATTATTCAGGAATTCCGTATGGAAACAACAAGATCAAACCCTACTCTGGGAGAGGCAAGTTACACACATCAAGACTTTACCATCCCTGGAATTACTGTTGATATTCTTTCTTTAATCATATATCAAAAGGAAACATGTTTTTATAATCTTAAAAAATTAAATTTATTAAATTTGTTTCAAAAATCATCATAAAAAATAAATGAAATTTTGCAAACAGAAATAATATAAAGAATTGCAAACAATTGGATAAAAACTCAAATTCATCGATATAATGGTAGTGTTGCACCCCAAAATTTGCCCTCACAATACAAGACTTTGTGTGCTAAGAAGGTTCACAAGGTTCACAAGCTTCACAATGTTTACAAGACCTTTCATGAGGTTCATGGAGTTTACAAGTCACTTTATGAGGTTCACAAGGTTCACAAGATTCACAATGCTTACAAAACCTTTCCTGAGGTTCATGAAGTCTACAAGTCACTTTATGAGGTTCACAAGGTTCACAAGATTCACAATACCTCCCATGAGGTTCACAATACATTTTATGAAGGTTCACAAAGTTCACAATTGGTCAGAAGAGTTGACAATTCCCTCAGACAATGCACCTCCTAAGCAGTGCATCCAAAACTAGGGTTTTGACTTTAATCAGGCTAAATGAACTTCCAAGACTTCAAGTGAGCTTCATAACATCTTATATGTGTGTAAGAACCCCCATGACAAGTTTCAAGACTTTTCTCAAAAGTTTGCTCAGTCAGATGATCAGATAAGTCAAAATCAGTCAAAGCAGTTAAAAAGTCAAACTGAGGTCAACTGTGGTCAAACCAAAGTCAAACTTCATGATTTTTTTCCAACATCAAGTATATGAAGTAAAATTCATCATTTTATCAAGGGTTGATCATGATTCATCAAGGAGATTTCAGATCATCAAGAATCAGGAGTTTCTAAATTAGGGTTTCCTCAGTAAAAGTCAACTGAACTTTGACCAGCCATAACTTTCACATACTTCATCACCAAGTCTCCACTCAAAGCTCATTTTGAAGGAAATTGAATTCTCTACAACTTTGTGTCTCACAAGCCAAGCCCAAAAATGCTTCATTTGGAAGGTATGAGCTAAGACATTATAGGTCCTTTTGAAAGTCAACAAAAAGTCAACAACTTCAAAAGGGCATAACTTGAGATTGGTAAATGATATGGACATGAAACCAGTGGGGTTGGTTAGAGGACTCTTCAAGATTTCCAAAATGTCCAATAACACCCTCATAGCATTAAAATTGAAGGATATGTGCCCTTGCAAAGTTGGGAAATTTTGGGTTGGTTTATGATGAAAATGGAGGTCTAAAACCAATTTCTTCCAAATGGGCTTGCCAAATGATGACCCAATCCATACAATAACTTCATGCACGACCCAAGTCAATAAAAATCAGATTTTTTATTATTTTATTTTTATTTATTTTGATTTAATTCATTAAAAATCATTTTAAATAAAAATAAAATATGAAAGTGTAAGATTTGAATTGGATCAAGCTTCTAGAAAATCATAAATTTGATTAGAATTGAAGTGGAAAGAAAATCATGAGGATTAGCCAAAAATAGCAAGTGTTCATACAAGAATATTTGATTTTTAAGGCATGATAATTTTGAATCTTTTCATATCAAATCTTCCACACAATGACTTGATTTTTTGACCTAAATTCATTGTTCTATAAGTACATAACACAACCCTAACCAAAGGAACGAATTTTCTGCCTCCCAAGAGTAAGTTCCATAAGTCAAAAAACCTCTCCACAACTCACATTCGGTTTTGAATTTCCAGGGCATTTGAAGGTATTTGAAGCACATAGCCATGATCACTGAACACCATTGAGTGAAAACCAATACTCATATGCATCCCAAACACTCCATATCATGCTAACCGAATGCATCTTGTTCTTCTTTAAAAAATTTTCGATTTGAATGATTTGTGCATTTATAATGAAAACTAACTGTGGATTTGTGTTTGTTATGATGTTTAGAAGCTTTCTGGATGGTTTAATTTGACTCTTATGGACTGTATCAAAATCCACCATTGTTAGGGTTTGGAGTTCAATTTCGGGAACTTAGTATTTAGGACACCTAAATGAATTCTAAGAACATGGCCGTGACCTATAATGCTTGTATAATTGATCTGGGCTCTTAATTTGAACTAATGTTATGGTTTGATTGATGTTTGAAAAAATGTAGGATTCTGGTTTTGGAAATTCGCAGGAAAATGTGCAACAAATTTCATAGGTGATTTCGCAGGTAATCCAAGGAAGAAGACGACTGGCCTGCGCGCGAAATTCACATTCAAATTATTGTCTTAAAATATAATGAATTGTTTTTGTTTATTATCACAAGCGTGCAGTTTGTCCTAGTGGAAAGGCTAGTGTGTGTTTGGCTATAGGACCTGTGTTTGAATCCTGGTCTTGTACAATTTTTTCCTATTTTTTTAGGTTAAACATGAGGCTTAATATATTATGCCTTCTTGCCACCATAATATCAGATTCGCTCACCTAGCTGGGATGGTAATGTGCATATGCGTTTGATTGAGAGGTCCTGGGATCGATTCTCCCCCCAGGCCTTTTGTTTTTTCATAATTTTTTTGATTGTTGGTCTGAAGGAACAAAACCAATTGAAGCCCCTTTCCTTTCACCTGTGCGCTGATGGCCTGGTGGTGTGTTTTGTGGCTGGCAAGCAGAACGTCCTGGGTTCAAAACCCAGCCAGGTAAGTTTCTATCTTTTTGTTTCTTTTTCTATTTTGTCTTGTTTAATTAATTTTGTTTAATTATTGTTATTAATAATCATATATATAAATATATAACTAAATAAATCCATGATAATACATATATATTCAATATTTTCCTAAATTCTAAAAATTGTTTCTTTAATTCAAAAATTAGTTTTTTTTTATTAGATTATAATATATGTATGTCCATTGAATCAATTTTGTAAATAAAAATAAACCCTAATTTTATTTTCTAATTTTTTGTAAATATAATTATTATGTATATATTTTATTTAATATAATTAATTTTTGTAAATATAATTATAATCAATTTTTTTTATAATATGTAATTATTTCTATAATTTGTTTATAATCTAAATTTTATATATAAATAATTTTTGAATCTATGCTAATTTAATCTTTTAATTATAATATGTTTAAAAATAATTTAATAATTTGTATATAACTCAAAATGTTATAATAATTACTTAATTGTTCATATTTTCTTTTATTTTTTTAAAATAATTGTCTATATTAAAATCTAATTTTTTTAATTATTATATTATTCTTTTTGCTTATTATTTTAATTGTGTTCTTATAATATTTTTGCTAACCCTATTTATTTTGTTTATTATTATTATTACTAATCATGTTTATTACTAATCCATTTATTTTTTTAAAATTATGCTTATTATTATTATTTCACTAACCTTATTTATTTTTAATTATTATTACTAGCCCCTATTATAATTATTATTGCTTATTTATTTATTATTTATATTTTGCTTATTTATTTATTTTTGCTATTTATTTAAATTGCTTTATTATTATGTAAATGCTCCTTGGTGTAATTTTTTGTAATATTTAAATTATTTAATTTTCATGCTATGGTTAGTAAAATAGGGAGTGTAAACATGTATTATATTTAAAAATTGAATTTAGGTCATTTAAATTATAAGATAAATACAAAATTAAACACTCACACACGTAAGTCGATCTTTGATCGCCATCTCACTTTCTAGGGTTGCCTCTCAATGTTGCCTATTCAAAAAGGTCAAGTAGGGTGTATAAAGCAAAGTCCCTTAAAAGAAAAGTCATCTAGCCCCTTCATAATCAAAGATCAAGTCCCTTAATGGTTGCCTTTCAATATGATCTTGTCCCTTTCGAATAATGATGACAGTCCCTCCAAAAAAATGCTTAATACACCCTACAGTTGCCTTCATTAGACAGACGTCCCTTCACATGTCCCTCACATCTAAGGTAATGACTACCTATTCCTTAATAATAGGGATAGTCTTACCACTTAAAGGATTCAAGAACAGAAAGACTTAAAACTTTAGGGTAGGTTCCTCATAGTTACTTGCTCACCATTCAAAAACTTTTCAAACACTTCACAAATTTCAAACAAATTTTCCAAACAAAGGTTTTTTACGCATCCGTACATGGATCATTATCAAACTCTTATGAAAATTTCTATTCACACACTTCACCTTTTCAAAAACAATTCAAAGTGAGCTAAGTAACTAAGAGCCCATGGATAACCATGGATGTAAAGGGTGCTAACACCTTCCCTTTACATAACCTACCCCCCGGACCCAAAAATCTTTTAAAAGGTCTTTCCTATTCTTTTATGCCTTTCCTTTGGATAAAATAAAAGTCGGTGGCGACTCTTGCTATCCGCAACATAACTAAAGTCAGTTCTCCCATCGTGTTACAGAACTGGCGACTCTGCTGAGGATTTAATAAAAGAGGGGTACCCTTAGGAATTAGATCACTTTAAATTGTTTGCCTTGTTTGCTTTATACTTATCTGTTGGGTTGTTCTTATGTGTCAAAGATCCTAACCCGGATCTAGTGTACCTTAGGTAAATGGCAATAGACCAAGGAAACTGTACGGCGTATACCGATATGGTTGATCTGGTGGCCATAGTTAGTGTGACTTCTTGGTTGGTGCTTATGTTCCTTAAGTCAAGTTGAGGATAATATGAGGCTGCCATATGTTGTCAATGCACTAACTAACTTTTAGAACCCTAGTTATCCCATCTTGGCCTTTAGAAAAGTAGTGAGATAACCGGCTTTGGTGCAGACTGAAGTTGGTTGATACTCGATACTACGCTCATTGAGATTCTAAACTTGGAGGGTTTTGGTTGGCAAGTAAGTTGCCTACTGAACAACCACCCTTTTGAAGGATCAATGATATTGAGATCCCTTAGAACCTGGTTACTTTTGTAGGACAGGATGAACCAACTAACTTCAGGGGAGGGTACTCACCTTTAAACCTCATGCAAGCCTTTAAACCTAGGGCTATGGTGTGACTTGTTTGTGTGTGCCACATGTTTGTGATTGAACATAACATCATGACATCATCATGCATCATAAGCATAGCATTTTCACTAACCATTTCAAGGACCAAAGGATTTATCTTTGTTCTTTGTTGCAGGTCATGGCTTCTGCTCGTAGAAACACCATCAGGATCAACTTTGTAGGGATACCTCCTAAGCTTAAAGAGTTGGTTTCTCAAGTGTCTGATCATTCCCAGTTCATCAAGAGACATGGTCACCTATTGGATCTAGTCACTTCAGGGTTCAATGAAGACATGATGAGTGTTCTGTTTCAGTTCTTTGATCCTAAGCACCATTGCTTTACATTCCCTGACTACCAGCTGGTTCCTACAATGGAGGAGTTCTCTAAACTTCTAGGTATACCTGTTCTTGATCAAAGACCCTTCACAGGCTTGGAGAAGGAGCTTAAACCAGAGGTTATTGCTGCAGCTCTACATCTGAAGAAGTCTGACATTGTTCTAGAAACGAGAAGCGGAGTTAAGGGTATTCTTGCCAAGGTGTTGATAGAGAAGGCTCAAGTGTTCTTGAAAGCTATGAGCTATGATGATTTTGAAGAGATCTTAGCCTTGTTGATTTATGGCTTAGTGTTGTTCCCCAATCTTGATCAGTTCATAGATGTTCATGCCATCAACATATTTCTGAGTCACAATCCAGTGCCTACATTGCTTGGAGACATCCTACATTCTCTCCATACTCGTACTACAAGGGCAAGAGGAACTTTGATATTCTGCATACCTTTGCTTTCTATGTGGTTTATTTCTCACCTTCCTCGCTCAGTAATGAAGAATGAGCAAGGGTTCAGGTGGTCCAAGAGGATCATGTCACTCTCGCATTCAGATATCCATTGGTGCTCCAGATCTATGGAGAATGTTACTATCATTGACCGTTGTGGGGAGTTTCCTAATGTGCCACTTCTAGGCATAAGAGGAGGCATCACCTACAACCCCTCTTTAGCTTTACGACAGTTTGGTTACGCTCGGAGTGATGGTCCACATGACATGTTGATTCAGGGCATTGTGTTTGATTACGACAACGATCTTCAAGGGTACCGTCAGAGATTCATACGAGCATGGGGAAAAGTAAACAGGGTTGACAGCAAGACACTGGAGCCTAAGTACACTATTCCTATGGAAGCTTATCTCAGATGGGTACGATCTCGTGCTCAGACTCTCATGATGCCATATCCTGCTATCCTACCAGTTACCATGGAACCTGTTGCTGAAGGAGACACAGCTTATACCATCCTTCACCCAGACATGCCTACTGATATGGAAGACTTGCAGAGATCATGGATCCAACTGAAGGAGCAAAGGGATACTTTCGAGGCTCATTACAAAGCAAGCCAAGAAAGAGTCCTAGAACTAACAAAGCAACTTCATGAAGAACGGAACCTCAACTCATACCTCAACACAAAGAGGAAACGTCCATGGGAGACTTAAAACCCCATCTTTTGTACTTATTTCATTTCATTTTTTGTAAGCCTAAAAGGCAAAACAAATTTATTACTAATAAAAGTTTACCTTCTTGTTTGTTTAAGCAAATTTAAATCCTGCGGTCCTTGAAAACATTGCATATGCATTCACATATCATTTCATTGCATCACAGGTTTATAATTGTGAACAGGTTTCTCATCCTCTCGCTGTTTATTTCAACAATGGCTCTTGAACAATCAGTTAAGGATCTCCAGGCACAAAATGCACAGTTCCAAGAGCTGATCTTGAACCTGTCCAAGGGGCAGGATGAATTGAAGGCACTGCTGGCCAAAAAGACTAAGAAGACTAGAAGGTCAGCTGGTTTGATCAACATGGGAAGAAGGTTCAAAGGTCTTGCCAAGACCAAAGAACCAGTTGAAGACTATGAATCTGAAGAATCTGAAAAAGAGGGAGGCAGTCTCCACAACACTATGGGGGACTCTGATTCTGAGGCTAATTACTACCATGATCCTAATGAAGACAAATTCAAGATGTTGGTGGATAGAATGGATGCTATGGAGTTCCAGAAGTCATCTGGGCTGGATTTTGAAGATTTGAGTCTGATATCTGGGGTAGTCATACCCATTGGTTTCAAGGTTCCTACATTTGTTGTTTATGATGGGGTCTCTTGTCCCAAGATGCATCTAAGGTCTTATGTCAGAAGAATTCAACCTCACACTGCTGATAAGAAATTGTGGATCCATTTTTTTCAAGAAAGCTTATCTGGAGCTCAGCTGGAGTGGTATTATCAGTTGGAGAGTGTCAACATCAGGGACTGGAATGATCTTGCTGAAGCTTTCTATAAGCAGTATCAATACAATGCTGACTTAGCCCCTGTTGCACCCCAAAATTTGCCCTCACAATGCAAGACTTTGTGTGCTAAGAAGGTTCACAAGGTTCACAAGATTCACAATGCTTTCAAGACCTTTCATGAGGTTCATGAAGTCTACAAGTCACTTCATGAATGTTCACAAGGTTCACAAGCTTCCCAATGTTTTCAATACCTTTCATGAGGATTACAAGTCACTTCATAAAGGTTCACAAGGTTCACAAGATTCACAATGCTTACAAAACCTTCCTGAGGTTCATGAGGTCTACAAGTAACTTTATGAGGTTCACAAGGTTCAAAAGGTTCACAAGGTTCACAATACCTCCCATGATGTTCACAAGACATTTTATGATGGTTCACAAGGTTCACAAAGTTCACAATTGGTCAGAAGAGTTGACAATTCCCTCAGACAATGCACCTCCTAAGCAGTGCATCCAAAAATAGGATTTTGACTTTAAGCAGGCTAAATGGACTTCCAAGACTTCAAGTGAACTTCATAACATCTTATATGTGTGTAAGAACCCCCATGACAAGTTTCAAGACTTTTCTCAGAAGTTTGCTCAGTCAGATGATCAGATAAGTCAAAATCAGTCAATGCAGTTAAAAAGTCAAACTGAGGTCAACTGTGGTCAAACCAAAGTCAAACTTCATGATTTTTTTGCCAACATCAAGTATATAAAGTAAAATTCATCATTTGATCAAGGATTGATCATGATTCATCAAGGAGATTCCAGATCATCAAGAATCAGGAGTTTCTAAATTAGGGTTTCCTTAGTAAAAGTCAACTGAACTTTGACCAGTCATAACTTTCACATACTTCATCACCAAGCCTCCATACAAAGCTCATTTTGAAGGAAATTTAATTCTCTACAACTTTGTGTCTCACAAGCCAAGCCCAAAAATGCTTCATTTGGAAGGTATGAGCTAAGACATTATAGGTCATTTCAAAAGTCAACAAAAAGTCAACAACTTCAAAAGGGCATAACTTGAGATTGGTAAATGATATGGACATGAAACCAGTGGGGTTGTTTAGAGGACTCTTAAAGCTTTCCAAAATGTCCAAGAACACCCTCATAGCATTAAAATTGAAGGATATGTGCCCTTGAAAAGTTGGGAAATTTTGGGTTAGTTTATGATGAAAATGGAGGTCTAAAACCAATTTCTTCCAAATGGGCTTGCCAAATAATGACCCAACCCATACAATGACTTCATGCACGACCCAAACCATTAAAAATCAGAATTTTTATTATTTTATTTTTATTTATTTTGATTTAATTCATTAAAATCATTTTAAATAAAAATAAAATATGAAAATGTAAGATTTGATTTGGATTAAGTTTCTAGAAAGTCTTAAATATTGATTGGAATTGAAGAGGAAAGAAATCATGAGGTTTGGCCAAAAATAGCAAGCATTCATACATGAATATTTGATTTTTAAGGCATGATCAATTTGGATCTTTTCATATCAAATTCTTCACACAACCAATCAGTTTTTTGACCTAAAATCAATCACCTATAAGTACTAAACACAACCCTAACATCAAGGAACGGATTACACAACTCCAAGAGTAAGTTCACAAAATCAAAAATCCTTCACAAAACTCACATTCGGTTTTCAATTTTCAGGACCTTTGAAGGTAAAATAAGAACATAGCAATGTTCCTTGGACCTCATTGAAGCATTATCATCACTCATATGCATCAAAACCATGCTATATTGCTCAACCCGAATCCACTTTTATCTTGAAAATTCAAATTTTCGAATTCATTAATATATGCATTATAAACTGTTTTTGATGATTGGTATGTGTTTGTTGTGATGCCTAGATTGTTTCTGGATACAAGAATCAAAGAAAACAGCCCTAACCCGCAAGTTGCCATAGCTAGGGTTTAAGCTTCAAATTTGGGGTTTTGCGATTTAAGTAATATAAATGAATTCTATTGACATAGATTGATTGGGTGAACCATAAGGAACTCAATGATATCTTCAATTCCATGAGTTTGTACTGTTTCATCAATGTTTGATTTTCGTAGGTTCTGAATGTTGAAGAACACGCAGGAGATTTCGCAGGTAAAATTGCATGAAATTTCGCAGGTAATATGGAGAAGATGAAGGCTGTTGGCGCGTCCTGGAAATTTGAATTTTGTTTAAAATATTTTATGTTTTAGTGTTTGTTTGTTATCACAAGCGTGCAGCTTGTCTCAGTGGTAAGGATGGTATGCGTATTGTATGATGGCACTGGTTCGATACTTGGCTTGATGCATTTTTTTTCCTCTTATTTTTCAGGTTAAGCGTACATAATATATTATGTATTGTTGCCAACGCATTAGCAGAATTGCTCACCTAGCTGGATGGTCATGCGTGCGTTTGTGTATTCAAGAGGCCCTGGGTTCGATTCCTCCCCCAGGCCTTATGGTTTTCATTATTTTTTGTGATTTTTCAAGACATGGCATAAAACAAATTTGATCTATTCCTCTATCACCTGCGCTTGGCTGGCCTAGTGGTGGGTTTTGGTGCTGGCAGGCAGAACGTCCTGGGTTCAAATCCCAGCAAGGTAAGTCCCATCTTTTTGCTTCTTTTTTTTTATTTTTTTTTGTCTTATTTATTTAATTATTATTATTATTAATAAATCATATAATTAAATAATGTTGTATATATTCAATGATCTTAAAAATTCTAAAATTCTTTTCTTAATTCAAATTTTTTTTTTTATTTTATGTATTTAAATTATAATATATGTATATTAATTAAAATAATTTTGTATATTATATTATAAACCCTTAAATATTTTTCTAACAAAACCCTAATTTTGAAAACCCTAATTTATTTTCTAAATAATAAAAAACTAATTTATCTTATGATTTAAATTTATAATTTTTGTAAATATAATATTTATTATAATTAAATTTTATAAATATAATTATTATGTACATATTTATTTAATATAATTAAGTTTTGTAAATATATTTATAACTTATGTGAATATTTCTAAAATTTGTTTGTAATCTAAGTTATATATAAATAATTTTTAATATGTGTTTAGAAACAATTGAACCTATAATAATTAAATTTTGTAATTATAATATGCTTAAAAATAATTTAATAATTTGTACATAAATTAAAATGTTATAATAATTATTTAATTGTTCATATTTTTTAAATAATTGTCTATATTAAAAATCTAATTTTTTGTTTATTATTTTCATCATGTTCTTATAATATTTTTGCTAATTCTATTTATTTTAATTATTGTTATTATTACTAATCATATTATTACTAATCCATTTATTTTCTAATTATGCTTATTATTATTATTTTACTAACCTTATTTATTTATTTATTTTTATTTTTTATTATTACTAACCCCTTATTATATCTATTATTGCTTATTTATTTATTTATTTTTGCTTATTATTTATATTTTGCTTCTATATTTATTTTTGCTATTTATTATTAATTGCTTATTATTATAATTATGTAAATGTTCCTGGATGTAAATTTTTGTAGATATTTAATTTATTTAATTTTCATGCTATGGTTAGTAAAATAGGGAGTGTAAACATGTATTTATATTTAAAATCAAATTTAGATCATTTTAATTAAAGATAAATAAAATTAAACACTCACACACGTAAGTCGATTTTTAATCGCCATCTCACTTTCTAGGGTTGCCTCTCAATGTTGCCTATTCAAAAAGGTCAAGTGGGGTGTATAAAGCAAAGTCCCTTAAAAAGAAAAGTCATCAAGTCCCTTAATGGTTGCCTATATAAAAGATCTTGTCCCTTTCGAATAATGATGACAGTCCCTCCTAAATGCTTAATACACCCCACAGTTGCCTTCATTAAACAGATGTCCCTCATATGTCCCTTACATCCAAGGTAATGGCTACCTATTCCTTAATAATAGGGATAGTCTTACCATTTAAAGGATAAAGAACAGGAAAACTTAAAACTTTAGGGTAGGTTCCTCATAGTTGCTTGCTCACTTCATTTAAAAACGTTTCAAACACTTCATACTTTCAAACGAATTTTCAAAACAAAGGTTTTTTACGCATCCGTACATGGATCATTATCAAACTCTTATGAAAATTTTTATTCACACACTTCACATTTTCAAAAACAATTCAAAGTGAGCTAAGTAACTAAGAGCCCATGGATAACCATGGATGTAAAGGGTGCTAACACCTTCCCTTTACATAACCTACCCCCCGGACCCAAAAATCTTTTAAAAGGTCTTTCCTGTTCTTTTATGCCTTTCCTTTGGATAAAATAAAAGTCGGTGGCGACTCTTGCTATCCGCAACATAACTAAAGTCAGTTCTCCCACCGTGTTACAGCCCCCACTCGCATGCAGCTTCAGAGCATGTCTATGGGTGCCAAAGAAAGTTTTAAAGAGTATGCTCAGAAGTGGAGAGATTTAGCTGGAAGAGTTCAACCCCCTTTAACTGACAGGGAACTGGTTGATATGTTCATGTGTACGCTGAATGGTCCTTTTTACAGTCATCTCATTGGAAGCTCATCATCTGGCTTCACTGAGTTGATAATGACAGGAGAGCAAGTAGAAAATGGTATAAAGAATGGTAAGATCCAAGTGGGTACTTCCTCATCAGGTGCTGCAAAGAGGCCTCCCACTGGGAAGAAAGAATCCAATGCTGTTTATGGTCAGCCTGATCGTAACAGAAGGCATCAGTCTGTTAGTGCAGTTCATATTTCAAATCCAACTCCGGCAACAACAGAGCAGCCACAAGGCAACCAACAGAGGGCTAGAAGACAGTTCACAAAGATCAACATGTAAATGGCTCAGGCATTGCAACACTTGTTGAAGGCTGAACTTATTACTTTGAAAGAGGCTCCTCAGAATCCTAATGTTACCTCTCCCAGGTACAACCCCAATGCACGGTGTGCATACCATTCAAACTGTCAGGGATATGATACTAATAACTGTTGGGTCTTGAAGAACAAAATACAAGATATGATTGATGCTGGAGAGATTGAGTTTGACCCTCCGGGTACTCCAAATGTGATTACTGCTCCAATGCCAAATCACGAGAAGACTGTCAATGCCATTGAGGAAGATCTGCATATCCATTCAGTTGCGGAGTTGACCACACCATTGTCTGTCATCAGAGAGAAGTTAGTACAAGCTGGGTTCTTTCCGGGTTGTCGTGAAGATTGTGTCTATTGCGAGTATAATCTAGATAAGTGTTGGAGGTTGAAGGACAGAATTCAACGTCTCATGAATAATCACACCATAGTGTTCGAAAGGAGACCACCTTCTGTGGAGAGTATGGTGGAGCATATTAATAAAGGTAAGAAGACTGAAGAGATTCACATGGTTGACAAAGTACCAGTAAGAATCACTTCAAAGGGACCTATTAAAATCACCCATCAGGGTCCAATCAAGATTACTGCTGAAGGTCCTGTGAAAGTTGTTGCTGAAGCCAGAGTGGCTCCTATGGTCATTACTACTCCTGGTCCTATCCCGTATACGTCTGATAAAGTTGTGCCTTGGCATTATGGATCTGATGTTTACATCCATGGTGTTAAGCAAGAGCCCTTAGCTGATATGCCTGTTGATGTTGACAATATTGCTAGATCTAGTAAGATCACACGTAGTGGAAGAGTCTTCTCACCTCCAGTTACTTCCAAGAATGCAGCTACTCCTGCTGCTACTTCCACCACAGATGCTAGGGGCAAAGGCCCTGTTATTGAACCAGTATCTACTGATGTTCCAGCTGCTGATGATCTTGCTAAGCAGATGGAAGAAGTATTGAAAATCATTCGCAAGAGTGATTATGACGTTGTTGATCAGTTGGGGCATACTCCCTCCAAGATTTCTGTGTTGTCTTTGTTGTTATGTTCTGAAGCTCATGCAAAAGCTTTGATCAAGTTTCTGAAGACTGCTCACGTACCCAATGCAATTTCTGTTGACCAGTTTGAGAATTGTGTTGCCCACCTGACCTATGACAATGGGTTAGGATTTTTTGATGCTGATTTGACCCCTGCCAAGAGGTATCATAACAGGGCCTTGCATATCTCAATTGAATGCAGGGGCACTACCCTGTCACATGTATTGATAGACAATGGTTCCTCTCTGAACGTGTTGCCCAAGGAAGTCCTGAAGATGCTGTGCTGAAGCCCAGCAATATTGTGGTGAAGGCTTTTGATGGTTCTAGAAGAGTAGTGCATGGGGAAATTGATCTTCCAATCAAAGTTGGCTCTCAGGTTTTTACTGCTACATTTTTTGTGATGGATATTCGTCCTTCGTACTCTTGTTTGCTTGGTCGTCCCTGGATCCATGGGGCAGGTGCTGTAACCTCTACATTGCATCAGAAGCTAAGATATCCGGTAGAAGGAAAGGTTGTTACTGTCTATGGAGAAGAAGAATACTTTGTCAGCCATGTGAATACCTTCAAGTATCTGGAAATGGAAGGTGAATACATTGAAACTCCGTGTCAGACGTTTGAAGTGGTTCCTTGGATTGTTAATGATTATGTAGCTCCTCCGATTGCCAAGAAAGTTCCTGTGGTCACCAGAAAACCTCCAACAATGGCAATGGATTCCCTCAATGATGCTAGAGCTGTGGTGGATGAAGGTGGTTGTACTATTTGGGGTCAGCTTCCTGATATTTCGTACAAGTCTGACAAATTTGGTTTGGGTTTCACTACAGAGTCCCAGAAGGTCGTTCGTCGTGCTCGTGCTGTTCGTATCACCAATCAAGGGGTTATGAAAGATCAGATCAATGCTGTGGGAGACTATGATGAAGACCACAATCTGGATGCTTGGATTTTTCCTACTGTGGGTGCTGGACTCAACAATTGGAAAGCTGAAGATGTTATCCCTATCTCCTTTAGTCAGGAGTAAATACTATTACTGCGTTGTTGCTTTTAAATTTGTAATTTCTTGAACAATTGAACTCTTAAGCCTTGTGCCTTACCCGGGGCACAATGCTGTGCTTATTACGGGATGTCATTTCATTTGCATACTTCATTCAATAAAATCAGTGGACGTTTCGTTTTCGTAAATATTGTGTTCCCTGTCTTTCTTTTCTTTTATTTTTGCTTTATCAGCTATGTGTTCTTACACACCCACATCACTAAAATGCAGATCCTCATCCACTCTGGATCCTGTTGATAACAGTTCTACTATTGCCAATTATAACTTCGAGAATCTGATCTATCAAACTGAAGACGGAAATGAGGACGATTGTGAAGTACCTGTAGAGCTTGCTAGGTTGTTACAACAAGAAGAGAAAGCTATACAGCCACACGAAGAGCCAATCGAAGTTGTGAATCTGGGAACTGAAGAAAACAGGAAAGAGGTCAAGATAGGGACTGATTTAGAGGACAGTGTCAAGAGCAGGTTGATTCAGATGTTACGTGACTATGTGGAGATCTTTGCTTGGTCTTATGAAGATATGCCAGGGTTGGATACAAACATTGTGGTTCACCGTTTACCAGTAAAAGAAGACTGTCGTCCAAAGAAACAGAAGGTTCGTCGTATGCGTCCTGAGATGTCAGAAAAGATCAAGGCAGAGGTAATGAAACAGTTTGATGCAGGGTTCTTAGCTGTGACTTCTTATCCTCAGTGGGTTGCGAATGTGGTACCAGTTCCTAAGAAAGATGGTAAGGTACGTATGTGTGTAGACTACAGGGATCTGAACAAGGCTAGCCCCAAAGATGACTTTCCACTTCCTCATATTGATGTTCTGGTAGACAACACTGCTCAGCATAAAGTATTCTCTTTTATGGATGGTTTCTCTGGTTACAATCAAATCAAGATGGCTCCCGAAGATATGGAGAAGACAGCCTTTGTTACACAGTGGGGCACTTTTTGTTACAAGGTGATGCCATTTGGTTTGAAGAATGCAGGGGCAACATATCAGCGTGCTATGGTGGCTTTGTTTCATGATATGATTCATCATGAGATAGAGGTGTATGTAGATGATATGATAGCCAGGTCTCAGAATGAAGAACAACATCTTGATCATTTGCATAAATTGTTTGAGAGGTTGAAGAAATATAAGTTGAGATTGAACCCAAACAAGTGTACTTTTGGAGTTAGATCTGGAAAGCTCTTGGGTTTTATTGTCAGTGGAAAAGGTATTGAAGTGGATCCTGCAAAAGTGAAAGTTATACGAGAGATGCCAGCTCCCCGTACTGAGAAGGAGGTTAGAGGTTTCTTGGGACGTTTGAATTACATTGCAAGATTTATTTCCCAATTAACTGCCATCTGTGAGCCAATCTTCAAATTGTTGAAGAAAGATCAGGTGATGGAATGGAATGATGAGTGCCAGAATGCCTTTGATGAAATCAAGAGATATCTGCTGGAACCACCAATTTTGATGCCACCAGTTGATGGAAGACCCTTGATTATGTACTTAACTGTGTTAGACAACTCAATGGGGTGTGTATTGGGGCAACATGACGAGTCTGGTCGAAAAGAGCAGGCAATATACTACCTTAGCAAAAAGTTTACCGACTGTGAAACAAGATACCCACTGCTCGAGAAAACTTGCTGCGCTTTGGCATGGGCTGCTCGCCGACTAAGACAGTATATGTTGACCCATACTACCTTACTGATTTCAAAGATGGATCCAATCAAGTACATATTTGAGAAACCTGCTCTCTCCGGAAGAATTGCAAGATGGCAAATGATCTTGACAGAATATGATATACAGTATACTACTCAAAAGGCCATCAAGGGAAGTGTTGTTGCTGATCATTTGGCTCATCAAGCAGTGGATGATTACCAGTCAATGAGTTTTGAGTTCCCTGATGAAGACATTATGATTATTACCAAAGAACCTGGACAATATGACGGACCTGAACAAGGATCCCGATGGACTATGGTTTTTGATGGTTCCTCTAATGCACTTGGTAATGGTGTTGGTGTTGTGATTAGTTCCCCTGAAGGTTGTCATACCCCGATTACTGCCAGACTTTGCTTCTATTGTACCAATAACATGGCTGAGTATGAGGCATGTATCCTGGGTATTAAAGCTGCTATTGATATGAAGATTCAGTTCCTTAATGTGTATGGAGATTCAGCCCTGGTAGTTAGTCAGATCAAGGGAGATTGGGATACCAAGCATGATAACCTCATTCCTTACAGAGAGCATGTGTTGTCTTTGATCCCATATTTTAAAAAGATTACCTTTGGACATATTCCACGAAGAGAGAATCAGTTGGCAGATGCTTTGGCCACCATGGCATCTATGTTTGAGATCAGTTGGGATGATGAAGCTCCCAAGATTACTATTGATAGATTTGAGAAGCTTGCATACTGCAATGAGATTGATACAGAAGGGGCAGAGGAGAAGCCTTGGTTCTATGAAGTGAAAAGATATCTTGAAGCTCAGGAGTTCCCGGAAAGGGCATCTGCCAAAGATAGGAAGTTTCTAAGAAGGTTCTCTGCTAAGTTCTTTTTGAGTAATGGCATTTTGTACAAGCGCAATCATGATTCAACTTTGCTTCGTTGTGTGGATAAGAAGGAAGCAACTGAGATTATGGAGGATATGCATGATGGGATCTTTGGCACTCATTCCAGTGGTCATACTATGGCAAAGAAGATATTGAGAGCAGGTTATTATTGGTCTACCATGGAAGCTGATTGCTATCAACACTCCAGAACTTGTCACAAATGTCAAATCTATGCTGATAAAGTCCATGTACCTCCATCACCATTGAATGTGTTGACTGCTCCTTGGCCCTTTGCCATGTGGGGCATTGATATGATTGGTGAGATCAAGCCTACTGCTTCTAATGGGCATCGTTTCATCCTGGTTGCTATTGATTACTTCACGAAGTGGGTAGAGGCAGCTTCATTTGCATCTGTTACTAAGAAAGTTGTGGCTCGGTTCATTAAGAATAATCTCATATGTAGATATGGCATCCCTGAAAGGATTATCACTGACAATGGATTTAATCTGAACAACACTATGATTACTGATCTCTGCACGCAGTTCAAGATTAAGCATCACAACTCTTCTCCGTATCGTCCAAAGATGAATGGGGCAGTTGAAGCTACTAACAAGAACATTAAGAAGATTGTACAGAAAATGACTGTTACTTACAAAGATTGGCATGAGATGTTACCATTTGCTCTTCATGGTTATCGTACCACAATACGTACTTCAACAGGGGCAACCCCATTCTCCTTAGTCTACGGTATGGAAGCAGTTCTACCCATTGAAGTTCAGATTCCCTCCTTGAGAATTATGAAGGATGCAGGCTTGGATGAAGATGAGTGGATTCAGACCCGACTTGACCAGATAAACTTGATTGATGAGAAGAGGTTAGCATCAGTTTGTCACGGCCAGATGTACCAGAAACGGATGATCAAAGCTTTTAACAAGAAGGTTAAGCCAAAGGTATATCAGGTTGGTGACTTGGTAATCAAGCGTATCATATTACCACAAGGTTATCCTAGGGGAAAGTGGACTCCTACATATGAAGGACCATTTGTAGTCAAGACAGTGTTCTCAGGAGGTGCCATGATACTCACTACAATGGATGGGGAAGACTTCCCGCAGCCTGTAAACGCAGACATAGTTAAAAAATACTACGCATAAAAAGAGACCCGCTAGGTTGACTGGCCTAGGCAAAAATAAGGGCATCCCGGCAAACCAAAAGGGTTTGGGCAAAAATTAGGGATATATATAAAAAGATGTACACCCGGCAAGTCGAAAACCTGAAAAGGCGGCTTGGGCAAAAAAGGGTATCCCGGTGGATTGAAAACCTGAAAGGGCAATCCAGGCAAAAGTTAGGGATTAAAGCGTATGACTATGTCTCGTTTGGATCACCCATGAAACTGCAACCAGTTGTGCTACCTACTCAAGCTTGAACAGATAAAGCTCAATCCAATCGTTTTCGTCTTAACAGCAGAAGATGAGATACTTGAAGATAATGGCAATAGTGGAATTGAAACTCAATAGGATTATTTCCCACATAGCTAATTTTCTTTGTTTTGTAAAACTTTATGACAAAAACCTCTTACTAGGGTTTATGTCTCCTTGTACAAACTTACCCGTGTATGGGTCACTTTTTGATATAAATAAATTCCATCTTTTGAATCCAGATTTACTTTTACCCTATTTACATAAGCGAAACGTCCATTGGTTGTGTTTGAATGTATGTATGCTTTTGAATATGATTGATGTTTACAAGAAATGCATGTATGTCTAATATGATTGATGTTTACCAGAAATGCATGAAAATGCAGTAATAGTATTTACTAAGGACGAACGAGGGAAGGATGTCAACAAAGCTTCGCCGGTTCACCTTTACAAGACAGTTACAAACCCTCAGTGGGACGAATCCATCTTCATAAAGTCTCATCTCCCCTGGAATTTATATCCATCTCTTTTATCCTCATACGGATATACGGGAATTTACTTTCCAATAAGGGTACGACGAACGAAGATGGGAGGTTATATATGCCCTACTATCAAACGAAGACGAGAGGTTATATATGCCCTACTATCAAACGAAGACGAAGGTTATATATACCTTGCTATCCCCAGTGTACAGGAAGTTATATATACCTTATTATCCCCAGCAGACGGGAGGTTATCTATATCTTGCCATCCCCAGCATATGGAAGGTTATGTATAATATATTCTTCAACAATGAATCGGGATTTATTTTCCCAGGCCAGCAGTTGTTATACGAAGATATCCAGGCGTTTCCAGCAGCATCATATCATACATACATCATTTACATCATATCATAACATGCATATCCATAGATACATAATACATTTACTTAGGTGCATCATACTATGCAGGCATACATATTGCATAAACTAACATTCTCCTTGCAGGATAATTATATGCAGATAAAACAATATCAACAATTCATAACGGGTCAGAGATGATCCATACATTACTCAAGATGTCCTCGGAGAGTAGGCAAACGGTCTGTAAGAAGATCCATTCCCTAATCCAGGATATTTCCAGAAGATTTCATCTATCTGGTCTTGAATAGCAGGCAAACGGTCTGTACAAAGATCCATTCCCTGGTTCAAGATATTTTCAGAAGATTTAATCTATTTCCCCGGAGAGTAGGCAAACGGTCTGTACAAAGATCCATTCCCTAATCCAGGATATTTTCAGGAGAATTGATCCTGACACTTTTTTGTCCTCGGAGAGTAGGCAAACGGTCTGTAAGAAGATCCATTCCCTAATCCAGGATATTTCCAGAAGATTTCATCTATCTGGTCTTGAATAGCAGGCAAACGGTCTGTACAAAGATCCATTCCCTGGTTCAAGATATTTTCAGAAGATTTAATCTATTGACCCTTGAATAGCAGGCAAACGGTCTGTACAAAGATCCATTCCCTGGTTCAAGATATTTTTCAGAAGAACAAATCCTGACGTTCTTTTGACCTTGGAGAGTAGGCAAACGGTCTGTAAAAAGATCTATTCCCTAATCCAAGATATTTCTAGAAGAGATTATCGTCACAAAGATTTATTTCTACTGGTCTATTCAACAAGTTCAAATGATAAACGATTCAGAGACGGCCTATACGAAGACCTAGTACTGAGATCCAGTATCAACACAAAGCTATCATCACATCCAGTTCTTTAGATGGCATCTCTAAGCCCATCTCCAGTTCTTCCAAGTGGCATCTTTAAGCCCACTCAAGCATATACAACCAACCATCAATATCATTCTATGCACTGGTGAGTGCAAATTTTTGGGCTTTTGTGTTCAATCCCCTTCAACCTTCCAGGTCACGACTGGCAAACATACCAATCTAACCCCTCAGGTTTCAGAAAATTGAACAGGGGCAGCTGTTGCACCCCAAAATTTGCCCTCACAATGCAAGACTTTGTGTGCTAAGAAGGTTCACAAGGTTCACAAGATTCAAAATGCTTTCAAGACCTTTCATGAGGTTCATGAAGTCTACAAGTCACTTCATGAAGGTTCACAAGGTTCACAAGCTTCCCAATGCTTTCAATACCTTTCATGAGGATTACAAGTCACTTCATAAAGGTTCACAAGGTTCACAAGATTCACAATGCTTACAAAACCTTCCTGAGGTTCATGAGGTCTACAAGTCACTTTATGAGGTTCACAAGGTTCACAAGGTTCACAATACCTCCCATGATGTTCACAAGACATTTTATGATGGTTCACAAGGTTCACAAAGTTCACAATTGGTCAGAAGAGTTGACAATTCCCTCTGACAATGCACCTCCTAAGCAGTGCATCCAAAACTAGGATTTTGACTTTAAGCAGGCTAAATGGACTTCCAAGACTTCAAGTGAACTTCATAACATCTTATATGTGTGTAAGAACCCCCATGACAAGTTTCAAGACTTTTCTCAGAAGTTTGCTCAGTCAGATGATCAGATAAGTCAAAATCAGTCAATGCAGTTAAAAAGTCAAACTGAGGTCAACTGTGGTCAAACCAAAGTCAAACTTCATGATTTTTTTGCCAACATCAAGTATATAAATTAAAATTCATCATTTGATCAAGGATTGATCATGATTCATCAAGGAGATTCCAGATCATCAAGAATCAGGAGTTTCTAAATTAGGGTTTCCTCAGTAAAAGTCAACTGAACTTTGACCAGTCATAACTTTCACATACTTCATCACCAAGCCTCCATCTAAAGCTCATTTTGAAGGAAATTGAATTCTCTACAACTTTGTGTCTCACAAGCCAAGCCCAAAAATGCTTCATTTGGAAGGTATGAGCTAAGACATTATAGGTCATTTCAAAAGTCAACAAAAAGTCAACAACTTCAAAAGGGCATAACTTGAGATTGGTAAATGATATGGACATGAAACCAGTGGGGTTGTTTAGAGGACTCTTCAAGCTTTCCAAAATGTCCAAGAACACCCTCATAGCATTAAAATTGAAGGATATGTGCCCTTGAAAAGTTGGGAAATTTTGGGTTAGTTTATGATGAAAATGGAGGTCTAAAACCAATTTCTTCCAAATGGGCTTGCCAAATAATGACCCAACCCATACAATGACTTCATGCACGACCCAAACCATTAAAAATCAGAATTTTTATTATTTTATTTTTATTTATTTTGATTTAATTCATTAAAAATCATTTTAAATAAAAATAAAATATGAAAATGTAAGATTTGATTTGGATTAAGTTTCTAGAAAGTCTTAAATATTGATTGGAATTGAAGAGGAAATAAATCATGAGCTTTGGCCAAAAATAGCAAGCATTCACACATGAATATTTTATTTTTAAGGCATGATCAATTTGGATCTTTTCATATCAAATTCTTCACACAACCAATCAGTTTTTTGACCTAAAATCAATCACCTATAAGTACTAAACACAACCCTAACATCAAGGAACGGATTACACAGCTCCAAGAGTATGTTCACAAAATCAAAAATCCTTCACAAAACTCACATTCGGTTTTCAATTTTCAGGACCTTTGAAGGTAAAATAAGAACATAGCAATGTTCCTTGGACCTCATTGAAGCATTATCATCACTCATATGCATCAAAACCATGCTATATTGCTCAACCCGAATCCACTTTTATCTTGAAAATTCAAATTTTCGAATTCATTAATATATGCATTATAAACTGTTTTTGATGATTGGTATGTGTTTGTTGTGATGCCTAGATTGTTTCTGGATACAAGAATCAAAGAAAACAGCCCTAACCCGCAAGTTGCCATAGCTAGGGTTTAAGCTTCAAATTTGGGGTTTTGCGATTTAAGTAATATAAATGAATTCTATTGACATAGATTGATTGGGTGAACCATAAGGAACTCAATGATATCTTCAATTCCATGAGTTTGTATTGTTTCATCAATGTTTGATTTTCGTAGGTTCTGAATGTTGAAGAACACGCAGGAGATTTCGCAGGTAAAATTGCATGAAATTTCGCAGGTAATATGGAGAAGATGAAGGCTGTTGGCGCGTCCTGGAAATTTGAATTTTGTTTAAAATATTTTATGTTTTAGTGTTTGTTTGTTATCACAAGCGTGCAGCTTGTCTCAGTGGTAAGGATGGTATGCGTATTATATGATGGCACTGGTTCGATACTTGGCTTGGTGCATTTTTTTTCCTCTTATTTTTCAGGTTAAGCGTACATAATATATTATGTATTGTTGCCAACACATTAGCAGAATTGCTCACCTAGCTGGATGGTCATGCGTGCGTTTGTGTATTCAAGAGGCCCTGGGTTCGATTCCTCCCCCAGGCCTTTTGGTTTTCATTATTTTTTGTGATTTTTCAAGACATGGCATAAAACAAATTTGATCTATTCCTCTATCACCTGCGCTTGGCTGGCCTAGTGGTGGGTTTTGGTGCTGGCAGGCAGAACGTCCTGGGTTCAAATCCCAGCAAGGTAAGTCCCATCTTTTTGCTTCTTTTTTTTTATTTTTTTTTGTCTTATTTATTTAATTATTATTATTATTAATAAATCATATAATTAAATAATGTTGTATATATTCAATGATCTTAAAAATTCTAAAATTCTTTTCTTAATTCAAAAAATTATTTTTTTTATTTTATGTATTTAAATTATAATATATGTATATTAATTAAAATAATTTTGTATATTATATTATAAACCCTTAAATATTTTTCTAACAAAACCCTAATTTTGAAAACCCTAATTTATTTTCTAAATAATAAAAAACTAATTTATCTTATGATTTAAATTTATAATTTTTGTAAATATAATATTTATTATAATTAAATTTTATAAATATAATTATTATGTACATATTTATTTAATATAATTAAGTTTTGTAAATATATTTATAACTTATGTGAATATTTCTAAAATTTGTTTGTAATCTAAATTAAATATAAATAATTTTTAATATGTGTTTAGAAACAATTGAACCTATAATAATTAAATTTTGTAATTATAATATGCTTAAAAATAATTTAATAATTTGTACATAAATTAAAATGTTATAATAATTATTTAATTGTTCATATTTTTTAAATAATTGTCTATATTAAAAATCTAATTTTTTGTTTATTATTTTCATCATGTTCTTATAATATTTTTGCTAATTCTATTTATTTTAATTATTGTTATTATTACTAATCATATTATTACTAATCCATTTATTTTCTAATTATGCTTATTATTATTATTTTACTAACCTTATTTATTTATTTATTTTTATTTTTTATTATTACTAACCCCTTATTATATCTATTATTGCTTATTTATTTATTTATTTTTGCTTATTATTTATATTTTGCTTCTATATTTATTTTTGCTATTTATTATTAATTGCTTATTATTATAATTATGTAAATGTTCCTGGATGTAAATTTTTGTAGATATTTAATTTATTTAATTTTCATGCTATGGTTAGTAAAATAGGGAGTGTAAACATGTATTTATATTTAAAATCAAATTTAGATCATTTTAATTAAAGATAAATAAAATTAAACACTCACACACGTAAGTCGATTTTTAATCGCCATCTCACTTTCTAGGGTTGCCTCTCAATGTTGCCTATTCAAAAAGGTCAAGTGGGGTGTATAAAGCAAAGTCCCTTAAAAAGAAAAGTCATCAAGTCCCTTAATGGTTGCCTATATAAAAGATCTTGTCCCTTTCGAATAATGATGACAGTCCCTCCTAAATGCTTAATACACCCCACAGTTGCCTTCATTAAACAGATGTCCCTCATATGTCCCTTACATCCAAGGTAATGGCTACCTATTCCTTAATAATAGGGATAGTCTTACCATTTAAAGGATAAAGAACAGGAAAACTTAAAACTTTAGGGTAGGTTCCTCATAGTTGCTTGCTCACTTCATTTAAAAACGTTTCAAACACTTCATACTTTCAAACGAATTTTCAAAACAAAGGTTTTTTACGCATCCGTACATGGATCATTATCAAACTCTTATGAAAATTTTTATTCACACACTTCACATTTTCAAAAACAATTCAAAGTGAGCTAAGTAACTAAGAGCCCATGGATAACCATGGATGTAAAGGGTGCTAACACCTTCCCTTTACATAACCTACCCCCCGGACCCAAAAATCTTTTAAAAGGTCTTTCCTGTTCTTTTATGCCTTTCCTTTGGATAAAATAAAAGTCGGTGGCGACTCTTGCTATCCGCAACATAACTAAAGTCAGTTCTCCCACCGTGTTACAGCCCCCACTCGCATGCAGCTTCAGAGCATGTCTATGGGTGCCAAAGAAAGTTTTAAAGAGTATGCTCAGAAGTGGAGAGATTTAGCTGGAAGAGTTCAACCCCCTTTAACTGACAGGGAACTGGTTGATATGTTCATGTGTACGCTGAATGGTCCTTTTTACAGTCATCTCATTGGAAGCTCATCATCTGGCTTCACTGAGTTGATAATGACAGGAGAGCAAGTAGAAAATGGTATAAAGAATGGTAAGATCCAAGTGGGTACTTCCTCATCAGGTGCTGCAAAGAGGCCTCCCACTGGGAAGAAAGAATCCAATGCTGTTTATGGTCAGCCTGATCGTAACAGAAGGCATCAGTCTGTTAGTGCAGTTCATATTTCAAATCCAACTCCGGCAACAACAGAGCAGCCACAAGGCAACCAACAGAGGGCTAGAAGACAGTTCACAAAGATCAACATGTAAATGGCTCAGGCATTGCAACACTTGTTGAAGGCTGAACTTATTACTTTGAAAGAGGCTCCTCAGAATCCTAATGTTACCTCTCCCAGGTACAACCCCAATGCACGGTGTGCATACCATTCAAACTGTCAGGGATATGATACTAATAACTGCTGGGTCTTGAAGAACAAAATACAAGATATGATTGATGCTGGAGAGATTGAGTTTGACCCTCCGGGTACTCCAAATGTGATTACTGCTCCAATGCCAAATCACGAGAAGACTGTCAATGCCATTGAGGAAGATCTGCATATCCATTCAGTTGCGGAGTTGACCACACCATTGTCTGTCATCAGAGAGAAGTTAGTACAAGCTGGGTTCTTTCCGGGTTGTCGTGAAGATTGTGTCTATTGCGAGTATAATCTAGATAAGTGTTGGAGGTTGAAGGACAGAATTCAACGTCTCATGAATAATCACACCATAGTGTTCGAAAGGAGACCACCTTCTGTGGAGAGTATGGTGGAGCATATTAATAAAGGTAAGAAGACTGAAGAGATTCACATGGTTGACAAAGTACCAGTAAGAATCACTTCAAAGGGACCTATTAAAATCACCCATCAGGGTCCAATCAAGATTACTGCTGAAGGTCCTGTGAAAGTTGTTGCTGAAGCCAGAGTGGCTCCTATGGTCATTACTACTCCTGGTCCTATCCCGTATACGTCTGATAAAGTTGTGCCTTGGCATTATGGATCTGATGTTTACATCCATGGTGTTAAGCAAGAGCCCTTAGCTGATATGCCTGTTGATGTTGACAATATTGCTAGATCTAGTAAGATCACACGTAGTGGAAGAGTCTTCTCACCTCCAGTTACTTCCAAGAATGCAGCTACTCCTGCTGCTACTTCCACCACAGATGCTAGGGGCAAAGGCCCTGTTATTGAACCAGTATCTACTGATGTTCCAGCTGCTGATGATCTTGCTAAGCAGATGGAAGAAGTATTGAAAATCATTCGCAAGAGTGATTATGACGTTGTTGATCAGTTGGGGCATACTCCCTCCAAGATTTCTGTGCTGTCTTTGTTGTTATGTTCTGAAGCTCATGCAAAAGCTTTGATCAAGTTTCTGAAGACTGCTCACGTACCCAATGCAATTTCTGTTGACCAGTTTGAGAATTGTGTTGCCCACCTGACCTATGACAATGGGTTAGGATTTTCTGATGCTGATTTGACCCCTGCCAAGAGGGATCATAACAGGGCCTTGCATATCTCAATTGAATGCAGGGGCACTACCCTGTCACATGTATTGATAGACAATGGTTCCTCTCTGAACGTGTTGCCCAAGGAAGTCCTGAACAAGCTGAGTCCTGAAGATGCTGTGCTGAAGCCCAGCAATATTGTGGTGAAGGCTTTTGATGGTTCTAGAAGAGTAGTGCATGGGGAAATTGATCTTCCAATCAAAGTTGGCTCTCAGGTTTTTACTGCTACATTTTTTGTGATGGATATTCGTCCTTCGTACTCTTGTTTGCTTGGTCGTCCCTGGATCCATGGGGCAGGTGCTGTAACCTCTACATTGCATCAGAAGCTAAGATATCCGGTAGAAGGAAAGGTTGTTACTGTCTATGGAGAAGAAGAATACTTTGTCAGCCATGTGAATACCTTCAAGTATCTGGAAATGGAAGGTGAATACATTGAAACTCCGTGTCAGACGTTTGAAGTGGTTCCTTGGATTGTTAATGATTATGTAGCTCCTCCGATTGCCAAGAAAGTTCCTGTGGTCACCAGAAAACCTCCAACAATGGCAATGGATTCCCTCAATGATGCTAGAGCTGTGGTGGATGAAGGTGGTTGTACTATTTGGGGTCAGCTTCCTGATATTTCGTACAAGTCTGACAAATTTGGTTTGGGTTTCACTACAGAGTCCCAGAAGGTCGTTCGTCGTGCTCGTGCTGTTCGTATCACCAATCAAGGGGTTATGAAAGATCAGATCAATGTTGTGGGAGACTATGATGAAGACCACAATCTGGATGCTTGGATTTTTCCTACTGTGGGTGCTGGACTCAACAATTGGAAAGCTGAAGATGTTATCCCTATCTCCTTTAGTCAGGAGTAAATACTATTACTGCGTTGTTGCTTTTAAATTTGTAATTTCTTGAACAATTGAACTCTTAAGCCTTGTGCCTTACCCGGGGCACAATGCTGTGCTTATTACGGGATGTCATTTCATTTGCATACTTCATTCAATAAAATCAGTGGACGTTTCGTTTTCGTAAATATTGTGTTCCCTGTCTTTCTTTTCTTTTATTTTTGCTTTATCAGCTATGTGTTCTTACACACCCACATCACTAAAATGCAGATCCTCATCCACTCTGGATCCTGTTGATAACAGTTCTACTATTGCCAATTATAACTTCGAGAATCCGATCTATCAAACTGAAGACGGAAATGAGGACGATTGTGAAGTACCTGTAGAGCTTGCTAGGTTATTACAACAAGAAGAGAAAGCTATACAGCCACATGAAGAGCCAGTCGAAGTTGTGAATCTGGGAACTGAAGAAAACAGGAAAGAGGTCAAGATAGGGGCTGATTTAGAAGATAGTGTCAAGAGCAGATTGATTCAGATGTTACGTGACTATGTAGAGATCTTTGCTTGGTCTTATGAAGATATGCCAGGGTTGGATACAAATATTGTAGTTCACCGTTTACCAGTAAAAGAAGATTGTCGTCCAAAGAAGCAGAAGGTTCGCCGTATGCGTCCTGAGATGTCAGAAAAGATCAAAGCAGAGGTAATGAAACAGTTCAATGCAGGGTTCTTAGCAGTGACTTCTTATCCTCAGTGGGTTGCAAATGTGGTACCGGTTCCTAAGAAAAATGGTAAGGTACGTATGTGTGTGGACTACAGAGATTTGAACAAGGCTAGCCCCAAAGATGACTTTCCACTTCCTCATATTGATGTTCTATTTATGTCTCTAATTTTTTCCTGGACCGCCCTTTTGGGTTTTCAATCCACCGAGAAGCTTTTTTTCCTAAGCCGCCCTTTCGGGTTTTTCAACTTAGCAAGCTGTTCTTTTATTCTTTAGGCGAAGTATTTATTAACTGCATCCGCATTCACAGGACGAGTGACATCCTCACCATCCATAGTTGTAAGAGTCAATGAACCTCCAGAGAAGGCTTTCTTAACAACATATGGGCCATCATAGTTTGGATTCCAGTTGCCCCGAGAATCTGTAATGAAATACTGAATCTTTTTTAGCACGAGGTCACCTTCTCCGAATACACGAGGTTTGACCTTCTTTTAAAAATCTTTATTCATCCTTTGCTGGTACAAACGACCATGACACAAAGATGTTATTTTCTTTTCCTCGATCAAATTCATCTAATCAAATCTACTTTGACACCATTCAGCCTCAGTCAACTTGGCTTCCATCAGAACTCTCCTTGATGGGATCTCAACCTCGACGGGGAGCACTGCTTCTATACCATAAACAAGTGAGAAAGGGGTTTCCCCCGTTGAAGTGTGGATGGATGTACGATACCCATGCAAAGAAAAAATGAGCTTCTCATTCCAGTTCTTATATGTTACAACCATTTTCTGAATAATCTTCTTAATGTTTTTATTCGCAGCTTCAACGACTTCATTCATCTTTGGTCTATAAGGAGAAGAATTATGGTGTTGAATCTTGAATTCTTCACGAAGCTCTTTCATCATCTTATTAATAAAGTCCGAACCATTATCAGTGATGGTTCTATTCGAAACACCATATTTGCAGATAATATTATTCTTAATAAACCAAACCGCAACTTGCTTGGTCACATTAGCAAATGATGCCGCTTCCATCCACTTGGTGAAGTAGTCAATGGCCACAAGAATAAAACGATTTCCATTTGAAGCCTTGGGTTCAATCATATCAATTCCCCACATAGAGAAATGCCATGGGGACGAAATAACATTGAGATGAGTTGGTGGCACATGAATCTTATCAGGATACACTTGGCACTTATGGCACTTTTTCACATACTTACAACAATCAAATTCCATTGTAAGCCAATATTAACCTGCTCTCAACATCTTTTTAGCCATTTCATGCCCATTGGCATGAGTAAAAAATATCCTTCATGAATTTCTTTCATTAACATGTCTGCTTCGTGTCTATCCACGCATATGTACAAAACCATGTCAAAATTCCTCTTATAAAGCACATTCCCATTCAGGAAGAAATTTCCTGCCAATCTCCTCAAAGTCCTCTTATCTTTGTCGGATGCCCAAAATGGGTATTCTTGACTCTGGAGAAAACATTTAATATCATGATACCAAGGCTTGTCATCTTGGACCTCTTCAACTGCAAACACATGCATGAGCTGGTCTTTCAAGCCACATTACACTAATCATGGGAACATCATTCCATTGGTGCACTTTTATCAAAGAAGCTATAGTTGCCAAAGCATATGCCATCTGATTTTCATCGCGAGGCACATAATGAAACTCAACTTTAGTGAAGAAAGTTGATATTCTCATGGCATAATTTCTATACGGAATCAAGTGAAGTTGATGAGTTACCCACTTACCCTTGATCTGATTAATTACCAAGGCAGAATCTCCATACACATCAAGATGCTTAATCCTCAAATCAATACCTTCTTCAAGACCTATAATGTAGGCTTCATACTCAGCTTCATTATTGGTACAAGGGAAAGTCAATCTTGCAGCAAAAGTAATATGTGAACCATGGGGGAGTAATGATCATTTCCCCAATTCCTTTACCACGTGCATTCATAACAGCATAAAAAACTAAACCCCATTGAGATCCAGGCTTTGGCCCTTCCTCAATCAAAGGCTCGTCACAATATTTCATTTTCAAATACATCACATCCTCATCTAGGAAATCAAACTTGATAGACTAGTAATCCTCAATTGTTTGATGTGCCAAATGGTCAGCCAAGATACTACCTTTTATAGCTTTTTGAGCTCGGTACTCAATATCATATTTGGGGAACAACATTTGCCAACAAGAAATCCTCCCAATCAAAGCAGGCTTATCAAAGATATACTTGATCAGATCCATTTTGTATATTAACAAAGTTGTATGATTCAACATATACTAGAGAAGCCTTTTTGCAGCCCAAGGTAAGGCACAACAGGTTTTTTCAAGCACGAAGTACCGAGACTCACAATCAGTAAACTTCTTACTCAAGTAGTAAATCGCATATTCTTTTCTTACAAATTCATCTTGCTGACCAAGTACGCAACTCATGGAATCTTTTAACACGGTCAAGTACAAAATCAACGGTCTACCTTCCACCGGAGGAGACAAGATAGGAGGTTCAAGCAGATACTCTTTGATACTTTCAAACGCTCACTTATAATCATTTGTCCAGACACAACCTTGGGTTTTCCGAAGAAACTTGAAGATCGGAGCACATGTGGCAGTCATGTGAGAGATACACCTCGAAATATAATTCAAACGACCCAAGAATCCTCTTACTTGTTTTTCAGTTCTTGGAGTAGGCATTTCCCGAATAGCTTTCACTTTATTATGATCAACTTCAATGCCTCTTTGGATGACAATGAAACCTAACATCTTTCCAGAACGTACACCAAACGTGCACTTGTTAAGATTCAAACAAAGTTTAAACTTCCTTAACCTCTAAAACAGTTTCAACAAATGTTCAACATGATCTTCTTCAGTCCTCGACTTAGAGATCATATCATCGACATATACCTCAATTTATTTGTACATTATATCATGGAAGAGAGTAGTCATAGCTCAAAGGTATGTCGCACCAACATTCTTCAATCCAAAGGGAATCACTCTGTAACAGAATGTTCCCCATGGTGTAATAAATGTGGTCTTTTCCATGTCCTCGAGTGCCATATTTATTTGATTATAACCGAAAAATCCGTCCATAAAGGAGAACACATCAAACTTAGTTGTATTATCTACCAACACATCAATGTGTGGTAATTGAAAAGCATCATTTGGGTTTGCTTTATTCAAATCTCTATAATCAAGAGACATTCAGACTTTTCTGTCTTTCTTTGGAACAAGAACAATATTATCCACCCATTGAGGATAATTGGATGTCACAAGAAAACCTGCATCAGTCTTCTTTTGAACCTCATCTTTGATTTTTGCTGCCATACCAGGATGAGTTCTTATCAACTTTTGTTTCACAGATGGACATTCAGGCTTCAGCGGTAATCTATGCTCCACAATATCAGTACCAAGACCTGGCATGTCCTGATAAGACCAAGTAAACACATCAACATATTCTCTAAGAAGTTCTACCATCCCTTCTTAACATCAGGACCAAGCAATGCTCCAATCTTGACTTCTTTCTTATCAAATTCAGAACCCAAGTTGACCATCTCTAATAACTCTTCATAAGGTTGAATAACTCTCTCCTCGTGCTCAAGCAACCGGGAAATATCATCAGGAATCTCTTCAACATTCTCTTCCTCAGCTTCAAACACAGGGAATCAAAATTTGGGAGTGGGCATATGATCATTGTTTTCAAGGGGTTTATCAATCAATCTGCACAATGATTTTATTTTTATTTTAGAGTATGAACAAAAGTGTAAACATTATGCAGATAAACAATGATTATTTTTTTGGGTTTTTTATGTTACCATTTTTCAGAATAAAGCAAAAAGGAAAAACACATATGGAAATAACAAAATAATTTTTTTAATGATGATAAAATTTGAAACAAAGCCCGACAAGCATCGCTTTCACCTTGGGAAGAGTGAAAAGTTTTTTGAAAGTAAAATAAAACAAATTACTTTGAATTATGAACAATAGAAATAACATCAATAACAATCCATTTCTTGCAAATCTTTCTGTGCGTAACAAAGTTAGGCATTTCTTCATCTTCATCATCCTCAATGATGGCACCAACCTCCAGATCAAGTCTAAAAGACTCATAAGCATTTTCTCCTTCATAATAAGATCCAGGGTCTTCCAGATACGGTTCCCAAAGGTTATACAAAATCTCTTCTCCATGATCATCTTCCAAACCATAATCTTCCTCTATGATTGCAGCAGCAAAATGATCCTCAATGCTACCACCTACCATTCTCACAGACGTATTACCATGCTTCGGAAGTGGATTTGTCTTCACATTCAGATTAACATCATTGAAAGACAAAACATTTCTCCTTATCAACTTCTACACTTCAATCTTCAGGGAAAGTCTTATATTGCCTAACAAAATCCTCTCCCAAATCATTGAAAGTATTGATTTGGTTGCTATCCAAACCCATGTACCTTCTCATGACTGTAACAGTAAGACTGTCCTAGAAATAATGAATCAACAACTGATCATTCTCTGTTTGAGCAGACATATGTCTAGCATACATAGTCAGGTGACTCAGAGGACAAGTATTGACCTTATACTTCTCAAACTCAGGAAGCTTGAACTTGTGTGGAACCTTGACATTGGAAACCAAGAAGAGATCATAAGCATCTTTTCCAAACAAATCCTTATGCCTCAAAGCCTTCATCTCTTTCTGCATTTCAGCAAAACGGCCCAGAAAGTCATCATGCCTTTCAATTACACCAACGCCTTCACTGGGCTCAGCATGGTAAATCATTTCATCAAGGTGTGGAGTAGTATGCATCACAGGCAGTGCAGTAGTCATCACTGACCAAAGAGTAGCAAATGCAGCAACCTCATGAGGAGGAGGATGATACCCAACAGGAACAAAATCAACTGGCATACCCACGGTGTGCTAGAAGGCATAGGGTAGCGAGGAGAAATAACAGTTTCAATATGAATCTATGTAGTGAAAATCTCATAAATCCCCGTGCGTTGTATCAGAAAATTATGAGGAGGGGTGACTGATTCTGAGTAGCCACCAAGCTTTCCATCATGGCGATAATCCTTTCCAAGTTGTCTTTCAGAGATGAAACTTCCTCGCGCAGCTCGCGTTTCTCTTGTTGTAAGGCTTCCAACATATTTCTTTGATTAGCTCAAGTATCGATCTGGCGAGTCACCTCTATAGGAGAACTGGATGAAGACCAAGGAATAACATTAGACCCCTGGAAAACTCTCAAGAAGCAAGACCAATGCAAGCATGATGCATGATGTGCGTATGCAAATGCAAAGATTTCAAGGGACTATAAGATAAATTGCAACATTTATAAAAGAAACACTTTTTGAAGTACTAAAAACTCATTCTCATTAATATTAAAGTGAGGATTACAAGTGAAGTACAAGTCTCAATAATCCTAACACATGAGAGAAAAGTAAACTAGGCTTATGGGATCATATCTAAAGAAGCCTCGAATCCCGGCTGGTACTTCATGTGAATCCTCTTAATATATTTCTTGTACAGATTCTCCATGTCTTCCTATCCTTCACCAACTAGTCCACAATGGCCTTCCAAGCACCAGATGTAGGAGGAATGTTAGATGGATTACTAGAGGAAAATAAATTCTCTCTTGGCCTTTTCATGACATGTCACTCAAGTAACTCAATGAGATCATATTTCTCCTTCAGTTGCTCTCGCATAGTCGTCCTCTCAAGTAGCCAAGCTTCATTCTCTTTCTTCATCTTGTTCAACTCTTCTTGAAGAGAAACCTTCTCATCAACGGGAGGAAGAAAAGCAGATAATTTCAATATAGGAAACAAAGGCTCCTTAGGTGGATAAGGCATCTTGAGCTTGGAAGCCCTAAATTGAACCCACTGGATGTAACACTCGAAAGGAGCAAGGTGTTGTCTTCCCAATTGACCCTTCTCTTTCTGATAAACCGTATGTCAAGAATGAGCAATCCTTTTCTTCATTTCTACATGATCTGCACCATTGAGAAATAAGAAGCTAGATAGTGAAAGGTTGCTTGGTATGTCCTTCAAGCAATATCCCCAGCAGAGTTGCCACTTTTCTGTAGCAATAAAATCATGAGTGTAAGGTATTGGTTAACTTAACTCAAAGTAAATAGAGGTGCCACCGCGCTTTGATTTTATTCCAAGTGGAAAAGGAAAAAAGAGCGAATAAATCCTAATGAATCTAAAAGCAAAAAGATAAAGAAACAAACAGAGAACCGGGTAAGGAGATGGGTTACAAAATAGGAAGGTTTTACACACCCAAAATATTCGTGGTACTCCACGGGAGCTCTTTGAAAAGTTTATTGCTTTTGGTTTGAAAATGGTTTGTAAAATGAGAGTGTAGGGAGGAGAGAAGAATTAATTTTTAATGTTTTTGTGTTTGGAGAGGTTTACCACCTCATGCCTACGTACCCACAAAGTGCAATGCGAGATCAAAACCTCGTAGTTCATGATACAAATAGTGAAATATTAGTGTGTTGGATTGATTTTAAAATGTAAAGATAAGTCGTCATTCTTTAAGAAATAATTCCGCTAGAAAGAATGAATCATATCTAAACATGTAAAGAAAATGTTAAAAGGAAAAGTGCACAAAGACACAAAAATATTTGATGAGTTTTTTATTTTTTTATGGTCTTTTGAAAAATGTTTTAATATAATTATATGGTTTAACATTTATTAAGAAAATAAAGAAAAAGTAAAAATCACTTGACCTAAGTCAAGGTTTGATTATGAAAGCGGTTTAAAGTTTGAAAACAAAGAAGTTTTTTAAAAGAGGGAGAAGTTTTGAAAATTTAAGAAGGGGAGGAGATGAAGAGACTATCCTAAAAGAAAAATAAAAGAGATAAAGGAGGAAAGATCTAACCAAAATTGATGATGCTTCCAATTTATGATCATAAGAGTTCCATACTTATAAGCTAGAAAATGGCCAAATAAAGGCAAACTACCAACTCCGTAAATTACTACTTAGGTAACCGATTACTGCTTAGGTAGTAACCGGTTTCTCTGAGTCAGAATTGATTTTTTGGCTTATTTTTGAGCTATTTTGTATTCCTCTTGCTTTTTTCTTCTTCCTCCTTCTTATTTTTACCTTGGGAGACATTCTTGGGACTGATTTCTCTTTAATTTCAATGGACTTTGGGTGTAGATTAGAGTGGTTAATATTCATTAGTCCAAATCTACCTTTAAGTGAATTATTTAATTCACTTTAGGTACTTTACATTAGTGAGATATTTCCATTCTTGAATCCACCAAGATGAGTGGTTGAAATTAAAGATGAAAGAATACCATAAACGAAACTCAATTTGGTATTCATCTTTATTTTCGTTCGGTATTGCTTTCGGATGGAGATTTACATATCGTTTATCTTGCATGCAATAGCACATACATTGTTCACCTTAAAATTAAAATAATAGAAAACCTTCAACCTCCGAAAACCGTTAGAGAAATCTGCAGTTTTCTTGGACATGCCGGTTTTTACCGACGATTTATTAAAGACTTCTCTAAGATCACTAAGCCACTGGCTGAATTACTAATGAAAGATGCTAAATTTATATTTGATAAAGACTGTTTGAAAGCCTCTGAGCTACTCAAGAATACTTTAATTACCGCACCTATCATGCATCCACCAGATTGGAGTAAACCATTTGAAATAATGTGCGATGCTAGTGATTTTGCCATTGGCACTGTTTTAGGTAAAAAAAAAAAAGACAAAAAGCTTCATGCTATCTATTATGCAAGCAGAACCTTGGACAATGCACAACTAAACTATGCTACCACAGAAAAATAACTTCTAGCCGTTGTTTTCGCATTAGATAAATTTCGTTCTTACTTGGTAGGAGCAAAAATAGTTGTCTACACTGATCACACTGCAATTAGATATTTACTGAATATGAAAGATGCTAAGCCTAGACTTTTAATATGGATCCTACTTTTACAAGAGTTCGATTTGGAAAAAAAGATAAAAAAAAGGAACCGAAAACATAGTAGCGGATCACCTTTCTAGGATAGAATACCAAGAACTGAAACAAGTTCCCATTAACGATGATTCCCTGTATGATAGACTTATAGCCCATATGGAAGATGAAAGTGAAAACCAAGGAGACCCTTTGGAATTTCAAGAACCCAACAAAGTTTCATGTCGTGTAGAAACCTCACTGCCTTGGTATGATTGTTTTGTCAACTACCTAGAAGCAAGAGCACTTCCACATGATTTAACCTACCAGCAAAAGAAGAAATTCTTTCACGATCTAAAAAACTACTATTGGGATGAACCCTTGATGTTTAGAAGAGGCGCCGATGGAATATTTCATCGATGTGTCCCTGAATTCGAAATAGAATATGTCATATCTCATTGTCACGACGCACCATACGGAGAGCATGCAAGCACCTCTATGACTTGCGCAAGAATTCTGCAATCTGGGCTATTTTGGCCTAACCTTTGGAAAAACGTTCATATTGTTGTTTTGAACTGAGATCGGTGCCAATGCACAAGTAACATTTCTAGACGCGATGAGATGCCACAAAAGGGTATTCTAGAAGTGGAAGTTTTTGACGTGTGGGGTATTGACTTTATGGTTCCTTTCCCCCTTCTTTTGGAAACAAGTATATACTCGTTGCAGTCGATTTTGTGTCAAAGTGGATCGAGGCGATAAATTCTCCCACTAATGATGCACAAGTAGTTATTAAGCTGTTTAAAAATACTATTTTTCTTAGATTTGGAGTGCCAAGAGTTGTCATAAATGATGGAGGATCTCATTTCATTTCGAACATATTTGAAAAATTATTTCTCAAATATGGGATCCGACACCGAATAACGACACCTTATCACCTTCAAACCAATGGACAAGTCGAAGTTTCCAATAGAGAAATTAAACAAATACTTGAGAAAATCGTTGCAACATCTAGAAAAGATTGGTCGACTAAACTTCATGAGGATTTTTGGGCATATAGAACCACTTACAAAACTCCTATAGGGACCACCCCATTTAAAATAGTTTATGGAAAATCGTGCCATATGCTTGTAGAACTTGAGCATAAGCGTATTGGGCTATAAAGACCCTAAACACCAATTACATGGCAGCCGGCGAGAAAAGGATCTTAGACATCCATGAACTTAAAGAACTAAGAATTGACGCCTACGAAAATGCCCGCATCTACAAAAAAAAGAACCAAAAAGTGGCATGACAAAAGAATAGCAAGAAGAGAGTTTAGAGAGGGGTATATAGTTCTTCTTTTCAACTCTCGACTTAAACTTTTCCTAGGAAAGTTACGTTTTAGATGGTCTGGACCATTCAAAGTTACTAGGATCCTAAATAGCGGTGCAGTCGAAATCAAAGGAAATTCATGCGAACCATTCATTGCAAATGGACAAAGACTTAAGCATTACCATTCGACAGAAAAAAATAATTCTACTCTAGTTGAAAGTTGAAATTCTTCCTTATTTTGATGTCGAGCTTCTGACATTAAACGTATCGCTCGATGAGAGCTTAAATCACAATATTAGTAGTAGTATTTATTTTTATTTTTGTCTATATATGCATAGTTGTTATCACTTTAGTACTTGATTTCAACTCATTATTATTATTGTCACTATTTGTATTAGCATGTTAATTAATATCTTTGTTGAATTGTGTTTTTGTTACCGTTATTACCGTTACTATTTGCATTATGTTTGTCATAACTATTATTAGCACTAACCCCTACATGTAATGTATTTCCCCTAACAATATATTATTTTCTTTAATTTTTTAGGTTCGCAGTCCTTAGGATAGTTTTGCCATTGTCAATCATACAAACTTTTGAAAACCACACCGTTGTGTTCAGAAATGACCTTCAAAGGCGTCGCTTTAAGGATCTTTCTCAAAAAGACTTTGCTCTGTCGATCTATCCTGACGACTCAGCTATGGTTACCCTTGGCATTAGGGAAAATGTTGCTTACCTCTTTAACCATCTCGATTTGACCAACTTTGCTTTAACCAGAACATTCAGCACCTACCACAACCTGACCTTGGAATTCCTAAGTTCCCTTTACTATGAACCAATTCGAGGGTATGCATTTGGCCGTGGATTAGACACTTTTCGTTTGTTTGGAAACAAATACCGTTTCACCCACCATGAGATGGCTGAATTATTGGGTTATCCTAATGAACTTGATGTCGTCACAAAACCCCCGGAAGATGCCTTCACAGGATATGACCTTGAACAGTTTTGGGGTACTATCACATGTGACTACCATTCTGACCCAAACGCCATGTCCTCTAAGAGTATTCACAATCCTGAAATTAGGTACTTTCATAAGATCCTTGTCACACTCTTTTTCGGGAAAGAAGAGAAGGTTTATGTTGTATCCCGGGATGAACTTTACATCATGTTTTATTCCTCCAAATGAATGTCGGTCAATGTTGCCCCATTTATGTTAGCTAACTTTCTAAAATTGGCCCGTGACTCATTTCACCCCATTATCATTGGAGGGTTGGTGCCTATGATTGCTGATGCTATTGGCATGCGCTACCATCTGATCTTTCTGTTATTTTCGGTGGTATTTGCCCGATAGATATCAATTTCTGTTTTTTAATCATGGAATCATAGCAAATTTAGGACCGGTAAAATTTGAGTTATTAATTCATAATGTTGTAGTCCATGCCTTTATCTTGCCAAATCATGAGAGAATAAGTGTGCATAACAAGGATAATTGGTTGTATGACTTGAATGTGTTGAATGAGACCTTTACTCTACCCGATTCACCACAACCTTATCAGCATATGGATACCACTGTACCTCAAGAAGCCACAAATAGTTCTACCACTACTGTACCTAATACTTTTCATACCACAATAAGCATACCCGATGCTATTTACGCACTGCAAGTTGGAGTAGATGATCTCCGTACTGAAATGGAATCACTCAGAGTGGATCATATCCAGTTTGTGGATGTCGTGAATGAGCTATTTGATCACCTCTACCAGACCGTGTTCTCACTCCGCAATGTCATTGACTCCTTAGTCGGGCGACTTGGCGGATGATTCCAGCATTGTCAACCCTTTCCAGGTTTTCCTTAGGATAGTTTGAATTCCCTTGTATTATTTTCCCATTCATGTATTGTAAGCTTTAATTAATGTTTCACCGTTGGAATGCCGACGTGTATTTGTTCTGAACCTTTCCTTTCTAAGTTAATGTTTTTCCATTTTCTTTAATATTTTTCTTTTTCAAAGCCAATACTTTTAGCCTTAATAATAAAAAAATAATAAAAATAAAACCCCAAATCCCAAAAAAAAATGCCTTGCTTCATGCTCTTCTACCACCAGAAGCTACTGGTAGCGCATCAGGCTAATGGCGTTCGCCATTTGCTTTCTGAAAGCAGAAGACGCATGTTTTCAAATGCAACCCGCCCCTCTTCATCTTCTTACAATTTCCCTCATTTTTTCAACCTTTTAAAATTCTTTCAACACCCAACCACCCTATTAACTTCCCACTTATCCTAATTAATTCCCTAACCACCTATATTCCATTCTATACCCTATTTAAACCCTTTACCACCACCCATTCTCATCACCATAAATAACAACTCTACCATAACCCAATTCTCAAATTATTATTCTTTTCTCTCTAAATCAAGAATGGAAGTAAACCAAGAGATCGATTACATAGGTGTCGTGTTCCCGGAGGGAGAAATCGGTAACACCATGCGTGAGGATTACCACCGCATATCCAAAAGAGTCGTTGAAGCAACAAGGTATCCTGACCCAGAAGCACTTCGTACCTTAGGTCTCATGCAAAGCATCACTTGGATGATGAGGAACTTAGGTATGACTCGTTTCTGTTCTCTTTGTAAGAAAAATTCTATTAGGTTAACCTATGAATCCCTTAGTTCACTTTGTTATGTGCACAATATTTCTCGCACCTCCGAAACCATACATTTTAGGTTTCTTAAGCAAGACTTTGCCCTGACCCATGAGAGAATTAGGGAGATGTTTTATTTTCCTATCGTTGAGGGAGCCGCAACCATTGTATCCCCAGACAGTGAGTGGCAAGGCAGTGCCTTTGAATTTTGGAGAGACATCACTAGTTTGACCACTGACAAATGGGAAGAACTTAATGCCACCTCCATTCAAAACCCGGTCATTTGAGTTCTTCACCAAATACTTGCTTCCACTATCTTTGGACGAAAGAATATAGGAAATGTGAACTCCAAAGATCTATAATTTCTTCACTGTGCTCTTAACCAAACCCCTGTAGACCCTGTTCCATTCTTTCTTGCCCACTTAGTGAGTATTTCTAATAGAGTCGGAGGAGCCATCTGTATAGGCAGCATAATCACCACCATTGTTGAGGCTCTCAACCTTGAAAATATATTGGATGATGAGAATTACTTTGTCAGTGTATTCGCTGACCTTGATTTCTGGAAGATCACGCGTCTTGTCAAAGGTTTACCTGATGGTAAGTACCGCCTTCTGATTCCTTACCATGGGCACCGTGGTTTTTCTTTGCCCGCCCCTGTTCATATTTATGTGCAAATGCGTGCACATTGGTTTCTTGCTACTAAGCAAGAGGGTAGGGATGCTGCGAGACAGGCTGCTCCACAAACCCATCCTCATCCCAGTGTTTCTGACACACCCGGTACTAGTACTGCACCATATATTACACCTTTCTCTGATGATTTTGCAGGTATGCAAGGATCGCTCGACGAGATTTTGTCCGAGCTCAGACAGCGGAGAGAGCGCGGTGAGCAGTGTGAAGAGGTGTACTACGAGTTTTAAAACAGGCAAGTGGAATTCATGAACCGGAAAGATCTTACATTGAGAGATATTACTTCCGAGATGGAAGGTCTGCACAGAGATGTGCGTAGCATTCGAGCCCATCACCCACCCGAGGACCCAGATGTCAGAGATGATCATCATCAGCTCCGAGGTCGTACCCGCCGCCACTGATTTCATTCCAGGTTCTATCGCTCCTTTATTTTCACCTTAAATTGAAACATTGAGGATACTTTTTGATTTAAGGGTGGGGGAGGAGCCATTTACCGCTTTCCATTTACTGCTTTATGTTATTTCTGGTTTTCTAATTTAGTTTGTTTTTTTGTTTTATTATTGAGTCATATGCACGTTTGAGTCGTTATTTACCTTATGTTTTCACATAGTCTATAGATTCCCCAAATTTCAAAAAGAAAAAAAATATTTTTGACTCAAAGGTAGGACACACTTAGTATAGGTTGTTATCTTTTGATTTAGGCTAGGTAGGCGGACTTGGGAAATTTTTGTAAACATCAGTGCCGTTTTTACACCTTAGAGTTCCCAAGTATGCGATATAAGTTCAAATAGATATTATGTCGAGACCTTGTTCTTAGTTTCTTTTAAAGTACCCTATTATTAGTTTATTTTAGCAGCCAACACCATCCTTATTTGCAAACTAAGTAACGAATTGATCCAAATATGTGTTGATCTCAAAGATATTTTTTTATAAAAAATGTGAATTTAAGACATGTTCTTACTAAGTTAGGTGATCCTCACCCAATCATTTAGCCCAAAGGATCAGAGTATTAAAATTCATAAAAAAGGAAAACAAAGAAAAAGAAAGAAAAAATATGTTCAATAAGAGATCACACTAATAGGTTCGATTACCATGTAAGCAAAGGGATAACGAGCTTAATGTGATTCCACGAGAATGACAGGGAGGGGAATAAGAACAAAGTCCGTAGGTCGAGTTATAATATCATGATTTGAACCGGTATTGCATAAGAAGAAACTCTTTGTCCGTTTTTGGGGAGTCGTGTCGTTACGATACTCTTGTTTTCACTATTTAGTACCTATCTGTCTGCTTTAGCCTAACAATATTGTGCTTAAATCGTTTCCGTTGTGCCTACAATTCGAAACACTATGCTTACTTGTTTTGTTATTCGCATTGGGAGTTTTCTTGGTGACAAGCAAAAGTCTTAGTGTGGGGGAGTTTGATGACTCGATTTCGTATAGGTTATTTCGATTCATTTCATGCATATTTAGTCGTATTTTCATCGAGTCTTCATCACATTTGCTATCATTTACTTATGTTTTTCTTTACATTGTGTTTTTAGGACCAATATCAGCTAGATGGAAGAAAAGAACAAGAATCATGGCAAAGCAGCTGAGAAATGGAAGATTTGAAGCATTCTGCCTCCCTCTAGAAGAATGGTGTTCGTCATTCGCTAAGGGGAAGAAAATGGCGTTTGCCATTGCCCCAAAGTTCTAGAATTTCTTCTTCATCCAAATGGCGTTTGCCATTCGCATATGGTGTTCGCCATGCATCGCGGGAGAAGTTTTCTAGAAGCAGTTCGTAGCAGTCTCACGCAGTTTGAATTCAAATTTCCTAACTGTTTTGCAGCCATACTTTTCCCTATTTATAGCACCTTCCAGCCAGCAGTTGAAGAGCCATCTACACCTTGCGGAAGCGCTACCGAAATTTCTCCAGAACCATATATTCACTTTCCATAGTGATAATCGCTCACACTGAGTGATTATCACATTTGTTGTTCCTTTTTCTTTTCACTTTGTTATTGTACTTGGATCAACTTCATATTAATACAAGTTTATTTCGATTTATTTCATCACAATTTCAGGTTATTTCTTAATTGTTCCATTTACTGTTTATCTCATTTAATTCATTTCAAGTGTATGATCGTATCAAAAGCTTTTCATAAAAAACCCTAAGTAATATGTATGCTTTTAAGTTCAGTAACGTAAGTGTTTTAATTTCACCATTAATTATGTTTGGCTAAACTCGCATGAGCCCCTAGTTTGAGGACTGTCGTCTCGACAAGACTCTGTAGGATAACCGATACTTTTTGTATGTCTTAAATTCTGGTTTTGTTGTCTAAGTTTATTTTAGGTAGACTAGTCGCGACGACGAGAGGCTGCTTAACAACATTTAGTCACGACAGTGAGAAATGCACTAAGACGAGTCTAACAGAGCGAAAGTTTGAGGTACGCGTCAAATAGTAGGCACATAACACTGGATCCTAAACACAACGAGAGCGCTTTAGGTATTCTTTTTGGTCTTACCCGTTTTCAAATAGCGTCTTTTGATTACCGAGCGAGCGAGAGAAAAATCTTAGGGTCATCAGGCGTGGCTCGATCAATAAAGTGAGAGTGTGAGATTAAGCTTTTAGATTTGTATTTCCTTCAAAATAACTTCAACATCCATTTCAGCTCTGGAACCTATATAGTCCCTAAGAACCCCGAATATCAATCTACGGTCTCATTACTCTTATATGTTTTAAACCCTTTTATTTTAGTTATTTCTTTACCTTTTTTTTATCCATGACAACCTCCTGCTTTAGCCTTGCACCGCAATTATAGGACACTCCCTTTTGACTATCAAACCATGTGGGTTTGATAATCTTTTAAAACCACGTGATACCCTGTATGCTTGCAGTATCCATCCGACCAAACACGTAAAGTCACGATCAAAGGACCGGAACTCAGATACCAACAGATCGGAAAAGTCGCTCTGGCCCTTATTAACATAACAAGAAGGCTGAGGCGCTACTTCCAAGATCACACGATTATGGTCTGAACATACCAACCCATAAAGCAACTCCTCAGTCGAACAAACATGGCCGAGAGAATGCTCAAATGGTCCTTAGAACTTTTAGAATTCGACATCCATTACAAAAGTAGAAAGGCCCTAAAGGCCCAGGTTCTAGCCGACTTCGTGGCAAAAATGACCCTCTGATGTCCCCGACAAGTGGGGCCACAAATGGACTATGTTCATGGACGGAGCATCCAAATTCAAGGGAAGTGGCGTGTGCATCATCCAATAAAAGAGGAGGAAATCCTGATTGAGGTTTCTTTGGCTTTATCCTTCCCAACCTCCAAAAACCAAGTCAAATACGAGGCATTCCTCATAGGATTATGCTTGGCGGAGGATCTGAGTGCAATGGAAGTAAAAATCTTCACTAATTCCCAGCTCGTCACCTCATAAGTGCAAGGAGAATACCAGGATAAAAATGAATATCTCATTGAATACTTAAGACTAATAAATGCAAAGATCAAATATTTTAACTCCCGCGAGCGCAATACATGAGCAGATGTTCTGTCAAAATTAGCCAGCACGAGGAAAAAGGGCGGAAACAAATTTGTCATCCAAAAAAATACTCCCTCGCCCGAGCATAGAAAAACTCCTAGTGATCCCCGATGTTAATGCCATTGGGATGACAAGTTTTGGATGACCCTGATATACAACTATCTTACCACGGGAAAGCTTCCTTTGGATGAGAAAGTGGTCAGCGTAACCAAACGAATGGCTTGCTTATACGTCCTAGTAGAGGACAAGCTCTACCACCACAGATTATCTATTCCTCTCCTGAAGTGCATTGCGGAATACAAGGGCCCCAATATCCTCCAGGAAATTCACGATATAATCAATGCTCAGCACCTTAGAGGAAGATCCTTCACAAGAAAGGCCCTACAAGCAGGACACTATTTTCCCACCATGCAATACAACACAAAGGAATACATCAAAAAATGCAATAAGTTTCAATGCCACGGGGACATGCACTTATCAACGCCTAACGAGCTTAAAACATTGTCGTCGCCATGGCCTTTCGCCTGGTGGGGAATGGACATTCTCGGCCCCTTCACAGTAGGATCCTACCAAAACAAATATCAGATCGTCACCGTAGATTACTTTATGAAATGGATAGAGGCCGAAACCCTCGCCAAAATCACAAAATTTAATATACATCGTTTCTACAAGAGAAACGTGCTTTCCCGATTTGGCGTACCACTGGCCCTCGTTACCGATAATGGGACACAATTCATGGATGAAAAGTTCCAAGACTTCGTCACTAAGCTAAACACCAAGCAGCATTTCACGTCCGTCGAGCACCCACAAACTAACGGGTAGGTTGAGGTCGCGAATAGGGTGATCCTTCGAGGTCTAAAACGAAGATTGGGAGAAGCCAAAAAGAGATGGGCCGAGGAGCTACACAATGTACTATGGGCCTATAAAATGACACCACACTCAACCACCGAAGAAACCTCCTCCCGATGGAGATTAAAGAACCCTCTAGACAAGCGTAGGCTCCTTTCAATGAGGAAAAGAATGAGGAGGCGATGAGAGAAGAGCTCGACCTGGTTAAAGAGAACCGATCCTGGGCAGCCCTCCGCGATGCTTCATTTTAAGAAAAATAACATTGCATCATGACGCCAAAGTCATAAAATGCGACTTCTAAGTTGGAAGTTTATTCCTACGCTGAAATAAAAAAAAAACCACGTGATGACAAACTGGTCGCAAACTAAGAGGGCCCCTAACGTGTCCGAGCAAAGACGAGCAACAAGGCCTATTACCTCGAACATTTAAACGGGTACAACTCGCTCGACCATGGAAAACTGAAAATCTAAAACAATATTATAGTTAGTCTTGACGATACCTCGGTTAGGCCTATCTGCCGACAACCCCTTAACACAACGGATGGGAATAGCCTGACAAAGTGAGTGTGCCTTGGTGGAAGCACAATGTCCCAAATTTGTATCGAATGCAAGTTTCCACTCTTTGACGAGCAGATTATTTTCCTAACGGGGACACCTCAATCAAGCTCTGCCGTTGTCATACCAGCATGGCAGGACACCTAGCTCGCGATGGGAAAGCTCAAGCCCCGTGGGATCAGGACCTCGACCGAGATCTTAGCCCCACGACCAACGAAGACCAACTCCGCCTCCTCAATAAGTTCCCTAAACTGTCAAGCATCATACCATGTCGAGAAAAACCTCGATACCTAGCGAATACAACTCGCAAATAGCAAAATATTGCAAACGGATAAAACATAATTTGACAAGTAAAATAAACATGCGCAACAAATCATACAATGTAAAAAATAAATAACATTAAAGATGTCGACCTTTGAGGTCGAAGCTGTCAAAATATTACATAAAAGGGGACAACGCCCACAAGGTTACAAAAAATCCACGACATGTAGACCGATAAAAATATAGGAAAAAACTAAACATCTTCTCCCTCTCCAGCTTGGGACTCCAGTTCGGGAGGAACTACCTGGCCATAGACAATTTGGTGCAAAGGCCTGATGTCATCAGTCACAAGCTGGACCTCAGGGTTGACGACCTGGAGCTTCTCCATAACATTGTTAAACCCAAAGATCACAACCTCCAAACAATCATGCTCGAGGAAGCGAATCCGCACAATCATTTCTCCCCGAGTCCTCAAAGCCTTCTCTTCCCCGGTCTCTTCCTCAGCAGAAGCCGTCGAACCTTCCAATTCAACGAACTTCATCTTGAGCCTTGTATTTTCCTCAGACATTTGGGTCAAATGCTCCCTCGCTACGCGCATGGCCTCCAACAAATTTATATAGGCCTCATATTTGCCTTGAAGGGTGATCAAGTCACTATCCAATATGGCGTTCTCTGTCTCGAGCTCAATGTAATTCGATTTCAAATTGGCGGTCGAATCCAGTTCGGGCACGACCATAGATCCCTCCCTGTCAAAACCCCCCCTTTTTGAGGTAGCACAGAGGCAATGCAAATTTCTCCCTGACATTATCCTTTGTTAAATCAATTGGAGACGAGTCGTAGTCGTGTTTTCTTTTCTTGCCTCAGTCCACTGAGGAGGAAATAGAGGAAACATTATCTAGAGAAGGAGAGGAGAAGCCAATGAATTTGTCGATCTTTTCTTGGTTTTTGACGATGTTGACCCGAGTCATAGGGGATTCCTAGTGACCTTTTTCCACTATTTTAACCATGCACTCGCGAAGGGTCAACATTCTCCCTACAAAAGAAAAACAAGCCAGTGCACATAAAGAACGTCAACAAACAAAGGGTTAAAACACCAGCTACCTAAAAATGCCAGCGCGTCCTTGTCAGTCTCGCAATTAATGGGGGCCTTCATATTAATCATCCAGGGCGCCAAAGCAGGATCCCCATCTGCATTGTAGAGCATGTTCCCATCCTTGTCCACGACCTCGGAGGGACTGGAGCTTTCAATTTTTTTTACAAGCTTATGGTAAGAAAGCTTGTCATTAGTGCTCAGTTGCTCGTGCCACATGATGTAATTATTGATACCATGGTGGAAATGGCCCTCAAACCTCTCCAAGGGAACTTTAGCTATCGACCTTCTCTACGTTATAGTCATCCTCCTCTTCAGTCATAGTTGTGAACAGGGAAACCTTAGTCGCCTCCAACACGAGTTTCACGATGAAGAAAATGTCCTTGAAGTTACGGACTGAGTCCAAGTATGCCCTGAATAGTCTTCTTGACTGCTTAAAAGACACCCAGTTGTGCCGCCCTTCCAAGGTTTGATGCTAAAGATGGAAGACTCTAAAGAACAACTCCATGGTCGCGCCAATCTCGAGATACGGACATACCAGCTCGAACCCGCGAATGAACGCCATCATGCTTGGTTGAAATTGAGAGGGCGCCAACTGTAGCCATGTAAAAACTTCCCTTTGGAAATTAGTGAAGGGCAAGCAAAACCCGACCTCCTTGAAAGAAAACTCGTACATTGAAAAGTGCTTGCCCGGATAGATTGAGCATGTCCTATTATGGCTTTTGGGAATGAAGGGCCTTTAATTCACGAGGGAACTTATTGTCTGATCCTCGAGGATGTTAAAATCGTCGGAGTCATCCACGGTGAAGAACGACTTAGTTTCTAGAGGCTCTTGCATGATCCAAGCCCGGTCTGCTTCGGGAACATTTACATCAGCGTCCCTATCACACCGAACGATCTCCTTATTGGGATGACCTTCTCTTTAGTCTAAGCCATTTCACCTGAAAAGTAGAGAAAAACAGTGAATTCGACGATAAGATCAAATCCACTATTCCAATGCAAGACAAGTGAAAGGGCGAGGAAAAGCTCAAGGACATGTCCTCGATTTAGGCCCATGTTGACAAAATAGGGAAACACAAGGAGCATGTCCTCGAGGCAGGAGGAGGTCGTCCCACACGAGGAAAGAACTCCACAACACTACTAAATAAAATATTTCCACCTCCCGCGGGGAAGAATCACCCCAACAAGAAAAGATATGCTCTACAATAAACTCAACCTTCCCCCCATTTGGGAAATCCCAGATGAAGTTCTTGATTCTTCGACTAGAAAACGCATAGATTTATCGTGAAGTTCATACCTCACCAGGGAATTCAACCGGAAAATTCATAAATTCATCAGGAAACTCATGTGTTCATCGGAGAACACATGAACTTTGATCGGTAAATTCATACCTTACTAGAAAATTCAAGTAATTTTCCGGTGAAGTTCATACCTCACAGGGGAATTCAATTGGAAAATTCATAGATTCATCAGGGAACTCATGTGTTCATCGGAGAACACGTGAACTTCGATCGGGAAATTCATACCTTACTAGAAAACTCATGTAATTTTCCAGATACCCCCTATATCTCTAAGCATAAGTAGGAAATCTCCTAAGATCTAACATGTAATCTAGAAAAACGGAACAAAGACTTACTTGAGGGTGAATAGGTGACAATGGTGGTTGACGATGTTAAGGATTAATTTTGGCAAGTGCAGAAGCCGCGAGTTGTAGAGAAAAAGAGCAAGAAGAAGCAAAAATGTTGAAGTGTTTCAAATAAGGCCTTACTCAATCTTTTATAACCAAGCCCCATGCACAGGGAAACACGCGTGAGGGCCATCATGCCTACTAAGCCCTAGATTCCCTAGGCATTAATGATGCATTTAATGAGCCGTCACGCGTGGTACACCAAAAGTTACACGTTTTGACTTCCTAAGGCTTAAACCAGATATGTTCCATCCTTTCAAATTCCCACGTAAACAAATTTCGGGCAAATCCACTTCACGATTCCCGCGAGCATAACCCTGAATGAAAGGCTTTGTTCTGTCGAATATATCCTCGTATGAGAATTTTACTTTTGCTCCATCATATTCCTTACGCGCACAACCTTGAGATCTTTGAAGCAAAGTTGCAGACATTTGGACGTCCCTTCGACATTGCGTATGGTCTCCAGACTACCATGCGCAACGTTCATTCACCTCGACAAGCGAACCGACTTAAGTCATTGCTCCTTTTCCCAGGAGCAACGACTTGGGGGGCTCATGTTCTGAACTGGACTAATAGTTGGCCCTCCATCGAGCAAAACCCAATCCAGTTGCAAGGCCCAATAAAAGGATCCAAAGCCATCAAGCCGTTGGAGCATTTCCTCCATGTGTATTGCTAGGAACATATGGCCATATGACCTCTAAATATCAAGCGAGTAGTTGGACCAGGGTGAAGACCATGTGTTGGGTCTTCACTGCTTTTACGTAGACCCTGACAGTCTCCCATGATGGGCCTGACATTTCATCCCAAATGAGGACCTTGGCCCAGCGATTGGGAGACTCCTATAAATAACCTATTTCACTAGAGAGTCAGATATTCTAATCCATAATTTTCTCACTTTGTACTTGCTCTCTCACTTTCATTATGATCCTTACTTTAGCATAGGAGTGCCTCATAGGTACACTTTCTTCTCTCCTACAACCACTTTTGCAGACATGTGTTGCAGTCCAAGACGATCCATTTTGATCAGGTGAGATCATATACCTTGCAACAAGGACATGACGAATAACTGTTCTAGGTTGACCAAACGGCCCACCAAGATCGACTCATCACCAAAGGTTAAATCTAGAACACTTTCATGGGAGAATGATGGATAGGAGGACCCTCACCATAAGGATGCACACCAAATTTGAGTTCTTTGCTCGTCATCATCCATTAAATATGATCTCATGGTCTTCTACATTCCACATCGTAACAACCAGGAGCAATTTTAATCACTCTTCACATACAAACTCGTCTAGGCATTGTAACAGGTATAATTGCATTTATTCTTATAAATTTTAACATTTCTATTTTTATTCACTTAGACGTTAATCTTGTTGACACATTTCTACTCCACTGTACTGGAGACTAACCATGCCGCACCTACATGTTTTATTTCGATATATAATCAATTTTTAATAAAAAACATGGCTTAATTCATCTTTTTCTCCTTTAACTTAATTTGTTGTTTTGTTTTGGTCCCTCAGTTAAAAAGTGTTACATTATAGTCCTATAAAATGATTTCGTTAGTCAAATTAATCCATTCCGTTAAATTTTGAAGAAAAACGTTAAAATGAGTCTACGTGGCGGTCTATTTGGCATTATGTTATATTACATGAATTTTTATTTTGTTTATTATCAATTTATTATTAAACATGTTATTATTATTAATATTACTATTTATATTAAAAATACACCTCTCTTCTCAAATCCATTTTCCAAACCCTAGTAGCCATCCCACCTTCTTCTAACTCTTTTCCCTCAGACCCTCCACAAACAATGTTTATTATTGTTATGGCTACGAGATTTTTGTCTTCAAATATGGCTATTGTTATTGTTCTGCTATGGCTACTATTATTTTTCTACTATGGCTACAATGTTTTCGTGGAGTCTATCCCTTTTGAGAAGGGAAAAATATTGCTCTGTATATCCATCCATTCAACATTTTTGCGATCTATTTCTTCACTCTTTCACTCCTCAAAATCAGTTCAACACAAATTGCAGAACAATAAAAGAGCACTGAGATCTTGCTTTCTGGGAGGATTTCAATTTCTTCAGATCATGTAAGAATCACATACTTTAAGGTTTTTTTATCATGAATTTGGTTTTGAATTATGTTTGTTTTTTGTTGAAAAATTTGGAAGAAATTAGGTATTCATGGTCCAATCCAGCCCAAAAAAAAGTAGCTGAAGATCGCTAGTTGCTTTCTCTACTGCGACAATAGCTGAAGAAGAAGAACCAGCTATCATATTTTTCCCAAATTAAGTGTTTGGTCCCAAAAAAATTGCTTTCTCTTCTTATCGGAAAACCAAATTGAAGACTTCCAAAAAAAAATTGTTTTCTTTTCTTATGGCGATCTTCTGAGAAGAAAAACCAAATTGAAGAAGAAATTAGGTGTTTGTTGTTTTTGTATACTAGCGATCTTATGAGATTTGAGATTAATTGAAGAAGAAAAACCAAATTAATAATTTATAAATTAATTAATTATGATTTTTTTATTAATGAATTTTATGTAAATCTGGGTTGTAAATTAATTAATGATTTCATTTGTAAATTATATTTTTTATGTAAATTAATTAATGATATTTTTATTAATTAATCTGGGATGTTTTTTATTGTAAATTAATTAATATTTTTTATTTGTAATTTTTTTTATAAAATGATTCTTATAATAGTTATTGTAAATTATTTTTTTATGTAAATTAATTAATGAATATGTTTTTATTTTTATTTTTTTGAGTTTAAAATTATTGTATGATTTTTTCTTGAATTATAATTATTTATTATTATTTTTGCTGAGTCATTGCATGGTTGGCACGTCACTTTGACATTTATTAACATTTTAACATCTGAATTAACGGAAGAGATAAAATATATTAACGAAAGTAATATTATGGGACTAAATTGATACAATTATTTATTAAATAACTGAATTGCAATTCATAATTAATTTACCGGACTTGAAGATTAATTATGCCAACATTTATAACTTTATTACAGTACCAGTTATAGAAGTAAACCCAGATCCATTTGGATTGGAATTGCCATAACTTTAGGAGAAGTCAACTTGCTCAACATACGTTTATTATCAACTTAATTTAGAGAACATTACAATTTAAAGACATTGACTTGGTCTCATGCTCATGACCATCAAAAGGAATTTAAGCTAGATTTGACTTATAAGAAAAAACCACTTTAAAGTATTGGTCCTTATAACAAGTATTTTTCAACATCATAGTCATAGGACCATGTGGCACGAGGAGGGAGATGGTAAATTGAAGTAGAGTCACAACCATGGTGTTGGGTTAAAGAGAATATGTGTGCCCTTAAGCCCTACATACTTTATGAATCAATTTAAAACTAGATTTTGATTGGGCAGGATAAGGCTTTGGAATCTTCCTCTACTTTTTATTCTCTCCCTAGTTGTTGTGTGATTCAGATTTTCTAAATCTTCCAGAAAAATCTATTACTGACCTAGAACTCTCCAAGCATTTGATTGATTGATATACTAGACAAATTCAAAATTTGTAACCACAATAATAAGGTTTATGAATTATGAAAATCTATACTTTGTCAATGTTTATAAGAAAAGACACGTATGACAATATAATAGTACTTATCATGTGCATGCTCTCAAATATAAAACTACTTATAATTTGTAGTGTAGAATAGGATGAAAAGAAAAATAAAATAGAGAAAAATGAGTATTACAACCAATATTGAGTTGAGCATGAGCACACATATTGTGTATTGTACATGTATTTAAAAGGTTATTGGGTATTTACTTTTGATGTTTAAGGTTGTTTTTGACAAAGTTCAAGATTGATGTACATCTTGTATTTCTTAATAAAATAATTGCTCATAAAAAAGGATTTGATTTGAAGTGGAGTTTTTATTCCTTTGTTGTATGTATCATCAATCCCCCACTCTACACAAAAAATAAAATAAAACATGGCATGTTATAAATAATTTAAAGGTTGGTGAGGTGATTTGAATAGTAAATATAGATTCGATTTATTTTAGATTTTCTTAATTTTTTTTTATGTTTTACATATACTTGTGTGTGTAGTCTTTTCTTAAAAGTTATTTTTGCAAAAATTAAATTATTTTTATGTTGATAAAAAGTTGACTTATTAGATACATATGTTTGTGAGTTTTGATAAGATGTTTATCATCTTGAATCCAATTTTAAACTCTATTTTGATTTTCTTTCTCTCTTTTACGAAGATGTCAGTTTGAAAAAAGTTAGTTGGCATGTAGGGGTCGTTTCTTGTTCGAGTTAAAAATAAAGGGTTAAGCTTGTGTGAGTTACGTGTGTGGATGTGTGTTAAGGAATTGAGGCGTAATAATTTGTCTCTTTCAAGCAAATGATGATAGATGTTTCTTGACATGAGGATCCGTTTTCTTCGTGAAGGGGCCTCATTTCGACTAGGTATGGTTCTCAGTTTTTACAGTCTCCTCTTTGGGGTGGGAGAGAGAGTGTTCTTAGGAGGTTTCACATTGGTGGAAAGATGTTACTCTCCTTGTCTATAAGCATGAAAAGTCGACTGAAAATTTTGCCTCTTCTTTTAGTAAGACGGTTGGGTATGGAATCCAAACTAGTTTTTTTGCATGTTTTGTTGTTAAAGTCATATATGTTGTGCGTCCTTATCTCTGAGAAGAAGTCTTAAGTGATGGGTATTAAGAAGAAGTCTTAAGTGATAGGTATTAGGAGGTCCTAAGTGGAGAATGGTTAGTCTGAAATTTTAGGTGAAGTTATTTTTTTGTCTGTCTTAAATAAGGTCTTTTGGATGAGTTACATAGATCTCTCACAAAAGTAGTTAAGTATGGTTAGGATAACACTTGGGGTCTGGAAGCTTGATCCCAATGGTGGATTTTCAGTGACTTTTGCATATGATATGATTCTCTCTCTCTCTCACACACACAGACCTCACATGTGCACACATACACACATACACACACACACATAAAACTGGAGTATAAGATTTAAGAAAAGTATTAGTTGTGTTGTTAAAACCTATAGAAAAATAAAATTTATGAAACATAAATACAATATAACATAATATCATAAGAAATTAGAAAAAATCACTGGAAAAAAAAGAGTTTCTATTAACCTCAATGTTTGACGACAAAGTGAAAAAGAACTCCAAAATGACCTACCACATAAACGCAACCACAAATACGGAAAGATTTTTTTTTCAAAATAACTATTAGCTCAAACACTAAATGTGGTCCTTCATCCATTCATGGAAGGTTCATGAAACACGAAAAACCACTTCCAATGGTATGCGACAAACCTAGAAAATAAATAATTTTGGGATTTCAATAAGACACACTTTACTAAATATCAAACCAAAGTATAGTCAACCCTAACTCTAGACTTGGAATCAATAGACTCCACTAACTCAAAAAATGATTTTAACTTCTTAGGTAAAATCAGATCTCAACTCAGTCACTTAAAAAGTTTATACTAAAGATAAACCTGGAACCTCACAAGTGATAAAGAAGCGGGATGAAGTTCACCTAAAATTGAGATAACTCACACAACATAGTCTAAATACCTAATTACACGACGCTTAAAAAGATTGTCCTCGATGGAAGTCTTATCGCTAAATAACTTTCAAGAGAATACAAGAATCTTACACGAGCTCAATTGTTTTAGATAAGGGGAAGAACCTTACCGACATCTAGGGAAAGGTTTCCCGAAATCAAAGTCAACAAAATTAGAAAAGAATAAACCTCCTTTATAGAGTACAACTTATGCTTACCAAGCGGTCATCACTAGTCTTCCTCCTCAAAAGAGCATTTAAAACTCTCGATAATCGAAACCAAAATATTTAAAAGGTCGAGTTCCCAAACAAACAATGTCATTCATTATATGATCCATATTCCAAACTTTTGCCTACACACATTAGACCGGGATACTCAACCAATCTTTGAAGTGCCTCTTGTACCTAAAAAAAACTATTGTCTCTAATGTCTCATCAAACTCTTTCAAACTTTCACATGCCTTTTATAGAAGAAAAAGAAAGAATGAAAATAGAATTATGAACATGATTCAAAACAACCAACCTCTCATTCAAATTGATATACTTATTACCCATGAAACCAACATATACTAGCTAGACAAAAATGGTTGGATTGTCCGCTCATAAAAAGATGGTCTTTGACATGAATTAAAATTTTAAATTTTATAATTGATAAGTTATATGTGATTTTGAATTTTCAATGAGATTGATGGTTCCATACATACATAGTTAGGCAAACACAAACCTTTTTTTATATCGAAAGTATAAAATTATCACTTTGAGTTAGGCAGCATAAACAAAATCAAAAGCAAATGCTTGGATAGCCTTCCCCATACACATGTATATGTGGACCTAATGAGAATCAACATTGGCATTCTCCACACCTAATTAACGACCAAAATTAATTGAGATATGTTCCTTTCATATTAGGTCCCCACCCACAAATATATATGCATTTCTTGATAATAGATATCCAATTCCCCACAAACTATTAAGATAAACTTTTTAAAAAGAGCATATTATTACAATGCATGAGCATCCCCCTTTCTACTCAAACTAATTTATTCCTCAACCACATTCTTTCATTTTTCTTAACCAATTGCTTGCGTAGATTAAAGTTTCCCTAACCTCATTATCTTACATTATTCATGTAATTCCTTTTGCATGTTGTAACTATTATAACTTATAACTCAATTCAACTTTGTTCTAGAATTACTTATTCTCCTCAAAACAAAACAAAGATTCTCTTTGGACTCTACAAATTGTTAAGGGGTAATCAACAACCTCTCCCTCTTCTCCTCCTGTGAATTGAGTTTCGAAGACTAATCTTTTTAACTTCAAACGTAATAAATATTTAAATTAATATTTATTATTTCAGACCGAATCTAATCGACCATCTAAAATGAATTCGATAACCATATCAAATCTAATATATATCAGCAAAGTCTTAGAGACAATGAAACTTCAACTACACTATTCTAGTATTAATTATATCCTTATCAACTTGAACAAATTTGACTATATTTAAGTATATGTATTAAATTTATTTTATAAACAAATTGAGAGAATTTCTCACCCATCATTTCATTTATAAATACCTCATTCACCCATCTTCAACTACCATTGCACACTCATCTCTACACAACCACCTCACAAAACCTTAAAACACAAACTTTATCTTGTTTCTTCTTTCTCACTCCTCTTGTACTAATCCAAGAATGTCCGGGGTTTGGGTGTTCAAGAACGGCGTGGTGCGTCTAGTGGACGGCGCGGAGGCGATGGAGGGTGGGCGACAAGGGTCAGGCGGACGTCGTAAGGTGTTGGTTCACTCAGCAAGTAATGAGATTATCACCTCATACGCTGTTCTAGAGCGAAAGCTAAGTTCTCTGGGATGGGAGCGTTACTATGATGACCCTGACTTGCTTCAGTTCCACAAACGCTCCACCGTTCATCTTATCTCTCTCCCTTTGGATTTCAATAGGTTCAAGTCCATGCACATGTATGACATCGTTGTCAAGAACAAGAACTCCTTTGAAGTTAGGGACATGATGATGTAGCAAACAAATTAACAACCATTCTTCTGCATGGCCTTGTAATTTGGATTCTTGGTTTTGCTTATAAGTCATATGTGTGATGCTTTGATATTTGATTAGTGTGACTTAACATGTCTATATGATTTGTTGCTTATAAGTCATAAGTTTAACTTGTGTTTTGATTATATATATACATACATATATATATATATATATATATATATATATATATATATATATATATATATATATATATATATATATATATATATATATATATATATATATATATATATATTGGAGTGAGAGTGACTATCATTTGTGTGAGGGTGCTGTAAATATATGTAGTTGCTTTAAAGTTGAGATTTTTCCAGTTTAACTTTGTGTGCTAGTTTATTTTATTTAAGCAAAAACTGAAACTGCAAAGTCATCTTTATAAATAATGACATTTAACTTTGTCAACTTCTTAAAAACTTTGTCAGTTTTTAGTATGAGCAATTTTAATAGTCTACCATAGTAGCAGAAATTTAAGCATGAATAGTAATGGAAAAAAAATAAAATAAAAGAGGCAAAACAGTCAAGTTCCTATCCTTCAAAATTTCAGATTTTTGTGCTTTCTTTTTTTATAAATATTAAAATGGAGTATATACAGAATTTTAAGACTATGCATTAATGTTTTTGAAGATTCATTATATAGGGTGGGTTTATTTTAGATTTAAAAGAAAAATTTATTTAAAAAGTTTTAAAATATTATAATTTTCTTTTTCAATTGAAATCTAATTTTGACATTTTATAACATAAATAATTTATTGAAGATTAAAACATACTTAAAATCGCAATTTTTTCAAAAAATTATTGAAATATAACTTTTTTTTTTAAATTATTTGAAATAATTTTAAAATTAAATGATTTTTTTTTATATTTTGATATTTAAAAGAAGATGTTTAAATAAAATAATAAAACATTTAAAATAACATTTCAAAATAATTGTTGAAAATAAATTTTCATTTGAAAATTTTATAAAGAAAAATTTGTAAGTTCTTTTTCACACAAAAATATATAACATTATAAAAATCATTTTTAAAATAAAAAACTAAAACAAACAAGTTTTTTTTTTTAAGCAAGTGATATATTAAAATGAGTATAAAGGGTACTCAAATCTGATTACAAAAGGATCAAGATGTAACTCGACAAAAAGTGATACTACACACCAATTGACACTTAGGACAAATAAAACAACAGTTTTTTTTTTTAATTCGTATAGGTTACAATTGGGTTGAGTAATATCACCAATAAATAACCATCTTCAAACTGTGTGCTTGATCTTCCAAACTGTATCAACGACGTTCCAACCGGAATTCCTAAAAATAATATTATTTCTAAGAATCCACAAATTCAAACACACCACCAACCAAATACAACCCTCTCTCCCGGATTTAACATGGTTGGTTTTGCAAAAACAGGACCAATCCAAAAAATTGCCTAACAAACAATTTCCACCGCTGTCAGAAAAGCCTATCCAATCCGAAACTTCTTTCCACACTAAACTAGCCATCAAGCAAAGAAAAAAGAAATGAAAAAGAGTTTTCGTGTGATTAACGCAAAGAACAATAATTGTTTGAACCCGACATATAATGATTCCTCTATTCGATAAAACATCTTTCAAAGAAAGTTTGTTCGTAAAACACTTCCATCCAAAAACTTTGACCTTTAAAGGAGCCACAACCTTCCATATCAAACCATGATCCGAGTCATTCATGTTTGAAGGGTCAAAAGGAGTGTGCATTTTGCAAATAAACATGTAATAGATATTAACAGAAAATGCACCATTACCTTCCAAACTCCAAATTGGATTATCCCTTTTGTTGAAATCCAATATATCACCTTGAATGAGATTAAACAAATCATTCAAAAGAAAATTGTCTTCTGTTTCGCCCCGTGGAACCGTTGTAGTACCAACCAAAAATTGCCTCTGATTTTGCTGCAAAATAGGATCCAAAAGACCTACAGAAACTTCCGAAACAACAACTGATATATTAACGGTGCCCTGCTGAGTTATACCACCCTCTGTTGCTTCCATTGACCTGATGATGTGCCTCTGATTTTGCTACAAGATAGGATCCAAAAAACGAACAGGAGTTGCCGATACAGCAGCTGGAATGAAGATCGTACCTTGCTGAGATATGCCTCCCTTTGTTGTTGCCATTGGTTCGATGGAATGCTAGGTTGTATTTGTTTTCAATTGAACCAGGCCTGCAGACAAAACAATCTTTATGAATTGGAGCTACAACCAATCCAGCACCAGTAGTTGCTCCATCGGTCTGCTGCATCAAGTTACCATTTGAAATAATTCCTAAGTCTCCCCATCTCCAAACCCCCTCCATCCAATCTCCCATACTCACTAAAGACACATCTTTTAAAAGCGACCTTTCAAACAACATCGGAAAACAATTCTTAAGGCACCCGACACCGGTCCAATTTACGTGCCAAAAAGGAATATTAAAACCATTTCCCACCTAAAATAAGCAATTATCCAATAAGTAGTCTTCTGGATATTTCTTCGAAATGGAAACTAAATCCGTCCACCACACTAATTGAGAGCTTGCGGTGGACCTCGTTAGAACACATCCCGAAACACTAAGAGTTAAATCTCAGTATCTCACTTTCAAGACCTTGAACCAAATATCCTTCGAACCTTGAAGGATTTTCCATCTCCATTTGGAAAGAAAAGCTAAATTAAATTCTCCGTTCCTCTTCAAGCTTAATCCCCCTTTCTCCTTCGATAAGCAAAGAACGTCCTAAAGGGACGAAAAACACAAGAAAGGGGGGGGGGGTTGAATTGAGGTATTCAAAAATTAATGCAATGAACACAATTGATTTATCTTGATTCGTTTGAACTCAAACTACATCCAGTTCACCCGCCAAGGTGAATTCGTCACTCTCAACAAAGTCTTAATCTACTAATCAAATAAGGATTGCAAACACAATGACTTACTGTCAAAGTCTTCTTGAGTGTACTGACTAACACTTAATCACTCAAGGTATATCAAGTTTTGATTACAAAGTGTGTAACTAATGTTGCTTCTATAAAGATATTATCACAACTGTGATATTTTACACAAGATTAATTCACGATTAGATGAAAAAGAAATTTGAATATGATTAAACGTGAGAGAGAGTTCTTGCAAATTTATTCAGCAGACTCCTTTTTATAGATGAGTAAAATGATCCGTTGGAGACATCTTGATTTATTTTTGGATGATGATAAACGTCATTTAAGAGTTTCCAAAAATACAAATTTGTGTATGGACCCGTTATTCCTTTGATCTTCAATTAATGTGACTGATTCTGAGAATCAGAGTTTGCGTATATCAAAGTATCAGAGTTTGGTTTACAAAGAAACTGTTTTGAGTGTGCATTGCATAATGAGATCTTCTAAGAGGACTTTCAGCATATCTTCTTGTTATAGAGATTTTGCTTTAGAGAGGAAGATGTTGCATCAGAACTTCTTTGAACATGAGAACTTCTAATCATGTACATTTAAAATTAATAATTTAAGAGGCAGATTTTGTTCTTATAATATGAAAATATTTGTTATCATCAAAACATATTTAAGAAGTGTAGAATCAAAATTCTTATTCTAACAATCTCCTTTTTTTTTATGATGACAAAACTTATATTATGAGATATTAATTAAGAACAAAAGATAATAGAGAGACTCCCTTTGAGTTATGAAGTTATTGAAATGATCTTTCAGAGTTTTTGATGAGAAGTTCTTTTGAGATAAGCTCCCCATGAGTTGAAGACTTTTCCTATTTACTTATCATCAAATTAAACGTATTAGAGTTTTAGGATGCTTGAGGCTTAGTCTTGGTGAGCTGTTATTAATCAAAATATTTTATGTTCTCCCCCTTTTTGTCATTACTCAAAAAGCAAAATAATAAAAAAATAAACAAAGCATAAGTAAACAAAACACATAAGATTTCATTCATCAGAAAAATCAGGATAACATATAATCATAAAAGCAAAACACAGAAACAAACAAATAAACAGAAACTAAGGTAGTGAAGGAGGAAGTCTTGTGAACAATGCTTCCAGAAGATTTTTGATCTGAGAGGTGGACTCCACTTGTTGACCGATCATATTCTTGAGTTATGTATTTATTTCATCTTGTTTGTCTAGTCTGATCTTTACCACTTCATTTTCTTTCTTTAACTCTTCCAGAGTTTTTAGCACAAGAGAGGATGAGGAAGTTTCTGTAGCAGAAGTAGCCAATTGCTTAGAGCTTTATGCAGGAGTTTCAGATGGTGACATTACAATAGCTTTCCCTTTGTCTTCAGAAACAACCATGACCTGAAGTCCAGAAGGAGAGGATTCCTTAGGTTTTGACCAAGGTGCATTGTCCAGAAGATGAATCGTCTTCTTTTTCCAGCAGCTAAGAACTTTTTCCTTAAATGCATTCAGCTTTTCACATAAGTTCTTTTGAGCAACGTCATAGCTGAGATCCTTCAGCTTTTTGGGCTCAACATTGAACCATTTTCTGAATTTGGTCCCAAGGTGATCAGATGCTGCAGGGTTCATATTCTCTACACAAGCGATTTTCAGAGTGTCCACCCAATCTTTCACTTCTGCTTCAAAATCCAGTAATAAAACACCACATCTGATTTGGTTAGTTTGTGCTTGGGTTTTGGTATGGCTATTTTCTTAGAATTAGAAGCTAGTTTTTCTAGTGCTTCAATTTCAATGACGGTTCTAAGGGTGTCATCTGGTTCATTTGTGGGAGTGAGAGTGTCAGGAATTATGATGAAGGTAGGGGATCTTGGCATAGTGGATTCATAAGAAGATAGTGAATCTTCTAGTGGTGTGGGAATGTCAAATATGAGCATAGGTTGAAAAGAATTAAGGGGATAATTAATGCCAAGAATGGTTTGAGTGGTGGTAGGAGGTGGATTAAGAGTGTTTGATTGAGAAGTTTCAAGGTAAGGTAGAAAATAATCAATATTAGAAAGAACTTGTTGAACTTCTGAATGGGTTTCAACAAATGGTGTGGAGTTTAGGCTAGAGGGAAGATTTGGGTCAACAGGAATATCGAAGTCATCAAGTGTTTGTGGTGAATGATGTTCAGAAGGCCTAGGGGAAGGTGAAAGGTTTTAAGGTTGAGGATTATCAGAGGGTTGAGGATTGACAGAAGGTTGAGGGATATCAGAAGTTGTGATTTCAGAAGATGGGGCTTCAGAAGTAATAAGGTTTGAAGATTTGGGGATATCAGAAGAATGAGTTTCAGAATGAGGGTTTTCAGTTGGAAGGATTCCAGATGATGTTGTTATTACTGACTCAATAACAGAAACAAAATCCATTTCTTTTTTAGAAACCTTTGGCGTCTTCTGAGAAGGTCCTTTAGAAGCTTTCCTTTTCTCTGTCTTCGTCTTCAGTGCAACTTCTGGAGCAGGTCTTCTGAGATCTTTTGGATTGATCTCAGGAACAATTCCATCTTGTTTACAGGCCTCCAAATATCTGACAATAAATTATGGATGGGTATCAATTGAGGACATAGGAAAATCCTTCAGAAGAATCTTCCATGTGGTGATCACTTCCCTTGAGTGCAAAACAAGGTCTTTCTTGATGTTGTCAATAAACTTCATTTTCTTAAGATTCTTCGCATTAAGAAGTTTTCTAGCAATTGCTTCCATATCATCAACTTGTTGAGCTTCAATCCGATGTTCTACCAGTTTGTTTTCTATTAGAATATCCGAGATTAGCCTTCCTATAGGTATCCAATCTATTTTAGTTTTCTCCTATTCTCTTGTTTCTTTAACATTATTCTTCAGATGATTGAATAAACTATGAGAGAGGAAGATTTTCTTGTTGGTTGAGATGAAGTATAGAAGATATTGTTGAACAAGGTTGATATAATCTAGAGAACTTATGGTTTTCTGTGACTGATGTAACCCATAATTATCTTTTCCCAGATTCTCTGACGATCTTTAAGATCTTTAATCTTGTTTGAATTTTTCCCAGAAGTAAAGATCTCTCTAGAAATTGTTGTTAGGTCAGAGCTTTTCTCCTTATCACTGCATTTAATCCCATTGCCATCAGATTCAATGAGTCTTCCAATAAGATCTTTAGTGATGATGATCTTCTTCCTCATAACATAAGATGTTACTTGCTTGCTTGAAGCTGATACATTGTTCTTTCCTTCTAATACCTCCATTGCCGTCGTTAACTGAGTTCGTCAAGCTATCAAACTTTCGTTTAACTGAGTTCGTTTTTCGTCGTTAACTGAGTTCAGAACCTTGTTTTAAAGAATACGGTTTTGGTGCTTTACATTGTTGTTGTAGTGAAAATAGGATTTTGTGAAGAATATGGCAATGTCATTATTATGTATGTCTGTGAAAAATAGGATTTTGTGAAGAATAGTGAAAATAGGATTTTGTTCACGAAAAATAGGCAATGTCGTTGTTATGTATCTCTGTTAGCGCTTATTGTTGTTATTTGTGATAGCTTTGTGTGTTGTAGATGGAATATTGTTAGTTTATGGTTGAATTTCGTTTTACCCTATTTAGTATATCACATATAAAACCTTGATTTTTTTTGTCTTGTGATAATCTCATGATTAAGTTGGTGAAACATGTTTAATAATAATAATAACTAAAAGCATTATATATCATCTCATGTTAATTAGATATGGTTTGTGAGTGTTTTAAGTTCTGTAGATAGGAAAACCTATAGCCTTTAACACAATTGGCTTTATTTATTATGTTCCCTGTTTTTCCCTATTTGATCATGTACTGGGATATTGATTTTTTCAAACAAGCGTTGTTAGGGTTACCAGAGACCTCTTCGGTAAGTAATGACGTCGTTAGACGTTTGGTTGATATGGTTTGAAACACGGATGATAGTAGTACATTTGTGACTTTCAGTTCCCTTTCTAAGTGGAAGAATAGTTTCAATTTATGGTTGTGTTCATGAAAAATCAGGCTATGTATAGGCAATGTCGTTGTTATGTATAGGTTAATTTTGTTTTGAACCAAGTGCTACTACAAGAAAGATATTTTATTCTTGCACTCAAATATTCGTATGGTATTTTATTTTGTTTACCTTAATAAGTAGGAAAACCATGGATAAAAAATGGATGTATGCCGATCGATTGACCAAAAAGTACAAGAATGGGGTTTCGGAATTCGTTAAGTGTGTTGTTCAACACGTTGAAGACCCTAGTCGAATGAAATGTCCTTGTTTGAGTTGTTGTTATATTGGTAAGGTTAACACAGATGGATTGAAATCGCATTTACTGAGGCATGAAATTAATCAAAGTTATAAGTGTTGGATATTTCATGGTGAGAAAATTAACGAGAATGTTGAACCGAGGGAGAAAAGTAATACGACTTATGCTTTAGATGACAAAGACACGGAAACATACGATTGTGATCGAGTCGAAGAGTTGAAGAAGCACTTGAAGAAGATCTTCATGATTATCCTGAAATGTTTGAGAGGTTGGTAAGCGATGCAGAGAAACCGTTGTATAAAGGTTGCACTAAATTCACAAGACTCTATGCGGTATTAAAGTTGTACAACTTAAATGCGGGCAATGGATGGTCGGATAAAAGTTTCATAGAGTTGTTGGCCCTTATTAGAGAAATTCTACTGGAGGATAATGTTCTTCCTAATCGAACATATGAGGCAAAAAAAAATGTTGTTCTCTATTGGCATGAGCTATGATAAGATACATGCTTGTCCAAACGATTTCGTTTTGTTTCGAAACGAATATGCATCGTTAACTGAGTACCCTAAATGCGGTTTGTCTCGATATAAGAAAAAATTGTCTCCAGCAAAAGTCTTATGGTATTTTCCTATAATTATGTAATTTAGGCGCATGTTTAGTAGTGAAACTGATGCAAGACACCTGACTTGGCATGCAAATGAAAGAATTATTGATGAAAAGTATCGACATCCGGCTTATTCACCATAGTGGTCGAAAATTGTTAATGATTATCCCGACTTTGGAGAAGAAGCAAGAAACCTTCGCTTGGCATTATCTACTGATGGAATGAACCTGCATGGTCTTCAAAATATCTCACATACCACATGGCCTGTGATTCTTATGATTTATAATCACCTCCATGGCTATGTATGAAGCGTAAGTACATGATGTTATATATGTTAATCTCTAAGCCTAAACAACCAGGGAATGACATAGACGTATACTTGACACCTTTGATCGAAGATTTAAAGATTTTGTGGGAGAACGGTGTGGAGGTTTATGATGGATATAGGAAAGAAAGTTTCAATTTGAGGGCGATGTTGTTTGGCACAATTAATGATTTTCCAGCATACAGGAATCTATCTGGGTATAGCATTAAAGGTCAACGTGCGTGTCCTGTTTGTGAAGATGGAACCGATACGATGTGATTAGAACTTTGTCATAATAATGTGTTTCTCGGTCATTGTATATTCTTACATTCTAAACATCACTACTGTGGGTGGAGAAAAGCATTTAATTGAGACACCAAACAGCGTAAAGCTCCACTCGCATTGTCAGGTGACCAATTTTTGTAAAAGGTGAAAGATGTGTGTACCGAGTTTGGCAAGCCTTTTGCACATAAGGTTGTCAAAGGTGGGTGGAAGAAGAGGTCGATATTTTTTGAATTTCCATATTGGAAGTCTTTGTATGTGAGACATTTTCTCGATGTTATGCATATTGAAAAAAATGTATTTGAAAGTGTTATTGTGCGTTACTCAATATAAAAGGAAATTCTAAGGGTGGCCTTAAAGCAAGGGAGGACATGTTAAAAATGGGAATAAGAACTGAATTAGCACCCGTGAAGAAAGGAAGACGAACATATCTACCACCTGTTTCTTTTACTTTATCTAAAAAGGAGAAAAAAATATTGTGTAAGTTTCTGAGTGAAGTTAAGGTTCCAGAAGGATACTCTTCAGATATTAGAAGACTTGTGTCTATGAAAGACCTCAAGTTGAAGAATTTGAAGACGCATGATTGCCATGTTATAATTGAACATTTTCTACCAATATATATACGTTCTATTTTGCCAGAAAAAGTAAGAAGTGTCATAACTAAATTGTGTTTTTTCTTTAGGTCAATTTGTAGTAAGGTGATCGATCCCGAAATCTTACCAACACTATAAAAAGAGATAATAATTACCTTGTGTGAGCTTGAAATGTATTCTTTCCGATCTGTTCTGCAAGGTCTTCATCTTGTGTCACCTAAGAAGTATTATTTGTTATCATTATAAATAAAATACAATCTGATTGAGAACTCAACACCATGTTTCTAAAGATACAAACACAAAACAAATTTCTAGGGAGGCAAGCTTAGAACACCTTTATAATAGTGTAGAGGTGAGTCTCTGCCTCTTCTTTATTTTTGTGTTTTTTTCCACCATGTTTTTTCTTTAACCTCTTCTGCACAAACCCGTTGTACAAATCCAGTGAAAATATTTCAGAATAAACCAACAAAAAAAGTGCATTAGATATTGAAAGCTACAGAAAAAAGAAGCTTGGTTTGATTTTGGCTAGAAATACTCATAAGGAACTTCTCGTGAGAAAAACAAAAAAATATAAAAAATGACATAGTTTTGGTCAAGAACAGTCATCGAGTTGATTGCAATAGCTGAATATGCACTTCCATATATCTATCATCAAGTAAATTAACCTAGCTTTGATTTATTTTGAGGGCTATAAAGCACAGGAATATCTACTTACCCTTAAACGCTCAGCAGTGTCTTTCTCATCCACCTTGCATGTTACTTCAACTGCAAGAGTATCATTCACAAGATACCCTCTACGAGGATCATTCAATGTACCGAGAGGCATGAAGGACGTGAAACCCCAGTCACTTTCTTGTTCGTTGAATTGGTGTTGCGTGTCTACACAGTGGAAACAAAGCCACAAATCAAATAAACACAGCCATGCCAAAAAATTATGTGCATTTTCAGTTTTTCTCCCGCTTTCAGAGAAAGTGGCGGTGCAACTTAAAATTTTCAAGAATAAAATTCTCTTTCAGAAAATGCAACAAACATCTTGCATGCATGGTAGTTCATTCTGTAACAACTGTAAGGAACAAGCTGAGTAGGATACCTTTTCTCATAGAGTACTCATTATTGATTTGATTAACTACTGTCAAGCTAAACTCGACATAACTACTCCAACCACTCGACAACTTATTATGAATAAAAAGAGAAATTCACTTTCATTCCTTAAATTAGGTCAAAACTAATATACAAAAAATAAGACTACATAATCTTATTCTAAATCATTCATCCATGGTCACAAGATTCATTTAAGGCAATATTCATATCAATGATTCAAAATGGACTAGCTAGTTGAAATCTATGAAGCACGGATACAGAAAATATGACGCGTCGACACCAATAATAATTTGAATAAATAAAATAAATTAAATGTAATTACAAACATCGGTATCAGACCCTAACACATACACGTCTTTTTTCACTTTTCAGAGATATCGGTGTTTCAGAGAGGTTGAAATAGGTTGACATGGTTATAAAAATGGATCACATTCATTCATTACCTTTATATGTTGCCTTTCTTTTCTTAGTTTTAGGAAAAGTAGCTGCAGAAAAAGTTTTCCTTTCATCTTTACTACTTCCAGCTGCCATCAATCAAGCCTGTGATATAGTAAGCAAAAAAAAACGACTTATTAATTAAGCACTTATATTTACTACTATCAAAGAAAAACAATGGAATTGATTTTCTCAAAAGTGAAAACAAAGTGAAGAAGAAGAGTCTTTTGGCTGTTTTCTACTTTTGAAGAAACTGGTCAAATGATGTGATTTTGGTTTGAATGATAGTACTACAATAAAATTAGATTACATGGAAACTTGTCTTGCTAAAACTGTGAGTTTTTGTTTGGTTTTTCAGTTCAGATGAGTTGAGAATCAATTTTACATTTATGGTATAGTTGTTGTTGGTACTTACATAACATATTTAGTTTTAATGAATTAAAGTGGAAAAAGTAGATTAAAAGTTTATATTATTGGAAAGTTTGTTTCGGTTTTAAAAAAATAATAAAAAATTTCTTTCTATTTTTGAAAATGAATTCTAGTAAAATATTTTTTTAAAATATTATAAGTTTTTTTAAAATTTGATTTTTATAAATTAAAGGAAAATAACTTTTTTGAATTTTTATAAATTAAAGGAAAATAACTTTATCAAGCGTATAGTATGTATAAGATGATAAAGTTCATCCACCTTGTATTTTTTAATCATGATTATACAAATTAGATGAACTTAATTCTCATATGGTACAACCCACCCTACGAAGGTTGCGAAAATTAGATGAAACTCAAACTCAAGCGGCGATAATTTTCAATAAAAGATATGTTCTTGAAACAGTTATAGTTTGTGATATTGTATGTGGTTAGGGTTTTGTTGATAAATTTATGATATCTGGTTCTAGTGTATAATGTTATTTGAGTTTATTATATTCTATGTAGATTGTTTGTTTCACTAATCCTCACTTAAAATACATTCATTTTTCATTATAGATTTCTTATTGGATAATTTGTCTCTCCATCAACACTTATAATTGTAAAAAATATGATTATAAAAATTACGATGATAAGTGTTGATGATGAGGTAGATTATCCAATAATTTTTTTATGGAAATTTAACTATAATTGAAGATAGCGGTGCATCTAAGGAGAAATGTCAATATACCATAATATATGTAAAAGAACATGAGATGAACGACGAGATATGTGCAATTAGAAAACAACACTAGTTTGTTTTTAAGTTGGTTTTCAAGAATAGTTTAATTTTCAGATTGTCGACTTATTTATCAATTTGAATCCATGTATTTATTTAGTAAAGTGCATCAAAAACAAACAATCTATATATAATATAATAAATTCAGGGTACTTTTAACAACGATTATTTATTGTAACCGACATCAAAGAAAATTTTTGTTTTACACGATTTGCTAATGATGAGTTTCGAACCCAGTATATAAGTGTATATATCACAACGGTTAATAAACATAACTATTGTGATATGTGGCACGTGTCATGACTTTCAATAACGGTTTCCAGACTGTTGTAGAAACAACAAACTTACAACGATCCTCTACTTAACAACGATATAACTGACGTGATGATATCATTTTCTAACTATTGTGAAAGGGATTTTCTGTAGTAGTGTTGGAATCCCTTTATCTTATTGAAGTGTTTATCATAGATTAATTGATAGATTTGTTTATTTAAGTAGCCATATACCTGATATTTGTTATTTTGTTTGAAGGTATATTTAGTATCTAGTTGCGCCAACAGGAATATATTTACATGATGCCTTGTGAATTATGCATTACATCAAGTCTAAACTCACTCTTTTATATGACTCAGAGGTATGTCCAGATTCAAGAAAACTCATTATTGGTTTGTATTGCTTTCTTGGAAAATTTATCATCTCTTGGAAAAAATTAATCAAGTGACAATTCCCCGTGCTTGAATTTTATTTATTTTTAATTTAATAAAGTACATTTTATTTTATCGATCCCTACACAACTATTAACAGAGTCGTGTTAACAAGACAATAAAATATATTCTTTATATTATTTTATAGAACACTTCTTTCAATTGTAAATATAAATACACAAAAAAATGAAAATAATTAAAGTCTTTCATATTTTATGTAGGAACACTTTAATATTTTTTTTAAGTAGTTTATTGACTAGACTTAATCTCCTTCAAATTTCATTTATTATCTATTATATGATTTTTTTTTATTCACAAAGAATGACCGTGTATAACTATTAATATTAATTCAAAAACACTATGTACTATAACCACATGGAAATAAAAAACCTATGTAAAAAAAAATAACATGTAAAATGCACATATACGTTTTTTTTAATTTATAATAATCACATGTCACATGTTTTATTTATGAAATATTTCAAGTATTATCTATTGTGTGTGTTTTTTTTCTTCACAAAGAATAACAATATATAACTATTATTAATATTAACTCATAAATACTACGTGATATAACCACCTAGAAATAAGAAATCCAAGATATAAAATACACATATGTTTTTCGTGTAATAATCACACATCACATATATTGAAGTTGTATAAAATATATAAATTATGAGTTAATTCATATTAGTATAAAATGTATGTGAGATTTGTGTTATTAAATATTTCTTCAATTTAATATTTTGTTAATACTTCTTTTACAAAACGACTTATACAAATATTTTACTTTCTATCTCAATTTTTTTTTTTGTTGCTTTATCTATTTATTTGTAGGTTAAAACTTGAAAATGTAATTAGGGATATGCATAGTCGTTTTCATGTTTCTATTCTTTTAAAGTTTTGATTTTAGGTTCTTTTTAGTAAAATTTTCATTTTTGTGTAATAATTTCAATACAATTAATATTAAATTAAAATAAAATACTCAATTACAAATCATATTTTTAAATATATTTTGATTTAATAAAGTCATTAACTAAAAATAAAATAAAATGAGATTTATAATTACATAATTTTGACATCAATTTTTAATTGTCATTTTGATAGTTTAAAGTTATAATTTGTCAATTTTATCTTTTCTTTTTCTTTTTGCTTAACTATTTACACATTTTTCATAAAGTTATTGTAATAAATAGTTAAAAAGTTTAAATATAAATTTATGATAATAATTCTCCTATAAAAATATTTATGTAGTCTAAAAATAAAAATGTCATTTCGTGTTTTATGCAAAAACATGATCATCTAACGATAAATGTTATTTTTCACTAAATAGTGAAATAAATGTTAGTTTTAATTAAATAATTATTAAAAAAAAGTTGAATAAATATATTGTTAGCGGAGTATATTACAAGATAATTGGAGGATAATTATTACTAAACACATTAAAAAAATTAAATAATTAATTGAAGATTATGGTTCAAAAACTCAGAATATAAAACACTTTTATTATACCATAAAGGTTGAATAGCTGTTTAAGGTGCTCACCGTGTCAATTTAGGTGAACAATTTCCTGAGTTTTCTTGACGTCCAATGAAATATCCTATCTAAACCTTTTTTTTTTATATTTATCAACATGCCATCCAATTTTTCAATGGCACAAGTCCAAAATATAGGAGATGTAAACTTTTCTTTTATATTTATCAACATGCCATCCAATTTTTCAATGGCACAAATCCAAAATATAGGAGATCATCTATACACATAAATTTGTTTGTAAATATACAATTGGTACAATATATAATTTATCTAAATGAAACTTTTGATGTAAAAGAATGTCTTTCTTTTTTTTCTTTCTTTTTTTTTTCTTCTAACTTCTCATTCTCTCTCAAATATCTCCTATAAAGGTAAATTATAGTTATTAAGTTTTCACATATAACACATACAATAAATTGTAACCAAAAGTAAAATAATAAGTTATGTCTAATCTATAAAACAAATACGAAGAAACAAATGAAAAAATCCAAAATGACAAAAAGTAAGAATATAAATGGTCAAAAAATATTCAAATATTAAAACAGCGATAACAAGCTCAACGCACCATGCTTGTTGTGGCATCATCGCTGACATGATAATCCATTGTGTTGCGGTGTATTCATTGCAACCTAGGTTTTTACTGAAAAAGGGAATATGCAAAAAAATATCTTATTTGTGTCTTTAATCACTATCGCATTTTTGCTACTTTCTGATTTTTTATTTTTCCTAGTGAAGCTGGTTATGGAAGAGAAAATATATCTTAACAGATACCCACATGGTTTTGGGTTCTTCTTTAGCTTATTTCACGTTTGGATTAGTTCAAAATTTGTTCTTTTTGTTATTGATGGTGGTTTCTTAGATAGGAATCTCGGTATGAGATGAGTGTTGATTGATAGAATGATGTTGATGTTTTTGTGTTTTTATATCATCATAATTTTCTAATGTTTTTCATAGGTTTAGAAACCTAATTGTTGTTTTATGGTTGGTGTGCTCGCAAAGATCTTACGACCTTTTGCCTACGTACCCCCAAAAAGAAAGTTGAGGGATTAGAGCATTGTAGTTCCTCCTAAAAGGCTAGAGCTAGTAGGAAAGGGTTGATTTTGTATCCTGGTTAAAGCATAAGATGTTGATGCTTAAAAGTTTGTATTTGTGTCTTGATCAAAGTACAAGATTAAAGCTAAAAGTCTGTTTGTTTCCTGATCAAAGCCCATGATTAAAACTGAAAAGCAGTTGTTTGTAACTGGCTGGTTGATTGCTTTAATTGCATATCTCAAGGCATAAGCTGAATCGTATCTTGATTTGCATAGCTCAAGAAAGGCCGAATGGGTACCCTGAATTGCATAGCTCAAGGATGACTGAATGGTTGATCTGAATTGCATAGCTCAAGAAAGAATGGATGTTTAGCTTAGTTAGAGTCCAAGACTATGATTGTATTGTGGTAAATTAGCTTAGTTAGAGTCCAATACTATGATTGTATTGATGTTGTTAGCTTAGTTAAAGTTCAAGACTATGACTAGTGTTAGCTTAGTTAAAGTCTAAGACTATGACAAATTTTGAGTGACTGTAAAATGTTTGACATTTTATGCTTTGATTGAAGCCCGGGGTTGAAGCTAAAAGGTGCTCAGTAGAGAGAATTTGTCATCTCTAAAGAGGGAAAATTTGTTTTATTTGTGCCTTAATTGAAACCCAAGGTTGAAGCTAAATAAATAAAACTGACTCTGCGAGAAAGTCTTATCTGTATCTTGATTTGGAAGTCCATGTGTGAAGCTTATTTGTGAGAGACTGACTCTTGATTATCTGTATGTTATATGAAACCTAAGATGGGAGGCTGAAAAATTGTTAATAGACTGACTTGACTTTGTATGAAGAGTGTTTGGTATGTTGATTTATTTATGACATGGGTGGTCATCAGACTTTCCTTTGTCCGAGGGATTCAATTGTACAAAGTCCAAGAGGAGGCTAGCTTGGTCATCCATCGGGAGAGGGAGACTATTGTATGTGTTTGATTCTAAGGTATGTTCCTATGCTTTTAGGAAGCATGAGAGGGTCCTTATGTTTAATCCCAGGAGAAGGTTAAGTTACATGTATGAGGCCCATGGGTCCTTGGATAAAGCCCAATAGGGGCTGAGGAAGGCTGAGTAACTTCTAAGCCTGAGAGAAGGCACCTTTAAGAAGCCTAAGGGTCCTTGAATGAAGCATAAAATGAGGCTATTTTTCCCCCTAGTTTGGTTCTAGTTATTCAAAGGTTAGGTCTGGTAATAGTAACCTGATTTGTTAAATTCTAGTAAAGATACAAGTATAAACAGTAAAGATGCATGCAGACAAATAAAAGGTGTTAGTGAATGTGTTTAACAGATTTTAGAATGACTTTGCTATGGTTTGAGTATTCTTAAGTTGTTTTATTAAGAATGAAGTTAGGAGTTACACTAGGAAGCAGTGTAACACCCAAATTACCCCACAAAAATAATAATAAAATCCGAGTAAAATTTCAATCAAATATTTGAGTGTCACAATACAACTTCAAAACGACATTTGGCTCAATGATACGTTTATAAGAAAATTGTTCAACATGCAGCGGAATTCAAAGTAATACATAATAATTTCATCACCAAAATGTTTTTCATAAAATAAAACAAATAAAAGCAACGTTGTTCCAACATCCAGAGCGATGTATCAGAGCCAAAATCCTAATGACGTAAAGTATACCGACTTCACTGACCACCACTCGACTTATCCTGCTCACCTGCATGTTACCATCATAAGGGTAACATTCAAACAGAAGGGGTGAGATACTTACATCATAAAAGAGCAATATAATAAGAACTAGTAAGCATCAGAAATAAAACACCACTTCTCAACAACAACTATACAACCACATCATATACACAACAACATCACCAACACCGAAAACATCATATACAAAAAAACAATTATGCGATGAGACCCTACTTGACTCTATGCATGCGGTACCATACTCCGATCTCTATTTCAAGATCATGTTCCCGTCAGAACTCTCGACCCCTTTTTCATGGTCCAGTATGATCCATATTTCATGATCACATCCTCGACCCCTATTTCATGGCCACGTACGATCCCTATTTCATGATCGCACCAACATCACAACAACTAATATACCCCACCTTTGTATATTGTCCAACTATGCAACATGACATGCAACACCAATGACATACATGCATATATGCAACGATTACATTCTACAACTCAACAACATTCATCATACAACGATTTACCATAACAACTAGCTATCATCAACATCATGCACATTATAGCATATAACAACATCAATCCACTTCAACCAACACAAACGTAACAACGACATATACCACAAAATATTACATATACATACTTCAACAACAAACATATGTAACTTATCATAACAATAACAACTCATCACAACATCAACAAAGCCAAAAAAACATATCAACTATGTTTATATTCAAGTTATACAAATTATCCCTACAATCATATGTATAACTCCTCTCTAACTGCCATTAACTACACCACATTGATTCCTAAGCATTACTAAATTAATTAGATAATTTTTAAGGAATTTTGCAGAATTAAAAATCAACATTTTTCACTCCAAGTATCACTGAGCAATGGGGGTTTGCTCGCTAAGCGAGCAACTCTCTGAATTTTGACTTTCCAAAGTTCACCTTGCTCGTTAAGCAAGCTCCAGCTCGCTAAGCAAGCTCTACAATTTCGCAGTTCTCCTCTCTGCGTTCTGCACTCATCCTGCTACGAAATTCTCACAACAAAACACCAATCCCAGCCAGAAAATTACATAATATTTCATTTAATTACCTAATTCATAACATTATCAACTAACAACAACAAACTACCAACTAATCAACACAATTCTCATTCCAACACAAAACCCCAATCCTTAATCATCAACCTACCCAATTCCCATTATAAAACCCTTTAAAGATGGAATAATTCCACCCTTACCTTGGTTTTAACGAGAATTTCCTCTTCCTCATGGATTCTTCTCTTCGACCTTAGCCATTTCTCTTCTTCTCTCTTCTCAATTTCACGATCGTTCTTCTTTCTCAGAATACGATTGTTTTTCTCTTCTTACAACATAATCCCTTAGACCAACTTAGAGATTTCCACATTTACCCTAACTAATTTCACCAAAATACCACCTTACCCCTCACCTCATATTTTTGAATTATTTATTTTCACTTAATAATATAATTATCCACCACAATATAATTCTCAAATTAAAATGATATTCAATAATATATTATTCTTCCACGCACTAAAACACAATATTCCAAATAAAATAATTAAATTAAATTCGGGGCGTTACAACTCTCCCCCACTTAAAAAAGGTTTTCGTCCTCGAAAACTTACCTCAAGCAAAAAGATTCGGATATGACTCCCGCATCTTGCTCTCTAATTCCCAAGTCATGTGCCAACGACAGCTCCTCCCCAAACCACGTTCCCAAGGAAAATCTCACCCAGAGGGTTGTATTGTTGAATGATACATTGTTGAAGAAGCGGTTGAGTTTTGTACTGAATATTTGTCCAACATTCAATTGATTGGACTCCACAAAGCTCATATTTTCGAGAAAAAAGGGAAGGTAACAAATTAATTGGAAATAAAATTATAACAGTATCAAGGGATGAACGGGATCAAGTGCATTTGTATGTTCTGCACAATGATAATGAGGTTGAGCCATATGTTGACATGCACAAGGATGTACTCCGAAGGTTAAATCCGAACAGAAATGAAAATTGGATAGTACGAGAGCACAATAAAAGTTTTATACAATGGTTAAAGGATCATATTTATTCGAAGCACTCTTCAGATCCTGCTTCGGTAACATAAAGGTTGAGATGTTTAGCATATGGTCCAAGTTTGCATGTGTTTTCTCATAGCGCATACACAATTAATGGATACACATTTTATACCAAAGAACAATATGATAAGAGTACTATGCAAAATAGTGGTGTCACCGTGCTAGCTGAAGCAATGCATATATCAAGTATGAAGGACTTAAACCCCAAATATGAAAATTTGTCATATTTTGGAGTTATTGAGCACATTTGGGTGTTTGATTACGAGAAGTTTCAGATTCCCATCTTTGGTTGCAAGTGGGTAAATAGTAGTGTCATACAAATGGATAAGTCTGGATTTTTGCAAGTGGATTTTACTAGGGTGGGGTACAAAGATGAGCCTTTTATTCTAGCATCTCAAGCTAAACAAGTGTTCTATGTCAATGACTCGACGAGTACGAAATGGTCTGTAGTGCTTTTATCTAACAGAGTGGTTGATGATAGCGGTGTAGATCAATGTGATATTAATGTTAAGAATGAGTGATGCATTAGACGAAATGAGCTGAATAGAAATGATCAAATGAGGGAATTTGGATTAATTCATCCGTATGCATTGCTAAGAAACAATTAATTCATATTCCAACAAAGAAAAGAAAGAGATGTTAGTGAAAGAGGTAATATAATAAAATGTTATATATTATGTCATTTTCAATAAATTTATATGTTTTTCCTAATTTTTCCTAATTTATATTTAATATTCTTGGTTTCTTTATTTTTCATTCTCAATTACTTTCATTATAATTTATATTTAATATCCTTGGTTTCTTTATTATAGGTTAGATATAGCCACTAACGATGATCACCCACATGATGATGATTTTATGCATTAAGGAGGTAATAAAAAGGTATCTACGGAAGACGAGATTAAAAGAGGCATAACAGTGATGAAGAAAGGGATCCATGGTAGATACCGAGGCATCATTTTAGATGTGCATTGGAGCCCACATGGGCAGCTTATAGAACCTAACAGTCATACCTTGACTAGTTTCATTGGTGCACTAGTAAGGAATGAGATTCCAATTACTTGTGATGATTGGAGAAATAAACATTTGAAAGAAGCCAAAGACAAACTCTGGAGTGAGATAAAGGTACAATAACTATGTCATTAATTATGCAAACTAATTATGTCTTTTAAATTACTTGTACTAACGCACAATGTGTATGTTTTTCTTAGAGGTGTTTCAACATCGAAGATGATAGAAGAGATTCTTGTCTTAAATTGGCCGGAAAGCTACTAAGAGGGTTTAGGACATTTTTATCATCCAAGTATCATAGGGATGAGGATTGTAATTATGTTGATGTGGAGCTTCCAAAGAAATATGAAAGTTTGATTTCACGAGAGGAATGGGACACATTTAAATCCAAACGAAAAACCCCAAAATTTAAAAGAATAAGTGAAACAAATCGGGAAAGAGCATCAAGTCCCGTGTATCCATACAGAAAAGGACGTGTCGGATATGGACGCTTAGAACAATCTATCGTAAGTATCTATAAATTGCAATAATATATTTTTCCATCATGATTCATATTTGATCATATTATTTGACTTAATGTGTAGTTGCAAAAGGAGAAAAGTTCTGAAACATCTCTTTTTGCACATGTTTTGTGGAAGGAAGCCCGTGTAGGTAAAACTGGAGTTGCTAAAGAAGATGTTCTACAAGTATATGAGAAATGTGTAAGTAGAACATTATTTCTTTAATTAAATCAAAACTTTATTAACAAATATTTGACAAATATTCGATATTCACCTGATTTTCAGGAGGCGCAATATCAATTTTTATCTCCAGATGATACTAGGAGCATACTTAGTCGGGCATTAGATGTCCGTGAGTATTCGGGTCGGGTGAGGGGTAAGATATTTGGGATCACTCTAACCTCCTTGATTATTAAAAAAGGAAAGGCTCCTAGTAACAAAGAACTTCGGCTAAAATTGGAAGCACTGGATGTTGAAGTTCGTGAATTAAGAAAAGAAAAAGAAAGTAGCGCTTCAGCATGTTTTAAAGATGGTTCGGAGAAAAACAGTATCAACTGTAACTTTCAACCGAATATTCTAAAGGTAATTATTTTTATTTTTATGATATTAGATTATTAGATTAAATTATTTAATTGACTTATATACACATTAACAATGTCACATTTATTATTGGTTTTAGGGCATTTCCCATTGTCAGCTATACTTATCGTCATCGACATATCAGATGGTTGGCAAGGGAAAAGTGTATAACATTGCGAATCAATCACTTCACATTAACCTCCTCCCTCCTGGATGTTTGAAAGTATCGGTTGAAATTTCTGTAGAGCCGAATGCATTATTACCATATCCCGACGATGTTTCGGATGCAACAACAGTGGAACAAGCAATAGGTTCGTTTGTTGCATGGCCGACAAGCCTCGTTATCGTCGGATATTAGGTATGCTTAAAACTATTATGAACCTTTGTTAACCTTAATGTGTAGATTCAAAGTTTTTACGCTAATTTTACTAACATTTTTTACATGGTAATGCTAATTAGACTCCAACAAGATCCAAAGGAAAAGATAAGGGGATTTTGCGGCATACCGAGTCTATTGTTTAAAAAAAAGAGGTACATCACATTTTTACGCGCATTTTACTAACATTATGAACCTTTGGTAACCATAATTTGTAGATTCAATGTTAAATTCGTGATCTTATACTTCATCTAACTAATTATATGATATGTAGCTTAATGGTAAGGAGATTAGCAATGTCTCCATACAAAAAAAGGTTGGTGTTAAGAAGACCACGACTAGAAATAAACCTACCTCCAAGTATTCGTCTTATACATATGGAGGAAGGTATTTTTGGCTTTGAAAATGAACAATCAATTGGTAATGAATAATTTTTGCATGTTTTTCGTCATGAAGAATTAGGCGTCAATGTTGTCAATATATACATAAGGTATATCTGATCTACTTTGTTATATTAATTGAATAACTTATTTACTTTATGTTTCAAATTAATAGTCTAATGTTAATGATGTTTTTATTTAAGGTTTTTGTATGACAAAGTGATGCGCCCAAGTGGGTTGGACGAAATATTTGCATTCCTAAGCCCCACAACCATCAACTTAACTTTAATCTTAAGTAACCCATATGAGGTCATGGTGTACGTACGCAATCTCTTCATTGCCAACAAAGATACGGAAAAGTTGTTCTTTTTACAATTTAATACCGGGTTAGATTTTTATTCTAAATTCATCTATTATAATTTTTTTGTATTTTGACGTCATGTAGAAAGTTTTCATCTAACATTTGTTTAATCTTATAGTAGACATTGGTTGTTGGTCGCAATTAATCCTTTTAGAGAATTTGTTTATTATCTTGACTCGTTAGGAAATGATTGGACAACATATTCGGATATGAAGAACATGATTGACACATAAGTAAGATTGTTCTAAATATTCATGTGTGTATTTATTTATTTATTTGTTTATGTGAATTGTTCTAAATTTTCATTTATATTTTATTAGCATTATACAAGCTTTTCGAGCCCAACGAGATATCCAAGTATCAAAGAGGAGAGCCAACAACATTACATGGATAAAAGTGGCGGTATATTAATTATCACATTTTTTATTATATTAGTGATGATACTTGATAAAAGTTAGGATTTATCCATATTTTCTTTTCATGTGTAGTGTCCTCGGCAACATAATGGTATAGATTGTGGATATATCATGTTGAGGTTTATGAAAGAAACTCTTTTTTTTTACCGATTAGATATTCCAATCGATGTATGTATTTCTAACTTATGAGTTATTTTAATATTTAACACATATTTCTCATATAATTAAATAGTTGAAACTAAATCCAACTATGTTATATTATTATGTAGTACTTTGATGAATTCAAGTGTGTATATTATTCAAGAGATCATTTGGAAGAAATTAAAGAGGATTGATGTCAATTTATTATGGAGCTCGGAGTGTTATAAGGTATATTGTACTCTTATTTTAATTGATGAAAATTTGGAGTATGTGTATGTAACTATAAAGATATTGATTATGACTTGTTTTAATTGATCAATTACAATATTTTTGTGTTGTTTCAGGTTATAGTATAGTTGGATGAAAATGTATAGCTCAGAGTGTTATCACTTTTTTGTTTATGTAGATTTCATTTGAAGCAAAATGTATAGTTGGATATGATTTGTAAAATCTATGTTTATATTTAAATTGATGCGTAAATTGGTATGTTTGTATAAATTGTTTCGTAGATATTGGTAATTGAAAATCTGATTGTTTTGTATATATAAATCGGTGCCTAAATTGGCACGTTTAAGGAAAATTTGGTACAAATTCTGGTTGGAATGAAAAGGTACAAATTTTGGTTTAAAAACCAGGTGAAAAATGTGGATACAAAACAGGTGCCTGTAATTTGTCAAATCCAGACAGCGCTTTTTAAAGGAAATTATTTTAAAATTTTTGTATACCTTAGATAGCGCTTTCAACCAAAAGCACTGTCTAAGGTGGGGTTTAGAAAGTGCTTTCATTAAAAGCGTTGTCTAAGGTGGGGTTTAGAAATCGCTTTTAGTGAAAGTGTTGTCTAAGGTATATTAAAAAAAGGCAAAAAGCGTTGTCTAAGGTGGGGTTTAGAAAGTGTTTTTGACAATATAAGTGTTGTATAAAGCACATTTAGACAACGCTTTTGACATTAACCAAAGCGTTGTCTAAACCTTTAGCAGCGCAAGTTTAGAAAGCGTTGTCTAAGGGCAAAAAAAGCGTTGTCTAATGTCTTTTATGGCATAGTGAATGCATGTATCAGTAATGAAGTATATTGAATAAGTAAATAAAAATCGTATAAGAAACCAAAAAATATGTATTGCAATCATATAAGAAACTGAAAAATGAATAGGTTTCAGATGAATTATTCCATGTATTATGAAGGATACTTGTATTGATAGAGTTTAATTTTAAGGATTGCAATGGTAAGGCAAAAAAATATTTACGATTTCCAAAATAGAAAAGAAAATATGAAAAGAAAAAAATTATGCAAGTTGAATCTTCTGTATTCCTTCACTATAGTTTGTGTAATATTTTCAGAGGAGGATAGAGAGAGGAGGATGTTTGCTAAGAGTAGGTTTTGGTTGAATCTAAGAATAAAAGAGAATATTTTTATTCAAAAAGCTTGTCTCAAGTGTCTTAATGACGGAGACAACAATAGCCGATTTTTTCATACTGTGATGAAGGAAAGAAAGAGGAGGAATCATATTGGGATTATAAATTATAATATAGGGGTTTTGGAGTCGGTGGAGGATGTGAAAGAAGAGGTGAAAAACCACTTTGCATCCAAATTCTTGGAAACAAATTCAGTTAGACCTTTGTTAAATAGGATGGAATTCAACTCTTTAAACTTGGAAGAGAAGATGTATCTTGATAGTCCTTTTTCGGAAGAGGAAATAAAGGGAGCGGTGTGGGAGTGTGACGGCTACAAAAGTTCGGGTCTAGATGGGTATACCTTATATTTCTTTAAAAAATGTTGGTATTTCCTTAAGGAGGACTTATTTCGCTTCTTCAATGATTTCCACTATTTTTCTACTTTACCTAAATCTATTACCTCCTCGTTTCTAACTTTGATCCCCGAAGAATGAGGTGCCTTTGGATCTTGATGACTATAGACCTATTTGCTTAGTCAGAAGTGTGTATAAGGTGATAGCTATGGTTTTGGCGGCTAGATTAAAGAAAGTCTTACATTTTTTAATTTCTAAATGCCAAAGCGCTTTTGTTCCAGGTAGGAAATTGTTAGATGGTGTTTTAGTCGCTAACGGGTTGGTGTATTTCACCAATAAAGAGAAGGTTGTAGTATCTCTCTTCAAGGTGGACTTTGAGAAAGCGTATGATAGGGTGAGTTGGAACTTTCTTATATTCATGATGACCAAGTTGGGGTTTGGGGCGAATTGGATGTGTTGGATGGAGGCTTTAGTGTTTACTAGTAAATTGTCCGTCTTGGTTAATGGTAGTCCAACAAAAGAATTTATGGTGGAAAGAGGTTTGAGGCAAGGTGATCTGCTATCCCTGTTTCTTTTTGTGATGGTAACGGAAGGTTTGACTATGTTAGTTAGAAGGTCGGTGGAGTTAGGAGAGTTTACGGGTGTAACGGTTAATCGGAAGTGTTTCCTTGATATATTACAATTTGCGGACGATACTATTTTGATTGGTGACGGGAGTTGGAAGTACTTATGGGCCATTAAGTCGGTTCTTAGAGGTTTCGAATTAGTTGAGGGATTGGGTATCAATTTCCACAAAAGCAAATTGATAGGCATTAATACTTCAAAAAAATTTCTTGAAGCGGCGGTTTTATTTTTGGCTTGTAAGGTGAAATCTAAAGAATTCAACTTTCTCGGCATACCGATTGGTTTTAATCCGAGAAGGATTTCAACTTGGTCCTTTCTTTTAACTAAGATGAAAAAGAGGTTGGCTTGTTGGCATAACCGTTTTTTAAGTTTGGGAGGCAAATTAACCCTTCTTAAATCGGTTCTTGGTAGTCTTCCAATAGTTTACTTATCCTTTTACAAGGCTCCGGTAAAAGTGAGGAAGGAAATTATCAATCTTCAAAATAGTTTCTTGTGGGGTATCCCTAGCGAGAAGAAGAAAATTCATTGGAGCAATTGTGACTCTCTTTGCTTTCCGTTTGAAAAAGGAGACCTAAATCTCAAAAGTCTAGGAGATTTTAATAATAGTCTCCTTCATAAATGGATGTGGAGGATTCTTCTCGGCTCGAAGGATCTTTGGTGTCAAATCCTCAACGCGTGATATGGTGATGTTTGTTTATTTGTTTCGGGAAGCGACTTGTCGAGATCTAATTGGACTTTCGCTTCATCTTAGTGGAGTGATATCTTATCCTTGTCAAAAAAATCATTACGAATACACTTTCATGGATAATTGTCATTTCCTAATTGGGAATGGTTATCATACCCCTTTTTGGTTTAGAGATTGGACGGGCAAAGGTTGCTTGAAGGAGCTTTGTTCGAAATTGTTCTCTTTATCTAGTCTTAAAGATGTTTAGGTGGCGGCGATGGGAGGATGGATAGAAGGGAGATGGGAGTGGGGCAACCTTGGTTTAATTAACTTTGCTTCTAATTTTGCAGGAACAGCTTTGAATGTATCCATTCATAATGCCACTGGTAGTATTTGGAATGGAATAGAGTTCCATGATGGTCTTTTTAGGCCTGCGGTTCAGGATGATATTTGTGTTTTTGATAACAACAGGGATATTTTGATGGGTGGTTCTGTCATCAACAGTGTGCAATTGTTAGGTGGCCATATAGAAGACGGTAGCAACATTACAGCAAGCTGGAGATCTTCGAATCCAACAGAATTTTTGCAGTACCATCCAACAGAATTTTTGCAGCACCACATTGTTGGTCAGCGGATTACGTATCCTGCATTAGTGCATTCCCAGCAGACTAGCTATCCAGTTAACAAGTTTCCAAGTGCAGCAGGTGTTATTTCTGCCAGTCTTATAGCAGCAGATGGCATTGGTAATGGTTTGGGAGTGCCGACTTCTCGTGATATGTAGCAATCAGTTCTGGTTCACCAGTGTTAGACGATAGCGTGGATCTAGAAGGGGGTTGAATAGATCCCTTTTTCAAAATTTATTTTTCAAAAATTAATTGAAAATGTATTACGGAAGTTTCCCGGAAAATCGTCTAATAAAAATTGAAGTCACCGGAGATCGGATATACGCTTTAAACCAAATGGGAATAGAATGTTGACAAAGTGAATTAATACAACACAAAAGATTCACTTGATAACACCACAATTGATAAACTACTCTTAACAATGATATAGAGAAAGAAAATAAGCAAAAACTAATTGATTTTGTGTGGTTTGACTTTTTGAGAAACACTTGGTGTGCAATATACTAAGTGTGATTTTGTTGTATCAAGTAATGCAGAATTTTTCACAAAGTAGCTATCACTTTTGAGTGCAACAATTTGTCAAACACCTTGAGTGCACTACTTAGACACACCAGAACTTTTAGAACACACAAAATCAAAGTATGCAAACGTAAAAGGCGAGAATAGTAAAGAAGACAAGGAATTTATTTAGGCAGTTCATTCGTCGTCCTCGCTCGAAGTACTCTGCCCCCAATTCACAATCGACAATTTTATTAAAATTGCAATTGTTTTACAAGAAGAAAATAAATGAACCAACAAACCAATTTGTGTTGAATGTGCTGTCAAATCTTCTTCTTATCCCTTGATTCAAAGTCGAATCAAGACCTCCACGCGTGTCGAGAAAGCCTCCGGTTAATTGCTCCCTTCTTGCAAGGATATATGATCCTTCAAACTTTGAGCCCGGTTGAGTTTCTTCAACACTTGTGAACCTATAAAGATCTTCGCAATCCTCCGTCTACCGTGATATGAAAGAACGATCCACTTTATCTTCAATCTACCTCACTCAACTGAATGTACGAATGATGGTTGTATGCAAAAACCCCCAAACCTTCTATGATCTTGGAGGAGAAAACCCTTCAGATTTTTCCAAGTAAAACCCACACTCTCAAAACCCAATCTGAAATCTCTAATTCATGATTGAACGTTATCTTTGAAACTAACACCTTGATCAACAAAGATTATTGTGTGTGATTGTTGATGGATGCAAGGAAGAAGAAGATGAAGAGAGAAGTGTGTATATCTTTCACTTTTCTTGTTAACCTCTCAAAAGAAATACAAACAACTATTTATAATGGTTAGTTTATGATAGAAAAATATAAAGCAAGATTTAATAAAAAAATGATAGTTACAGGAATGAGTCTGCTCAAATCAGCAAATGAGTCGGCTCAAAATACTGGATGAGCCGGCCAAAAATGGGGGAAGGCATCCTGTTGAGACCCGCACACATTTGGGAGAAAAACAATTAAATGAGTCGGCTCATGAGGAGTTTTGAGCCGAGTCATACATACCCAATGAGCCGGCCAAAATTTGACCTCAGGCAGCCTGTTGGGACCCACGAGGATTGAGCACAAAACACACTAAATGAGTCGGATCATGGTGGAATTTGAGTCGTCTCATTCAGTTTATTTTCACAAAAATGATATTTCTTCCTTTTTCTTTGTGACCCAAGCACACTTTCAATCATGTCAAGTTTTTGACTCATTCAAAATCCATGCCATGTCTCACAAACTCCCCCTTTTTGATGATGGCAAAAACTTGATGAATTAGTCACCATATGTTTCTAAGCTCCCCCTGAATGTATGCCACAAACATGATATATTCTATGCTTTCAATATCATCCCCCCCTTTGACAATATCAAAAAGAAAAATATATTCATGAGTAACCAAAAACAAATATCATGCTAAGCATATGTTCAAGATGAGATACCAATTGCAATAATCGCACACATTCACAAACACGCAATTTGGAAGAACGTGAAAAACATATTCGAAAATAAAAAAAAAGGCTAAATAGGAAGTAGTAAAACAATAGAGATATGAATTCATACATAATCAAACAATTATCCATTATCCATAACAAACCATAAAGAAACTACATTAACAACAAAACCAAAAACAAAAGAAATGAAATGGGATGCAATGATTCTCTCAGTATTGGGGATTACGACCCCGATTGGATGGATAACCTCGATGGAAGTGATAGGCTGAGAGTCATCCATATCAGCTTTGGTAAATTGAAGGAAATTGCTATTGAGGGAGTTAAACGCAGTATATTGGGAGGCTAAATGAGCTTGCAATTCTGTATACTGAGTGTCCTGAACGGAAACATAAGCAGCAAACTCCTTATCTTGTTCATTTAATCGTATTTCTAATTCCGAGTATCTTTCAGTTTGAGTTGTGTAATTGGCTTCCTGCTGAAGTTGCATATTCTGAAGCAAAGCCATAATGCTAGACGAAACATCTTGTTGTGGTTGAGATGGAGGAGGAGATGGAGAGGAAATCGAGTAGTCGTGGTGGTCCAGCCTGTGTATTGCCACTCACCCCATCCTTGATTTGCATAGGATGCAGAATCATTAGATGGAATAACATTCCACCCTTCATTGTCAGTGGACAATTCATCATTTGGAACATTCCCTTTATTTTGATCCTCAAGATCTTCGCCTTCAGAATTTTCTTACAACTCATGATTAAAATCACCTCTTAAAAGATATCTATACCGTTTCTCCTTAGGATCTATTTTGTTGAAACCAATTTGTGTCAGATATGGAAATCATAGGTAAGTCGTTACCAACAATTTCTGCTTTGTTGATAATAGCCTGAATAATTGATGGATAAGCAAGAGAACTCCTTTCTTTTCCTTTAGAGAAAATATACGACTAGAGAAATAATGTTGCCAGTTAACTTTTACCTTATTCTGGAGAATGTAGATCAAATGAACTTCAACCATGTCGATGCGGGAAAAGCCTCCTTTCTTTGGACGTAAATTGTGTGACATTATCCAATGAAGAATGTGATCTAACGGCTTAACCTTTCCAGTGGTGGTTGAATTTGAAAACAAGTTAGAATTGACAACTGAGTCAGATAATGGGTCTTTAAGCATACCATTTAATTCCGAACGAAATATATAGTTCTCCACTTGAGATGAATCAGTCATCAAGATGCTAGCTTCCTCAGGATCAATGTGAAATACGTCTTTCCAAACTTGAGCATTTACACCAAACATTCTAGTGCCCATACGAAAATTAAACTCAAATCCTTTAAATGTCCCTACCAGTCTAGCATAAAACATCCTTACTAAATCCTCATTATAATTTTCATGACAAGAGAGAAAAGGGTTGATACCATGAAAATCTATCAGTTCAACAATGTGAGGAATATGCATTTGATTGGTTGTCGTTCTAAAGTACATATATTGAGGAACAATTTTCCTATTCTTGAACTTTTTATTGTAAACTTCAACCAAATCAAAAGGAAGAAGAGATAGAGCATTTACTGGTAGAGAGGATTGTGATGAAGAACCCCGTGACCTTTTTCATGTAGCTCTTGAAGCCATTATTGAGGATGATGAAGAGATTTGAGACTTTAAGTGAGAAATGGGGGTTTAGGGTTTGTTGAGACAATTGAGAGAATATGAAATGATAATGAGATGAAAATGTGATTTTAATGAGTTTTGATGATTAGAATTCATAAACAAATTTAAATGAAAGTCAAAAAGTGGTATGAGGCAATTGATGTGCCGACCTAGGGGCATGGAATGCAGACGGCGCGTCTTTTCAAGACAGCCAAATGTCATATGAAACGACAATGATCCGGCTCAAAACTGACAGTGAGTCGGCTCAAATCAAATTTGAAATGAGTCGGCTCAACTAGCAAGAAGGTCGACCCATAAGGTTCTATGAGGTGACTCATGAGTCGGCCTGTTGGGACCCGACAATTTTGAATTAACTTTTTCACTAAAATGCACTTAAAACACGTCAAATCATTATAATATCACATTACATGTTAATCAAATGACATACAACCACTTATAACCAAAAGAAAATAAGGGATAAATAAAATCACAAACACAAGCATAGTCACACCATACATATTATATACCATGGATGAATAGAGAAAATCAAGGATCAACGAAGTGATTAGAGACAAACTAAGTTTAGAAGGATATTACCTCGAATATATATATGAAAGTGAAGGAAAATAATACTACATTAAAAGAGAAGTTAGTCACAAGATAAGGTAAGCCAAACAATAATATATGACAATTCAAAGATTATCAAGATCGATCTGAAATGTTAAGAACACCAAGTTCCCTACGAATATGAAAGAAAGGTTTGGTAGCAAGTGATTTTGTAAAAATGTCAGCAAGTTGATTCGAACTTTCAACATGCTCAAACACCACATCACCTTTCTCTATATGATTGATGCGTGTTTTTTGCAAGTGTACAAACACGTCAGAGTAATATAAAAGATTGTTGAATCCACAGAGACCAAGTGTCAATCTATCGTACCTGTTGTTATGGTGTGTATCTAAGGCAACTGAATATAAGGGTTTTAAGGAATGCACAATGGTAAATAAAATAATAATTTTAAACAATTAATAAAAGACAGGCTCGAATTTAATTCACATAATCAATTGATAATCCAGTACTTGTTAATAGAACTACTTATGGGCAATGTTTTCCACTTTGAAAAGAACTAATTTAACAGGAACTGTCGCTTTCGCGTATTCAGAACCGAGTTGTACTCTCTAATCAACCCCTCCTATTGTCACGGATAAAAAGGTGCGTACTGCGTTAGAGTAGTAAACCTATTTTTAAGAAATATAGTATCTTAACTAAGTTGAAAAGTACTTTAAGCTGGATTTCTTAGCAAAAAGAGGTTCTCACGAACCAGACTCTAAACTTCTTAACGCGTCCGCAAATCGTTTTAAAATCTCTTTTCTTTTTAATCTAAAAACTCCTAATGAACTAGACAAAGCGCTTTTGGATGTTTTTGAAATAGTTAAAAACAATTACTAAAATTGAAAGATAAAATAGCCCTTAAGTGTTTCCACGAACAATTGTACGGATTACTGGTTCAATTACGATCCTTACATTCTAACCTTTATGAATTTAGTTAGACATGGTAAAGTAAAAGTTATTTTTAATATTTTTCATAATAGTAATTAGTGTGAGGGCGGAAAGTAAATAAAAGTAGTGCGAGTGCGGAAAGTAAATAAAAGTAATGCGAGTGCGAGAAATAAAGGTATTTAAAGCGAGTGCGGAAAATAAACGAAAGTAGTGCGAGTGCGAGAAATAAATAAAGTAAAGCGAGTGCGGGAAAATAAACGAAAGTAAGGCAATGCGGAAAATAAATAAAAGTAAAGCAATGCGGAAAAATAAAATACGAACTGGAATTAAAATGGCGGCAGGATTAACTTCCTCCCAGAGTGCTCAAAAACTCGATCACACAGACGTATACAGACTCGATCACTCGATTGCAGTAACACCCTGATGTGGAATGATAACTACTTTAAAACTGATATATGCCTAAGAGATTCTAAGTTTGGATGATTGAAAACGAAAATCTAAGGCCCTATTTATAGGAAAACAAATAGCAAGAAAAGACCAGGATGCCCCCTCCACTAAAAAGTGGAGGGAAAAGTTTTGGCCTTGTGGCGCCCGCCACATGCACATGGCGCCCGCCATGAGACTAATAGGGAATGAGAGAGTGGGGATCATGGGTCTTGGCAGTTGTGGAGTGGTCTTGAGACGTGGCCACGTCATGGCAGACCCCATGGCGCCCGCCATGGTGGATGCCGTAAGTGTAAAAAGCTGAATTTCTTGGTTTTCGTCCGTTTCCACTCCTTTTCGCTCCTTTTCTCGATTTAGGCCTCGATTACATAGAAAACCTGAAAATAAAGAAAAACCAAGTAATAACATAACAAAATAACAATAAAAGCTAAGAATGCATGCGAAATCGGAGTCAAAAATACGGTGAATTTTAGTGTTATCAATGATCTCTAAGAAAATGATGTCTTATTTCAATATGCTTAGTGCGCGAATGAAGGATCGGATTTTTGGTAAGATTGATTGCACTAGTGTTGTCACACAAAATTGGAATTTGTTTAAGAGTAATATTGAAGTCAAGTAATTGTTGTTTTAGGCATAGAATTTGGGCACAACAATTTCTGGCTGCAATATATTCTGCCTCTGCAGTTGACAAATCAACCAAAACTTGCTTTTTGCTATGCCAACTAACAAGAGAGTTTGAAAAAAAAATGGCAAGTTCCACTAGTGCTTTTCCCATCCACTTTGCAACCGGCAAAGTCGGAATCGGAAAAACCTACCAAGGAGCAATCACTACCCTTAGGATACCATAGACCAAACTTAGAAGTACCACAAAGGTACCTAAGTATGCATTTAACTGATTTTAAGTGTGATTCCTTAGGGCACGATTGAAATCTAGCACACATACACACATTAAACATAATATCTGGACGTGATGCGGTAAGCTAAATAAGAGATCTGATCATACCTCGATATCTTTTTATATCCACATCCTTACCATTTTCATCACGATCAAGACTAGCAGCAGTAAGCATTGGTGTATCAATGGGCTTGGAATTTGTCATATCAAACCTTTTGAGTAGCTCATTGAAATACTTTGTTTGACTTATGAATGTCCCATCTTCAAGTTATCTAATTTGGAGTTCGAGGAAAAAGTTAAGCTCCCCCATCATACTCATCTCAAATTCACCTTGCATGGAATTTGAAAATTCTTTGACTAACTTCATATTAGTAGATCCAAAAATGATATCATCTACATATACTTGAATTAATATAGAGTGATTTCCTTCTCATTTAATAAAGAGTGTAATGTCAACTTTTCCTCTTGAAAAACCTTGATTGGTCAAAAATTTACTTAGGCGCTCATACCAAGCTCTAGGAGCTTGTTTGAGACCATGCAAAGCACGTTTAAGCTTGTATACATGATTTGGTTTTTCATCGTTTTCAAATCCGGGAAGTTGACACACATATACCTCTTCATTTATATATCTGTTAAGGAATGCACTCTTAACATCCATTTGATATAATTTGAAATTCTGTGAACATGCAAATTCAAGTAGAAGACATATAGCCTCGAGGCGGGCAACAGGAGCATAAGTTTCCTCATAGTCTATGCCTTCCTCTTGGTTATACCCTTGAGCAACAAGACGGGCCTTATTGCAAATGATGATACCATTTTCATCCAAATCGTTCCTAAATACCCATTTAGTGCCAATCACTCGATGATCTCACGGAGGTGGAACAAGGTCCCAAACCTCATTTCTTTTAAGCTGATTTAGTTCATTTTGCATGGCTAGAAACCAATTTTCATCGAGTAAGGCCTCTTTGGTGTTTTTAGGCTCAATTTGAGAGATGAAAGCATGATAAAAACAAAAGTTACTTATCCTTGATTGAGTGATAACACCCTTTGAGATATCTCCTATAATGTTGTCGATAGGATGGCCTTTTGATGTTTTCCATTCCAATGGTAGATCATTTTGGGTTGATGCTTGATTTTTGTTCTGGGCAGGCCCAACTCCCAAAATTGGGCCAAGCGAACTGGCATTGTGGCACGCTCGGCGTCGAGCACAACGTCAAGAATAACGGTCCTTGTCGACCAAATCCATACCGACCAGGACGAAGTCTTCCAACAGCTAGTTTTGACTGTTACCTATTCGTACTGATTCCGCGATCCGCGCCCAACGGTTTGAACCAATAATCATCCACTTGGACCAGTATATAAACCCTCTCATTTGAGAGGGTCAGGTATTCAATTCCCTGACCTTAATTCTCGTACTTGCTCACTCTTTGCTCAGTGTCTTACTTCAGCATCATAGTGCCTTGTAGGTACACCCCCCTCCTCTCCTTATCAATCGTCCTTCAACAACGCTCGACGCCAGCCATATCGGATCCTGATCTCCAGGTACGATCAGGTGGCGCTGTCTGTGGGAATTCTGATTTCCCCGTTCTTCTCTCTCAAAGTCTTCAAGAACCAAAGTTTTTATCAAGGTCCATGGTTGCTCGAGACAACAATCCGGACAACCGGTCGAACAACAGCATGATCCTCACGCAACGTGAGAGCAACATTCATCATCCTCCGCACGAGGAAACCGTGCAAGATCACCCAAACGGGAAGACATACTCACCTTTTCCCGACTGCGACCAACCTCTGGAGAGTCGCCCGAAAGTTCCTTTTCCCCCGACTCCTTCAGGATCTGATTTCGCAGCGCTAGCCGAAATTCTGAATCAGACAAATTTGTTGCTCCTCGCCCATGACGAGAAAATTGCTCGTCTCGAGGACAATAATTGTCGACCCCGGTCTCCCGCAAGACACCAAAGAAGGTGTAGTCCTTCACCTCCCAAGAGAAAGAGGAAAGGACGCTCGACGAATCTACTGCTGACAAACGGTCCCGACCATCTCCTCCTCGATCTTCCCCTCCAAGAAAATCAAGAAGGAGCAGATCAAGATCCGCATCACCCCGACGAGCAAAGAAGCGCGCGCCCAGGTCCCCTTCATTCAATTCTAGCGACGATGAAGACATCAGGGGCCCCCTCTCGTCAGAAATCATGGCGGATAAACTCCCAAGGGGTTTAGAAAAACCCCTACCATTAGGCTCATATGACAGGCTCATATATCAGTCCAGGTATTCACCACGGACGACATGAAGAAGTACTTGCTGGAACGGGGACTACGCCCATCGACCGATTTCCACCAAGCGGTTGGCATCGAGACCCCGGCCACCCTTGACGCATTCTTGTTGAAAGCCCAAGCTTACATCCAATATGAGGAAAAACAAGCAGCTAGCTCCGTCCGAGACGCCCGGCGTCGCGAGGACGCGAAACCCCACCGGGTCGATGAACCCTCGACATCTCGTCGGGGAGGAGACAAAAGAAAGGATGATCGCTCCCGTGAACCGCGAGAGCACAGAGGACCCGTCGGCCGATTTCATGAATATACTCCCCTCCTGGCCCTCAGGGAGAAGATCTTGTCCAAATGTGCCAACTCAGAATTCAGGCAAGCAGGGGTACGCTTTCCGAAGCAGCTGCCTAGCAAACAGGGCACGGACAAGACGAAGTACTCCAGATTCCACAAAAGTCACGGCCATAATACCGAAGACTGCATCCATCTCAAAGATGCAATCGAAATACTTATTAAAGACGGGCACCTCAAACAATTTACCAAATCGAGGGACACCCCTCGACAAGAAGCGCAGGAGACTCAAAAGATCGAGGAGGCTATGCCCATTCCAGCAGATGGGAACATGCAGGTCGCCCTGAGCATCTATCGCCCGGAAGATTTCTTCCTGCCCGATCACACGGGGAGCCCGAGATATTTTTCCTCCCGCAGCCCATGGGAGACCTTTCCATCTGCAATGGTCATCTCGGGGGGAGGTTTTAACAAAATCACGGTCGGATCCGTAAAGAGGAAATTCGACCAACTGATCGCGAAGGGCCCCGCACAGAGCGCGACCCTGGATCCACCAAGGGAAGGCTCAGTACCCCTTGCCTTTTACCGGGAGGAACTCTTAGGAGGGGCGCCAAATGGCAGCATGCCACTACTCATCCGGGCACGAATGGAAAATTTTGATGTGAGGAGAATCCTAGCGGACCAAGGTAGCTCCTGTGACATCATGTACTCCCAATTATTTTCAACACTCCAGTTGAATGAAACACACCTGACTCCATACGTCGGATCAAACTTACAAGGTTTCAACGGAGCAGTCTCCCGACCATGGAGCTACGTCGATCTCTTCGTCACTTTTGGGGCATCCGAGACCGCCTGAACTGTTCGCGTCCAATTCTTGGTCGTGGATTGCTCGTCGTTGTACCAATGCATTTTGGGACGACCGACATTGGCCGAGCTAATCGCTGTTCCATCCACCGTCCACCTAAAGATGAAGTATTATACTACTTCGGGCAAAGTTGCTACGCTGCACGGTGACGTCGAAGCTGCCCGCCGATGTTTTGAAGCAGCATCCAGAGGTCTTAGCTCGATATCTTACCAGCCAAACCCATCAACACTGACTTCGCCAAATACTCCATAAACATCCAAGGCTTTTCCTCAGGTGGACTCAATCGATCTGGACTTCAGGTTCTCAGACGACAACGAGGGCATTCAAAGGCCGACCGATTCACTTTCCTGGCCAATTCCAGACGGAGAACTCGAGCTGATTCCTTTGGGAGATGATCCGACTCGGTGCATCAAGATCAGGGCACATCTGCCCGACTTGGCAAAACGACAGTTAGAGGCATGCCTCAAGGGAAACGCAGATCTGTTCGCTTGGAGCGCCGCAGAAATGCCAGGGCTCGATCCTGAGACGGCCTGTCATCACCTCTCCATCGACCCAACACACAAAGCAGTCTCCCAGCGTAGGAGGAAGCAGTCGACCGAGAAAACCAGAGCGGCCGAATCTGCTGTTAAAGACCTCCTAGAGGCAAAATTTGTAACCGAGGCCAGGTACACAACTTGGCTCTCGAATGTTGTACTTGTCAAGAAATCTAATGGAAAGTGGAGAATGTGTGTTTATTATACTGATCTTAACCGGGTGTGCCCGAAAGACGCATATCTTTTGCCTAACATCAATAAAATGGTCGACAATTCATCCGAATTCAAGCTATTGTCCTTCATGGACGCCTACTCGGGGTACAATCAGATACCCATGGCCGACAAAAAATACACGGCCTTCATGACCGAATCGGGAAACTACTATTATAATGTCATGCCCTTCGGTTTAAAAAACGCGGGCGTGATATATCAGCGCATGATGAATAAGGTATCCCGGGCAGAAATCGGGGATATGCTTGAGGTGTACATGGATGACATGATCGTCAAGTCTCAGCAAGAGACGGACCACGCGTCCCACTTACGAAAGGTATTCGATCAAGCCCGGAAATGCAAAATGCGTTTCAATCCTGAAAAGTGCACGTTTGGGGTCCGAGCAGGGAAGTTCCTCGGATTCTATTTAACTGAACGAGGTATTGAAGCCAATCCTGACAAATGTCGGGCATTCGCAGAACTTCCTACCACTAATTCTAAAAAATCCATACAATCGTTGAACGGGGTCCTCGCTTCCCTCGCACGATTTGTGGCAAAATCCGCTCAGCACGCCCTCCCCTTTTACAAACTCCTCCGCAAAGAGGCTACCTTTGAATGGACGGAGGAGTGCGAGCTAGCCTTGTCCCACTTAAAAAAAGTGTTATCTGAGCCCCTAGTTTTGTCCAGGCCTAAAGAAGGGGAAACACTTTACCTCTATCTCGCCGTAGCAAACGAGGCCGTAAGCGCGACCCTCATACGCGACCTACCCGAGGGACAAAAACCTATCTACTTTACGAGCAAGGCACTCCACGGCCCCGAACTTCGATACCTCCAGGTAGAAAAGGTGGCCTTGACCCTCCTTTTTGCAGCTAGAAGACTACGACATTATTTCTTAGCCCACACCATCATCGTAAGAACAGACCAACCCATAAGACAATTACTCGGTCGACCATATATGGTCGGGCGAATGCTAAAATGGTCGTTGGAACTGTCCGAATTAGACATCAAATTCAAAGGGAGACAAGCTCTCAGAGCTTAAGCACTGGCCGACTTTGTAGCAGAACTCACTCTCACCGAGCAGGAGCCGAAATCTCCATCCAAATGGACCATCTTCGTGGACGGAGCATCTGGCCCGGCGGGTAGTGGAGCTGGAGTTATCTTGGAAAACGAAGAGGGAAGCATCATCGAAGTATCTTTAACTTTATCCTTCCCCACATCCAACAACCAGGTGGAATACGAAGCCTTCCAGGCAGGCATACGGCTCGCAACCGACCTGGAGGCAGAAGAAATCACAATTTGCACAGATTCCCAGCTAGTCGCTAGCCAAGTCCGAGGAGATTTCCAAGCCAAAAATGAAAACATGGCCGAATACCTGGCCCTTGTAAAAGACGAACTAAAACGGTTCACAAGCATAGAGGTCAAACACGTTCCGCGAGAGAATAATACACGGGCTGATATCCTTTCCATGTTGGCAAGCACTAAAAAGAAAGGAAACAACAAATTCGTCATACAAAAAGTGCTCCCCTGACCAAGCATTGGACAATCTTCAACCCACTTAGACATTAATCTCGTAGGTGATGCCAACTGCTGGATGACCCCAGTGTTTAACTATCTAATCAAGGGTGAGTTACCGGCAGACCCGAAAACGGCCAGCACCGTGCATCGAAGGTTGTGCTCGTACTCCCTGGTCGGTGGACGTATGTATCGTAGAGGGTTCTCTACACCATTCCTCAGGTGAGTAGAGGAAGAAAACGTCCAACACGTACTAAGAGAGGTCCACGAAGGAATTATCGCACAACACCCAGGCGAACGAGCGTTAGCCCGAAAGATTCTCCGGGCAGGATACTATTGGCCTACACTCCAGCACGACGCGAAAGAACACGTAAAAAGATGCGACAAATGCCAATGACACGGGGACGTACACGTAGCACCCCCTACCGAGCTAAAATCGTTATCTTCCCCGTGGCCATTTGCGTGGTGGGGGATGGATATCTTAGGGCCATTCGTCGTCGGATCCGGCCAAAATAAATACCTCATTGTGGGCGTCGATTATTTCACCAAATGGATAGAAGCTGAGGCCTTGGCCAAAATTACTGCACTAAACATACTACGCTTCTTCAAGAGGAGCATCCTCGCTCGGTTCGGGGTACCGCTCGCCATTGTAACCGATAACGGTACCCAATTCACCGATAGACATTTCAAAGAATTTGTTGCGTCAGTAGGAACAAAACAACACTTTGCTTCAGTGGAGCATCCCCAAACTAACGGACAAGCAGAAGCTGCAAATAGAGTAATCCTAAGAGGTCTAAAACGAAGACTAGACGAACACAAGAAATATTGGGTCGAGGAGTTGCACAGCGTGTTGTGGGCATATAGAACCACTCCCCACTCAATGACCGGTGAATCCCCGTTCCGATTGGCATATGGGACCGAAGCAGTGATCCCCGTGGAAATGCACATCCGATCCAGACGAACAGAGTCCCCGATGGACCTAGACACCAACTCCGAAGCTTTAAGAGACGATCTTGACCTGGTCGAAGAAATCGGATCAGAATCTGCTCTCCGAGAAGCCACTCTCAAACAGAAAATAGCGGCTCGATACGATTCTAAAGTCATAAGACGAGCATTCGAGGTGGGTAGTCTCGTTCTAAGAAGAAATCATAGAGATTCCCGCAAAGGAAAACTAACTCCTAATTGGGAAGACCTATATCGCGTCCGGGCAAAGACCGAAAACGGAGCCTATTATTTAGAAAATCTACACGGGGAAGAACTTGCTCGGCCGTGGAACGCCGAGAAGCTCAAGCAATATTACAGGTAATACATTAAAAGATGACTTTTAGGACACATTTCTCCTTCATACATATCAAAGGTGGGAGTCTTGAACTTGGGAGGTATCACTAGTCCAGATACAAGACACATCTCTCTGGCAGCAACACCAAATATCTGGTCACCTTCAACTGCTCTCAATAGTATCCAAATTCTCTCACAGTCTCTCGTGTCTCTCATCACCGTCTTCATACATGTCTGGCACATCATACACCTGATGAGGATCGTTGAAGTAAGGTTAAAGACGGGTGTGCACAACATTTGGTGTAAAATTAGGAACCATACATGATCTACCTCAGTAGTCAACGGAACGGTTTGTTGAGTGGTATATCATTGAGGAGGAGGTACAAACCCTTGAGGAGGAAGTACAACCCCTTGGGGAGGAGGTACAAACCCTTGAGGAAGTCCAAAAGGAGGCCAGGTTGCAGTAGTAGTGATCGATGGTGGAGGGTCAGTCGCCGAAGTGACAATCTCAGAAACCACAGTAAGTTGGCTATCCATCTTTGCTCGAATGACTTGTAACATTTCCATAATTTGGCCCATATTTCCGCGAAGATCAGTAAGCTCCTCATTAACTTTGTCCATCTTCGGGTCTCTTTTAGCCATTTTCTTTCGGGCCTGAGCTCGAGTGAAGTATTTGCGTGAGATCCTTAGTGTGACAGCTGGAAAGGAGGTGACGGGAATGAGTTTATTTGACGAATGCAAATGCGATGATGCACGCATGAGTGAAAAAAATGCAAATTTTTCAAGGAACTTAAGAAGTCAATTCAAACACCAAAATGGCAAAAACTTTCCTTTTCTTTTTTTATTTTTAAGAGTTATAAACTGAAGTCCATTCATGGTAAAATGGTGATGTTTGTAATAGACGTCTCTTTGTTCCTTGAAGACCTTGTTAAAATGATGCGTATGATGTTGGGATGTTTGGATTCGATATGTCACAAGTAAATGTGAAACCTTCCTAACAGGTAGGTTGTAAGAGATTGGTTCTATATTCTCTACCCATAAAACCCACTCATGGGATAGTTTCTATGGTGGTGGTATTATGAAACACAAGGTAACAGACGTTTATCACACTAATGCCCTGCTGCATGCTAGCTGCATTATGACGATAATGACGATAAGGTCTACCTTGAGTGGAGTTCTCATTCTAGGCCCACAAAGAGGCGAGCCCTCAGAGACTAACACTACACAACTACCAACATTTAAACTAATTCTAGGAGTGGGTCCCAGAGTCACAACCCTTTCATGAATCAAGTCATGCGACAGGCTAGCTGCATTACGACAAGATCTACGAATAGGTCTACTCTCTGGGGGAGCTTTCATGCTAGGCTCTCAAGAAGCGAGTCCTTGGAGAGTAACACTAATAAATTCCAATTCTAACTTAGGTGTTCCCTCTTCTTTTTCCAAAGCTCGGTTAAAAAGCTTTACTTGTGATGTAATCCCAAGATCCAACAAATAAATATGATAACGAGCATATAAGAGAAAGCGATAAAAGAAAAAATAAACAAACATATATAATGAAAATAATAAACATAGAGAATATAAATAAAACAAAATCAACAATTAAATGCACAATTATCTAAATTAGGCTCGACTCTCTCTCGCATGGAGCTAGTCCCCAGCAGAGTCGCCAAGTTGTCGTACCTAGAAAAATACGATCCTCGCGATGGACGCGGAAAAAAACAACATAATCGCCACCTAATTCTATTTATTCTAACGAGATAAAATGAAGATATAGACACAACCTAATAAGGATAAGGAATGGTCAACGAAACCAAATTCTAAGTTCGGGAGTCGGCTACGCAAGAGGAAGGTATTAGCACCCCTCACGTTCGTTGTACTCAACGGGAACCTCTTGGTCTAACTATGCGATTAAATTTTGATTTATGTCTTTGTCTTCTAAATGGTTTGCTAAAATATTTGTTTATAGGAAAATGAATATTTTTAATTATTATTGTTATGGAAAAATGGTTAGTTTTTTATTATGGTGCTCGCGAAGGATTAAAATCCTCATGCCTATGTATTCCCTTGTACAATGGGAAAGTCAGAGCTTCGTAGTTCGTGCTTTTTTAACGAACAAGTAATTAGTTCACGTGCTAACTGCTAAACGTTGTCTGGTCCACTCTCGATAAGGCTTAAGCACTAGTTTATATGTGCGTTAGAAGGGGTCTAAACAAAGTTCTTTTAAGAAAGATGTTTGATCTTGATTAAGGTGTTTTAAGACGAAAGGTTGGATGAATCACAACCCAAGTGCTAGCATCAAGAGAAATCATTTAAGAACACAAAGAATGCTAGACTCCAGAGTTCAATTCTTCCATTAATTAATTAGGAAAATGATTTTTGTATTTTGTTCATTGTTTTAGGAATGAAAGGGTGGATAGATCACAACCCAAGGGCTAGCCTTAAGAGAAATCCATCCAAGAATCCGAGGAATGCGAGATTCCATAATTCAGTTCTTCCGTTATTTGATATGTGAATTAAGAGTTTGATTGCTCAAGTATTTTGGAAACGAAAGAGAGAATGAGACACAACCTATGGTCTAGCCTTAAGAGTGATCATTCAAGAATCTGAGGAATGCTAGACTCCAGAATTTAGCTCTTTCGTAATTAATGTTGATGACATTTTAATAAAAGTATTTGATAAAGTCGCATTTGTTTTAGGTGATTTAGGGTTTAGGATGTTTTTTTAGAAACGAAGGAGCGAATGAAACACAACCCAAGGGCTAGCCTCAAGAGTGATCACTCAAAAACCCAAGGAATGCTAGATTCCAAAAGTTTAGTTCTTCGTTGATTAATGGTGACATGTAAAATTATGCAGATAGCGATCATAAAAATGACTGACTTACGTGTGTGCGAAATGTATACGTAAGGGTAAGGATTTACTTGGCGTTGGACCAAGAAATTAAATTATCTTTTGAAACAATTATTTTGGTGTGCGTTCGTATTCATATCTTACTTAGCAATTTATGGTCGAAGTGCACAAGTAAATAACATAAGCTTGAATGAGTCCCATAATCTACCAACAACAAGACAACACATAACGAGCATAAATGAACAATCACATAATTGAAGCTAAACAAGCAAATCAGAGACATCACTTACAAAAACCTAATGGAGATATCATATATATTCTAGCATGAGTTGTAAAACACAAGCATTTGAATCCTAAAGGTGTTTAACAACCGACGAAATTATAACTTATTTTTATTTTTATTTTTATTATTTTAAAAAAACTTATCATAAAATTATTATCTAAGTTATGAAATGATAGTAAAAAAAAATAATAGGCCAAATAAAATAAATAACCTAAACCAAACAAAGCTCTAGCAATAGGCCTCAAGCCAAAAAAACTCGGCCTGTTCCCAAACAGCCCAAATAAAAGGTAGATAAACAAATATTATTCTCACCCTAAAAAAAACTATGGCCCCAAAAGAAGAATCCACTGCCGAAATTGAAGGATTAGGTGAAGCTATTAAACATTTTCAGTAAGGAACTATTCCAAAAGAAAAGAAACGCTAGCTGCTGGTTTCCAGCATTATCGGTTACCGCAAACCAACATGGGGAACCATCACTCAGTCAACTTAAAAATAATTCATTGAAAAGTGATAGATGTGCATCGAAAGGGTTCACATTGAGTAATCCAAATTATATTCATTTACTCATTTATATTCATTTTAAAACACACTGGAAAGACTCTTCATAAATCCAAACAATAAACTCAAAAAAGAAACAAAACACGCTCTAACTCTCCTTCACCTTACTTGATAAAAGCAAAAATAAAAAAGTTCTCAACGCAACCATGGCGTACATCGAAGAATCATCATACCCACGTGGTTTCAAAACGCATTGCATGAACCAAACAACAATCAACACGAAATCAACGAATCAAAACAAGGAAAACCATATTTCTCCAAATCGTAAACCCAAATCCACATGTTCATCAACAATACGAATCAAAAACCGTGAACAAGGAATCAACAACAATAATCAACACGGAGTCAAGGATTTTACAGCGACAATCAGATAAGGATGAGAAAAGCTACCTCAAATGGAGAAATACGACTCACAAGGCTTTTTTGAGGTATGTTGCAAAAATGTAGGTTTGTTTCTCTTGGTTTTCGGATTCTATCTATTCTTCTCCTTCTTGCTTCTATCCGTCATTGTTGTCGTTCTGTTGTTGAATGTGATTTTTCTGTTATGGTGGTTGTGTTCTTGGTGGCTAGGTTTTTTAGTGTCTCTATATGTTGTATGAAGTATATTAGGGTTTGGTTGCTAGCCTCCTTTGTTCATGAATTTCGTCCCCTTTTATAGTGTGAAATTAGGGTTTTGTAAATTTGAATTCTTGAAGACTTGTTGGCTAAGTTTATGTTATCAGAGTTTTTATTTTGATACTGATGTTGGATCCCTTTCAAATGCAGGTCTTGCTTATAGATTAGAGTGTTTTCAACATTATGGTACAACAAAAGTTGCAGGTTTTTTTGTTGCCATAAACTCGCAGGGTTTATTTCCATGTTTGCTGCAAAAGTTACTTTGACTTATGTGTAGGGGTTGGGAGTAGTCTGCGGCTGTAGCAGAGCAGCAGAAGTACCAAAATACAGGTCTGAGTTTTTTTGTGAATTTTGTCTGTTAATGAACAAGTGGTCCCCTGATTGTTTTTTGTTGTACTGACTTGAATATTGTTTTTTTTTGCGGAATTCTATTTGACATAAACCTTTGTTACATTATGCTAAAGTGTGATGACATGAATGGACTGAATTCTTGTAGTTGAAATTTGATGAAATGATGTTATATGGTATGGACATGATGCAGATGAATTTATGAATTTGAAATTTGATGAACACCAATCCCTAACCTCCTTTAATTTCATGTGCATTGGTATGAGGATGACGGTGCCAAGATGGTAACTTGGAACAAGTATGGAGGATCTCAAGCCTGTTAGCAATTGGTGGGAATCTTGATGAGGAGCTTTAGATGTGGTTACACTTCAAGACACCCTTAGGCCATAATATGAACACTGATTGCATGAATACTTTTATTTTTGCAATTTGTAAGCCTGAACTTATACTTCATAGAACCAAACATGATTATTTTATTCTGTAAGAATTTTTCTCTTTTTAAGGCCATGTACTAAACCAAAATCCCGTTGAGTTGCGGTCAAACCGAAAGTAGTGGCGGTGCAAATTTCCATGCTTTGTAACTTGTAATACTTATGAATAAAAACTACTTTTGACTTGTTGCAATTTTGACTTGTTGCAAATCATAACATTAAAAACCACTATAATATCATATCATGCAACATCTTTTTGGCCACCCATGAAAGCAAAGTTCAGTCTCTAAACCTAGCCTCAGTCAATTAAACACGCTTTTGAACAAACTTGAGAGCATAAATTCCCTTCATCATTTGTAACATACACCTTATGTATTTAATCATTAATCCACCATAACTTGAACATACTTCTTGGCCACATATTGATACTTCTTGGCCACATATTGATCATGCTCTTAATCCAAACTTCTTCATTAACCTCGTGAATGATTCTAACGTGGATTTGAATTGAACTTTTGAATCAACCCGACAAAACCCCTTGCTATGAGACAAATGAGCAAGGAAATGTCTTAAGATCAAAGGGCCAAAAACCTGAAATATGGACTTTAAAAGGACTTAGGACTATAATACAAAACTTGGAATTAGATATGAGAAATTGAAGTGAATTTGAAAATAGGAATGTGAATTGAAACTTGAATAGGAAATGGAATATGGAATTTGTAATTGGGCTTTAGGAATAGACTTGCAATTTGGATTTGAACGGGACTAGAAAGTTTGGAAAATGACTCGACAATTGAAACTAAAACTTGAAATGAAATTTGAAGTTAAAATCAATTCCCCTAGAAAAGTACCAAAGATTCGAAGTCCACTAGAAAACCGAACTTTAGGATTTATCCTTTCCTTCTTTTCCAGCAACAACGAAGATTTACTTCACAAGAAATCATTCAAACCAAATATCAACAATTCTCACTGAGATACCTCATAAAATAAAACCACAAGTAACCTGAGGTCTTGCACACGTCCATGATTCAACCTTGAAATTCCTACTTCAACACTTATGAGACCACTTCAAAATCTCACGCTTTCAGCATAAACCCTGGCTCCTAAATTATTTGTTACAAAACCAAAAATCCTTCCAGATACCTTCTCCTACAAATCCAACATGACTGACATGTGCAATGGTATGCAAATGATTAGATGAATGAATGTTAGGGGTAAAATTTGGGGGTGTGATAATGAGGATAGTCGGGCTCGATCTAATAACTATAAGCAAATGAGTGAGAAGAAAGAGAAAGGCCATTTTCGGGGAAAATCTTATGCGACTCCAACTGACAAAGGGAAGTCGAAGGTTACTGATGGGAAAAATGCCAAGTGGGGGAGCGGGTTCCACTCCTCTCAAGTGTTACGGTGATAAGATGTTACAAATGTGGTAAGAGGGGTCATATGAAGGATGAATGTAAAAAATGCATGACCAATATGTTTCAATTGTGGTGAAGAGGGACATATCAGTACTCAGTGTCAGAAACCAAAGAGGGTTGCTATTGCTGCTCAGACTATTGGAAGAGTGTTCGCCTTGAGTGGCTCAGAGAATTAGAATAAGGATAACCTAATTAGAGGTAATTGTTATATTAATGATGTTGAGTTGGTTGCTATAATTGATACTGGTGCTACTCATTCGTTTATTTTGCTTGAGTGTGTGACCAAGTTGAATTTGCCTTTGACTGTTATGAATGGTAATATGTTGATTGAGATGCATGTTGACGGTTCAGTTACGACTAACTGTGTGTGTTTGAAATGTCCTTTGACAATTTATGGTAAGGATTTCTTGATGGATTTAGTGTGTTTACCTTTACGCCATATGGATGTTGTGCTTGGTATGAACTGGCTGGAGTTCAACTTTGTGCATATCAATTGTTATGCAAAGACGGTAGAGTTTCCAGAGTTTGGTGATTGTGGGGAGATGATGTTTTTATCTGTAAAGCAAGTGAATAACGTCTAGAGGATGAAGCTCAGATGTTTGCTTTGTTTGCGACGCTACAAGTTGATCGTGAACAAGTGAGTGTTGAATTACCTGTTGCCCGAGAATTTTCTTATGTTTTTCTAGATGACATTAGTGATTTGCCTCCAGAGCGTGCAGTAGAATTTGTTGTGGATTTGGTACTAGTCCAGTGTCGATGGCTCCATATCGGATGCTAGCTTCAGAATTGAGATAGTTGAAGAAACAACTTGAGGATCTTCTTGAGAAGAAATTTGTTCGTCCAAGTGTTTCTCCGTGGGGTGCTCCAGTGTTGTTGGTTAAGAAAAAGGATGGTAGCATGAGATTGTGTCGACTATCAACAGCTGAATAAAGTGACGATTGAGAATAAATATCCACTTCCGAGGATTGATAATTTGATGGATCAGTTGATGGGAGCTTGCATGTTTAGTAAGATCGATTTGAGGTCGGGTTATCATCAGATCCGAGTTAAGGCAGATGATATACCAAAGATAACTTTCAGAACGAGGTATAGTCACTATGAATATACTGTGATGACTTTTGGTGTATCCAATGCACCTGGTGTATTCGTGGAGTATATGAATCAAACATTTCATAAGTATTTGGATAAGTTTTTGGTGGTTTTCATTGATGGCATCCTAATTTATTCAATGTCAGAAGAAGAACATGAAGGACACTTGAGGGTTGTATTACAAGTGTTGAGAGAAAAGAAGTTTTACGTTAAGCTATCGAAGTGCGAGTTCTGGTTGAAGGAAGTGAGTTTCCTTGGCCATGTGATTTCTAGTGGTGGGATTTCAGTGGATCCTTCAAAGGTTGAAGTTGTGTTAAAGTGGGGTACTCCGAAGTCTTCTACAGAGATCAGAAGTTTTCTTGGTTTGGTCGGTTATTACCGAAAGTTTATAGAAGGTTTTTCTAAGTTGGTGTTGCCTCTGACTCAGTTGACTCGAAAGAGGCAGGCTTATGTGTGGGATATTTCATGCGAAAAGATTTTTGGAATTAAAGAAGAGGTTAACGATTGCTCCAGTTTTGATTTTTCCGAATCCGAATGAATCTTTTGTGGTGTATTGTGATGCTTCGAAGATGGGTCTTGGTGGTGTGTTGGTGCAGAATGGTCAAGTAGTTTCCTATGCTTCTAGACAACTACGTGTTCATGAGAGGAACTATCCTAACCATGACTTAGAGTTGGCAACTGTGGTATTTGTGTTAAAGATTTGGAGACATTGTCTGTTTGGATCGAGATTTGAGGTGTTCAGTGATCATAAGGGTTTAAAATACTTGTTTGATCAGAAAGAACTAAACATGAGAGAGAGGAGATGATTAGAGATGTTGAAAGACTTTGATTTTGATTTGAGTTACCACCCTATTAAGGCTAATATGGTTGCATATGCTTTAAGTAGAAAGACTTTTCATATGTCAATGTTGATGGTAAAAGAACTTGAGATGATTGAGCAGTTCGGAGAATGAGTTTGTTGTGTGAAACTACATCAGAGGGTGTGAAGTTGGATATGCTGAAATTGACGAATAATATTGTAGAAGAGATCCGAATAGGACAAGAATCAGATTTGAAGTTGGTTGATCAAATGACTTTGATTAGCTAAGGTAACAGAGGGGAGTTCCAGATTGATGAAAATGGTATGATGAGGTTTCGAGATCGTGTGTGTGTTCTTGATGTTCCATAGTTGAAGAAAAGTATTATAGAAGAAGGACATCGAAGTAGATTGAGTATTCATCTTAGTGCTACTAAAATGTATCATGACTTACAAAAATTGTTTTGGTGGTCGAGTATGAAGAGAGATGTTATGGAATTTGTGTATGCTTGTTTGGTTTTCCAGAAATCGAAGGTTGAACATCAAAAGCCTTTATGTATGATGCAACCGTTGAGTATTCTAGAATGGAAATGGGATAGCATTTTTATGGATTTTGTTACAGGTTTTCCGAAGATGGCAAAGGGAATTGATTCCATTTAGGTGATTCTTGATCGATTGACTAAGTCGGCGTATTTCTTATCGATGAAGATTAATCATTCCATGATGAAGTTGGCCGAGATGTATATTGATGAGATTGTGAAGTTGCATGGGATACCTTCGAGTACTGTGTCGGATAGATATACGCGATTTACATCGAGATTTTGGAATAGTTTACAAGATGTTTTGGGAATTAAGTTGAGGATAAGTTCTGCTTATCATCCGCAGACGGACGATCAGATAGAATGGACTATCCAATCTTTCGAGGACTTGCTGAGGGCTTGTATGTTGAATCATGGAGGTGCGTGGGATAGTCATTTTCCATTGGTTAAGTTTACTTATAACAATAGTTTTCATGTGAGCATTGGTATGGCTCCGTATGAAGCATTGTATAGGAGGCGGTGTAGGACTCTATTGTGTTGGTATGAATCAGGCGAGAGTGTTGTGCTCAGACCTGAGATTGTGCAGGAAATGACTGAAAAGATTAAGATGATTCAAGAGAAGATGAAGATTTCACAAAGCCGTCATAAGAGTTATCATGATAAGAGGAGGAAAGCACTTGAATTTCAAGAGCGAGATCATGTGTTCTTGAGGATTACTCCAATTACTGATGTCGGGAGAGCTTTGAAGTCAAGAAAGCTCACTTTGTGTTTCATTGGACCATATCAGATTTCACAAAGAGTCGAAGAGGTAGCATATCATATTGCATTACCACTGTCACTTATGAATTTTCATGATGTGTTTCATGTGTCACAACTGAGGAAGTACATTTCAAATTTGTCATATGTGATTCAGATGGATGATGTTCAAGTAAAAGATAATTTAATTGTGGAAGTTTCGCCAGTACGAAGAGATGGTAAAGAAATGAAACGATTAAGAGGTAAAGATATTGTCTTGTGAAGGTATTGTAGGGTGGACCAGATGAAGGAATCGTATCCGATGATGTTTGCTCCAGGTATATTTTCGAGGATGAAAACTCTTAGGTGCGGGAGAGTTGTAACACCCCCAAAGTCGATTGTGATTTAATTGATGTTTTTGTTGTGTATTTTGATGAATTAATTGATGATTTGATGTTTGTAGAAATTTGAGTGTGACTTAATATTTTAATAATACTATGATATTAAGAAGTGGTTTATTTGATTAGTTGAGATTAAAATTAAATAAAATAAAAAGAATTAGAGGACAGAGGTAATGTGGTCATTTGGTAGAGGATTAGTGAGGGTAAGATGGGAAAAGACTAATGAGGTCCTAGGGGAAAGAGTAACTAAGAGAGTGTAGTTGGGTTTTGTACGATCATTTGGAACGATCCCACTTTTGGAGAGAAGGGAAGAAGAGCTCTAAGGAAGAAAAGCTAGGACTTGAAGGTTTGAGAGATTTTTTGAGAAGTTACCGAAAGGATTACAAAACCTAAGGTATGAGGAGTATTTTTCCATTCGGTATTGTAATGTAGAGATATAATTAGGGGATTTTGAGGTAGAGTTTTAGGGTTGTGGGGTTTTATTGATGAATTACTTTACGATGATGATTTTGTGATGATTTTGATGAATATAATGATGTTATATGATGTGTATGATGATAGTATGAGTAATATTGAGTATGATTAAGATTTTCTGCTATGTTGTTGCTGAAAGACCGATTTTGATTAATTTTATCGTAGAAGGGTGATTCTGAATCACAGTGTTTCCTCGCGAAATCGCGAAGCTCGCTTAGGGATCAAACAAGAATTTTAGAAATCAAAAACCCGTGAGTTGGTCGCTTAGCGAGGGGCCTATCTTGCTTAGCGAGACCTAGCATATTTTGAAAATTTATTTAATTCTGAAAAATTAGGTAATTGATGTGCTTTGTTTTTTTAAGTTGCTATGACGTTTTAGTGATGTTGTGTGATGTGTTTAGAGGCTATATGAGTAAGACTTAGTGATAAAATGATGTATGATGAATTTAAGATGTTTAAAAGTTTATGAGTTATGATGACATGTGTAAACACCCCAAATTTGCCCTCACTCTTTATCACACCATGGCTTGTGATCTTTCATGTTTGCATTAGTATAGGCGTACTATCTCACATTGCATATTTGTTTCATCTGCATAGTTCAAGTTCATCTGCATCTAAGGTTTGTGATCTGAGCAATCCAAGACACATTTGAGCCATCCCAAAGGCCTCAAAGTGTTCCAAGAGGGTCCATGTGTGTTCTATCATCATATTATATCCCTCAAAGTTCACGAAAGTCAAGAAATCACAAGAACTGGAAAAGCATGGAAGCAGAGCTAGGGTTTCACTACATAGATGACCTGAAATTAGGGTTTTGGTTTCAGAGGCCTTAACTCAAAAAATTTTGGTCATTCTTGTTTATAATGTTCTTAAGATGTTATAAGGATCATGTGTACCGAGTTTGATGAAGAAATTCATTGAGGAAGTCATATGTTCACTGGGTAACTTCCTGAGCAAGTTAAGTCAAAATCAGGGCATCTGAGGCCCCCAACAATGGAACCAAAGGGGTATTTTCATCAAATTGAAGTTCTATGATCTTTATTTGATCTTATAAGTGGTTGGAAGTTCACAAGATTGAAGAATTTTGAGCCATTTGAAAAGTTGCCAAAATGGAAATGACTTGTAATGGAAACTTTCCATTTTGGGAAAGTTTTTTCAACCTCCTCTTTCTTAACCAAAAATGCTTCAAATGAAAAATTATTGGTCATGAAAGTTGTAGATTAGGTCTTTACCTTTTCAAAAAGTACAAGAACATGTTCTAATTCATTATGGAACTCAAGTTATGATCTTTCAAAGTTGGCAAAAATCCTATAATTTTCACATTCATGCCAAAGAGGGATTTTTGCAAATTAACTTACCAAGCTTCTAAGTGACTTCTAATTGACTTCTAAACATCATAAAAACATCACATGACTCATTTTGCTCAGAATTATCCAAGGAACCACAACATTTCATGCCTTGAATCACAAGATACACCAAAGAGGGAAAAATGCAAAACTCATACAAACCCTAGTTCCATGTGTTCCAGCTGCATCAAACCTATCCCATGGCCACCCTTGATTCATGCTGAGGCCTGACACCCCAAAATCTCAGGCCTGCACCATGCACATACTTCAAGTACACAATGTTGACTTTTTTGCAAAATCACCCATACCAATCAGCATAGGCCACAACAACTCCTCTGACCTATCACAGCTTCACATACATGCCTCAAGGGACTCATTTCATACAACACACAAGCCTGAATGATCCCATAACTCAGATTCACAAAACCCTCAAGAAACTTTCCTTCTTCGAAACTCATAAACCAGCTATCAAAACTTCAAACTTTTTTTACAATTCAACTCAGCATCACTCATAGAACAAATCCCAACCATTAAAATGGCCTGAAAGCTCCCAAACCAAAAACACGATTTCTCACCTCTCAAAATTGAACTTCAGAAAGAGGCCAAATAAACTCATTCCAAGCATCAAAGCATCCTCAGGAGGTCCATTGGAGTTGATTGGCACCAAGGAGAGGTCCAAATAGCTCAGATTGAGAAAGCTTCATCTCAGGTATCATCAAGAACAAATTTTCCAGAAATCTCTTTTTAGGTTATAGAAATGTTCTTCATGCTTCACTGATCACACTGCACCTTTTATTTTTTAAAATGGTTGAGTATTAAGCCTGTATCGTGCTTCTGAAACTTTTGCAGTTTTTATGTTTTGATTCTAATCTAGTGTTTGATGCATGATAAATGTTGTTTGATGATTGAATCTTGTTTAGAATGATTAGGAGAGTGGATCTGGAGATTTAGAGCTTCTAATTTAGCCTAGGGAAGATTTTAGGTGTTTTGGTTGGCCGGAGAAGATGACCGGAGGTCTTCTCCGGCCACCTGAAAATCATTAAACCCTAATCTGTGTTTAATTTACCAGTTGCGTTTATGGCCGTTAGATGAGGATTAGGGTTAGCAACGTGTGGTCCAGATTAAGCCATTTTCATTTAATCCTAATTAATTAATTAAAAACATAATTAAAGGCCAGTTTGAATGTGGATCGTTCAGATGCGCGCCAGTCAATTCCCACCACTTTTGTTTAAATCTCAGCCACTGGATGCGTTTACTTTTCCTTTTATTCATTTTTAATTCATTTTTATCCATTTCTTTTCATATAATTATTAAAAATAGCAAAAATTATCAAAAAATTCTGAATTTTTTTATCAAACCTTTTATTAATTTTCAGAAACCAAAAATATTTTTATTTTTATTTTTTGCATTAAAAATATATTTTTAAATCATTTAAATGTTTTATTTAATTAATTAATTCATTTTAATTAATTAAAAATACATTTAAGTATTTAAAATTACCAAAAAAATCAGAGAGCATTCTTAGACATTTATAAGCATTTACAAACTCACCATACAAATTTCTTTTTGGTTTTGATCATACTTTGAGATTTTTCAATGAATTAGGGTTCTTAAAAATGTTCATTTTCTAACCCTAACTTCAAAAATTCATAACTTTTAAACCAAGTTGAGTTTGTGAATGGTTCTTTTTGCATTGTTCTATGCATGGCTTCTAGCATTCAAAAACATTTTTGTTTCATTTTTATCTTGCATTTTCAAATTATTTGGCATTTTACATTGAAGATCACCCCAAAAACCTTAGAAACTTAGGAAATTCATAACTTCTCCTAGGTTTAGTTTCTGACCTCCCCCTTTGGATGGTAACCTAGTATAGGTTTAGGGTTCCTTTGAGTGCATTTTCAATTTTTTATAATGTCATTTGCTTCTATCTTTGCCATTTTCATCTCATCCTTCCATGTAACCCTAACTTTGCATCTTTACTTGCATCTTCCATTGCATTGCATGAACATGTGAACTTGCCATGCCATTCCAAGCATTTGTATGCCATCTTAGACATTTTTAGACATTGCTTGATCATTTATTCATACATTTGATATGCTTTGCATCCATTTCATTTCATAAACATCCATGTATTTACATGCTTGCTACATGCTTCATTTGCATTCACCCTCTTGTATGAGCACACACATGCATCTTGTATGCCTTTGCATCTTACCATAGCATCATTTGCATCATGTACATGCTTCTGTTCTTGGTATTTTCACTTACATTTGCTTCATTTCATTTCATTCCTTTCATATTGCATCTTGTACTAACTTTTCAGGGTTAATGGTAAGTTGTTTGGGAGGTGGATTTGACTTCACCTCCCACCTCTTCTCATCTCTTCATATTGCATCCTTGCTGCATTTTTTACTTGTCCTTGAGTGAGCTTGCCTCACTTGTGCTTCTCTTCCTTTCTTCCTCTAAGTTACTTATCTTCTTATGAAGTAAGTAACTTATTCTTCTGCTTCCTCCTCCTTTCATCTGCTTCTTCCATTGGTGGCTTCTTTGAAGATCATTCTCAAGCCTTACAAACCATAGGAACATCCAAGCATGATAAATTTAGGTTTTTATAAAGTCCCCCATTAGTCTTTCATCTTTGAGTCTTCTTTGAGTCTCTCTTCTCATCTCTTAATCAGAGACTAAACTCTTAAAGTTTTAGGACTTTGGAATTAGGGTTATGCCTGTATCCTTCTATTAGGATGGAGTGTATAACTTTAATACTAAGTGTTAAACCTTTAATTTGTTTAAACCTCTTAATCAATTCATCTTAATAACCACTAAGACTTCATCTTGTAACTTGGGCCTTACATTAGGGTTCTAATTCTTCCTTTATTGGTTTAGAAGGACTAACCCTAGTGTTTAATGGACAAGTCATCCTCAAGTTGTCTTACAAACATAAAATCCATTTCTTAATCTCCCTTTAATTAAAATCCACTTAATAAAGGCTTTGTTATATAATGAATTTAATCCCTAACCATGGATTAAGTTGAGGTATCTTCCTCAGCTTAAGTGTCCTCATCTATTATCCTTCTATTAGGATGGTGTAATGAGTCCACTAATCTGTGATTAGAGATTAAACTCATTACTTAACACTAAACAAAAACCCCAAAAATATCTAATTAATCACAAGTAGGTTAATGATCTTAATCCTACATCATCATGATAATTAAGTTGAGGTGCTTATCTCATACTTAAGTATTCTCATTATCCCTAATCAAGGGAGGATATAATGAGTTTACAATCCCCTTGGTTTAGGCTTAAGCTCATTAACTTATGCAAAACATCAAAAACAATAACAAAACTGAAAACACAAAAAAACAAACAATAATCGTCTCCTCCGGGATTCTTTTCTCATCATCTTCATTCACAAAATTAGAACTTACTTCTTCCGTCTAATGCAAGACAGTTAGAACTCGAGCCAGACGAGTCATACACTTGAGCATAGGCAAGCAAGCAGTTCATCAGTCAAATTTATCTTTCAGTCTCTTTGAGTCGAACTACGGTGTTCTGACTTCCTCAGATCCTGAGCAATTCATACCTTTTGTACTGACACATGTACATTCATTCCTAGCTCTTACACATAAATAGCACATACACCTACCCCTTTTAAACGCAATCTTGTAAGTGTGGATCCCGTCGAGTACGACGGACAATCTGGGTGCTAATACCTTCCCAGGTTGTAACCAACCCCCTTTCTCAGTTTCTCTGGTTCGCAACCGTCTTATCCATCTTTTCTTAGGTTTATGCAGCATTACCTTTCCTTCGGGATAAAAATGCCTAGCTGGCGACTCTATTCATCTTCACCTTCATTTTCTCTTTCACCGACCGTTCGTGTCTGCACCCTGGGACCAGGTGTCTTTTCGGGGGAGCGACAGCTTGGCGACTCTGCTGGGGACCCTTATATTGCAACCAGGGCTTCTGGTTCTTTTTGTGGGTTCCTCCTAGCACTTGTTTGATTTGTGTTTAAGGGGGTGTTATGTGCTACTTGTGCTTATTATTTATTGCTTTATTTATTGCTTTATGTACAACTTTATTTATTGCTTTCATTAACAGTTTTATGCATTTCATACTGTTATTATCGTATCATTGGTGCTGGATCTGTGTTTACCTTGGTGGGAGGGATTTTTGAGTGATTAAGGTTCCATACCAGGGACCTGAGTGACACATAGGTGTTGGATTTATTAATTCAGCGTCACCCTTAGGGATTCGATGGGCTTAACATCCCAACCCATGGCGCTTAATAGGCGCAGCCCCCTGAAAGACTCTATACTATAAGGAAATAAAGTTGCGCCTTCACTAACAGCAATTGCTTTTAGTGCAGTGGTAAGCGCTTGATCCTACAAGTGGTATCAGAGCCAGGTCATGGGTTCGAATCCCCCCGGCTGACACTAGGGGGGAGATTGTTGGATTTATTAATTCAGCGTCACCCTTAGGGATTCGATGGGCTTAACATCCCAACCCATGGCGCTTAATAGGCGCAGCCCCTTGAAAGACTTTATACTATAAGGAAATAAAGCTGCGCCTTCACTAACAGCAATTACTTTTAGTGCAGTGGTAAGCGCTTGATCCTACAATAGGCTAGAGTGGCTTCATATTCTTTCCCATTCCATTTCAGTCTGGTGCGCGAATATGAAACACGGTTCAGACATGGGTTTCTTCTTGAGAACTTTGTGCTACGGATTTCCTGTAGTACTAGGGCTATCTGGGAAGCCTGCTAAGTCTGGATGACCTTTTATGACCTTCAGCATCTGAGGTGAATTAGAGGAGGATCTTTTATGGTTATTGTAAACACTGTACCTCTGGGTTAGAAGTGTTTACACTTCTCATAACTGATCCAAGTCTGAGGATCCTGGTTCTAGAACAATACATGTGAGGGGGTTGGGATGTTTACAGGTTTGCAGGAGCCCTTGGCCTCATCATACCTTGTTACTAGATTTGTTAAGGTTGTATTATTTTGGACAGTTCTTGTGAAACCCTGGACTTGTGACTCTTTATTTGAGTCCCCCACCTGGTTACTGGTTTTCTAAGTCTCCATCCGGACTTATGAACACACATGGACCCTATCAAGGCAGATAATAGATCCAGCACTTGATCACAAACCCTTTGCATATCATTCTGCATACATCATCTTGCATCGTTTAACATTTGCTTATTTGTTTTATATGGTATCCACCTTCTTATCTTTGGTTTGGTTTTGACCTGTTCTACTGCTCAGACTTCTTCAGTTATCTACACCAGCATCTTCATCAGAGTTCCTTCTCCAGCCTTCATTAGTTTGTCTTCATCAGAAAATCTCCACCAGCATTTTTACCAGAGATTCTACCCAGTTCTCTCCATCAGCTGTCTTCATCAGAGACTCATCTTCAGCATCTTGTTTAGTGACCTTCATCAGTAGTTACCCTCAGTTTTCTTCACCAGCATCCATTGTCAACATGGACACTTCCAGGAAGAGCAACATCACATATCACTTCTTTGAGCCTACCCTAATAGGCATCACACAGATCCAGTCTCTCATCACTCCTGATCATGTCCCATTATTCAGGGAACATTATGGAGGCATATTGGACATGATCATGGACCTGGATGCATCCCAGAGGAGCATGATCCACACTTGCTTGTAGTTTTATGACCCTCCTCTTAGATGCTTCACATTCCCTGATTTTTCAGTTGGGGCCTTTTCTAGAAGAATTTTCCATGTTGTTAGGTGTCCCTATCAGGAGAGGGATTCCCTTCAACCTTGAGATGGTTGCTCCCAAGAATGAAGATATAGCTAAAGCCTTGCACTTGGAGCCTACCCTCATTGATCAGAGCATGACCACCAAGGTTGGGGTTCCAGGTATGCACTTGGATTTCTTGATTTCCCAGGCTACCCTGCATGCTGCAGCAGGGAAGTGGGATACTGTTTGTGCACTCTTGGAACTCAGCATATATGGAGTTATCTTGTTTGCAGACGAGCCAAAGTTTGTAAGCAAGAATGCCATTCACCTATTCTTACTAAGGAACCCTGTTCCTACCTTGCTGGGAGACTTCTACTACTAAATGCACCAAAGGAATGAGAGGCAAAAAGGAAGACTGGTCAGATGTTGTGCTCCCCTCTATTATTGTTGGTTGTTAAGACACTTTCCAAAATCAGACACTTTCCTGAACCCTTATCAGCCAAGGAATTGGGCCAAGAGATTGATTGCCCTTACATCAGAAGACATCAGATGGTGCACTCAGAGCACCAAGGGCAAAGACATCAATACTAGCTATGGGCAATATCCTAATGTGCCTTTGATTGGAGTAAAAGTTTGCATCAACTACAACCCTTTGCTCTTTAAGAGGCAATTAGGGTATGTTCTGGTTCATCCCCCAAGAGGGCAAGAATTGACAGAGACCCTCTATTGTGACATCTAGCACAACTCTGCTATTGTCAGACAGGAAGCATGGGCCTGGGACAACATTCAGACTAAGGGGACAGATATCCTTGGCAAGTGCAACAACATAGCTTCAGCACAGTATCTTGATTGGTCTCGTACTAGGACACAGATCACCCGGATGCCATTCACCTTAGAGGATACACCTGGACCATCAGCAGTGCAGCTTACAGCCAGTGTCAATTTAGAGGAGTTTGAGAAATTAAAGGAAAGGAATACTCAGCTCTCTGAAGCCTTTCAAAAGACCCTCTGGGAGAGGAATGACAGTTGTCTAGATAATGGGAGGTTAGAGAAGCTCCGGATTGAGAACTTGACCAAGATTGAGAAGACGGATGACTACATAATAAAGGCTAGAGTAGGGGAGTTAGTGCTGAAGAATGCTTGCAAGGAAGCAAAGACTCAGAAGGCTAGGGCAGAGCATTATTTGGAGGAGATCCAGGCTAGGTGGATCAGGATCACTGAGGCTCGTGCACAGGAAGATCAAAGAACTCAAGCTAAGATAGAGCAATTGGAGGCTAGTGAGAAGAAGAATCAGGCAGCTTGGTTAGCAGCACAGAAGGAGATCTCTGAGTTGAAACTCCGAGCGGGGTTGAAGAGGTCAAAGGATCAGGATAAGCACAAGAAGTTGACCAATGCCATTGCCACTAGGAACCTCCTCATCAGGACTATCACAGAGCACCCAGTTGGTCCGGTGACTGAGGCTCTCCTGAAGGAAGTCAGAGAAGATGACTTTGGATTAGATGTTTGACTCTTTTTGTTTGTACTTCATTTTGATTGTATTTCTATTGTTATTGTATTTTGACCCACCATGGGGGATGTTATTGGAATTAAAACTATGTATCTTCACTTTTTGTAATATATATGGTTTGTATTATTGTGGGCTTAATCTCTCTGCAACATCAGCATCTCCTCAAGGTCTGGAAAGGTCAAAACCAAATAACCAAACCGGATACCCTTGGAAGACAAATAGGCATCCTGCATTGCATACTAACACTTTCTTTGTTTGGTAGGTTTTTGTTTTGTTGTTGTTTCTCACTTTGTTTGTGGTTTCAAGAAACATTGCTCGCAGAAGAGTGTTCCCTGTCAATAGAGTGCACCGGTATCCGACAAGAAACAACCTTCCGGGATTACAAATGGATCAGGTTCAACAAGACTTGACTGAAGTGAGGGCCCAGATGGCCAATGAAAGGACAGAGATGAGGGCCCAAATGAATCAATTTATGACAGTGATGACTGGTTTAGCTCAAAGCCAGGAAAGACTGAGGGAGTTGGTTGAGCGACAAACTCCTGAGGAAAACCATCCAGGTACAGGGGGTACCAGTAACAACGATCACGTGCAACCTCGCACTGATCCCCTAGAGTTCGGACCTCATCTGAACCCAGACATCAATGCCATAAGAAACACCCAAGGTAACACTACTGGAGGAAGGGCCTTGCAGGAGGACCCTCAAGAAGAGCAGTTTACTGTGGTTGGGGCTGGAGACGAAGTTTACGACCGTCGGTTGGATGAGATTGTAGAGAAGCTAAGATCTCTTGAATCCCAAAACTGTCTAGGTTTTGATGTCATGGACATGGGATTTGTGGAAGGGGTGAGAATTCCTCACAAGTTCAAACCCCCTTGTTTTGAAAGATATAATGGCACATCCTGCCCACGTACCCACCTTCAGTCTTTCCTGGGGAGATTGAAAGCCTACACCATGGATGAGAAGCTGTGGATGTTTTACTTCGAGGATAGCTTGACAGGGGCATCTCGGGAATGGTACTCCCATTTTACCAGGGCCACAGTAAGAAATTGGAAAGACTTGGCTGAAGCTTTCATCCGTCAGTATCAGTATAATCTGGACATGGCTCTGAACCGAACCCTTCTGATGGGAATGTCACAATCTTCCTGTGAAAGCTTTAGAGAGTATGCCCAAAGGTGGAGGCAACTAGATGCTGCTATTCAACCCCCGATGTCAGAAAGGGAGATGGCAAACATGTTCATGAATACTCTCCTGGGTACCTATATTGACAGATTGGCTGCCTTTTCTTCCACCAGCTTTGCAGATGTGGTGATAGTTGGGAAAAGAATTGAGAGCTTGCTGAAGATGGGAAAGATATCTGACAATGGTGTCAGTTTAAGAAGTGCAAGGAAGCCATTTGCTGGGCCCTGTAGATCTGGTGAAACAAATTTTGTGCACATGGGAAGAGGGAGACCCCAATATATTCCCAGAACAGTTGTTGTTGTCACTATTCCTACTCCACCTCCTCAGTATACTCAACAACCACGACACTTTCCTCAACAGCCACAGTTTCCTCAACAGAGATCTTACAACAACAATCAACAACAACAACGCCCTTTTCAACAGCGGACATCTCATATCAACAGGGTGATTGACCCTATTCCATTGCCATATGCTACATTGCTGCCATAACTCCTAAAGCTCAATCTGGTTGAGTTAAGGACATTGGCTCCACCAGATCCTCAGAACCTTCCAAGAAACTACGATGTCAACGCCAGGTGTGTTTTTCACTCTATGCACCTGGTCACTCCACGGAAAAATGCAAGGCTCTGCATATGAAGTTCCAGGATCTGGTAGATTCAAAGGCCCTGAACTTTGCACTACCTCCCAATGTCATGAAAAATCCTATGCCAAGCCACAGTGGGCCAAGGATTAATGCTATAGAAGAAGGTTCACCCATGATTCCTGTCGCTCCCCCGAAAAGACACCTGGTCAGATAGGGTACAGACGCGAACGGTCGGCGAAAGGAGAAGATGAAGATGAAATGAATAGAGTCGCCAGCTAGGCATTTTTATCCCGAAGGAAAGGTAATGCTGCATAAACCTAGGAAAAGATGGATAAGACGGTTGCAAACCAGAGAAATTGAGAAAGGGGGTTGGTTACAACCTGGGAAGGTATTAGCACCCAGATTGTCTGTCGTACTCGACGGGATCCACGCTTGAAAGTTTGTGTTTAAAGGGGTGTCGCTCCCACTAAAAGACACCTGGTAAGATAGGGTACAGACATGAACAATCGGCGAGAGGAGAGAATGAAATGAAGGTGAATAGAGTCGCCAGCTAGGCATTTTTATCCCGAAGGAAAGGTAATGCTGCATAAACCTATGAAGAAATGGATAAGACGGTTGCAAACCAGAGAAACTGAGAAAGGGGGTTGGTTACAACCTGGGAAGGTATTAGCATCCAGATTGTCCGTCGTACTCGACGGGATCCACGCTTAAAATATTTGTGTTTAAATGGGTAGGTGTCTGTGCTATCTGTGTGCAAAAGCTAGAAAAGAATGTACAAGTGTTAGTGCAAGAAAGTGAGGTGAAGAAAAGGAATGTCAGTGTGGGAAAAGAGTGAAATGCCCAAGGCAATGAGGCTTAAAAGAATGGTGCTGGAAGAGGGGGAATATACAGAGACTTTTGTTCGATTACAGTTAAGTTATGCCTACGTATCCTCTCGTGCAATGAGGAAGTCAGAACACTGTAGTTCGACTCAAAGAGACTGAAAGATAAACTGACTGATGAACTGCTTACTTGTCTATGCTCAAGTGTATGACCTGTCTGGCTCAGGTGCTAACTGTCTTGCATTAGACGGAAGAAGCGAGTTCTCGTTTGTGAGTGAATGAGGTGAGAAAAGAATCCTGAAGGAGACGATTATTGTTTGTTTTTGTGTTTTCAATCTTTTACTGCTTTTTGGTATTTGTCATAAGATAATGAGCTTAAGCCTAAACCAAGGGTTAGTAAACTCATCACATCCTCCCTCTGATTAGGGGTAATGAGAATATCTTAAGTATGAAGTAAGCACCTCACACTTAATCACCATGATGTAGGATTAAGATCATTAACCTACTTGTATTTATTTAGATGTTTTTTTGGTGTTTTTTGTTTAATGTTAAGTAATGAGTTTAAGCCATAATCAAGGATTTAATGGACTCATTACACCATCCTAATAGAAGGATAATAGATGAGAACATTTAAGCTGAGGAAGATACCTCAACTTAATCCATGATTAGGGATTAACCTCATGACAAAACAAAGCCTTTATTAAAGTGGATTTTAGTTAAAGATAAGGTTAAGAAGTGAATTTTATGGTTTGTAAGATAACTTGAGGGGGACTTGTCCATTAACACTAGGGTTAGTCCTTCTTAACCATTTAAGGAAGAATTAGAACCCTAATGCAAGGCCCAAGTTACAAGCTATTGTCTTAGTAATTATTAAGATGGATTGATTAAGATATTTAAACACATTAAGGGTTTAACACTTAGGATTAAAGTTATACACTCCATCCTAAGAGAAGGATGCAGTCATAATCTTAATCACAAAGCCTTAAAACCTTAAAGGTTTAGTCCCTGATTATGAGATGAGAAGAGAGACACAAAGTTAAAACTAATGGGGGAGACTAATCAAACCCTAATTGTTATCATGCTTGGATGTTCCTAGGGTTTGTGAGGCTTGCAAGAGATCTTCAAGAATAGCCACCAAGGAGAAAGCAAGATGGAAGGAGGAGAAGCAGAAGATGCAAGTTAACTTACTTCACTTAAGAAGATAAGTTACTTGAAGAAAGAAAGTGAATGGAGAGCATGAATGAGCAAGCTCACCCTAAGACAAATACAAAATGCAGCAAGAATGCATAAAAGAATAGATGAGAAGAGAAGTGAGAAGTGAAGGCAAATTCACTTCTCAAAGTACTTACCACCTGAAAAGTTAGCAAAAGAAGAAATGAAATGAAAATGAAATGTATGCAAGGATGTAAACCAAAACCAGGAGCATGTTCATGATGCAAATGAGGCTAAGAGATGATGCAAATGCATGTCAAGAGCAATGGATGATCATACAAGTTATGAGAATGCAAATGAAGCATGAAAGGAACATGAAAGTTCATGAATATTCATGGAATGTAATGGATGCATGACATAGCAAATGGATGAAGAAATGATCAAGCATGAGTCTAATGTGTCCTATGATGTCTTATATGTCATGTGAATGCATAAAATGTCATGGCAAGTTCATGAATGCAAGCATATGCAAGATGTATGCAAAGGAAGATGAGAAATTAGGGTCTTCATACAACATGAGATGCAAAAACCAAAACCAGGAGAAAATGACAAGATAAAAATTTGAAAATGCAATCAAAAGAACCCTAACCCCATATGATACCACACCCCAAAGGAGAAGACCTAACTCTTAACCTAGTGAAAGTTATGAATTTTCTAATTTATTTAGGGTTTTAAGGCACCTAAAGGGAAAAAATGCAAATCAATTCAAAAATGCAGAAGAAATTTGTGACAAAATTATGCTAGATACTATATGTCAAGTGAAGATCAGTGCAAAAAGAACCATTGTCATACCATTCTTGGTTAGGCAGAAAAGAGTTCTTGAAGTTAGGGTTCTAAAATGTGAATTTTATGAACCCTAAATTCAAGAAAATTATCAAAGATGGTTCAAAATCAAAAAGAAATTTGTGTGGATGGTATGACAATGTTTCTAAATGTTTAAAAATGCAATCTGAATTTTTTTTGGGATTTTTAGAAACCTAAATGATATTTTAATTAATTAATTCCCATTAATTAATTAAAATAAACATTTAAATGTTTTAAAAAAGATTTTTAAATGCAAAAAATAAAAATAAAAATATTTTTGGGTTGAGAAAATTATTTGAAGTAAAAATGCAGAATAAAATTATTTTTGGAATTTTTTAGCTATTTTAAATAAATGGTACAAAATAAATGAGAAAAATTAAAATAAAAAATAAAAAATAAAATAAACAGAAGTATGATGAGTCAAGGGCTGGGATTAATTCTGGGGGTTTCCAGGGTTGACTGCACGCCAAATCTGATGGTCAGCATTCAAATTTCATTAATCCTAATTAATTAATTTTTTAATCCATAATTAAAACTAATGAAGTGATCTCAGCCACACAACACGCGCGGGAAGGGGAAATCTAAGGGTCCAGATTTAATAAAGCCATAACCCTAATTATCAAACTAATCACTTTCAGGTCACCGGAGAAGAGCTTCGGTCGTCTTCTCTGATGACACCCCCACCTGAAAATTTCAAACTCTCTCCCTAGGTTATTTCTGGAGCTCTAAAGCTCCAGATCAACTCCTCTCACTTCCCTAAGCTCATATTCATCCTCAAAGCAAATTTCTTGTTGCTCAATCCTAAGATTCGAAGAAAAGATCAAAAATGGCAAAAATTTCAGAGATTCGGTACATACTCATTTCTACACCATTTTCGAAAATTCAAAGTTCAGAGTGATCAGTGAAGCATGCTTTTTCATATTGTAACATAAAAAAGGAGTTCTGGAAAAATGAATTTAGATGACTACCTGAGATGGAGCTTTCCAAACTTGAGCTTTCTGGCCACTTCCTTTGTGCAAAAAGACTCCCTTTGACCTCCTGAGGATAATGGAATGCTTCAAAGGCTTTGAGAATGGTTGGTTTGTGAGTTTACACTTCAACTGGATGAGAATCGTGTTTTGTGTATGGTGTGTTCTTGGCTGTTTTTATGGTTGCTTTGTGATCAGTGAGTGATTTTGAGATGAACGGTGGAATTGGTTTTGAGTTTGAGTAAGTGAGCTGAGAGATTCGAAGGAAAATGCAAGAGGGAGAGATTTTGGGAACTTGAGGATTCTTAGGTTTCATCTTGCAATGTTGTATGTTATGATCTGCATTTGGTCCACATAACAAGTTGTGATAGGTCAGAGAAGTGGTTGTGGCCTATGGTGATTGGTATGGGCTTCTTGCAAAAAGTCACCAACTTGTGTACTTGAGGTATGGGCAATGGTGTAGTTGGCTCATTGGCTTGTCCATGCGCAGCTGAGTTCAAGGATGTCCACAAAATCAATCTTGAGGCAATGCAGCAAGTGGGAGCAAAGTTATGGGACCTTTTGCAAATATGTGAAGTTTTGGCCCCTTTGAGAATTCTTGATGTTCAAGGCATGAAATCTTGAAATTCCTTGGGAAATTCTGATCTTAAGGCAATGCACTATGAATTTATGATACATTGAAGTGTGTTTGAAGTCACAAAATGCCTTGGCAAGTGGTTTTGCAAAGAATCCCTTTTGGTGCATTCTTGAAAATTATGAGATTTTTGCCAACTTTGACAAGCCATATCTTGAGTTCCAAAATGAATTAGATCTTGTTCTTGTACTTTTTGGAAAGGGAATGATTCAATCTACAACTTTCATGACCAACAATTTTTCATTTGAAGCATTTTTGGTGTAGAAAGAGGAGGTTGAAAAACTTTCCCAAAATGGAAAGTTTACATTACAAGTCATTTCCATTTTTGCAACTTTTGGTTTAGCTCATTTTTCTTCAATTTTGTGAACTTCTAAGCACTTCAATGATCAATTAAAGATCATATAACTTCAATTTGATGAAAAATCCACTTTGGTTCCATGTTGGGGGACCTCAGATGCCCTGGTTTTGCTCTGACTTGCTCAAGAAGTTACCCAGTGAACAGATGACTCCCACAATGAGTTTCTTCATCAAACTTGGTACACATGATCCTTATAACATCTTAAGAACATTATAAACAAGAATGAACCAAAAATTTGGAGTTAAGGCCACTGAAACCAAAACCCTAATTTTGGTCATCTGTGTAGTGAAAACCCTAGCTCTACTTCCATACTTTCCCAGTTCTTGTGATTTCTTGACTTCCTTGAACTTTGAAGGATGTAAAATGATGATTGGACATACATGAACCCTCTTGGAATGGTTGGAGACCTTTGGAGTGGCTCAGATGGATCTTGGATGGCTCAAATCACAAACCCTAGATGCAGATGAACTTGAACTAATGCAGTGAAGCAAAATGCAATATGAAATGGAATGATTAAACATATGAAAATATGAAAGATCATAAGCCATGGTGTGAACTTAGTGAGGGAAAATTTGGTTTGTTTACAGCTTCCCTATTCAAACATGAGTTAGCTGTGCAGGATGTAAGCGCCTAGCTTAATGGCCATCAAGCAGAGGACGACTGTTGGGGATAAAGCAATGACGGGGACGGCCGACATGCTGGGGAAATAAAGAGATCATGATGGGGACGGCCATCAAGCAAAGTAACAAGGTTCTCTGGGGATGAAAAAAATAAAGGCAATGATGGGGACGGCCATCAGGTTAATAAAGTAAGGTAAACAACGATGGGGACAACCATCGGTTCAAAGAATATACGATGAGGGACGATCATTGATAACACTAAAGTTCACTGTATTTCTGACTCCGATTTCGCATGCATTCTTAGCTTTTATTGTTATTTTGTTATGTTATTACTTTTTTTTCTTTTTTTTTCAGGTTTTCTTTGTAATCGGGGCCTAAATCGAGAAAAGGAGCGAAAAAGGAGTGGAAACGGACGAAAACCAAGAAATTCAGCGTTTTACACTTACGACATCCACCATGGCGGGCGCCATGGGGTCTGCCATGACGTGGCCACGTCTCAAGACCACTCCACAACTGCCAAGACCCACGATCCCCACTCTTTCATTCCCCATTAGCCTCGTGGCGGGCGCCATGGCCTTGTGGCGGGCGCCACAAGGCAAAAACAGTTCCCTCCACTTTTTAGTGGAGGGGGCATCCTTGTCTTTTCCTGCTTTTTGTTTCCTATAAATAGGGCCTTAGATTTTCGTTTTCAATCATCCAAACTTAGAATCTCTTAAGCATATATCAGTTTTAAAGTAGTTATCATTCCACATCGGGGTGTTACTGCAATCGAGTGATCGAGTCTGTATACGTCTGTATGATCGAGTTTTGGAGCACTCTGGGAGGAAGTTAATCCTGCCGCCATTTTAATTCCAGTTCGTATTTTACTTTTCCGCATTGCTTTACTTTTATTTATGTCTCGCATTGCTTTATTTTATTTATTTCCTGCACTCGCTTTACTTTATTTATTTCTCGCACTCGCACTACTTTCGTTTATTTTCCGCACTCGCTTTAAATACCTTTATTTCCCGCACTCGCACTACTTTTATTTACTTTCCGCACTCGCACTACTTTTATTTGCTTTCCGCACTCGCACTAATTACTTTTATGAAAAATTATAAAAATAACTTTTACTTTACCATGTCTAACTAAATCCATAAAGGTTAGAATGTAAGGATCGTAATTGAACTAGTAATCCGTACAATTGTTCGTGGAAACACTTAAGGGCTATTTTAACTTTCAATATAAGTTTAATTGTTTTTAACTATTTCAAAAACAGCCAAAAGCGCTTTGTCTAGTTCATTAGGAGTTTGTGGATTAAAAAGAAAAGAGATTTTAAAACGATTTTTGGACGCGTTATGAAGTTTAGAGTCTGGTTCATAAGAACCTCTTTTTGCTAAGAAATCCAGGTTAAAATACTTTTCAACTTAGTCAAGATACTATATTTCTTAAAAATAGGTTTACTACTCTAACGCAGTACGCACCTTTTTATCCGTGACAATAGGAGGGGTTGATTAGAGAGTACAACTCGGTTCTAAATACGCGAAAGCGACAGTTCCTGTTAAATTAGTTCTTTTCAAAGGAGAAAACACTGCCCATAAGTAGTTCTATTAACAAGTACTGGATTATCAATTGATTACGTGAATTACATTCGAGCCTGTCTTTTATTTATTGTTTAAAATTATTATTTTATTTACCATTGCGCATTCGTTAAAACCCTTATATTAAGTTGCCTTAGATACACACCATAACAACAGGTACGATAGATTGACACTTGTCTCTGTGGATTCGACAATCTTTTATATTACTCTGACGTGTTCGTACACTTGCGAAAAACACGCATCAAGTTTTTGGCGCCGTTGTCGGGGACCAATTTCGTCAAATTTCATACCCTGTAGTTATACCGTTTAGACTAAGGTTGTACCCACCGGTCAATGCGAAAGACTCGCAGTGCCGGAAGCTTAGTAGACCCTCTAGCTGAACCTGAACGTTACGCTCGCGCACGTTTGTTTTTCAATAGGAATAGGAGAGCTATGGCCGAAGATCAAAACTGAAGACCTCTTAAGGACTTCGCCCAACCATCAAACGAGGAACCTAGTTCTAGTATAGTAAACCCCGCTATCCCAGCCAATAATTTTGAACTTAAACCATCCCTGCTGCAATTAGTGCAACAGAGACAATTCGCAGGTCTTGCTACTGATAACCCTAACCAACATTTAAAAAACTTTCTTCGGTTAGCAGACACCTTCAAAACCAATGGAGCTCCTCCTGAGGCGATACGCTTAAGATTATTTCCCTTTTCCCTCAGAGATAAAGCTCTGTCATGGTTAGATTCCCTTCCACCCAATTCCATAACAACTTGGGAAGACCTTAGAAAAGTTTTCCTTGCTAGATATTTTCCCCCAAGTAAGACCGCTCTTCTTCGAAACCTAATAACCAGATTTACCCAACACCAAGGAGAGTCGTTGTTCGAAGCCTGGGAAAGATATAAAGAGCTATTAAGAGCATGCCCACATCATGGCTTAGAGAATTGGCTAATCATTCAAACCTTCTATAATGGACTTCATTATAACACTAAGATGACCATCGACGCTGCCGCTGGTGGCGCACTGATGAACAAACCTTACCTTGAAGCTAGTGCACTTATCGAGGATATGGCCCAAAACCATCAATCATGGGGAGTAGAACGAGCGACAGTGGAAAAGAAGGAAGCCCAAGGAGGAATACATGATCTAAGCTCTATGGACATGATGCAAGCTAAAATGGACGCGTTGGCCCTTAAAGTCGAATATATGTGTACAACTCCGAATATTGTAGCCGCAGTTTCGTCGAATTGTGAGATATGTGGGACGCAAGGACACCAATCCGCCGAATGCAATCTGTTGAATGAGACCAACACTGAGCAAGTGAACTACACCCAAGGGAACCCATTTTCAAACACATATAACCATGGATGGAGGAATCACCCAAACTTCTCCTACAAAAATAATAACCCTATTCAAAATACCGCACCTCCGAGACAACAAGGTTACCAAGCCCCAAGAACAAATTAACCTATGCAACCTATACCACCAAGTCTGAGCCTTGAGAAAATTGTAGAAAATTTTATCACCGCTCAAACACAACAAAACAAAGAGTTCATGAACCAAAACGTCTATGTTAACGAACTAATTACCCAGTTAGGAACCAAGTTTGATCAAATTATTACTCATAATAAGATGCTTGAAACCCAGATCTCTCAGGTAGCTTTAAACCAAGCCCCTCAGACTACACCTGGAGGACAGTTCCCTGGACAACCTCAACAAAACCCGAAAGGGCAAGCAAATGCCATTACTCTACGAAGTGGAACCGCTTATAAGGAACCTTCTAACCCTAGATTAAGTGATCCCGAAACTTCTGAGAGAAATGAGGAGAAGGAACCAGAGGAATCTGAAAACCCGGAAAGTCAAGAAAAAGGAGAAGAACCTAAAAACAAAACCTATGTACCACCACCGCCATACAAACCACCTATACCATACCCTCAAAGATTAAAGAAAACCCAAATCGATAATCAGTATCAAAAATTCGTTAAGGTTATAGAAAAGCTTCACGTAGAAATCCCCTTTACAGAAGCCATCACCCAAATACCTTCTTACGCTAAGTTTCTCAAAGACATACTTACAAATAAACATAGACTTGAAGATCCGAAACCCATGGAATGTAATTCTATTTCCGAAAATAGGTTAGCAAAGAAAGATAAAGATCCCGGAAATTTTTCCATTCCTTGTATTTTGGGGAATCATGTCATCGAAAAAGCATTTCTAGACTTAGGAGCTAGTGTGAGCTTAATGCCTTTAGCAGTTTGTGAGAGATTAAACTTAGGAGAATTACAACCTACTAAGATGTCACTTCAATTAGCCGATAGATCCGTTAAATACCCTATAGGCATACTTGAAGACGTCCCTGTTAGGATAGGTCAGCTGTTTATACCTACTGATTTTGTTGTCATGGACATTAAAGAAGATGACGACATACCAATCCTCCTAGGTAGACCGTTCTTATCGACTGCTGGAGCCGTAATAGATGTTAAAAAAGGGAAACTAACCTTTGAGGTAGGTGACGATAAGATAGAATTTATACTTTCAAAATTTCTTATGGCACCTGTAATAGGAGATGCTTGTTATGCCTTAGATATCATTGAAGAATGCATTAGGGAATTAGAACAAGAAGAAGAAACTGAATCTATAAAATTGCCATCAACCCTTATTTTGGAAGATGACAATTATAAAAAACCCTACATTGATGTTAACCTTAACGAATGTTTATCTCTTACCCCAGATCCTATGCCTTTCCCTATGAAACCGACCGTAAAACTTAAGGAACTGCCTAAAAACCTGAGATATGAATTTCTCGATGAAGAAACGAATCGTCCAGTTATAGTCAGTGCTACCTTAAACCAAGAGGAAACAGACCAATTATTAGATGTTTTACGAAGGTATCCCTCAGCCTTAGGATATAAGATCTCATATCTAAAAGGAATAAGCCCATCCGTATGCATGCATCGGATTTTGCTTGAAGAAGATTCAAAACCATCCAGAGAACACCAACGAAGAATAAATCATATGATGAGTAATGTAGTTAAGACTGAAGTTCTTAAGTTACTAGAGGCAGGTATAATATATCAGATCTCGGACAGTAAATGGGTAAGTCTTGTGCATGTAGTACCTAAAAAGGGAGGCATCACAATCGTGCAAAACGAGAAGGGCGAACCTGTAGCAAAAAGAACTGATGGAGGTTGGCGTATGTGCATAGATTATAGAAAATTAAATAAAGCAACTAGGAAGGACCATTTCCCATTACCATTCATATACCAAATGTTGGAGCGCCTAGCCAGACACTCTTATTTTTGTTACCTAGATGGATATTCAGGGTTCTTCCAAATACCTATTCACCCCGAAGATCAAGAAAAAACTACCTTTACATGCCATGTTGGAACTTTTGCCTACAGAAGAATGCCTTTTGGACTCTGTAATTCTCTTGCCACTTTCCAACGCTGCATGATATCTATCTTTGCAGACTATTTAGATGGAATCATGGAAGTATTTATGGACGATTTCTCAGTTTGTGGATCTGATTTCAAAAATTGTCTTATCAACCTTGAGAAAATCCTGGAAAGATGTGTGGAGGTAAACCTTGTGCTATATTGGGAAAAATGTCATTTCATGGTCACCGAAGGGATTGTTTTAGGACATATAGTTTCCGAAAAGGGTATAGAGGTAGATAAAGCTAAAATAGAAGTCATAGAGAATCTAAAACCGCCGAAGACTATCAGGGAGATAAGAAGTTTTCTTGGACATGCCGAATTTTACCGACGTTTCATCAAGGATTTCTCCAAAATAACAAAGCCCTTAACTGGTCTTTTAATGAAAGATGTTGAATTCATCTTCGATGAAAAATGTACTGAAGCATTTAATCTTCTGAAGCAAGCTCTGATTTCAGCACCTATAATGAAACCCCCTGATTGGTCATAACCGTTTGAGATAATGTGTGACGCTAGTGACTATGTTGTTGGAGCCGTTCTAGGTCAGAGAAAAGATAAGAAGTTACACGTAATTTATTATGTCAGTAGAACCTTAGATGCTGCACAGCTCAACTACGCAACAACCAAAAAAGAGCTCCTAGCTGTAGTTTTTTCCATAGACAAATTTAGATCTTATCTAGTAGGAGCCAAAATTATAGTTTACACTGACCATGCTGCCATTCGTTACTTACTAAGTAAAAAGGATGCCAAACCTAGGTTACTTCGATGGATTCTATTACTGCAAGAGTTTGATTTAGATATCCGTGATAAGAAAGGCACTGATAATGTAGTAGCTGATCACCTTTCTAGGCTAGAATACCTGAAACCTGACTCAGTACCCATAAATGACGATTTTGCCTATGATAGACTGATAGCCCAACTAGAAACTATTGAAGATGATAACCCAGACCCACATGAGTATTCTCATATATCCTTAGCTATAAGTAATACACCTTGGTATGCAGACTTTGTTAATTACCTAGTGTAATACCTCAAAATTTGCCCTCACTATTCTACCTTAACTGGCTTGTTGCTTCGCATTCGTCCGCGTCCTTCATAATCATGCATTTCATTGGCTCTTAAGGCATGGGATTGTTACACTCTGGAGAATCAAGTTATTCCCTTGGTTTGAGGATGTTTTCAAGGTGGCCATGTTGTTCAAGGAACTCCATCATTACTTGAGACACAATTCAGTGAAGATCGTGATGCGTGTAGAGCTTATTAGAGTTCATGGAAAAGGGACATTGGTTCACGGTGCAAGAGATCAAGTTATGGACTCGTATGGTGATTAGATCACTGTGTTTCGTTGTTGGTGATACAAGCTAATAAAGGCGAAGTTTTATTGATTGAAGTTTGAATTTGGGGGTCCGTTGAGGATACGAGTTTGATACGGATTGAATTCTTGAGTTGATTAAGTTGAGTTGGATGTATTGAGTGGGATTCGAAGATACGAGCTTGTTGAAAACCGCATCCGGTCAAAATGATTACGTCGTGCCAATCGATGTTAATAACCAAGATTCGCGTCCATGGATGTTCAGGTTTCATTCTTAGTCCATATATTGGTTCATGTTTCCAAACCCATTGATTATATTTCTATCATCCTTTTAATCTTATTTCCTCTTAATCTTACTTTGGGCCCAATTAAAATCTTTTGTTTGGCCTCATTTTGTTGTCCAATCTCAAATGGAAAATCTAAACACCATATCCATCTATTTCTTTGTTTTTTTCTCTAAACCAATAACCGTAATCCTAGGCCCATTAACAAAACTCTGAATAGGATTATTCCAAGCCCACTTATTGTCTTTTCTTAACCCATTCTAAGTTTCTATCCGATTTCATTCTATAAAGTTCAACCAAGTTCTCTTTGTCTAATATCCATTTTTTGTTAATAATATGATTAACAAATTTTATATCCGATTCATTCTTCATACAACCATAACCATTTTTTTGTTTTAATCCTTATCCGATACAAATTTTATTCCAATTCATGAACCATATTCAAGGTCTTTGTCCAAGAAAATATCACATAAGTTTTATATTTACAAAGGACCCACATTATGAAACATTGACAGAATAAACAGAAAAAAAGCCAAATAAAAAATTCAGTTGCAAAATTCAGTTAACAATTACAATTTTCAACAGAAAATCAGTTACAACTGTAACTGATATGAAACAGAAACAGAATGAAAAAAAAGGGCTCTCAACATGACTCTCAGGGGGATTCAATTTCAAGGTATTCAATCACCTTCTAATGGCCATCCTCAATACTTCTCCAATCTCTTCAATCTGATACAGACCCTCTAATTTATCACCTCCAACTACACCAATCATCATAAAATATTTTCTACAAGAATCCAAAGCAATAACCTTCAATCCTCTTCTTTTATCAACATTCGGTTTTCATCATCCTTTGTCAATCTTCAATCTTCAATAAACTTCAACTGGTTCTCAGCAACTCTCATCAAAACTTGCATCTGCAAAATCAAAAACAATGGATACCAATGAAAATCAATCCAAGATTCATAACAGTTCACACAGAAGAGAAAGCAGAAGGCATTCGTAACCACGAAAAACTCAAAAAGAAGAAAAAGTCATGAGGTAAGAAAAAAATCAGTGTCGACACTTACTTCGAATTGTTGCATTGTAATTATCATTGTGGCATCATTCCCTTCCTTGTGAATCGTCTTCGCCTCTACGGGTTCTTCGAGTTGTCATCGCCCTCAACAAGTCGCGATTGCCTTCAATCCTCAAAGAATCCACCGTCATCATCTTTATCGACCCATCATCAATCTGAAAATTATCTTCACAAAAACCAATCTTCAAACCTGCAGAAGCATCAATAATCACGCAGAACCCAACTTTCTTCTTCTACATCAATCTTCCATCATCATTGTTCTTCAACCACCTTCAACCATCTAGGGATTCAAGAATCAACAACCCTGAAACAACAAAAATCATGATTGCATCAGTTCGTCGCAACATCGTTCAATGACAAAAAACAGAACTCGAAAAAAGAAGAAGATTCAAGAACACGCTTAAGCCAATTCACGCAACAAGTGATAGTGTCACTAAATCAGCATCAACGGTAATAATTCAAATTCGTATACCAGAAAGATTAAAAGGAGAGGATCGAATTGCGACGACGGTGATACCTAAAAGCTTGCGTCGACATCGTGCCAGCATGTCAAGTCTTCTTCTAATCTTGCTATGATCCGGGAACCATGGGTGTGTTCGTCTTCATCCCGGATTCGCGTTGGAGTTGAAGTCGCCAAAGGGAAGCCTTCAGGAGGTGGAGTCAATGGTAGTGAGCTTCAGCGGTGTTGATACGAGATTTCGACTCGTCGGAAGCTTCCGTTTGAGCGACCGCACGATCTAGAGGATGCCGATGATGAAAGCGGCGCAGTTCGGAGTTCAGATTAATGGGGATGGATTGTTGACTGACGGTTGAATTTTGACTCATGGCGTGTCTTCAAAGGGGCCGAGATAAGAGAACGCGGTCGCGGAAGAGGGAAGAGGATGATCGGAATGGATTTACGATGACGGCGGTGAATATCAAAGAAGAAGAAGATGTCGTGGTGGTGTTCTGGATCGGATGGTTTTCGCCGTCGGTGTAATGGGAGGGAGATGCCGCCGCGGCGCCGTTGGGAAGAAGAAGTGAACTTGCTGCTTCTTATTCTTGTGTATGATGGATTCTAGGGTTTGAGAAATGGACTTGGGTTGGGCCTGGTGAATTCATAAACCACAGATTCGTTTTGGCACACTCCAATTCAACTCATACATCCATGGAGTTATCATTCATGTGGGTTGGGCCTTAGGCTTTTGTTTTGGCTATTCATACACCCTGATCTTCTATTACCGCCCCCTCCTGCACTTGGCTAGGAAAAATGGGCCTTGGGCCATGTATATTCTATATGCTGTCATCGGATTTCTGAAGCACCCCCATATATTATTTATCTTTAGAAATCTCTAATTAATTTTCTTATTAAAAAAATCATGTTTAATTTTGTTTCTAGATAATTTTGTAGATTAATAATCAAGTCATTTTTCTTTTGATATTTTAATTAGGAGTTTTTCTTTTTTGGTTGGTAATATTAATTATGGTTTAGAATCAAGTTTGAATTAAAGTGTTCATGTATATTTTTTTTGGACCGATATTGGATCGATTTCGATTATGGTGGAGCTTCACAAAGCCAATATGGAAGATGGGCATTTATTTTGCTCATTGGATACTACAAGACCTTGCTTAAGGTTTTTTTTTCGGATTTTTTATGTGAAGAATCGACACCTCGATCAAGTAAGTGATTTCGAGTTTTTTCGGTTTTTTAAGCATCATTATAGTTGTATGCGGCTTAGGACCATGTAACTTAAGGTGCATCTGAGCCCTCCCACCTGAGGCATTGGTTATATTTGTGATTTTTGTTGATATGTATCGATTTCGGAACTTAGGGATTAGTTTGAGAACCATTAGGATCGTTTCCTTTCACTTCCCCTTAAAATCCACTTTTTTTGCCCGTTTCGTCGCAATTATTAAAAATAGTTTTAGGTGGGATAAAATTCTGGAAAAATTCATGAGTGATACTCATCCTCTTAATTAATTTTTCATATTTTTTATTTCCATATTTGGGTAGTTTTAATATTTTATTTGGATTTTAGTTCACAAGCTGTCCCAAAAAGGAAGGTTTTGGCATAAGGGACCAAAACCAATTTTTCCCCATAGGTGTGAAACCTATTTTTGGTATATTATTAATTACTGTAATTTGTGACATCTTGATGCTCATTAGGCATTTTTTTCATAATTTTACTACCCTTTTTGATCCACTTTGTGGAGTTGTTTTTCGATAACCATGCTTTGTTACCTTGCTAATCAAGGAATTGTTTTGGCACTTTGGTGCATAATTTTGTAGAATCCTTTTGGACCATGTAAGATAATCACTATATCATTCCAGGGATTTAATTTCATAATTTTTAAAGGCTTTTTGCTATTTTTCATGTCACCTAGATCCTAGGTTGATTCATGTGTTTATGTGTCGCATAACCTAAATGTTAAGAAGGCATTCATGCCATTTTCTTGAGGGGATTTTTGGTAGCTTTTAGGAATTGATTATAGGTCATTTGTATGTCTTTAATTCCAGTCATAGGTCATTTTTTGAACCATACTTATTTGGTTTGTTTTGGTGCTTTAAAGTGCATACTTATGTGAATTAACTTTAACCTAAACTAGATTCTCTTCTCCTCTAAATAATAACTTGAATTATGTGGAAATCATTAATGCCTATTCATGCATTCTAATTTCATCTCATACCTTGTATGCTACTGAACCATAATCATTTCATGCATATTCACATGCCATTTTTCCTTAACTTTCATCATGTGCGATCTTATGCGATTTTTGCTCGTTTCTTCTCATATCTTCTTCTCATTGCTCCATATGCCTAATCCATTGCATCCATGATTGTATATTAATTCATCCATCTTCATAAGCATTCATTACTGACTTTGATGTTCATTTTATGCATTAATCCATTTTTGTAAGCCATATGCATTCATATTTCATCCATGAGTCCTAACTTGCATTTAGGTGAACTTAGGTGAACTTTTTGTACATAGTTTGACATAGTTTGATCTTGTGAGATATCCTAGCATACTTAGGGACCTATATCATGTAGCTACTGACTTTAGAAGTCATGTAACCTTTAGGTACCTTCACCTTTAGACTTAGGTCTTATTTTGAACCCTAGTTCCATTCTAGGATGTTTATGGTACTTAATCGCTTTTATGCTTCGATTTTACTTTCAATATGCATTGTCATGCTAATCTTTGTTTTGTAGGGGGGAAGATTGAGGTAAGCCTCACTTCATTCCTATCTTTTATGCATTCTAAATGTGTTTTCCTTAGCACTTGGTGCTTGCTTATAGGTTTTCCCTTTCTTTAGAGACAACTTAACTTCCTTAGGAAGTAAGTTAGTTTCTAACTATCTTTTCTTCCTTTTCTTTTCTTTCTTAGGATTAGAATACCTCATTAACCATAGGATCTCCCTTGTAAATAAATAAATAAAAATTAGGGTGTGTCTTAGTTCCCATTAGATTTTTCATTTTCCAACTTGAGTCATTCTTTCTCATCTCATAAAGAAAAGCAATAAAACACTTAATAAAAACCGAACAATCTTGTACGACACGAGACTTTGTTGCGGAGTGTTTATACGCGTCCTGTTTCGGGGCGAGGTGTAAATACTCACCGCGATGGATAGGTCTTAGTACAAGAAAGTTCACAAACAAATTAAAAAAAAACGCTTCTCTTAAAAGACAAAAAACAAATAACAAACGACTATCCTGCGGGAACTTCTCTTCTCATCTCATTCACTCACAACGCGAACTCGCGACGACTTGTCTCGCATGCAAGACGGTAAACGCACTCGTACCAGACGAGCTTGCAACACCTGAGCATAGACATACGCAGTTCCAGCTGTAAAAAACACAAACAAATAATTCCCGCCTAGGTTAGGCGAACTACGTCGACTCTGATCCTCATTATCCCGATGAGGTACGTAGGCAGCGGGGTAGGGACCGTTCGAGCACATTCTTTATTTTCCCTACATTTTCCCCATTCTTTCTCTTTGTTTTTCATTCCAATTCCTTTTCTCATTTCATTCCATTTCCAGTTAGCGGTTCATTTGTTCAGCAGCATATTATTTCTCACCCTTTGAAACAAACAAGCAAGCGTGGATCCCGTCGGGTACGGCGGACGGATTGGGGTGCTAATACCTTCTCAATTCGTAACCGACTCCCGAACTCAGATCTTTGGTTCGCAGGACCTTGTCCTTTCCTTCTTCCTTAGGTTTGTGCAACATTACCTTTCCCATTCCTTTGGGATAAAAATGTCTGGCTGGCGACTCTAACCTTTCCGCGCCACTTTCGCGTTTGTACTAGGATGAAAATCCCGGGAGCGACAGCTGGCGACTCTGCTGGGGATTAACCTGATTCTTCCGGTTTCCCTTGTAGAGTCAATCCTAGCGCCTGTTTGGTTTTGTTTCTTTGGGTGTCTATTTGTTTGATGCTGAGTGCTTTAGTTTAGCTTTACTGTTTTCATTTACAGTTTTATTTACAGCTTTACTTTATCGCATTTATTTACCGCTTTCAGTATTTTATTTTCCATGCATCATATTATACTGGACTGTCTGGCTGTGCTGGTTTTCATTTTTTCTGTGGGTTGGGAGTTACTGTGAGATAAGCCAAATACCCGGCTTGAGTGCACCATAGGATTAGCGTGAACATGTTGTGCTCGCATGGTTACATGATGAGTGGTGATGTGTTCCACACCCAGGTTGCGACTGTCTTGGGACTATTCTGTGTGGGGGTTCTTCCCCACTTCAGGGTACAACCTTGATAGTTATGTGCAGCTGGGGACCGATCATTGAGAACCTTAATGGAAACAACCCTCTCCAGTGATGACAGTGGCAGACCACATTTGTTGGCAAACCCACTCGCATCCGAGGGTCCATTGGGAACTCGCATAGGATGGCCTGGTTCTCTCATAGGAATTCAGTTAAAGCAAACTGTTCGTATGACGATAGTATTGTACCCTTCGGGATGAATGTACTATTGTTTCTCGATTCAGTGCTTGAAGCTGGAGACTTGTGAGGGATGCTCGTTTTTCCTTGGACTCAGCTGAGGCCTCCCTGATTAGTACATAATGCCAAACCGATTCCCTGATTTGGTCATGAACCATTTCTCGGAAATGGTGAACGTATTATTGCTATTCGGCTTTGAGAGTCCGTGATGTTGACCCGAGTAGCACACCCGTGAGATTGGGAGGGGTTTACAGGTTTGCAGGAACCTTAATACCTTCAGCATACCCACTTCGTCAGTGTTGTTCAGTATTCTATGGTTCTCTGATTCTGAGATTCGGGGTTTCTATTCAGAGAAATTGTTACTGTGATTACCATCGTGACCCTGATATTGTGATTGTTATTATGACTCTCCACAGACACTTGGCTTGTTGTTCAGCTTCAACACCATCAGTGACTATTCTATTATGTGATCCAGTTCTACAATTATTGGGTTCTCAGTTATGGGATTCTGTACAGAGATGTTGCTACTATTATGGTTCTATTCAGACAGTTGGTTCACTATTCAACACCAACATCAGACCATTGATCACACGTCTGTTGCATACATGACATCATAGCATTTCTTCACAAATGTTCAGTTATTTTCGAGGATCACATATCTGAATCATGTTGTTGGATTTTTCTGTGTCAAAACTTGAATTAAAGCAGATAGATTCCTCAGAAATAATTGAACATGGCATTTGCATACATCCTTGCTTTCTTGACAGGTGTTCAGAGACACATTCTTTTCCTGACTTGATTTCTCATCAGAATGGATAACTTGAATCACATTCATCAAGGTATATATTTGAAGCAACTCCGGGCGGAGGTAATCGAAAGGAAGACCCAACTGAGGCCATTCAGGGCCGAGGTACAAGCTTTATTTCAGAACCAGAAACTGCTGAAACAGGAAGTCAACCAGATAAAGACTCAGATGAGCTTGGTTATGGAAATTGTGAACAAAGCTATTTTCATCCCTATTGAGGGGAACTACGCTGCTCTGATTCTCCATTGGACAATGGAGATACGTAGGCAGGAGATCAAATCAGATCTTTCCGAGCAACCTTATCTATTAACTTTATCAACCTCTTCCCTCAAGACTTCACTTGTCGGCATCCAATTTCAGCTTCCCAAGAGAGTCCTAAGGGTCAGAGCATAAGGGTAAAGGCCAAAACCACTTGAGAAGAAGTTTGATCATATTCCGATGTCGTACGTGCAACAAGTTTCATCATTTACGCAAATTCGGAGTGGTTGAGCTAATTGCATCAGGATCATCTCCGACAAAGTTTCCTTTGGGGTTTCAATGCCAAGTACGATTACCATTCTGGGGCACCTGGCCTGTTAATTGAAGATTGCAAGTCTTTCAGAGGCAAAAGTGAAGACGAGTTCCCGAATTTGATCGACTCAAAGGTCATTGTGTCAGAAATTCTGCTCACATATTGAAGTCTCCTCATCAAATGGGTCTCCCAATTTGCAAAGGCATCTTCATAAGCAATAAGTCCAGACGGAGTCAAGTCTCCTCAATGACGGCAATGTTCAGCTTCTTTACTGCGTTTCCATTTGTAGTTTATATTGTTTGTTTAAACATTTGTATGCATGCATGAAACTTATTTGTTTTTGAATGATAACCATAATAAAATGCACATGTTTCTCTTGAAGTAATCCATTCGTATTCACTCATGATTTTGTGTATGTGCATTGCAATACCAACTGTTGTGATTAAACTCTATCAGGGAGGACGACGAAATGAAAACGCAAAAATCTCTAATTGTGTGCTTTTGAGAAAGACCCTGTTGACGATGTACAGGCATTGTTTCAAGTCCTAAACACCGGAGATATAAGGGAGATAGACCCTCGCCAACCCATTTGAGCCTTGAAGTAGGAGTTTCTTTTTGCATGAAAAAACCCTCGCACTTAACCCAGGGGCAGGGTAGGCATCAGTTAGTTTGACCGAGCATTCAAATTTCAAAAAGGAGTGCAAATTTGAGGATCCATTACCTTTCGTGGTACCAAATCAAGAGGTCTAATGACCAGAAACCACAATGGTTATCCCAATCAAGAGGTCTAATGACCAGAAACCACAATGGTTATCCCAATCAAGAGGTCCAAAGACCGGAGACCACAATGGTTATTCCTCAACAACAAAGGAGTGAGACAGTCACGACCCTCGCAAAGCATTCAAGACAAACAGTGTCACACGATTTGTTCAAAAAAAAAAGAAAAAAAAATGAATGAGAAAGCCCGCTAAGTCGAAACTTGAAAGCAAGCGACTTAGGCAAAAATTAGGGCATCCCGCTGGACTTCACAATCAAAGATTCACAAGAATTCAGTCCAGGCAAAAGTTAGGGATAAACAAAATAATGCAAAAGTGAAAGACGAAAAGGATTACACAAGAAAGATCCTTGAGCAGGAACAAAGTCGTGTGATACAGACACAAAAGACAATAGGGGTGACTGACTCTAAACAATAATTTGATTGGTGCTTAAACCGTTAGTGTAATTGGTTCCTCAACCATCACAAAACCCTTTTTGAGAGGTGAGCGCTTGTAAAAGCTAGCTGAACATAGGAATGGAGAACATCACGAAGATGGGTGGGCACATATAAATTTCGAGCCTATATCTTTTGTTTCTATAACCGTGAACTGGGCCACGATACAACCCTCAAAAGTCCTAACTGAAACAGGGTTATTTTTGAGAGCATACTACCACGAGACCGCGTTCCTGACTCTTATGAGTGGTGTTGAAAGATCCTTGTTGGTGTTGCATGTGCATGCTTTCTATTATTCAAAAATCAATGTCGTATCTTAACCAGTGATTCGCTCACAAAGGTTTGTGACATCTTTTTTAGTAAAACTTCAAGATTAATATGTGTGTTGCATTAGAATTTTCATTCTTAAAATAAACATTTTCTGCTTGCATACATTTGTTTGGCATCATAAAAGTCCATGTATGGAATCTCAGTCCAGAAGCTTAATCTTGCCAAGTTGAGAAGTCTGAAACTTCCGAAGGACTATCTATCGAGGTGCACTTTTCAAGAAGACTCCATTGAGTAGGGACTTTCCCGACAGTCGTGGTAAGAGCCAACTAAGCTGGGGCAATCACGTCGAGCAATTTCTTCAAAATTCAACCAAGCTGGGGCAATCACTTCGAGATTCAAATCTCTCAAAGAGCCATCAGGCGGAAGCATTATTCAAATTTCAGCCAAACTGGGGCAATCACTTCGAGATCCAATCTCTCAAAGAACGATTGGCATAGGTGTTTTCTTCAAAGCACAGTCCGTCAGAGGTGATCGCTTCGAGGCTCGTACTGGGGCAGGCCATCCCAAGAGCATGGGAAGTACTCTCTCCCGAAGACCGTCAATTCAAAGCGCCTATCCGAAGTTCAAAATACTGGGGCAGAATATCTCACAGTGATATGAGGCTTTTCATGAATCCTTGCGAGGCAAATTCTTGCACAGACCATGCAGTCTGGGGCAGTTATTTCGAGATCCAACGAATCTCTCCAAGAGTTTGAAGACACTGAGGCATTTCATATGCCATGTTTTCTGTAAAATCCTCTTGAGACATTTACTTCTGACGGACCTTAATCTGAGGCGAGTTGAAAATTGCAAAGAACCATTGTTCACTCATGATTAGTTGACAACCTATCAACCCGGGGCTAGGGGAAAAGTCATTGTCAGCACAGTACTTCAAGAGTTATTTCATCAGCAAGCTTCATTGATCAAAATTCCTTAGCAAGTCTCATTAGACAATCCCTTCTCCAGTAGTGCGGCAAATGGAAGATTACTTCTTGAGCAGAAGGATATCATCGTCTCTCATCCCCGGCATGAGACGCCTTACATCTCTCATTCCCAACATGAGAGGATTTATCTTTTATCCCCATCAAGTGGCAACTTGAGCTTTTATCTTCAGCAGGAAGCTTTATCATTGATATCACCCGTCATCCCCGGTAATGTGGAAGTCGAAATTTCTCCCAGCAAGGTAGCAGAAGGTGGGTGTTATCCCTAAGCAGGAGTTTCCCTTCAAACAAGGGCAATTTTCAGCAGTATAAGGAGTGTCTTGCCTCCCCAGCAATTGCTTCCTCAGCAGTATCATACCTTGGGTTCTCAGCCAAGTCAGAAAGTTCTCACTTCCCCATCAGAGTTCAAGAAGGGTTCGCTTCCAGCAGGGTCTTGGCACTCCAATCTTAAAAGTCCAATTTATTTTTGGCAATGTTCAGAGCCAGTGAATTATTAACAACTTTCCCCGCAGAGTTGTTTCCTCCTCTTCAGGACAAACCAGATCAAGGTAGTGATCATCAGTTTCTCCCCAGTCAAGCCATCTGGGATACTTGCAGTCTCCTTATCAGGAGATCTCTTTGCATTTGCATCTGGTACTCATCATCGCATTCGCATCCTCCAAAGCGTAGCATTTCCATCCTCATGGAGCATTACGCCATAAATCCAAACATATGCATACCAGCATGGGCCAGTTTTGAGGTATATTACATAAGACCCGTTACATCTCCAATCAGATTGAAGTGTTCCCCACAGAATGCAACTTCATTTCCCAGGGTGGATGCTTCCACCAAGTCTTGTTATTATCCCCAATTGAGTCTTGTTTCAGTACGACAGTCTCATTTTTTCGCGTCTCCGTTTCAGTACAACGGTCGCGTCTTGGGCTCTCGTTTAAGTACAATGATCCCGTTCCTTTCGAGTCTCCATTTAAGTACAATGGTCTCGTCTTTGAGTCTTGTTTCAGTACAACAGTCTCATTTTTCCGCGTCTCCGTTTCAGTACAACGGTCGCGTCTTGGGCTCTCGTTTAAGTACAACGATCCCGTTCCTTTCGAGTCTCCATTTAAGTACAATGGTCTCGTCTTTGAGTCTTGTTTCAGTACAACAGTCTCATTTCTTTTCGCGTCTCCGTTTCAGTACAACGGTCGCGTCTCGGGTTATCATTTAAGTACAATGACCCCGTTTTTTCTTGGTTATGGATCGGTTGATACCATCTCCATGTTAGATTGGTTGATCTTATTTGAGTCATGAATCGGTTGATATCATTTCTCTTCGAGTTGTAAATCGGATGATATTACATTCTCGTTTTTCTTGGTTATGGATCGGTTGATACCATCTCCATGTTAGATCGGTTGATCTTATTTGAGTCATGAATCGGTTGATATCATTTCTCTTCGAGTTATAAATCGGATGATATTACATTCTCGTTTTTCTTGGTTATGGATCGGTTGATACCATCTCCATGTTAGATCGGTTGATCTTATTTGAGTTTTGAATCGGTTGATATCATTTCTCTTCGAGTTGTAAATCGGATGATAGTACATTCTCGCTTTCCGGGTTGGATCGGTTGATACCATTTTCGTGTTAGATCTGAGGATCTTTTGATTTGTCATTCGAGGATGGCATTTCTTTTCTTCAAGTCCTTCCGAGGTTGGTCTTGTTGTTTGTGGCTATTATTTGAGGATAGTAGTTCACCTTTTCGAGCTTATTGATCGAGGTCAGTTTGTCTCTTTTGCAAAGTCTGTCTGAGGTCAGCTTTGTGTTTGGTTATCAGTCGAGGCTGGTATACCTTTGCGTCTCCATTCGAGGATGGTTTCGTGTTAGATCCGAGGATCTTTTGGATTGTCATTCGAGGATGGCATTCTTTTCTTCAAGTCCTTCCGAGGTTGGTCTTGTTGTTTTGTGTGGCTATTATTCGAGGATAGTAGTTCACTTTTCGAGCTTATTGATCGAGGTCAGTTTGTCTCTTTTGCAAAGTCTGTCTGAGGTCAGCTTTGTTGTTTTGGTTATCAGTCGAGGCTGGTATACCTTTGCGTCTCCATTCGAGGATGGTTTCGTGTTAGATCTGAGGATCTTTTGATTTGTCATTCGAGGATGGCATTTCTTTTCTTCAAGTCCTTCCGAGGTTGGTCTTGTTGTTTGTGGCTATTATTCGAGGATAGTAGTTCACCTTTTCGAGCTTATTGATCGAGGTCAGTTTGTCTCTTTTGCGAAGTCTGTCTGAGGTCAGCTTTGTGTTTGGTTATCAGTCGAGGCTGGTATACCTTTGCGTCTCCATTCGAGGATGGTTTCGTGTTAGATCCGAGGATCTTTTGATATGTCATTCGAGGATGACATTTCTTTTCTTCAAGTCCTTCCGAGGTAGGTCTTGTTGTTTTATGTGGCTATTATTCGAGGATAGTAGTTCACTTTTCGAGCTTATTGATCGAGGTCAGTTTGTCTCTTTTGCAAAGTCTGTCTGAGGTCAGCTTTGTGTTTGGTTATCAGTCGAGGCTGGTACACCTTTGCGTCTCCATTCGAGGATGGTTTCGTGTTAGATCCGAGGATCTTTTGATTTGTCATTCGAGGATGGCATTTCTTTTCTTCAAGTCCTTCTGCGGTTGGTCTTGTTTTGTTTTGTGTGGCTATTATTCGAGGACATTAGTTCACTTTTTGAGCTTATTGATCGAGGTCAGTTTGTCTCTTTTGCAAAGTCTGTCTGAGGTCAGTCTTTGTTGTTGATGGTTATCGCCTGTGGCCGGTATACCATTGTGTTTCTATTCGAGGAGGGTTTTAGTACTGGATCCGAGGATCCCTTATGAGTTGTCATTCGAGGATGGCATTCTTCCTAGCGTATCTCCACCTGGCTTTTTCCCCGTTACCTATTCAGAGGTCGAAATCAAAAAATACATAAATAAGTAAGTGGGTGGACGGCATTTCCATTACACTCAGAGTGCAAATTTTCAGGTTTTATTTGAGTATTCAATCACTCCACACCTCGAACGTATAAAAGCTGTTGCAATTATCCGTTCAGGTCTGCAGTTGATTGAATAGGGGCAGCTGTAATACCTCAAAATTTGCCCTCACTATTCTACCTTAACTGGCTTGTTGCTTCGCATTCGTCCGCGTCCTTCATAATCATGCATTTCATTGGCTCTTAAAGGCATGGGATTGTTACACTCTGGAGAATCAAGTTATTCCCTTGGTTTGAGGATGTTTTCAAGGTGGCCATGTTGTTCAAGGAACTCCATCATTACTTGAGACACAATTCAGTGAAGATCGTGATGCGTGTAGAGCTTATTAGAGTTCATGGAAAAGGGACATTGGTTCACGGTGCAAGAGATCAAGTTATGGACTCGTATGGTGATTAGATCACTGTGTTTCGTTGTTGGTGATACAAGCTAATAAAGGCGAAGTTTTATTGATTGAAGTTTGAATTTGGGGGTCCGTTGAGGATACGAGTTTGATACGGATTGAATTCTTGAGTTGATTAAGTTGAGTTGGATGTATTGAGTGGGATTCGAAGATACGAGCTTGTTGAAAACCGCATCCGGTCAAAATGATTACGTCGTGCCAATCGATGTTAATAACCAAGATTCGCGTCCATGGATGTTTAGGTTTCATTCTTAGTCCATATATTGGTTCATGTTTCCAAACCCATTGATTATATTTCTATCATCCTTTTAATCTTATTTCCTCTTAATCTTACTTTGGGCCCAATTAAAATCTTTTGTTTGGCCTCATTTTGTTGTCCAATCTCAAATGGCAAATCTAAACACCATATCCATCTATTTCTTTGTTTTTTTCTCTAAACCAATAACCGTAATCCTAGGCCCATTAACAAAACTCTGAATAGGATTATTCCAAGCCCACTTATTGTCTTTTCTTAACCCATTCTAAGTTTCTATCCGATTTCATTCTATAAAGTTCAACCAAGTTCTCTTTGTCTAATATCCATTTTTTGTTAATAATATGATTAACAAATTTTATATCCGATTCATTCTTCATACAACCATAACCATTTTTTTGTTTTAATCCTTATCCGATACAAATTTTATTCCAATTCATGAACCATATTCAAGGTCTTTGTCCAAGAAAATATCACATAAGTTTTATATTTACAAAGGACCCACATTATGAAACATTGACAGAATAAACAGAAAAAAAGCCAAATAAAAAATTCAGTTGCAAAATTCAGTTAACAATTACAATTTTCAACAGAAAATCAGTTACAACTGTAACTGATATGAAACAGAAACAGAATGAAAAAAAAGGGCTCTCAACATGACTCTCAGGGGGATTCAATTTCAAGGTATTCAATCACCTTCTAATGGCCATCCTCAATACTTCTCCAATCTCTTCAATCTGATACAGACCCTCTAATTTATCACCTCCAACTACACCAATCATCATAAAATATTTTCTACAAGAATCCAAAGCAATAACCTTCAATCCTCTTCTTTTATCAACATTCGGTTTTCATCATCCTTTGTCAATCTTCAATCTTCAATAAACTTCAACTGGTTCTCAGCAACTCTCATCAAAACTTGCATCTGCAAAATCAAAAACAATGGATACCAATGAAAATCAATCCAAGATTCATAACAGTTCACACAGAAGAGAAAGCAGAAGGCATTCGTAACCACGAAAAACTCAAAAAGAAGAAAAAGTCATGAGGTAAGAAAAAAATCAGTGTCGACACTTACTTCGAATTGTTGCATTGTAATTATCATTGTGGCATCATTCCCTTCCTTGTGAATCGTCTTCGCCTCTACGGGTTCTTCGAGTTGTCATCGCCCTCAACAAGTCGCGATTGCCTTCAATCCTCAAAGAATCCACCGTCATCATCTTTATCGACCCATCATCAATCTGAAAATTATCTTCACAAAAACCAATCTTCAAACCTGCAGAAGCATCAATAATCACGCAGAACCCAACTTTCTTCTTCTACATCAATCTTCCATCATCATTGTTCTTCAACCACCTTCAACCATCTAGGGATTCAAGAATCAACAACCCTGAAACAACAAAAATCATGATTGCATCAGTTCGTCGCAACATCGTTCAATGACAAAAAACAGAACTCGAAAAAAGAAGAAGATTCAAGAACACGCTTAAGCCAATTCACGCAACAAGTGATAGTGTCACTAAATCAGCATCAACGGTAATAATTCAAATTCGTATACCAGAAAGATTAAAAGGAGAGGATCGAATTGCGATGACGGTGATACCTAAAAGCTTGCGTCGACGTCGTGCCAGCATGTCAAGTCTTCTTCTAATCTTGCTATGATCCGGGAACCGTGGGTGTGTTCGTCTTCATCCCGGATTCGCGTTGGAGTTGAAGTCGCCAAAGGGAAGCCTTCAGGAGGTGGAGTCAATGGTAGTGAGCTTCAGCGGTGTTGATACGAGATTTCGACTCGTCGGAAGCTTCCGTTTGAGCGACCGCACGATCTAGAGGATGACGATGATGAAAGCGGCGCAGTTCGGAGTTCAGATTAATGGGGATGGATTGTTGACTGACGGTTGAATTTTGACTCATGGCGTGTCTTCAAAGGGGCCGAGATAAGAGAACGCGGTCGCGGAAGAGGGAAGAGGATGATCGGAATGGATTTACGATGACGGCGGTGAATATCAAAGAAGAAGAAGATGTCGTGGTGGTGTTCTGGATCGGATGGTTTTCGCCGTCGGTGTAATGGGAGGGAGATGCCGCCGCGGCGCCGTTGGGAAGAAGAAGTGAACTTGCTACTTCTTATTCTTGTGTATGATGGATTCTAGGGTTTGAGAAATGGACTTGGGTTGGGCCTGGTGAATTCATAAACCACAAATTCGTTTTGGCACACTCCAATTCAACTCATACATCCATGGAGTTATCATTCATGTGGGTTGGGCCTTAGGCTTTTGTTTTGGCTATTCATACACCCTGATCTTCTATTACCGCCCCCTCCTGCACTTGGCTAGGAAAAATGGGCCTTGGGCCATGTATATTCTATATGCTGTCATCGGATTTCTGAAGCACCCCCATATATTATTTATCTTTAGAAATCTCTAATTAATTTTCTTATTAAAAAAATCATGTTTAATTTTGTTTCTAGATAATTTTGTAGATTAATAATCAAGTCATTTTTCTTTTGATATTTTAATTAGGAGTTTTTCTTTTTTGGTTGGTAATATTAATTATGGTTTAGAATCAAGTTTGAATTAAAGTGTTCATGTATATTTTTTTTTGGACCGATATTGGATCGATTTCGATTATGGTGGAGCTTCACAAAGCCAATATGGAAGATGGGCATTTATTTTGCTCATTGGATACTACAAGACCTTGCTTAAGGTTTTTTTTTCGGATTTTTTATGTGAAGAATCGACACCTCGATCAAGTAAGTGATTTCGAGTTTTTTCGGTTTTTTAAGCATCATTATAGTTGTATGCGGCTTAGGACCATGTAACTTAAGGTGCATCTGAGCCCTCCCACCTGAGGCATTGGTTATATTTGTGATTTTTATTGATATGTATCGATTTCGGAACTTAGGGATTAGTTTGAGAACCATTAGGATCGTTTCCTTTCACTTCCCCTTAAAATCCACTTTTTTTGCCCGTTTCGTCGCAATTATTAAAAATAGTTTTAGGTGGGATAAAATTCTGGAAAAATTCATGAGTGATACTCATCCTCTTAATTAATTTTTCATATTTTTTATTTCCATATTTGGGTAGTTTTAATATTTTATTTGGATTTTAGTTCACAAGCTGTCCCAAAAAGGAAGGTTTTGGCATAAGGGACCAAAACCAATTTTTCCCCATAGGTGTGAAACCTATTTTTGGTATATTATTAATTACTGTAATTTGTGACATCTTGATGCTCATTAGGCATTTTTTTCATAATTTTACTACCCTTTTTGATCCACTTTGTGGAGTTGTTTTTCGATAACCATGCTTTGTTACCTTGCTAATCAAGGAATTGTTTTGGCACTTTGGTGCATAATTTTGTAGAATCCTTTTGGACCATGTAAGATAATCACTATATCATTCCAGGGATTTAATTTCATAATTTTTAAAGGCTTTTTGCTATTTTTCATGTCACCTAGATCCTAGGTTGATTCATGTGTTTATGTGTCGCATAACCTAAATGTTAAGAAGGCATTCATGCCATTTTCTTGAGGGGATTTTTGGTAGCTTTTAGGAATTGATTATAGGTCATTTGTATGTCTTTAATTCCAGTCATAGGTCATTTTTTGAACCATACTCATTTGGTTTGTTTTGGTGCTTTAAAGTGCATACTTATGTGAATTAACTTTAACCTAAACTAGATTCTCTTCTCCTCTAAATAATAACTTGAATTATGTGGAAATCATTAATGCCTATTCATGCATTCTAATTGCATCTCATACCTTGTATGCTACTGAACCATAATCATTTCATGCATATTCACATGCCATTTTTCCTTAACTTTCATCATGTGCGATCTTATGCGATTTTTGCTCGTTTCTTCTCATATCTTCTTCTCATTGCTCCATATGCCTAATCCATTGCATCCATGATTGTATATTCATTCATCCATCTTCATAAGCATTCATTACTGACTTTGATGTTCATTTTATGCATTAATCCATTTTTGTAAGCCATATGCATTCATATTTCATCCATGAGTCCTAACTTGCATTTAGGTGAACTTAGGTGAACTTTTTGTACATAGTTTGACATAGTTTGATCTTGTGAGATATCCTAGCATACTTAGGGACCTATATCATGTAGCTACTGACTTTAGAAGTCATGTAACCTTTAGGTACCTTCACCTTTAGACTTAGGTCTTATTTTGAACCCTAGTTCCATTCTAGGATGTTTATGGTACTTAATCGCTTTTATGCTTCGATTTTACTTTCAATATGCATTGTCATGCTAATCTTTGTTTTGTAGGGGGGAAGATTGAGGTAAGCCTCACTTCATTCCTATCTTTTATGCATTCTAAATGTGTTTTCCTTAGCACTTGGTGCTTGCTTATAGGTTTTCCCTTTCTTTAGAGACAACTTAACTTCCTTAGGAAGTAAGTTAGTTTCTAACTATCTTTTCTTCCTTTTCTTTTCTTTCTTAGGATTAGAATACCTCATTAACCATAGGATCTCCCTTGTAAATAAATAAATAAAAATTAGGGTGTGTCTTAGTTCCCATTAGATTTTTCATTTTCCAACTTGATTCATTCTTTCTCATCTCATAAAGAAAAGCAATAAAACACTTAATAAAAACCGAACAATCTTGTACGACACGAGACTTTGTTGCGGAGTGTTTATACGCGTCCTGTTTCGGGGCGAGGTGTAAATACTCACCGCGATGGATAGGTCTTAGTACAAGAAAGTTCACAAACAAATTCAAAAAAAACGCTTCTCTTAAAAGACAAAAAACAAATAACAAACGACTATCCTGCGGGAACTTCTCTTCTCATCTCATTCACTCACAACGCGAACTCGCGACGACTTGTCTCGCATGCAAGACGGTAAACGCACTCGTACCAGACGAGCTTGCAACACCTGAGCATAGACATACGCAGTTCCAGCTGTAAAAAACACAAACAAATAATTCCCGCCTAGGTTAGGCGAACTACGTCGACTCTGATCCTCATTATCCCGATGAGGTACGTAGGCAGCGGGGTAGGGCCCGTTCGAGCACATTCTTTATTTTCCCTACATTTTCCCCATTCTTTCTCTTTGTTTTTCATTCCAATTCCTTTTCTCATTTCATTCCATTTCCAGTTAGCGGTTCATTTGTTCAGCAGCATATTATTTCTCACCCTTTGAAACAAACAAGCAAGCGTGGATCCCGTCGGGTACGGCGGACGGATTGGGGTGCTAATACCTTCTCAATTCGTAACCGACTCCCGAACTCAGATCTTTGGTTCGCAGGACCTTGTCCTTTCCTTCTTCCTTAGGTTTGTGCAACATTACCTTTCCCATTCCTTTGGGATAAAAATGTCTGGCTGGCGACTCTAACCTTTCCGCGCCACTTTCGCGTTTGTACTAGGATGAAAATCCCGGGAGCGACACCTAGCCGCTGACATCATACCCCCTGATCTAAACTACCACCGGAAGAAGAAGTTCTACAGTGATGTGAGAAACTTCTATTGGGACAAACCATTTCTTTTCAAGAGAGGTAAAGATGGCATTTTCCGCCGTTGTGTTCCAGAAGAAGAGATACATAATATAATTGAGCATTGTCACTCTGCACCTTATGGTGGACATGCAAGCACATCTAAGACCTACGCCAAGATTCTTCAAGCTGGCCTATTCTGGCCTAATATGTGGTGTGATGTCCATGCTTTCATTGTCAAGTGTGACAGATGCCAACTCACAGGAAATATTTCAAGACGTAATGAAATGCCTCTAAGAAATATCCAAGAAGTGGAACTCTTCAACGTATGGGGTATAGACTTTATGGGACCGTTCCCTCCATCTTTCGGAAATCAGTACATCGTAGTAGCTATTGACTACGTGTCTAAATGGATTGAAGCTATCATTGCACCCACGAACGACTCCAGAGTAGTCATCAAATTATTCAAAAACTATATATTTCCCAGGTTTGGAACCCCCCGTTTAGTCATAAGTGATGGAGGATCACACTTCATATCGAGAATATTTGATAAACTTTTAAACAAGTATGGAGTTAAGCATAGAGTAGCAACACCATACCACCCACAGACCAATGGACAAGTGGAAGTATCTAATAGGGAGATCAAACAAATTCTTGAGAAGACTGTCTCTATATCTAAAAAAGATTGGTCGCAGAAACTTGAAGAAGCATTATGGGCCTATAGAACCGCTTTCAAAACCCCTATAGGAACAACCACTTATCAACTGGTCTATGGAAAATCATGTCACTTACCGTTTTAGTTGGAGCATAAGCCCTATTGGGCTATCAAAACTTTAAATTTGGATTACTTGACTGCTGGTGAGAAACGTATCCTTGATATCCACAAATTAGAAGAGCTTAGACAATCTTCCTACAAAAATGCCATCATATACAAAGAAAGAACAAAAGCTTGGAATGACAAAAGAATCATAAGAAGAGACTTCAAAATAGGCGATCATGTTCTCCTGTTTGATTCTAGGTTACAAATTTTTCCAGGGAAGCTTCGTTCGAGATGGACTGGCCCTTTCGAAGTATCTAAGATCCTAAAATATGGTGCTATCGAAATCAAGAACCAAACATGTAAACCGTTCATCGTCAATGGACAGATTTTGAAGCCCTATGAAGGAGGTGACATCCCAACAACATACATATGCCATACTCTGAGTGATCCACCGTATCCTTCAAATGATGTATAAAAATCGGTCGTCGAGCTAATGATGTTAAACAAGCGCTGAATGGGAGGCAACCCATGGTTTTCTTATTTACATACTTTTTATTTTATTTTTACTTTATTTTAAATTGTTTACTTTATTATTATGTCAAGACTAACAATTTAATGTTTTATGTGATTTCAGGACTCGTTTGCTAACCTTGTGCAGAATGCAGAACCCCGATGACATGCACGTGGCCTTTAGAGACGACGCACAAAGGAGAGTTACTATGTCCACATGAGATTCCCTATGGCTCCTACCAGGTACCCTGACCATGACTGCATGGATGCCTTGGGGATAGAGCCAAGCATCAGATTCTTATGCCATCATCTCCAGTGGGACCAGTTTGACGATAAGAACAACACTTATAGGAACTTAACTCTAGAGTCCCTCAGCTCGTTTCATTATGATCCTTGGGCTGGACCCGATGGATATGCTGTTTTCAGGTTGTTCGGGATTGACTACTCCTTCTCTCACAAAGAGTTTGGTGATTTACTAGGTTTTCAGACTACTCCTGATGCTATTCCAGAGACACCGATGGGGTATTTTATGAGCAGAGAAGTGGAAAATGTTTAGTCTAACATCTTAGGTGGAGGGAGCCAAGATCCTTCCACTCAATTTTCTCAGGTAATCCACAACCCTGTGTTAAGGTACTTCCAGATGATTCTGGCACATTCTTTCCTTGGTTTTCCAGATACATAGACTCTGCTAAGTGAAGAGGAGATTTTCCTACTATTTTGTGCAACTCAGTCACGCCCAGTTGCTTGTGGCAACTTTCTGTTGAAGGGCCTTGCTAGTGTTGCCAGATCATCTGTAGGCATCATACATGTCGGTGGGATTGTTACACAGATAGCTACTGCATTGGGTTTGTCTCGCAAATTATTGCACCTCAGGACCTTCTGCTGCTACACCACCCTGGATGTTGACTTTTATCTTGACAGAGGACTGATGAGGAGGGCTTCTTTTGAGCCCAACACTTTTAGATTACTGATCGACGGCGAAGTGATACATTACTTTACATTACCAGACCCGCTGATGACCAGTGTCCATGATCCTGCTAATTAGAGTTATGCTCTAGAGGGTTATGGAGAGACTGTCGAAGAGGCGAAATCACCTACCGTCGCTGAGTACACTCCTACACCTCTTTCTCCCCGAATCACTGTTGTCTAACAATATGTCTCTGCAGCCGCCTGATCTACAAACTCAGATTTATGAGCTCCGTAAGGAGACTGCCTTGCTCAAGCAGGAAGTAGCGGACTTGGAATTACAAATTCAGGTTTCTGATCTCACTCATGCCTCAGAGGCCGATGCTCTATATCAGGAGATTGAAGAGCTTCGGAGGGAGATGGCTAAGATTCGTGGATCAAACCAGGAGGAGAAGCCTACCACATGATTCGTTCTACACTGACGATATTACCCTAATATTTAATTTCTTTTTTTCATGCTTTATTTTATTTCTCACATCTCCAGACATATCTTACATTATTGCATCTATTACATTTTCTTTTTTTTCATGTACTTTGACTTTATCTTATATATATATATATATATATATATATATATATATATATATATATATATATATTATTTCGTGCACTAATGTCAATTTTTCTCTTTTCTTTTGATTTTTATTATTTTATTTTTGTCAAGCAAAGAAAAAAAATATAAGACAAAAAAAATATGCAAGCCTAATGCCTTGGAAAAGAGAAGAAAACGCTATCCGGACCCCCCCGAATACTGAAGGTGCAAAAAGGGCCCAAAAGAGGATTTGAAATTCCAAAGCCCAAAGGCAAATAGCCTTGTGGTGGGCGCCACAGGCCCATGGCGGGCGCCATGCCGTCTTCCCCTATTTCGGGGCTGAAACTTCATCCCCACCATTTTCACACCTTCAAACCTCAAAAACCCATTTTTCCAACTTCCAAAAACCCCATTGAACCCCATTAAAGCTCCCCCATTTCCAAAATACTCACCATCTATAAAACCTATCCAAAATCCATTTTCGTTTTCATCCACCACAAACCATAAAAATCAAACCTTTATCATTTCTCTCATAAACCATTTTCTACCACTTTTCACTTCTCAAGGAGCAACAACAATGGAGTTCAATGGATTTCTTCTTCGCGATGGAAGACCGGGTGATAGGCAAAGGAAAATTATTCAGAGGCTTCAGAGTCGAGAAATTCTCTTGACTAGGTACGTCGATGATAACTGTCTGTATGTTTTGGGTCTTTATCATAGTGTTTTTCATTTATTAGATTTTTTAGGCTTGCATAATATTTTTGTTAATCAGGAACCTACCTATGAGAGGCTGGCAGTTGAGTTTTTAAGTTCATTTATATACACTGTCAGTCCTAACACTGCTAGCAGAGGCTTTCAAGTACTTCAATAAATTCTTTTGAAGGAATACTTGCGTCGACCATCCATAACCCGACCATAAGAGTTTTCAGATATCTTTTGGCATTTACTATTTTTGGCCAGGAGAGTCCAAATAAGGTAAACGCTAGAGAACTCCTATTTTTGCAAGGATGCCTCACTAGTACTCATATCAATCCGGTCCTGTTTATGCTTGCACACATGGCTTTACTAACTAATAAGACAGGACCGATTGTTTTTGGAGGACTTGTTACGTCTATTGCTCGGGCTCTTGACCTGAACAATGAGATAACTACACTTGAACCACTACCTCCTCGCACAATTAATTTAAAATTTCTAAAAGACATGAAATTATGCCGAACAAGGAGAGAAGGTGGTTATGAGTTGATGGTTCATGGGGTAGCTATCCCATCTGTTGCTTTACCTTGCAGTAGACATACTGATGTACGTTATGAAAGGAACTGGACCTATGATCTGAATGCTCCACCTGTTTTGGGTCCACTTCCTCCTAATATTCCTGATGGGGAGGCATATGACACTGATGAAGAGTATGATCGAAGAGAGCAGTCTCCCATACCTCACATGTCCCCTCATCGTCCTTCACAGTCACACACCGCACCATCTTCCTCTAACCCTGTTGCAGGTGCTGCTCCTGGATTCTATGTCATTGAAGAGATATGGCGTGATATGACAGGTAGAGAGGAAAAGCGAGACGGCCTTCTCTCTACTATTTCACAACAACTGACGGACAACATGAGCTTCATGCAACAATCGTGATTGGTTTCGGATCGTGCTTACAACAACGTTTGTCGTACCTTGCACGATATCACATTAGAGCAGGACCGTCAGAGAGAAGTCAACCGCCGGCACTATCAGCTCATGGAGGCCACTCAGGGTTCCATCCTAGGTAACCTTCGAGAGGTTCGGGGTGCCCAGGTTGCCTTATCGGCACGACTTGACCGGAGGGACCAGCAGCGCAGTAGTGTAACACGGTGGGAGAACTGACTTTAAGTTATGTTGCGGATAGCAAGAGTCGCCACCGACTTTTATTTTATCCAAAGGAAAGGTTATAAAAGAACAGGAAAGACCTTAAGAGAATGTTTTGGGTCCGGGGGGTAGGTTATGAAAAGGGAAGGTGTTAGCACCCTTTTCATCCATGGTTATCCATGGGCTCTTAGGTACTTAAGCTCACTTTAAATTGTTTTTGAAAATATAGTGTGTGAATAGAAAAATTTTCAGAATAGTTTAATAATAATCCATGTACGGATGTGTAAAAAACTTGTTTGAAAATTTGTTTGAAATTGTTAAGTTTGAAAAATTTTTGAAGTGAGCAAGTACATAAGAGGAACCTACCCTAATGTTTAAAGTTTTTCTTGTTCTTTTTCCTTTCCTTGGTAAGACTATCCCTACTATTAAGGAGTAAGTAGTCTTTACCTTGGATGTAAGGGTCATGTGAGGGACAATCTGATTATGAAGGCAACTGTGGGGTGTATTAAGCACATATAAGGGACTATCATCATTTTTCGAAAGGGACTCGATTCGTATAGGCAACCATGAGGGACTTGATGATTTATCTTTTGAAGGGACTTGCTTTATACACCCCACTTGACCATTATTCGTAGGCAACTTGAGGGATAACCTTAGAAATGTGAGACGGCGATTAAAAATCGACTTACGTGTGTGTGAGTGTTTATTTTAATTATCTTATGATTAAAGTTATCTAAATTTATTTTAAATAACATACATATTAGCACTCCCTAATTACTAACCAAAAATAATTAAATAATTACAAATTTTACATCCAAGAAACAATTACAAAATTATAATAATAAGCAAAATAATTAAATAGCAAAAATAAATAAAATATAAATAAATAAGCAATAAACAATAATAAAGAAAAATAGGGGGTTAGTGATAAATAATAATATTAAATAATAAGCAAAATAAAATAAGAGAGGTTAGTGAATAATAAAAATTAATTGAAATAATAATAACATATAAAATTAATAAAGCAAAATAAATTATATGATTAGTGATAACAATAATAAACAAAACTTAAATCAAAATATAAGAATAAGAGGTTAACTATTTAATATAAACAATTATATAGAAAAAATATAACCAAACAATTATTTTTTTTAATTTGCAAATTATTAAATTATTATTTTTAAATATATTATAATTATAAAATTTAATTATTATAAACATATATTAACATTTATTTTTTTAAACAATATATACATGTTAAAAAAAAATAGGTTTAAATATCATATTTACAATGTTAATCATGTTTATAAAAATTTAGTTCTATTAATTATTATATTTACAAATTATTTTAAATCATATACAAAAATATAATTATTATAAATTAAATTGTTTCTAAACATTAAAAAGAAAATAATTTGAATTCCAAGTATATAAATAAATTAGAATTATTTTAAATATCATAAATTAGAAAATAAATACAATTAGGGTTTAATTGGAAAAGATTTTTTAGGGTTTGAGAATTTGGGTTTATTTATATACAAAATTTATTCTAATTTATATATACATATTATATATTAAACACAAAATAGAAAAAAAACATAATTTATAAAAATATATTTTTGAAATTAAAGATAACATACATATTTTATTATTATTTTCATTGTTTTAAAAACATATATAATATATTTAATTTTAATATTATAACACTTAAAAACAAATAAGAAAAAAAAAAGTGTGGAAACTTACCTGGCTGGGTTTTGAACCCAGGCCAGCTTGATTTCCAGCAATAAGAACAACCATCAGGCCACTGGCGCGCAGGCAATAAATGAGGAGGAAGAGTTCCTTTTGTTGCTTGCTTGCAAAATCCAGGAAAATGAAAAAATAAAAAGGCCTGATTCATGGTTTGAACCCAGGACCTCATAGCCATATACACACGCATGTTACCACCCGGCTGGAAGAGCCCACCTGGTTATAATCCACCAATAATGCATAATATATAATATTCAATACGCAATTGATAAAAAACCAAAATATTTGCCATGACCAAGTTTCGATCCCACGCCCTCTCATCCAACGCATGCGTGTTTTTCCACTGGGCCAACCATCAGTTGGTGATATACAAACAGAGAGAATATATAATATTTTAAATTAACATTTGAATTTCAAAACTGGCGCGAATGACCTTCGTCTTCAACCTCCAGTCCTTCAAATTTTGCTGCGATTTCTCCTATGACTTTTCCTGCGAAAAACAAAACCCTAGCAAAACCTACGAAACACAATGGGCAACCAAACAGTGAAATTTTACAAAATTGAAAACGCAAACATGATCCAGAGATCAATTCGAATCCAGCCATGGTCTTAAAATTCATTTATATTCACTGGATCCTTAAACCCTAATATGAAGGTCATGAACCCTAAAATGGCATTATGAGTTTCGGCCATGTTTTCTTCAATCAACCTGCCCAGAATTCATCACAAACCTTCATAAAGCACAAATCATCAAACAAAATTCAATAATAATGCACAAATGTTCCAGAACGAAAAATCATGAAAGTGTGAAAAAGTTTGAATCGGATTTGTCCATATGTGATGTTATGAGGCAATGTTATGATCTGATCATGTTCCATGATGATCAAGGAAGCCAACCATGTTCTCAAAATACCTTGTAATGTCCTGAATTTGAAAACCCGAATCTCACTTTTGGAAGGATTTTTGTGCTTTTGAACTTACCTTGAAGCTGCTGGATTTCGTGAGCTAGGGTTAGGCTTATGCTTGATACTTATATGGAAGTAATTTAGGTCAGAAATATGTAGTCATTGTGTGAAGATTTGATCCAAAAATATTGAAAAAGATTATGGTGTAAAAGTTCAAATATTTGATCATGAATGCTTGCTATTTTTGGAGAGATCACATGATTTCATTCCTCTTTGACTCTAATCACCAATTATGAAATTCTAGAAGCTTTATCCAAATAAAATTTTTAATTTTCATATTTTATTTATATTTAAAATGATTTTTAATGATTTAAATCAAAATAAATAGAAATAAAAATAATAAAAATTAGATTTTAAGTGGTTTGGGTCGTGCATGGTGTTAGTGTATGGATTGAATCACAACTTGGGCAGCCCATTTGGAAAGAAGTGATTTTAAACCTCCATTTTCAACATAAACCATCACAAAATTTCCCAACTTTGCAAAGGCACATCTCCCTAAATTTTAAAGGTATGAGGGTGTTCTTGGACTTTTTGGAAAGCTTGAAGAGTTCTCTAAACAACCCCATTGGTTTCAGGTCCATATCATTTACCAATCTCAAGTTATGCCCTTTTGAAGTTGTTGACTTTTTGTTGACTTTTGAAATGACCTATAATGTCTTAGATCATATCTTTCAAATGAAGCATTTTTGAGCTTAACTTTCAACATCAAAGTTGTAGAGAATTCAATTTCCTTCAAAATGAGCTTTGGATGGAGACTTGGTGATGAAGCATGTGAAAGTTATGGCTGGTCAAAGTTCAGTTGACTTTTACTGAGGAAACCCTAATTTAGAAACTCCTGATTATTGATGATCTGGAATCTCCTTGATGATTCATGATCAACCCTTGATCAAATGATGAATTTTACTTCATATACTTGATGTTGGCAAAAAATCATGAAGTTTGACTTTGGTTTGACCACAGTTGACCTCAGTTTGACTTTTTAACTGCATTGACTGATTTTGACTTATCTGATCATCTGACTGAGCAAACTTTTGAGAAAAGTCTTGAAACTTGTCATGGGGGTTCTTACACACATATAAGATGTTATGAAACTCACTTGAGGTATTGGAAGTCCATTTAGCCTGATTAAAGCCAAAACCCTAGTTTTGGATGCACTGCTCAGGAGGTGCATTGTCTGAGGGAATTGTCAACTCTTTTGACCAATTGTGAACTTTGTGAACCTTGTGAATCTTCTTAGATGTCTTGTGAACCTCATGGGAGGTATTGTGAAGCTTGTGAACCTTGTGAACCTTCTTCATGAACCTCAAGAAAGGTATTGAAGATGTTGAGAAGCTTGTGAACCTTGTGAACTTTCATAAAGTAACTTGTAGACTTCATGAACTTCAAGAAAGGCATTGAAAGAATTATGGAACTTGTGAACCTTGTGAACCTTCAAGAAGTAACTTATGGACTTCATGAACCTCATGAAAGGTTATGTAAATGTTGAGAGGCTTGTGAACCTTGTGAACCTTCATAAAGTAACTTGTAAACTTCATGAACCTCATGAAAGGTGTTGAAAGCATTAAGAACTTATGAACCTTGTGAACCTTCTTAGCACACAAAGTCTTGTATTGTGAGGGCAAATTTTGGGGTGCAACAAGTAGATCCCGTTGTTCCAGACCATCACAGCAGGACGACGAGGGCATCAGTGCTCCTCCGCAGTAGTTTTTCAGGTTACCCTCCTTATCTTATTTAGAAACATTTGGGACAATGTTCGATTTAAGTGTGGGAGGGGATTTTATTTCTTTCTGTCATTTCCCTTTCAGTTATTTCCCTTTTCAGTAAGTATTTAGTTTAATTTTCTTAGATAATGCATGAGTCTGACGAGTCACCAGTATAGTGTATTTTTAGTTCATCCTCATTTTTCCCATTTCCTTAGCCTTACCAGAAAAATTTTAAAAAGAAAACAATGTTGTTTCACATGTTTTTTGGGCTTTGAGACAGGTTTAGATTAAGATGTGGTGACTTCGGTCAACTTTTTGAAACATCAACACCATTGTAGCACTACAGACCTCTTGAATATAGGAATCACTCCTAAACCCCACACCATGGCCTTTATTATCATTCAAAAAATTGTCCTAAGTAGTTTATTCTAGCAGTCAGCTCCGGCCTAAGCATGCTCTATGTAGGGGGTCGATGAACATAAGTGAATGATCCAGTGCAAATAAAAAAGAAAAAAGGCAAACTCTGGGATAGGTGACCCTCACAAAGTCATTTAAACCGAAAAAAGAGAAGAAAAATAATTTTTCCACAAAAAGAAAAAAAAAATTGAGTCACCTATTGTTAGTTGGTTCAGAGGTATCTAGCACTGAACTTGGTAGGGCAGATTACGATCCGATCCCCCGCAGCTACATTTAGGTCAAATAAAACAGGTTTACACATGCTTATGTTCCAGAAACCTTATGTTATGGATCAGAATCACTAACCGGTCACTCTACTATGAAGCATGTACGGATAACGGGCTTAATGTGATTGCGCCTGAATGAAAAGGACCCAAAAAGATGAGAAGATAGGCCTAGGTATTGTGGGATGACATGGGGTGGTTAATATAGGATTGAAGTTTGTGTCTGTGTTATTATGGTACCCTTGGTTTACTTAGTTAGTACTTGTCACTGCATCCTGACTTGAACTTAGAAGCCCTTTAGCCCAAAAACACGTGTTGACACCATTTTTTCTTGAGCTTTAATGTTTGCTTGAGGACAAGCAAAGGTCTAAGTGTGGGAGAATTTGATAACACTAAAATTCACCGTATTTCTGACTCCGATTTCGCATGCATTCTTAGCTTTTATTGTTATTTTGTTATGTTATTACTTTGTTTTTCTTTGTTTTCAGGTTTTCTTTGTAATTGGGGCCTAAATCGAGAAAAAGAGCGAAAAAGGAGTGGAAACGGACGAAAACCAAGAAATCCACCATGGCGGGCGCCATGGGGTCTACCATGACGTGGCCACGTCTCAAGACCACTCCACAACTGCCAAGACCCATGATCCCCACTCTTTCATTCCCCATTAGCCTCATGGCGGGCGCCATGGCCTTGTGACGGGCGCCACAAGGTAAAAACAGTTCCCTCCACTTTTTAGTGGAGGGGGTATCCTGGTATTTTCCTGCTTTTTGTTTTCCTATAAATAGGGCCTTAGATTTTCGTTTTCAATCATCCAAACTTAGAATCTCTTAGGCATATATCAGCTTTAAAGTAGTTATCATTCCACATCAGGGTGTTACTGCAATCGAGTGATCGAGTCTGTATACGTCTGTGTGATCGAGTTTTGGAGCACTCTGGGAGGAAGTTAATTCTGCCGCCATTTTAATTCCAGTTCGTATTTTACTTTTCCGCGTTGCTTTACTTTTATTTATTTCTCGCATTGATTTATTTTATTTATTTCCTGCACTCGCTTTACTTTATTTATTTCTCGTACTCGCACTACTTTCGTTTATTTTCCGCACTCGCTTTAAATACCTTTATTTCCCGCACTCGCACTACTTTTATTTACTTTTCGCACTCGCACTACTTTTATTTACTTTCCTCACTCGCACTAATTAATTTTATGAAAAATTATAAAAAGAACTTTTACTTTACCATGTCTAACTAAATCCATAAAGTTTAGAATGTAAGGATCGTAATTGAACCAGTAATCCGTACAATTGTTCGTGGAAACACTTAAGGGATATTTTAACTTTCAATATAAGTTTAATTGTTTTTAACTATTTCAAAAACAGCCAAAAGCGCTTTGTCTAGTTCATTAGGAGTTTTTGGATTAAAAAGAAAAGAGATTTTAAAACGATTTTCGGACGCGTTATGAAGTTTAGAGTCTGGTTCATAAGAACCTCTTTTTGCTAAGAAATCCAGGTTAAAATACTTTTCAACTTAGTCAAGATACTATATTTCTTAAAAATAGGTTTACTACTCTAACGCAGTACGTACCTTTTTATCCGTGACAATATGAGGGGTTGATTAGAGAGTACAACTCGGTTCTAAATACGCGAAAGCGATAGTTCCTGTTAAATTAGTTCTTTTCAAAGGAGAAAACACTGCCCATAAGTAATTCTATTAACAAGTACTGGATTATCAATTGATTACGTGAATTACATTCGAGCCTGTCTTTTATTTATTGTTTAAAATTATTATTTTATTTACCATTGCGCATTCGTTAAAATCCTTATATTCAGTTGCCTTAGATACACACCATAACAACAGGTACGATAGATTGACACTTGGTCTCTGTGGATTCGACAATCTTTTATATTACTCTGACGTGTTCGTACACTTGCGAAAAACACGCATCAGTCATCAAAGGTGAAGGACGATCACCTAGCAGAGGACGGCTGCTCTCTAACACGACATATGACGAATGTCAGATAGAAAAAAGTCAACGATGGGGACGGCCATCGGATAAGCATGATGAATGACGATCATCAAGAGGTGAAGGACGATCACCTAACAGGGTACGGATGCTCTTAGGGTTTATCATGACATAGGACGAATTTCAGATAACAAGATCAACGATGGGGACGGCCATCGGATAAAGTGATGAAAGATGATCATCAAAAGGTGAAGGACGATCACCTAGCAGGGGACGGCTGCTCTTTATCACGACATAGGACGAATGTCGGATAGAAAAGGGGTTCCAATTATGGAGATTCTGCTGGGGAAAGGATGAGGGACGGTCATCCAAAGGTGAAGGACGATCACCTGGCAGGGTACGGCTGCCGAAAGTACCATGACATAGGACGAATGTCAGATAGAAAAAAGTTACTTTTACTGGGGAATGGTAAACACAGACGAGTGCTAACGCTTTAAGAAATAAAATGTACAAGTTTTTTGACGCCGTGTATAGGTTTAAAGATTCGGACGAGCATCCTTAAGACTACGATACGGACGAGTACCGGTAGAAACAAACGTTGACACGTGTTCTGAGATGATGATACGAACGAGTACCAACTAGTTAACAAAGAACACGGACGAGTGTTGAATCTGTGGGGAATAAGTGTATATACAAGATACGGACTAGTATCTGTATAAGTAAAAACAAGTATTGTGAAGTATGAGCAAGACACGGACGAGTGTTCAACTTGTTGGGGAACAGTTTGACACGGACGGGTGTCAAGAGAGTGTATATAGGTTTCTGTATTCAAAGAGGGTGCTTGTGGCTTATCTGTGGGGGATGATATGACACAGACGAGTGTCGAAAGACTATATATGGCATGTATCTGTGTTGGATAGCGCAAAGGGGACGCTTTGGCTTTTACGTGTAAGGGATGTATTCTGTATATTGCTGATGAGGTACTGTTGGTATTTATAGGTGACTGGTTCGAACCTGACTTGTGATCATGCAATATGTTTGATTTTTGCCGTAATGCTCCGTATTAGACGGAATGCTACACTTTGTGGGGAAATATGACGCGAATGCTATGATTATGCAAAAGAAACCGGCCCGAGATTCGGATCTCACTGCTGTGAAGATCTCTGGTTGATCTATCTGAAGTGATACCCCAGCTGAGGATGAGATCATTGGTAGATCTGATAAGATGTATGACTCTGCTTGGGGAAATAGATCACTGATAGACCTATCTTTGTAATGAGGAGCCCAGCTGGGGATGTGGAAGCTTTCGTCACTTTGTTGTGTGATAATTTCAGACATTGCTCTTCTGGGAGAGTCTGGAGCTTTGTGGGGATGGTCTCCTGTCTTTGCTGGAGATGAGAGATTCAGCACTCTGGGGGAGGAAAGATCATTGAACGATCTTCCTAGAGGTTTTTGTGAGGATCCTGCTGTGGATGAGGAGACTTGACAACTCAGCTGGGGAAATGAGCATTTACTGATGCTGCTTGAAGAAGATGTGCTGGAGAAGTGATGCCTTGGCAACTTCGCTGGGGAAAAACAATCCAGATATTGTTAGGGGAGGGAGTATGCTTGGCATGCCCCATGTCGCGCATTGAATACCTTCAATCTTGTTAAGACAAAGAAACGCACAAGTGTCTCGAGGCATCCCTTACCGGATTCCATCATAGGAGTTTAGATATTCCTGGAAGTAAATACATTTCCTGCAAGCATTTATTAGAAAGGCACATCCTTTTTTATGCAAGTATCATATTATGAATATTGGACATTTTGCAAACGAAACAAAAATGTACAATACGAAGTGTGACTGAAAACTCTGATTTTATTAATTTTGGTGCCCTGAATTGGCAAATACAGTCAAAGAAATAGATCCCCTGAAATGAGGAGATTGTTACAAAATTGAGAAAAGTAAAGGTGCTGGCAATGTTGACGACGCTTCAGTGAGCTTCCCTTTGCTATGACCCGTATGACCTCGACGTTCTCCTCATCTTGCTTTCTGAAGAAGGTTGATCTTGATTGATACTTTAACCTTTAGAAGCTTGCCATGTTGTGAGTAATACACACGAATTCAGAATGCAATTGTTTGCTTATTCCCTTATTTTGCATGGATCGCCCTTTCGGGTTTTCAATCCACCGGGATACCCATTTTTGCCTGAGCTGTCCAATGCGGATTTTCAACTCAGCGGGTGTACATTTTTTTTTGATTTTCCCTCATTTTTGTCCGAGTCTTTTATTTTGTTTTTTGACTCGCCGGGATGCCCTATTTTTGCCTGGACTTTTATTCTATTTTTATGTCCAGCGGGTCATTTTATGCGAAGTATTTTTTAACTGCATCTGAATTCACAGGGGACAAGAAATCTTCACCATCCATAGTAGTGAGCATCAGTGCTCCACCAGAGAAAACCTTTTTTACTATGAATGGACCATCGTAGTTCGGAGTCCACTTGCCTCTGTGATCTGTATGAGGAGGAAGGAGTCTCTTCAGTACAAGATCTCCTACTTGATATTCTCGAAGCCTGACTTTCTGATCGAAGGCTTTCTTCATTCTTTTATGATATAACTGCCCATGACAGATTGCAGCTAACCTCTTTTCTTCGATCAGATTCAATTGATTATACCGAGATCGGACCCATTCTGCTTCGTCCAGTTTTACATCCATCAGTACCCTTAAGGAGGGTAATTCAACTTCAATAGGTAGGAATGTCTCCATACCATATACAAGTTGATACGGTGTTGCCCCAGTGGATGTTCTGATTGAGGTACGGTACCCATGCAAGGAAAATGGTAGAATTTCATGCCAGTCTTTGTAAGTGACAACCATCTTTTGCACAATCTTCTTGATATTCTTGTTAGCTGCCTCAACAGCGCCATTCATCTTTGGCCTGTAAGGAGAAGAGTTGTGATGTTGAATCTTGAAGTCCCGACACATTTCTGCCATCATTTTGTTATTCAGATTGGAACCATTATCAGTAATGATTCGCTCGGGCACTCCATATCGACAAATGATGTCTCTTTTCAGGAATCGGGCTACCACTTGTCTGGTGACATTGGTATACGAAGCTGCTTCGACCCACTTGGTGAAGTAGTCAATGGCCACTAGGATGAATCTGTGGCCATTTGAAGCAGTCGGCTCAATCTTTCTGATCATGTCAATGCCCCACATGGCAAAGGGCCAAGGTGAAGACATCACGTTCAAAGGATTTGGAGGCACATGCACTTTATCTGCGTAAATCTGACATTTATGACACTTTCTGGAATAGGCACAACAGTCTGTATCCATTGTGATCTAGTAGTAACCTGATCTTAACAATTTTTTAGCCATTGCATGTCCTCTAGCATGGGTACCGAAAGATCCTTCATGCACCTCGTGCATCAACAAGTTTTCCTCTTTCTTATCAACACATCTGAGAAGCACCATGTCAAAGTTTCTCTTGTACAAGGAACCATCAGTATTCAGGAAGAAACTACCAGCCAGTCTTCTCAATGTCTTCTTATCATTGGATGATGCCCCAGGTGGGTATGTTTGATCCTCTAAGAAGCATTTGATGTCATGGAACCAGGGCTTGTCATATTTAGCAATGTCCACGGAGAATACGTATGCTGGTCTGTCAAGTCTGGATACTGAAATCTGAGGCACAAATTTGGTAGCTTGAACTTTAATCATGGAGGAAATGGTAGCCAGAGCATCTGCGAACTGATTTTCGTCTCGAGGGATATATTCAAGTTTGACTGTTGTGAAGAAAGTCAGTAATCTCCTCATATAGTCACGGTATGGAATCAGATGCTCTTGGTGAGTGTACCATTTGCCATTGGTTTGATTGATTACCAGAGCTGAATCTCTGAACACAGTTAAAGTCTTGATCCTAAGGTCAATGGCTTCCTCAAGAACCATGATACAGGCTTCGTATTCAGCTTCATTGTTAGTGCAGTTAAAGGTGAGTTTTTCCGAGAAAGGCATATGAACTCCTTTAGGTGTAATGAGCATAGCACCAACTCCACGACCATTCATGTTAAAAAAACCCATCAAACATCATTGTCCATTCTTCTTCTGGGTCAGGCCCTTCAATGTGAACAGGCTCTTCCTGGTCTTTTGCTTTTAGGAACATGATGTCTTCATCAGGGAAGTCAAATCTCATTGGCTGGTAATCATCAATGGGTTGCTCAGCTAGATAGTCAGACAGTACACTGCCCTTGATGGCCTTTTGAGATGTGTACTAATGTCATATTCTGTCAGAATCATTTGCCATCTTGCAACCCTTCCGGTAAGTGTTGGCTTCTCAAATATGTACTTGACTGGATCCATCTTTGAAATCAATAATGTAGTGTGGGTCAACATATATTGTCTTAGTCGGCGAGCAGCCCACGCTAAAGCACAACATGTTTTCTCGAGCAGTGAATAACGTTGTTCGCAGTCGGTAAACTTTTTGCTTAGGTAGTATATTGCATACTCTTTTTGACCAGACTCGTCATGCTGGCCCAGCACACACCCCATTGATCCTTCTAACACTGTCAGGTACATTATTAGAGGTCTTCCTTCAACTGGAGGCATAAGGATTGGAGGTTCTTGTAAGTACTCCTTGATTTTGTCAAAAGCCTTCTGGTAGTCTTTGTTCCACCTGACCGTTTGCTCTTTTCTTAATAACTTGAATAAGGGCTCACAGGTTGCAGTAAGGTGAGATATGAACCTTGAAATGTAGTTCAATCTACCTAAGAACCCCCAAACTTCTTTTTTTGTCCTAGGTGCAGGCATCTCTTGAATGGCTTTGACTTTGTCAGGATCAACTTCAATTCCTTTTTCACTTACAATGAACCCCAGCAGTTTACCGGAATGTACCCCTAATGTGCATTTGTTGGGGTTTAACTTCAGCTGATACCTCCTCAGACGCTTGAACAACTTCAACAGATTTACCAGATGGTCTTCTTCTGTAAGGGACTTGGCAATCATGTCATCCACATAACATTCAATTTCTTTGTGGATCATGTCGTGGAATAATGTTACCATAGCCCGTTGATAAGTGTCACCAGCATTCTTCAGTCCGAATGGCATTACCTTATAACAGAATGTGCCCTAGGGTGTGATGAAAGTAGTCTTCTCCATGTCTTCAGGTGACATCTTGATCTGATTATATCCGGAGAATCCATCCAAGAAAGAAAACACCGAGAACTGAGTAGTGTTGTCGACCAATACATCAATGTGAGGTAATGGGAAGTCATCCTTCGGGCTAGCTCTGTTCAGATCCTGGTAATCCACACACATCCATACTTTTCCATCCTTCTTAGGCACAGGTACAATGTTAGCAACCCACGACGGGTAACTAGTTATAGCAAGGAAATCGGCGTCCCACTGTTTTTGCACCTCTTCTTTTATCTTCATGGCCATATCCGGACGAGTACGACGTAGCTTCTGTTTTACTGGAGGACAGTCTTCCTTCAAAGGAAGCTTGTGCACAACAATATCGGTATCCAGACCTGGCATGTCTTGATAGGAACAAGCAAAGACATTAACGTATTCTCGAAGCATGTCAATAAGTTGTTCCTTCACTGAATCTTGCAGGCGGGCCCCGATCTTCACTTCTTTCAAGTCTTCTTCAGTACCAAGATTAACTGTCTCAACTTCCTCCTGATGAGGAGTGATAACCTTCTCCTCTTGCCTTAACAGTCTGGCTAGTTCTTCAGGTAGCTCATAATCTTCTTCAACCCCTTCATCAGCTTGATTAATCGGATTGTCGAAGTCATATGAAGTCATAGTAGTGTTGCTGTCGATGCGATTTGGAGGGAATTCTCTGCAAGGGTTTAGATTGGTTTATTTTAGTGATCAGTTTTATCTTGTTTAAAAAAGTGAAAATGAAGTTGTTATTTTGAAAACATTGCCATTTTATTGTTTTATACAAAAAATGAAAAATGAAAAAACAGTGAGCGGAAAAAAAAAGATTTGTTTGCAAAAGATGTCCTGATATTCATTAATTGATCGTTTGCACAAAATACAAGATGGCCCGATTACAAAATGAGTCTTGACACCTTGGGCAAGATGCAGGACTTAATGCATGCTTAAAAGACAGGAAATAATAATTACTCTGCAGGAGTAAATCTCATAATTTCCTGAGAAGACCAGTTAGAGACTTGGTTCCCCGGGATCCTTGGACGTATCCAGTTTTCCAGGTTGCGTTCGTCTTCCAAATTGTTCACAACATCCGGGGTAAGCATTCCCCCACTGACAAATTTGGGCTCTGTTTCAGCCTCTGGTTGATCTTGTCGAGTTGGCCTGTAACCCAACCTGAATCTGTCTTCTTTCTTTTCTACTGGCAGCAGCTTGCCCCAGCCTTGAGCGGTACCCTCTTCAACAACCTTCCGGGCTTGTTGATATGAAGTGATGGAAGTTCCAGGCACAACAGTTGCTTCATTGATGTTAAGGGCCTCAAACCCCTGACTCATAGTCTCATGGATCTCCCCATCCATCTCTATATACTTGTAAGTAGCTAGCTGGCTAACGAAAATGTCTTCCTCCCCGCAGATTGTGATGATCTGACCTTCCCACTCAAATTTTAATTTCTGGTGAAGGGTAGATGTAACAGCGCCAGCGGCATGAATCCAGGGTCTACCCAACAAACAGTTGTAGGCCGGCTGTATGTCCATCACGAAGAAAGTAGTTTTAAAGATTTGTGGGCCAATCATCACAGGTAAATTAATCTCTCCAAGCACTGATCTCTTAGAGCCATCAAATGCTCTCACCACCAAGTTACTTGGACGTAATGCCAAACCATCATACTCCAGCTTCACCAAGGCTTTCTTTGGGAGGACATTGAGCGAAGACCCAATGTCTACCAGCACATGAGAAAGAACAACACCTTTGCATTCTAAGGTGATATGTAAAGCCTTGTTATGATTGCGTCCCCCCGTTGTTAAATCAACATCTGTGAAGCCCAGTCCATGAATGGTGTTAACATTTGCAACCACTGTTTCCAACTGATTAACCGTAATCTCTTCTGGCACGTAGGCTGCGTGCAGGACCCTTAACAGTGCAGTCCTATGGGCTTCGGAACACATTAACAATGATAATATAGAGATTTTGGAGGGTGTCTGATGAAGCTGGTCCACCACTTTGTAATCACTCTTTTTGATTATTCTCATGAACTCGTCCACCTCTTGTTTAAAAGTCGTCTTCGGAGTTTCTTTAACAGTTGGCTCTTCAAGTACCACATTCTTCCCTTTTGCCTTAGCAGCAGCTTCTGCTTCAGCATTGGGTCTCGGTGTTTGTGAGGTAAAAAGGCATCCGCTTCTGGTGAAGCCTCCGCCTCCCCCAACATTGTCAACTTGTGGTGAAGAGGTTGATGAATCTAGAGTGATCTTCTTTCCGTCACAGTAGAGATCAGAGTCGTAGTGCCAAGGTATGGCATTACTGCTTTCATAAGGAACGGGTCCTGGCACCGTAATGGTGATCGGACTAATTGCTGCAGCGGAAGGAATTGTGATGGTATGCAGGTCGTAATAGATTGTGACTGGAGATCTGACAGGAGGGATTGCGGTTTGTTGTTGGAAATTGTTATTGGGATGAACAATTACCGAGTCATAATAGATCGTGACCGTTGAGACATCTTCATTAGTGTTTGCTGGTGTTGTAGGTGTTTCCGTTGATAAGATGGGTGTTGATATTGTAGAAGTAAGTATTGCCGAACTTTGGTTTGTTGAAATAATGGAAGGAGTGATTGCTGGAGTTGTGGATGAATCAGTGGGAATGATAGTTGTTGCAGTTGTAGGAGGATCTATTGTTGCTGAAGAAAGAATTGTTGATGTTGAAGGAGAATCCATTGTTGCTGAAGAAAGAGTTATTGATGTTGTAGGAGTCGTTGTGGTAATTTGAAAAATTCCATATCTGATAAGGCCATCTATGCCAAACCTTAGCCTCTCACAACCATTAATAGCAGTTTTACACGATTCGCAGCAGGCCTCACAGCCCGGGAACACCTGGCATCTTAAGAGTTGAGCTTTGACTTTTGCCAGCGGTGTTTGAATCTGTGCGACATTATCAATTAGTGCAGATGGTTGATCTTCCTCTATGGCATTAATCCTGGGCCCACCGTGATTGGGCATAGGATTTCTGTTAACATTCGGAGGAGGTGCAAAATTGAGAGCTTTGGAATCGACCAAATCCTGAACCTTCATTTGCAAGGCTCTACATTTCTCGGTATTGTGACCAGGTGCATTGGAATGAAAGGCACACCTGGAACTAGCATCATAATTCTTCGGGAGGTTGAGAGGATCTGGTGGAGGCAACGTCCTTAACTCAACCAGGTTGAGCTTCAGGAGTTGTGGCAGTAGAGCGGCATAAGGCATAGGAATAGGGTCAATCACCCTATTTGCCTGAGATGGCCTCTGTTGAAAGGGGTGTTGCTGTTGGTTGTTGTTGTTATTGTTGTACGTTCTTTGTTGCGGAAAATGAGATTGTTGCTGATAGTGATGTTGTTGTTGTTGTTGAGGAAAAAGTGGTTGTTGTGGAACTGGAGCCGGGATAGTAACGGCTTCTATTGATCTGTGAGAATACTGGGGTCTGCCCCTGCCTGCATGGATAGCATTTGTTTCACCTGCCCTTCGGGGTCCTGAAAAAGGTTTTCTGGGGTTGTTAGAGGAACTTGCACCATTGTCAGAGATTTTGCCCATCTTCAAAAGACTCTCAATTCTCTCACCAGCTATAACTACATCGGCAAAACTGGTGGAAGAGAAGGAAGCAAGTCTGTCAATATAAGTTCCCTGCAAGGTGTTCATAAACATGTCAGCCATTTTTCTTTCAGACATAGGTGGCTGGACAGCAGCAGCAAGTTGTCTCCACCTCTGAGCATAATCCCGAAAGCTTTCCCTTGAAGACTGAGACATGCCCATTAGAAGAGTTCTATTGGGAGCCATGTCTAGGTTGTACTGGTATTGCCGGATGAAGGCTTCGGCCAAGTCTTTCCAACATCTTATAGTGGCCCTGGTCAGATGCGAATACCATTCTCTTGATGCTCCAGTCAGGCTGTCCTCAAAATAGAACATCCATAACTTCTCGTCCATGGTATAGGCCTTGAGTCTCCCTAAGAAGGATTGCAGATGAGTACGCAGGCAGGAGGTACCATTATATTTTTCAAAGCACGGGGTTTTGAATTTGTGGGGAATCCTCACCCCATCTACCAGCCCCATATCCATTACGTCAAAGCCTAAAGAATTCTGGGATTCCAAAGACCTTAGCTTTTCAGCAATCTCATCCAGCCTTCGGTCATACACCTCATCCCCAGTCCCAATAACTGTGAATTGTTCCTCTTGAGGATCTTCTTGCAAGATCCTGCCTCCAGCAGTGTTTCCTTGAATATTCCTTGGGATATTAACATCTGGGTTCAAATGGGGCCTGAACTCTGGTGGGTCGATGTGAGGTTGCTCGCGTTCATTATTGCTGGTTCCTCCTGTTCCAGGGTGGGGCTCTTCAGGTGTCTGCCTTTCTACCAGCTCTCTCAGCCTTTCCTGGCTCTGAGCTAAGCCAGTCATCACAGCCATAAACTGGGTCATTTGGTTTCTCATTTCAACCCTTTTGTTTGCCATTTGGTTTCTTACTTCATTCCGGTCCTGCTGCACCTGATCCATTTGAATGCCTGGAAGGTTGTTTCGCGTTGGGTACCGGTGTGCACAGTTGACAGGGAACACTCTGCGACGAGCAATGTTTCCTGAAACCACAACAAAGTGAGAAACAAAATAACAAACAAAAACCTACAAAACAAAGAAAATGTTGGTATGCAATGCAATATGCTTATTTGTCTTCCAAGGTATCCGGTTTGGTTCTTTGGTTTTGACCTTTCTAGACCTCGAGGAAATGCTTGATGATGTTGAGAGAAAGCCCACCAAAATAAAACAAACTGATATATTACAAATGATGAAAATACATAGTCTGTTTACAACACATGCCCATGGTGGGTCAAAAATACAACCAAAAGAAAAAGTACATCCAAAGAAAAGAAATACAAGCAAAAAGGAATCAGACATCCAATCCAAAGTCATCCTCCCTGGCTTCCTTCAGGAGGACCTCCATCACTGGACCAGCTGGGTGATCTGTAATAGTCCTAATGAGGAGGTTCCTGGTAGCAATAGCATTAGTCAGCTTCTTATGCCTGTCCTGATCCTTTGATCTCTTTAACCCCGCCCGGAGTTTCAATTCTAATATCTCCTTCTGAGCTGCTAACAAAGCCCCCTGCTGCTTCTTCTCATTGGCCTCCAGTTGCTCTATCCTGGCCTGAGTCCTCTGGTCCTCTTGTGCACGGGCTTCGGTGATCCTGATCCACCTAGCCTGGCTTTCCTCCAAATAATGCTCAGCCCTAGCCTTCTAAATTTTGGCCTCCTTGCAGACATTCTTCAAAACCAACTCCCTTGCTCTTGCTTTCCTTATGTAGTCATATGTCTTTTCAATCTTGGTCAGATGCTCAGTCTTGAGTCTTTCCAATCTCTCAATGTCCAGATGACTGTCATTTCTCTCCCAGAGAGTCTTCTTCAGGGCTTCAGATCGCTGATTATTCCTTTCTTTCAGCTTTTCAAATTCCTCCAGGCTAACAGTTGCTGCAGGCTGTACTGTAGAAGGTCCAGGTGTGTCTTCCAAGGTGAAAGGCATCCTGGAGATTTGAGCTCTAGTACGGGACCAGTCAGAGTACTGGGCTGAAGCAATATTGTTACACCTTCCAAGGATGGTTGTCCCTTTGGTCTGGATGTTGTCCCAAGCCCAGGCAGCTTGTCTGACAACAGTGTAAACACCCCAAATTTTCCCTCACTAAGTTTTACCATGGCTTGTGATTCTTTTCATGTGCATAAGTTCAATCATATCATCTCATATTACATTTTTGCTTCACTGCATTGGTCTTAAGTCATCTACATCTAGGGTTTGTGGTCTGAGCAATCCCTGAGCCATTTGAGCCACTCCAAAGGTCTTCAATCATCTCCAGAGGGTCCATTTATGTTCAATCATCATATTATATCCTTCAAAGATCAAGGAAGTCAGAAAATCACAAGAACTGGGAAAGGCATGGAAGCAGAGCCAAGCTTAACTGCACAGATGACCTAAAATTAGGGTTTTGGTTTCAGAGGCCATAACTCCAAATTTTTTGGTCATTCTTGTTTCTATTGGTCTCTATATGTTATAAGTATCATACATACCAATTTTAATGAAGAAATTCAATGGGGAAGGCATCTGATCAATAGATGACTTCTTGAGCAAGTCAGTGCAAAATCAGGACATCTGAGGCCCCCAATGACACAACCAAAGGGTCTTTTCCATCATTTTGGATGTGTATGATCTTTATTTGATCTTAGAAGAAGTGAGAAGTTCACAAAATTGAAGAATTTCAAGCCATTTGCAAAGTTGCCATTTTGGGAAAGTGACTTGTAATGCAAACTTGCCATTTTGGGAAAGTTTTTCAACCTCCTCTTTTTGATTCAAAAATGCTTCAAATGAAAAATTCTTGGTCATGAAAGTTGTAGATTGGATCATTCCCTTTTCAAAAAGTACAAGAACTTGACCTAATTCATTTTAGAACTCAAGTTATGGCTTGTCAAAGTTGGAAAAAATCACTTATATTTCACTTTTGCACCAAAGAGGGAAGTTTGCAAATTCTCATACCAAGTCAATTTAGGACCTCTAATGCATCTTTACATATCATACCATCCTAGTGCAACTCATTTGGATCAGATTGGTGCCTTGAATCACAAGCCTTCATGCCTTGAACTTCACAAATTTCAAAAGGGGCCAAACTTCCCCAAAATTGCAAAATGGATCAAAACCTTCCATCCACTTGCCACAGCTCATCAAATCTGATTTCATAGCCTTCCTTGATCCTTGCTACGCACAGCCATGCCTCTGTCCCAGCCTGTCACTTGCTCATTCCTCAAGTACACCAATTCTTGACTTTATGCATTTTGCCCCATACCAATCAGCATAGCCCACAACAACTATACTGACCTATCCCAGCATGTTATGTGGCAAAGAAGCAAGCCATTTGACATAAGTTTGGAACCTGAATCCTCCCATTGCTCAGCATAGCAAAAATCTCTCCAACTTGCAAAAGCCTTCGAATTCCATAACTCAGCCAACAAATATCCAAACTTTTTCCACCATTCAACTCCACATTCATCACTGAGCATTTCCCACCCTTCATTTTGCCTTGAAACACCTTGTATCAAAAACACGATTTTCACATCCCTTGAACTGAACTTCTGCCAACTTCACTTAGAGGCCATTTAAACTCCAAACAAGCATTGCAAACTCTTGAGGGGAGTCATTGGAGTTGATTTGAGGCAAAGAACTGGTCAGAAAGCTCCTGGGTTGAAAGCTTCACTTCAGGTAGCCATGGCATTTATTTTTACAGAACTTCCTTTTTATGTTATAGAATGATTATATGTGTTCCCCTGATTGCCATGATATGATTTGTTTCGAAAATGGTTGAGTTTTAGGCATTTCACAAGCTTCTGAAACTTTTGATGTATTTTCCGTTTTGCTTCGGTTCATGTTCTTGATGGTAAATAAATGATTTTTGTTGTGCGATTCTTGTTGGGAGTGATGTGAGGATCATTTCTGGAAACTTTGAGGGCTGGGGGTCACGTATTAAGAGAGATTGAATGTTTGGCTAGCCGGAGAAGATGACCGGAACACTATTCCGGTCACCTGAAAGTAATTAGGGCTCAAATTAGGGTTTTAATCTTAATTAGTGAAGTTTGAATTATAGCCATCCAGATGTGCGCGCTGGTCAATTCCCGCGTCCTGACTTTGAACCTAGGCCCTTGGATCAGTTGACTTCCATTTAAATTTATTTAATTTTCATTTTATTTGCATTTTCTTTATCATTTTATTAAAAATAGCAAAACCTATCTAAATTTTTTTATTTTTTTGCATCATGGTTCCAAATATTTTTCTCATTCTGAAAATAATTTTTATTTTATTTTTTGCATAAAATTTGTATTTTTAAAATATTTAAATGTTCATTTTAATTAATTAATGGAAATTAATTAATTAAAATACCATTTAAGTTTCTAAAAATCACCAAAAAAATCACATTGCATCTTGACACATTTAGAGACATTATCAAACCATTCATACAAATTTCTTTTTGGTTCTTGATCCATTTTGACATTTTTATTTTGATTTAGGGTTCTTAAAAATCAATATTTTTACCCTAACTTGAAAAAATCTTTTCTGCCTAACCATGAAAGGTTTGATAGTGGTCCTTTTTGCATTGCATTCCACATATCATGTAGTTCCTAGGATAAAATTGGCATGAATTTATCTTTCATTTTCATTTTGTTTTGCATTTTTCCTTAGGAGATGCCTTAAAACCCTAGCAAACTTAGGAAAATCACAACTTTCATTAGGTTAAGAGTTAGGTCTTCCCCTTTGGGCAGTGAACTTTTATAGGTTTAGGGTACCTTTGATCCTATTTTCAATTTTTTATCTTGTCATTTGCTTCTGATTTTGAATTTTGCATTGCATATTGTATGTAAACCCTAATTTTGGTCTTCATTTGCATTCATCCTTCATATGCTTGCATACATAAACTTGCCATGACATTTTGTGCATCCAGATGACATGTAAGACATCTTAGGACATATTAGAATCATGTTTGATCATTGCATCTTCCATGTGCCATGTTTTTGCTTTCATTTCATGTCATATGTATCCATGAACTTTCATACTTCTTACATGTCTCATTTGCATTCTCATCTCTTGTATGAACATTCATATCACTTGACATGCTTTCAAACCATCTTATAATGTCATTTGCATCATGAATATGCTTCTGATTCTGGTTTTCATCCTTGCATTTCATCTCATTTTCATTTCATTTCATTTCTTGTTGCTAACCTTTCAGGTGGTAAGTGTTTGAGAAGTGAATTTGCCTTCACTTCTCACAATCTCTTCTCATCTCTCTTATGCATTCATTGCTGCATTTTACTTTTGTATTAGAGTGAGCTTGCTCATTCATGTTCCCTCCTCACTTTCTTTCTTCAAGCAACTTATCTTCTTAAGTGAAGTAAGTTGACTTGTTTCTTTTTGCTTCTCTTCCTTTCATCTGATCCTTCCTTGGTGGCTTCTCTGAAGATCTTCTTGCAAGCCTCATAAACCCTAGGAATACCCAAGCATGATCACAATTAGGGTTTGATTAGTCCCCCCATTAGTTTTACCTTTGTGTCATCTTTGAGTCTTCTCTTCTCATCTCTTAATCAAGGACTAAACCTTAAAGGTTTTAAGGCTTTGTGATTAAGGTTATGCGTGTATCCTTCTATTAGGATGGAGTGTATAACTTTAATCCTAAGTGCTAAATCCTTAATGTGTTTAAATCCTCTAATCAATTCACTTAACAATCACTAAGACATCAAGCTTGTAACTTGGGCCTTGCATTAGGATTCTAATTCTTCCTTAATTGGTTAAGAAGGACTAACCCTAGTGTTAATGGACAAGTCCCTCTCAAGTTGTCTTACAAATCATAAAATCCATCTCCTAACCTTATCATTAACTAAAGACCATCTAATAAAGGTTTTGTTTTGTCATGAGGTTAATCCCTAATCATGGATTAAGTTGAGGAGCCTTCCTCAGCTTAAATGTTCTCATCTATCATCCCTCTATTAGGATGGTGTAATGAGTCCATTAAATCTTTGATTATGGCTTAAACTCATTACTTAACACTAAATAAAAACTCCAAAGACATCTAAATAATTACAAGTAGGTTAATGATCTTAATCTTACATCAAGGTGATTAAGTGTGAGGTGTTTACCTCATACTTAAGGTATTCTCATTACCTCTAATCAGAGGGAGGATGTGATGAGTTTACTAACCCTTGGTTTAGGCTTAAGCTCATTTTCTTATGACAAAATACAAAAAGCAATAAAAGGATGAAAACACAAAAACAAACAATAATCGTCTCCTCCGGGATTCTTTCCTCATCTTATTCACTCACAAACGAGAACTTGCTTCTTCCGTCTAATGCAAGACAGTTTGCACCTGAGCCAGACAGGTCATACACTTGAGCATAGGCAAGCAAGAAGTTCACAAGTCAATTTATTTTTCAGTCTCTTTGAGTCGAACTACGGTGTTCTGACTTCCTCATTGCACGAGAGGATACGTAGGCATAACTTAACAGTTATCGAACAAAAGTCTCTGTATATTCCCCCCTCTTACAGCATTATTCTTTAAGCCTCATAGTCTTAAGCTTCATCCTCTTTTCTTGCACTGACACTCTCTCATTTCACTTCACACTTCTTTCCAACACTGACACTTGTATTCTTTTCCAGCTTTAGCACACAAAATAGCACTGACACTACCCCTTTAAAACACAAACATTCAGGCGTGGATCCCGTCGAGTACGACGGACAATCTGGGTGCTAATACCTTCCCAGGTTGTAAACAACCCCCTTTCTCAGTTTCTCTGGTTCGCGACCGTCTTATCTATATCTTTCTAGGTTTATGCAGCATTACCTTTCCTTCGGGATAAAAATGCCTAGCTGGCGACTCTTTCCTTTTCAGTTCACCCCTATGTGTTCTCTCTTTTCGCCGACCGTTCACGTCTGTACCCTATTTGAGTTAGCCTCATTTAGTGGGAGCGACAGCTTGGCGACTCTGCTGGGGAAACTTATATTGCAACCAGGGCTTCTGGTTCTTTTTGTGGGTTCCTCCTAGCGCTTGTTTGATTTGTGTTTACTGGGGTGTTATGTGCTTTGTGTGTTTATTTTATTTTTGCTTTATTTATTGATTTATGTGCAGCTTTACTTACTGCTTTCTTTACAGTTTTATATGCATCATACTGTCATTGCTGGATCTGGTTTTCTTTGGTGGGTGGGGTTCCATTGAGAGTTTAAGGTCCTATACCTGGGACCTGAGTGACACCTAGGCTAGAGTGGTTCATGTTCTTTCCCATTCCATTTCGGTCTGGTGCGGGAATATGAAACACGGTTCAGATATGGGTTTCTTCTTGAGAACTCTGTGCTACAGATTTCCTGTAGTGCTAGGGCTATCTGAGAAGCCTGCTAAGTCTGGATGACCTTTATTATGACCTTCATAAGCTGAGGAGAATTAGAGGAGGATCTTTTATGGTTATTGTAAACACTGTGCCTCCGGGTTAGAAGTGTTTACACTTCTCATAACTGATCCGAATCTGAGGATCCTTGTTCTAGAACATTACCTGTGAGGGGGTTGGGCTATTTACAGGTCTGCAGGAACCCTTGGCCACATCATACCCTGTTACTGTTTTGTTTAAGAGTACTCCACTTTGGACAATTCTTGTGATTAACCCCGGACATGTGACTCTTTATTTGAGTCCCCCACCCTGGTTACTGGACTTCCAAACCTCCATCAGGACTTTTTGAACATACATGGGCCTTATGTCAAGACAGATAATCAGATCCAGCTTGATCACAAACCCTTGCATATCATTTTCATATATCATCATTGCATCATTTAACATTTGTTTATTTGCTTTTCAGGGTATCCACCTCATTATATTGGTTTTGGTTTTGACCCCTTCTTCTGCATAGACCTCTGCTTCAACTGTCTCCATCAGTCATCTGCTTCAGTTATCTCCATCTTCACCAGCATCAGTCTGCCAGTGACTTACCTTCAGTTTCTCAACCTGTGGCCTCCACCAGCATTTGTCTTCATTTTCTTCAGCAGCACTCATGACTACTCCCAGGAAGAGCAACATATCCTACCACTTCTTTGATCCTGTGTTGACTGGTATCAGGCAGGTCCAGTCACTCATCATAACTGATCATATCCCTTTGTTTAGAGAGCATTATGGAGGTATCATGGATATGGTTATGGACCTTGATCCTTCTCAGAGGAGCATGATCCACACATGCTTGCAGTTTTATGACCCTCCTTTGAGATGCTTCACCTTTCCAGACTTCTAGTTAGGGCCTTTACTGGAAGAGTTTTCTTCATTGATTGGAGTACCTATCAGAGGTGGAATCCCTTTCAACCCTGAGATGACAGCTCCCAGAAATGAAGAGATAGCAAGGGCACTGTACTTAGAGCCTGCCCTGATTGAGCAAAGTATGTTCAAGGCATGAAATCTTGAAATTCCTTGGGCAATTCTGATCTTAAGGTAATGCAATATGATGTTATGATACATTGAAGTGTGTTTTAAGTCACAAAATGCTTTGGCAAGTGGTTTTGCAAAGAATCCCTTTTGGTGCATTCTTGAAAATTATGGGATTTTTGCCAACTTTGACAAGCCATATCTTGAGTTCCAAAATGAATTAAATCTTGTTCTTGTACTTTTTGGAAAGGGAATGATCCAATATACAACTTTCATGACCAACTTTTTTCATTTGAAGCATTTTTGGTTGAGAAAGAGGAGGTTGAAAAACTTTCCCAAAATGGAAAGTTTACATTACAAGTCATTTCCATTTTTGGCAACTTTTGGTTTAGCTCATTTTTCTTCAATTTTGTGAACTTCTAAGCACTTCAATGATAAAATAAAGATCATATAACTTCAATTTGATGAAAACTCCACTTTGGTTTCATGTTGGGGGGCCTCAGATGCCCTGATTTTGCTCTGACTTTCTCAAGAAGTTACCCAGTGAACAGATGACTCCCACAATGAATTTCTTCATCAAACTTGGTACACATGATCCTTATAACATCTTAAGAACATTAGAAACAATAATTACCCAAAAATTTGGAGTTAAGGCCACTGAAACCAAAACCCTAATTTTGGTCATCTGTGCAGTGAAAACCCTAGCTCTGCTTCCATGCTTTCCCAGTTCTTGTGATTTCTTGACTTCCTTGAACTTTGAAGGATGTAAAATGATAATTGAACATACATGGACCCTCTTGGAATGGTTGGATACCTTTGGAGTGGCTCAGATGGATCTTGGATGGCTCAAATCACAAACCCTAGATGCAGATGAACTTGAACTAATGTAGTGAAGCAAAATGCAATATGAAATGGTATGATTAAACTTATGCAAATATGAAAGATCACAAGCCATGGTATGAACTTAGTGAGGGAAAATTTGGGGTGTTTACAAGGGGTAAGGTTTATGTGCTATCTGTTTGCAAAAGATGGAAAAGAAATATACAAGCGTCAGTGCAAAAAAGGTGAATGCTTAAAAGCTGAGGCTTAAAAGAGAATGTTGAAAGAGGGGGAAGACTAAGAGACTTTTGTTCGATAACAGTTAAGTTATGCCTACGTATCCTCTCGTGCAATGAGGAAGTCAGAACACCTTAGTTCGACTCAAAGAGACTGAAAAATAAATTGACTCCGAACTGCTTGCTTGCCTATGCTCAAGTGTATGACTCGTCTGGCTCGAGTGCTAACTGTCTTGCATTAGATGTAAGAAGAAAGTTCTCGTTTGTGAATGAGGATGATGAGAAAAGAATCTTGAAGGAGACGATTATTGTTTGTTTTTTTGTTTTCAGTTTTGTTATTGTTTTTGGTGTTTTGCATAAGTTAATGAGCCTAAGCCTAAACCAAGGGCTTGTGAACTCATTATATCCTCCCTGATTAGGGATAATGAGAATACTTTAAGTGTGAGATAAACATCTCAACTTAATTGCCATGATGATGTGGGATTAAGATTATTAACCTACTTGTGATTATTTAGATGTTTTTGGTTTTTTTGTTTAGTGTTAAGTAATGAGTTTAAGCCATAATCAAGGATTAGTGAACTCATTACACCATCCTAATAGAAGGATAATAGATGAGAGCACTTAAGTTGAGGAAGATACCTCAACTTAGTCCATGATTAGGGATTAAATTCATGACAAAACAAGCCTTTATTAAATGGATTTTAATTAAAGGGATGAGATTAAGAAATGAGTTTTATGGTTTGTAAGACAACTTGAGGGGGACTTGTCCATTAAACACTAGGGTTAGTCCTTCTTAACCATAAAGGAAGAATTAGAACCCTAATGTAAGGCCCAAGTTACAAGTTAATGTCTTAGTGATTATTAGATGGATTGATTAAGAGGTTTAAATAAATTAAGGGTTTAACACTTAGGATTAAAGTTATACACTCCATCCTAAGAGAAGGATGCAGGCATAACCCTAATTCCAAAGTCCTAAAACCTTAAAGGTTTAGTCTCTAATGAGGAGATGAAAAGAGAGACACAAAGAAGACTCAAAGGTAAAAACTAAGAGGGGACTAATCACAACCCTAATTATTATCATGCTTGGATGTTCCTATGGTTTGTAAGGCTTGAGGAAGATCTTCATGGAAGCCACCAATGGAAGAAGCAGATGAAAGGAGGGAGAAGCGGAAGAAATAAGTTACTTACTTCATTGAAGAAGATAAGTAACTTAAAGAAAGAAAGTGAGAGAGAAAGAACACAAGTGAGCAAGCCCACTCAAAGACAATAAAAAATTCAGCAAATATGCAATAGAAAAGTTGAGAAGAAGTGGGAGGTGAAGGCAAATCCGCCTCTCAAACAACTTACCATTAACCTAAAAAGTTAGCACAAGATGCATAAGGAAAGAAATGAGATGGAAAGATGCATATGCAAAGACAAAGATCAAAACCAGAAGCATACACATGATGCAAATGATGCTATGACATAATGCAAAAGCGTACAAAGTGTATATGAATGATCATACAAAGAATGAGATGTCATGTAGGCATGCTTTGAAGTTGAAAGTTCATGAAAGTTAATGAATGGAAATGAGTGCAAATCATGGCAAATGAATGAAGAAATGATCAAGCATGATTCTAACATGTCCTAAGATGTCTAAGATAACATATGAATGCATGAAATGTCATGGCAAGTTCATGTATGGATGCATATGCAAGATGAATGCAAATGAAGATGCAAAATTAGGGTTACATGAAAGGATGAGATGCAAATGGCAAAGACAGAAGCAAATGACATGATAAAAAATTGAAAATGCACTCAAAGGAACCCTAAACCTATACTAGGTTACCATCCAAAGAGGTAGATCAGAAGCTAAACCTAGAAGGAGTTATGAATTTCCTAAGTTTCTAGGGTTTTTTGGGTGATCTCAATGTAAAATGCCAAACAAATTGAAAATGAAAGATAAATTCATGAGAAAATTATCCTAGAAACTACATGATGTGTGTGAAACAATGCAAAAAGAACCAACTTCAAACCCTTCATGGTTAGGTAGAAAAGATTTTTCAAAGGTTAGGGTTTAAAATGTGATTTTATGAACCCTAAATTCAAAGAAAATTGTCAAATGATGATCAAAACCAAAAAGAAATTTGTATGAGGGGTTTGAAAATGTTTCTAAATGTGTTAAGATGCAACATGAATTTTTTGGTGATTTTTAGAAACTTAAATGTTATTTTAATTAATTAATTTTCATTAATTAATTAATATAAACATTTAAATATTTTAAAAATACAATTTTTATGCAAAAAAATAAAATAAAAATCATTTTCTGATTAAGAAACATATTTGGAATAAAAATGCAAAAGGAAATATTTTTGGGATTTTTCTAAGTATTTTAAATTAAATATGCAATAAAATGCAATAAAAATGAAAATAAAAATGAATTTAAATGGAAAGTATGCAGGATCTAAGGCTGAGATTCAAAGCTGGGTGGAGGGAGTTGACTGGTGCGTAAATGAGTGGTCCAGATTTGTCCTGACTAATTAATTTAAATTAAACTAATTAATTACAAATTAGGGTTTAATGACTGATCCTGGCCCTCCAAACACACGCGGGAAGCAAGATCTAAAGGCTAGAATTCAAAGTTGCCTAATCACCTGAGATTAGCCCTAATTAACCTCAGACGGCCGGAACAGTGTTCTGGTCGTCTTCTCCGGCCAACCTCTCATGCCATCTCTCTCAAAACACCACTAAAACGCATCAAACTCTCCAGATTCACTCAACTAAACATCCTAAACAAGAATCCAACAACAAAATCCATTTATTTTTCATGAATCAAGAGAATCGAACAAAATCAATTTCACGGGCAAAGTTTTAGACAGTCAATACATGCTTATTTCTTGCTCGTTTTTAAAACCAAACACATCCCCATGATCAGTGCAACATATAGAACAATATAAGAACTTAAAAACACATTTCTGGAAAAAATGTTCTTGAGGTTACCTGAGTTGAAGCTTTCGAAACTGGAATTTTCTGGGCTATTCTTTGGTGCTAAACCACTTCCCTTGATCCCCTTATGCTTCTGGAATGCTTGAAAGGAGTTTATATGGACAATTTTTGAGGTTTCAATTTAGAGGTGAGGGAAATCGTGTTTTGGATTCTTGAGGTTTCAGGCTTGTTTAATGGTTGGGAAATGATCTGGAGGGTATGTGGAGATGATTGGTGAAGTTTGCTTGGAGTTTTGATGGCTGGTTTATGAATTTCGAAGAGATGAAGTTTGAGAGGGATTTTTGCAATCTGAATGTATGAGAGCTTGCAGGCTTGTGTGTGTATGAAAATGAATCCCTTGAGGCATGTATGTGAAGCTGTGATAGGTCAGAATAGTTGGTGTGGGCTATGCTGATTGGTATGGGGTGATTTGCAAAAAGTCAAGGTTGGTTGTACTTGAGGTATGGGCACATGGCAGGCCTGGATTTGATCATGGCTTGGCTCAGCAGAGATCAAGGAAGGCTTATGGATCAGATTTGATGAGCTGGAACAAATGTATAGAAAGATTCATACCATTTTGCAAATTTGAGAAGTCTTGGCCCTTTTAAGATTTCTTGAAGTTCAAGGTATGAAAGTGTATGATTCTTTGGCCAATTCTGATCAAAATGAGTTGTACTATGATGGTATGATATTTAGAGATGCATTAGAGTTCATGAAATGGCTTGGCAAGTGGTTTTGCAAAAAATCCTCTTTGGTGTATTCTTGAAAACTATAGGATTTTTGCCAACTTTGAAGGATCATAACTTGAGTTTCATAATGAATTAGAACATGTTCTTATACTTTTTGAAAAGGGAAATACCTAATCTACAACTTTCATGACCAAGAATTTTTCATTTGAAGCATTTTTGATCAAGAAAGAGGAGGTTGAAAAACTTTCCCAAAATGGAAAGTTTCCATTACAAGTCATTTCCATTTTTGGCAACTTTTGGTTTAGCTCAAATTTCTTCAATTTCATGAACTTCCAAGCACTTCAATGATCAAATAAAGACCATATAACTTAAATTTTATGAAAATACCCCTTTGGTTCCATTGTTGGGGCCTCAGATGCCCTGATTTTGCTCTGACTTGCTCAAGAAGTTACCTAATGAACAGATGACTTCCACAATGAATTTCTTCATCAAACTTGGTACATATGATCCTTATAACATCTTAAGAACATTAGAAACAAGAATGGCCCAAAAATTTGGAGTTAAGGCCTCTAAAACCAAAACCCTAATTTTGGTCATCTGTGTAGTGAAAACCCTAGCTCTACTTCCATGCCTTGCCAGTTCTTGTGATTTCTTGACTTCCTTGAACTTTGAGGGACATGATATGATGATAGAACACACATGGACCCTCTTAGAACAATTGGAGACCTTTTGAGTGGCTTAGATGGATCCTTGGATTGCTCAGATCACAAACCCTAGATGCAGATGAACTTGAACTGTGCAGTGAAATAAAAATACAATATGAGATGATATGCTTATACTAATGCAAACATGAAAGATCACAAGCCAATGGTGTGAAATTAGTGAGGGAAAATTTGGGGTGTTTACAATTCCCATTGAAGATGCTGCAAGAATTCAGACACCTCTGGCAGAGGTTAAAGCTTAGCTTTTGAAATGCCATTTGTTTCCAGGTTGTGAGGCCTGTTGTGAATCTTGTGAGGTTTCCATAAACGAGTGTGCAAGCTTGAGGAATAACATCAATGGTTTGATTAAGGAAGGAATTCTGCAAATAACTACAACAGCTTCTACAACACCAGCAATTCCTTGTACAAATGACTCTTCTACAACTGCAACAACAATTGTTCCTACTGATTCGTCTACAACTTCAGCAACCATTCTTTCCATCACTTCAACAAACAACAGTTCCATTTCATCTCCTTCTACAACTTCAGCAACCACCAACAATGACGTCTCCACAGTTACTATCTATTATAACCCTGCAACGGTCCCGAACTCCAGCAACTTCCAACAACAATCTCAGCAACAGTTTCAGCAACAACCAAGCTTCAATTCATCACCACCAACATCCACAAGAAGTCTTGTCACCATCTTCTATGATCCACAGACAATAACGGTTCCAACCTTTGTTGCAGTAAGCCCAGTCACCATCACGGTGTCAGGGCCTATTCCATATGATAAAGACAATGTTGTACCATGGCATTATGGTGCTGACTTTTACTGCAATAGAGAAAAAGTCCTTCTTGATTCTTCAGTTCCTACTCCCCAAGTGGATAATGTCAGGGGAGGCAGAGGCTTCACCCGAAGCGGGCGCCTCTTCGCGTCATAAGCTCCAAGAACTAATACTGAGGTGGAGGTTGTTGCCAAGGCCAAAGGGAAAAGTGTGGCACCTGAAGAACCTGCACCGAAAGAAGCCCATAAATCATCCTTTGATAAATACGTGGATGAGTTTATGAGGATAATTAAAATAAGTGACTACAAAGTTGTGGATCAGCTCCACCAGACTCCTTCTAAGATCTCTATATTATCCCTACTGTTGTGTTTCGAAGCCCATCGGGATGCACTACTCAAAGTCCTGCATGTTGCCTACGTGCCAGAAGAGATCATAGTGAATCAGCTTGAGACAGTGGTGTCTAATGTCAATACTAGCCATGGGCTAGGTTTCACCGATGCTGATTTGACAACAGAAGGACGTCACCACAACAAGGCCTTTCACGTCACCTTGGAGTGCAAAGGATTTGTACTATCTCATATTCTTGTAGACAATGGGTCCTCACTCAATGTCTTACCGAAGAAATCTTTTGTCAAGATTGAATATGATGGAATAGCTCTCCGGCCAAGTAATCTTGTGGTCCGAGGTTTTGATGGCTCCAAGAGGTCTGTTCTTGGAGAGGTGGAGTTGTCTGTGATAATCGGCCTGCAGGTCTTTCAGACTACTTTCTATATGATGGACATTCAGCCGGCCTACAGCTGTTTGTTGGGTCGACCATGGATTCACGCCGCTGGTGCAGTTACGTCGACCCTTCACCAGAAATTGAAATATGAGTGGGAAGGACAGATTATCACCATTTGTGGTGAAGAGGACATCTTTGTTAGCCATCTGGCTACATATAAATACATTGAGATGGATGGTGAAATCCATGAAACTATGAGCCAAGGGTTCGAGGCCTTGAATGTCAATGAGGCGATGACTGAAGTATTTGCTGCATCCCAGGAGGATAGGATGGTTACTTCAATTGTATCCTATCAGCAAGCCCGGAAGGTTGTTGAAGATGGTAATGCCCAAGGCTGGGGCAAGCTGCTGCCAGTGGAGTAGAAGGAGGACAGATTCGGTTTGTGTTACAAACCATTCCGACAAGATCAATCAGAGGCTGCAAAGGAGCCCAAGTTCATCAGTGGGGGATGCTCACCCCAGATGCTGTTAACAACCTGGAAGACGAGGCGGAAAGCGACCGCAACCTAGAGAGCTGGATTCGTCCAAGGATCTCGGGTCACCAAGTCCTTAACTGGTCTTCCCAGGAAATTATAAGGGTTACTCCTGCAGAGTAATTATTATTTCCTGCCTTTTTTAGCATGCATCAAGTCCTGCATCTTGCCCAAGGTGTCAGGACTCATTTTGTAATAGGGCCATATTGTAATTTTGTGCAAATGAATTATCAATGAATATCAGACATCTTTTGCAAACAAGTCTCTTTTTTCGCTCACTGTCTTTTCATTTTTCACTTTTGTACAAAACAATAAAATGGCAATGTTTTCAAAATAAATAACTTCATTTACACTTTTCTAAACAAGATTAAAATTGATCACTAAAACGAACAAATCTCAACCCTTGCAGAGATTACCCTCCAGATTGCACCGACAACAGCACTGCTATGACCTTGTATGACTTCGTCAATCCAATTAATCAAGCTGAAGAAGGGGTTTAAGAAGACTATGAGTTACCTGAAGAGTTAGCCAGGTTGTTGAGGCAAGAAGAGAAAGAGATCACTCCTCATCAGGAGGAGGTTGAGACAGTTAATCTTGGTACCGAAGAGGATTTGAAAGAAGTGAAGATTGGGGCCGGTTTGCAAGCTTCAGTAAAAGAACAGCTCATTGACATGCTTCGAGAATACGTCGACGTCTTTGCTTGGTCCTATCAAGACATGCCAGGTCTAGATACGAATATTGTTATGCACAAGCTACCATTAAAGGATGATTGCCCTCCAGTGAAGCAAAAGTTACGCCGTACTCGCCCAGATATGGCCATGAAGATTAAGGAAGAGGTACAAAAATAGTGGGATGTCGGTTTCCTTGCTGTAACTAGTTATCCGCCGTGGGTCGCTAACATTGTACTTGTGCCTAAGAAGGATAGCAAAGTATGAATGTGTGTGGATTACCGGGATCTGAACAGAGCTATCCCGAAGGATGATTACCCATTACCTCACATTGATGTATTGGTTGACAACACAGCTCAGTTCTCGGTATTTTCTTTCATGGATGGTTTTTCTGGGTATAATCAGATCAGAATGTCACCCGAAGACATGGAGGAAACAACCTTCATCACACCTTGGGGCATATTTTGTTACAAGGTGATTCCATTTGTACTAAAGAATGTCGGTGCGACTTATCAATGGGCTATGGTAACGTTATTCCACGATATGATCCACAAAGAAATTAAATGTTACGTGGATGACATGATTGCCAAGTCCCTCACTGAAGAGGATCATCTGGTAAATTTGATGAAGTTGTTCAAGCGTCTGAGAAAGTATCAGCTGAAGGTAAACCCCAATAAATGCACATTCGGGGTACGGTCCGGTAAACTGCTAGGATTCATCGTAAGTGAAAAAGGGATCGAAGTTGATCTTGACAAAGTCAAAGCCATTCAGGAGATGCCTGCACCTAGGACTGAAAAGGAAGTTCGGGGTTTCCTAGGTAGATTGAACTACATATCGAGGTTCATATCTCATCTTACTGCAACCTGTGAACCTTTGTTCAAATTGTTAAGAAAGGAACAAACGGTCAGGTGGAACAAAGATTGTCAGAAGGCTTTTGACAAAATCAAGGAGTATCTACAAGAACCTTCGATTCCCATGCCTCCAGTTGAAGGAAGACCTCTAATAATGTACCTGACAGTATTAGAAGGATCAATGGGGTGTGTGTTGGGTCAGCATGACGAGTCTGGTCGAAAAGAGTATGCAATATACTACCTAAGCAAAACGTTTACCGACTGTGAACAACGTTATTCGCTGCTCGAGAAAACTTGTTGTGCTTTAGCATGGGCTGCTCGCCGACTAAGACAATATATGTTGACTCACACTACTTTGTTGATCTCAAAAATGGACCATGTCAAGTACATATTTGAGAAGCCAGCACTTACCGGAAGGGTTGCAAGATGGCAAATGATTCTGACAGAATATGACATTCAGTACACATCTCAAAAAGCCATCAAAGGTAGTGTATTGTCTGACTATCTAGCTGAGCAACCCATTGATGATTACCAGCCCATGAGATTTGACTTCCCTGATGAAGACATCATGTAATTAAAAGCAAAAGATCATGAAGAGCTTGTTCACACTGAAGGGCCTGACCCGGAAGAAGAGTGGACAATGATGTTTGATGGGGCTGTCAATATGAATGGTTGAGGAGTTGGTGCAATGCTCATTACGCCTAAAGGAGTTCATATGCCTTTCTCGGAAAAACTCACCTTTGCTTGCACTAACAACGAAGCTGAATACGAAGCGTGTATCATGGGTCTTGAGGAAGCCATTGACCTTAGGATCAAGACATTGAATGTATTCAAAGATTCAGCTTTGGTAATCAATCAGACCAACGGCAAATGGTACACTCACCAAGAGCATCTAATCCCATATCGTGACTACACATGGAGATTATTGACTTTCTTCACAACGGTCAAACTTGAATATATCCCTCGAGACGAAAATCAGTTCACAGATGCTCTAGCTACCATTTCTTCTATGATCAAGGTTCAGACTTCCAATTATGTGCCTCGGATTTCAGTATCCAGACTAGACCGACCAGCATACGTATTCTCTGTGGACATTGCTAAAGATGACAAGTCTTGGTTCCATGACATCAAATGCTTCTTAGAAGATCATACATACCCACCTGGGACATCATCCAATGATAAGAAGACATTAAGAAGGCTGGTCGGTAGTTTCTTCCTTAATGCTGATGGTTCATTATACAAGCGAAACTTCGATATGGTTCTGCTCAGATGTGTTGATAAGAAAGAAGCAGACTTACTGATGCGCGAGGTGCATGAAGGATCTTTCGGTACCCATGCTGGAGGACATGCAATGGCTAAGAAATTGTTAAGATCAGGTTACTACTGGATCACAATGGATGCAGACTGTTGGGCCTATGCCAGGAAGTGCCATAAATGCCAGATCTATGCAGATAAAGTGCATGTGCCTCCGAACCCTTTGAACGTGATGTTTTCACCTCTGCCCTTTGCCATGTGGGTCATTGACATGATTGGAAAGATCGAGCCGACTGCTTCAAATGGTCACAGATTCATCCTGGTAGCCATTGATTACTTCACTAAATGGGTCAAAGCAGCTTCGTATGCAAACGTCACCAGACAAGTGGTAGCCAGATTTCTGAAAAAAGACATCATCTGTTGATATGGAGTTCCCGAGCGAATCATTACTGATAATGGTTCCAATTTGAACAACAAAATGATGGCAGAACTGTGTCGGGACTTCAAAATCCGACATCACAACTCTTCTCCTTATAGGCCAAAGATGAATGGCGTTGTTGAGGCAGCTAACAAAAACATCAAGAAGATTGTGCAGAAGATGGTGGTTACTTACAAAGATTGGCATGAGATGCTACCATTTGCTTTGCATGGGTATCGGACCTCAATCAGAACGTCTACTGGGGTAACACCTTATCAACTTGTGTATGGTATGGAGGTTGTCCTACCTGTTGAAGTTGAACTACCCTCCTTACGGGTAATGATGGATGTAAAGTTGGACGAAGCAGAATGGGTCTGGTCTCGGTACAATCAATTGAATCTGATCGAAGAAAAGAGATTAACTGCAATTTGTCATGGGCAGCTATATCAGAAAAGGATGAAGAAAGCCTTCGATCAGAAAGTCAGGCTTCGGGAATATCAAGTGGGAGATCTTGTGCTGAAAAGACTTCTTCCTCCTCATACAGACCACAGAGGCAAATGGACTTCAAACTACGATGGTCCATTCATAGTAAAGAAGGTTTTCTCTGGTGGAGCACTGATGCTCACTACTATGGATGGTGAAGATTTCTTATCCCCTGTGAATTCAGATGCAGTTAAAAAATACTTCGCATAAAATGACCCGCTGGACATAAAAACAGAATGTAAGTCCAGGCAAAAATAGGGCATCCCGGCGAGTCAAAAACAGAATAAAATACTCGGGCAAAAATAAGGGAAAAATATTAAAAAAAATGTACACCCACTGAGTTGAAAGGCCGCATTGGACAGCTCAGGCTAAAATGGGTATCCCGGTGGATCGAAAACCCGAAAGGGCGATCCACGCAAAATCAGGGAATAAGCGAACAACTGCATTCTGAACCCGTCTGTATTCTTCACAACACGGCAAGCTTCGAAAGGATAAAGCATCAGTCAGAATCAACCTTCTTCAGAAAGCAAGATGAGAAGAACGTCAAGGTCATACAGGTCATAACAAAGAAAGCTCACCGGAACGTCGTCAACACTGCCAGCACTTTTACTTTTCTCAATTTATAGCAATCTCCTCATTCCATGGGATTTGTTTCTTTGACTGTATTTTCCAGTTCAGGGCACCCAGATTAATAAAATCATAATTTTCAGTCACACCTCTTTTTGTGCATTTTTATTTCGTTTGCAAAATGTCCAGTATTCATGATATGATATTTACATAAAACAAATGAGCCATTCTTAATAAAATGCTTGTGGGAAATATATTTACTTTCAGGAATATCTAATTCCTATGATGGAATTTGGTAAGGGATACCTCGGGATACTTGTGTGTTTCTCTTGTCTTAACAGATTGTAGGTATTCAATACACAACATGGGGCATGCCAAGCACACTTCCCCAGCGTACCTCCTCCCCAAGAAGCATCTGGGATGCTTTTCCCCAGTGGAGTTGTCAAAGCCTCCTCATCCCCAGCAGAGTTCTGCTCAACAGGAGCAGCCCCAGCCAATCTCCCCACAGAATTTCCAGCCTCTCCCCAGAAGAGCAATGCCTGAAACTCTTACACAACAAAGTGATGAAAGTTTCCTTCTACCCAGTTGAGTTCTCCTTATGAATAGTTCTATCAACGATCTATTTCCCCAAGCAGAGCTATATCTAAACAGATCTACCAATGATCTCTTCCCCAATTGGGATATCCCTCCAAGCAGATCAGCCAGAGATCTTTTCTTCAGCAGGATCCGAATCCCGAATCGTTTCCTCTTTTGCATAATCATAGAATTTGCATCATATTCACCAAATAAGCGTAGCATTCCGTCTAATACGGAGCATTATGGAAAAAATCAAACATTTGCATGATCACAACTCAGGATCAAGCCAGTCACCTGCAAATACCATCAGTATCTCATCAGCAATATATGTAAAAAGTCATATCCCCTGCAAATAAAAGCCAAAGCGTCCCCTTTTCACTCTCCCACACAAATGCCTGTTCATATATATCATTTTCTGACACTTGTCCGTGTCGTATTATTCCCCGCAGATAAGCCAAAGCATCCCCTTTGCACTCTCAGATACAGATACCTACACACTTCTTTTGGAACTCGTCCGTGTCATAATCCCCCAGCATGATTGCCAGAACACTTGTTATAAACCAAACACCTGTTTATAACACACTTTTCCGACACCCGTCTGTATCATCCTATCCCCACAGGTCGCTAGAATACCTTTTACACTCTCACCCACAAATTTTTGTTCATAGTTTATAACATTTCTCTTTTGACACTCGTCCGTGTCATACTTTCCCCAACAAGTTGAACACTCGTCCGTATCTCGCTCATACTTCACTAACAAATCAATACTCACTCATACTTATACAGAAGTCTCTAATACTCGTATGTATCTTGTATTTATATTATTCCCCACAGATTCGACACTCGTCCGTGTTCTTTGTTAACCAGTTGGTACTCATCCGTATCATCATCTCTGAACACACGTCAGCGTTTGTTTCTACTGATACTCGTATGTATCATGGTTCTAAGGATGCTCGTCCGCATTTTTAATCTATACACATCGTCAAACACTTATACCTTTTATTCTTAAGCGTAAGCACTCGTCTGTGTTTACCATCCCCCAGTAAGTCACCAATAAAGCGACTTTTCTTCTATCCGACATTTATCCTATGTCGCGATACTTTCGGCAGTCGTCCCCTGCCAGGTGATCGTCATTCACCTTTGGATGACCGTCCCTCATCCTTTTCCCAGCGGAGTCTCCATTATTGGAACCCTTTTTTACCCAGCATTCTTCCTATGTCGTGATATTTAGCAGTCGTCCCCTGCTAGGTGATCGTCCTTCACCTTTTTGATGACCGTCCCTCATCATTTATCCGATGGCCGTCCCCATTGTTGATCTTGTTATCCGACATTCGTCCTATGTCGTGATAAACCCCGAGAGCAGCCGTACCCTGCTAGGTGATCGTCCTTCACCTCTTGATGATCGTCCTTCATCATGCTTATCCGATGGCCGTCCCCATCGTCAACCTTTTCTATCCGACATTCGTCCTATGTCGTGATAAAGAGCATTCGTCCCCTGCTAGGTGATCGTCCTTCACCTTTGATGATCGTCCATCATCAATATTTCATTTATTCTTTAACCCGATGGCCGTCCCCATCGTTGTTTACTTTACTTTGTAGACCTGATGGCCGTCCCCATCATTGCTTTTATTTTAATCCTAAGAGAATCTTACCTGATGGTCGTCCCCATCATGATCCCTTTATTCCCCCATCGTGTCGGCCGTCCCCGTCATTGCTTCACTTACCGCTTTATCCCCAGCAGTCATCCTCTGCTCGATGGTTGCCCTCCATCGCCTTCATTTGATAATCATACTATACTATCTTTTACAATTTATATCCCTTTTCTTCTTCTCCCCAGTGAGTGCAAATTTCGGACTGTCTTTGGTATTCAACCACAAGTTATCTTGTTTGTCTGATAAGCCAAGCGCTTACACCCTACACAGCTAACTCATGTTTGAATAGGGGCAGCTGTAAACACCCCAAATTTGCCCTCACTCTTTATCACACCATGGATTGTGATCTTTCATATTTGCATTATTATAAGCATACTATCTCACATTGCATATTTGTTTCATCTGCATAGTTCAAGTTCATCTGCATCTAGGGTTTGTGATCTGAGCAATCCAAGACACATTTGAGCCATCCCAAAGTCCTCAAAGTGTTCCAAGATGGTCCATGTGTGTTCTATCATCATATTATATCCCTCAAAGTTCACGAAAGTCAAGAAATCACAAGAACTGGAAAAGCATGGAAGCAGAGCTAGGGTTTCACTGCACAGATGACCTGAAATTGGGGTTTTGGTTTCAGAGGCCTTAACTCCAAAAATTTTGGTCATTCTTTTTTCTAATATTCTTAATATGTTATAAGGATCATGTGTACCAAGTTTGATGAAGAAATTCATTGAGGAAGTCATTTGTTCACTGGGTAACTTCCTGAGCAAGTTAAGTCAAAATCAGGGCATCTAAGGCCCCCAACAATGGAACCAAAGGGGTATTTTCATCAAATTGAAGTTCTATGATCTTTATTTGATCTTAGAAGTGGTTGGAAGTTCACAAGATTGAAGAATTTTGAGCCATTTGAAAAGTTGCCAAAAATGGAAATGACTTGTAATGGAAACTTTCCATTTTGGGAAAGTTTTTTCAACCTCCTCTTTCTTAACCAAAAATGCTTCAAATGAAAAATTCTTGGTCATGAAAGTTGTAGATTATGTCTTTCCCTTTTCAAAAAGTACAAGAACATGTTCTAATTCATTATGGAACTCAAGTTATGATCTTTCAAAGTTGGCAAAAATCCTATAATTTTCACATTCATGCCAAAGAGGGATTTTTGCAAATTCACTTGCCAAGCTTCTAAGTGACTTCTAATTGACTTCTAAACATCATAAAAACATCACATGACTCATTTTTCTCATAATTGCCCAAGGAACCACAATATTTCATGCCTTGAATCACAAGATACACCAAAGAGGGGAAAAAAGGCAAACTCATACAAACCCTAGTTCCATGTGTTCCAGCTGCATCAAACCTATCCCATGGCCACCCTTGATTCATGCTGAGGCCAGACACCCCAAAATCTCAGGCATGCACCATGCCCATACCTCAAGTACACAATGTTGACTTTTTTGCAAAATCACCCATACCAATCAGCATAGGCCACAACAACTCCTCTGACCTATCACGGCTTCACATACATGCCTCAAGGGACTTATTTCATACAACACACAAGCCTGAATGATCCCATAACTCAGATTCACAAAATCCTCAAGAAACTTTCCTTCTTCGAAACTCATAAACCAACTATCAAAACTTCAAACTTTTTTCACCATTCAACTCAGCATCACTCATAGAATAAATCCCAACCATTAAAATGGCCTGAAAGCTCCCAAACCAAAAACACGATTTCTCACCTCTCAAAACTGAACTTCAGAAAGAGGCCAAATAAACTCATTCCAAGCATTAAAGCATCCTCAGGAGGTCCATTGGAGTTGATTGGCACTTAGGAGAGGTCTAGATAGCTCAGATTGAGAAAGCTTCATCTCAGGTATCATCAAGAATAAATTTTCCAGAAATCTCTTTTTAGGTTATAGAAATGTTCTTCATGCTTCACTGATCACACTGCACCTTTTATTTTTGAAAATGGTTGAGTATTAAGCCTGTATCGTGCTTCTGAAACTTTTGCAGTTTTTATGTTTTGATTCGAATCTAGTGTTTGATGCATGATAAATGTTGTTTGATGATTGAATCTTGTTTAGAATGATTAGGAGAGTGGATCTGGAGATTTAGAGCTTCTAATTTAGCCTAGGGAATATTTTAGGTGTTTTGGTTGGCCGGAGAAGATGATCGGAGGTCTTCTCCGGCCACCTGAAAATCATTAAACCCTAATCTGTGTTTAATTCACCAGTTGCGTTTATGGTCGTTAGATGAGGATTAGGGTTAGCAGTGTGTGGTCCAGATTAAGCCATTTTCATTTAATCCTGATTAATTAATTAAAAACATAATTAAGGGCCAGTTTGAATGTGGGTCGTTCAGATGCGCGCCAGTCAATTCCCACCACTTTTGTTTAAATCTCAGCCACTGGATGCGTTTACTTTTCCTTTTATTCATTTTTAATTCATTTTTATCCATTTCTTTTCATATACTTATTAAAAATAGCAAAAATGATCAAAATATTCTGAAAATTTTTATCAAACCTTTTATTAGTTTTCAGAAACCAAAACTATTTTTATTTTTATTTTTTGCATTAAAAATATATTTTTAAATCATTTAAATGTTTTATTTAATTAATTAATTCATTTTAATTAATTAAAAATACATTTAAGTATTTAAAAATTACCAAAAACATCAGAGAGCATTCTTAGACATTTAGAAGCATTTACAAACTCACCATACAAATTTATTTTTGGTTTTGATCATACTTTGAGATTTTTCAATGAATTAGGGTTCTTAAAAATGTTCATTTTCTAACCCTAACTTCAAAAATTCATAACTTTTAAACCAAGTTGAGTTTGTGAATGGTTCTTTTTGTATTGTTCTATGCATGGCTTCTAGCATTCAAAAACATTTTTGTTTCATTTTTATCTTGCATTTTCAAATTATTTGGCATTTTACATTGAAGATCACCCCAAAAACCTTAGAAACTTAGGAAATTCATAACTTCTCCTAGGTTTAGTTTCTGACCTCCCCCTTTGGATTGTAACCTAGTATAGATTTAGGGTTCCTTTGAGTGCATTTTCAATTTTTTATAATGTCATTTGCTTTTGTCTTTGCCATTTGCATCTCATCCTTCCATGTAACCCTAATTTTGCATCTTTACTTGCATCTTCCATTGCATTGCATGAACATGTGAACTTGACATGCCATTCCAAGCATTTGTATGCCATCTTAGACATCTTTAGACATTGCTTGATCATTTATTCATACATTTGCTATGCTTTGCATCCATTTCATTTCATAAACATCCATGTATTTACATGCTTCATTTGCATTCATCCTCTTGTATGAGCACACACATGCATCTTGTATGCCTTTGCATCATACCATAGCATCATTTGCATCATGTACATGCTTCTGGTCTTGGTATTTTCACTTACATTTGCTTCATTTCATTTCATTCCTTTCATATTGCATCTTGTACTAACTTTTCAGAGTTAATGGTAAGTTGTTTGGGAGGTGGATTTGCCTTCACCTCCCACCTCTTCTCATCTCTTCATATTGCATCCTTGCTGCATTTTTTACTTGTCCTTGAGTGAGCTTGCCTCACTTGTGCTTCTCTTCCTTTCTTCCTCTAAGTTACTTATCTTCTTATGAAGTAAGTAACTTATTCTTCTGCTTCCTCCTCCTTTCATCTGCTTCTTCCATTGGTGGCTTCTTTGAAGATCATTCTCAAGCCTTACAAACCATAGGAACATCCAAGCATGATAAATTTAGGTTTTTATAAAGTCCCCCATTAGTCTTTCACCTTTGAGTCTTCTTTGAGTCTCTCTTCTCATCTCTTAATCAGAGACTAAACTCTTAAAGTTTTAGGACTTTGGAATTAGGGTTATGCCTGTATCCTTCTATTAGGATGGAGTGTATAACTTTAATACTAAGTGTTAAACCTTTAATTTGTTTAAACCTCTTAATCAATTCATCTTAATAACCACTAAGACTTCATCTTGTAACTTGGGCCTTACATTAGAGTTCTAATTCTTCCTTTATTGGTTAAGAAGGACTAACCCTAGTGTTTAATGGACAAGTCATCCTCAAGTTGTCTTACAAACATAAAATCCATTTCTTAATCTCCCTTTAATTAAAATCCACTTAATAAAGGCTTTGTTATATAATGAATTTAATACCTAACCATGGATTAAGTTGAGGTATCATCCTCAGCTTAAGTGTCCTCATCTATTATCCTTCTATTAGGATGGTGTAATGAGTCCACTAATCTGTGATTAGAGATTAAACTCATTACTTAACACTAAACAAAAAACCCAAAAATATCTAATTAATCACAAGTAGGTTAATGATATTAATCCTACATAATCATGGTAATTAAGTTGAGGTGCTTATCTCATACTTAAGTATTCTCATTATCCCTAATCAAGGGAGGATATAATGAGTTTACAATCCCCTTGGTTTAGGCTTAAGCTCATTAACTTATGCAAAACATCAAAAACAATAACAAAACTGAAAACACAAAAAAACAAACAATAATCGTCTCCTCCGGGATTCTTTTCTCATCATCTTCATTCATAAAACGAGAACTTGCTTCTTCCGTCTAATGCAAGACAGTTAGCACTCGAGCCAGACGAGTCATACACTTGAGCATAGGCAAGCAAGCAGTTCATCAATCAAGTTTATCTTTCAGTCTCTTTGAGTCGAACAACGGTGTTCTGACTTTCTCATTGCACGAGAGGATACGTAGGCATAACTTAATTGTTATCGAACAAAAGTCTCTTTGTCATCCCCCTCTTTCAGCATTCTTTCTAAAGCCTCAGTTCCTGAGCAATTCATACCTTTTGCACTGACACCTGTACATTCATTCCTAGCTCTTGCACACAGATAACACATACACCTACCCCTTTTAAATGCAAACTTGTAAGCGTGGATCCCGTCGAGTACGACGGACAATCTGGGTGCTAATACCTTCTCAGGTTGTAACCAACCCCCTTTCTCAGTTTCTCTGGTTCGCAACCGTCTTATCCATCTTTTCTTAGGTTTATGCAGCATTACCTTTCCTTCGGGATAAAAATGCCTAGCTGGCGACTCTATTCATCTTCACCTTCATTTTTTCTTTCGCCGACCGTTCGCGTCTGCACCCTGGGACCAGGTGTCTTTTCGGGGGAGCGACAACATGACGTAGAGCAAGAGATTAAATAAGTGAGTAATGTGATGATTGATGATGAATGCGGATGCAAAGCTTATGATGTTTTGATGATGATGTGTGTATATTGCATCTTGCATTCATGGTATTGATTTATTAGGGGACTTCGGTCCATTAGTAGCTTCAATCCCATTGTGTGGATTGAAGTGATATGATGTTATGATGTGCTCCCTTGTGGAGGATTGATGGCCCAGTGTCCATCCATGAGTATGTTTCGGTACCACATCCATATTAAGAGTTTGTATTCCATTCTAAATGACATAGCATGAATTGCATTGAGTTGTGTAATGACGTGATGTATCTGAGTTTGTGAACATGTGATGTGTTTGATGTCGTGATTGATTGAGTCGTATGATGATTTGATTATGTTTGTGAATCCATGTGTATAAATTCTCATTTTTTTATATTACTTTAGAAATGTGAATTTACTCACCCTGTCTGCCTTCTGGTGATGGTCTATTATGTCATCCTGCAGATTCTCAAGGTTAGCTCTGTGCGCGTTAGCTCGGAGTTAGTGAGTTTGTCGTTGTTAGTTAGAAATGGAGTCTTGCTCTGTGTCCAGTAACATCGGGATGGATTTCGCTTGAGTTTATTTTGTTATTTGAATTAAGATGTTGTTTCTTTTGTCTACTCTTGGTTTAAATTATGTTTTTGATCGTATTATGAAGTTTTCTTTTAACTAAAGATGAAAAATGATGTTTTGTTTTCCACTGCGTAGTTGTTGAAAAGAGTTTGAATTGCGCATGATTTTATAACCTGTGTTACGGAACAAGACTAATAAGATGTTTATAATGTTTGAGTTGTGAGAAATGTGATGCCCTTTTAATGATGAAACTCTGATATTTGATTAAATTGTTTTATATTTGTGATGGGGTAGAAAGGATGTTACAACAACCACATAGAGTATAAAATGATCTAGGATTAATGTCTAAAAATATTTTTTCACACTATGATATTAGTTTTAAAAATTAAAATTTTGGGGTCTAAATAGGGGTGGCAAAATGGATGGATTGGATGGATATGGATTGGATTGTTAATGGATGGATCAAAACAATCCATGTCCATTAACAATCCATCAAAGTTTTCTTTAAATTATTCAATCCAATCCATCCATTAAGAAAAAAAATCCATCCAATCCATCCATTAACATATTTTTAGTGGATGGATATCCATCCATCCAAAAAATTATTTTTAATTTTCGAAAAAAATCGATTTTTTTTTGTATTTAAAAAAATAGACTTTTTTGTATTTTCGAAAAAAAATCAATTTTTTTTATATTTTTCAAAAAAACGATATTTTTATTTTTGAAACAAATCAGTTTTTTTTTTTTTTTTTTTTTTTGAAAATTTTGATTTTCTGTATTTTCAAGATTTTTTGTATTTTTCGAAAAAAAACTGATTTTTTTTCCGGAAGACTTTTGTATTTTTCAAAAAATCAATATTTCTATTTTTTGAAAAAAAATCATTTATTTATTTATATATACAGTATATGATTAATATATGAAAAATAATAATTATTATTATAATTACGTATTATCATGGGAATTTTTTATATGCACATTTTTTTATTTATATGTACATATGATTAATATGCTTACATATTTTACTTTTGAATTTTTCTTTTGAATTATTAATACGTAAATATTAGCCAACATATTTTGAACCGGAAATGTAGATTTAAGGGCATAAATATCATAGCGTCCGTTTTGAATCTTATTTAAGGGTCATTTATTTTACTTTTAAAATGTAGATTTTTCTTTTGAATTTTAAAAAATGATTTTTATAAAAGTAATTAGAATATTAAAGTTTTTTATTTATTTCTTATAAATAAAAAATATTTTTTAAGCAACTATTTCCAACCGAAAAATAATTAATTTACTACTCTGTGTCACTGCTTTCAGTTTAATATTAGAACATAGAATTTTGTATCTTCACTCATTATAGGTAATGTGTAACCTCACTTTTAACATTTCATAATAATTAATTTTTTTCTTTTGTATTTTTGAAGAAAAAAATTTCGGAAAAAAACTGTATTTTCGTATTTTCCAAATGTCGAAAAAAAAATTTCGTAAAAAATTTGGATTTATTTTTGTATTTTTGGAAAATTTAATTTTTTGTATTTTTGAAAAACTTATTTTTTTTCGGAAAAAATCGACTTTTTTTGTAATTTTCAAAAACTAATATTTTTCTATATTTTTAAAAAAATCAGTTTTTTTATTTCAGAAATAAAATAATTTAAAAAAAAAATACATTTTAAAAAAAAATATCTCATGGATATAAATGTAATCCATTGGATTATTAAAATATATTGGATGGATTGGATCAATCCATTAATATAAATGGATGGATTTAATCCAATCCATTAACTTATTGTTATGTGGTGGATGGATTGGATGGATTTTTTAGTGGATGGATTGGATGGATTTTGTGTTAATGGATCCAATTGCCACCCCTAGGTCTAAAGTGAGGGTTTTACTGACCTAAGGGTTGAGATGGCCCTGCGGTTATGCTAGAGGTTTGCTCGATGATAATGATGATGATGATGATGATGATAAATAGTATATAGATGCAATTGTAGAGACAAGTCATTGAAGAACTGGAAATTATTTAAGAAAGTTGTTTGTAAAATTAATTGTTTCAAGTCATTTATCAAGACCGTAAATGGTTTGGAATAACACATGAATGTATTTGAATGATGATATATTGCACTGACAACGAAGTTTGCTTCGAGAAACATGTATATATTAAAGTTTTTTTAACTCCACCAATTACTTTTTTTTTTATTTTCTAAGTTTGAATAACTTGTTTCTAATATCGTGATAATTTTCAAATTTAAATTTATGTGAAGATCAAGATACATTGGATTGGATGATATTGAAATTTTGTTACATAATAATGGTATAAGTTTAAAGGATTTTCCTATAGTGCCTAAATCAAACATGTCAATACTCTCTAAATCTCAAAATAGATCGATAGATAATGAGTTAAGGGTTTCAGTTTTAAAAAATGAATTTTTTTTTATTTTCAAAAATAGATTATTACAAAACCGTTTTTTAAAATATTATAAGATTTTTTAAATTTTTTTTTTTTAAATTAAAGACTAATTTTGATATCCTATAACATAAACATATATTATTGAAGATAAAAAAATAGTCGAAATCAAAATTTTTTCAAAAAGTTGTATCTCAGATTTTTATAAAAATCTATTTGAAATTTTGATATCCAAAAAATATTTCGATAAAATAATAAAATATCTAAAATAGCATTTTAAAAATAACTATTCAAACCAAATTTTCATTTGAAGCTTTTATTGAAAAAAAAATTGTAAACTTTTTTTTTCACATAATTATGTTTTACTATAAAAATCATTTAAAAAAACAGAACAAACAGATCCTAAACTATGACAAAAAAATTGGCAGATAAACATATTCGATTAATGTCAATGATAACTCAAAAGCAAAGAAGAGTTAATGATAAAATAATAAACAAGGTAAAAGAAAAAAGAAAAAAAGGTTCTGTCTATTTTTCCTTTATGGTTATGGTGAAATAGGAAAAATATGTATTTGAAGGGTCATGTCTATCGCATTAAGATCAAAAGGGAATGTTATCATTACAATTGCTTTGAGTAGAACTGTTGCATTACTAATACCTGTTGGAAGAATTGCACTTTCAAAATTTTGTATTCTTATAAATATTGAAGAGTGTTCAACATGTTTCATAAACCTGAAATATGCATCAGCCAATTTAATAGCAAAGAAAAAGCTAAAGATATGTGATAAAGCTCCAATGATGCATAAACATTGGTTATTGATAGAAATTTTAGTGACATTCTTTGGTCTAATGATGAAGGTAATAAGAACACTCCATTTGATAATCACGAAGAAATATGTTGTCTCAAAAAGTAATATCAGAGATAAAGTCGAAACAAAAACTCCACAAATTTTTGTTTTTAACACATGGATCTTTTATAAATTGAGACCAAATATACTGATAAACCCTTTCCTTCTATTAAACAATTTCTAATAACATTCATATCTTTATCCACCAGAAACAATGTAGGAAACTTTTTTTCCAATTGACAAATTGACCCTCCTGGTTTAATTTTCTTCTTAAGTTGCCCATTTCAACATCATTTAAACTATACTATGACAGTATAAAAAAATTTCACATAAACATGCAATCATATTTTCACCATTTTCACTGTCAATAACTTACAAAAATTATGAAGTGATGATATTATGACATAATAAAATGGTAAAATATGATTAAATGTCTTGGCAAAAAAATTTATACTATCAATCTATAGTTATTAAACTCTTGAAATAAGAACCTGATTAGTAAAGTTTTAATTATTGCTAATTTGAACAATCAAATCCACCACAAACAGAAAGCCAGATAACCAGGACTAGAAACAACAGAATTCCGAGAACAACCAATTTAATTTTCATGTTCTGATACCACATCTTGCGACGGACCTGTGTTCCTTGCTTTCTGAAGTCTTGAGCCTGGAAGTTGGGAAATCTTTTAGCCTTAGAATGCATAAGTTTAAAAAATAAAACTACTATCTATCCTCGGCCAACTTACCAGGGAACGCAGTGTCTCGGTTTTGTCTGAAAGAACGGTTAAGTTTTCTCCTCTATCAATAGCCTGAAAACACAAATGATGAAAATAAAGATGTTAAAGTTTATATACTGTCTTGTCTAGCATTGAAATAAATGAATTCAGCTTCACTAAAACTGGAGCTTCAGTAACACACACGAGAAAGGAAAGAAACAATTTTGTGGTTAAACAAAACTTCATAGGTTATAATTGAGTCACTCAAAGTTTCAAGCAGAATTCTTTTGTCTGCAAACAGCAGTGAATAACAGTTTGGGAGCAAATAAATTCACTAACGAAAGATTTATAAGAATAATCGCTAAATGAACATTGCAAGACATAACCTATGAAGCACTAACACTTTAAATTGAAGACGTGTATGATGTGTGACACGTGTCAGTGTCTGACACTAAGACAACATTGACATGTGTGGTTGCATTCAATTATCCATTTTTTTCAAATAATTATTGGTGTCAAAATGACAGTGTTGTGTCTGTGCCAATACTTCATAGGTCGTAACCGACGCAATAAAATAAAGCTATATTGTTTTCATATAAACTATAAGTTATATAAGTTATTTTCATACGCTATCTTGAAGATCTTGTGAACATGTCATATGTCGTTTCAATAAACTCTCACAAATGTTTGCAATAGATAAGCTTAAACAAGTCAATCCAAACAAACAAATATCAAGAAAAAAATCTCCAAAAGTCTTATTCCTAAACAAACTGTTAAAACTTGATGTTAATACAACATTCTTGCATGTTGATCTTAATGAAGAAGTCTATATGCAAGCCCCTAAAAGTCTTGATTTGCCCCATCCTAACATGTTGTGCAAACTTCAAAAATCTCTTTATGGCTTGAAGTAGGCAAGCAGGCAATGGAACACAAAACTTACTAAAACTCTTTTACACTCAAGTTACATTCAATCAAAATCTGACTATTCGTTGTACACTAAGTCTAATGGTGCACATTTCACAATGATCCCTGTATATGTAGATGAATCCGTCTTAGGGAGGACTGATTGATGAGATTACCAACATTAAGACCCATGACAAAATTAGCATCAAGGATCTAGGAGTTCTTAAATACTTTCTAGGTTTTGAAGTGATCAGATCAAAAGAAGGTATCACATTATGCCAAAGGAAATACACACTAGACCTCACTTACAGTTGCACAAGGGATCTGGTGACTCACTTTCTGATCCAACTGCATACAGGAGGTTAATTGAGAGATTTTTGTAGCTAACACAACACATTCCAGGCCAAAGATTTCTTAAGTTCTAAGCAAGGTCGGTCAGTTTCTAAGTGCACCAACGTTGTAAGCAAGGCCAGTCAATTCCTTCATTTACTTCCAATTGCATCCAAGGAACAGGTGACAGGCATTTTAACCAAGTCATTGCACATAGGACCATTCAGCAATCTTCAAAGCAAGCTAGGAATGATTAACATCTATTCTACCTTGAGGGGGATGTTAAACATAAGGGTGGTTGTTATTGGTGAAGTTGCTTGTGTACCAAGTCAACTTCACCATCGGTGTAACTCTTGGTTTTGTTAGTCATAACTAACCTACACTAGTTAGTTATGATTTAGTTGAAAGTTGGTTATTGGAGATAACTAACCCTTGTTATAAGTAGAACTAGCTTCATTGTAAATCAGATTTTGTGTAACTCATTTCTCAATATTGCAAAGCAAGCTTTTCATTTCATTTCAATAGTGATAATAGTTTAGCTTTCACACAAACAGTACCTTGTCTATATTTTCTAACATGATGCTTTTAACTTCTGAAACTTGGGCCTTCACTTTTAATAGCTTTTCAATCTCTTCAGCGTGATCAATGATATACTTCATGTGTTCTTTCATAATTGGTCTGCAAATGTGCACACATTATTATTAAATTCGATATATAATTTGTCTATTCAAGCTTAAGATATCAATCAACAAATCCCCAATGGTTTAGAACAAAATGAGTATACCCAAATTCCTTGTTCAAACTTTTGGCAATAGCTGTATCTGCTTTTCCACCACCATATCTTTTCTTAAAGTCAGCTTTGACGCGTTCAAGGAATGCAATAGAGATCTGCTTGCTTACAGATTCTTTGGCAACAACACAATAAGCTGAAATTAAAGACGAGACGCAAACAAGTCATTGCGCTGCAGCTTAATGTTTATAATCAACACAAAAACAGAAGTGAAAAATACACACATAGATATGTACACAAGGGTTATGTCTATGTCTAGCTAGAGCATGGAAGGACCGTAAATATCGTGTTCTGACCTGATACTCTTTCTATAAGTTTGTGTACCTGGTGAAAATGTGAGAGACACTAGTCTTGATTAACGCTTCTGGATTATTAAGATTGTTTTACTTAAACTCTGTTCCTAATGTGACATAAGGAATTGGTTCCTAACACGGACACAGACACGTTTTTTTCTTCAAGAGACGACAGTGCTACAGAGTTTAAATGCAGCCACAATCGCAGTTGCATTTCAACAACAAAAATCATTATATAGCAGCCTAGATCAAGGTTGCGGACGACCCGACAAAAAAAAACATCGACCTTAATTGACTGACTAACCTTAATTAGAGCTCAGTAAATCAAATTAACCTTCTCTAAACTGTTATTTCACTTATTTACTTCAATCACCAAAACATAACAAGAATCCACAAAACAACAAAACCTAACAGTAACATCAACTCAAAATCCAAACAAAACCAAAAAGATCAAAACTTTACACTCACTAAATTGGATCCACCACCTAAAAACATGCAAAATTCAGATTCAATTCCAATTATGGTTCCAACAACAAAACAAATCACTCAAACCATGCAATGCACACAACTACACAAAGCAAAGAAAACGAAACAACAGATCAAACTTACCATAACCATCTTCAACCAGAAAATTGAAAGTGTGGTGGTCACAGTTGTAGGTGAACTTGTTATTTGAAGAAGGTAGTTTCTGAAGACACTGAGCTGCAATGGCAGGGAAGTTTCCGGTAAACTCGGTGTACTCACCTAACACCATCGTTCCACGAGCCACAAAACTGTATATGAACGATTCCTGACTCATTTTGGTCTGTAACTGAGTTAACTCGGAACTCAGACAGAAAGAGAAAGCTTCGTCTTTTTGTTTTGCATCTATCTACCGCCTTAGTTATTATTACCAATTTCTAACCTTTTTTTAGCCGTTTTAAAAAATATAAGTTATTTTTGAAAAATATTTTCTTAAATAAATTCCTTTTTTTATAAGAAAAAAAAATATCATGCAAATTGTAATAATAAAATATAGGAAAATGACATTACAAATTGTGCTTTGTCTGTTTTGGTCTTTTTGAGCTGGGCTGACTATGTTTGACGGAGTGTGAACAAAATCTACAACTGCACTATAAATATTTTCTTTCGGCGATGTTTTAATTCTTATTAATAATGTTTAAGATTTAATTATTATTATTATTATCAAATTAATGAAATTGATTGAAGTAGATGATTATTAAAATTGCATAATTAAAGTAAAAGTAAGCGGGAATTATGGTTGGAGGGTCTGCTTTATCTTTGCTTGTTTCCATTGTTTTGTTTGGTTCCTTTATAAAAGAACAACATCATGTAATTATTGCTTGTATGCATGCTTCAAGGGACAAATCTCACTTATTAATTTATTATTATTAATTTTTTTATGAAAGTTGGTTTCGTCTTGATTTTTATCACACCTTATCATGAATTTATTTATTTATTTTTAGGTGAAAGGAGTATATGTATGAAGGTGAAAATCTCAACTAAGTTATATTGTAATAAATAAATCAGTCGTTCTATATTTCAATAATAATAGATGTTGGGCCAAGTCAAAACATATTGTTTCAATAATAATAGATGTTCGGCCAAGTCAAAACATATTGACATTAACTTTTTAGTTATTAAGAAAAGGATATAAAATAGACAATTTTTTATTGAATACTTCGAGACAAACTCGATGATAAAATATCATCATACTAAAGGTTTTTCATAAGTATATCGTGCACATGGATGTTTTACAATTTGATGAATCTTTAGTTTAGTGAGAGTCAGTGAATTATGATTTTATGTTCTATGTTTGATATTATGGATGCATGTTCTAGTTTTGAATAATTTTTTGTTTATAAAGTAATATTTAGATATTTAGACTTTATACAATAAAGTTATTGAATTATCTCAATAAAGGCAAGTGGGATCACTAAAAATCGATATGTAGAGACTAATGTGGTGTAATTTTTATGCTACACATTTTATGATGAATATATGTTATTTAGTTATGTCACTGTCAGTGATAATTGATAGGTTTAGTTATGATTGATATAACGAAAATCTCTTTGATTATGTATATTGGCATGACTAATGGACGAGATAATTTGGATATACTTAAAGAATATAATGGAAAATTTTGAGCTCATAAAGTCTAACAAATGTGTAAAGTTACATATGTGACCAGTGGGAGATTGTTAAAATTGTTGGATCACAAATGTAATATTACATGTGTTAGGGTCATTTTTTAATTAGCCAAGACTATATTGGTCTAATTAATATTAAGTATATGGCTAAAAGCAAAAATGTCATGAAAGGTAAGATTATTATTTAGATACTTCAGGTCAATATCTAATTTGATGAGGGCCAAAATTAAAATATTGAATACTAAGAAATAACCCTGAGGTTATGGGCTATGGCCCACAATTGTAGAGGGATGAAAACACATGTTTTATCAGTATTCTCCCTTCATCCCCATCGGAAGAGATTCAAGAAACCATAAGAACTCTATAATTGAAAGACCACATACTCGCAACCTTCATTGATTTCAATGGCAAACTCAGGTGCACTTCCACTTTCATTCTTTGATTGAATTCTGGTATGGATTTAAGGGATGTGAGTTGATAGGATATTTGACTCATATGGATTAGTTTAGAGTTTTGTTCTTGATTTATATGCATGTAGAAATCATTAAGTTATCAAATAGAACTAACATGTACTTCTCTCGTGCAATGATTCATCTTCCTTGATTGTTTATTTACTTTCTTTCTCTCTTTTTTTTTAAATCAAACTGTTGTGAAAGGGATACCTTAGAAACAAAGTATAATAGGTTTCTTTACGATCAAGAAACCCATAAGGGTTAGAATTTTGGGTAACCAAGGATAACAACAAGGATTGGTTATAAATTGTTATTTATTCTTTTCTCTTGAAACAAGATTACAAGTATACAAGAATAACAAATAATCTTTCTCACTTTTAAATTAGGGTTTTATCTTCCTATTTTCCCTTATTATAAAAGATGAGAGACTAGTATGCTATTTATAAGAAAACGAACATACTAACCTAATGGGCTTTTTAACAATTACTCATTACAAGCTAACTTATGATACAAGCTAACTTAAATAATTGGATTCATAACACAAGGCCCAATTAAACAACAACATGTGAGCGGACTTCGACGACATGTTATTCGTACTAGGGTTTGTTCCAATATTCCATAACTTTTCACCTTGGAACACGCCTTATACTAATAAGAAACAAACTAGATTTCTTTATGCAACTTTATTAACTGCATACAGTGGAAAAACTTGCAACTAGGCAACGTCTTGGTGATCATATCAGCGACAATATGATATGTTAAAACCTTCAGCACTTGGACTTATCCACGCTCGATTATCCCTCTGACAAAATGCATCCTCACATAAATATACTTGGTTCTCTCATGATAGGCTAAGTTCTTCGACAGGTGTATTGCACTTTGACTATCACATTTAACAGTGATACCTTGACCTTGAGGTTTCATCTCCTTTGTAAAACCTTTAAGCCAGAATGCTTCCTTTACAACTTCAGTTAGGGCGATATATTCCGCTTCAGTGGTTGATAAGGCAACAACCTTCTGAAGTGTTTCTTTACAACTAATTATTGTGCCAAACATAGTGAAAACATATTCAGAAATAGATTTTCTGGAACCATACAACCTGCATAATCAGAGTTGACATATCCTTCGATTGCTACTTAATTATCTTCACCCAAGGCTCCACCATAAATTAGGACTCTTCTCAGAGACTCATTTATGTACCTTAGAATCCACTTTAATGTATGCCAGTGAGCCTTTCCAGGATTCTCCATGTATCTGCTTACAAGACTTACCACATATGTTATATTGGGTCTAGTACAAACCATAACATACACCAAAGAACCCACTATATTAGCATATGGAATGATATCCATATAAGTTCTTTCGACATCAGTATTGGGACATTGATCTATACTCAGCTTGAATTGAGGGTTTGTCAAAGTTACAACAGGCTTTGAATTCGACATACCAAATTTTTTTAGAATCTTCTATAGGTATGCCTCTTGAGATAAGCATAATTTCAATTGCTTCTATCTCTTCGGATGTCAATCCCAAGAATCCTGGATGCAGCTTCCAGATCTTTCATATCGAACTCCTTATTGACACCTTCTTTCTGAGTGAAACCCCTTGCAATTAACCTTTCCTTGTATCTCTTCGACGCCACTCCTTTGATTCCTTCCTTAACTTTGAAAATCCATTTACAACTAACTAACCTGGCTCCAGCAAGATTTTCGATCAGATCCCATGTGTTGTCATCATAAAGAGATTTCATTTTATCATCCATGGCCTTCAGCCATTCAGTCTTATTTCGACTCCTCATAACTTCCTTATAGTCTATAGGTTCTTCGTCCAGAACCTCACTTGTAGAGATTAAGGCATAAGCTATAAGATCTGTATACCCAAGTCTCTAAGGTGGCTTGATGACTCTTCCCGACCTATCTCTTGCCAGCAGGTAGTCATTATCAGTCTCCTCATATTCGACAACAATTTATGCTTCTTCTTTTACTTCATCTGGGTCATGCAATTCAGCATTACTTTGCTCCACCTCAACAGGAATTTCTCCCTGTTCCAGCTCTTTGTCAACATCATTAGTTTTGTTGAATGCCATCTCAACTTCATTAAAAACTACATCTCGACTGGTGATACACCTCCTGTGGCCTGGCTCTAGGCACGATAACATATAAGTTTAGACTCCTTTAGGGTATCCCATGAACATTCATTACAGAGCTCTAGGTCCTACCTTGTCTTGCCTAATGTGAGCATAGGACATGTAGCCAAATACTCTTAGTTTGTCGAGATCTGGTGGATGTCCCAACTAAACTTCTTCAGGTGTCTTCATATCTAACATAGTCGAATGACATCCATTTATTATATATGTTGTTGTCGAAACAGTCTTAGCCAAAAACACCTTCTTCAATCTAGCACTAACCAACATGCATCTAACCCTTTTATGGATTGTTCGATTGAATCTCTCAGTTAGACCATTTTGCTGAGGAGTACCTACTAGAGTCTTATGCCTTGCAATCCCAGACTCGACACAGTAATTGTCGAAAGCTTCATTGCAGAATCCAAGGCCATTATCAATTATCAACCTCTTGATATTTCTGTCAGTTTGAGTTTCGAGCAGAACCTTCCAACTCTTGAAATTCAAAAAAAGTTTCATCCTTAGTCTTCTAAATGAATACCCATAACTTTCTGGAACAATCATCAACTATGGATAGAAAATACCTTGCACCTGAATGTGGAGGATTCCTTGCAGGCCCCCAAAGATTAACATGGATGTAATCAAGGGATCCATGTGTTCTTTGCTTACCTTTGTTAAATTTTACCCTACATGATTTACCAAATACACAAGGTTCACAAAACTCCAACTTTTCGACTTTGTCACCACCTAGCAGGTTTTGTTTCCCCAGTTCGACCAAGCCTCTCTCACTAGCATGGCTCAATCTCATATGTCATAATTTTATCTTTAACAATAGTTAAGTTGATGTAACATTTGTTGAGCCACTTATAACTTCAGCCTCAAGGGTATACAAACCTTGTTTCTTCACGCCTCTCAAGACTTCCTTCGACCCCTCTATGACTCTTAGAATATTTTTCTCTCCTTGAAAAACATATACCTTTTTGTTGAATTCACCAAGAGAAATCAAATTTCTCTTCAATTCAGGTACATGCCTAACTTCAGTCAATAACCTTATTGACTCATCATGGTTCTTGCATCTCATAGATCCAATACCTACAATTTTGCAAGCTTTATTGTTTCCCAGCAGCACTGATCCACCATCTTAATCACATAATTCCTCGAACAAATCTTTGTTTGGAGTCATGTGCCAAGTGCAACCTGAATACATAATCCACTCTTTTCTTGATTCGCCGCTTGAAACCACAAGAACATCAGATGAGTCGAAATCATATTGAACAATGGATGCGTTGCCATTATCCTTACCTCCATGATCTTTCAGGCGTTCAGGGTACACCTTTCAAATGTGACCCTCCTTCTTACAATGATAGAATTGAACACCATATGTTTCACCGCCATAAGACTTCTGCTTACTTTTACCTTTCTTCTTGTCAAACTTACCATCCTTTCGCAAGAATTTCGCCTTAACGAACAAACTTTCACCAATCGCCGAAGGTTTATGCTCATTTCGTTTGTTTAAGTCCTTAGAGTACAAGTCAGATTGAACATCTTCAGAGTTCAGGGACTTTCTTCCATACAATAGGGTTTCTTTGAAGTGAGCACGTGTTCTAGGCAAAGCGCATAACAGCAACAACGATTGATCTCCATCATCGATCTTCTCATCAATATTTTCAAGATCAAGAATTAGCTTGTTGAACATATCCAACTGCTCAGCCAACACTTTGTCTTCACTCATCTTGAATGAATACAAAGCTTGCTTCATGTTGTCATACCCCAAATTTGTCCTACCTTTATTTTCTGTTTACCAATATATTGCAAAAATCCAAAAATATGCACCTCTTTATTTTTTCTGTCTAACAAATTCAAAAATGCAATTTTATTATCTTCAAACTAAGAATTTAAATACTCTTCGTATATTATCGTAAGTTTTATTTATTTAGTTCAATATCAAAAAATAATACAAAAAAAATCTATCATTACTTTACTAAAACCATTTCACATAAGCTCATTATCTTCCTTTTATTCTTAGGCCCATCACAAGATTTAATTTTCATATTTCTTTTTAATTTCATTATACTATCATTGTTATTACTATCTTTATCATTTTCATCACTATTATTGTTTCTAAAAAAAAAATTTCACTATTATTATTATCATTCTTAATATTTTTTATTCTAACCATTCTTACCATCTTTACTATTATTACCCTTATTATCATCATTTTTATTATTATTATTATTGTTATTATTACTTTATTATTATTTTTCTTATTGTCATTTTAATTTTTAATTTTTTTTTCATTAACAAATTCAAAAAGTAGAATGAGAAAAGCTCAGATCATTTGCCAGCCGTGCAGTTTCTTTTTTTCCTTTACCATTCCTTCCTCACAAATCCGTACGCATAATATCAGCCTGCCGCACATGCCTTTCTCGCAACAACCAGCTTCAGTACAACAGCACAATCATGTATTCCTTATGGCAAAACGCGTTACCGCATATCCACTCACCAAATTCACCCGAAAGAAAAGATTCTTCGCCCAAAATATCACAGCAGCATAAACCGTTTTCCTCCTCATTCTTCCCAAATTACCCTTTGAATTTCCTCTATAATAGTGACATCCATTCCATTCTTAAAGGAGAAAGAGAAGATTAAAAGAAAAAAAAACAATTTCTTTTCTATCGCATAAAAATCACTCAGAACAAAGCAGAGGGAATACCTCTGCTAAACCTTTTTTCAGACTCTCCTCAAGAACACTTCCTCCAAACGCACAGAACCAGCCACCACCACTTTTCTTTCTTTTATCAAAACAGAACAAAAAATGTAGCACAAAACCATGAACCAAATCAAAAGCTGCATAAACTCAGAAACAACTCACTTTCATAAACCTTCATCAAACCTCCCATTCAACGTGAACCTGAAACCGAAGCTACCCCCATTGCGAGAAACGACATCGCATATTTGAAACGGCGACGCGGAGATCTGAGCGAAAACTACAGAAAATCCGAAAACCATACCATCTCACCGCAACGCAAAACCTGCCTCCATCCAAACGCCACCATCAAATCCGCCCCTTTCCATCAAACCCACCACCGTTCGAACAACACGAACCACCATCTTCACGCGCACAGCAAACCGTCGGCCGCCACCCTCACGACTGCGAACCACACCAGCCGAATCAAAATCGCCGCCGCGCGTGATTGATAGAGAGACGGAAGCCGCCGCGAAAAAACTGTGAGAGATCTGAGCGCAAGCCGGAGGCGGAGACGGAGGAATCAACGTTGAACTCGAAGCCGAGAGTAAGATCGACGGTGGGCTCTTGTTTCCGACGAGTTGCGATTCGAAGGAAGACCGCCGTTGAGGAGTGGTTCGCAGGTGAGCATTCTGAAGCTTTTATGTCCTTTAAATTGTAGGGTGAGCAGCTTTTATCTTTATTTTTTTACTTTAGGATTTGTCTTGAAAACATATATATAGACTGTTGATTTTGATAAGTTTTTATATTTTAATGTATTTAATTATCTTAATGTTGATAAGTTTTATATTTAATGCAGTTTGATTTTTCTTAATGTGTTTTCTAAACTGAATAATTTTGTTTTTTATATATATTATTTATTTGGTTTTTAATAAGAAGAATGAAGTCATGATGCATGCCACCGTTAAGTGTTGAATTCATTTAGTGTTTTTGTTATAAGAATGTAATACAATCCACACTGCTAGAGATTTTTTTGTTTGATTTTCATATTTTATGAATTAATTGGGTCGCTAGTATCCGGATCCAGTCAATATGGGGCTGGTGTTCTGTTGGGCTAATCACCATTGATGACCCATGTTATTTCAATATTATTAAAGTTTAGTTTTTATATATATATATATATATATATATATAGAATTTAAATAGTAGGATTTTTTTTCTAAGATTTTATTTGACAATTGCTTTTTTCAAAACTTTTTCTTTTTCACCATTTTATTTAAATAGTTTTTTTATTATTTCTTTTAGAAATTATTTTGGGGCCGATGATATAATAAAAGGCCGTTTTTCGCCCAATTACATTTAATCGGAGATGAGCGGTCAATATGAGGCCCTCTTTTATTTTATTCTATTATTTCTATTTTGAACAAAAATTGTAATATAATTCAATTTATTCATTATTTTCCACATTATTTAATTTATTTAGATATTCAATTTATTTAATATTTCGCGATTCAATTTATTCATTTTATTATCGCATTTTAAATTACGATTCGACTCCTCATAGAACGATTTCATTAAATCGGCTCTAAGGCAGTAAACGAACCAAATTTCGCCGCGTCCCGAAAAGGTCCAACGCCTTCGAATAGTTGCGCTCGATTAAAAGGTCCAACGCCTTCAAATAGTTGTGTCCCGATCAAACAGGCTGAACGCCTTCGAATAGTTCAAACACACTGCACACACGCTTTCTCTTGGGCTAATTACAACGAGACCATTTATTTCTCGCAATCCCCTGTATTTATTTTGTACCCCTCTCCCATTACTTTGTACGTATTTTACTTTCCGTATTTATTTTAATTCTGAATCCTTGGTCCAACGCCAAGCGATTGCACTTGCACACTTGCACTTTATTATTCTTTTCGTTTATTAGGATCCACCTATCTTTGCGAGCCGAGCGCATTGTGCCTCGCTAACAAACCACAAAAACAACCTCCATTTGCATTTACCCTTTAACCTCAAAAAACCAAAACGTTTCGATTAGATCCAAACCCTTGATCCAACGTCAAGCGGCTTTAGGAAATAAAACACTTTAATAATACGAGAATATTTGTACGCCACGAGCCTTAAGCGGTAGAAAGGAGGATAACGAGCTCTCGTTACTCGCTCCAATTATTTCGACGCAGGACGCTCGTTTTGTTGGGCGAGATAAACTATCCATAGTCTTTAGTACATTTCAACTCCTAAACCCTTTCATCGACGAAATGTAATAAAATCAACAACCATTACCAGTAGTAGGCCGAACTACGAGGCTCTGACTTTCCCATTGCACACGGGAGTACGTAGGCACGAGGATCTCAATCCTTGCCGAGCACCTAGGATCAATCTAACTTATAATTCAACTCATTTCCCTCTAGCAAGCAATTCGTTTAAGCATAGACATCCTTTCGCGCGTGACAACTTAGATGGTTCCCATCGAGTACGATGGATGTAGGGGGTGCTAATACCTTCCCCCTGCATAACCGACTCCCGAACCCAGACAATGGTTCCGTTGACCTTTGTCCTCATCCTTCTCTTCCCGGGTTGTATCTATATCTTCCCTTTCCCTCTTCGGGAATAAATAGAATTAGGTGGCGACTCTTCAGTCCGTCCGGCGCGTGACTCCGTCCATTCGGATCGCGTGAGGTCGTATTTTTCGGGGTACGACACATGTAAACTCGATTCACCAACGATTTGGTCATGTACAAACCTTCAAGTTTCAACCATAATCCTGACTCCATCATCTCCTTTGATACATATCTAAGAACCTTATCATCGAGGCTCAACAATATTGCATTGTGTGCTTTCTCAATCATGGACATATTTTCAGTTGTCGTTAAAGCAACATTCATGGCTATCTCTCCCTTCAACGCTTCCAAGAAACGCTGTTGAACAAGTAGGGCTTTCATATTCAAGCGCCACATACCGAAGTGTTCACACTGGTGAACTTTTCAATCTCATACTTTATTGAAGACATCTTCTCCATGCTCACCGAACCAATTTGTTGTGAATCAGATACCTTAGAAACAAAGTATACTGGGTTTCTTTATGATCAAGAAACCCACAAGGGTTAGGATTTAGGGTAACCAAGGATAACAACAAGGATTGGTTATAAACTGTTATTCTTTCCTTTCTCTTGAAACAAGATTACAAGTATACAAGAATAACAAATAACCTCTCTCACTTTTGAATTAGGGTTTTATCATCCTATTTTCCCTTATTATAAAAGATGAGAGACTAGTATGCTATTTATAAGAAAACTAACATACTAACCTAATGGGCTTTTTAACAATTACCCATTACGAGCTAACTTAGGGTACATGTTAACTTAAACAATTGGATCCATAACACAAGGCTCAATTAAACAACAACATGTGAGCGGACTTCGACGGCATGTTATTCGTACTAGGGTTTGTTCCAATATTACACACAAATAATTTTTATTGGATAAGTCTTGTCTCATAAAAGGAATATGTCAAAATTATAAAGGGAAATACTAATCTCACCCTAAGTGGTGGATAAACATCCTATGAAAATCTGAAATTTTCTCTTAGATTCCAAAGATGCATCTTCAGATGCATTTTATGCTTCATTCAAAATAACAAAAATAAGTAACACCCAAGATATTTTCCTAAATTTATTCTGGAGATGCATCTCCGAAACAACTCAATTCACACCACATGCATTCTTCACTAAAACACCTTTTATTTATATAGATTATTCCAGAGATGCATCTTCATATTCCCACCAGACAGAATTCAAAGATGTATATCTGGAACCACGCCAGATAATAGTTTTTTACTTTGATTTAGAGATACTCTGATAAACCATACAAGTGATATAAAGAAAATGACATATATAAAGTAATAAATTCAAAGTACACAACAAAGTCAAAATAAGCAAAAATAAAATAAAATAGAACCGATAATAAATCCAGAGTATAAATAATATAAATTACTACATATAAACTATAGAGTACAAATACTAAAATACAACTGATATTATAACACACATGATTCATAAAGAATGAATCCAACTAAATTTTACCTTTTCGTCCTAGACATGTCTAGAAGTATGGTTCGGGTAAAGAGGTAGTAGTGAAAAGTCTGACGAGCCTCCTCAAAATCCCTCAGGTGCCTGCGGTGTCTCTTATGTTTGGGGTGCCTCATGTGCCTTGTGGTGCATGTGGGTGATTTTGGTGTCTTCAGTTCCTCGGGTACCTCCTATCATACCATATTTGTTACCCCTAAGATTTCACCTCGTTTACATCTTTGCAATGCATCAAGGTCACATACTTGGTTGCCTCATAACCCTATCATCTTTGGGCTTGCCTTTGCAGAGATCATCAAATACCTTTTTGTGTATATTTTTCATTTGTGTTTATATGTGTTATAATTCACTAACCACTAATCAAAATACAAAAAAAAAATATGCCTTATCCCTTTTGTTTATTTTGCAAGGTAGGGTTTGGAATCAAGAGCATCAAGTGATTGTCTTCTCAGTTAGGGTTTGAGTTCCTATAGTAAAAGTCTGGTCAACCATTTGTTTTCAAAGGCTTATTCATCAAAGGATGACCTCTAATCTCAAGTCATATGGCTTTCAAGTATCATTCAACTTCATTTGATCAAATATATTTCAAAGTTTGACAGCTTGTTTCTCAAGAAACTTCAAAGGTTCATAAGTTTATTTTCATCTCTTCATCATCAAGTTTCCTCAATATTTTGCCAAGTTTAATCAAGGAATAACCAAGGATCATTCATTTTAAGTTCATGTGATCACCATAGTTCCTTGGAATGCAAGAAAAAGTCAAAATTGACAAGTTGGTATAAGTTGGTGTGACCTAAAAGTTAAGAATGGCATGCCTATGTACCAAATACCAAAACTCATTCAATTTTCAACTTTTATGGGCGTTTCTTTGAGCCAAATGTCCCATTTTGATGTCCTTTAAAACTTTAATTCATAGGTCAAACATCAATTCATGCTCTAAGTACCTCAATTCTTGAAAGTCATTTGTGCACAAAACTAGGTCATAACCTGATTGACATAATGTCAGCCCTAATTTTCAGTGGTTTTTCCTCAACTTTACAAGCTTTACATTTTCTCATCAAGCATCCAATTGAAGTGATTATATTTGCATTGTGTTCTACTCCATTAAAGGAACATTTGGCAAAAAGAAAATCAATAAATACACGAGTCAATTTCATTTGGCCCAAGGGTGAACATGATGACATGAACTCTGCATTTTTGTACATGACACGTAATTCGAAATGACCTATAACTCAAATGGGAACACTTTGAACATGTAAAAACTTCTTTGTAATGATGAAACACGTTTGGCACAATGCAAAACGACCTGAAATGCTCAACAATCACACATTTCGTGCCAATTTTTCACACACTTGGTTCTAGAAAATTTCCAACTTGGTTCACATGTGTTGGATTTGATTTCACACATATGAGCTCATTACTTCATTTTCTATAAATAGAGGAAGCTTTTGCCTCATTTTTCAAGCTTTGAAAACCAAAAAACATCGGCTACTTTGAAGCATGAAATCTCCTTCAAACCAGATCTTCATTTTTCAAAACTAAGTTCGTTTTTTCGCCCATAATCCATCACCGACCTTGTCTAAAGCTACTTGAAACATTACATCTTCTTGAAGCTTGTTAAATCCTGAGTTCCAATTTTTCCATTATTGAACCTTTGAGCTTCAACATAAAAGGTAGTTAGCTGTTAAGTTACACCTCAAATTAGTTATCAGTAGTGTCACACCCTAAATTTTGACCGGATTTTTTTCAAATTTTATTCATCTGGCGTATTTTTATCGAATTATTTGATAGTCAGTCATTTTTGCATTATAATCAAGTAATCATTAATCATGCAGTTCTATTTATTTTACTTTTAATGTCATATTTTATTTTTTTAGAATTACTTATTTCGCTTTAAGAATAGGAGTTTAGATTATATTAGATATTTTAGAATTAGTTTTAGTTTAAATTTTATTTTGGTTCAATTCTAATTTAAAATTTTTTTATTTAAGTTAATTTAGATTTTAGTTTAATTTCAATTTCAATTTATTTAGTTTAACTTCAATTTATTTAATTCAATATAATTTATTTTTTGATAATCATTTTTTAATTTTTTTTCTTTTTATTATTATTATTATTATTATTAGTTTTATTATTATTATTTATTTTATTATTACTACTTTTCTTTTGTTTTTCTTCATATTCAAAAAAGGAAAAATAGCAAGTGGGGTCCACTACAATGTAGTACAAACACTTCACATGGATTGCCAACTTAGAATTATCAATGACCAATAATCATTCTCACACTTTACATGGATTGCCAACTTGGACTTATCAATGGCCAAGAATCATTCTCATAAAGTCACATGGATTGCCACATCAACACTCCTACCTCATTCACACTATAAATAAGATATATCTTTCTCTCATTTGAGACTAACAAGACCACCCTTATATTCTCAAAATCTAGCACATGCATTACATATTTTTCAAAGTCAAAATTCTTTTTTTTACTTACACAATACCCATAAGCATTCATCATCTTCACCACAACAACAACCTCCATAAAAACACATTCACTTTCTTCTACACAACAAGCTCAACCTTTGCTAGCCTTGAAGTTTGTGAGTATCATTCATCATTTTCTTTTTATATTTTAGTTTGTTATCTATTTAAATTATTAAAAAAATTCCTTATTAGTTTACGTTATTAGATTGACTTAGTTTCTTCCTTTCAAAATATAGTTTTGTTTAATTTATTTATTAATGTTAGAAGTAAAGTATATATGTGATTAACACTTAAAAATATAAAAAATATTATTGTGTAGTAAGTTATTTAAATTTAGTTTTTAAGTTTAGTCATAATTTTGTTTAGTTGTTGATAAACTAAAAATTCAAAAAGATGTGTCTTTACTTTTCAATTCCGTTTTGATTTTTATTTTGGCCGATGATATGACAAAGCCACAATAAATCGTTTCCGATTAATCGTGGCCGATATGAGGCCATCTTGTTTATTTTATTTTATTTATCCTAATTTCACAATTTATCTCTTTTTTTTTATTTTCTTTATTTATTTCATTTATTTCACGTACTCTTTTATCATATTAATTTCTAATGGTCCCAATCAATTCAGACACTGCACACACGCTTTCTCTTGGGCAAATTACAACGAGACCCTTTATTTCATCGCATTCTCGTGTAAAATTATTATTGTATCCCTCTCCCATTTTTGTACGTAATTTATTTCATCCGCCTTTATTTTACCGGTTTCGTTTTCACTAGGAATACCTTTAGGAATTAGGAATCAAATCCACTTCATTCAATCAATTCATACGCCTACATTTTTGCACACACGTAAGTCGGTCACTATGTAATCGCCGTCTGCACGACTTATTGCGTATCTTAATTAACTTAACAAGGAATAGAGCTCCGGAGTCTAGCATTCCGCACGTTCTGAAACGAACCATACCTGGGCTAGCCCCACGCGTAGTGATTCGTTTACTTCTCTGTTATTAAAATTACGTTAAATCCAAAAACGTCTAAAAACAAATTATCCAACCTATTTTATAAATTTAATACGAAAACAGGGCTCCGGAGTCTAGCACTCCGCACGTTCTGGAATGGGCCGCTACTGGGCTAGCCCCACTCAACGTGGTCCATTCGCCTTTCGTATTTCGAAATATCTAATCGCGCAATTTAACTCGTGAAAGAATAGAGCTCCGGAGTCTAGCATTCCGCACGTTCTAGAATGAATCGCTCCTGGGCTAGCCCCACGCGACGTGGTTCATTCACTTTTTCATACTTAAACAACTTAAAACTTACCAACCAATTTAAATCACTTTCATAATCAATCAGCGAAAGACGGAACTCCGGAGTCTAGCACTCTGCACGTTTTGGAATGCAATCACTCCTAAGCTAGCCCCACGCGACGTGGTTCATTCGCTCTTTCGTTTAAAACACCTTAACAAAAGTCAAACACTTTTCTCTAAAACGAACATTGTTTAAATTATTCTATCTCGCAAACAAGCTAGCGCTTCAACATCTACCGCGAGTATAAGCCAACGCTTAGCAGTAGAATGCGTTTTGAACAATCGTTCAATTAAAAACCACAAACCGTAGTAGCACGAACTACGAAGCTCTGACTTTCCCATTGCACAAGGGAATACGTAGGCACGAGGATTTTAATCCTTCGCGAGCACAATAATAAAAAAAACTTTAATCCTTTCTCCGTCTTAATATTAATTTAAAACTTTTCTTTAAGAACAAACATATTAACAATCATTTAGAAGACAAAGACTTAAGATCAAACATTTAATCGCATAATTAGCTAAGAGGTTCCCGTTGAGTACAACGGACGTGAGGGGTGCTAATACCTTCTCCTTGCGTAACCGACTCCCGAACTTAGAATTTGCTTTTGTAAACCATTTCTTATCCTTTATTAGGTTGTATCTATATCTCCATTTTCTTTAAATAAAATAAATAGAATTAGGTGGCGACTCTGTTATTTATTCTAGGATCGTATTTTTCGAGGTACGACAGTTAGCGACTCTGTTGGGGACTTAGCTTCATGCTAGAGAGAGTCAAGCCTAACTTAGCTTTGTGCGTTTATTTGTTTGATCTTATCTCTTCTTGTCTTCTCTATTGTTTATTATTTATGTTTGCTTATTCTTTTATCGCTTTCCTTTTATTGCTTATTATATTACTTGTCTGTGGGATATTGGGGTCACTTTGCAAGTAAATTCGAGTGGTGGAAAAAGCAGAGGGAACACCTAAGTTTAGAATTGGATGTTATTAGTGTTAGTCTCCAAGGACTCGCTCCTTGCACGCCTAGCATGAAAGCTCCCCCAGATAGTTAGACTTTTCGAAGATCTTGTCGCAACGCAGCTAGCCTGTCGCGTGACCTGATTCATGAAAGGGCTGTGATTCTGGGACCCCCTAGGACCTGATTCAATTTTGGTAGTTGTGTAATGTTAGGCTCCGAGGGCTCGCCCCTTTATCAGGCTAGCATGAGAACTCCACTCAAGGTAGACTTTATCGTTATTATCGTCGCAATGCAGCTAGCCTGCAGCGGGGCGTTAGTACGATAAACGTCTGTGACTTTGAGTTTCCTTAAACCGTCAACATAGAAACCATCTTGTGAGTGGGATTTATGGGTAGAGACTGTAGAACCAATCTCTTACAGCCTACCATTTAGGAAGTTTTGAGCTTTTCCAGCTTCCAAGTTTGTTTGTGCCTGTGACCCTAAACATATCTGCATTGCATGGTGTCGCATACCATTTGCATCATTTGCATTTTTGAACACACCCGGGTTGTTCGTCAATTCATTCAAGTTGTCTCTGTATTCCAGTTATCTGTCAACCGTCAAACTGAAGCTTCGTAGCCAATACAGAACCCGAGCTTACCGCAGACGCAGGATGTCAGAACAAGAGGTTCATAATGCTGAGGTCCGAATGGAAATTGAGGAGTTGAAGACGAGTGTGACGAAGCTGACTGAAATGCTTCAAGTTTTGATTTCCAGAGGAGAGCCACCTCAGAGGACAGTGATCCAAGAGGTTGAAAATGCTATTGTCGAACCTCACTCTACCCATTTGCCACCTTCAACTTGGTCGGAGTTTGGTTTGCCACACAACTACTCTCCACCTCATGTTACTACTTTTATGATCGGTCAGGCGTCTAGACCCGCTTTTCAAGTTCCTATTTTCACTGAATCCAGACCTGTGATTCATACTGGCCAAATTCCCTATGAACACAATGCTGCTAGCGCTCAGGATGATGATATTGAAGATTATGTTGAACCTGAAGTTGGTCGTGAGCAGTATCTAGCTATTGACAAACGATTAAGGGTTGTAGAGGGTAATGACTTCTTCAATGTTGATGCAAGTGATATGTGTTTGGTATCCGATCTCATCGTGCCTTCCAAGTTCAAGCTTCCAGAATTTGAGAAGTACAAGGGGCACATTTGTCCAAAGCTCCATTTAACGATGTACTGTCGCAAGATGGTTGCTTACGCCAAGAACGACAAGATACTTATTCATTGTTTTCAAGACAGTCTGAGCGGTGCCTCTATGAAGTGGTACATGGGGCTTGATAAAGATTGTATCCATAGTTGGGCGGATTTGGGTGAAGCTTTCGTGAAACAATACAAGTACAACTTGGACATGGCACCTGATCGCCGTCAAATGCAGAATATGTCTCAGAAAGAGAGGGAATCCTTCAAGGAATATGCTCAACGCTGGAGAGTGTTGGCATCTCAGGTTGAACCTCCCCTAGCTGAGAAAGAAATGACTAGTATGTTCATGGATACTTTGGCTCCTTTCTATTGGGAAAAAATGATTAGAAGTGTCTCTTCCAGTTTCACTGATCTGGTTACCATTGGACAGAGGCTTGAAGAAGGAATTAAGAATGGAAAAGTGTCCAAAGTTATTGAGTCTTCCAATGTTTCTAAGAAACCTTTTGGGAATTTCCAAAGGAGGAAGGAAGATCAGACCAATGCTATTTTCGATGTGGGTAGAAGACCTCAATACAGGGCCCAACATGATAATCAAGCTTATGTTGCTGCTGTTGCTCCTGTGATTGCTGCTCAACCAACTAGAGCTCCTCAACGTCCGACCTTTGGACAAATTCAGAATCGTGAAAGGGTTCACTTTGACCCTATTCCCATGATGTACACTAAGTTATATCCTGGTTTGGTTCATAAAGGTTTGATAACCACTAGACCTATGCCTCCTCCTCCAGATCCTCTCCCACCAAGCTATAGGGCAGATCTTCGTTGCGAATTTCATCAGGGTGGAGCGGGCCATGATTTGGAACATTGTTTTGCTTTGAAGACAAGAGTGAAAGAGTTGATCAGAGAAAAGGTCCTCTCCTTCAGTGATCCTAATCCAAGTGTCAAGGATAATCCTTTGCCAAGGCATGCCACTTGAAGCTTCAATCAACTTCAACCCGTTCTCCCTAAAAGCCAGTGTTTCAAGACAGGACAACTCATCCTTGTAACTGATTAGTCACTAGGCCTTGTTTCTTTTCTGTTTGCATTTTCCTTTAATTGTATCAACTGTTTGCCTATCAATTATGTTTGTACTTCTTTGATTAATGAAATGAGCATTTGCAATCTTTTGAATTCAGTTCATCTGTTTATTTATGTCCTTACACTTTCTATTTCAAAAAATACATATATACGTTTTGTTCAATACTTTTGATTATGCAAATGTTGAAGGGAGGATGATGAAAAAATACCCATAGTTATTGTGGTTTGCTTTCGGATAAAATCTTGTCGATGATATACAGGCATTGTTTCAATTCCCAAACACTGGAGAGATAAGGAGTTAATCCCTAGTTCACCACTTAGAGCCTAGAAGTAGGAGTTTCTTTCGGATTTAAACCCTTATGTTTAACCTGGGGCAGGGTAGTTGTTCAAATATTTTGATTACACATTCAAATTATAAGATGGATCCATTATGACCAGTAGTTTGGCAATCATAACTTTCAGAATTTCAAAAGTACAAAAAATATAAATCCCGCTAAGTAAAAAAAAGGACTTAGGCAAAAGTTAGGGATCAGTTCAAAAAGAAATTCAAGCAAAATAGGCCCTCAAACCCTCGACATCAAACAAGTAAGATTTAGTAACCACCATGTCCAAAATCGTTTGGTCACTACAAACATCCATCAAATCCAAATAAAATGATTGCCATTTCCAGTAAACCTCAAATCATCATTTTTACCCTTACGTTGTTAAAATAAATGTGTGTAGATTTAATTGAATGTAGGATTGGAGATTCATCACGAAGAAGGTTGGGTACAAACACAATTTTGAGCCTTTATCCTTTGTTTCATAAACCGTGAACCAGGCCACAATACAACCCTTAAAAGACCTAATTGAGGCAGAATTTATTCTGAAAGCTTACTACAGTAAGGTTGTGTAAACTGACTCCAAAAAGATCTTTGCGAGTCATTTTGTTTTGTACATATTTTCACTTTACCTTTCACCTTGAACGTTATAAACCATCGTGTTTTGACTAGTGATTCATTTTCTTTTCTTCCAACAATAATTTTGATTTCAAAAGTTGCATTTGCTTTTAATTACCATGGTTGTATAAATGTTTTTGTTTGTAAACTATATTTTCTAGCAAGGATTTTTCAAACAGTTAAGAACTGGTCTAGTGATCCTATCAGGGGCAAGTTCCTTCCAGACCATGTTGAGAATCAGGGCAAGGTTGTTGTTCGGGGGAAGTCCATCTAAGAATTGGTTTATACAAAAGAATTTACAAAACTTATACTAAAGCAGGCTTCCAAGCGCATCATAAGGCAATCATTTTCAGAGTTAGTCAAGCTGAAGCAACGATCAGCTCATCTACAACAATCAGCTTATCGGGGGCAATTCATTGGAAGAATCCCTAAAAGAATTTTTTCATCTCCAAGGATCGTCAACTTGTTACAATTTATTGGTGTGGCAAAGGTCTGTTCAACATCAACATCTTTAGTCCCCGAGAGGAATAACAATGATCTCGCAGTGTTGAAAAATCAGCCTTCCCATCTTGTCATCTCCAAAAGAGTCAGGCCCTGTTGTCATCATCTGCATTACATGTATTTGATCATGCGTCATAACAAGTTCATATAATATGCATAACAAGAGTGTTTTATCCTCATTTGCATTTACCGTGGGTCATGTTGTGGTCAAACATTTACCTCACTTTGAAAATCCAACTTCTTGGCACCTACCAAAAACTTACCTTTCTTTCACTCCAGTGCCATTCCTGGATATTTTATTCACTCCAGTGCCATTCCTGAATATTTTTGTTCCTCCAGTGCTATTCCTGGGTCTATATTTTGTTTCTTCAGTGCCATTCCTGAAATTTTTATCTGTATATCCAGTGCCATTCCTGGATATATTCTGCCACTCCAGTGCCATTCCTGGATATATTCTTCCACTCCAGTGCCATTCCTGGATATATTCTTCCACTCCAGTTCCATTCCTGGATATATTCTTCCACTCCAGTGCCATTCCTGGATATATTTTTCCACTCTAGTGCCATTCCTGGATATATTCTTCCACTCCAGTGCCATTCCTGGATATATTCTTCCACTTCAGTGCCATTCCTTGGTATATTCTTCCACTCCAGTGCCATTCCTGGATATATTCTTCCACTCTAGTATCATTCCTGGATATATTCTTCCACTCCAGTGCCATTCCTGGATATATTCTTCCACTCCAGTGCCATTCCTGAATATACTCTTCCTCGAATGCCATTCCTGGATATTTTGTTCCTTCAGTGCCATTCCTGAAATCTTCATCTGCGTATCCAGTGCCATTCCTGGATACAGGGATTTGCCTTTAACTTCAATGTCATTCCTGAAAATCATTGCTCAGCCTTTACTCAGTCTCATTTCTAGATATAGGTATTTGCCTTTACCTTCAGTGCCATTCCTGAAAGTTTTATCTGTATATTCAGTGTCATTTCTGAATATAGTGATTTTCATTTACCTTCAGTGCCATTCCTGAAAATCATTGCTCACCTTATCCAATGCCATTCTTGGATATCGTGTCCCTTGTCTAAAGTTATGATTGAATGTCTTGCCTTTGATTGAAAATCTCTTACTTTATGTTCGTCCAATACAATCTATGGATGTCTGTTTTTATTCGACTTCGTCCAATCCAATCCATGAACGTTATTTCTTCTCTGTTTTTATTCTTAAGTGTCAGTTGGTCGCATCGTGCCACTGCGCATTCACTTTGAGTATTTCCTTGTCATCCTAAGTGCCAACTAGACTTTACCTGTGTTAGTTGAACCAGCGCTTTGAATTTGCTTTTGTTTCCGTCTTTTGTTATTCTTAGTATAAACAATTACACTTGAACCTGTTGATTTATCACTTCGAATACTTCCTGTCTACGTTTCTTCATCCTCAATGTTCTCAAACATTTTCCCTAGTGGGATCCTCTTTTGTTATCCTGTTTCATATAACATCATTTCCTGCATAACTCAATCTCTCATACATCCATTCACATTGCATTTCATCCGCATCCGGTCAAAATTCTAGGTATTCTAATATTTAATCTTATTCTACCTTGAATGTTAAAAAAAACTTTGTTATTCATACATTCAGGTTCAAAAAGATTAAATAGGGGCAACTGTCACACCCTAAATTTTGACCGGATTTTTTTTTCAAATTTTATTCATCTGGCGTATTTTTATCGAATTATTTGATAGTCAGTCTTTTTACATTATAATCAATTAATCATTAATCATGCAGTTCTATTTATTTTACTTTTAATGTCATATTTTATTTTTTTAGAATTACTTATTTCGCTTTAAGAATAGGAGTTTAGATTATATTAGATATTTTAGAATTAGTTTTAGTTTAAATTTTATTTTGGTTCAATTCTAATTTATAATTTTTTTTATTTAAGTTAATTTAGATTTTAGTTTAATTTCAATTTCAATTTATTTAGTTTAACTTCAATTTATTTAATTCAATATAATTTATTTTTTTATAATCATTTTTCAATTTTTTTTTCTTTTTATTATTATTATTATTATTATTATTAGTTTTATTATATTATATTATTTTATTATTACTACTTTTCTTTTGTTTTTCTTCATATTCAAAAAAGGAAAAATAGCAAGTGGGATCCACTACAATGTAGTACAAACACTTCACATGGATTGCCAACTTGGAATTATCAATGGCCAATAATCATTCTCATAAAGTCACATGAATTGCAAACTTGGACTTATCAATGACCAATAATCATTCTCACACTTTACATGGATTGTCAACTTGGACTTATCAATGACCAAGAATCCTTCTCATAAAGTCACATGGATTGCCACATCAACACTCCTACCTCATTCACACTATAAATAAGATCTATCTTTCTCTCATTTGAGACTAACAAGATCACCCTTATATTCTCAAAATCTAGCACATTCATTACATATTTTTCAAAGTCAAAAAATTTTTTTTTACTTACACAATACCCATAAACATTCACCATCTTCACCACAACAACAACCTCCATTAAAACACATTCACTTTCTTCTACACAACAAGCTCAATATTTGCTAGCCTTGAAGTTTGTGAGTATCATTCATCATTTTCTTTTTATATTTTAGTTTGTTATCTATTTAAATTATTAAAAAAATTTCTTATTAGTTTAAGTTATTAGATTGACTTAGTTTCTTCCTTTCAAAATATAGTTTTGTTTAATTTATTTATTAATGTTAGAAGTAAAGTATATATGTGATTAACACTTAAAAATATAAAAAATGTTATTGTGTAGTAAATTATTTAAATTTAGTTTTTAAGTTTAGTCGTAATTTTGTTTAGTTGTTGATAAACTAAAAATTCAAAAAGATGTGTCTTTGCTTTTCAATTCCGTTTTGATTTTTATTTGGGCCGATGATATGACAAAGCCACAATAAATCGTTTCCGATTAATCGTGGCCGATATGAGGCCATCTTGTTTATTTTATTTTATTTATCCTAATTTCACAATTTATCTCATTTTTTTTATTTTCTTTATTTATTTCATTTATTTCACGTACTCTTTTATCATATTAATTTCTAACGGTCCCAATCAATTCAGACACTGCACACACGCTTTTTCTTGGGCAAATTACAACGAGACCCTTTATTTCATCGCATTCTCGTGTAAAATTATTATTGTATCCCTCTCCCGTTTTTGTACGTAATTTATTTCATCCGCCTTTATTTTGCCGGTTTCGTTTTCACTAGGAATACCTTTAGGAATTAGGAATCAAATCCACTTCATTCAATCAATTCATACGCCTACATTTTTGCACACACGTAAGTCAGTCACTATGTGATCGCCATCTGCACGACTTATTGCGTATCTTAATTAACTTAACAAGGAATAGAGCTCCGGAGTCTAGCATTCTGCACGTTCTGAAACGAACCACACCTGGGCTAGCCCCACGCGTAGTGATTCGTTTACTTCTCTGTTATTAAAATTACGTTAAATCCAAAAACGTCTAAAAACAAATTATCCAACCTATTTTATAAATTTAATACGAAAACAGGACTCCGGAGTCTAGCACTCCGCACGTTCTGGAATGGGCCGCTACTGGGCTAGCCCCACTCAACGTGGTCCATTCGCCTTTCGTATTTCGAAATATCTAATCGCGCAATTTAACTCGTGAAAGAATAGAGCTTCGGAGTCTAGCATTCCGCACGTTCTAGAATGAATCGCTCCTGGGCTAGCCCCACGCGACGTGGTTCATTCACTCTTTCATACTTAAACAACTTAAAACTTACCAACCAATTTAAATCACTTTCATAATCAATCAGCGAAAGACGGAACTCCGGAGTCTAGCACTCCGCATGTTTTGGAATGCAATCACTCCTGGGCTAGCCCCACGCGACGTGGTTCATTCGCCCTTTCGTTTAAAACACCTTAAGAAAAGTCAAACACTTTTCTCTAAAACGAACATTGTTTAAATCATTCTATCTCGCAAACAAGCTAGCGCTTCAACCTCCACCGCGAGTATAAGCCAACGCTTAGCAGTAGAATGCGTTTTGAACAATCGTTCGATTAAAAACCACAAACCGTAGTAGCACGAACTACGAAGCTCTGACTTTCCCATTGCACAAGGGAATACGTAGGCACGGGGATTTTAATCCTTCGCGAGCACAATAATAAAAAAACTTTAATCCTTTCTCCGTCTTAATATTAATTTATAACTTTTCTTTAAGAACAAACATATTAACAATCATTTAGAAGACAAAGACTTGAGATCAAACATTTAATCGCATGATTAGCTAAGAGGTTTCCGTTGAGTACAACGGACGTGAGGGGTGTTAATACCTTCTCCTTGCGTAACCGACTCCCGAACTTAGAATTTGCTTTTGTAAACCATTTCTTATCCTTTATTAGGTTGTATCTATATCTCCATTTTCTTTAAATAGAATAAATAGAATTAGGTTGCAACTCTGTTGTTTATTCTAGGATCGTATTTTTCGAGGTACGACAGTTGGCGACTCTGCTGGGGACTTAGCTCCATGCTAGAGAGAGTCAAGCCTAACTTAGCTTTGTGCGTTTATTTGTTTGATCTTTTCTCTTCTTGTCTTCTCTATTGTTTATTATTTATGTTTGTTTATTCTTTTATCGCTTTCCTTTTATTGCTTATTATATTACTTGTCTGTGGGATATTGGGGTCACTTTGCAAGTAAATTCGAGTGGTGGAAAAAGCAGAGGGAACACCTAAGTTTAGAATTGGATGTTATTAGTATTAGTCTCCAAGGACTCGCTCCTTGCACTCCTAGCATGAAAGCTCCCCCAGATAGTTAGACTTTTCGTAGATCTTGTCGCAACGCAGCTAGCCTGTCGCGTGACCTGATTCACGAAAGGGATGTGATTCTGGGACCCCCTAGGACCTGTTTCAATTTTGGTAGTTGTGTAATGTTAGGCTCCGAGGGCTCGCCTCTTTATCAGGATAGCATGAGAACTCCACTCAAGGTAGACCTTATCGTTATTATCGTCACAATGCAGCTAGCCTGCGGCGGGGCGTTAGTACGATAAATGTCCGTGACTTTGAGTTTCCTTAAACCGTCACCGTAGAAACCATCTTGTGAGTGGGATTTATGGGTAGAGACTGTAGAACCAATCTCTTACAGCCTACCATTTAGGAAGTTTTGAGCTTTTCCAGCTTCCATGTTTGTTTGTGCCTGTGACCCTAAACATATCTGCATTGCATGGTGTCACATACCATTTGCATCATTTACATTTTTGAACACACCCGGGTTGTTCGTCAATTCATTCAAGTTGTCTCTGTATTCCAGTTATCTGTCAACCGTCAAACTGAATCTTCGTAGCCAATACAGAACCCGAGCTAACCGCAGACGCAGGATGTCAGAACAAGAGGTTCATAATGCTGAGGTCCGAATGGAAATTGAGGAGTTGAAGACGAGTGTGACGAAGCTGACTGAAATGCTTCAAGTTTTGATTGCCAGAGGAGAGCCACCTCAGAGGACAGTGATCCAAGAGGTTGAAAACGCTATTGTCGAACCTCAGTCTATCCAGTTGCCACCTTCAACTTGGTCGGAGTTTGGTTTGCCACACAACTACTCTCCATCTCATGTTACTACTTCTATGATCGGTCAGGCGTCTAGACCCGCTTTTCAAGTTCCTATTTTCACTGAATCCAGACTTGTGGTTCATACTGGCCAAATTCCCTATGAACACAATGCTGCTAGCACTCAGGATGATGATATTGAAGATTATGTTGAACCTGAAGTTGGTCGTGAGCAGTATCGAGCTATTGAAAAACGATTAAGGGTTGTAGAGGGTAATGACTTCTTCAATGTTGATGCAAGTGATATGTGTTTGGTATCCGATCTCATCGTGCCTTCCAAGTTCAAGCTTCCAGAATTTGAGAAGTACAAGGGGCACACTTGTCCAAAGATCCATTTAACGATGTACTGTCGCAAGATGGCTGCTTACGCCAAGAACGACAAGATACTTATTCATTGTTTTCAAGACAGTCTGAGCGGTGCCTCTATGAAGTGGTACATGGGGCTTGATAAAGATTGTATCCATAGTTGGGCGGATTTGGGTGAAGCTTTCGTGAAACAATACAAGTACAACTTGGACATGGCACCTAATCACCGTCAACTGCAGAATATGTCTCAGAAAGAGAGGGAATCCTTCAAGGAATATGCTCAATGCTGGAGAGAGTTGGTATCTCAGGTTGAACCTCCCCTAGCTGAGAAAGAAATGACTAGTATGTTCATGGATACTTTGGCTCCTTTCTATTGGGAAAAAATGATTGGAAGTGTCTCTTCCAGTTTCACTGATCTGGTTACCATTGGACAGAGGCTTGAAGAAGGAATTAAGAATGGAAAAGTGTCCAAAGTTATTGAGTCTTCCAATGTTTCTAAGAAACCTTTTGGGAATTTCCAAAGGAGGAGGGAAGATCAGACCAATTCTATTTTCGATGTGGGTAGAAGACCTCAATACAGGGCCCAACATGATAATCAAGCTTATGTTGCTGTTGTTGCTCCTGTGATTGTTGCTCAACCAACTAGAGCTCCTCAACGTCCGACCTTTGGACAAATTCAGAATCGTGAAAGGGTTTACTTTGACCCTATTCCCATGACGTACACTAAGTTATATCCTGGTTTGGTTCAGAAAGGTTTGATAACCACTAGACCTAGCCTCCTCCTCCAAATTCTCTCCCACCAAGCTATAGGGCAGATCTTCGTTGTGAATTTCATCAGGGTGGAGCGGGCCATGATCAACAACATTGTTTTGCTTTGAAGACAAGAGTGAAAGAGTTGATCAGAGAAAAGGTCCTCTCCTTCAGTGATCCTAATCCAAGTGTCAAGGACAATCCTTTGCCAAGGCATGCCACTTGAAGCTTCAATCAACTTCAACCAGTTCTCCCTAAAAGCCAATGTTTCAAGACAAGACAACTCATTCTTGTAACTGATTAGTCACTAGGCCTTGTTTCTTTCTGTTTGCATTTTGCTTTAATTGTATCAACTGTTTGCCTATCAATTATGTTTGTACTTCTTTGATTAATGAAATGAGCAAAGAAGTACTAACATTATCCTTCGCTTTTCTTTTATTTCTTTTTAATTGTTTTTAAATTCTCTTTTATTTTAAAAATCATTAAAAATAGTTCCCTTAACCTTTTTCACTCAAATGTTTTCCTATAATTTTCTAAAAATATTTTCTACCTTGTGTCTTTTTTTCACAATTTTATTTTAGGGTTAAATATGTATAAGGTCCTTATAAATATCCTAACATCTAAATTTGGTCCCTCAAAAAATGTCCTTCAAACTTTGGTCCCCCTAAAGTTTTCAGTCCCTAACTATGGTCCCTCCCATTAGTTTACACTAACGGAGGATGATGTGGCATGTAATGCCCCAAATTTTATTCTATTATTTAATTTGGATTTATGGTATTTTGTGTATGGAAGAAATAAATATTATTCAATATGATATTTAATTATAAGAATTATATTATATTATATTAAATAATCATTTTAATAAAATAATTGGAATATTAGAAGAGATGGTAAGGTGGTCGTTTGGTGAAAATAATGAGGGTAAATGTGAAAGACCATAAATTGAGTCTAAGGGATAAGGTTGGAATAAGGAAAACAGAAGTTCAATCATGTTTTTGTGGTTGCGGAGAAGATCGTGAAAACTGGGAAGAAGGAATGAGAAAGGGCTAAAATGTGAAGAGGATTTCGAGATCGGAGGAAGAATTTCTCATCGAAACCAAGGTAAGGGTGGGATTCTTCTGTCTCTTAAGGGTTACATAATGGGAATTGGTGTAGTGTTGTTGATTAGAGGAATTAGGGATTTGGATGATTTTAATGAGAATGGTGTTCAATTGATTGTATTTGTTGATGTTGTGTAGTAATTGCATGAATTATACATGGTATTGTGTGAATTCTGCATTTTCTGGTGATTTGGACTGGTTTTGTGTGATGTTGTTCGTAGCAGGCTTGAGTGCTGAGCGCAGAAGAGTGATTTGAGAAATCCCGGAGCTCGCTTAGTGAGCCAGAGTTAGTAAGTTTCTCACTTAGCAAGCAAGCCCCCTCGCTGAGCGAGACCTGGAGTGAAAAATGTTGATTTTTATTCCGAAAATTTCCTTTAAATTATCTAATTAACTTAATAATGCTTAGGAATAGATGTGGTGCAGTTGAGTGTAGTTAGAGAAGAGTTATACACCTAATTGTAGGGATAATTAGTATAACTTGAATATGAACATGGTTGATATGTTGTTGGACTTAGTTGTTGTTGTTATGTGTTGTAGTTGTTATTATGGTCACATGACATTGTTGTTGATATCTGTGAATGTAACGCGTTATAGTATGATGTGTCGTAGGGTATATCCTTGCTGATGATAAATGTTGTTGTATGAAACTACGCACGTTGTGAATGATACTTAGTATTATGGTAAGTAGTTATATGTTATAGTTGATGATGCATGTTGTAGGGGTTGATATATGTTGTCAATGTTGATATATGTTGTTCTAGTTGATGATGCATGTCATAGGGGTTGATAGATGTTGTTGATATTGATATATGTTGTTAGAGTTAAAGATGCATGTAGTAGGTGTTGATACATGGTGTTGTATGTGTTGTTGTTGTTATGTGTTCTCGTTGATATTGATATATGTTTTTGTAGTTGAAAATGCATGTTGTAGGTGTTGATAGGTGCTATTGTTGATGCTATATATTATTCTAGTCGATGATGCATGAAGTAGATGTTGATTGAAGTTATATGAAGTTGTTATGTGTCGTTGATCCTGTAATAGTTATTCGGTATTGTTGAATATTGATGATTTATGTTGTTGAGGTTGTTATGTGTCGTTGTTGTAGTTGTGATGATATGATGTGGTAGTTAGTAGGTGTTGTTGTATATTGACGATATAAGTTGTTGACGTTGCTAAGAGTTGTTGTTGTTGATGTGGACATATGTTGTGGTAGTTGGTAGGTGTTGTTGTATGTTGTTAATGCATGTTATTGATGCGGTTATGTGTTGTTGATAATTCTAATGCATTAGATCATTGTGGTTGTATGTTGTTGATGATGTTAATGCATGATATAGTTGTTGGTGTATGTTGTTGGTGATGCTAATGCATGATATAGTTGTTGTTGTATGTCGTTGATGATATTGTTGTGTGAGATTGATGTCGTGGTTGTTGCATATTGTCATTGATGGTGCATGACATGTGCATAGTTATTGATGACGTGATTGAGTACAATCATCGTGGATGATGCGGTCATGAAATAGGGACCTTACGAGGATGTGATCATGAAATAGGGATCATAATGGACCATGAAATAGGGGTCGATGGGTGTGATCATGAAATAGGGGTCATACTGGACCATGAAAGAGGGGTTGAGAGTTCCGACGGGAACTGGATCTTGAAATAGAGATCGGATTATGGTACTGCATGCATATAATCCAGTAGAGTCTCATTGCATAAGTTGTTGTTGTTGTGTATGATGTGTGATGTGTGGATGCGATGGGGTTGTATAGTTATTGTTGTTTTGGAAGTGGTGGTCTAGTTAATGATACTTGCTTATTCTTATTATTTTTCTCTTTTGATGATGTAAGTATCTCACCCATTTTGTTTGAATGTTACTCTTATGTTGGTAACGTGCAGGTGACCAGGATTAGTCGAGTGGTGGTCAATGAAGTCAGTGTACTTAGCGTCTTTAAGAGTTGGCTCTGATACATGCTTTGGGTGTCAGGACGACAATTGTTGCTTGTTCATTTATTTTTTAAAAACAATTTGTATTTTGAAATACTACTTTATGTTGTTTTGAAAGCTTTCCGCTGCAAGATGAAATATTTTTGTAACACGTATCTATTGAGCCATGAGTTTTTGTCGATTGTGACACTCAGAATGAAATGATGATTTTTATTTACTCTGATTTTAAATATAAATTCGTGGGGAGTATTTAGGGTGTTACATGGCACGCCATATAGATTTTTTATGATGTGGCAGACACGTGGCAATGCCAACATGGAAAAAATTGTCACGTGTCAATTATTTCCTTTTTAATTTTTTTTATATTAATAACATATCTAAACCCATAAATGGTAGCTAATTTGTAGCTAATTTGTAGTTAATCCTGGCTAATTTAAACACATCTTTCTAATAGTAATAATTTGTAGCTAAGTCGTTGCTAATTTCTAGCTGATTCAACAATAACAAATTTAATTGTTTACATACATTTATGATATGGAAAGCTTGTAAGTTAAATAAAATAATCCTATGATATGTTGTTTCATAAACTATTCAAAACAGTTTTGTAAGCTTACATTCATCTTTAGAACAAAATAGAAAACTTAGAAAACTATTGCATTTTTGTATTTTATTACAATCAACCCTCTTCTCTGCATTTGATGTGTTAATTTAATCAAGGATAGAACTTTACGTGGCCAGAATTTAGTCAAAGATAGCTCAATGCAAACATACTCAAGTTAAACATCAAAAACCTATTTTGCCATTTGGTTATATCCTGAATCCAAAGAATCATTCATTGTGTTTTGAAACAACTTTGATCAACATCCCCTCTCCAAAAGAAAAAAGGTTTGGATCCAAAGTATAAACTGACAGCAACTATCCTAAAAAAGCTGATAGACAATCTTCAACTTGGTTTTCTTCTTGGCGCTGGATGCATTTCTTTGCTCTTTGCAACAAAGACATCACAAAGCCTAAGATGTATACCAATGAAATTATTGACCGACCCTCCCAAAAAAGTGTTCAATCTGCAGGCACCCCCTAGATTGTATACAACTTACTTTATTAGGTCCAACCTTCAACCTTTTTGAAGCTACTGCAAGCGCACAGCCTATCGCAATAGTAATAAAAAGATGTCGAACCCACAGGGACTTTGTAATCACTCTAGTGCTAGAAGGTCTGCTAGTTTAGCTAAGGCGGAAATTTGTCACGATTATGGTTTTAAGGATTAAAAATGGGAATTAAACTTAGTTAAGGAAATAATGAGAAGGCAGTCGGTATGTAATTATATTAACCTATGCGGGTCAATCTAACCTAAGCTTATAAAGATGGTTCACTTAAATTATTCTGTAGAGATTACCAGTTTAAAAACCCTCGACTCACACTCTCGTGGTCTTATCTCAGATCTTACTCCTAAAGCCCTATGTCTGCTCTCGCTAGCCCATAAGTGTTTAGAAAATAATTTTTGAAAACTTAATAAGTCTAATTCGTTTTAAAGCGCTCTCGCTGTATTTAAATCGAATGCCTAACTTTAGCTATCCGGTTAAAATCTCACACTCTCGTGGTCTCGACCTAACCTATTTCACTTTTCTTACTCTCGTAACAAAAAGATTGATTTTAATTATAAAAAGCCACAGCCAGAATATAAGTTCTTGATTATTTTTAGCTTAGATTCGATTTATCCGTTTTGGTTTGGTTTATTACATACCGACTAATTAATTTAGCTACTCATTTTTATTATACCAACAGACAGATACAAAATGAAATAAACAAATATTAAAGCATGCATTATATGATAATAATAGAAACTTAACATAAATAAATAAATAAATTCAATATAAATTGCAAAACAAAAACCTGAACAATTTAATTCTTAGACTCCTTCTTCCACAAATTGGCAAGCTCGGAGTGTCGGAATCGAAATCGAAATAAAATAACAAGTTCTGAGGCTAAAAAGAAATTTAATTGAAATAACAATTTCCTAATGTTGGAAATTATTATTAAATGGGTTGGAAATAAAAGGTAAACACAGCAAGAACAAAAGCTGGAAAATAAATGGGTTCAAAGCAAAAACGGCAGAGCTTCCGCGTAAAAATTCAAAACTAAAACTCTGTACTTTTTCATTTGTTCCTTGGGTATTTATAAAAGAGGATTGTGGCAGTTGAATGAGTAGTAGCGTGGGCTTCGTTCTGTTTTGAGAGAATCCATGAGAAGTGGTGTACTGGGTGTTGCTGTAGTTGAGGGAAAGTAGGAGTCTCTGAAGACTCGTTGCACGTTCTTAATTAATATTCAAACGAATTATATAACTTTTTCTTGTCACGTTCGTGACATGGGTGTAACGGTCATGTTTCTTCAAATAAGCGCGCCACGATCGTGATAGTGGAGTGACAGTCGTGAGACCTCAAAGTAGCGCGTCACGGTCGTGAGTCAGTTGTGACGACCGTGAGAGCAACAAAAATGCAGGCTTTAGCAGAATTGATCTCTTGATCTTCTTTTCATGCTAGATTTGGTTCATTTGATCTTTTTCTCATAATTTGGCTCTAGTCATGTTATACTTGCAATGTGACATAAAAAACTCGAACAATCGAGAGTTAAAAGGATCAATGTACGATAAAATGGACTTAAAAACATAGTAGTAATGTGATACGATTTCTCGTTATCAAACTCCCCCAAACTTAAAACTTTGCTTGTCCTCAAGCAAATAGTCAATTGAAAAATGATCGGACAATTTTCATCAGACGCATACACATAACATACCATACGAGAGGTCATTTAGTTAGATAAATCGATACTAGAGTAGAACATTAACGATACACTAATGACACAAGCAACAAGCTAAGTCGTCGACTTCCCTTTAAACGAAACATTCAGTAATATCGTTATGATTCTACCTAAAGTCCTTCGTTCTTATTTCACCCTGTCATACCCTAAATTTTGACCAGAAATTTTCAAATTTTTGTTCATTTTCTGACGCATTTTGTTGATATATGGAAAATCAAGCATTTTTGCATTTTTAGATTAAAACGTATCATTGATCATTAATCATTGCATTTTTCAACGCATTTTTGTCATGATATCGAAAATCAATCATTTTTTTGCGTTTTTAAGATAAAACATCTCATTATTCATTAATCATGCATTTTAGTTTATTTTAATTTAGAATTATTTAAGTTTAATTATTTTATTTATTCAAGTTAATATAATTTTAAATTTGATTTAGGTTGATTTAGAAATAGTTGTTTTAATTTAATTAATTACTTTTACTTTTTCGAATGAACTTATCTTATTTCCTTTTAAAAGATAATGAAAAGAATCATATTTTTACCCAATTTTGAGAATTTTTGTTCAATTTTAATTAGATTAATTTTACTAGTTTATTGTTATTTTAGTTAAATTTAAGTTAATTAGATTTATCTAAATTAGCTTTTAATTAGTGTAATTATATTTTAATTAATTAATTGATTAGTTTTTTAAATATTTTAATTATTAGTCTAATTTAGTTAACATAATTTTATTTAGGTTTTATTATTTCTATTTGTGTGTTTATTTATTTTATAACCAGTCCAGAAAATATGTTTCATTGTAATAACCTGCTAGTAGCTGCTATACACTACCCAATTCGTACTCCATTATGCAACACGCCAAGGATTTACTTGCCAACTCTTACATGCTAAAACATGTTGCAAGACTCCAACCTGCTATACACCAGCATGCCTCCAACTGTGCCACAAAGCAACTATTACACGCTAATAGACCCTCTGCTACACGCTAAGTCTGCAAAAGATTTTACACCAAAACTGCCAACAAAAAGGAGCGGGAAAATACAATAGGGGCCTCTACACATACCGAAAACAAAAAAGGACGTCTCTATGACCTGGACCTTTCCCTGAACCATTGTGGTCTCTGACCTTATTTTCCAAAAAAAATCAGCATATAGCTACTGGTGTTCTTCACCTCCAGGGGGGACGGATCTTCTTTCAACAACAAAAACTGGAAAAAACCAACAAACCTGTGAACAACCTTTTTCACTGAACAATACACAAAAATCTCCCTGAAAAAAACGTTCATATAGCGCACCTTCAGCCTGCCTCGCCGTTAACCTCAAACCCCCCCATCTGCAGCTCGTAACTTCAAGAGAACAACAACATCAAACCTGTAAACAAAAAACCGCTGACTCTCTCAAGCCAAATGCTCCCAAGCCCCTCAACCTTTAATTCGTCACCACAGCCATCCAACCGAAACCGACAAACACCGTTTAACCACCTTCAAACAAACTTCTGAATCTTCAACTCATTCACCTTCCAGCTTCCTGCAAGAAAAAATCAAAACAAAAAGATAAGCTCATAAGCCAAACACGGAAAACAGTGAGAAACATCAAACAATCAGCGCAAACCCTTTTCCTTGAACGAACAGCAGTTCGCAAAATCACTTCACCATCCACACGCCGTTCACAAACCATCGAATCGCAGCCCTCAACCACGAGTCAAAGCCACCAAAAACTCTTCTTCACTTCCTCCGAACCGCAACTCACCAACACCACGAAACAGCAGCCATCTATCTTCGCCAATCCGTCGGACACAACAGCAACAACAGAACCAAAAAATTCGTTAACAGCCAACAACAGAACAAGAACCTGTTAAGCCATAAATCGCAACATCACTCACCTTCTTCCAACTCCGAACGAACCTCCATCCACGAAACCCTTGATCTTCGAAACACCGCTACCGGCCACCCCAACAAAACGGAAACAACAAAACTCCTCTAACCACCCAAACCGGCGCCGACGACAGCCACTGAACCATAACTACACCACACATAAACACTCAGCCGCAAACACGGAGCAACCTTCATCAAACCTCCACCGATCCGCGAAGGCTCCGAACCCAAAACCACCTAAACCATCGCACGACGAAAGAGAGAGATGAGCGCGAGCGACACTTGGAGGCTGAGAAAGAATCTTCTGTGAAGGTAAGAGGTGAACCGTCCGCCGCCGAGTGAGAGCCGAAAGCGATTGAGGGTGCGATTTGAGAGAGGAAGTAGCGAATCTTCCGATTTATGATGCATGAGTGACTGTTTGGTCTTTTTGAGAGAAACTAAAAAAAAACAATTTTTGGAACAGGGAGGGGAATGAGCGTGTTTCAGAAGCTGATAGGGTTTTCTTTGTTACTATTTTTCTTTTATTCTATTTATTAATTTTTTCTAGTTTTTATATATAATTATTATTTTTCTTAGTTAAAATTTTGATTAATTTTTCTTAATTAAACCTTTATATATATATATATATGTGTGTGTGTCTAATTAAGTTTTCTTTTTTTAGTTAAATCTTTTTTTGTTAACTTTTATTGATTGATATTTAGAGTTAGTTTCTTGATAATTCTATTAGATATTCGTAGACAATTTTGACTAGGGAATGAATTAAAGTGTTTTGATTAAGTGTCCATAAAGTTCCGGATAGCTTTTTATGGAGTGATTTTGAATTTTGGTTTATGATGTGGAGTACGTGATTATTAAGCGGACTGTTCGTTTGAAGCTTGGTGCACGTGTTCCTGAGTTCTTTTGCACGTAGTGAAAGGGGCAACGGACCTTCTCCGTTAGGTATTATTAAAACTCGATATTATCTTCCTTTTGCACTTTACTGTGGTCCTAATGCCATATTTACTTTTGTTTGATTATCCGTTCATCACCCTCGTGTCTAACCATAAAACGTCTAAAAAACAATTATCCAATTTATTTAATTAATCATACGAAAACAGAATTCTGGAGTCTAGCATTCCGCACGTTCTGGATTGGACCGCAACTGGGCTAGCCACACGCGATGGTTCAATCACCATTCGTATATCAAAACTTTCAAATCTTTAATTAAATAAAAATTACGAAAAAAGGAACTCCGGAGTCTAGCATTCCGCACGTTCTGGATTGGACCGCAACTGGGCTAGCCCCACGCGATGGTTCAATCACCATTCGTATATCAAACTATTCATTTAATTTAAATTACGAAAACAGAATTCCGGAGTCTAGCATTCCGCACGTTCTGGATTGGACCGCAACTGGGCTAGCCCCACGCGATGGTTCAATCACCATTCGTATTCAAAACAATTCAACAATCTTGAAGGATCAGTCATGATTCATCTCCATAGAAAAGTTGTTCCTCCTATCCCCACAAACACAAACAAAAAATCTTACAAACAATTACTTTCCAAGGAAGAACGTGGCATTGCTTGTTGATACTTATATCAAAGTTTAAAGCTTCTTCCGATTTTATTTATTCTCAAAAGAAAGAATGTGGCATTGCTTGTCGATCTTATATCCAAGTTTAAAGCTTCTTTCGATTTTCTCATTTCTCAAACGTTTGTGGTGGAATAGATGAGATACTTCTCTTAAAGATGACGACTTGTCTCTTTCTTTCAAATACAATTTAAAACTTACCAACCAATACAAACTATTTTAAATTAAATCACGAAAGACAGAATTTCGGAGTCTAGCATTCCGCACGTTCTGGATTGGACCGCAACTGGGCTAGCCCCACGCGATGGTTCATTCGCCCTTTCATTTAAAACACCCTTAACAAAGATCAAATATCTTTTCTCAAAATGAACGTTGTTTAAATCTTTCTATCTCGCGAACAAGCTAGCGCTTCGGCCTCCTATCGCGAGCAGATAAGCCAACGCTTAGCAATAGAATGCATTTTCAAACAACCGTTCAATAAAAAACACAAATCGTAGTAGCACGAACTACGAAGCTCTGACTTTCCCATTGCACAAGGGAATACGTAGGCACGGGGATTTTTTTTTAATCCTTCGCGAGCACAATAATAAAAAACTTAACATTTTCCCATAACAAATTATAATTAAAATATTCCCTTTAATAAGCAATCTTAATCAGTAAAAGAAGACAATAATAATAAGTTAACATTTTTAAGCGCAAACTAGACTAAGAGGTTCCCGTTGAGTACAACGGACGTGAGGGGTGCCTAACACCTTCCCCTTGCGTAACTGACTCCCGAACTTAGATTAGTTGTTTCGTTGACCATTCTTATCCTTATTTAGGTTGTGTCTATATCTCCCTTTTCTCTCGTAGAATAAATAGAATTAGGTGGCGACTCTGTTGTTTATTTTAGGATCGTATTTTTCGAGGTGCGACAGCTGGCGACTCTGCTGGGGAAACAGATGCTTTATGCATGAGAGAGTCGAGCCTAGCTTAGGATAGTTTGCGCTTGTTTGCTGTCTTGTTTGATTGTCTTCTTTATTTGCTGTTGGTATTCTATCTATTGCTTCCTTCTTTATTATTTGCTCATTATATTTGCCTGTTGGATCTCGGGATATCACGGGTTTAAATTTGTATTTGAGTTCTGAAAAAGAAGAGGGAACAACTAAGTTAGAATTGGATGTTATTAGCGTTAGTCTCCAAGGACTCGCTCCTTGCACGCCTAACATGAAAGCTCCCCCAGATAGTTAGACTTTTCGTAGATCTTGTCGCAACGCAGCTAGCCTGTCGCGTGACCTGATTCACGAAAGGACTGTGATTCTGGGACCCCCTAGAACCTGTTTCAATTTTGGTAGTTGTGTAATGTTAGGCTCCAAGGACTCGCTCCTTGCACGCCTAGCATGAGAACTCCACTCAAGGTAGACCTTATCGTTATTATCGTCACAATGCAGCTAGCCTGCGGCGGGGCGTTAGTACGATAAACGTCCGTGACCTTGAGTATCCTTATACCATCACCATAGAAGCTACCATGTGAGTGGGCTTTATGGGTAAAGAATTTAGAACTCTCCACTTAAGGCTTACCAGTTAGGAGATTCCAAGCTGCTCTTGCACCTTGGATCCAACACCTTGCCTTTATATCCAATTCTGGAGCTGTTTGTGTTTGCGATTTTGAGCATTCTGAGCTTTGCATTCATTCGCATATCATTTGCATTTGCATTTGCATTGCATATCATCTTCCAACAATACAACTCACCCATGTCTTATTCTCCGTCAGTCAACTGTACTCGACCAGTCACCAGAGAAAGATGGACCAACTTGAGCAGGAAAACAGGGAGCTTAGAAGTGAAGTCACGACTTTGAGAAATCATATGGGAATATTCTCAACTACAATGAAGACTCTAGTAGACAGCCTTGTGCAGGAGAACATTGAACTCCAGGAAGAGATTCACAGCTTGAAGATTGATAGAGGGCGACTGATTTCTCTGGCCAAAAATCTGGTCATTTCTCAGCGTCGGTCAAATTCTACTTCTACTCGTCAGCGGCGTCAGAATCAGCGGAGGTCTCCAAACAGTCCTGAAGGAGCGGCCCATCAGTTTGACCCAATCCCAATGACTTACAGTCAATTGTGGTCTCATTTTTCCCATAACTCAATAATGACACCCAGAAAGACCAGAGCCACGAGGTCTCGGTCCCGTGGGATCAATCCGAATACCAGTTGTGAGTTTCATAATGGAGCACTGGGGCATCCGATTGAAGAGTGCAAAGTCTTACAAGAAAAGGTTCAAGAGATGATCGACTACGGGGTGTTGGCCTTCAATGGAGGAATCCCATCTGTGGACGGAGTGCCTTTGTGCTAGTAAAAAAAAACTCAAGAAAGTCCTTTCCAAATCAATCTGTTGTTGGAGCATAGGACAAGTTCCTGAATGCACGTGATCATTCGATACTTTGAAGTTTATCTTCTCAGATGTTTAGTTCATTCTCTGCTTGTTAATGCATTTGTTTTGTCATGCAAGAATTTATTTGTTTTGAATGATTAATGCAATGAATATGTTTGTCTTGAAGTAATCCATTCGTATTCACTCATAATGCTTTTTCAACTTTATAATGCCAATATTATCCCATCTTATATTACTCATCTCTTATATGCGACCGTGTACTTTGGTGCAATTTCCTTTTTTATGGCATTGAGATATGAAGGATCGTTTATAGATTAGGCATCAAACACTTATGTTCATCGGTTTCCCACGTGGTTTGTGTCCAGACGGTGTTGACTGCTAGTATAAATTACTAGGGGTTACTTTAGAACTAAGACTTAAGGTGTAGTCGTAACAATTATCGAAATGGAATGCTTAAGTAGGAAGTCTAAGGTGTCAAGACTGTATTGATCTTGTTGGATCTTTCTCAGCTTCCTAACTACGATTTCATAGGTATGTCGAGTAATGCGAAGATAAAGTAAAAAATAATTTCGGTATGGCTAAATAAAGCGGGGAAGAATTGAAACTTAAGAAATAGCAAAAATATTACTTGTTTAATTGAAAATGCGGAAAGGGAAATACAATGAATGCGGAAACGGGAAAGGGAAAGGTACCTCTCCCATACTATATCAGACATTGTCCTCAATGTTGTGATATAATAGCGGGGAAATACATTACATAAACAGAAAGCAAAAACAGAAAGATAATCTAATGCTGCTGACGACCACGGCCTCGGCTTCTGGTGCGGGAGCGTCTGGTAGGAGTGGCTTCCTCATCAGAACCAGTGACGGTGAGAGCGGTGACGTCTATCCGCAAAGCTTCCAACTCGCTGAAGATCTCTCATAGCTTTTCATCTGTTGCTTTCTGGTTACTGACAACAGTTCCAAGGAGTGCATCGTACTGCTCTTTCTGCCTACGCTCAAGTGCGGCATTCATCTGATTTTGCTGATGAATGGCACGGAGGATTTCTTCAAGGGTGATGTCAGCTGAAGGTGGCTTCCTGGTGGAAGACTCAGGTATGTCCTCAACTGGCTCAGCAGCATCCATCGCATCCTGCATCTCGTCCACAGGTGCATCAGGTAGGTCGTCAATAATCGGAACATGACCTGTGGCAGCCGGCAAATCAAATAGCCAATTGGCTCTGTTTGATGGATCAATGCGGTTCCTGCAAGGCAAAACGATATGATGGTAGATGGTGCCTTGTATCACAGGGTTAAACCTGTCATCCTCTCGCTGAGAGGTCATGTGAGCGGACTTGCATTAGTTCATGGTAAGCAGCTCCGCTGCTCTATGAGGCAAATGAGAGAGGTGGTCACCAAGCTCCAGCTGTATAGCAAGGGAAGTGACAATCCCGCCAATGTAGAAGGGAGTGGCGCCTCTTTGTGCTACAGACTGAATGTGGGCCAGAAGGAACGGAGTGGCGTTGATGCGTTCTTCATTCAAGGCACAATGCAAGAATAAGAGCTCTTTGGAATTGAGCTTGTGGTTGCTCTCTCTTGCAAAGATTGTGTTGCATATGATGCGATGAAAATACCGTATTGCTGGATTATGGATATGAGTGGCGTTGATACTTTGGTAGGCGGAAGCACGGCTGTTTGTGATGTTGTGCCACAAAGTGAAAGCTGCTTCATTAAAGTTGTCGGGCACGCGAAGGTGAGCACCGTCGCCGTGACTGAAGCCTAACAGTTCAGCGACTCTGGTTTGAGTGAGTTGGAACTCTCTTCCAAGCATTCAGAATTTTGCGATGCCGGTGAGTTGGTTCGTCGATCCGGATGGTGTGATGTATTGAAAAGAACTTAGAAACTCCAAAGTGAGGTTTGCAAATGTCGGTTGCGGTTGACTGCATAAGTCCCACAAGCCAACTTGTTCAAGCAGTAGCTTCACTCCATCGAACAATCCTAACTCCCTCAGGCAGTCGAGGTCGACGTACCGAGTAGGTTGGATGCCTCGGGTTTGAAACCTTTCAAACTTCTATCTCTGTGCTTCTCCTTGTTTTCCCTCTCTAAACTGAATGTTTTCCATTGCATGCAAATGAGGTTTATCGTGAGATAGGTGTTTGAGGTTTGGTGATGAAAATGTGAAGAAATTTATTGGTTTATAATGAAGTGAAGGGAATAGGTGGAGTTGGGGTTAAATGAGAAGGTGGAACGGAGTAATGGGATTGATTGGAGATTAATGGGTGGTTACGGGAGAAGAAAAGGTAATGGGAGGTTAGAAGATTTTGTGAAAATAGAAGTGGGGTTTGCGAAGAAGAACGGCCTCTATAACTCAGAGGTCGTGAATTAGGATTGTCACGGTCGTGAGGGGGGTGTTACGGTCGTGATGCGCTAAATTGCTCGTTACGATCGTGAGGAGATGGTGACGATCGTGATGTTCACAAAATTTGGAAATTCACAGAATGGTTACCTCAGTTCAATCCAATTGTAATTCTTATCACTTTCAATATTTAATTCCAACATAACACATAGCAATGGATCAATATATATAAGCATTGGATTTCATCACACGAAAATTCACAAAATATCCAGCAATTTAAAAGTATCAGTAGATAATGAAAAGCATGTAAATAGATTGAATGGAAAATTGCATAAATGGAAATACTTTGTTTTTGACATAACAGAAAGAAATTACAGTGATAAAAATAAACTATGAAATGTTGCAAAATATCAAAACTAACTAGAAACAAAAAGCAAAAAGTAAGATAAATCAAATTACTACAGCATTATCAAAGTCGCTTCTTCAAATCTTCAAGTGCGGAGTTTATATAATAGAATTGTTCACATATTATGTCAGTTAAGCCTATAATGTCCAATCTCATGCTTTTAACTTCATCCTTAACAACATTAATGTCAGCTTGGTATACTTCAAGAGTTGTCAGAATTTTCTTTAAGCTGTCAGCATATCTTACTTGGTTAATTTCAGGGGTCTCAATAACTTCATCAGTGTGGTTGATGTCATGGTAACCAGGAGGGGTCTCCGGGTCACTTTCTACATCAGTCATCATCTCATCCCTAATTTGGTAGGATTATGGTGTTTCAGGTGTTGTTGGATAGTCAGAAGGGGTAAGCTCATAAAGCCAATTATCTCTATTGTGAACACTGACTTTAGCATGGTTCGGTAATGTGAACAGGGTTAAGATTTCATTTCTAATTAGGTACTCGTATGGTGGTTGTCCTATGTTTCTTATAATTTGGCGGTTAAAGCAGAAGTTCAAATTCATAGGGCGAATGGTACCTAAACGGTTGCACTTGTGTAACTGGTATCTAAGTCTGAGGGCATTAGCAATCATGGTGACCAGGCCTCCTACCAATATTGGTAGATCAGGTTCCTCTTGGATGCGGGTAAAGGTTTGCATCATGAATGGTACAGCATTTACGGGTTTTCCATCGGTCAAACAGGACATTATGAATATCTCATCTTTAGATACTCTAGTGAGGTTCTCTTCCTTTCCAAAGAAGGTGTGGGCAAGGATTTTATGAAAATAGCGGATAGCTGGGTTGTGTATTTCATCATTGTTCATGTTATCCGACTCAGGGTGGTAGTTTCCGGTTAAAGTTCCCCAAAAGAAATCTAGCTCAATATTCATTAATTCTACCTGGGTGGTAGTAAAGGCAAAAGGCCCGCTAGGGAATCCTAGTAGGTCAGCTAGTTCCTTATGGTTATAGACATATTCGATACTGAATAGTCGGAAACTAATAAATCCTTTCCTTAATCCAAATCCGCGCTTAGGTAGGTAAACTAAAGAGCTTAAAAACTCAAGGGTGAGCTCGCGGTAAGTTACAAACTTATGTTTTATGAGAGCGTTCTCCCATCCAAGTTGGTTAAACAGGTATAGGATGCTATCATTTATACCTAAAGTTTCCATAGTCTGTTCATCATAGTACAAAGTCAAATCCATTTGTCTCTGTGATAATTCCTCAAATTTCCTTCTTTGGTTTCTACCTCTAAATATGGTTTCCATAAAGTTTCTTGGTTGGTTAGCCATAGTTAGTGTTAAAGTGGAGGAAACAAATTAGGGGAGAAAAGGAAGGTAGAAAAGACTTTAGAAAATCTGTAGCAAAGTAAATTTAAAAGTGATTTAGAAAATGAAAATTAAAATAAAGTAAATAAAAAAATAAATGCATAAATAAAGTCAATAATAATAAAGATGAAATAAAACAATAAAATGATAAAATGGGTTGCCTCCCACTAAGCGTTGTTTTTATCGTCATAAGCCTGACGTAGTGCTTAGGGGTAGATTAATCAGGGAAGTTAGTGGACAACTCTAAAAGTTTTAGACTATTCGCATAATCTCTATTTTCAATATTATGGTAATGTTTTAATCGTTGTCCGTTTACTGTGAACGGTTCACTATTCCTACCCTTAATTTCTATTGCTCCGCTCAGGAACACTCTAGTTATTTCAAAGGGTCCTGACCATCTAGATTTTAGTTTTCCAGGAAAGAGCCTAAGTCTTGAATTGAAGATGAGCACAACGTCTCCCACACTAAATTATTTCCTAGATAGGCGCTTATCGGGCCATCGCTTGGTTCTTTCTTTATATATCTTAGCATTCTCATAAGCGTCTAACCTTAATTCTTCTATTTCATTAATGTTGAGGATTCGCTTTTCTCCAGCGGCATTGTAGTTTATATTGAGTGTTTTAATCGCCCAATATGCTTTGTGTTCTAGTTCTACCGGGAGATGACAAGCCTTCCCATACACTAGTTTGAAGGGTGTAGTTCCTATGGGTGTCTTGTAGGCTGTCTTATAAGCCCATAAAGCTTCATTAAGTTTAGATGACCAATCTTTCCTAGATATGGCGACAGTCTTTTCTAGAATTTGTTTTATTTCTCTGTTCGAGACTTCGACCTGTCCACTTGTTTGTGGATGATACGGTGTTGCTACACGGTGTCTGACTCCATACTTAGATAGTAATTTGTCAAATATTTTCGAAATGAAATGCGAGCCACCGTCACTAATGACAAGTCTAGGCACACCAAATCTTGGAAAGATTATATTCTTGAAAAGCTTAATTACTACTCGTGTGTTATTTGTAGGAGAAGCTATAGCCTCGATCCATTTTGAAACATAATCGAAAGCTACGAGTATGTACTTATTACCGAAAGATGATGGGAATGGTCCCATGAAATCTATTCCCCAGACGTCAAAGACTTCTACTTCTAATATTCCTCTTTGAGGCATTTCATCTCTTCTTGAAATATTACCGGTGCGTTGACACCGATCGCAATTTATAACAGCGATGTGGACATCTTTCCATAGATTAGGCCAAAATAGGCCGGCTTGTAAGATTTTTTCACAAGTCTTGGAAGTGCTTGCATGTCCACCATAAGGAGATGAATGACAATGAGCAATGACATCTTCTATTTCTTCTTCGGGAATACACCGACGAAAGATTCCGTCAGGTCCTCTCTTAAACAATAATGGTTCGTCCCAATAGTAATACTTGAGATTGTGGAAGAATTTCTTTTTCTGCTGATAGGTTAAATCCGGTGGAAGTGCTCCTGCATCTAAGTAGTTGACAATGTCAGCGTACCATGGCAGTCCTACGGTTGTTTGGATTGTTTCCACGGTTTTTGGTTCATCTATGTCTAACTGAGCTGGGTCGTTTCCTATTTGTGCTATCAGCTGTTCATACGGAAAATCGTCGTTAATTGGCACTTGTTCGAGTTTAATACCTTCTATTCTAGATAAATGGTCCGCTACGACGTTTTCAGTACCTTTCTTATCTTTGATTTCGAGATCAAACTCTTGTAAGAGTAAGATCCATCTCAAGAGTCTTGGTTTAGCATCTTTCTTGGTTAATAGATATCTGATAGCAGCGTGGTCTGTGTAGATGATTATTTTTGCTCCTACTAGGTAGGAACGAAATTTATCAAGCGCAAAGACAACTGCTAACAATTCTTTTTCAGTAGTGGCGTAGTTCAATTGAGCAGAATCTAAAGTTCTACTGGCATAGTAAATTGCGTGAAGTTTCTTGTCCTTCCTTTGTCCAAGAACTGCGCCTACAACATAGTCACTCGCATCGCACATGATTTCGAAAGGTAACCTCCAGTCAGGTGGTTGCATGATTGGTGCGGTGATGAGGGTTGTTTTTAGAGTTTCAAATGCTTTAAGACAATCTTTATCGAATATGAACTCAGCGTCTTTCATTAATAAACCGGTAAGAGGTTTAGTGATTTTCGAGAAATCTTTGATGAATCGTCGGTAGAAACCGGCGTGTCCTAAAAAGCTTCGTATTTCTCGAACGGTCTTAGGGGGTTGAAGATCTTTTATGACTTCTATCTTAGCTTTATCTACTTCAATTCCCTTATCAGATATAACGTGTCCTAGTACGATTCCTTCTCTGACCATAAAATGGCATTTCTCCCAGTTAAGTACGAGGTTTACTTTTACACATCTTTCTAATACCATTTCTAAATTTGACAAACATCCTTCAAAACTTTGCCCGCATACAGAGAAGTCGTCCATTAACACTTCCATGATGTTATCTATGAAGTCTGCGAAGATTGACATCATACATCTTTGAAAGGTTGCAGGAGCGTTACATAATCCAAAGGGCATTCGTCTATAAGCGAACGTTCCATAAGGGCATGTGAATGTAGTCTTCTCTTGATCATCTGGGTGGATCGGGATTTGGAAAAATCCTGAGTAACCATCAAGATAACATAAATACGAGTGTTTGGATAATCGTTCTAACATTTGATCTATAAAAGGTAGTGGGAAATGATCTTTTCGAGTGGCTTTGTTTAGTTTTCGATAATCGATGCACACTCTATGTCCGGTCACTACTCTTTGTGATATCGATTCGCCTTTAGCGTTTTTCACAACAGTGATACCTCCTTTCTTTGGTACTACATGTACTGGACTAACCCATTGACTATCAGAGATTGGATATATTATTCCAGCGTCTAGTAGTTTCTTAACTTCTTCTTTTACTACAGTGCTAAGGATTGGGTTAATTCTTCTTTGAGATTCTCGGGAGGTTTTGCAATCTTCTTCTAGCATAATACGATGCATACAGATTAAAGGACATATTCCTTTGAGATCAGATATGTTATATCCTAATGCAGTTGGGTATTTCTTTAAGACATCTAAAAGTTTCTTCGTTTCGATTGTTCCTAAACTGGAATTGATTATAACTGGCCGCGTACATTCAGTGTCTATGAATTCGTATCTTAGGTTATTAGGTAAGGTTTTCAACTCTAATGTAGGTTTCTTCTTACTTGGCATGGGATCCGGTGTAAGTGCTAAACTTTCGCTTAGACTATCATCCTAATACGGTTCACGCCAATTGTCATCTTCGAAAATCGGAGGGATTTGAATTTTCATAATTTCAGAATAAGTAGTTTCTTTCATTTCCATCTCTCTTACACACTCGTCAATGACATCCAATAAATAGCATGTGTCCTCTATAGCTGGTGATTGTAAGAATTGTGTTAAAATAAATTTAACTTTCTCTTCACCTACTTCAAAGGTTAGCTTTCCTTTCTTTACGTCTATAATAGCTCCGGCGGTAGCTAAAAATGGTCTTCCTAGTATGATAGGTGTAATGGAGTCTTCAGAGATGTCCATGATTATAAAATCAGTAGGAATGTAGAATTGACCTATACGTACTGGGACATTTTCTAGTATGCCTACAGGATATTTAATAGAACGGTCGGCTAGTTGAACAAACATTTTAGTTGGTCTTAGGTCTCCCATGTCTAGCCTTTTGCAAATTATTAAGGACATAACACTGATACTGGCTCCTAAATCGCATAGAGCTTTCTCAATGACGAATTTTCCAATTACACAGGGTATAGAGAAACTACCTGGATCTTTTAGCTTAGGAGGCATATTGTTTTGAATTATTGCACTACACTCAGCAGTAAGTGTAACGGTTCCGTTATCCTCTATCTTCTTCTTATTGGATAAGATTTCCTTTAGAAATTTAGCATACGAGGGCATTTGAGTGATAGCTTCTGTAAACGGAATAGTAATATTCAATTGTTTCAGAAGTTCAACAAATTTCTTAAACTGGCCCATCGTCTTGGAATTTGTTAATCTCTGAGGGTATGAAATTGGTGGTTTATAAGGTGGTGGAGGCACATAAGGCTTCTCTTTCTCCACTGCCTCTTGATTATTATCTTCCTTTTCTTCTGGTTCATTCTCCTTTTCAGTCGGCTTATGTTGCTTTTGGTACATGGCTGGATTGTCAAGTCTTGGATCGGCAGGTCCGTCAAGTTCCTTGCCACTTCTTAGTATCAGAGCATTGGCCTGTCCTTTTGGGTTTGGTTGGGGTTGTCCAGGAAATACTCCAGCTGGTGCAGCGGTAGGTGCTTGTTGTTGAGCTACTTGTGAAATCTGAGTTTCAAGCATTTTGTTATGTGTAGCTAACGCATCTACCTTGCTCACTAATTACTTAATCTGCTCGCTAGTGTGTATGTTTTGGTTCAAGAATTCCTTGTTTGTTTGAGATTGGGTAGCTATGAAGTTCTCCATCATTAACTCAAGGTTTGATTTTCTAGGAACATTAGGAGCAGTCTTTTGATATCCTGGTGGTGTAGCTGGTGCTTGACCTGATGCGTATAAAGCATTGTTATTCTTATAAGAGAAGTTCGGATGATTCTTCCAACCTGGGTTGTATGTGTTCGAGTACGGGTTTCCTTGAGCATAATTCACTTGATCTGCGGGAATTCCTGCTAATATTTGACAATCAGGGACAGCATGTCCTGGAACTCCACATAACTCACAATTAGGTGTTACCGCAACCACGGTGGTTGTTGGTGTTATGGCCAAGTTGTCGATCTTTTGGTTAAGTTGGTCAAACTTTGCATTGACTTGGTCCATACTACTCACTTCGTACATACCTCCTTTTGTTGGTTTCTCGGTTGCGACTCTCTCGCTTCCCCATTGGTAATGATTTTAAGCCATACTCTCGATAAGTGCATAAGCATCATTATATTCTTTGTCCATTAGTGCGCCGCCTGCGGCAGCATCAATCGTCATTCTTGTGTTGTACAAGAGTCCATTGTAGAAAGTATGGATGACCATCCATTCTACTAATCTGTGATGTGGACAAAGTCTCAGCATATCTTTGTATCGTTCCCACGCTTCGAAAAGTGACTCGTTTTCCTTTTGCTTAAATCCGTTGATTTGAGCTCTTAGCATAGCTGTCTTACTAGGTGGAAAATATCTTGTCAAGAAGACTCTATTTAATTCCTCCCACGTAGTTACTGAATTCGAGGGTAGAGATTGAAGCCAGGCTCTCGCTCTGTCTCGAAGTGAGAAAGGAAAAAGGTGTAATCTAATTGCTTCTTGGGTAACTCCATTAGCTTTTACAGTATCTGCGTACTGCACAAATATCGAAAGATGAAGGTTCGGATCCTCGGTAGGATTTCCGGCGAATTGGTTTTGTTGCACGGCTTATATCAGCGAAGGTTTCAATTCGAAATCGTTTCGGTTGATAGCCGGTGCAGCAATGCTGGAATGCGGCTCAGCTTGTGAAGGACTAGCGTAATACTTTAGTGGATGATTTGGTTCTTCAGCCATTTCTGCGTCCTTCGATGTTCCAATTGGTTTAGGTGGATCAAATTGAAGATCTGGAATGTTGTATTTTCGTTGGTATTCGAATATTCGTCTTCTTAAATGTAAGAAGCGTTCTAATTCTAGGACTGGAGGTTGCAAGTCTCCGCCTTGAGAGCGAGTACTTGGCATACACTCGGTAAATTAGATTATGGAAAATAAATTGTTACCTTAGTCTAGACAGTGCTACTCTAATAGTGCACTAGTGACTAAATCAAGGTCCCCGGCAACGGCGCCAAAAACTTGATGGGGCGAAGACGTGATATGTCTAGCGGTATCTGAACTGCAAGCGCACAGCCTATCGCAGTAGTAATAAAAAGATGTCGAACCCACAGGGACTTTGTAATCACTCTAGTGCTAGAAGGTCTGCTAGTTTAGCTAAGGCGGAAATTTGTCACGATTATGGTTTTAAGGATTAAAAGCGGGAATTAAACTTAGTTAAGGAAATAATGAGAAGGCGGTCGGTATGTAATTATATTAACCTATGCGGGTCAATCTAACCTAAGCTTATAAAGATGGTTCACTTAAATTATTCTGTAGAGATTACCAGTTTAAAAATCCTCGACTCACACTCTCGTGGTCTTATCTCAGATCTTACTCCTAAAGTCCTATGCCTGCTCTCGCTAGCCCATAAGTGTTTAGAAAATAATTTTTGAAAACTTAATAAGTCTAATTCGTTTTAAAGCGCTCTCGCTGTATTTAAATCGAATGCCTAACTTTAGCTATCCGGTTAAAATCTCACACTCTCGTGGTCTCGACCTAACCTATTTCACTTTTCTTACTCTCGTAACAAAAAGATTGATTTTAATTATAAAAAACCACAACCAGAATATAAGTTCTTAATTATTTTTAGCTTAGATTCGATTTATCCGTTTTGGTTTGGTTTATTACATACCGACTAATTAATTTAGCTACTCATTTTTATTATACCAACAGACAGATACAAAATGAAATAAACAAATATTAAAGCATGCATTATATGATAATAATAGAAACTTAACATAAATAAATAAATAAATTCAATATAAATTGCAAAACAAAAACCTGAACAATTTAATTCTTAGACTCCTTCTTCCACAAATTGGCAAGCTCGGAGTGTCGGAATCGAAATCGAAATAAAATAACAAGTTCTGAGGCTAAAAAGAAATTTAATTGAAATAACAATTTCCTAATGTTGGAAATTGTTATTAAATGGGTTGGAAATAAAAGGTAAACACAGCAAGAACAAAAGCTGGAAAATAAATGGGTTCAAAGCAAAAACGGCAGAGCTTCCGCGTAAAAATTCAAAACTAAAACTCTGTACTTTTTCATTTGTTCCTTGGGTATTTATAAAAGAGGATTGTGGCAGTTGAATGAGTAGTAGCGTGAGCTTCGTTCTGTTTTGAGAGAATCCAGGAGAAGTGGCGTACTGGGTGTTGCTGCAGTTGAGGGAAAGTAGGAGTCTCTGAAGACTCGTTGCACGTTCTTAATTAATATTCAAACGAATTATATAACTTTTTCTTGTCACGTTCGTGACATGGGTGTAACGGTCATGTTTCTTCAAATAAGCGCGTCACGATCGTGATAGTGGAGTGACGGTCGTGAGACCTCTAAATACCGTGTCACGGTCGTGAGTCAGTTGTGACGACCGTGAGAGCAACAAAAATGCAGGCTTTAGCAGAATTGATCTCTTGATCTTCTTTTCATGCTAGATTTGGTTCATTTGATCTTTTTCTCATAATTTGGCTCTAGACATGTTATACCTGCAATGTGACATAAAAAACTCGAACAATCGAGAGTTAAAACGATCAATGTACGATAAAACGGACTTAAAAACATAGTAATAATGTGATACGATTTCTCGTTATCAACCTAGTTCGGTGCAATCACATCTACGTCTAAGGGCTAGCAAGCCATGAAGGAAATTCACTAAAAAAAAATTAGTTTGAAGATTCTCAGCAAAGAACCTCTGATTTACATTCTTCTCACCTAATATATACCCGTGTAATTTCTATCTAAGACACTCCTAGATATGAGACCCTTCTAACTTCCGCTCAATCACAAAAAAAGTATAAAGAATAAAAGGCACACTTCAAAAACACACAATCATCAATTGCTTAAAAACTTTTTGATGATCCATAACTTACAACTCAACTAATAGTCTAACCCTAGTATCAGAATGATACAAGAGTGGCTCACAAGCAACAAAACACAAAAGACTTAAAGCCTTAATCCTTAAAAAAATAGCACATGGCTTACACAATAACAACCCTACTTGTAAATAGGTTTAAGAAGTCTTTAAATAGAATATTCTTTATGGGCGTAGGCACTAGTCACGATCAGATCAAAACAAATCAAATAACCCTATTAAATCTTTCCAAGATTCTCTCCATGAAAGTAGAATAAATAATTCAAAATTAACTTCATAATATTTGAAACAAATACTCTTGATTTACTAAATAAAAACTCTTCCTTAATTTTAGACCAGCTAGATATACCACAGAGAATGTTAAAAATTAGCAACAAACAAATCACATCAGATCTGTCAAAACATGTCAGTTCTGTTAGCACATGTTAGGACATTTGTCTTAAAATCCTGAACTGAAACCTGATTAACCTGAACACACAACATGCAGGGATGTTTTGACTCACATTTCACAACATCATGCACAACATATGTTTTAAGCAAAATTGCTGCCAACATAGAACCTACATCTAGGAACTTTGTAGAACCTTGTTGTACAGGTGATTTACCATTAGTACATGCCATGTGGTTGGTTCTTAATCTTAACTTCGTGCTCGTGATGTTGAACCATTGAATCTTATTTGCAATTTTTTCATATAATGCACTCATACATTCATGAACATCCTTTTTTCAGTTAGTTTTCAAGGAACTTAGAGATTATCTTTGCAAATATCTCAAATTTTGTGATCAAGGATATTGGAAGGAGGAACATTCAGAAGTATAATTCCAGATTTACTGATCTAAAAGAATTGAGAAAGTTACAACGGGATCTTCGTGATATGTCCAACTTACCTTGGTGCATCATAAGGGACTTTAATGATCATTTAACAAAATAAAACAAGAATGGTATTCACTATCATCCTAAATGGTTGTGTGAGGAATTCAAGAATGTAGTTGGTGATTATGATTTGTTGAACATTAATCCTGGAGGGCATTTTTTACCTGGATAAGAAGTAGAGGAAATCCTCATGTTATTGAGGAAATATTGGATAAATCCATGGCTAACACATGATACATGAATATTTTTCACAATGTTAGACTGCAAAATTTGTTGTCATCTGACTCAGATCATAATCCAATCCTTCTTCAATGCAATCTAGAACACCACAACAACTACAAATACTCCTGTAAGTTTGAAAACTGCTGGCTGAAGGAAGATAATATTACAGAGGTTATTATTGTAGTGGAATCCAAACAAAGATGCGGAAATCACATACCATATTTCGGCTATGCAGAGGAACTTATAAGGTGGAGTTGAAGGAAACCGTCTCAGTTTAGAGAGTTGGTGATAGAAATTATGGAAGACATGGAGAGATATCGAAATCAGCATGAACAGCGGGATGCAAAGAGGTTCATAGAAACATAGAGATGACATTCCAAGATTCTCATACAGGAGGAAACCTTTTGGAGACAACGTGAAAAAATGCATTGGCTTAGGGAGGGTGACTTGATTACAAAGTTCTTTCATTTGTCGGCGATGACAAGAAGTAGGTTCAAGAGTATTAACATATTGTTAAATGAAGACAATCAAGCTGCTAAAGACCAAACAGGAATTAGCGATGTTGCCAAGAGCCATTTCAGTAAGTTATTTTAAGCCAGAGAGAGTATATGATCAAGTTCAAGCACACATTCAACCGAGGATTAACACAGTGGTTAATGTAAAACTACTAGCTCTAATTACGAAGGCGGAGTTGTATAAAGCCCTGAACTATATGCATCCACACAAGTTAGCGGGCCCATATGGATTTAATCTAACATTATCTAAATTTAGGGGATGTGTGTGGAGATGACATGATGACAACAATGATAATGTGGTTACATAAGGGTTTTTTCCCCATAATCTATCAGTGATACAAACATATGACTTATTCTTAAATGTGAAATTCCGAGTAATATGAAGGAGTTCCGTCTGATCTCGCTGTGTAATGTTGTGCACAAGATAATTTCCAAATTGCTTGCGAACATGATTAAATGTTGTTTAGTCAAATGTATGGCGGAAGAACATTTAGTGTTTGTGGAAGGAAGATTTATATTTAATGATGCCTTCATTGCCATAGAGATAATTCATACTTTGAAACGTAAGACTCGGGGAATTAGGGGGAGTTGGCACTTAAGATTGATATTAGTAAAGCATATGGTAAGGTGGATTGAGGATTTTTTGCAAGGTATGTTAAGTAGACAGGGTTTTGTAGATAAATGGATCCATTGGGTGATGATGTGTGTGACCTCATGCACTATTCAGTTCTAGTCAATTCGGACATAGTCGTACCAATTCGACATGGAAGAGGATTGAGACAATGAGACTCCTTGTCACCTTATATTTTCATTTTGATAACAAAAGGATTGTCTGCACTCATGAGAAAAGTAGTGTCTATAGGAGATATACATGGAGTGAGAATATGTAGAGGAGCACCAATGGTGTCCCATCTACTTTTTGCTGACAATTATTTTCTGTTTTACAGGGCCAAAATCGTGGAAGTTAAGCAACTTATGGACATTCTTCGTATTTATGAAGAAGTTTCAGGACAAGAATCTACATGACTAAATTAAAGTTGTTCTTTAGTAGGGATATTATCCCCCTAGACCAGCAAGATATAACTCATATTATAGGGGTTCGACATGTGTTAGATACAAGAGCTTATTTGGGTTTGTCTTCCATGGTTGGTAGAAGTAAAAAAAGATACTTGCCTTTATCAAGGATCGTATATAGAAGAGAATTAACTCTTGGAGAGACCGACCGTTATCTAAAGCATGGGAGAAGGTCATGGTAAATTTAATGCTTCAAGCAATACAATCATATATCATGAGTATTTAAGTTATTCTAGATTCCATTGTTAATGATATTGAGAAAATGTTGAATTCATTTTGTGGAGCGGGGTAGGCAATAATAACAAATGGATAAGGTGGCTTGCATGGGAAAGATTGACTTGCACTAAGAATTAAAGTGGGCTTGGATATCGAGACTTTAGAGCCTTTAATATGGCGATGGTGTGTTGCACCCCAAAATTTGCCCTCACAAGACAAAATTTTGTGTGCTAAGAGGTTCACAAGGTTCACAAGACATCTTATGAGACTCACAAGGTTCACAAGGTTCACAATACCTCTCATGAGGTTCATGAGGTTCACAAAATTCACAATTAGTCAGAAAGTTTGACAATCCCCTCAGACAATGCATCCTCCTAAGCAATGCATCCTAAACTAGGGTTTTGACTTTAATCAGGCTAAATAGACTTCCAAGACTTCAAGTGAGCTTCATAACATCTTATATGTGTTTAAGAATCCCCATGACAAGTTTCAAGACTTTTCCCAAAGGTTTCCTCTGTCAGATGATCAGATAAGTTAAAATCAGTCAAAGTAGTTAAAAAGTCAAACTGAGGTCAACTGTGGTCAAACCAAAGTCAAACTTCATGATTTTTTGCCAACATCAAGTATATGAAGTAAAATTCATCATTTGATCAAGGGTTGATCATGATTCATCAAGGAGATTTCAGATCATCAAGAATCAGGAGTTTCTAAATTAGGGTTTCCTCAGGAAAAGTCAACTGAACTTTGACCAGCCATAACTTTCACATGCTTCATCAAATTTATCCCATTCAAAGCTCATTTTGAAGGAAATTGAATTCTCTACAACTTTGTGTCTCACAAGCCAATCCCAAAAATGCTTCATTTGGAAGGTATGAGCTAAGACATTATAGGTCCTTTTAAAAGTCAACAAAAAGTCAACAACTTCAAAAGAGCATAACTTGAGAATGGTAAAAGTTATGGACATGAAACCAATGGGGTTGGTTATAGGACTCCTTAAGCTTTCCAAAATGTCCAAAAACACCTTCATAGCATTAAAATTAAAGGATTGGTGCCTTTGCAAAGTTGGGAAATTTTTGGGAGGTTTATGAAGCAATTAGGGCTTTAAAACCAAATTCTTCCAAATGGGCTTGCAATTTTGTGATCCAAACTTCAACATGACATCATGCACGACCCAATCCTCATTTATTCAGATTTTTATTATTTTTTATTTTATTTATTTTGATTTTATTCATTTAAAACCATTTTAAATCAAAATAAAATATGAAAATTGAATATTTAAAAGTGATTCTTCTTCTAGAAACTCTTAATGACCATTTAAGTTGATTTGATACTATACAAATTCATGATAAGTCATTATAGCATGAAAATATTTGATTTTTTTGACTAATTTGGCAAGGAGATTTCTTCACATTCAAGGTATCCACTAAGCCCACAAATCCACCACTTTTCTGACCTAATTCCATTCTTCTATAAGTATACAAACTACACATATGCATAGGGACGAAAATTCTGCCTCAAGGATAAGTTTCATAAGTTCAAAGTTCATCAAAATTTGAAATTCGGTTTCTGACTTTTTGTGGTTTTTCAGGTGAAATAAAGACATCAATCCCTTCCTTGAGCATCCCTGATCATGTAGCAATAGCCATATGCATCTCAAACCTCAAGAATTGATGAACCCGAATCCAACTTTTCATGTTTTTGTGATTTTTTCGTTCATGATCATTTACCTGTTATTAATGGATTTTGTTTGTTTATTAGTGTTCAATGAAGGTTTGTGATAAAATATGGGTATTTTAATTGAAGAAACCATGGCCGAATCGTGTGATGCCATTTTAGGGTTCTTGACCTTCAAGTTAGGGTTTTGCGTTTAAATGAATATAAACGAATTCTAAAACCGTGGATCAATTACAAACAACCTCTGGACCTTGTTTGCACTCTTAATTTAATGAAATTGTACTGTTTTGATGATGTTTCAATTTCGTAGGTTTCCTGTATTAAGAAATTCGCAGGTAAATGTGTATGTAAAAACGCAGGAAAAATTGTAGGTACCAAGGTTGAAGACGAAGACCTTTGGCGCGCGTTCTGAAATTCAAATATTATTCTTAATATTTTATGAAATTGTTTCTGATTTATTTCACAGAAGCTTGTCTGGTCCAGTGGTAAGGATTGCGTGTATGGATTGTTTAAGGCCTTGGTTCGATTCTTGGGTGCAGCAATCTTTTTCTTATTTTTCCATTTAATCACAAGACTTAATATATTATTAGTTGTAGTGATTGTATAATCAGATGCGCCCTTCTGGCTGGATGGTAAGAGTGTTTGCTTGTGGTGTGAGGGTCTTGGGTTCGAATCCCCCTCAGGCCCTTTTTGTGCTTTTATTTTGTTTTGTTATGATTTTCAGGATTTGAAACAAAACCATATGGAGTTCCCTCCTTCTCACCTGCGCGTGCGTAGCCCAGTGGCTGGTGTTGGTCTTGAGAGTGTGAAAGCTCAGGGACTGGGTTCGAATCCCAGTCCAGGTAAGTTCTTTTTTTCATTTTTTCTTGTTTTTCTATTTAACTTGTATATATTATTGTTAAATAAATTTAAATAATAAAAATAAAATGTTTATATTATTATTTTCTTTTCTATAAATTAAAATTCATCTTTTCAAAATTAAACCTTATTAGTGAAATTATTTAATATTTATTTTTATGTATTGTTAATATTGTATAATTTTATATAATTAATTTATATTAGATAATTAATCCTAATTTATTTTTATAAACATGTAAACCCTAATATTTTCATAAACCCTAAAATATTGTTATAAAAAACCTAATTATTTTTATAAACCCTAATTATAAATATTAATTTGTTTGTTTGTTTTAATTTCATAATTTTTGTTTATATTTTTAATTAAGAAGTAAATCCTAATATATTTTTTTTCTAAATAATCAAACTCTAATTTTATTTTACATAAAATTTAATTATATTGTAACTTTTAATTTATTTATTTGTAAACTTTAATTATGTACATATTTTTATAATTTGTTTATAACTATTATTTAATATATTCTTGCATATAAATAATGTTAGATTATGTTTAAAATAATAAAAAACTCCTAATTTAATTTTGTAAATATAATTTATTTCTTATAATATATTTATTTAATCATAATTAACCATTATTTTTCATAACATAAATTTAAATCTTTATAATAATTAGTATATAATATGAATTGTTTATTTTTCTTCTTAAAAAATCTAAAGATAATTATTTTGTAAAAATTGAATTTTTAATTAATTACTCATTATTATTTTATTCTTATTTCTTACTAACCCCATTATATATATATATATATATATATATATATATATATATATATATATATATATATATATATATATATATATATATATATATATATATATATATATATATATATATATATATATATATATATATATATATTGTGACTTATTTATTTATTATTATTGTTACTAACCCAATTATTTATTATTATATATTTTGCTTATTTATTTCATTTATTTTAATTATTATTATTATGTAATTGTATCCCTTATGTAATATTTGTAGTAGTAATTTTATTATTTATTTTAAATGCTATGGTTAGTAATATAGGGAGTGCAAGATATGTTTGTATTTTAAAAAATTGAAATTAGATCATTTAATCTTAAAGATAAATATTTAAATTGGTACACTCACACACGTAAGTCGATCTTGGATCGCCATCTCACTTCTTAAGGGTTACCTCTCAAGTTGCCCAAACAAAAGGTCAAGTAGGGTGTGTAAAGCAAAGTCCCTCATCTCATATCATCTAGTCCCTTAATAGATAAAAAGATCAAGTCCCTTCGTGGTTGCCTTCGTAATGATCTTGTCCCTTTCGAATAAAGATGATAAGTCCCTTCGAATTGCTTATACACTTTACAGTTGCCTAAATAACAGATGTTCCTTCACTTGTCCCTCACACATCCAAGGTAATGACTACCTATTCCTTAATAATAGGGATAGTCTTACCATTTAAAGGATATTCAAGAACAGAAAAGACTTAACTTAGGGTAGGTTCCTCTTATGTACTTGCTCACTTTTCAAAAACATTTCAAACACTTCACATTTTTCAAGCAATTTTCAAAAAAAAGGTTTTATATATATCCGTACATGGATCATTATAAAACACTTAAGAAAATTTCTATTCACACACTTCACATTTCAAAAACATTTTAAAGTGAGCTAAGTAACTAAGAGCCCATGGATAACCATGGATGTAAAGGGTGCTAACACCTTCCCTTTACATAACCTACCCCCCGAACCCAAAAATCTTTTAAAGGTCTTTCCTGTTCTTTTATGCCTTTCCTTTGGATAAAACAAAAGTCGGTGGCGACTCTTGCTATCCGCAACATAACTAAAGTCAGTTCTCCCACCGTGTTACAGAACTGGCGACTCTGCTGGGGATTTAATAAAAGAGGGGTACCCTTAGGAATTAGATCACTTTAACTTATTTGCTTTGTTTGCTTTACTTATCTGTTGGGATGTTCTTATGTGTGAAAGATCCTAACCCGAATCTAATGTACCTTAGGTAAATGGCAATAGACCAAGGAAACTGTACGGCGTATACCGATATGGTTGATCTGGTGGCCATAGTTAGTGTGACTTCTTGGTTGGTGCTTATGTTCCTTAAGTCAAGTTGAGGATAATATGAGGCTGCCATATGTTGTCAATGCACTAACTAACTTTTAGAACCCTAGTTATCCCATCTTGGCCTTTAGAAAAGTAGTGAGATAACCGGCTTTGGTGCAGACTAAAGTTGGTTGATACTCGATGCTACACTCATTGAGATTCTAAACTTGGAGGGTTTTGGTTGGCAAGTAAGTTGCCTACTGAACAACCACCCTTGGGAAGAATCAATGATATTGAGATCCCTTAGAACCTGGTTACTTTGTAGGACAGGATGAACCCACTAAACTTCAGGGGAGGGTACTTACCTTTAAACCTCATGCAAGCCTTTAAACCTAGGGCTATTGTGTGACTTGTTTGTGTGTGCCACATGTTTGTGATTGAGCATAACATCATAGCATTATCATGCATCATAAGCATAACATTTCCACTAACCATTTCAAGGACCAAAGAATTTATCTTTGTTCTTTGTTGCAGGTCATGGCTTCTGCTCGTAGAAACACTATCAGGATCAACTTTGTAGGCGTACCTCCTAAGCTTAAAGAGTTGGTTTCTCAAGTGTCTGAAAACTCCCAGTTTATCAAAAGACATGGTTACTTATTGGATCTAGTTACTTCAGGGTTCAATGAAGACATGATGAGTGTTCTGTTTCAGTTCTTTGATCCTAAGCACCATTGCTTCACATTCCCCGACTATCAGCTGGTTCCTACAATGGAAGAGTTCTCTAAACTTCTGGGTATACCTGTACTTGATCAGAAACCATTCACAGGTTTGGAAAAAGAGCCTAAACCTAAGGTTATTGCTGCAGCTCTACATCTGAAGAAGTCTGACATTGTTCTAGAAACGAGAAGCGGAGTTAAGGGTATTCTTGCTAAGGTATTAATGGATAAGGCTCAAGTGTTCTTGAAAGCTATGAGCTACGATGCTTTTGAGGAGATCTTAGCCTTGTTGATTTATGGCTTAGTATTGTTCCCCAATCCTGATCAGTTCATAGACGTTCATGCCATCAATATATTCCTAAGTCACAATCCAGCGCCTACATTGCTTGGAGACATTCTGCACTCTCTTCATACTCGTACTACAAAGGCACGAGGAACTCTGATGTGTTGCATACCTTTGCTATCTAGGTGGTTTATTTCTCACCTTCCTCGCTCAGTAATGAAGAATGAACAAGGGTTCAGGTGGTCCAAGAGGATTATGTCACTCTCTCATTCAGATATCCATTGGTGCTCCAGATCTATGGAGAATGTTACTATCATTGACCATTGCGGGGAGTTTCCAAATGTGCCACTTCTAGGCATAAGAGGAGGCATCACTTACAACCCTTCTTTAGCTTTACGACAGTTTGGTTACGCTCGGAGTGATGATCCTCATGACATGTTGATTCAGGGTATTGTGTTCGACTACGACAACGATCTCCAAGGTTACCGTCAAAGGTTCATACGAGCATGGGGAAAAGTGAACAAGGTTGACAGCAAGACTCTAGAGCCCAAGTACACTATTCCTATGGAAGCTTACCTCAAATGGGTGCGATCTCGTGCTCAGACTCTCATGATGCCATATCCTGCCATCCTGCCAGTTACTATGGAGCCTGTTGCTGAAGGAGATACTTCTTATACCATCCTTCACCCAGACATGCCCACTGACATGGAAGACTTACAGAGATCCTGGATCCAGTTGAAGGAACAAAGAGATACTTTCGAGGCTCATTACAAAGCAAGTCAAAAAAGAATCCTGGAGTTAACAAAGCAACTTCACGAGGAGCGGAATCTCAACTCATACCTCAACACAAAGAGGAAACGTCCATGGGAGACTTAAAACCCCATCTTTTGTATTTATTTCATTTTATTGTAATCCCAAGGGGCAAACAAATTTATAACTAATAAAAGTTTACTTTCTTGATTGTTTAAGCAAATTTAAATCCTGCGGTCCTTGAAAACATTGCATATGCATCTATACATCATATCATTGCATCACAGGTTTCTTGTGCACAGGTTTCTTATCTTCTTGCTGTTTATTTCAGCAATGGCTCTTGAACAAACAGTTAAAGATCTCCAGGCTCAGAATGCACAATTCCAAGAGTTGATTCTGAACTTGTCCAAGGGACAAGGTGAGTTGAAGACACTGCTGGCTAAGAAGAAGAATCCTGAGGACAACAAGGATGCTTATCTGAAACAATTACAAGCTGAGATGGCAGAAACGAGGATCGAGATGAATGACCAGGTGGTTCTTATTCAAAGTTTAGCCCAGGGTAGCAAGAAAGGAAGCCTACCTATTCCTGTTGAGATATGGGGCACCTTGGGACATCCAAGTGGTAAATTTGATTTCATGGTGAAGTATACTGCTCCTCAAAGTTCACAGATTGCAATTGAAGACATTCAGCCAACTGGATGGGACAACATTTGAATTTTCATTTGTAATTTCTTTTATTTGTTTAAACACTTACTATTATGTTAAACTCTTGTTTTCATTAATGCATTGCATATGTTTGTCTTGAATTAATCCATTCGTTTCACTATATTTTGAATTATGATTCATATTTCTATTTTGTGATATTTAACTCCTGATAAAGCTATAAGCCTGTAGAGGGAAGATGACGAAAACAATACCATAATATTAGGCAGTATGCTTTTGAACAGACTATGCTGACGATGTACAGGCATTGTTTCAATTCCTAAACAGTGGAGATATAAGGAAGTTAATCCCTAGTCAACCCTTTTGAGCCTATGAAGTAGGAGTCTTCATTCTCGCACAAATTAAAACCCTTATTCATAACCCGGGGCAGGGTAGTTACTCGGTTAACTCAAATATGACAATTATTTGTGTTGTACACAACTAATGATGGTTCTCTGTAATCATTAAACATGACAGTCAATATCCAGCAAAAGAACAATTCACTAAGTCAAAACCTATGAAGGAGACTTAGTAAAAAAAAATTAGGACATCCTGCTGACTGTAACCTTGAAATAAACAGTTCAGGCAAAAAGAAGGCATAACAAAGTTAAAAGAAAAAAAGAGGTCACTATGAATCCTCAACAAGGAAAGATGACTGAATGTTCAAATAAATTTTCAGTTTCTGAACCATTACAAATGTCAGTGTTACAATTCCAAACTCATTTGAGCCTCAATTCATAAGTTAACCGAGCATAAGACTGAAGAACATCACGAAGAATGGGTTGGGTACAAATAAATTTGAGCCTTTATCCTTTGTTTCTTAAACCGTGAACCAGGCCACGTTATAACCCCTTAAAAGTCCTAACTGAAACATGGTTAGTTTGAAAGCATATTGCCACAAAAAGTTATCCTGACTCCTTTAAGGCTTATTATAAAACTTGAGTTAATATCACAATTTTCACAAAAATTGTTTTTCTAAAAAAAAATCTTTTTCAAAACTTCAAGACAAACATAAGCATTGCATTTTTGAATATATTTGTTTGCATATACTTGAGTGTTTGATAAACAGAGAAACTTACAGGATGAATGTTCAAAGTCCTTCTGATAAACAAGATGGCTTCCTGGATCAAAGTCCATGTATACAAAGGGGCATAGTCATAATCTCCCAATCAAGGGGGCAGGCCATGATACTGCCTAACTCATTTGGGGCAATCAGGACAGGATTCAACTATGTAGACAGGGGAAGATCTCCTCATATCTATCTAAGTTACCAAGGGTAACATTACAAAGTTCATAATGCCAGGGGCATACCAAGTTACTGTTCAATTCATTCGGGGCAATCAGGTCCAGATTCAACAGTGCTTAATAGCCAGGGGCAGCTTTCCTCATATATTTGAATTACCAAGGGTAACATTGCAAAGTTCATGATGTCAAGGGCATATTATGGTGCGGCATTCTGCTTATTTCTCTTGAGGTAACTACATTCAGGTACTTCCACTATGGGACAATTCATCCTCAACCAAGGGGCAATGCTTTCTTTTCAAATCTAATATCCAGAGCGTATATGGTCCATCAAAATTTGAAGACACGTTCCTCTCATTATATTACCTGGATATTGGATTCTCAGCAGAAGCCATTGTGGAAATTAATTGTTTACGCCGGTAATATCAGATGGTGTCAGTATCATGTCTTCAGATCCAGCTATGAGGATTTCCTGGAAGGTATTCAGGAAAGCTAAGAATCTCAAGAGCTCTAAACCCAATTGGTTATACACTCTCAAGGTTGAAACGATTTTGTTTTCGAGTTCAGCTTTACTTTTCCCTCTTTATTCAAGTAGGAAATGCTTGTTGAATCCAGATTTACTTTTACCCTATTTACATAAGCGAAAACGTCCATTGGTTGTGTTTGAATGTATGTATGCTTTTGAATATGATTGATGTTTACCAGAAATGCATGAAAATGCAGTAATAGTATTTACTAAGGACGAACGAGGGAAGGAATTCAACGAAGTTTCGCCAGTTCATCCCCACTAGACAGCTACAAGTTCCCCAGTAGGGCAAATCCATCTTCATAAATACTTCGAGTCACATCTCCCCTGGAATTTATATCCATCTCTTTTATCCTCATACGGATAGTCGGGAATTTATTCTTCCAATAGGAGTACGACGAACGAAGACGGAAGGTTATGTATACCTTACTATTAAACGAAGACGGGAGGTTATGTATACCTTACTATCGAAAGAAGACGGGAGGTTATGAGTACTATATTATCAAACGAGACGGGAACGAGTTCCTCATATTCAGCTACAAATCGGGATTTATTTTCCCTGGCCAGCAGTTGTTATACGAAGATATTCAGGCGCTTCAGGCTGCATGATTCATACATACATCATTTACATCATACCATAACATACATATCCATAATTACATAATACATTACTTAAGTGCATCATATTATACATGCATACATAATGCATAAACTAATATTATCTTGCAGAATGTTATATACATCATGATATTTGTATCAAACTAATCTTGTTTTTCAGATTAACTCTTCAGCAGACAAACTTCATCAACAACTTGTTACCTTGGGCCGTTGTTTATCTTCCCAAAGGTTATCTCCTTACCTCAGGACGTTGTTTATCCTCCTGAAAGCTATCATAACCTTGGGCCGTTGTTTATCTTCCCAAAGGTTATCTCATTACCTCAGGACGTTGTTTATCCTCTTGAAAGCTATCATGACCTTGGGCCGTTGTTTATCTTCCCAAAGGTTACCTCATTATCTTGGGACGTCGTTTATCTTCCCGAAGGCTATCTTGAGACGTCGTTTATCTTCTCAAAAGCCATATCATGACTTTGGGCCGTTGTTTATCTTCCCAAAAGTTATCATTATACCTCAGGACGTTGTTTATCCTCCTGAAAGCTATCATTACTTTGGGCCGTTGTTTATCTTCCCAAAAGTTATACTTATACCTCGGGACGTTGTTTATCCTCCTGAAAGCTATCATAACTTTGGGCCGTTGTTTATCTTCCCAAAAGTTATACTTATACCTCAGGACGTTGTTTATCCTCCTGAAAGCTATCATGACTTTGGGCCGTTGTTTATCTTCCCAAAAGTTATACTTATACCTCGGGACGTTGTTTATCCTCCTGAAAGCTATCATGACTTTGGGTCGTTGTTTATCTTCCCAAAAGTTATACCCTTACCTTGGGCCGTTGTTTATCTTCCCAAAGGTTATCTCATTATCTTGGGACGTCGTTTATCTTCCCGAGGGCTATCTTGAGACGTTGTTTATCTTCTCAAAAGGCCGTATTGTTACCTTGGGCCGTTGTTTATCTTCCCAAAGGTAATGTTGGGACGTTGTTTATCTTCCCAAAAGTTATACTTATACCTCGGGACGTTGTTTATCCTCCTGAAAGCTATCATGACTTTGGTTCGTTGTTTATCTTCCCAAAAGTTATACCCTTACCTTGGGCCGTTGTTTATCTTCCCAAAGGTTATCTCATTATCTTGGGACGTCGTTTATCTTCCCGAGGGCTATCTTGAGACGTTGTTTATCTTCTCAAAAGGCCGTATTGTTACCTTGGGCCGTTGTTTATCTTCCCAAAGGTAATGTTGGGACGTTGTTTATCTTCCCAAAAGCTATATCTTCATACTTTGGACTACCTTATTCTCCAAGAAGCATATTTGAAGAACTTCTCTTCCAAGTGGCATCTTCAAGCCCACTCAAGCATATACATCTAATCATCAGTATTACTCTACGCACTGGTGAGTGCAAATTTTTGGGCTTTTGTGTTCAATCCCCTTCAACCTTCCAGGTCACGACTGACACATATACCAATCTAACCCCTCAGGTTTTAGAAAATTGAACAGGGGCAGCTGTTGCACCCCAAAATTTGCCCTCACAAGACAAGACTTTGTGTGCTAAGAGGTTCACAAGGTTCACAAGACATCTTATGAGGTTCACAAGACATATTATGAGGCTCACAAGGTTCACAAGACCTCTCATGAGGTTCATGAGGTTCACAAAATTCACAATTAGTCAGAAAGTTTGACAATCCCCTCAGACAATGCATCCTCCTAAGCAATGCATCCTAAACTAGGGTTTTGACTTTAATCAGGCTAAATAGACTTCCAAGACTTCAAGTGAGCTTCATAACATCTTATATGTGTTTAAGAATCCCCATGACAAGTTTCAAGACTTTTCCCAAAGGTTTCCTCTGTCAGATGATCAGATAAGTTAAAATCAGTCAAAGTAGTTAAAAAGTCAAACTGAGGTCAACTGTGGTCAAACCAAAGTCAAACTTCATGATTTTTTGCCAACATCAAGTATATGAAGTAAAATTCATCATTTGATCAATGGTTGATCATGATTCATCAAGGAGATTTCAGATCATCAAGAATCAGGAGTTTCTAAATTAGGGTTTCCTCAGGAAAAGTCAACTGAACTTTGACCAGCCATAACTTTCACATGCTTCATCAAATTTTTCCCATCCAAAGCTTATTTTGAAGGAAATTGAATTCTATACAACTTTGTGTCTCACAAGCCAAGCCCAAAAATACTTCATTTGGAAGGTATGAGCTAAGACATTATAGGTCCTTTTAAAAGTCAACAAAAAGTCAACAACTTCAAAAGAGCATAACTTGAGAATGGTAAAAGGTATGGACATGAAACCAATGGGGTTGGTTATAGGACTCCTTAAGCTTTACAAAATGTCCAAAAACACCTTCATAGCATTAAAATTGAAGGATTGGTGCCTTTGCAAAGTTGGGAAATTTTTGGGAGGTTTATGAAGCAATTAGGGCTTTAAAACCAAATTCTTCCAAATGGGCTTGCAATTTTGTGATCCAAACTTCAACATGACATCATGCACGACCCAATCCTCATTTATTCAGATTTTTATTATTTTTTATTTTATTTATTTTGATTTTATTCATTTAAAACCATTTTAAATCAAAATAAAATATGAAAATTGAATATTTAAAAGTGATTCTTCTTCTAGAAACTCTTAATGACCATTTAAGTTGATTTGATACTATACAAATTCGTGCTAAGGCATTATAGCATGAAAATATTTGATTTTTTGACTAATTTGGCAAGGAGATTTCTTCACACTCAAGGTATCCACTAAGCCCACAAATCCACCACTTTTCTGACCTAATTCCATTCTTCTATAAGTATACAAACTACACAAATGCATAGGGACGAAAATTATGCCTCAAGGATAAGTTTCATAAGTTCAAAGTTCATCAAAATTTGAAATTCGGTTTCTGACTTTTTGTGGTTTTTCAGGTGAAATAAAGACATCAATCCCTTCCTTGAGCATCCCTGATCATGTAGCAATAGCCATATGCATCTCAAACCTCAAGAATTGATGAACCCGAATCCAACTTTTCATGTTTTTGTGATTTTTTCGTTCATGATCATTTACCTGTTATTAATGGATTTTGTTTGTTTATTAGTGTTCAATGAAGGTTTGTGATAAAATCTGGGTATTTTAATTGAAGAAACCATGGCCGAATCGTGTGATGCCATTTTAGGGTTCTTGACCTTCAAGTTAGGGTTTTGCGTTTAAATGAATATAAACGAATTCTAAAACCGTGGATCAATTACAAACAACCTATGGACCTTGTTTGCACTCTTAATTTAATGAAATTGTACTATTTTGATGATGTTTCAATTTCGTAGGTTTCCTGTATTAAGAAATTCGCAGGTAAATGTGTATGTAAAAACGCAGGAAAAATTGTAGGTACCAAGGTTGAAGACGAAGACCTTTGGCGCGCGTTCTGAAATTCAAATATTATTCTTAATATTTTATGAAATTGTTTCTGATTTATTTCACAGAAGCTTGTCTGGTCCAGTGGTAAGGATTGCGTGTATGGATTGTTTAAGGCCTTGGTTCGATTCTTGGGTGCAGCAATCTTTTTCTTATTTTTCCATTTAATCACAAGACTTAATATATTATTAGTTGTAGTGATTGTATAATCAGATGCGCCCTTCTGGCTGGATGGTAAGAGTGTTTGCTTGTGGTGTGAGGGTCCTGGGTTCGAATCCCCCCCAGGCCCTTTTTGTGCTTTTATTTTGTTTTGTTATGATTTTCAGGATTTGAAACAAAACCATATGGAGTTCCCTCCTTCTCACCTGCGCGTGCGTAGCCCAGTGGCTGGTGTGTTGGTCTTGAGAGTGTGAAAGCTCAGGGACTGGGTTCGAATCCCAGTCCAGGTAAGTTCTTTTTTTCATTTTTTCTTGTTTTTCTATTTAACTTGTTTATATTATTGTTAAATAAATTTAAATAATAAAAATAAAATGTTTATATTATTATTTTCTTTTCTATAAATTAAAATTCATCTTTTCAAAATTAAACCTTATTAGTGAAATTATTTAATATTTATTTTTATGTATTGTTAATATTGTATAATTTTGTATAATTAATTTATATTAGATAATTAATCCTAATTTATTTTTATAAACATGTAAACCCTAATATTTTCATAAACCCTAAAATATTTTTATAAAAAACCTAATTATTTTTATAAACCCTAATTATAAATATTAATTTGTTTGTTTGTTTTAATTTCATAATTTTTGTTTATATTTTTAATTAAGAAGTAAATCCTAATATATTTTTTTTCTAAATAATCAAACCCTAATTTTCTTTTACATAAAATTTAATTATATTGTAACTTTTAATTTATTTATTTGTAAACTTTAATTATGTACATATTTTTATAATTTGTTTATAACTATTATTTAATATATTATTGCATATAAATAATGTTAGATTATGCTTAAAATAATAAAAAACTCCTAATTTAATTTTGTAAATATAATTTATTTCTTATAATATATTTATTTAATCATAATTAACCATTATTTTTAATAACATAAATTTAAATCTTTATAATAATTAGTATATAATATGAATTGTTTATTTTTCTTCTTAAAAAATCTAAAGATAATTATTTTGTAAAAATTGAACTTTTAATTAATTACTCATTATTATTTTATTCTTATTTATTACTAACCCCATTTATATATATATTGTGATTTTTTTTTATTATTATTGTTACTAACCCAATTATTTATTATTATATTTTTTGCTTATTTATTTCATTTATTTTAATTATTATTATTATGTAATTGTATCCCTTATGTAATATTTGTAGTAGTAATTTTATTATTTATTTTAAATGCTATGGTTAGTAATATAGGGAGTGCAAGATATGTTTGTATTTAAAAAAATTGAAATTAGATTATTTAATCTTAAAGATAAATATTTAAATTGGTACACTCACACACGTAAGTCGATCTTGGATCGCCATCTCACTTCTTAAGGGTTACCTCTCAAGTTGCCTAAACAAAAGGTCAAGTAGGGTGTGTAAAGCAAAGTCCCTCATCTCATATCATCTAGTCTCTTAATAGATAAAAAGATCAAGTCCCTTCGTGGTTGCCTTCGTAATGATCTTGTCCCTTTCGAATAAAGATGATAAGTCCCTTTGAATTGCTTATACACTTTACAGTTGCCTAAATAACAGATGTCCCTTCACTTGTCCCTCACACATCCAAGGTAATGACTACCTATTCCTTAATAATAGGGATAGTCTTACCATTTAAAGGATATTCAAGAACAGAAAAGACTTAACTTAGGGTAGGTTCCTCTTATGTACTTGCTCACTTTTCAAAAACATTTCAAACACTTCACATTTTTCAAGCAATTTTCAAAACAAAGGTTTTATATATATCCGTACATGGATCATTATAAAACACTTAAGAAAATTTCTATTCACACACTTCACATTTCAAAAACATTTTAAAGTGAGCTAAGTAACTAAAAGCCCATGGATAACCATGGATGTAAAGGGTGCTAACACCTTCCCTTTACATAACCTACCCCCCGAACCCAAAAATATTTTAAAGGTCTTTCCTGTTCTTTTATGCCTTTCCTTTGGATAAAATAAAAGTCGATGGCGACTCTTGCTATCCGCAACATAACTAAAGTCAGTTCTCCCACCGTGTTACATGGTGGCAAAGCAAGGGTGACATATTATGATAAAGCTGAATACTTTGATTGCTAGTATTTTTAAAGCAAAGTACTTCCATACATCTTCCTTTTTTTATGTTAATATTGGGAATAATCTTAGTTTTGTATGGAGGAGATTGTGGAAATCCCATAGTGTTTTTGATCTTGGATGTAGATGGAGGATTGGTCATGATAGTAGAATCAAGGTTATGCATGATCCTTGGTTGAGAGGTACTGGTAAGGGGTGGGTGAGTGCTCAACAAAATATGGATGCGTACAATGTAACGCCCTGATTTCGTAATTTTGATTATTTAATTAATTATTACGATAATTTGGTAATTTTTGGTGTATTTGTTGTGGTGTTGAGATTATTTTATTTAATGGTAATATTGAATAATGTAAGCTATGTTATTTAAATATTATTATTTAATTAAAATAAAGAAAATTAGAAGTATGAGGGGGTATAATGGTCTTTTGGTGGAAAGTTAGTAAGAGTAGAATGAGGAAAACATATTTGGGGTCCTAGGGGTAAGATTGACAAAAAGGAAGTTATGTTTGGGAATACGACCAGTTTTTCATCTATCGCTTTTGAGAAAGAGGAGAGAAGAGGTCTGAAGAACGAAAAGGAGAAGCTAAAGTTTGAACAATTTCCCAGAGATTTTGAGGAAAGATCGTAGAAAAGCTTTACTCTAAGGTATGAGGAGTATAACTTTTCAATGTTCTTGATGTAGAGTTTAGGTAAAGGAGTAATTGGGGTTTTAGAGAAAACCTAGGATTTGATGAATACAATTGAGGAATTAGTGATGAATTGTGATGCATTGAATGTTGTAAATGATGTATGTGTGTTAGCTATATGTTCTATTATTGAATTGGTGATTAAAATGATGAAAAATTGTAACTTTAGGGTGAAATATCGTAGCAGAGTTTGTTGTCATTGCATAATTGGATTTCTGAAATTCGCCTAGCTTACTTAGCGAGCAGATTCTCGCTTAGTGAGCAGTGAAAATTGGAATTTTTCCCCAACCCGAGAGGAGCCCGCTTAGCGAGCCCTGGAAGTGAAAAAGTAGTGATTTGATTTAAAAAAAACTGTCTAATGAGGTGTAGATAGGATGTATTGATGTTGTGATATATTATACTTGTTTCCATGATTTCTGTGATGTTTTTTAGCGATTATTTTATGATAGAAATAAGGATAAGATGTAGGTTATTATATGATGCTTATTAACATGAATGCCAATGCAAATGTTTAATTATGTTGAATATGTTGAATTGTTGTATTGTTACATTCATGGCATACTGTTGTACCCCAAAATTTTCCCTCCCACAATTAAATCAAGGTGTCCCTAGAGTTCTCTCCAGGTTCACAAGGTTTACAATTGGTAAGAAAGTTTGAAAGTTATCTTAGACAAAACATCCTCCTGAACAATGGCTCCAAAACTAGGGTTTTGAGTTTCTCTAAGCTAAATGGACTTCCAAGGCCTCAAGTGAGCTTTATAACATCTCACATGTCTTCAAGAATCCCCATATCAAGTTTCAGGGCCATCCCAGTAAGTTTGACCAGTCAGATGATCAGATGTTCAAAAATAAGTCAAGTTGATTAAAAAGTCAAACTGAGGTCAACTGTGGTCAAATTAAAGTCAAACTTCAATATTTTTTTGCCAACATCAAGTTTATGAAGTAAAATTCATCATTTGATCAAGGGTTGATCATGATTCATCAAGTAGATCTCAGATCATCAAGAATCAGGAAGTTTCTAAATTAGGGTTTCCTAGGAAAAGTCAATTGAACTTTGACTAGCCATAACTTTCACATGCTTCATCAAAAATTTCTCATACAAAGTTCATTTTGAAGGAAATTTAATTCTATACAACTTTGTGTCTCACAAGCCAAGCCTAAAAATGCTTCATTTGGAAGGTATGAGCTAAAACATTACAGGTCATTTCAAAAGTTAACAAAACGTCAACTTTTTCCAAAGAGCATAATTTGAAAATGGTAAAAGATATGGACATGAGACAAAAGAGGTTTGTTAAAGGACTCTTTATGCTTTCCAAAATGTCCAAGAACACCTTCATAGCCTTAAAATTGAGGGAGTTATGCCTTGGCAAAGTTGGGAAATTTTTTAGGGGTGCATGAAGCAAATGAGGTCTTAAATCCAATTTTTTCCAAATGGGCTTGTAATTTTGCAATCCAATCTTCATGATAACATCAAGCACGACCCAATACCAAATATTTCTGATTCTTATAATTTATTTACTATTTATTTGGATTTTATTCATTAAAATTCAATTTAAATTAAAATAAAATATGAAAATTCAAATATTTGATTTGATTCTTCTTCTAGAAACTCTTAAAGACCATTCAAGTTGATTTGATCTCATCCAAATTCGTGCAAAGGCTATTTGGTATGATTTTATTTGATTTTTGGACTAATAATGGTTGACTCTTTCTTCATGACCAAGTTATCTAAAAGCCCACAAAACCATCTGATTTTTTGACCTAATCTCACTCTTTGATAAGTATACAAGTCAACCAATACATAGTAGACGAATTTGCTGCAGCCAAGAACAAGAACAACCTTCAAAATTTGCAAGAAAAAGTGATATTCGGATTCAAAGATTTAGCCACTTTCAAGACTAAATAAAGGTTGCAAATTGTTCTTGGGGAATCATACAATGTATTTGGAGCACAAGAACATCTATTCATGCATCAAATCGCATAAACCGAACTTGCATATTCTTGAATTTTTAATTTTTTGATTTCTTACATTTACGCATTGTTAATGAATTTTGATTTCATATTGTTGTTTGTGATGATGTTTAGACAGTTTCTGCACAATATCTTGAAGTTTCATGGTCGGAATCGTCAAATGCCATTATTAGGGTTCTTGGACCAAAATTGGGGTTCTTTGATTTACTTAATATAAATGTTGTTTGTTGATGAATTTGAACCTTACAGGTTATGGGCAACCAAATAGCATGATCAATTTGATATAATCGTGCTTGTTTCATGATGTATATGAAATATAGGTTTTCCTACAAACAAAAAATTGTAGGTAATATCACAACAAAATTCGCTGCAAATTCTGCAGGTACAAGGAAGAAGATGAAATGCATATGGCGCCAAAGCAAGAAATTCAAATTCTATCTTTTTATTTAATCTATTTATTTTATAATATTATCACAAACGTGTGCTTGTCTCAGTGGTGAAAGAGTCTCTTATATAAGTTGAAGGCACGGGTTCGATCCTTGGTGAGCTCCATCTTTTTATTATTTTTTCAGCATATTCCATATGTTTAATATATTATAATTTGTTGCTATTATGTTAACAAACGCGCCCCATGTGGCTTGATGGTTAGAGGATTGGTTTGGCATACGTGAGGTTGGGGGATCAAATCCTAGCTGCAACAATTTTTTTTAATTCATTGGAATTTTAACAAACTTAAAATATAATGGATGGATGCTGGATATAGGACACCAACGCACATGCAGCCCAGTTGGTCATTCCAGGTTAGAGACCTGAGTTCAAATCCCACGTCCTTATTTTTTTGAGAAATTTTCCTTTATTTTCATGTTTTATAAGTTTTCTTTTAATTAATTAATATAACCAAAATCTTTTCTAAATAAATAACCAAATATTTATTTTATTATCTAATTAAAATTAACCTAATCAAAATCTATTTTAATAAAAAGTTTATTTAGCTAATTAATTTTTTATATGTACACTTAGGATATTTTCTTAAGTAATTAATAATAACTTTTATTTTGTCTAGATTTTAATTAATTTGTTTTTTTTAAATCAATTAATTTGTAAGTCTTTAATTTGTAACTTTATATTTTATACATATTAAATTAATACTTTTTTCCAAAACATTTCTTAATAACATTTTGTTAATAATATTTTGTATATTAATAGTATTATTTTCTTAATTGTATTATAATAGTAATACTCATATTTTGTAAATAAATATTAATTATTTTTATAACTTTATTTTTTTTATTACTTACTTATAATAATAAATTTTTATATATTTTGTAAATAATAAAAAGAAACTTAATTAATAATTTTATTAAAAATTCTAATGTTGTACATAATTCGTTATTTTTATAAATTAATTAATGTAAATAATTAAAATTAATTAAAGTTGTATTTTCGTAATAATCTTTAATTGTTTATTCTTTTTCTTCTAAATCTAATTTCTTTTTTTACTAATTCTAATAACTTCTGTTCTGACCCGGCCCAATTCTTCCCATTGGGCCAAAAAGACTGATCCAATGACCCTACTCGACGTCGAGCACAATCATGAAAAGTGGTCCTCAGTCGACCACCAATAATCCGGTCACAATAAGACCCTCTAACGGCTAGCATTGACCGTTTCCTATCTTCACGGATCCCTCGATCCACGCCTCACAAAACGAACCAATAATCTTCCAGCTGGTCCCTTATATAAACTCTCTCATTTGAGAGGGTCAGGTATTCAATTCTCTAACCCTGATACTTGTACTTGCTCACTCTTGCTCGGTTACTTACTTTAGCATCGGAGTGCCTTGCAGGTACAACCCCTTTTTCTCCTCGACGACCATATCCGTCCGATCTCGAGACCAGCCGCATCGGATCCTGATCTCCAGGTACGATCAGGTGGCGCCGTCTGTGGGAAAGCGATTTCCCCGTTCTTCTTTCAAGATCCTCAAAGAACCAAAGTTTTAACAAGATCCATGGCTGCTCGGGACAACCAGGAAAATCGATCGAATGATGGTATGATTCTCACACAATATGAGAGCAACGTCCAACCTCCTCTACATGATGAAACGGTGCAAGACCGTCCAAAAGGGAAGACGACATCACCTTCACCCGAACGCGACCAACCTTTTGAAAGTCGCCCAGAAACCCTTTTTCCTTCAACTCCTTCAGGGTCAGATTTTGCCGCATTGGCCGAAATCCTAAATCAAACGAACTTGCTGCTCCTCACTCATGGCGAAAAGATCGCTCGACTTGAAGATAATTCTCGTCGACCTCATTCTCCCGAGAGACTCCAAAGGGAGCATTCTCCGTCTCCTACAAAGAAGAAGAGGAGAGGGCATACTGACGAATCAACAGGCAACAAACGTTTTCGTCAATCTCCCCCACGACCCTCTCCTAAAAGAAAATCAAGAAGGAGCAGGTCAAGATCCGCCTCCCCTCGAAGAACAAAGAAGCATGATCACAGATCCTCATCGCTTATTTCCAGTGACGACGAGGACGCTCGGGGTCCCCTGTCATCTGAGATTATGGCGGCCATGCTCCCAAGAGGCTTGGAGAAACCCCTTCCGTTAGGCTCATACGATGGGACCACCGACCCAGACGAGCACATCGAGAACATCGATGCCTTGCTCGATTATCGAGGCGTACGAGGGGCAATTAAATGTCGACTCTTTCCCACGACGCTGAGAAAAGGGGCAATGACATGGTATAAAAGCCTTGAGGCTGAATCCATCACATCGTGGAAACAACTTGGTCGCACGTTCTCCAGGCACTTTACCGCATCCAGACGACACCCCAAGACAGAAGCTTCGCTCGAAGCAATAATCCAGGGGAGGGACGAGCCTTTACGAACTTACATCGAAAGGTTCAATAAAGAGGCGGTCCAAGTATCCACGACCGACGACATGAAAAAATACTTGCTGGAACGAGGGCTGCGTCCCTCGACCGATTTCCATCGGGCGGTCGGCATTGAAACCCCGGCCACCCTCGACGCGTTCTTTCTAAAAGCCCAAGCTTACATCCAATATGAAGAGAAGCAGGCGGCCAGTTCAGTAAGAGATGCTCGACGCCGTGAAGACACCAAACCACACTGAGTTGATGAACCCTCGACATCTCGTCGGGGAGGAGACAAAAGAAAGGATGATCGCTCCCGTGAACCACGGGAGCACCGAGGACCTATTGGTCGGTTCCACGAATACACGCCTATCCTAGCCTCCAGGGAGAAAATTTTGTCCGAGTGCGCCAATTCGGAATTCAAACAGGCAGGAGTACGCTTTCCAAGGCAACAACCTAGCAAGCCCGGCACGGATAAAACAAAATACTGCAGATTCCACAAGAGTCACGGGCACAACACAGAGGATTGCATCCACCTCAAGGACGCGATCGAAATCCTCATCAAAGATGGGCACCTGAAGCAGTTCACCAAGTCCAGGGACAACCCTCGACAGGATACACAAGAGACCCAGAAAGTCGAGGAAGCCGTACCCATCCCTGCAGATGCTAACATGCAGGTCGCCCTGAGCATTTATCGCCCGGAGGATTTCTTTCTACCAGATCACACCAAGAGTCCGGGGTACCTCTCCTCCCATAGTCCGTGGGAAGCTTTTCCTTCGGCAATGGTCATCTCAGGAGGAGGTTTCAACAAAATCACGGTCGGTTCCGTGAAAAGAAAATTCGACCAGTTAATCGCCAAGGGGCCCGCGCAAAACGCCACCCTGGATCCACCGAGGGAGGGTTCCATACCCCTCGCATTCTATCGGGAAGAACTCCTAGGAGGAGCACCTAATGCTAGCATCCCTTTACTCATCCGAGCGCGCATGGCGAACTTCGACGTAAGGAGGATATTAGTGGACCAAGGTAGTTCATGCGACATCATGTACTCCCAACTGTTTTCAACACTTCAAATGAACGAAACACATCTAACTCCGTACGTCGGATCGGACCTGCAAGGCTTCAACGGAGCAGTATCCCGACCATGGGGTTATGTCGACCTATTTGTCACTTTCGGGGCGGGCGAGACAGCCAGGACAGTTAGGGTCCAGTTCCTAGTTGTGGATTTCCCGTCGCTGTACCAATGCATACTAGGACGACCAACTTTGGCCGAGTTAATCGCTGTGCCGTCCACCGTCCACCTGAAGATAAAGTACTACACTACTTCAGGAAGAGTCGCCACACTGCACGGAGACGTCGACGCTGCTCGCAGATGTTTCGAAGCAGCATCAAAAGGCCTCAGCTCGATATCATACCAACCAAGTCCCCCGACATTGGATTCTCCGGATGTGCCCAAGGCTTTCCCTCAGGTAGATTCAATCGACCTAGACTGCAGGTTTTCAGATGGTAGCGAGAGCGTCCAGAGACCAGCAGAATCCTTATCCCGACCAATACCAGACGGAGATTTCGAACTAATCCCTTTGGGGGAGGACCCAACCTGGTGTGTTAAAATCGGGGCACATATGCCCGAATTAGTGAAGCGACAATTGGAAGTTTGCCTTAGAGGGAACGCAAACTTATTTGCCTGGAGCGCCGCAGAAATGCCAGGGCTCGACCCCGAAACAGCTTGTCACCACCTCTCTATCGACCCAACACATAAAGCGGTCGCTCAACGCAGGAGAAAGCAATCGACCGAGAAGACCGAAGCTGCCGAATCTGCTGTTAAAGACCTCCTAGAGGCTAAATTTGTAACCGAGGCCAGGTATACGACCTGGCTCTCAAATGTTGTACTTGTGAAAAAATCTAGTGGAAAATGGAGAATGTGCGTTGATTATACCGATCTCAATCGGGCATGCCCGAAAGATGCATACCCTTTGCCTAACATCGATAAGTTGGTCGACAATTCGTCTGGATACAAGTTATTATCCATCATGGATGCATATTCGGGGTACAATCAAATACCCATGGCCATGTCTGACAAAAAATACACGGCCTTCATGACCGAATCGGGCAATTACTTTTACAACGTTATGCCCTTCGGTCTAAAAAACGCGGGAGCAACATATCAGTGCATGATGAATAAGGTTTTCCGAGCCGAAATCGGAGACATGCTCGAAGTATACATGGACGACATGATCGTCAAATCTCAACAAGAAACGGACCATGCGCCCCATTTGCGAAAAGTGTTCGACCAGGCACGGAAGTGCAAAATGCGCTTCAACCCTGAAAAATGCATCTTTGGTGTCCGAGCGGGGAAATTCCTCGGATTCTATCTGACTAAACGAGGAATCAAGGCAAACCCCGATAGGTGTCGGGCATTCGCGGAGTTCCTAACTCCCACTTCTAAAAAATCCATACAATCACTAAACGGGGTCATTACCTCCCTCGCTCGATTCGTGGCAAAGTCAGCTCAACACGCTCTCCCTTTTTACAAACTCCTCCGTAAAGAGACAACTTTCGAGTGGACAGTGGAGTGCGAGCTAGCACTATCCCACCTGAAAAAGGCACTAAGTGAACCCCCAGTATTATCCAGACCAAAAGAGGGGGAGACACTGTATCTCTACCTTGCGGTCGCAAACGAAGCAGTAAGCGCAGCACTCGTGCGCGACCTACCCGAAGGACAGAAACCAGTATATTTCACGAGCAAAGCACTTCACGGCCCAGAGATTCGATACCTTCAGATAGAGAAGGTCGCGTTGGCCCTCCTTCTCGCAGCTAGAAGGCTACGCCATTACTTTCTGGCTCACACCATCATCGTGAGGACCGATCAACCTATAAGACAGTTGCTCGGTCGACCGGATATGGCTGGCCGAATGTTAAAATGGTCACTAGAACTATCTGAGTTCGATATCAAGTTTGAAGGAAGACAGGCTCTCAAAGCTCAAGCGCTGGCCGACTTCGTGGCTGAACTTACATTCACCGAGCAAGACCCGAAAGTTTCGTCCAGGTGGGTTATTTTCGTGGACGGTGCATCTGGCTCGACGGGCAGCGGAGCCGGAATCATTTTGGAAAACGAAGAAGGGAACGTCATCGAAGTGTCCCTGACTTTATCTTTCCCTACCTCTAACAACCAGGCAGAGTATGAAGCCTTCCTAGCAGGCATACGACTCACAACCGATCTGGAAGCAGAAGAAATCACGATCTGCACGGATTCCCAATCGGTTGCAAGCCAAGTCCGGGGGGATTTCCAGGCCAAAAATGATAACATGGCCGAATATTTGGCCCTCGTAAAAGGCGAAATAAAACGGTTCAAGAGCATGGAAGTTAAACACGTTCCGCGGGAAAACAATACCCGCGCAGATATCCTGTCCAAATTGGCGAGCATTAAGAGGAAAGGAAGCAACAAATCCGTCGTACAAAAATTGCTTTCCCGACCAAGTATCGAACATTCATCGACCCGCATACACATTAACGTCGTGGGCGACACGGGCTGCTGGATGACCCCAGTATTCAACTATCTAACCAAAGGAGAGTTACCAACCGACCCAAAAGAAGCCAGTACTATACGACGAAGGGCATGCTCCTACTCTTTAGTAGGTGGACGTATGTATCGTCGAGGATTCTCTACACCCCTCCTCAGGTGTGTAGAGGAGGAAAACATTCCACACGTATTAAGGGAAGTCCACGAAGGAATCAATGCACAGCATCCGGGCGGGCGTTCATTAGCTCGAAAAATCCTAAGGGCAGGTTACTACTGGCCCACCCTCCAGCACGACGCGAGGGAGCATGTGAAGAGGTGCGACAAATGCCAACGACATGGAGACGTACACACAACGCCTCCATCCGAGCTAAAATCATTATCGTCACCCTGGCCGTTCGCGTGGTGGGGAATGGATATTTTAGGACCATTCGTCGTCGGGTCTGGTCAGAATAAATACTTAATTGTAGGTGTCGACTATTTCACCAAATGGATAGAAGCTGAGGCCCTGGCCAAAATCACTGCACTCAATATACTTCGGTTCTTCAAAAGAAACATCCTCGCCTGATTCGGGGTACCCCTCGCCATTGTGACCGACAACGGGACTCAATTCACGGATAAACATTTCAAAGAATTCATTGCATCAATGGGAACGAAACAACACTTCGCTTCAGTCGAGCATCCTCAAACTAACGGGCAAGCAGAGGCCACGAACAGGGTAATCCTAAGAGATTTGAAACGAAGGTTGGACGAGCATAAGAAACACTGGGTCGAGGAGTTACATAGCATACTGTGGGCATACAGGACCACACCCCACTCAACGACCGGAGAATCCCCATTTCGATTAGCATATGGGACCGAAGCGGTAATCCCGATAGAAATGCATGTCCGATCGAGGCGCACGGAATTCCCCATGGAACAAGATACCAATGCTGAAGCTATAAGAGACGAGCTCGACATGGTCGAAGAAATTCGATCGGAGGCCGCTCTTCGAGAAACTATTCTCAAACAAAAGATAGCTGCTCGGTATGATTCTAAGGTCATAAGGCGAACGTTCGAGGTAGGCAGCCTTGTCCTTAGAAGAAACCACAGAGATCCCTGCGAGGGAAAACTAACGCCCAACTGGGAAGCCCGTATCGCGTTCGAGCAAAAACCGAGAACGGTGCTTATTATTTAGAAAATCTACACGGGGAAGAACTCGCTCGGCCTTGGAACGCCGAGAAACTCAAACAATACTATAGTTAAATCAGTAACCTTACTCGACTCCCAAGTGAGGAGAAAGGGAAACTAACGAAAACTGCGTGCCTAGGTACGAGCACGACAGCCCAAATATAACAAAATCAAGCAAGATCTCTTCTCGAGCAAAAGAGAAGCTTGTTGCACGAACGGATACTCAAACGAGTCCGACGTCGCCTAAGTACCACGACCAGGTAGAACCCCAGCTCGCGATGGGACGTTCACGCCATGGAGCCCGAACCATTATCTTGGTTCGAGCACCGATCGGGAGTAAGACTCTCCAATACTGATTGGTCCCCCTAACCAACAGATCATCCACACTTCCCCGTATCTATTCAATTGCTTATAATTAATGCAAAGACGCACGTCAAACACTTATTAAAAATAACAAGTAAACTATGTCCTCCGACGGACGCATTATTACGAGCAAACAAAATATATAACCGACCACCAAGGTCAAACATATGACATTTAAAAAGAAATGCGACACCAAAGGGCCGACTTGTTCGGAGTTACAAATAAAGGGGGCCACGCCCCCCAAACAGAATACATTTTAAATTACAAAGGCACGCTGGCCATAAGTTAATTGTCCTCGCCTCCCGGGCGGCCTTCATCTGCACGGGCTTCCTCCTGGCCCAGCGGCTCTTCTGGTTGGTCAGGCTGAGCAATTGACCCCGGCTGAGAGTCTGCCACCACCAAATCGGAGGGGACTACTATTCGGCCATCCACCACCTTGTAAAGATAATTCATGCGACCAACATCCAAGGCTAGGTCAGGGTGGAGAGCTTTCACCTGGTCCACCGCATTCAGGAAACTGAACTCAGTTGATGCGTTCAGATCTTCCATATCTTGGTCGATCCGAGCAAGGAACTGAGCCCTCGTCACCAGATGCTTGGTATCCTCGTCCTCGTCCTCTTTGGGGCAAAAGGCGTCCTTCAGTTTTTTGTTCTGCTCGAGCACCCTCTTCTTGTCAACCTCCAGTTTGGCGATGACCGCAGCTCGTTCGGTCGACTCTTTGGTAACAGTTTTAAGCTCCTCGGTGGCCGCCGTCAGCTTAGCCTCAGAAGCAGCCAGCTGCTCCTTAAGCTTGCTGTTCTCCCGCTCCAGAACAAGAGCCCCTTCGGCCGTCATCCATGCCATCGTCAGGACCCACATGACTGCACTCGCGTCCTGAGCCAGAGAAAGTCGCCGAGCAGGACGGTCCATCCCCTCCAGAAACAGAGAGTCCGCCCGATCCACCTCCATACTGGTCCCTTCAAAGAAGTTGCGAACAACAAAACATGGGGGTATCCCATGCCTTGGCTTTGGGGGAGCACTGGCCGTCAGGTCCACAGTGGCCGCCGATTTATGCTTCTTCATTAAAGAGCCAGTAGAGGCCCCCGGAGAACCCTGGACCAAAGGACCCGAACCCGAACCACTTGCTTCGGTCAGCTTGGTCTGTACGACCCTTGATCGTTTCCGTTGCTGCAGAAACAAACGCTCGTGAATTTTGTCCAAAGGATTTGTCAAGGAACCTGAAAAGAAGAATAAAATCAAATTAGTCACAAGCAACAAAATTAAACCAAGAATTTAACGAGCGCAAGTGAACGGATACCAAAAAAGTCAGACACTTCCTGCCCGTTACTGCAGGCCAGCAGTTCAGTAACACTAATCAAGGGACGCTCCAAAGCTTCCCCCCATCTTGGTCGACCATAACCTTCCCGTCTCCGTCCAATAGAGGGGTCGGAGTAAAAGAGGCTATTAATTTTCTAAAGGCCTCGAAGCTGGCCGCGTCATCATCATTCAAGGTGTCCCCCACTTGAACGAATTCCCCCACGGGTCTTTCATAATGAACATGACTCCAAGAGAAGGGAAACATCCATAATCTCCTCGGAATCACCTGACCTTGGTCGTCAAGCTTGGGCTCGTCGTTCTCGTCAGTATTTATCCCAAGAAAACTCATAGCTCTCACGGCCGCCTCGCTCGCAGGCTTTATCAAGAAATAGTCGGTTTTGAAGGCCCGGATGGATTCTGAGTGGGCCTTAAAGATCTTGGTCCGCTGCTTGAAGGACACGAACCCCTTCCGGTCGGTTCCTCGCCCAACTTGGCGCTGTAAGGAGAAGAGGCGGAAGAAGAGAGGAAGTGTGGCTCCAACGCCCAGGAAGGCGCACGTCATCTCGAACGCCCTCAGGAATGCGTATGAGTTGGGGTGCAACTGAGACAGAGCTATGAAGAGATGCCCGAGCACAGCACTCACGAAGTCGCTGAAGGGCAACGTCACCCCCAGAACCGAAGTTGCGTACTCGTACATGGAGAACGCCCGACCGCGAAAATCTAAGAAGATACGGTCGTCGTCTCCCGGGCAGGTCACAACCCAATCAGCTGGATCCCCAACAACTGGCAGCGGCTCCGTTCGAGGTCTCGAGAAGGAAGACACCTTGTCCAGCAAATCTTCCATCACCCATTCTTCGGGCGAGATCCTCGGCTGGGCAGGACACTGAGGCGATTCTGTCGACGGTCCCGTAGTACTTGTATCTGAACTTTCCGAAGAGCTTCCTGAGTCTGAAGATACGGACGTAGACGACCCTGAATTCCTCGAGGACGTATCCTCAGAAAGCACGTCCAGCGGATTCACGAGCGAGTTTTCACCTGAAAAGCAGAGGAAAGACATCAGTGAATTCGATTAAGAATATCAAATCCACTCTTCCACCGCTCAACAAGTGAAAGGGCGCACATCAGCTCAGAAACTATGTCCCGAGCTGTAGCCTTGGTTGACCATCGCTCGGAGCAACGGCTGACGCACAACATTGTATATGACAAAAATCTAACCTAAAATCCAAGTCTAAGTCGACCAATATATCCGTCGACCCTTAAGTTAGGGTTCGCAACCGACCGGCTACGGTGGCAGAGGTTTTAAGGTTTATTAATCCCAAATCTAAAATCTACCGGTAGAATCGTCCTAAACCGCATGCATTCTACAAAATCCACACTATAAACACCTAAAGGAAAGAAAAAGAACGGTACCTTGAGCTTGAGAAGACATTCTTGAAGAAAATGGGCTTCTGTAAAGGGTGGTCGGCAAGAAACGACGGTGGTCGACGGCTGAGACAACGGCGGTTGAACGAGCAGAGTCTTGAGGAAGAAGATGAAACGAAAAGGTCAAAATGGGCCCCGAGAATCCTGTTTATAGGAAGGAAAACACGTGCGCACGCGCGTGATCCCTACACGCTAGCCCCTAAACTAGCCGTCAAATCATTAATAGGCGCGAATTTCCAGATATTCCAGCTTTTCGTTTCACATTCTTCTACCGAGCAACGCATCGCTTGCCCGTTCCCAGAAGATCGACAACATAGATCCTCGACCCTGATATTACGCTTCACCGAGCACAATATCGCTCCTAAGTCACTGCTCTACAGCATGAGCAATAACTTGGGGGGCTCCTGTTCTGACCCGGCCCAATTCTTCCCATTGGGCCAAAAAGACTGATCCAATGACCCTGCTCGACGTCGAGCACAATCATGAAAAGTGGTCCTCAGTCGACCACCAATAATCCGGTCACAATAAGACCCTCTAACGGCTAGCATTGACCGTTTCCTATCTTCACGGATCCCTCGATCCGCGCCTCACAAAACGAACCAATAATCTTCCAGCTGGTCCCCTATATAAACCCTCTCATTTGAGAGGGTCAGGTATTCAATTCTCTAACCCTGATACTTGTACTTGCTCACTCTTGCTCGGTTACTTACTTTAGCATCGGAGTGCCTTGCAGGTACAACCCCTTTTTCTCCTCGACGACCATATCCGTCCGATCTCGAGACCATCCGCATCGGATCCTGATCTCCAGGTACGATCAACTTCTAATCTTGTTTATTATTTATTTTGCTTTAATCTTGTTACTATTGCTTTGTTATTCTTGCTATTATTATTATTATTGCTTTATTATATCTATATTCTTGTTTTATTTTCATCCGATTATATTGTATCTATCCCAAAACTTTGTAATAGCTTAGAGATTTATTTTTCCATCTTTATTTTCTTTGTAAATATTTAACTGTGTGGTTAGTAATTTAGGGAGTGCAAGAAACTAATTGTAATTAACTGGACTTAGATAATCTAATTAAATAAGATAAATATCTGAAAACAAACACTCACACACGTAAGTCGATCTATGATCGCCATCTGCACTTCCTAGGGTATTCCTCTTGGTTTCCTTAAAATAAATGGCCAAGTCCCTCGAATATAGGGGTGCTTAAGCAAAGTCCCTTCAAAAGAAGTCATCATTGTCCCTTTAAAGATTTTAAAAGATCAAGTCCCTTCGAGGTTGCCTACGAAATAATGATCTTATCCCTTCGGTAAATATGATGATAGTCCCTTCAAAATTGCTAAAGACACCCCTACATGTTACCTTCATTGACCATACGATGACCCTACGCTTGTCCCTTAATAAAATCCAAAGTAATGATTATCTATTCCTTAATAATAAGGATAGTCTTACTCTTGAAGAAACATAAAAGAACTTGAATGACTTAGCTTAGGTTATGTACCTCATAGTTACTTTCTCACACTTTAAAACTACTTTTCACACATCACTTTTCTTAAACATTTTTCAACTTAAAGGCTTTGTATACATCCATACGAGGATCATTACAAAGTACTTAGAAAAATTTCTAATGACACACTTCACCTTCTCAAAAACAATCAAAGTGAGCTAAGTAACTAAGAGCCCACGGATAACCATGGATATAAAGGGTGATAACACATTTCCTTTATATAACCTACCCCCCGAACCCAAGTCTTTTCAAAACGGTCTTTCCTGTTCTTTTATATCTCCTTATGGATAAAATAAAAGTCGGTGACGACTCTTGCTATCCGCCACATGACTAAAAGTCAGTTCTTCCACCGTGTTACACATACCTATGTTGTTGGAAGCTTCGATCCCATAGTGTGGATCAGGGTTATGTTGATTATGTTGTGCTCCATTATGGAGGGTAGATGTCCCAATGTCCATCACATGTTGAAATCGGTACTACATGCATATATGAAGTTGCATTTCATGTTGGTGGCATAGTATGATGCATATGTGTTGAATATATGTTTGATGATTTTTATGATGTGATGGGTGAAAATTATGATGTGTTGCTATATGACAAACTGTTGCATGATCATCTTTACTTATGTTAATTATATTGATTCGTGATTACTCACCATGTCTGCCTTTGGTGATGGTCTATTATGTCATCCTGCAGATACTTAAGAATAAGTTTTGGTGCGTGGATGTAGCTTATAGTGTTATTTCTTTCGCCGTTTATAGAGTTTAGGGTGATGTCCTGCTCTGTGTCATGTAACATCGGGATGAGAACTCTTGAGAACTATCGTGTTCACTTGTTTTACCTTGAGTTAATGATGTTTTGAATTAAATTTTGAATTTTCATATTTGAGTTAATTAAGTTGATGCCTTGTTATCCGCTACGTAATAATATTATTTTTTTAAATATGAATACATGTTGTAACCCATGTTACAAGATATGACAAAATCGTGATGTTTCAATGTTTGTTAGAGAAGAAATGTGATACCCTTTTGTTGATACTCTGATTTTACTAAATAATCTTGTTATATATTTTGATGTGGGGTAAAGGGTGTTACATACAACATTAGTGTGAAGAAGCTAATGCTTAATGGTGTTAAAATGTGGGATGACTATAAAATTAGACACCTTTTCACCCGTGATGTTTCTATGGCTATTTTGGATGTCCCTTTGTTAGAGGAGGTGGGTGAGGATGTATTAGTGTGGAAGGAGGAACAAAACGTGGAATATAGTGTCAAAATTGGATTACAAGATTATGAAGAATGATATAGGGGATGGATCTTAATGTAAATGGGGTTGAGTTGCTTGTAGAGAATTAGAGCACCACATAGGGTGAAACATCTATTATGGAGGATTTATCGTGATTACCTCCCAACTCGGGTGAGACTTAGCCAACATCATGTCCCTTGTCTCGTTGTGTGTTAGTTTTGTGATAGAAATGTAGAGGATGATTGTCACATTTTCTTTGGTTGCATTGAAACCTTACAACGTTGTAATGAAGCAGGACTAAGGTCATTTATCGAACCCATGATGCATAATTATACTGACATTAAGAAGATGATCCATGATATTTGTAGCAAGGAGGATCATAGAACAATGGATAAAGTGGCTATGATGTTATGGGCCCTTTGGAACAATCAAAATAATTGGATTTGGCATATTGATAAGTTGGAACCTAATAATTTAGGTTGATAGTCATTCTATATTTGGAATGATTGGTATCTATCTTATAACTTTCATGAGAACTCAATTTTCAATTTGGTTTAAAAAAATAATGAATAAGACTTTTCTTGATAAATAAATAAATAAAAACGGTACAATTGACAATTAGAAATAAAAAAATGGAAAAGAAAATAGAAAAAAATGGTAACCAGAGAAAGAGAAGACCGAGTGCGATATCCCGCCTACTCCTAAATCTCGTTCGTTATCACGAGTTTTCAAATTTGAGTCTGTTGGTCACTCACTCTTCTTCCACCGACCAACCGCCATTACCTATCACATATATTCTCATCACGCTCCAATTTCAAATCCACCATCTCCACCACCAAACCCTAAACCTAAAACCCCAAATCTTCTATGTCTTCACCAGATTCCACCGCTCCTCTCTCTACCGTCCGTCATCTTCATCTTTTTTCATTCTGATTTCACTCTATTTTCTTCTTCATTTTCTATATTAACCCTCATTTTTTCTTTTCTTTTTTCAGAAAGAGAACAACACTCCCATTTCCTCAAAAATCGCGGTACTTTTTACTGGATTTTAATGATCATTTTACTGGATTTGATCATTAAAATGTTATCAAACTTTTAACACCATGCTTGTTTTTAGACTCTATTTATTTATACTTAATTATTGTCTTCTCAGGAACTTAACGAATCTAGATCGGAGCTTCTAGGTAGAATTCAGAGTTTAAAACAGGTGACTTTTTTTTTTATAATTTTTTTTTACTGTTGATTGAATCTATATGGGGTGTGTTTCTATGGTTGATTTTGAATCTTTTGCTAGGATTTGCAAGGTTGGAGATCTAAGTTAGACACACAAGTGAAGGTCTATCGGGATGTAAGTGGTTGTTAATCTCAATCAGCTAAAATACTGCATTTTGTTTGAGTTTTATGTGAGCAAGAAGATTATTAGTGTGCTTCTTATTTGCATCTTGGGTGTTTTAAAGTAGAATGTTATGATTGGACACTTTATCTGAATATTTTGAGGTAAATGTATTAAATTGGAGCTTTGAAGTTAGAAGGGCCGAGGGGAATACATGTCGGGAATGGGGATAGTCTTGGGGAATTTAGGGTACGTTTATATTGGCGGAATAGAGTGAATGAAATGGAATGAATAGGCTGGTTAGTTTTGAAAATGGATGGTTTCTCCTTCAATTTTTTTTGCCCTTTATTACACCATATACCATCAATCCAAACATATTTTTATACTCTATAAAACAACAATGAAGGACTTTGTGGGTTTAGGGTTTATAGGCTATTTTTATAGCAAACGATATAATAAAGTGAAATTGTTCTCGTCTAAGCTATAAGTTGTTTTCATAAACTATCTTGAAGAACTTATGAAAATAATCTTAAAACAACTGTGAACAATGTCATATATTGTTTTTGTAAGGTCTTCCAAACAATATCACAATATTATGTCGGTAAGTAAGCTCAAATAATCCAAACAGGCCCTTTGTCTATCCGTAATGCTGCTGGTTTGGGAATTGGCATCTCAAGCTGTATAATTTGGTTCATTTACTTAACCACAACCACCACTTCACATCTTCTATGCTTCTTTGCCGGGAGAATTAATTCCAAAGGAATTTCTTCTATGCTTCTTATAATGTTTAAACATTTTCAACTTATCACAAAAAAGTAGCAACGCGCAACCCCTATGTGTCCGCACAACACAGGTGTCCTTCTATTTTTATTATAAAAGGAAGTTGTTGGGCTGTTGTTTGAAAGCCTTCACTGTCATTGTTGTGTTCATAATTAGTAAGACTGCATTTGATTAGAACTGGAGAGATCTCTTGGGTATGCCCTTTTTTCAAACAGGAAAGATAAAATCAAGTGTGTTCTGTATTGAATCAATGTTTTAGAAAACTGGTAACAGCTCCTAGAGATGCGTGGGTGCTTAATTACAAACTGGTAGCAGAAATAATATTGACATGGTCAACAGCTGCTTTCCTGAACTGAAACCCTAAGTGATGATTTAGTAGTGGTTAGATGAGAGAGCAAAGTGAGAATGGTGTTTAGCTCGTCAAGTTCAGCCTTAACTCACATCTATAAGTTGGATAGCAATATACAAGATATAGGTGACAAAATTCACAAAAAATGTTTGCAGCTGAAATTTCATGGCCATATATATTCAAACAAGGAGTGATTCTTTGCCAGTCATGTGGAAATCTCTTTTTCGGTTGTCTACAATCCAGATTCCCTAACCAAGGAAAGTTAACAGTGTTACAGTCATTATATTGTTCTTTTCTACTTTGTTGTTGCCCATGTTTGCGAAATAGCTTCCTCAAGGGTTGAGATATATTTTTAGTTGCTACTCGCTATGCATACATTAGCTATTTGGTCACTAATACAAAAACATTTTCCTTTTAGGGAAGCATTTGATTTTAATAGTTTAGTTAAACACTTGTATTCATCAAACACTCAAAATTGTTTTTACAATCAAAGAGGGAATGTGGGTAAACATTGCATAAACTTTGAATTTATTTTGTCTATAACCTATACCGAGGAGCTTATAAAAATAAGCCAGAACAATTTGGACATTACATAGTGTTACTTTATGACTGGTACTATTGTAACTTTACCTTTATACTTGTTATATGTTTGTGCCAGTGATAAATTGTAGTTTTGCCACTCTTGATGATCTTAATTTTGTTCGCACAGGAATTGACAGTCCTTAAAAAAACACTTAATGTCGAAGTGGAGCAACTTAGAACAGTAAGTGTACTTCTCGGTTTTATCTCAAGTGTTTACTCTCTTTCAAATCAAATTTGTGTGTGAAATTTGTTTATAATATTGAAACTAGGAATTTCAAGATCTAAGGACAACTCTTCAGCAGCAACAAGAAGATGTTACTGCTAGCTTAAGAAACTTGGGGGTAAGTTTAAAAAATTGGGTTAATTTTGTAAATTGCTTCCCCTCAATACTTTAAGTAATATGTGATGTAACATTAAAATGCATTGCAGCTTCAGGATGCCTCAGGAGATGTAAAAGAAACTCAATCTCAAGAACCTAAGATTGAAGAAGTTGTGAAGGAAGAGCAGCCTGTGTTACCTGAGGAAGAGAATACCAAAGTAGCTGAAAATTAAATGTATACCCTAAGAAGAGCTGAATAACTTTATATATGTATGTGCGTTTGTATTAGTAGTTTTATGTTTAGTTTGATGAGTAATGTTGAGGACAATACAAGACTCAAGTAAATCAATGGTACTAACATTTTCCTGGCTATTTCAAACATTAATTTCAACTCATTTTTAGTCAAAATTAATTAATTTAGAATTAATACCTTAATAATAGCAACGCATTCTCTTACACTCTTCTACTCACACTTTTGATCTTACACTCTTCTACTCACACTTTTGATACATGTCTGAGGCTAAGTATAGCAAAGGCTAAGATCTTAAGTTTTGGAAATTAGCTCACCCAGGCTTCATGGGTTGAGTTTGAGCAACTTTTATTGCAAGGACAAAAAACAAGTCATAACTATTGTAGGACAAGTTCAATGGCGTTTGCCTATTTGTAGATTATTTTCTGGAAGTATTTGTAAGGGGCTTTAATGTTTGTATTTAAATCTTTAAAAGCAATTCCACTCTTGGATTTTAGTGAAAAGATTTTTGAAGTTTTTTTTTTTCAAATAAAAAATATTTATAACATCAATTGGTCATTTAAAATAGTCAAGTGGTCATATATTAATACCGGAGAATTATTGAAAATATTTACTATAACAATAATAATTCAAATCCAAACCAATCTTAAATAAAAATAAAAAATCGATAAAAAAAATCAAAAATCAATAAAAATTTAATTTCTTTTATGTAAATTTAAGCGCATGAAATTGGATCGGATCAGATTTTTTTAACCAATCAAACCGCAAGTGAATTTACATTTGGATCGGATGATATCTTGTTCTAAAACCGATTCAAACCAAACTGCGAACACCCCTTAATACTGAGGAATTATAGTTATAGTTACATATGCATTTGTGCATTTACTGTAAAATAAATAATAATTATATAAATTTAATGGCTTAATTGCAATTATGATCCTCCTATTTTGCATTTTATTTTGGATTTTGATCCTCCCATTTCAAAAACCACTATTATGATCTTTTTTTAAGTTGAGTTTGATTTTAGTCCCCTCTCCAATTTTAGTCATTTTGTTAGTGTTGTGGCGCTTCTCAAGATGACGAGGCAGTGTCAAGTCATTTTAAAATTAATTTGAGAATTTTATATTGACTAAGATAATTAATTAATTAATTAATTTTATTTTAATTAATAAATAATTTTATTATTATTATTATTAGTCAACAAATAATGTTATTTTAAAAATTTAAATAATGTTATTTTAAATAATTTTATTATTATTATTAGTCAACAAATAATGTTAATAAATAATTTTTAATTAATAAATTTATTTATTAATTAAAATAAAAATAAATAAATAAATTATCTTAGTTAACAAAAAATTATCAAATTAATTTTAAAATGACTTGGCATTACCACGTCGTCTTGGATAATGCCACATCACTAATAAATTGTCTAAAATTGGAGAGGGGACTAAAATCAAACTCAAAACTTAAAAAAAGGACCAAAATCGTGGTTTTTTAAATGAGAGATCAAAATCCAAAAAAAATGAAAAATAGGGGGACCATAGTTGCAATTAAGTCAAATTTAATTATATTAAATAATTATATAAAAGGAAAAAAAGATTTTATCTCTCAAATTAATACAATGGTTGATTAAAATAAAATATATATTGTGTTGATAATGACCGGTGTGATAAATATATAGTATTATTTTATTAAAATTAAAATTTGATTATTAATATTATTAGTTATAATAAATAAATAGAGAAAAAATTAAAATGAAAGTGAGAAATTATGAGAAAAAAAGTGAGAGAAATTTGAACAAAGAGATAAATAAGTGCATATTTAATTGTGATTTAATCGATAAAAATTTATAAATAAATATCATTTATCATGATATAATAGAGGATGAGAATTAGAAAAAAAGTAAACATTAATTAATTATTGAAATATTTTTTTGTTAGTGTAATTTACAATGAAATGAAAGATTTGTTTTTTTTTAAATTAATACAATCTATTATGTATACAATACAATCTACTATCTCCATAACAATCGTTCATAGATGGATAGTTGATATAAAATTTTACCTCATATCTCTACCTTTATTCCTACATCCTTACATTTTATAAAAAAAAATATCAATATTATCCTTGTTATTTTAACTAATTTATTATTTTATTTTTCAAATATTCTTAATATTTTATTTTGCATAACATTTTGCAAAAGAGCTACGATAGTTATTTTTCAATTTTTTTTTGTGTGTACCGGAAGACTTTGCAAAAGAGTTTCGATAATCAATTTTTATATACGGGAAGACTTTGCAAAAGAGTTCCGGTTGTCATTTTTCAATCAATTTTTATTTAATTTTTGTGTATCGGAAAACTTTGCAAAAGACTTCTGGTAGTCATTTTTGTGTACCGGAAGATTTTGTAAAATACTCCGGTAGTCATTTTAAAAAAAAATGATTTTTTTTTGTACTGGAAGACTTTGCAAAAGAGTTCTGATAGTTATTTTTTCAACAATTTTTGTGTACCGGAAGAATTTGCAAAAGACTTCTAGTAATTACTTTTGTGTACCGAAAGACTTTGTAAAAGACTTCCGATAGTTATTTTTTTTTTGTACTGAAAGACTTTGAAAAAGTGTTCTAGTAGTCATCTGTTCAACAATTTTTGTGTATCGGAAGACTTTGCAAAAGACTTTCTTCTGGTAGTCATTTTCTAAAATATTTTTTAACTTTTATTTTGTGTATCGAAAGACTTTGTAAAAGAGTTTCGGTATACAAAAAATCAATAAAAAATGCTTAAAAAATGAGTTTCGGAACTCTTTTGCAAAGTTTTCCGATACAAAATAATATTTGAAAATAACCACCGAAACTCTTTTGTAAAGTCTTTCAATATACAAAATAAAATTTAAAAAATATTTAAAAACTAAAATAATAAATTAGTTAAAAATATAAAAAAAAATTGATTTTTTTATATAAAATATAAGAATTTAGAGATAAAGATAACAATATGAGGTAAAATTTTCTAATTAATAATTTAATATTCATCAACTTGATAGGATTAAAAAATCCTTCAAATATTTGTTATCAAACTTTCTTTAAGTAAAATATAGGAAGACTTTACCATATACCCCACATCTATATTTTTATTCCTACATATTTTTTAAAATGCCTATTATAACCCTTATTATATTATATTTTTTTATTTTTTATTTTTTTACCATTTATGTCAGACCGTCAGATTCTAGAAAAAGTGACCAAAAAAACACGTTCCGGAAGACTTAAAGAATGAGTTCCGGCACGTTATTTATCAAACCGGAAGACGACTTTGGGAAAGTCTTTCGGTTTTGTTATTTTTGTTCACCGGAAGACTTAATGGAAGTGTTCCGGTATGGAACACTTCCATTAGGTCTTCCGGTAGCCATGTGTCTGTGTACCGAAACACTTCATGTAAGTGTTCCGGTTTGTATCGAGTACAATACCGGAAGACTTACATAAAGTGTTCCGGTGTGTAATTTTTTTATTTATAATTTTTTTATAATTTTTTATTAAAAAATATTTTTATTGTGTAGGTGCAGTACCTATATACGAAAAAGAACCGATATGTGTGAACACGTCAGATGTATTTACAACGTCAGAGAGATTTGGTACACGAGATGAGGTGATAAGATGGGTTAAAGACACCAGATTACGAAATAAAGTGACGGTCATCATCACTCGTTCAAATACACAAACGGGCAAGAGAGGAAGAAATAACAAAATAATATTTGGTTGTGATAAAGGTGGGAAATACAAGGATATTCGTAGTGGAATCAAAAGTGCGACGAAAAAATGCGGATGTCCATTTAAGACCAGGTCGACTCTGACAAAAGATGGATCTGGATGGAAGATTGATGTAAAATGTGGCGTTCATGACCAGGATTTACCTGATAGATTAGAAGGTCACTCATTTGTTGGTAGGTTGACAGCGGATCAGAAGCAACATATTGCTGATTTAACAAAGAGAAAGGTTGCACCTAGAAATATATTGCATTCCTTGCACGAGCGAGATCCAGATTGTGTCACTCGGATCACGCAACTATACAAGCAGAAGAGTATGATGGAAAAAGAGATAAGAGGTCCTAGAAGTGAGATACAACATTTGTTTAAGCTTATCGAGGATGCAGGTTATGTTTATTGGAGTAGAAAAAGAGATGACTTTGAAGTTATTAAAGATATATTTTGGGCACATCCAGATTCAGTTAAGTTGTTGAATATTTTTCCTATTGTGTTAGTTATGGATAACACTTATAAGACAAACAAATACATGCAACCTTTGTTTGAAATTGTTGGCATGACATCAACCGAGTTGACTTTTGCTGTCGCATTTGCGTATATTGAATCTGAGCAGACTGAGACTTTCTGTTGGGTGTTAGATAAGCTTAAACAATTGTTTGTGAAGAAATATTTTTTTCCACAAGCGATGATGACAGATAGAGATCTTGCTTTGATGAAAGCCGTTGAGACTGTGTTTCCAAGGACAAATAATTTGCTATGTCAGTTTCACATTAACAAAAATGTTGGTGCAAAAAGGAAACTATTAGTGGCTCCTGATATGCAAGAGTCAATTGGAAAATTATGGACGGATGTTGTATGGGCTAGTGATGAGGTTGAGTATGCTCAACATTTAAAAGAACTTGAGCAAGAGTGTGTTGATTGTCCTAAATTTTTTGAGTACGTGAACGACACATGGTTGACACCACATAGACAAAGATTTGTTTGCGCATGGATTAATCGAGTCCTACATATGGGTAACACGACGACTAATCGATATGTTGTGATTTAGATCCCAAAATATACTTTTTGTGAATTTTGTATTTTTATTACTTAGTTTAAATATGTATTATTATAGGGTTGAGTCTGCTCATTGGAAGTTAAAGCAGATGTTGGGTAACTGTATTGGTGACATGGTCAAATGTTGGGAGGCCATGAATGACAACTTAAAGATACAAATTAGCAACATTCAAGCTTCTTTTCAAAAGAGTGTGTATGAAGTTGCACATGTCTATTCAAGTCCATTTTACACATATTTACGTACTTCAGTGTCGCGAGCTGCATTGAGGCGCGTTGCTGAAGAGTTAACTAGAATTGGTTATATTGGAACTAACAAGGACAAATGTCGATGTACTCTTAGAACAACCTATGGATTACCTTGCGCGTGTGAGTTGGCAGGGTATAGAATTGGTGGTATTTTGATACCAATTGACGATGTGCATGTACATTGGAGGAAACTAAGTATGGAAATTAAGTTGGAAGAAGACTTAGATGAGGAATCAGAGGTGGGTATGAAATCTGTAATGGATGAGTTATGGAAAAGGTATAGGTCACAAGATGTTGTTGGAAGAAGGTAATTACATAGTAGGGTTTATGAACTTGCATTTCCCATAACGACTTCTTTGTTAGCACCACCTGAAAAAATAAAAATAAAAGGTGGAGTCAAGAAAAAAGACAACAAACCTGTAGGGTATGATGTTTACAGGGATCCTTCGTATCATGAGTATGTTGATCAAGCATCTCAATTTTCACAACGACAATCTCAACCATCACAAAATTCAAAAAAGAAATCTCAACCATCACAACTTGTGAAAAAGAAGTTGAAATTATCACAAACTGCACAATCATCTAAACAGTTCATCCTTCAATTTCCTTATCATATTAGGTCATTTATTGATGACGTAGTCAACATATTTTCAGATGGTAATTGTGGATTTAGAGTGATTGCTTCATTACGGGGTTATGTTGAAGATGGTTGGTCAATGGTTCGTCGGGACTTGGAGTTGGAAATTATACCTAATGAAAGATCAGCTTTATATACAGGTTAACATGAAAGAAGGATATCCATTGCCACCAGTGACAACAGATTGGAAGAACTTTTGTTATCCAGCAGTAACATCGTGGATGGTAGGATTTGCAGCACGTCTACAACATTGACAACAACTTACGCCTATATTACGAACACATTATGAATTATAAACTATGTTATTCATTTTTATTCATGAATTATATTATATGTGTTGCTACACTTTATGAATTATAATCTATGGAATTAAATTTTAATTTCAATTTTTAAGTCTAAAAACTATCAATAACATTTAACATAAATAAGATCGTACATATAAGTTCAAATGTCAAGATATTCAGAAACCAAGTCTAAAAAATATCAATAACATATAACATAAACATAACTATAGATCACCGTGAACGAGCAATACATAAAGCTGCAAACAGATCAGCAAAATGTGGATCATCCTCTTCAGCTGCATTCTGCTGAAGGTAGCGATGAATCAATGTAGACACACAACCCTAGGCAGGATCATATGGTCCCGCATCGTACTCAGGAATAGATGCAACTCTTGGCTCATCATGGCTAGGCGGTACCAATCGAGGATACGAAACACGATAATACCACTCAAGATATCCATCCTCTACCTCAAATGGGATAGTCACCAGTACAGTCGAATGAATCACCTGCCCAACACTCTGGATGTAACTAATCCACTCAACATCAATATCACCAGCCATCCTAAGATCAATAGGTGCAGGTGGAATATACTGACGGTATCCAAACTGTCGAAGACACCTGTCAGGCATGTATGGAACAATAATATCGCCCCACCTCAAACAACCCCTATATAGAGAAATCTCATCAAAAAGACGATGAACTCTATGATCCTCGAATGGTCGCCATATGACATCGGTCGGTGTCAGCTCATCCATAATAGGTCGCAACTCATCCACCTTTAACGCGCCTTGTTTGTATGTCCACCTCATCGCTCGCGGGAGACCATAATTCTGAGCCGGTGTCCAATTCTCTCCTTTTTTCTCAAGTGTAGGAAAATATTCATGAATCCAACACTGTTAAAAAACAATAACATAATAATTAAATATAACATAATGAACATAATAAAATTAACATTAGACTTAAGAAAAAATCAATAAACTGAATTTAAATATATACCTGTAAGAGAGTCGGATAACCACCGAGCTGTTTACAACTGAACATGGACGCATCTCCAAGATACCTATACAAGGTCACCAATGCAGCTGCTGCCCAACTATAGTTCGACAACCCATCCAAGTCCCTAAATAATGTCAGGTATCGTGCCTCCACAAGTGTAAACAACTTATCCGCAAAGATCGTGCAACCCACTAACATCATCAAATAACATCTGGTCGCATATGCCCACGATGAAGCAGCTCGATGCTCTACGAATCGATCATGTAACCACTCAATCTTGTAGTACGAACCTCTGCACTCATGGACCTGGTATAGTGCCACTCTCGCTGACATTCCAAGGTAGTCAACGGCCCACTCAACAGCTAGGTCTTCACTGATGGGTTGAGGGTTCCAGAATACCCCCTGATAGGAAAGTGAAGCAAACATGCCACGTCATCCAGAGTAATCGTCATTTCACCGCGAAATGTGAAATGAAGATGCCTCTAGATGCCACCTCTAAACAAATGTACAAACCAAGTTTGCATCGATCTTCTTCAAACTGGTTCTCTGTAGGGAAGCTAAATCGGACCTAGATATGAAAGCCTCAATCTCCGGTGGAAGCTGCTGTGGAACCATTTGGGTCAACTTCAATCCATGTCCTGCCACCTTCAACTCCTTCTTTGCACCTCTCTCTTGAAATCAAATAAAATTAAACAAATTATACAATAGCTACTTATAATTTCAGTTTTTATTCAATACTAAATAATTATAATTTCAATTTTTTTTCAGTAGTAAAAAAATTATAATTTCCTTACCTCACCGAACCATATCCGTCTGGCCACATGATGCTCGTACGAAACCAAAACACTGGTATCGTACGGACCTCCAGGATATCCAACTGGATCAGCTGCAGCTGCAGATGTACCGACATCATCTACGTGTGTCATACTAGACGTATCGCCCCGTCCCATAAATCGAATCAGTATCCTCCCATCTCCGCCTCGTGAACGCACCACTGAAGAAAAAAATATATAATACAAAAAAAAAAAATTTCGGAAGACTTTCATAAAGATTTCCGGTACAAATGTTTGTGGAAAACCATACCGGAAGACTTCCCAATCACGTATCATTCCGGAAGACTTCCTCAAAGTCTTCCGGAAGTCTTTTTTAAAAACACACATTAAACCGGAACACTTGCAAAAACTCTTCCGGTACGTGAAAAATCAAACCGAAAGACTTACTTTAAGTCTTCCGGTAAATTCGTCTGGATGTGGAAAAAATTTCTTGTGCTGTAACTTTGGATGAAAGGTAAAAATGAAAAGAAAATCCGAGTTTTTAACTATTTATACAAGGGCATTTTAGTCAAAAAATATTGGATGTAGAGGTATAAGATTAATTATGGAGGTGCCTTTAAAATATAGTACCCCTATATTCCAAAATAAATGGTATATTTGTAAAAATGATTTTTCCTAAAATAAGTATCACTTTAAGTTTTCAATATCTTTTAATTCTATTTCTAGTTAATACCTTTAATTTAGTATTTCACTCACTTTTTATTAGTGATAACTAAAGTCCATCAATAATTAATAAAAATAATTTAATAAAATTATTATTCTCTCTTCTTCGTTTATCACACTAATATTTAATATGGCAATTATTTTAAAATCGAGAGAGTATCAAAGAATCACATGATAGTCTAAAGCTACTGTATATCATTTTCAACACTCTAATTAATAATATTATTAAATTTGCAGCACACTAATTAATATTATTATTATAATAATATTAAAGTCATGTTAACTAATGCTGTCATGTGTATTTTTTAAAGATTTTAAATAAACAAAATATATATTTTTTAAAATTATTGTTTTAATTTCTAATGTGTTGAATATATATATATATATATATATATATATATATATATATATATATATATATATATATATATATATATATATATATATATATATATATAAATAATATTAAAATTATAAAATAGTGACTTCGGAATACTCGTTAGCATTTAAAATAATAATAATATGAATTTATAAAGAACATTTATACTCTTTTTAACTGTCGTTTACCACTCGAGCTCAAATATTTGATTATACTCTATTTCTTATTCAATATAATTTTATTACATTAACTTTTTCTAATAATCAACACACTATTTTTATGATCAATGTTTAGAAGAGTGATTTGAATTTATTTTAAAATTGAAAATAAAATGTTTGGTTTATCATAATTTTTATTGAATTTAATTGGAATATACTAACAATGAATAATAACCGTCAGATCTAAAATTATATTTGTTTTTTATTTTAAATATATTTAAAGTAATAATTATGAATAGTTGTGATAAATTGATTATGTAAAAAAATTTACACTAAAAATGCATAACAATTAATTCCATTTTTATTAAGTCAAATAACCGTTACATTATATTATCTTTTATTATATTATTATCTTCTACGTAATTTAATCTATGAATAGTTGTGATGTAATAATAGAATAATTTTTTTAATCACATTTAAAATATCATCCATGAATGGTTATATATATATATATATATATATATATATATATATATATATATATATATATATATATATATATATATATATATATATATATATATATATATATATATATATATGATTGTTTCGAGTGATCATAATCTGTAGTGGGTCACAAACGTTGATGAAGATGGTGATGATGATGCCCGGTCGTCGAGGAGAAAGAAGGGTGTATCTGCAAGACATTCTGATGCCAAAGTAAGACAAAGCAGAAGAGTGAGCATGTACGAATAAAAAAGTCAAACGAGTGAATATTGGATACCTGACCCTCTCAAGTGAGAGGGTTTATAAAGAGCCCCAAATGCTTGGCTATTGGTCCCTATTTTGGGCCTGAATCGTGGATCCCCCGAAAATATGTAACTGCCAGAACTAGTCGTTGGAACGAGCATACTTGGTCAGATGATATCTATATCGAACAGATGGGAAATCGAGCAGGAGCTATCCCTTGGCCGGATCTGGGTGACTTCTCTAGGCGTCGGACAGAAGTCTGAAAGGAGCAGAGGAAACCGACCACGGGTGACCGTGGTTGAAAGATTTTCCTTGGCTGAGGGGCGCAAGGCCAGTGGATCCCTTGGACATTGGGTTATTGGGCCGTCCTGAAAGCAAGAGTGGATTGGGCCATGTCAAGTCATTGGGCCAGTCCGGAACATGAACCCCCTAAGTCGTTGCTTCTGGTCACAAAACTGATGACTTAAGGGTGGCTGGCTATGTACGGGGTGGAAACTGAGATTCGTAAGAATGTTTTTGTCATCAACTCGACCAGGGTATGCTCAATCACATCTAGGCGTTAGGATGTGATCGATAGACGTGGACCTCAACCGTTGGAGGCATGCATAAAAGTCACGTCACGCCTGTGCCTTGGGAAGCGTGCGTATTTGATGTGTGATGATGACTAGCCTACGATCGTCCCTAGGTAATTAGTGCTTCATTCATAGGTTTTAGGTCACAAGTTCTCGTTCACGTGTCGAGGGTGGTTATAAATAGGGTGTTGGAGTCAATTTCATACTTTTTCGTTCATCGTTTCTCTGATCGACAAGGCTAAGTCTTCATAATCCACCGCGAACCGTCGTCTGCAGCCGCTACTGCCGTGGATAGTCAACCGACCACAATTTCATCTTGTAAAAACTTGTAAGTTTCTTCATTCCCTTGTCGTAGGAAGACTTTTGATATTTGTTGGATAGAGATGCATGTGGTTAGGGTTGACACATAATTTAGACTATTTAGGGTTTTTGATGCGGTGTCCCTGCTTTCGCATGCTAGATGACTTATGGTGTTTATCGTCGCTGCGACGATTATGGCCTTTAAGGGCATTTTCCGTAGCTTTTCACGACGGCTCTGGTTGAGCTTCAAACGGAGTTCTGGACTTCTATACTAAGGAAGTTAAATTTCTTGCGAGTTGAGAGTTTCCGTTCACGAATTTCTCTCCTTGTGTTGGCACGTCGACGTTCTTCCGTGGACACAAATATAAATCATCTTAAATAAGGGCTTAGGTCAAGGACAACATCCTCGTCCCTCTGCACGCCCTTTCACTTGATCAGTAATGGAAGGGTAGATTTGAGTTAAATTATTAAATTCACGTTTACTTTCGCTACTTTTCAGGTGCAAAGATGTCTATAAATGGACATGTCCATATGGTCGTGGAGGAACTCTCCGATGACACGACTACGTCCCCGAGTTGCTTCGAGGAGACTGCCTCCACCCAAACCGATTAAGAGGAAACCACTTATGCTCGTACCTAAGACAATAATCCAGAGGAGAATAATGATGAGCAAGACATCCCCATTGAAGACTGGGTTGCTGAGGAGCCTCTAAATATCACGTCGGTATATGCCGAGCCCCAAGAAGGTCCTGGTCCGGTTATTGGGGACCCCGAAGACTGGTGCATTAGGTATCCCAATGATGGGGATCGCATATGCTCGTATTATGGTCCCAATAGGTTTGCCATGTACGACTTCTTTTTTAAGGAGCTCAAGTTTATACTCCCTTTTTCGGACTTCCAGATATCTGTGTTCGTCCATTTGGAGCTTTCTCCCTCGCAACTCCACCCAAAATTGTTTGCTTTTATGAGAGCTTTCGAGCTGACTTGCGGGTATTTGAAGATTAGGGCGACTCTTCCCCTCTTCTTTCATATTTTCCACCTTCAGAGGCAGGTCGTTCAAGGGAGGTATGCCTGGGTTTCTCTTAAAAAGAAGATAAATGTATACAAACTTATTTGGAGTCAATCTGAGACTTCAAGGATAGGTAATAGTTGGTAGAATCGATCTCAGAACATGTCGGGATTCCGTACAATTCTGGGGTTAGATACCGACGACCAGGGAAGGATCATGCTTGATGATCAGTGAAGATATGTGCCACGTATTATGCCGAAGTTTCACTTTTCGTGGTCGCGTGACCACTTCCTGCATGACACGGACGAATATCTGGAAATCGCTTCTGACTTGAGTGTCAAGGACCAGATTAGTTACAATGTTTTGATGAAGTTTATTTCCAATTTTATTATGATTGAGTACGTGGATGAGAAGGGTCGTCCACTCTTGGATAAGGACAGTGGTGCGAAAGTGATCCCTAGGTTTATAGAAGTGGCTAAGCTCCTCGCCTACGAGACAAACAATGAAGTTTCGGCCTACCTTGGTAGTCTTTAGGATCATTTGCTCGTATTGAGTTCTTTGCTCGTATACTTTTTATTTCTAGCTCGTTTTCTTTTTTCTTTTCC